>JASJET010000284.1:2788347-4182520 GCA_034092305.1 Diaprepes abbreviatus | reverse complement strand
AGATCATTTGCAACTGTTGATTCATTTGCGAAGCGCTTTCCTTGTCTGCCAATGAAGGTAAGAATATTTTATGATACCTTTAATCGAAATACAAAATGGCAGACAAGAATAAGTCGGGGAAATTTTCAGATGTTATATTACACACGTGTACCTGGTATATACTTGTCTGCTAATGTAGGTATGAATATTTTATGATAACTTTAATCGAAATACAAATAAATCAGAGATTTTCGAACTTTTTTTAACAACTTTTTTATTTATTTATAAATTTGCGACGCGCTGTACTTGTGTGCCAATATAGATATGAATATTTTATGATAAGAGGAATATGTGAATCTTAGGTTTATGTAGATTCTGATAGTGAAAACTTGGTCGAAATTTTCTCATTATTTTACACCGGAAAAAAAGGCTTAATTATGAGAAAACCGTCTGCCATTTTTTTACACACAATTTTTTACTTTATCTTTCATATTGTTCATTGGCAGACGAAAATAAATCAGTATTATTTTGATTTTTTTTTTGTAAGTTCACCCCAACGTTTTCACCCCTTCGACCATTGCAAAGTGTCTGCCATTTTTTCCGGGAATTCAATTTAGGTGACTACCCTTTCACTTTAACGACAGACAATTTGAGATCAGGAAAAAATAGATTTTTTTTTCAAATGAAAATTGATTTTCCAAATTTTCGAAGGGGATGCCAGGGTCGACATGAACTCTTTTCACGAACTCATTTAGATGTTTTAGCCCTCTAAATAGCAGACAAAAAAATAAGTTCATTTCACTTTATGGACAGCTAACTGTCTATTTAACGTGAATTTAAAATTAGCACTCAGTATGGAATTATTGATAACAATGTTACCTTCTAATTTAAATGGCTCTTTATACTTAAATTCTGCACAGATTCACCTAATCGACAAATTTGATAATGTGCCACTGAATTAAAAACAAAATATGATTTTTACGCTAATTTTGCTAGACTTCTCAGAAACTACCTAAACATTCATTTTCCTGATCACGGATTAAGTCGTGGAAGTCAGATGACTTGGCCTTATATATGAAGATACGATAAATACTTGAAGATAATTACAGTAGCAAAATAAAAATACTACAGAAATAAACACATGTTTTGTAAATCTAGCAATCGTTTAATATACCAGTCGCCAAATGTATCAAATGAAAATCACTTCAAAGCTCTTTAAATATTTTCAAAAGTTTTCGACTAAGATAGCCTTTTTTAACGTTTCACTATTTGTGATCATAGTTCCCATTCCAGTTTTAATCGAGCCGACTTTTTAACGATTTTTGATGTCCTAACTAATTAATTTTATTATTTTTTTTTTGATCCCATTTGATACCATCACAAGTTCAATATCTCTCTTTCCTATGGAAGGGCGCGCCCCACAGGTTGAGAATTAGTGGACTCACATGGCTAAATCACAGTACTTTTACGTAAGAAAACAGGATGTTCGGAAAATACGTGTACAACATTATATAATAGACTTTTAACGTCAAAATAGGTGGTAGAAGACGACAAAGTTTGAAGAAAATGTTGATTTTTTCTAAATTTCTTGAAAACGTACGCTGTAAAACAATTTCCATAAGGTAAAGTGCTGAAAGCAAATTTTGAAAACAGTTTATTAAATTCAATAATGAAATTATTCACCAAAATTCTTGAAGATATAATAACTGACTATTGCAAAATATCAGAAGAACAGCAAGGTTTCCGCAAAAACAGATCTACAGTAGATGCCATATTCATCGTAAGACAGATAGCAGAGAACTATATTGCATTTACTAAGCCGGCTTTTATGTGCTTTGTAGATCTCACTAAAGCCTTTAATAGGGTGAGACTGGATGATATTCTGCAAATAATGTGAATTAAAGGCATCCCAAACAATTTAAATAACATAGTTGAACAGCTAAACTCCAACACCACAACACAAATCTCAGTAAGCGGCAACCTAACTAAGGATGTACCGATAGCGTCGGGCATCTGACAGGGGGACTCTCTGAGTCCATTACTGTTTAAAATAGTAATGGACCAAATAATTGAGAACGTCAAAAGAGCGGCAACAGGGTACAGAATGAATACCGGGGAAATAACAATAATATGTTACGCTGATGACGCCGTCATAGTCTCGGAAAATGAAGACGACCTCCAAAGACTTTTATTTGCATTCCACACCATAAACAAACAATTCAACATGAAAATATCCATCGATAAAACTAAGTCAATTATAATAAGCAAAGTGCCCTTAAGATGCAAACTATTAGTGGATGACAAACCAATAGAACAACTCATAACCTTTAATTACTTAGGAGTTGAGATATCCGCAAACCAAGACAGAACAAGAGAAGTAAGAAACCAAGTAAACAAGGCAAATCTCAGGAAGCCTGGCGGATATAATATGGCACAACACATACATGAGCAAGGACGCAAAAACAAAAATCTACAAGACCTGTATTCGACCGATAATGACGTACGCAATAGAGACGAGAGCTGACAACACAAAAACAAAATCAATTCTAAGAACTGCCGAAATGAAAGTACCAAGAAGAATATCGGGATACACATTAAGAGATCACATACGCAATTCAACAATACGCGAGGAACATGGAATGCAGGATATGGTAAGATGAGGACGGAAGCGCAGAAGAGCCTGGAATGAGCACGTAGGAAGAATGGCGCAAAATAGGATAGCGAGAATCGCCCGAGATGGAACACCGGAAACCAGAAGACCAATAGGTAGACCATCTACAAGATGGACAGAGTCCTGGATTTCAACATCAAATGAGATGAATGATTGAGTTGGAAAAAACAGGCTGTAAGCCTATAACAAGAGGAAGAAGAAGAGTTTATTAAATGCATTTAATATTAATGCATTAAATTTAATAATTTTTACATTAAATCTAGTGTAATTATATATTAAATTTGGTGTATATTCAGTTACTTTATTGAAATTTAAGGTAACATTCAATTAAATTTAATGTACAAAGTTTTAATTTCAAAGTACATGAAACTTATTCACGGTTTAAGGTACAAAATCATTAAATTAAATTATTAAATGTACATTAAATTTAAGGTTATTTTTAACAGTGTGGTAAATGAATTCAATAATTTTTGGTGTGTGGTCTAATACTATAATACGCCGTTTTCTAGTAGTATAGCGACCGGCTATAAAGTAGTTTAAGTGTAATAGAAGTGACGTCACTTGCAAACATTGCTCCTGATTTTTTATGTCATCAATGTTATGATAACCTAGATATTTCTGTTGGATAATCGGATGTATTTGGAAGTTATCTCTTAAAAAACTTTCATTATAAGAGCGGTTTGACCAGGAAAAAATATTTTCAATTACATTCAATACCGGCAAACATATACAACTTATTATAAGAAAATTGAGTCCTTTAAGCAACTTATATCATACTAAATAAAAAATTCGATACAAGTTGAGCCATTTTCCGGAATTTTATGCAATGTGCCATAAATATTAATATAAATTCCTTTAATGTTAAGGTACATGTGCAATTTTAATGTACAGAAAGTTGAAATATCTTCTCAGTTATTTTATTAAAATTTAAGGTACCATTTAAATAAATTTAATGTACAACGAACTGATATTTGAATGAATTGCATAAGATTTAAAGTAAATGGTATCCATACACGGGACACTCGTTCCGCAGGTACTACAATTCCAGTAACAATTTCTTAAACAGCTCGTCAGCTTCCATCGAATATATGCAGTATTCCGCTACGATTGCGAATACTTCTGAGCGCTACGTCAATTAATACTCCAACACGACATTATCGACAACATTTGGCATGATTCGCACAGAAGAAGCCAAAATTTCAATCGCGAACGTAACGATAAAAACGAAGTACTACAACGACATAATTTTCGTTTTTACTGAACATAGAGATATTTTATTAGGTAAATAAATAAAATACGCCTAAAAAAATTATAACCATTCTACGTATCCTGTATCATACCGTCAACACCTAAACAATTACTCATAATTCAAAAATTGCTCATAAACTTTTTATAAAGCCCTACCCAACATAAAAAATAATAGATAATATATTTAGTCTACACGATATGTTCTATATCTACCGGGTAAATTAAATTTTATTTTGATAATGTTTTCAATCAGGAATAGTTAGTAAATGAAGTAACTTAAACTATATTCAGACGTCGCTGTCATCGTCGTGCCTCCAAGCAAATTGCATAATGCCTTTTGCTGGAGTTTGCCATTGTACGGTATTTACCTACTGCTATTCCGGAATCCCCTTACTTTCCAATAATTAGTTAATAATTGACTTAAAATTATTAACTACTGGAATGTTGCTAATGAACTCACATTACTTACTGCTAGTAAAATAATTCTGTACTATTATATTTTAAAAGTTATCAGCAAGTTATATTATTAATATTTGAAATTGTTAATAAACTAGCTTAGCCGGGTAGGTGTTGAATTTGATTTTGTGGCAATTTTATATTTACTATTGCGTCATTTCTAAGCGCCTATGTTTTCAAGTCTAGCCATTTTTCCGAAAATATAGCAAAACTGACCCAAATTTTACCTCCCCAAGGTAGAATTTTGAAAATATCGAAACACGTATTTATTTATTATCTTCGAACATACCCCTGTAGAAGTAGCATAACGTCAGAACTAGGGCCCGGTTGTTTGAACGCTGAATAACATAATAATATTTTTATTTATATTTGAAAAAGTGTTGATAAACAGTAGATATTTAATTTCTTGGTACAGACATACCGATTTTATGCTATCCTTTTCTAATTGCATTATTTAAACGAGTATCATCGGTACGTCCTTCGAACATACCCCTGGGTACGTCAATTCTGAAAACAAAGTATGAATATATGGTGCCTAAATTTTTATTGTTATTTTCAATATGTAAACAATCTAACAATATTTACCGATAAAAATAAGTTTTTAAATCCTCTTTTTGTTAATATTAATTGTAAACTTCGCATTTATAGTAATTTCTAACACTTAAAAACACCCAAAAAAGTCACGACAAGCAATTAAACTGAAATACAAGATAAGTAAATATGTTTATGTCTGTCAAACATCAAAAAAGCATCTCCCCCACCGACCATAAACAGCCTTCAGACAAATCTATTGTTGTTTAAATCTAGAGTATGATCGAGGTTTATTATCAAAAGGTTACCGTAAGACGAAGGAATTTTTACCTGGGGAGTGCGTACCCTAGCGCTTTCCGTGATGTGATATAGACTTCCTGATCATTACGATAGGTGCCGTTGAGCTCGCTAGACATAATCCAAGTATAATCACCGTAACGTCCTTTTATCTGAATCACACTGTTATTTTTGTATGTTGCTCTTGTTGATCATGTCTATCAAGAACTCTGTAAAATGTATCTTAGTTCTCTCCTATTTGCTTCATTGCAACCGAAAGGTAAGTTATCGCTCTAGTGACATATTTAATAATATTTTCGACTAAGAAATCCTCATTTCTAAGAAGTTATAAGTTATGCTCTAATTAATTACTTATTCAAAAATAGGAAAACAAAGGGTTACGTTAGACTACCAATTTTTTCACGTATTTCTTAGTTTTTCGACAAAGTACTCATTTTTGGTTAAACTCTTTTGTATCTTTTTACTACAGAGATGCCATGAAAATATGTTAAGAAGGTAGAAGGCTGAACACACCAACCTTGATAAGTAACTACCGCGCATACCAAAAATACTCTTCCAATAATTAAAATGAAGTAAATAGTGTTTCTTCTGCCAACAATTTTTACAAAGAGAAGAAAATTTATGCTTCTATATCGTCACCATGGCAACATTTGGTTTTGCAGTGACTAAAATGGAATTGCGGTTGTTTGTTAGGTCGTACTTGGATCCTATGGGGCAAAATGGAAATTGTTTAAGAAAACAAACGACTTGCCTGGCATTGAATGAACAAATGGTTTTATGGCTAGGCATAACAATGTTATAAGGGAAACGATATTTTAGAGCCTCACTGGACCTCGTGCAGCTCTCGAACGAAATACATTAAATGCAATTTTGAACTACGATGAGACGCATTTACAGGATAAGTTATGTAGTAAAAAGATCTTTGTCGAAAGGAAGCCTAAGCATCCAGATATTTCAAGGAATGCTACCAAAACTTTCGTTTTAATATGGTTTGTAAAAGTGCAGTAGGAATTTTGACTCCCTTGTACATATAAGATTGATTGTTTTTTCCCAGATTGGATGGAGCGTCACCCCCTCAAACTCGCTAAAACCGTTCAAAAAGTGGGTAGTTTGATGCCGGAATATCTTGATTGGTGACAACTTTAGCCCTCACCTACGTGCTTATGTCCTCACTTTGTCAACAAAATGACATAACGCTTGATGTTGCAGTCTTCAAACAAATGAAAGTTGCCTGGAGGAAATTTTTGGATTAGTGGAAGATGATCACCGAAGGAGTGAGACTCCTGACACTATGCTTTGCTGCCAAATTTCCACTATATTGAAGGAGCATTTGATAACACTTCCTTCGCCTCCATGACAGCGTCTGCCAGGAGATATGGCATTGAAGACACTCTTTACAGGTGGATACAAAACATGCTTCAGAGTACACGAGCGCGATCTAAACTTTTGGAGGAAACCGTATAGGTGTCGATAGCCAAGGATTGCCCACTTTTGTGGGATTTGGTGGTCGACGAGCGCCTGGTAAATCTCAACGACCGAGGCTACTATACCCAGGGATATGCTGATGATATAGTCATACTCATTGTAGGGAAACATAGCAATATACTTTCAGAGATCATGCTAGGGGTTCTGACTATAGTGGAGGAGTAGTGTACTAAAGAACTTAGGGTAAACTCTGGAAATACTACACTCATACCCTTTACTAAAAGAAGAAAGACGAATTAAAATTACCAACTGACTTCAATACACGATTGCAAATGAACCAGGAGGTTATATATCTAGATATATTCCTGGATGCAAAATTTGCCTTGAACTCACACCTGTAAAAAATTATCTTTAAAGGTAAAATGTCCATCATGGCAGTAAAAATGACATTGGGCAAGACGTGGGGATTAAAGCCACAAATTGTGTACTGGCTGTATACTGCGGTGGTAAGACCCATGATAAGCTATGGCTCGGTTGTGTGATGGACAAAAACTATTCAAAAACGGGTCACTCTGGAGCTTTCTAAACTCCAAAGGCTGACCTGCTTATGCATTACGGGTTCCATGAGAAGCATTCCAACAGCAGCCATGGAAACCCTATGAAACCTCCCTCCCCTTGATATAATAGTTAAAGTTAAGGCAAAAATAGGTGCTTATAGGCTGGAAAGAAAGAACGTCTGGTGGACTGGACCTGCCTTCGAACACACCAGCATCAATAGCGTGGTAACGAACTCATTACTAAAAATGAGCAGTGATATCATGCCAAGAACCTACAACTTTGACAGACCCTAAACCATTCAGCTTGACTGGAAGGGGTGGTCTGACCGAACAGTGAGTCAGCCAGAAAACCTAGTTTGGTACACGGACTGGTCTAAAACAGACCATGATACAGGAGCCAGAATACACGGGGATACACCCAGACTCAATATGAGTGTAGCACTGGAGCAGCGTATCACAGTATTACAGGTAGAAATTCACGTTATTGAGGTCCGTCTTCGGGAGAATTTGAGAAAGGGTTACAGGGACAGGACCGTTCTCATCTTCTCTGACAGTCAGGCAGTGCCGAAGGCTCTAGGGTGTTATTGAATATCAAAACAGGTCTGGAACTGTCTTCAAAATCGTATCGCTCGGACAAAACACAACAGGGTCACCCTTGCGTGGATATCAGGGCGCAAAGGTGTTTCGGATAATAAAAAAAGCCGAACAACTTGCAAGACAAGGGGCTGCCACTCTATTTATTGGACCAGAGCCAGCATTTGAAATTAATAAAACTGTTATTCTTGAGTGGCTGTCCTGGTGAATAAATCAACAACACCAAAGCCACTGGAACCACCTTGCGGGCCACAGACAGAGCAAGCTATTGCTGAGAATACCATTCGGAAATCTAAGCTGTCAAAATCTGCGTCTAAGCAGACAACAATAACTGGCCACTGCAGCTCGAGAAAACATCTACATACAATAGGTATCTTCAACGAAGAACCATTCTGTAGACTATGTGATAAAGAGGACGAGACGGCCTCACATATCATCTTCGAGTGCGAAGCTGTGGCCTACTGGAGACATCTTCAGTAATTAATCTGTCAGGAAGGCTTATTCCCAGAGGATAAACTAGTGAGCAGACTGTTAAACCTGATCAAGGCAACCAATCTTTTTCCTAGAATGGATATAGCAGCCAATGTAATAAGTCTGAAGGCTGCAGTGTAAGGGTTTTTCAACCCTGACCTGCTATGTAATGCAATCAACCAATCAGTCAATACAATATTCGTACACTTTCTTTTTTTAAATTCATATGAATGTCTTTATTTTTCCCATATTACACCTATTTTTCTGCCCAATCGGATAATGTGACCAGATAAACGTAGTCTTTTACATTCTCAATTTTTTGGTAGTCTATAATCGTTTTTATTTCCAAATTGCTCGTGGTTTTCATTTTGTTCAAATTTATCGTCAGTTTGACCTTTACTATCGAATTATTGAGTTTTTCTCAGTCCTTTTAGTTCCTCGACGTTCCTGAAAATTAATGTTATGTCGTCTGCCAAGCGCAGATGATTCAAATAAGTTCTGTTGATTCTTACATCTTTATTTCCCCACAGTAGCTTCTTAAAGACATTTTGCACGCCTCGGGTAAGCAATTTTGATAACATTTGATATCTTTGACCGACTCTCCACTTTACCAGGATTTAATTAGTATCATGTCTCTACTCATTCATCTGTACTTGGACAGCCTTTCCTACGGCTTATTATTCCAACTTAAATATATTCAATGGTTATAAATTTTATATAAAACTATGACTATATTTTTTCAATTTTTTTAGGAGGTTTTTGCGAAAAAAACATGCCCTTATAGAAAGTTGAAACATCAGTCGCTTGGAACTTATTTTTAATAGATTTTCAAGAATAATTTGATATGTATTTTTTTACTTATCATACGTTTTTAAAAGAAATAAACTTAATCCTTTAGTTTTGATAATACAATATTTTCAAAGCCATCTACAATGGAACAAGAAATTGGGCAACACTGCGTTTTATCGAAATATTTATTTAGGCATTTCAACATCACTTCTCGAACATTTTTTTAAATTAAACTTTTTTATTGGAAGGTCTACATAATACGAGGATGTTTGATCAGATTCGTTAACGTAGAAGCGGGTATCACTAATAAACAATGCGATGACAGATGTCACGCAGAAAGGTTAAAACTTTGATAGAAAAAAAAATTGGCTATAAAAAATGTAGGCGCTGTTATCAAGCTTTATTCAATATTTATGAACTAAATATTCTTCATAAGTGCATGATATAACCTTTAAAAACATTTTATATGATCATAATACAACTCAAAATATCATTTTCTTGGAATATTTTATGTTCTTTAATTCATTTAAGAAACAATCACAAATGGCATATTTTTTATCTAAGGTGTATGGCACTGCGATCTTCCTATGCATCCCATACCTCCCCTACCCCCGCAACCACTTCTATGCACCATTGTACATTCTTAGGTATTTCCGATATTATTCGATCATTTCCTGGACCCCCGTTTTTCATCTGCTTAAGAGCAACTCTTATTTCTGGAAGATCTTTTGAGCCTTCATTTAGAATTGTTTCAATTTATAACATAAAAGGTAAAAGTTGTTAAAAAAAGGTCTATTAATGAGAATAAGAAGAAATCTATAACATGATATCCTTAAGTCAGCAGTTGTAGTTTGTCTACATTAAGTAAAATGTCTCGAACCGTGGCCAATCGGACAACCAGAAAATATAAATATCACCATACATGGAATTTTAGGAGAAATTACATAACGATGATTTTGAAAGGATTATATTATAAACTTCTGTCAGATAGTGAATACACATTTAAAACTGACCCTAAAACTCTTTATGTGATATAATATTCTCTGATTACCTTACATAGAGAAGTATTGGGGCTTTGAATCGAAGTAACATGCATTGTGCAACAGAAAACCCATTTCGGATATGAGAGGTACAACAACCAAACCATCGGTCCCTTAATGCTTGGTACGGAGCTTATCAGACAAGAACGACTGGGACATGTTGTTCTACTAAGGCATTAAATGGCATTAGTTACGTTTATTTCCTATGCGAATAACTACTTCAATTTCTTGAGGATTTTAATTTAGTTTAGCGAGAGAATATGTGGTTACAACAAAATGGGGTTCCGTCGAGTTTCGATGGTGAAGTTCGGGTATTCTGGATCAACGTTCTTCACAAAAATAGATTAGGAGATTTATTCTAACCCATCAAACCTATCAAAAATAATTTTAAAATGTTTAAAAATAGAATTATATCTTATTTGGAAAAATTTAACTTAATATTAATCAATATGGCTTAGAAAACAAAGAATCAATTAAATATGTCATTTTGAAAACGGTGAATTACATAAATAATGCTAATAATAAAAATTTAACTCTCGGAATATTTTCAGTTTTAGTTATTGCCATTGATACCGTATGTAGGTGCTTTATCGTCATATAGAGAATTAAATTCATTGATGAACTCCTACTGAGATAACAAATGTGTAAAGCAGTGAATAATAATCGCAGGAAAATGTTTGCGAGTAAATTCCATTGTTTAGCCGAAATAAATTTTTAAATTGCTATAAATAAAACAAATTGCGTCCTTCTGAGTATATATACCGCTTAAAATGTTAGACTTTACAATGGATATATCTGATGGCACCTAGCAATGCCAGTGTTTTCAGTTTCCGAAATATAAACGCCTACACTTGTACTTCCCAATACTATCCCTATTATTGCGTGTTGAGAATTTCGTATTTTACAACTTTGCATATCTCAGCTAATAGATCACCGGGGGAGGATGGAATTGCGATAGAGTCAATCAGGATTGAAAACGAGAAAATCTTATTAAAATAAAAGATCTACTTAATTTATTCCTGCGAGAAAAAAGTAAATCATCAAAATGGATAAAGCCATGACTATTTGTTGTTGTATAAGAAAAGGAAAAAGACGGATCTGGAAAACTACATACCCATTAGATTATTGAACCTTCTTTATAAAATCAAATGAACAAGCAGGATTTCAAACTTTGGAACTAATGATCATTTTCAAACAGTAAAATTTCTAACGGAAACAGCATACAGTACAACAGATTGTTACTATTTATAAATTTCCTGAAAGCGTTCGATTAAGGCGAGCTAGATAGTGCTATTAAATCATTAAATGAAAGACAGATTAATAGTCGAAACTATAGACTTCTAAATCAATATAATATTTATAAGAATGCAACAATCATAATGCAAATGCATGATAGAGGCAATGAAATAAAAATCCAGAATAGTGTAAGGCAAGACGAACCAATGTCACTTAAACTTTTCACAACTGCCCTAGAGCGTGTTATGCGGATGACATTGTCCTGATAATGGATGATTTAAGAGAATTAGAAGTAACGTTAGACGATCTTAATACTGCCTCCAATACAGTTAGTTTAAAGACAAACTTTTCAAAAACACAAACAATAACTAATCCCAAGTGAATATATATTGATTCCAAATAAAGAAATATAATAAGTTGAAAGATCTACCTTGGACATGAGTTTGAAGTAGATAGATAATCAAATAAGCGAACTGCAAAGAATGATAACGCAAGGATGGGTGGCATATGGAGCACTAAAAGCAAAAGTGATATACCACCTACTATGCTACGGACTTTTTGTAATTCCGTCATTCTATTTTTTCTAATACCCTCGTACAGGCTTAGAATTACTCCATCCACTCTGTTATGAGCAACTGATACAGTACTCAAATGATTATCTATCGTAAGTAAACGTCGTTCAATGAACAATTTTGTCGTATTTGCGAGAATTTTGTTTTCAAAAGAATGTTTTGATGAAAAGAAACAAGGTATTATTTTTGTTAGTTTGGTCACTTTTTTAATTCGGTTGGTTTATTCTGACAATTTTAAAAAAATTCATAATATTACATATTTTCTATACTAATGTAATAAAAAGGTAAAGTTTGTAGATTTGTTCAAAGTTTCTTTAGAACTACTGAATCGATTTAAAAATATTTTACTGTTATCAAGATAACATACTCCGCTTAAACATAGGTTACAATAAATAAGGGTTAAAGTATAAAATAGACTGGAAATAAAGGCAGCTAGATAAAATGATGGCCCTTCTGGGCTCTTACCGATGTTTGTCGAGGCTATGCGAGTAGTAAGTTGAAGTTTGACGTATTTCAAATATAACAAAGTCATCATCATCATCATCATTAGCCCTTTTTAAGGTTATAAATCATACATTAAAGTTTGATCATTACTTTTTAAGGTGACCATGTACATTAAATATACAGCCAGTGTTCACTGAATTTGAGATATATTATCACATATTTAATGCACCAACATTAATATGAGTTCAAAAAATTCTGGAACTACCAGGAAAAGGTAGCCATTGTTTCTATAGGTAGTGTTCGCCATCTAGACCGGTTCCCAACTCATTGGCTCCCGCCAGTGCAGACATGTACACCGCACCATAAGAAAATTGAGTCCTTTAAGCCACTTTTATCATACTAAACAAAAAGTTCAATACAAGTTTTTCCATCCCCCGAAATCTCATGCAATGTTTAATGAATAACAATGTAAATTCTTTTAATATTAGGCTATATGTGAATTACTTTATTGAAATTTACAATACAATTTTATCGAATTTAATGTGCAACGACCTGATTTGAACGAATTGCTTTAAATTCAATGCAAATATATATTATTCACAATTTTTGGTACAAAATCATTAAATTTAATGTTGAATGAATATTAAATTTGCATTAAATTTAAGGTTATTTTTAACAGTGTACACAATAGTGAGGTGCCATAGGCACTATGCTCTTTAGAGGCCAGTCTAGCCGGAAAATAGTTCACTGGAAGTGTAGCTACTTTGGTATGGACGACTCGCTAGATAGTCCAGGTTTTGCTCTTAGATATAGCGTGGGTACACTAAAGATCAATGAGATTATATTGAAAAATATAATTGTTGTAAAAGTTTTTTCATGAAATATTTTCTAGTTTCCCTCCTAACAAAAATTTCTAGACTTAAATATTAATTAAAATTTAATAATGAGTTTCTTAAAAACCTATTTTAATTTAATTTCTTTGGTGAAATCGTTTTTATTTTGTATTTTTTTCTCGCAGGTAAATATATGGAAAGTCGTTATTTATAGTGAAGATTTTATTCTATGGATTCATCTTTTCAATATACCTCTGTTAAAAAAGTTACTTTCCATAAGAAGACCAGAAGTCCCAAAATTTCTGGTATTGTTACAAAACCTTATAAATAGCCCACTGAAAAGAAACAAGACGTATGTTGCAGATAAAAAAGGCTCAAATCCAGATTACCTTTTAAGGCCCTTAGGGTAGTTTATTTCACAAAGGGACAACTGAATTCGAGACAGTGGCTGCACAAAAATTATCTGTTAACTCTATTTTATAGAACAATACCCTTTTTGGAATTGTTATTCTAGCATTTTTTAGTATATTTACCTCCTTTATTTTACATCAACAAGATATTAATAACTCTGTTTGCAGAATAATCAGAAGATGGTTAGAGCCTATTAGATCGTCCAAAAACAGTTTGCTAATTATCACGTGACTGCTGTTGCAAATTCTGGATGGCACGAACTGGTTTTTCTCCGCTTTAGTTCTTGAATTTGTAAACTACACTTTTATCAGTTTCTGGATTTTTATTTGAACATAGAATTTATTCAAAAGAAAAATAAGACAATTTCTAAATTTTCTTTAAATTTCCATTTACTATGCATTGCCGAGTCAATAGATATTGTAAAGTATGCAGGCTTTAAATATTACTGAAAACAAGCAAAATGCAACTGAACTTTTTTTTTCTAAACTTGAATTTTGTTGAGAAAATATTTTTTATTAACAATTAAGAGCGAGAGTTTTAAAACTCTAATATTTCTGCTCTATAATTTTAAATTTTAATGCATGCAAGCCTCGAGAACATAAACATTCGGTTTTTTGAATACCTGCATAAATTTGTTTTTTAAATATAAAATTTCATTTTCAAAATTTTTAAACCAAATACTGCTCGGTTTAATACTTCCGTAAAAAGCATTTTTATTTAACAAGTTATGTTTGAAATGTATTTAAAGCAAATTTAAATGGGATTAATTTTACACTGCTCATATAGATTTCATATTTTTGTTTCTAGCAACTTAATTCAAAATTTTTTGCCTTAAAAACAATGTTGGTTTCCACAATAACAGTGTTATGGGAATAATATCAGTGTTAAATAAATAGAAAATTATGATTTTTATAACCGTAAATTTCAACATATCATTTGCAGGTAAAGAAGAAAGAATGTTAATATAATGCAAGTTTTTTCCATAATCCATTTTTAAATAATGGTCATTTTTTAGATTAGAATTATTGTCTTAGTAACACTACTAATAAAACAATTAATTTGAAATGCTTTTTATCGCTTTTCATAAATATGATATAATAGTTAACTAGCCAAGACACTAAATTATAAACCCTTCTTCAAAGTTCAAAAGTAGAATATTAAATAATAATAACTTCGTGAAAAGGTACAGGAATTTTTTTTCCCAAATTTTTAAACTGAGCCTCTAGAAATATCAAAAGATAATTTGCTTTGTTGATATATTTGTAGTCAAACGACTTAACTTTATAAAGCCAAATCCGAAATTATGTTAAATATTCCTTTTGCATAATTTGCTTTGTTGATATATTTTTATCCAACAACCTTATCTTCATAAACGACAAATTTATTGGGTATGATCAAATGAAAGAAATGTTACTTTTTTCAATCCATTCGTGGCTGAGTGGTTCGAATCCCCGTCTCATGCATTTTTTATATATAGAAAATATTTGTCCTATAACAAATTTTTTCGCAAGGACAATAGAAATATTATTTTTATCTGAACCTTTTCAGTCAAGAAAAAAATTCTCCGATTTCTTCTTTTCATTTTTAATTAGTTCGACTTAAATTTAAATAAAAAGGAATAAAATTCATATTAATTTTAATAACATATTCTTAAAGAAATAAAAAAAAATCCATATGTATCGAGATCCCAACTACACACACATAAAACCTAGTCAGAATTAAACGTCTTGTGAGACATTTTGAACTTCCAAAAAGTAAACCACAGTTACTAGGTTCAAGATTGCAGCAGTGAAATTTATTTGAAGACGATGTTTCAGTATGTTTTTCGTAAACGACATAAAGGCCTAGAACCATAATTTAACATAGAAAAGAACTTGGCTTTCCACAATAACATTAGCGGTTTATTGGCGGCTTTAAATATAAACCACAAGCCACAGGAATGGAGATTATTTATAGACAGTTGAATGTTGAGTTTAAAAGCAGTTCTATGGCATATGGGAAATATTTTACCGTCTATTCCCGTTGGATATGCAGTTCACATGAAAGAATTGGAAATGGAAATATTGGAAGTACCTATTGACAAGTATAAAATACGATGAGCACCATTGGCAGATCTGTGGCCACTTAAAGGTATTATTTGATTGTATATAGAGTTTAAAGAAAATATACGTAGGTCCTGACACCATTTTTTAAAATTACATCCGTTAATTTTACGAAACAAACATTATTATTTAGTACCAAGAAAGTATAAGGTTTTGTAAAACTTAACTTAAAAATATTTAGGAGTCAGGGATTGTTTATGAGGGTACAAATCTAAAATAGGTAAAATTAAAAAATATCCTTTTATTTTAAATGGCATACTCTATATACTCTTACTTTGTTTTAAGAATCATTAAAAAATATTTAATATTATTAATCATATTCTGCATCTATCTTCGATGGTTTTTGAAATATATAAATCTTTTAGTTTATCCTTGAGGGAAATAATCAATCAATATTAATTAGTTTTTCTCTGCTAATAAATTGCCTTGCTAAATTGAGAATATAAAAAATATTGTAATTTAACGAATGACAAACATTTTTTTTCTTGTATTAAAAACTTTAATAATTTGTCAGTATGTTTATTCAAATTTACACCACATGTGATTTAAGTTCTAGTATAACATAGCTACCGAGATTAGAACAATAAATTTCGCAAAACCCAAGAAGAAACAAAAATTTGAAAACATGCTTAACAAAAATTAAGGATTTTACCGTAGTCTATTAAATAAAGTAAATATATACAGTGTGTGCAGTCTATAAAAAGGTGATTGCTTAATTTAAAATTTTTTAGATCTGGCCCTATAATAAAGAGCATGTAGCTTTTATTGTAAGTCTTGTTTATGAATTAGAGGATGGTATTTATAGGAGAAGAGGTTCTAGGAAAGGCGATTTTTTAACCTTTTTCTCATAAACTATGAAATTTTGATCAATAGGATATAAAATAAGAATATTTCAGGATTTCATGTTTTACCAAACTCAATCATATAATATTATATTCTTGTTTTTTTTTACCAATTTTGATTTGATAAGAATGTAATATGAAGTTAAAATTTAGGTATACCACTTTCTCCCATCATCATCAATTGTTGATCTACGTAGAGTCAAAAATTCTTAGGCCGAGCGCCCACCCTGTCAGACCGACTTCTAAAAGTGCGCTAAAAAGTGAAAAATAACTAAAAATTTTTATATTAAATTGAACTTTTTGAAGTCGGCGCCAAACTAGTACCTGACAAAATGTGACTTGCATAAACAGATTAAAAATACTTTATTTGTAACTGCCTTCTTACCATATTTTGTATATATTAATAGTTATTTATTTCATTTACAAATAATTTGGCTTCAAAAATTTTATTTTCATGAAAAAATTTCTAGTAATTATTCACTTTTTATCGCACTTTTAGTAGTCAGTTCAATTAAAAAAAAAATTCTATTTTTAGTTTTACAATTCATTATGATATCCATAAATTATTTGAACTAAGTACTAATCGAGATTAGTTTACCTCGCAATGACTCCAAGGTGGCATAAAAGTCCCCATTTTATCCAAAATTGTAAATCACCCTAAAAAGAAACCATTAAAAATTCTTTGGTTCTTAGAGTTTTCCAAATATCAGTAAAACAAATATTTAGTCTGTCACTATCTTAAATTGAAAATTAATTTTAGATTGGTAATATAGGCCCCAAAACCTTCCAATATCGATGTTTAAAGAACCTGAGATGCAAATTTCTTAGCTCGATATATTTTATACTGCATATTGAGTTTGTATACGCCTCAAGAATGCTATAATATCAATTTTACACAAAATCAGAATATGTAAAATTTTCTGTCCCTCATATTGTATATTATCAACCTAATAGTTGTAAAAAATTAACTTCATATTCGTTACACACGACCCCGAAAACCGTCTAATACCAAATGAGAATAACCCACCATATTGCATCCGCTATATTGAATTTAAAAAAAAATTATTTTAAGTCTTAATCTAATCTAAATCTAAACCCTTCAAAGCCCCCTAGTACCAATCTTGGGTAAAATATGGAAATTTAAAATTTCTAGACTTACATTCGCTATTTACATCCTTAAAAACGATGCAGTCCCACCGTTGAACAAAATCGAAAAATGTAAAATTTTTAGTCCGCTATCTTGAATTTACGATATTGAATCCTGAAAAAACACCCTCAAGAACTCCTTATATCAGTTTGGGAGATAATCGAAAAATGTAAAATTTTTAGGACACCATATTCAATCTGCCAAACTCAAGTTTTTCAAAAAATATTTTAAATTCATAATTAACACTAACAAAAATACCCCAATACTGATTTTAGACAAAATCGAGAGATGCCGCCATCTTGGATCCGCCATATTGAATTTTTTTTAAATAATTTCAGATTCGTTATGTACGACCCCAAAAACTTCCCCGTCCAACTTTGAAGAAAATGGGACAAAATTGATTTCTTTCGTCTGCCATATTGGATCCGCCATATTAAATTTTTTTAAAACAATTTTAGATTAGTTACGTACGACTCTGAAAACCCCTTCGTACCAATTTTGGAGAAAATCGGATAAAATAGATTTTTTTGTCCGGCATATTGGATTCGCCATATTGAATTTTTAAAAAATATATTGGATCCATTATGTGCGAGCCCGAAAACTTCCCCACACCAATTTTCGAGAAAATCAGACAAAATTAAATTTTTTTGTCCGCCATATTGGTCCGCCATATTCAATTTTTTAAAAATAATTTCAGATTCATTGTAAACGACCCCAAAAATTCTCCCATACCAATTTTAGAGAAAATCAAACAAAATTAATTTTTTTGGCCGCCATATTGTCAGCGCCATGTTGGATATTACTGCACTAATTTCGCCCAAAAAAATATGGGACTACCGCAGCAACTTCCTCAACATAACGTAGAAAATTTTATTCAAATCGAGACAGCGGTTCCGGAGTAATCGGTGTACATACATAAAAAAAACATATATACTCGACGAATTGAGAACCTCCTGCTTTTAGAAGTCGGTTAAAAAACAAGGCACAGACGCGACAAAAACTATAAATACATCTGTTCGGTGATGTGCATGTCTTTTAAATTAGGTCGCGCATACGATACGACACGATCAGACATGTGTATTTCATTTATATGTCGTGTATTTGTTGCGTCTGTATATTTTCTTTATCTCATGCATGGGCAGTCGGCCTTACGTGACATTATCTTTTCAACAAAATTGTTTCATCAGAGTTAGACTTATTTAAAAATACTGAACTTCTTTCACTCAAGTTTCGTTTTATCACTAGAAAGTTACAAGTTAATATGTTGTTACATCTTCATCTGCAATTTGAAAAACTTGATTGCAAAAGTTTTTATTTTTAAATAAATAAAAAGCCATTTTTAACTACATTCCTGCTCCATACCTGGCAAACAGTATTGACTTACGCGGGTTCATGTAAGGGGTAAAGGACAGGGGCGTTAGGTTGCCATCGAGGGCATCGAGCACGACAGGTCTCGCCTAATGAGCCGTGGATTAACTCGCATCTACACCGTAATGCTTACAACAGTAATCTGGATACGCCAGACCCCATCAAACCCGGAGACAAGCACGTGGAAAATAAGGTTTTATGTGCTAAAAATTATTCCTGTCTGTTAAATGTTTTTCGTTATACTGATTTTTTTTAATATGTCTTTTTTACTTTTAAACTTGGTTATACAAGGTGTCAATAAATGGACACACTTGCATTGGATATGGACTACCCGATGTTAATTTCCCATTTTAATTAGCATTAAAAATAAAATGTGTTACTTATGGTCTTGAAATTAGCTATTTCATCAATTTTAAGTGAAGAATATTTTTGGAAATTGTGATTTATTCAGGATACAACAGTTTGTGAAAATGAAAATGACCTATCCTATCTGTATCTTTTGTTTCCTAACTAGATATGCGATAAAGAAAAATCAAACGTAATTCCCTACTTAAGCTTTCTTTTGCGACTACTCGGCTCGTTTCATACTTTAATCAAGTTTACTGATAACTCTATCAAAATTTCTGCAGTAGTTTTACATTTATAAGCGAATAAATAGACATTACGAAATAGTCTCGATAGTAAAGATGTATTTTGTCTTTCCCTAATGTTTAAACTTGAATGCACATACTTTCTATACATGAATGTGACATCGATGTGACAACTGGCATAGATAAAGGTGTCTAGTTATAGCTTTTGTCCAGTGTTGAGTTCTAAAATTATTCTTTTAAATTGGTAATTGCAGAATAGATGGCATTTGCTACATATTAACAGAGCTAATTCAGCTCTGTTAATAAAGGGTGTTTTTTTATAGAGGTATAGAACTTTTAAATGGAATAAAACAAAGATGAATTTTTTAAATTGACATGAAATTTACTTTATTCGAAAGATAACCTTCTGGCATTATAATTTAAATATGACTTCTGGCATATGACTGCCACGGCTGGCTCGGACGTAGTCTAATCTGGAGGTCCAATTTTCAATGACTTTTCCAACATTTGTGGCCGTATATCGGCAATAACGCGGCGAATGTTGTCCTCCAAGTGATCAATCGTTTCGGGCTTATCGGCGTAGACTAGCGACCACATATCCCCACAGAAAATAGTTTAGCGGCGTTAAGTCGCACGATTTTGGAGGCCAATTCACGGGTCCGAAACGTGAAACTATGCAGTTACCAAACGTTTCCTTCAATAAATCAATTGTGGCACGAGCTGTGTGACATGTTGCGCCGTCTTGTTGAAACCACAGCTCCTGCACATCATGGTTGTTCAATTGATGAACGAAAAAGTTAGTAATCATGGCTCTATAGCGGTCACCATTGACTGTAACGTTCTGACCAGCATCGTTTTTAAAGAAGTACGGACCAATGATTCCACCAGCCCATAAAGCACACCAAACAGTCAGTTTTTCTGGATGTAACGGTGTCTCAACATACACTTGAGGATTATCATCACTCCAAATACGGCAGTTTTGTTTATTGGCGTATCCATTCAAACAAAAGTGAGCTTCATCGCTAAACAAAATTCGCTTATGAAAATCGGGATCAACGGCAATCTTATTTTGGGCCCATTCACCGAATCTACGCCTTGCTAGGTAATCGTGTGGCTTCAATTCTTGCACGAGTTGGATTTTGTAAGCACGCAAACCAAGATCTTTCCGCAAAATCTTCCATAAAGTGAATGGACACATATCCAATTCCTGTACACGATGGCGGATAGACTGATTCGGGTCTTCCTCTACGCTACGCTCTACAGCAGCAATGACTTCTTCCTTACGCGCCGTACGACGTCTCTGTGGATGCGTATTATCATTTAGAGTAAACGTGGTGCGAAAACGTTCCATAGTTAATCGAATTAATTGCTCTGATGGACGATTATGTTGACCGTAAAATGGCCGTAGTGCGCGATACGTATTTCGAACAGAACCATGATTTTCAAAATAAATTTGCACAATTTGGAAGCGTTGTTCAGGCGTCAGTCTATTCATGATGAAATGCCAAACCAAACTAAACATAAATCACTTGACAGCTGACAAAATGGCCGCCAGTTAAAGAAGTGTTGCCAACTTAACCCTTTATAAATACAAAATCGTTACTTGGTTGCCTTTTTGTAGTGCCGATGAAATTAAAGAATTTCTTAAGGAAACCTTGAAAAATAATATATTTTTAACAGTAAAAAGTATTTAGTTGTTATACATTTTCAATTTTTTTTTTATTCTTAATGGTGTATTGAGGTTTTATTCTTAAAAAAGGTTTTGTAGAATGTTGTCGTTAAAAAATAAACATATATTTATGTTTATTTATCTTACCTTTATCATTCCAAACTTATATATAAAAATATGCCGAACAAATCCACGTGTCATAGCTGCCTTGTAAATGATCCTTTTCCCCATTTTACCTTTTTTACTTTTACCTTAAAAATAACAAAAAAAACTCGTTATTATTGAAAATGTAATTCTCGGTTGATATTTCAGCAGATCTGTCATGAAAAATAAGAACCTTGATAAAAGTAAAGTTGCATTCAATTATTAAAAAAAAAACATACTAAATTTTTCGTTCTTGATAATAAACTTTATATTATAAAATTTATAAGAAATACTTCATTTAAGTAATATTAAGAGTTAATAAATAAGAAAGAACATTGTATTTCTCTCTGTCATTTTAGTTTATTTTATCAGTAATTCATTATTCGAAATTTTCTAATTCAGTATGTGGAATATGGACATTTACTGAAATTTAATTTAACACAATTTACATTCGCGTGTTTCTTTTAGTTTTTAATGCATTATTTGATTTAATCAAAAGAAAATTATTCTAGTAACGTTTCTAAAGTTATTTCCAAAAAGTAATTTTATTAGGTATAAAATTTTATTCCATGAGACTTTATGTAATTAGTCACATTTTTGGATAATTTTAAAAAATAGGATTAAAACATGTAAAGAATTTGCCGTTTTTTATGATTCTAATTCCTAATATACATATTTTTTTAACTTTTAGAACATAACTTTCAGATGTGTTTTTATAAATGTTATTAGAATTGTACGAATTTCACTTAATGTATCAACGAATGATCGTTTGTCGGCTAGTGTCGGGATATGTTAATTTACGGAATAATTAGTACATAAAATATCTATTGAAAGTTAATAAAAATAAAACAAAGTAATAAAGTAACTGTTTGGTAATTATGGTTTCCAATTTCATTATCATTAAGCAGCCATGCTTATCTATTGTTGGGCGTAGGACTCCTTTAAATTTTGCCAATTCCTGCCATCTTCAACAGCCTTAATCTAATTTGGTCATATTCATTTCAAGTCACCTAATCAACTTATAGTCCGTGGTACTTTATTTCGACAGGCGCCTTCTCAAGTTCTCCACCAGATTATTCTCTTCGTCCACATGTTGCCCACTGTCTTTGCCAGAGATTCGTCATAATGCCATTTTATCCAGGCTATTCTTTCGACTGCCGTTACTCCACTGTATCTTGTCTTTTGGAGACATCTCCAGCTAATTTAATTATAAAGGGTATTTTTTTAAAGGTATACAATTTTACAATGAAATTAAACATGTGTAACTAATGTTAATAGCAATGGTTTTGGCTTCATTTAGAAAATAATTGTTTGAGATTAGTGTTTGAATATGATTTCGAGCATATGAGCTTCACGGCTTGCTCGAAAGAAGCGCAATCGGGAAATCTAATTTTCGACTACTTTATCGAGCAACTGGATCCGTATATCAGCAATTACGTGACGAATGTTGACTTCCAAATAGTCCAAACTTTTGTGAATTATCGGCGTAGACTAGTGACTGCATATCCCCAAAAAAGTAATCCATAGATACGAGATCATACGATCGTGAAGGCCAGTTCATAGGTCCATTACGTGAAATTATGCGCTCATTGAATGTTTTCTACAAAAAATTGATGGTGTCGCGCACTGTGTAGCATGGTGTGCCATCTAGTTGAAACCAAAGCTCTGTCACATTAATACCATTCAAGTGAGGAAAGAAAAATCATGACTCTGTAACGCTCTCCACTGACGGCAACATTCTGGCCGGCATTCTTTTTAAAGAAATATGGGACATTGATTCCATCTATCTAATAATCACGCCAAAGAGTGGTTTTTGATGGATGTAAGGGCGTCTTAATAATAGCTAATGGGTTTTCCCCGCTCCAAATTCGGCAATTATGTTTATTAACGTAGCCATTCAATCAAAAATGAGCCTCATCTCAACACTCGGTTTACTGAAGATTCCATTATTGTTTTTAATGTATGCTGCTTCTATAAATTTTCTTTTTTTTCATATTGGGTTCGATATATATTGCCGCAGCCTTAGATCATTTTATATGGTGTTGTTTATCCCAGGAGTGCTCTGCAATACCTGATTTCAACGTTTCTCCTTTTTGTGTATGAGTTTTATGTTCCTTAATTCTAACTTCTAGCGGTCGTTTGGTTGCTCCAATATACATTTCACCACACTCACATTGAACTTTGTAAACACACTCTTTCTTATCGGTAGTTTTAGGTTTTGTTTTTGTTAAATGAGCTCTAAGGGTATTTCCTGATTTAAAGGCTGTTTTTATATTATAACTACTGGCAATTCGTCTTATTTTCTTCCATTAGTTTCAATCATTCTGTTGTAACAAAACGAGGAATTATACGCAACCTCTTTAATCGCGCTATATCTATATGCAATAATCCCGAATTATTGGAAAAAGAGGTAGCAAATATTAAAACCGATTTACAACAGAATGGTTATCCTTTAAAACTAATTGACGATGTTATAAATAATTTTAGAACAACGAACACTAGACAGCAAGAAATACATTCCTTCTTCACAATTCCGTACATTAAGGGAACCTAAAACTACCGATAAGAAAGAATGTGTTTACAAAGTTCCATGTGAGTGTGGTGAAATGTATATTGCAGAAACCAAACGACCGCTAGAAGTTAGAATTAAGGAACATAAAACTCATACACAAAAAGGGGAAACGTCGAGATCAGGTATTGCAGAACACTCCTGGGATAAACAACACCATATAAAATGGTCTGAGGCTGCGGCAATATATATCGAACCCAATATGAGAAAAAAAGAAAATTTATAGAAGCAGCATACATTAAAAACAATAATGGAATCTTCAGTAAACCGAGTGTTGAGATACCTAATCTTTGGCAACCACTACTTTGTAACATCAAATCATTGAGGTGTGTACAGTGAAGCGAAACGTTGCGCTTCAATGGACACATTCCCTATATAAGCTCGTAGTCTTAAGACAAAACATTCAATTTATACTTGATTACGATTAGAGATACAACCTAATCGAAACGTCGTAAAAATAAAATGCAAGTCCGACCACATTTTAGTCATTCTTCAACATTGTCGACAACCTTCAAACAAACGTCCAATTTTTGTACACTATGGTGAATCGACTTATTCGGGTCCTCCTCAACACTACATTCCACAGCACCAATAACTTCTTCTGTGGGCACTGTACAGCGTTTTTGTAGATGCGTGTTATCAACCAGAGTATATGTAGTGAGAAAACGATCCATAGTTTGCTGAATCACTTGCTCGGATGAAAGTTTATGTCGAATTGAACCATGATTCTTAAAATAAATTTGCGCAATTTGCAGGCGTTGTTCTGTCATAAATCTATTTATGGTGAAATGGCAAAACGTACTAACTACAAATCAACTGTCAAATTAACAGTTATTAGAAATAGTGTTGCCAATTTAAAAATTAAACCTCTAAAAAACACCCTTTATTATTTCTTACATTGTAATGTAACAGAAAATGATCAATTAAATATAGATTTAATTTTTGTTGTATGATTATATTACATTTTATTGATGCTGTACCTAAAATATGCTTCAAATAATTTTTAAATGTAAATGATCTACACTTTTAAGTGACGTTGTCTTGGTTGACTGACTGATAAATTAACATATAGCCTAAACTATTGAAGATAGATTTTAGGGAAATAGTTGTCAACAACATGTACTTATCCAGAATCATTAATTTTAGGGAAATAGTTGACAACACCGGTAAGTACCCACTAAGAACGAATTTTTCAAAATTGGCACTAATGGTGTAAAGGGGTAAATTGTCATCTGAGAAATTTATTGATATATTTTTATCAAATAGAGATATGGATTCAATTTTGATTTCATAAGCTCATGATATTATTTGATAATTGACCACACGATTTTTCGATATTCGCATTTTAAGAGGGGAAAAGGAGTAAGACATCGATTTTACTTTTGGTGAATAATATAAAAAGTAATTTTGTATTTTTTAAAATTCTTCGTTGTAAGACAGAAAAGGGTTAAAATGTGTTTTTACTATTTTTCCAGATAACGCTTAAACTATTGCGTAGATTTTGTTTTCATTGGTAAGTAGCAGCCATTTGCAAAAATAGTAAAAAATAATTTCATATTGCTGCCATAAATAGATGCAGAGGAATAGCGAAAAAAGTAAATTAATTGTTACGGCGTAATGTATTAGCTTCCCAACACTGTTCCTTACTACCTCCTCTCCTCTTTCTTTATCTTTCCTTAGGTAATTGAACACAAAAATGTCAGCTATTTCAGGTATTTAGCGTGAAATACATAAAGATACATACTTTTATCCCTGGGGGTATAAGGATTAATTACTTTTAGTGCCCAGATGTTCATTATTTGTGCGATTTAAAATAATCCGAATAATGAAGTGAATATTTGAAAAAACGACTATAGTGAATTTCCAATAACGCTAATCGGATTCTTTTTGCGTAATTGCATATTCATTTACGTCTTATTAATATTCAAAAAAAATATGGAAAGCGGGGTTTGATTAAATTTTTCTGGAAGTTCTGAAGACCCCAGCACAAATATTACAACATGAAGTTAATTATTATATGATTAATTAATAATGATAAAAACTAAACTGATTCATCATAATGCATATATTATTGATTGACCAAAATCGTAAAAATCAAACCATATTTGAATATTTTTAATTGATTCACAATCAAGCCAGAATGACTTGATTTTTATGAAAAAGGTGAATTATTTTCGATAATATTCTTTGAAATATTCACACTGTAATTGATTGCTTTCAATTTATTGCATTATTGATAAATTATATAATGAAATTAACTATATCTGATCGAGTTGCGCTGACAATATTAAAGTAAGAGTATTTCATTAGAATGTACGCACGAAAAGGCACGTAAGAATGGGGTTCAATAAAATTTCATTGGCCTTCTTTCTTAAAATTTTCGGGGGTCTTGTGTGCGGGCGATGTCGCAAAGAATGTATTTAAGTCTTAAGCAAAAATAAAAACGTAGAGTGGAGTACCATGAAGGTTATAAGAAGGAGGAGGCTATAAATCTGATCAATTTTTAGGAAAACCACATATAACCATCTGTTAACACAAAGGTAGATCTGTAAGTCCTCATAGATAGCCATATAATTTCAGATAATAATTTCGTTAGAGGAAATAATATTATGTTAATTGTATCTACAGTGTATCCAAGGATGGGGTGTCGCACTTTATTAAACTTCAATATTTTTGATTTTTCGAGGAAAGGTCATTCTGCTGGCTTTCGGATTGCAAAAACCGTGATCGGTCGATTTGTTAGGATTTACATGGATAAATTTCCTAACCGCCAATATCAAATTATCAAACATTTGTCAATATTGATATCTCCGAGAAACGGGCAGCTTTGAGAAAAAATTGAAAGGTAGTGGTCGAACTCGAATAACTCGAATAGTAGAAAAAGAAGAAGAAGTTTAAAAAAGTGTTGAAGAGAAATCAAGTGTAAGTACACAGCGCTTAGAACGTTAGTAAGATATTCTTAGAACTGTTGTTACATCAATATCACGTCCAAAAGGTCTAGGAACTTTTCCCAATTGATCCCTCATGCGCCTTATATTTTATGAATTTATTCGAAACAAAAAATTGTAATCCAAATTTTGGTAGACATACTTTGTTTACTGAAGAAGGGTTTACTGTATAAGATAACGAATATGTTTATGTGGATCAAAATCCATATGCCATTAAAGTTTATAACTTTAAAATAAATGTTTGGGCAGCTATTATTGATCGCTACCTCATTGATCTTATTGTGATTCCAGACAGAATAAATGGAAATATATATGTAAATTTTTACAATACACATAACCATTTCTTCTGGAAAATTTGCCTATTTTACTTCGGCGAGACCCATGTTATATGTATGATGTTGCCCCACCTCATTTTTGCGTTGTTGTTCGGTAGTATTTACACGACCAATATCTCAAACAATGGATTGGAAGAGGGAATGAAGCACCAGTAAGATGGTCATCTCGTTCTTCAAAGTGTCTTCTTTTAATGGTGCACTTTTAAAATAGAAGTATACAAGATTCCGGTGAACCACCCCAAAGAATTTTTGAGGTGCATTTTAAACGCCAGTAAACTTTTTAATGATCCTGAAGTAAAGTCCAGTTTAGCTTTTTAAAAAGTGTTAATAATTGTATTCAGCAAAATGGCCACCATTTTGCACATCTGCTTAATTAATGTTTTCTCTTTAGTTAGCTTTTTCAATCTTTATATATGCACTTCCAATATTTAACGTTGCGGACACGAAAAATCAGAAGCGATGTGATGTCACTTTTATAACACTTATACTACCTTATAGCCGGTCGCTATATCACTAGAATATGTCATATTATATTGTTAGACTACATGCCAAAAATCGTTAAATTCAGTTACCATGTTTTCAAGAAATTTGTAAAAAATCGATATATATACAGGGTGATTCAAAAATCGATCACGAAACTTAAGAGGGTGATTCTACTTGACAAAATAAGGGTAGAGCTTCATATAATTTTTTTTCAAAATGTCATTCGTTTTCGAGTTACAAGCCGTCCAAGTTCAAGTTTTTATTTTTTGTTTTTTGAATTACTCGCTTACAGGAAAACCGATTTGACTAATATTTGAAAGATAGGCTAAGTCTTCTGCGCTTCATCATTTTAGTAACAATTCACATTGATTGTTTGCCGCTAGAGGGCACTTTACCTACATTGAAAATTGTTTTTTTGTCATAATTTTTTAGTGTTGACAGCTACAGTAGTTTTTGGCATAATTTCTGAAAGACTGATGCCAGGCCTTTAAAAAAGGTGCTCTTTATTTACATCGCTAAACCCAACGGTTTAGACGTAAATCACCCTTAAAAATTAAGTGATAAATTTACTTTTCTCATTTAATTACCACCAGCTACCAGGTAAATAGCTATCAAAGTATACTAGAGCTGTCAGTTTAACATCAAATAAATTCGCTTTTTAAACTATTTAATTTATAATCTTAAAATAACTAATAATGGCTAATCAGTAAATATTCATATTATGGATTATTGCGATATACATTTAATTGATAAAAATTAATGAAACAGTACTAAACAAACTAAAAAAGATTCTCAAAATGTCCCCCATTTTCTTCTATACATTTCCTAACACTCTTCAAAAAATGTCGCCTAACTCGATGAAAAATTTCTGGTGTTTCTTTAATAATTTGGCACTTTTCGATTATCCTGAAGCGAAGATCCTCGACGTTGATTACTGGAATATCGTACACCAATTGTTTCAAATGACCCCAAAAGAAAAAATCCATAGGATTAAGGTCTGGTGACCTCGCTGCATATGCCAATGGTCCACTTCGTCCTATCCATCGCTCAGGATACGTTGCATTCAAATACTGTCGGACACGTATACTAAAGTGGGGCGGAGCTCCGTCTTGGAGGATCCACATGTTGGCCCTTACTTAAAATGGCACATCTTCCAGATACAATGGGAGACGATTTTGGATAAAATCTAAGTATACGTCACCAGTTAATGGGCCATCAAAGAAATGAGGACCAATAAGGTAATCTCCTATTATCCTTGCCCACACATTTAGTGAAAATCTACGCAGATGTTTCGTTTCTACCACATTGTTTGGGTTCTCGTAAGCATATGTGTGGATGTTGTGTAGATTTGTTATGCCATCACGAGTGAAACCAGCTTCGTCAGTGAATAATATGACGCCAATTAATCGATTATCGTGTTCATACTTAGCTAGGATCTGATTGCACATTTCCAACCGTCTCGGCCGATCATCGTCATAAAGAGCCTGCACCTTTTTTGAATGAAACGGGTAGAGTTGTTCTTCTCTTAGTATCCTCCATGAACTAGCCTGACAGAGCCGCACTTCATTCCCAATTTTTCTAGTACTAATACCTGGATTATCTTCAATAATTTCAAGCACTCTTTCTTCTTGTTGCACGTTTCTAGCAGTTCTAGGTCTTCCCCTATTTCCATTATAACTTTTAAAGGAACCACATTCCGCAAGCCTCCTGTACACACTGGAAAATGTTTAAGCATGAGGGATATTTCTTTCCGGATAACTCTCCATATAATATCTTCTTGCCAACTCTGCATTACCATTTGCTTTTCCATAACAAAAATGGATATCACAATATTCGATATTTGAATATTGGTGATTAGCCATTATTAGTTATTTTAAGATTATAAATTAAATAGTTTAAAAAGCGAATTTATTTGATGTTAAACTGACAGCTCTAGTATACTTTGATAGCTATTTACCTGGTAGCTGGTGGTAATGAAATGAGAAAAGTAAATTTACCACTTAATTTTTAAGGGTGATTTACGTCTAAACCGTTGGGTTTAGCGATGTAAATAAAGAGCACCTTTTTTAAAGGCCTGGCATCAGTCTTTCAGAAATTATGCCAAAAACTACTGTAACTGTCAACACTAAAAAATTATGATAAAAAAACAATTTTCAATGTAGGTAAAGTGCCCTCTAGCGGCAAACAATCAATGTGAATTGTTACTAAAATGATGAAGCGCAGAAGACTTAGCCTATCTTTCAAATATTAGTCAAATCGGTTTTCCTGTAAGCGAGTAATTCAAAAAATAAAAACTTGAACTTGGACGGCTTGTAACTCGAAAACGAATGACATTTTGAAAAAAAATTATATGAAGCTCTACCCTTATTTTGTCAAGTAGAATCACCCCCTTAAGTTTCGTGATCGATTTTTGAATCACCCTGTATATATATATATATATATATATATATATATATATATATATATATAATAATTGTAAGTTAAAATTTTGGAGCAATGCAATATGGATTCAATTATTAATTGATATAATTTTAAAATATGAATAATTTAATATCATTAAAAAAAACTCTACCTCTTATTTTACTTTAATAATTTTCCGACTTATTGTTCTGAAAACCAGTTTGCAAATTGAAATTATTAAATTAGTTAGTACTTAAAATAGCATACACAAATTACAAACCCGGCGCACCCACCAAATAGTCGTAATTATAAATTTTAAACATTCATTCTAATTTCATAAATTAGTGGACATAACTTAACTGTAATAACTCCTTGGGAGCGACATTTTACTAGGCTCATATTTTGTATCTGGTGCGACTAAATAAAAAATGTTTTATGAAATATTTAATTACATTTCTGTACATATATCTAAATATCTCCATACCCCACTTGACGTGGTTGACGAAAAAAATCTCTGCTTTTTACATAAGGGGGAAACCCTCAATTATATATTTCAATTTCGCCTCACGTCTCTTCGTGGGTAAATTGAAAGCTTGTGCCATTGTAAAAGGTGAAAAACTGTTGAAATGATATGGCTGTAACTTACAGATGAAAGTACGTGGCAATTCTGTAAGGATCTCTAGCTCACTACAGAACCCTGAAAAGACCTTGCGGGTCAAGAATTTCATATTTTCTTTTCAAAAAATTATGTATTAAGAGTAAAACTCAATGAACTAAATCCTCTTTTGTAAATGATAAAATTAACTTTTACAAAAACAACCTACACAAAAATGTTAAGTGATAAACTATATTGATGTTTTTCTGGAAACTAATTTTCACACTTGTGGTTTTTTCGTGATGTACGTCAAATTTATACTATTAGTGCCATTCTTTCAAGAAAACAATTTTAGAAAATCGTTCTTCTTTACTTTTCTCGTAAATTTTCAGTAGAAAATAGCAAAATAAAATTGAATAAACTAGTTATTTGGTGAATTGGCTGCCAAATTTAATATACGAGGTCTATCCTAAAAGTATCCGACCTACACTAATAACTGCGTACACGCGTTATCCTGCGAGTTTCTGGGGGTAGCTTTCTTCAGAGTAGCCCCATTTTCCTGCACAATATACTCCTGTAATGTCTTCAACTATTCCAACATATGTTTAAGTAATTTTCTGGAATGACATTAATCTAAATTAATTTATTCCATTAAATCTAATATAATCACGCATTAAACTTAATATTTTAATCATTACTTTTTAAGGTGACTATGTACATTAAATATACAGCCAGAGTTTTTTGAATTTGAGATATGTTGTTACACATATTTATTGCATCAACATTAATAAACTATGAGAAACTTGAAGACCCATCTACACAGATGCTATATCGCTCAAGATTGGAACAAAAAATAACTACTAAACCTTGTTCCGAGGACCAAACAATAGAAGAAATGTGGACTACAATAACGATAAATATACTAGACGCTGCAAAAGAAGCGTTGGGAACAAGAATGAGTAGAAGGAGGAAGAAATTAAGTAAAACACCGTGGTTCACAGAAGAAATAAAAGAACTAGCAAAGATAAAGAAAGACGCTTTCTTGAAGTACAAAAGTAATCCTTCGGCTGAAGAATATCAAAAATCCAAGCAAACGAGAAACAACATAAACGAGAGGATTAGAAGATGCAAGGAAGAATACTGGGAGCGATATACAAAGGACATGGAGCATGACTTATACGGTGCGCAGAAGAGAATATGGAGAATGATTCAGAAACAGAAAAAAAATGTTAATGAATACATCAGTACAGCTCACATCAAAAAGGAAGAATGGACATCATACTTTGAAAGACAATTTGGTAATACAAATACGATTCACACTAGCATAACAGCAAAATCCATAAATCTAAGCACTACAAAAATGCAGGTAACATCGGAAGAACGAATTATTGAAATACGGAGGCCAAATGCTTACCGAGGAGTTACAAAAGCTTTTTAATAAAATTATTAAAGAAGAGCAAGTACCGCAAAAATGGAAAACAAGCTATACAATTCCCGTACACAAAAAATGTGACCACGAAAACCCGGACAACTACAGAGGAATTACACTTCTTAACTCAGTCACCAAATTATTTACAGCAATTATTTGTGACAAACTTGAAGAGAAAATAGAGATCTCGGAGGAACAACAGGGTTTTCGAAAAAACACGGGAACCACAGATACCTTATTTATAGTGAGACAAATAATCGAAAAATCAATAGAATTTAACCACCCTGCATACTTATGCTTTGTTGACCTAACAAAAGCATTTGACCGCATCAAGAAGCAGCACATAACGGACATCCTAAAACAGAAAAATGTTTCAGCGGAGATCATAAACATAATTGATGACTTGTACACAAATTCCAGCACAAAAATAATAACATCCGAAGACATCAAGATAAACGAAGGGATAAGGCAGGGAGACTCGCTAAGCCCCTTCTTATTCAATTTGATAATGGATCGCATAATAGAGGACATCAGACCGAAATGCGGATACCAGATGGGCGGACACAATATCAATATAATATGCTACGCGGATGATGCGGTCATACTCGCAGATAACGAAGACGACCTCCAGAGATTGATACACCTATTTAACGTATCAACTAAGAAGTATAATATGCAGATATCAACAAATAAAACAAAGTGTATGGTAATTTTCAAGGAACCAAGAAGCTGTAAGCTACAGATAGAAAATGTCATAATTGAACAAGTCATGAACTTTAAATACCTAGGCATTGACACAACAAGCTGTCGTAACCTTACTGGAGAAGTACTGTCACAAAATACAAGAGCCCTACAAGTGGCAGGATGCTTAAGAGATGTTATATTTCGAAACAGATACATGAGAATAGAGGGAAAAACAAAAATATATAAGACCATGATACGACCAATTCTAACTTATGCCACGGAAACAAGAGCAGACACTAAGAAGACAAAGCAGAAAATGAGAAACACCGAAATGAAAGTACTGAGATCAATGCTGAACGTGTCAATCAGAAATAGGCTGACAAATACCTTAATCAGAGAAAAATATATTGTGCAGGACGTGGTCAAATGGACAAAAGAAAGAAAAATAGGTTGGAAAGAACACGTTGAGAGAATGAGTGAAGAGAGACTAGCTCAAGTTTGTATGTATGGACGACCAAGAGGAAGAAGATTACCAGGACGACCACCAAAGAGATGGGCCCAGAGCTGGTTCTCTTCATCAGCAGAATAAGGCGGGTGTAGATATAATGACAAACAGGGATATCTCTAGTCAACGTAGAAGAAGTAGATTAATATGAGGTCAAAAAATTCTGTCATCAGCACAAGGTGGAAATTTTTCTCACAGCTAGTGTACCATCATCTGTAGACCGGTTTCGAACTCATTGGTTTCCGGCAGTACCGGCAGACATGTACACCTCATCATAAGAAAATTTAGTCTTAGAATTTAGACTAAACAAAAAGTTCAATACAAGTTGCGCCATCTCCCGGAATCTCATGCAATGTACCATGAATATTTATGTAAATTCCTTTAATGTTAAGATACATGTGAATTAATTTTAATGTACAGAAAGTTGAAATATCTTTTCAGTTACTTTATTGAAATTTAAGATACCATTTAATCAAATTTAATGTACAACGAACTGAACAAAAAGTTCAGTACAAGTTGCGCCATCTCCCGGAATCTCATGGAATGTACCATGAATTTTAGTGTAAATTCCTTTAATGTTAAGGTACATGTAAATTAATTTTAATGTACAGAAAGTTGAAATAACTTTTCAGTTACTTTAATTAAATTTAAGATACCATTTAATCAAATTTAATGTACAACGAATTGATATTTCAATGAATTGCTTTAGATTTAAAGTAAATGTAAATTATTCACGATTTTAGGAACCAAAATCATTAAATTTAATGTAGAATGGACATTAAATTTGCAATAAATTTAAGGGTATTCTTTACAATGTGCGTCACGTCATAGTAACACTTCAACTCGGACAGTTGCCACGAAACAAAAATGCGACGAAAGATAATGGAAACACTGTGAACAAATACACCTCATTTGCCTACTAGAGAGCGCACTAACGAGCATTTGGCCTCAAAAACCGGACAAAAAGGAGAAATGCAAACTATACAAGTAATCATCGAAATAATTTCTTTTTTATACCTGAGTAACCGTACTATCATAAAAATATGATAAAGTGGCCCCTCCACGCAGCTACGCTCCGCACAGTTAATTGCAATCTAAGCTTCGTTCAATACGCACGCATTCGTCCTTGATAGATTTTTTTTAGACTTGTGTTTGGTATTTAGTATTTTGTAAAGTGAATATTAAAAAAAAATTTTTTTGTGATGGAATCTGAAGAACAAGGTATGTATTTAATTTTAATATGTATTATTTAAAGATATAATGACTGTTTAGTATTCTTATGGACCTAAAACAATATGCAAGAAAATTTTTTATTTTTTTTTTGTTTTTCTTTTTAACTAATTAGTGTTTTTGAAAATGTTCCGAGCTAGATCGGGCTACAATTCTTTTTTTATAATAAACTATAGACATCAGCCATATCATAACAGTCAAAACATTTTCCACATGTTATCACCTCTTAAAAAAACTGCTTTGAGTTCCACGTTTTTTTTTGCAATAATTTTGGTTATTTTTTAGTTACATACATATTTTTTTTTCCTATAGGTACAAATTTGACATCAAATGTTATTGAGGTATATCGGAAAACGCTATACATGCTTTTTAAACAAAGCACATCCAGAACACTCTTGAAGATAAGGTATCATTTATGGGACATAAGCTTTACGAAATAATGAAATATCTCCAAAACGAGTACCATAACTTAAGTCACGATTTAAAACATTTTAATAGTGATTTGAAGAAAAGATGGATATCATCTAACTATACTGAAGAAAGATTTTTGAAAAAAAAAACGAAAAATGGCTTAATATATCAATACCAGTACACAACTGGGCCACGAATTCTACGGGACGCCCAAGGAAGCATTTCCATGAATTACATGATCGTAGTAAACGACGAAATACAAAAGAACTCCGCGAACAGGTACCTGTTGAGGAGCTTACCTATGCAGCCAGCGTACGTCAACGAATGTCTGGAAATACCGCAGCCTCTAAACTTATAATAGATGCAACTTCAACACCAACAAGAGCCAAATTTTACAGGAAGGTAATAAATACTGCTCAGAAACCGAAATTAAAAAACTACACACCTGAGCAACCTTTGCAAATCTTTGTTGAAGGTGCCTTTACAAGGAGGCAGTGAGAGTTGTTACAGGATTCCAATAAGGGTATATTTCCTTGTTATACTCTAAGCACCTAAAAACATATAAAACGATAACCATTACTTTTTTTTTAATATTACTCCCCTACCCCTCCCCACCCTAAGTCATCCCCCCTTTACCCGATTAGTAAAATAATGCCAGAAATCAACTTAGCGCCCTCAAAAATCCCCACATACTGATTTTGACATGTCTAGAGTCAAAAACAATGACGTTATTAATTTTGTCCGGTTTTTGAGGCCAAATGCTCGTTAGTGGAACGCATAGTTTGTGGCCGAGGACTCCATAAGGTGTAACTATTAACTTTTTAAAGCTATAGATTGCTCTTGGATACTATGGCATGAAATTAAAAACATAGTTCTATTTTTTTTCGGACAATCCTCTTATGCTATTTGTTTTTGGAAATAAATAAGATAAACCAAAAACAATCTCAAATAAATTAGTTTTAAAGGAGTTTATTTTTACGAATTCATTTATTTATTCCTTCTGACATGTACTATTGTATCAAAAATGAATTCGGCTCAACAAATCAAACGTTATCCTATGCGAATCACCCCAATGTATTGTGTTTAGTAAAATTTAAAACTAAATATATAATTTTAACTCCAAAATAAGTACTCTTTGCTGCTTACTGTGGATTAGGCTAAATCTGCTCGGTTATATCCAAGAATTTGGGATATAAAACTGGACTGCTCATGAAATTAATTTTTGACCCCCCCTCCCTTATTGGTCGCCATTCGGTGCAATGATTTGTATGGCAACATTGGATTCCCTGCTAGTTTCTTACATTGGCGTGAATGTGTCGTGTATGAATGTCAATTCTATTATTCTAACTAACAGGTTTAGACAATAACTATCTCTTTCTATACTATATCTAAAACAATAAATCGCTCTTCCTTGTTTTACTTGACAGGTTAATCGAGTATATTCAATAAAAAAGACCAGAGCTCCGATTCTGTAAGCATATTTTTTGACATTCTCTTTCCTTATCTCTTTTCGGACAGTGATATACTTATGTGTCAATACAGACTGAACAAAGATAGAAGATCCTTATTATGACATTCTCTTTCCATTTACTCTTATAGAATCGCAGCCCAGGATAATTTTTTCTATAAAACAATATTTAACTTGAATTTCTGCTTTTAGTTTCCTCAAAATTATAATTTTTCTGTTTAAAGCAACTCCAATAAAGCAAATTTTTTTAACTTTTTTGGAACGGCGTAAATATGTAACAATTTTATTATTTTTAGATAACAAGCATGAAATGTTTTATAAATTTCTTAGTTCTTATAAATAAATGAAAATGCTTTTTCTGTGACTGTTTACATATTTTATTTTTTACAATAAAACTGTTATTTAGCAAAATAGCTAAAATGTGAAATATGCGCCAAAAACAAATCGAGACTTTTTTTTGAAATATCTGTTTTAGAAACATCCTTATTCGGGCGTAGAGTATAAGAAGATAACGAAAAAAAGTATTAAGGCATTTATATTTAAAAATTTTATATCATGAATCAATATAGTATATTGTTTAATGTAAGGTATCGAAATGTCCACATAATCTATTGCACGGTAAGATAGTTTCATCATTTAAAAATAGCTTCGATTAGGTCTTTGTTAAAATTTTTTTCTCCTCGATGCATTTAGGGACCTGATATGTTAGGTATTTATATAGGGTTAACAACATTCATAATAATGTTGACATTTCCTTCATAAAAACGGAGCTTTAATTTAAATGAAGTAAAGTAACATTATGTACTAAACCAATTTTATAAAAAAAAAATTAAACTCTAAAGGGGATAGTGTTAAAGCAGTTTATATTTAATTATAAACAAAACAATATTTATTAAGACACTTTAAATATAAAGAAGCTTGTAAATACAAGAGAATTCTTACATTAATACAAATACATAAAGATTTACTAGCAACTTTTAATTTTTACACTAAGTCAAATTTTTAATTTACTTAACTGTTTAAGGATCTAGAATTGACCTTTCCTAGAGTTGAATTTTTGAAATGGCAACTTCTCACTACTTTGACAAAGGATTTTCATGACACAAATTTCCTATCTGAGCTAAAATCAAGAATTTTTGTTTTATTAATTAATAACATATTCAAACAAAAGGTTATTATTTTATTTTTAGACAAAACAAATACATAAAAGTAAAATTTATGTAATTTCCTAATATCCTTAATAATATTGAAAAATTTCATATTATATGCAATCATTTATTTCTATTTTAATAAGGCATATTGGTTTTTAAACGTATAATCATTTTAAATTTTAACACCATACCAATTTCGATATTCGGCTTTATATGTCAGTGGAACATTAACTTTATGGTAAAACGATATTGTTGTTGGTTAATGCACACCTAATTCAGGACTTTTTTTTGTAGAGCCAGTGTATGTTATTAAGTCCAAGTTTAGTTGCTTCAAGATGTTTACATCAAGCAGTGCTTCGTAGTTTTTTTCAGGCAGTTTATTTATAAGAAGCACAACACAAACTTTTTGCTCATCTTCTTGTATAAAACAATTTCCAGAAAAATGCTCTGAACAGAGTTACTTATCTGATGTATAAAAGAATTATGATCATGACTAATTTGCTTCAGCTCTTGAATTTAAACATTCTTTTCTCTTAGAAAACTAAAATATTGATAGCATTTAATAATTATCATATATCATATCCATAAGATTAAACTTGTTACCCTTAGATTTACAATTTGATTCTAAGGTAAAATTTTATATAATTATTATTGAATGCTTTATAACTTACTAATTAAATAAATTCCAATTTACCAGATGAGGTATTTGCACGTCTTACGATGAAGAATCACATTTTTTAAAATACAAAAAAAAATCTTAAAGTTCACATTCCTGTTTGAAATTTTCAGTAAAACGTTACATAAAATGTGATAAAATCAATAAAACAGCAAAATCAAAAATAAATTTTTGTCAAAATGAAAAGTATTCAGTCAATGTCAAAAATACACTTTCACCAATATCATAAAAACTTAGGGAATTCATTGTTGCCAAAGCAATTATCTGCACCTAATGGCACGGAACACGGTGGGGTCATTTTTTTTATAAGGGAGATATGGAACAAGAGCAGTCCAGTTTTATATCTCAAGTTCGTGGTTATATCTGATTTAAAGAATGTGTACACTAAATCCAATATGTCGTTATTTACAAGTAAGCAAAATATTAAACACTGCAAGAAAATAGTGTATGTTATTCGTAAATATATATTTCACATTTTATTTATTCATATATTTGTTTTTAAATAAGAAACAGGCGTTATTTCAACGACAGCCTAATTTAAAACACCTGGCTCAAACAGAATTTCGAATTTCAGGCGTGAGGTTTATTGCAAATCCTCAGTGCTTTCTACCTAATGCATTTCGAATCTAGATAGCATTAGGAAATATGGTTCATCTTATCATGGATGTTACGTAGATATCTTGCACGTTGCCATCAAATTTTAGCGTCTTCATATTGCTATTTCACTTTTACATTTAAGGCGTTTCGCAGTATCTTATTAATCTAACTCGAATTCCTGTCACGGAGTTTCCCAGCAATGCAACTATCTTTTCTTTACTGCGTGTAATACAATTGGTTACAGGAACGGACTCAGTGTGAAAATGATAAATACAATAAAAAGATAAATGAAATAAATATTTTAGAGTTTCGAGACATTCCTTGAGATATAGACCTAATTTGATATAAAATTATAGTAGGATAAATTCATCAGAATCTGATATTCGGGAATATATTCTATTGAGCGTAGAACCACAGTAAAACTAAATTAACCAGCAAGTTTTATCGCGTAAGTTTTCGATGGCCTTGAAATGATCTCTCGAAAACAGTTCAGTGTTCTAGCATGATAACACTTTGCGACCTGTATGTCAAATTCTATTTCAATACTTTAGGCAAGATAGTTTCAATGGCGTCTTAAATCCATTTCATAGGATCCAGGCAGGTTTCTAGGGAAACCAATTCTGAAAAGTGGGAACATTGACTCTCGAACAATTTAATTTTTTTGGTTCTCTCTTGAGTAAGCTGTATATATATATATATATATATATATATATATATATATATATATATATATATATATATATATGTAGTGTGGATATACCATGCAATAGCAGTGGTTATATCCACATTATGCTGTTGCAGTGCTGAAATCACATTCAACAAACGTACAGCTAAATGCAACTCCGTGTATACATGAAGTAAAATGCGAAAAGTAAATGCAAACTTCGCTCCATCATATCCTTCCGTGATAGAGGTTGCACACTTTGAATAAATTGTTACAAAACAGTGATATGACAGAGGTACATGTTTCGTCTCTTACTAGACTCATCAGGGTACCGACATGTACCTGTGTGTAGCGGGGAAGGTAAGTTTTAACTTTCTTCTCGGTGTGGTGGTACAAGTAGGCCATCATCTCGATGGTGCATGTGGGGAAGAGCTGTCTAACTCTTTAAAGGCAAGAAAATGTTATGCTGAAAGGTTTCCAGCTCAGATATTGTCAAGAAACCTTTCAAAGTGTTGATCGGGGCTCAATTAATACAAAAATAGTGAAAACGTTTAAATGTTATTTTGGCATATGTTCATTATGGGCTCCACGTACTTTAATACATTTTTTTATTATTCGATTATTTTCCCGTTGCACTGCAAATAATATTAACACATTATTACGGACTTCGTTAGAATGCTGTGCTATTCTTGCTAGTAGTTCTTCTCTAATATTTACTGGTGTTGAATAAATTAGTTCTTTTAGATATCCCCAAAAGTCTAAGACATTTAGATTTGGATACAATGATAGCTATAAAACAAGCCCACCTCTACCTATCCATCGAGTGCCAAAAACGTTTGTTAAATGTTGACGTACTATAGGGTTAAAATGAGATGGAGCACCATCATGTCTCACATTTGCATTCTTCTATCAAGACGGACGTCTTTCAATAAATTATTTAAATTTTGCTGCAAAAGTTGTAAATAAATCTCACTATTGAGTCTTCCTTCCAAAACAAATGTACCCATAAGATTTTACACATTTACAATAAACTTTTGTTGGGGTTTGTTGTGAATTATAGCGTGCGGGTTTTCATCAGCCCAAAAATGTAAATTGTGTGAGTTTATTATGCCATCTCTTGTAAAACTGTCCTTATCAGTAAACAAGATAAGGTAAGAAAAATATAGCTTTAGGTTACGTTGCTATATAAACGAGTTGGAGTATTGAAGTCTTACGGAATAAGCATCCGGAGTCATTGCACGTACTTCTTTAACGTGGTACGGGTGAAGTAACTGTTCTATTAGAGTTTCATGTACAATCCATTTTGTAACATTGTTTGTGTTACAAGCTTTCTTTTGCTGTTTGAAAGGCTGTCAGCAATATCTTGCAAAATTTGTTCCTCTACGTGAGGGCCTCGTGTACTCCTAGGAGTATAAAAAATTAATTCGTCAAGTCTAATATTTATTTTCTAATCATCTGTCTCCCTTAGGCTTCGATCAACCCTTTCAAAGGTTTTTGAAGTTGGCAATTAAATGTATTCCAACACACTTTACGTAAGAGTGTTCTACCATTTTTTTAAATTATTTTTACTTGAAATAGTAATATGGTCTGTAAGTATTAACAATAACAACCCGATTTTTACCCGTTTGTGTTTAGCATTAGTAACTTTTGAGTGTTATGCATAAAAACCGCCAGTTTTATCGAAATAAATTAAGAGTACCTTTTTTGTAGAGGAATGACTAAAATATTTCAAAAATCAGCTGTCAGCTCTGTAGCATGACCTGTCAAAAATTAGGCCCAACGAGTGTGGCTGCAAGTCCGTTCCTCACTTCTACTGTAGTATGGTATAATGAGTCTTTATGGCCCCTACAAAATATTAAAATTTCATTAAATTGTACAAGTCGGTTCAAAACTTAGAGCCGATAAAGTAAATCGCTGGATACCCCTTTAGGGCTCTGTATCACCCTTAAGGGCACTTTAGAAATTTTTTTCTATTTTGACCTCTCCTGTATGCTCCGAAAAATTAGGAAGTACTTACCGGATACCCTGTATATATATATATATATATATATATATATATATATATATATATATATATATATATATATATATATATATATATATAATTTATTTAAATTTATTTACTTGTTTGGCTTTGAAACACGCTAAACGGTGCTCTCATGGGGGAATCGTTTGGTGGCTTTGGCTGTTAAAATTAGCAGTAAGCCTGGTTGCCAAGTACCGAATAATGCGATCCCTATCCTTTGGATAGCGCGTTTCGTGTACTCGATTGTTTATATTTCTGTTTTAATTTACCGTCTCGCCACCACATGGCGGTTTTTACAAACTTTGTGAGTTGGTATGGTTCTTGTGTTATCAAGTAAACCATCGAGAGGTCGCCTTTGTCGTCTTGTTTACTGTTTTTGATTTTAAATTCAGCTTTATAGGATGCAAGGGCGAGGTGATGGTTTGTACCAAATGCGGTGCCTGACGAGTCCCATATTAGGACGAAACAACAGTGTTACCATCTTTCGGACCCGGAGTTTTTCCATACTTTGGAGTGCTCCGCACTTTTTAACACAAGAATGATGTGGATTAACAAATTTCACGTCCGCTTAGCCAAGATTTTAATCTATTATATTTTAAATTACACGGACAAAAACTATATATATATATATATATATATATATATATATATATATATATATATATATTTCGACGAATGTTTTAGAGTAGTAAATGTTGTTTTGATAATAATCATTGGGTAATAATTTTGGATGACGTGCATGAGAAGAACGTATTATACGGAATGAAAACAAAGAGAAAGCAAGAACGAACAATTTTTTAACCATATTCCAAGTTTTCACATAAGAGAATACCCTTCTCTATATAAATTAATAGTTAACAAAAATTACGAATTGATTTTTCAGAGTTTAAAATTAAAAAATTGATAAATCCGTGTTGCTGTGTTAAAGCACCGCACGCTCTATTTTAATTTAAAAAAAAAACACCTTTTTTTAAATGTCTGAAAATTATGTTTAGCCCCGTCCACAAGCATAATTCTGTATCATCAAAAAGTGACAGCTTGGTGTACTATGTGAGTAAGAAGAATCAACGGACCATACTTTTTTTGAAAATAGCAACTGTCAATGACGATTGCTGTCGCAACATACTGATAACTTTTTTTTGTATTGAATTGGATGAATTGGAACAATAACTTTACAACAAACGGTGTTCTCAGGTCATCAGTTGTTTCGGAGAACAATTGGACTTTCTGTTAGAATTTCTTTCTTTGTGGTTTTATAAAATGTGAAATATTCTGAAACGATGAATAAAAAATTTTGACTTAAAGGTAAACTTCTAAAATACAAATTAAAAATTTTAAATTAATTGTTTTAAATTCAGTTCTAAAATTAACGAACCGGAGTACAGCTTCTGGTAAAAATCTTTTTTGCTCCTATTGTTACGCTAAACTGCACCTTGTAGGTAATTATGTTTGGTCGTTTTATTTCAACGCCCTCAAAAACGCGGAGACCGACTTAAATGTTAAATGTACCCAGTCTACTAAATTTCCCGCTTTTGCTGTATAAAATTTGGCACGATGGTGTTGAAAGAATGTCGCTTACATAGGCGCCGCTAGCATGAAATCCTTGACGGAAGATATAAATAAAATTTTTATAAAAAAATTGAACCGACTTCTAAAAATACGCTAAAAAGTGAAAAATAATTATAAATTTTTATATGAAATTGAACTTTTTGAAGTCGGCGCCAAACTAATACCTGACAAAATGTGATTTGCATGAAGAGATTAAAAATACTTTATTTGTAATTGCTTTCTTACCATAATTTGTATATATTAGTAGTTATTTATTTCATTTACAAATAATTTGGCGCCGACTTCAAAAAGTTCAATTTCATATAAAAATTTATAGTTATTTTTCACTTTTTAGCGCACTTTTAGAAGTCGGTTCAATTTTTTTATAAAAATTTTATTTTTCTATTTTTAGTTTTAGAATCCAAAAATTATTTTAACTAAGTACTAATCGAGATTAGTGTACCTCGCAAGGGCTCCAAGGTGACAAAAGAGTACCCATTTTATCCAAAGTTGTAAATCACCCTAAAATGAACCACTAAAAATTCTTTGGTTCTTAGAGTTTTCCAAATACCAGTAAAATTGTGTAAAACAACTTTCTCAAAACATTTAGTCTATTAACAAAATAAATAGAATAAAAACGAACTATTTACAATGAGAAACTTAAAACTAATAACAATTATGAAAAACTAACATAATTGCTCTTCTCGGCCGTTATTTAACCAAAAACTTAAAACCCAATTTTGAAGAAACATGTATAAATAGCTTAATAAAATATTAAACAAGAAAAGAAATAAAACCCGAAAAACAGCTATTTATATCACTTAATCGAACCGTATAAAAATCGCGAAATGTCCCACTAAAATAACACACGATAATCCCCTTATTTTCCAAATTAAACAAAGATAACCTTCTTTCCCGACGATTATACCCGTGACGTAATTATTCTATTGCATTGGTACTACGATACCGGTCTACCCGACATTCAAATTGTGACTAAAATTTACTATTCCTTAAAAGAGTGTCTTCGAATCTTACACCCCTTCTCCCTTTGTTTCTAGTTTATACCCAAATTACAAGATGGAAACCGGTAAACGTCAATTTCTTTCCCTTAAAGTTCGAAGGTTTCGCTCGTTACATGCTGAGGGCGTTAGCTATTCTATACCAGATGCTTGATTCACGAATTGACCTGTGAGCATCTTAAGCTTAATTTTTATATAAACACAATTGATAAAACTATTCTATTTCTTTCTATAACTAAAAGAATATATGTTAAAGACTGTAAAAAAAACTATTCACTTTTCTTGGCTGTTTTGGCAATAAACATCTTAACTCGTTATTTCTTGTGAATAGAAAAAACAGTGATTACTCAGTATTCTTTTTACAAATGGCCAAACGATATATTTCTATTATAGTGGGTTTATTTGATCATTCTTTTGTTTCCTAATAATGGGAAAATCGGTCAATATTTTAAAACATTTTAACGGTATTCCACATACCATATGTTAAAAACTACCCTTATCACATCTGGTTTGATTTACTTAACCAGGGCAGGATTACTTAAACAGATTTATAGGCAATTCTAAGAGAGGGTCCTATTACGTCTTCATAAATTAACTGATTTTATGTATTTTTTTAAGAAAACATTTAAACGACAAAGATCATAAAAGTTAAGTTCGATAACTGATTTATTCTTCCTTTAGACCTTCGTGGATAGTGATAAAAAATATAACTACCCTGTTCCCACGGAATATCTATTCACAGAGTGATTATTTAATTATTTATTTTAACAGAATATAGTTGACATTGAACAATGAAAAATAATTAACATTTGTTCCATTACAAAACTACTTGTGTATGGGTTATGTGAGTTTGGGAACATGGGTTTTGGATTACTATTTTATAATAACTAACTTTGTTTGCATGTCTGCGTGTAACGAACAGCAATTTAGGGTACAAGGTTTTCGAGCTTGAGTTTCGGTTTAAAAACTTGATCCGCTGTCTACTATGTAATAGATATTGATCTAGCCGCGTGTTGGTTCTCATCTTTTACAGATTTTTCCAATTCGACCTTGAAATTTCCTTGAAATGACCTATGATTAACCTTGAGGTATTAAACAAACCACGAATTCAGACTCAACGCCGTCAAAAGTCTACATATCTTCTTTTTCATATTTTTTTAGTGGATTTTTCTCAATTGACCTTGAAATGCCCTCTATCTGACCTTAGGTGATTAAACAAACTCCATTTATTTTCAGGTTTATTTAGTGTATTTTTCTCAATTTGACTTTGTAATTACCTCCTAAAATGACCTCTAGCCGGCCTTAGGGGATTAAACAAACCACTAATTCGGATTCAGCGATCTCCTACTTTAGATTAATTTAGTGAATTTTACTTCATTTGACTTTAAAATAACCTTGTACCTGACGTGATAGAGGTTAGCAGACCTTAGATTTGAATTTAAGGCATCTAATTACATAGCCGTCCACTTTTTTTTTGTAAACCTGTATAATTTATAAAAATTCTATGTACTTTTTGTATCTATCCCTTGACAGAATAGGGACTAGTTAAATATATAATGCAGTCATGAAAGGTAGGTCAATCCGTGATTATTGTTTTTACTTGTCAAAACAATAACTAATTTAGAAAATTGATGCATAATTTAATCACGTGGCGCCTAGGTATTCATCTGAAAACCTCACCTGTCTCCACTGTATTAAAGCTAGCGGAGACTATGATCCTGGGGCAGAATATGCTGTATTCCATTGTTTAACTTAGCCGAAAATTACTGAGTATTTTGGTTTGCTAAGTAAATATTTTAAACGCCTCATTCTGGTACATATAACTGGAGTCTATCTTATAGAAGTTCTAAGCGACAACAGCTTAATATTTTAATCTTGCTCCTGATTTCATGTATTCGAAACATGAGAACGAACTGTCTGTGTTAATTTTATATTACATTTTCCAGTTCTTTCTTCTTTTCTTTCCCATCCTTTGATGTGAACAGATTAGAAAATCATTAATTTATGGTGGCAAAAATAAATGAAATGATTTTCCTCTTAAATTATGGAGGCAGCAGTGTGAAAAATGGTTTCGAAAGTAAACAAAAAATTTTTGATTAAAGAGGCTTATTACACACTTACAAGTTTTTTACTTATACATAGATTGAACTTTTAATTTTTTTATTATATTTACTGATGATTATTCTAGAAGTTTTCTTTTTGAATGTAATTATAAGTTTAATTTTTAAATGATATTTTTATATAATTCTGAATGTGTTTGGTTTGTCTTTCAGTACGATTCCTTAATGTTTGTTGATACTTATAGCTTAAAAATTCTTAAATTCTAATATATTATTGTTTCTCCTATATTTATATTTTTGTTATATTTAGACGCTGATTACGTTTAAAACTTTGTTTTTCTTGATTGTGCTTTATCAACATGAATGTTTTGTTTCTTAAGCAAAAAGGGGATTTTTGAACTTGAATCATTTGATAACGACTATGTTGACTAGTCTTTTTTGAAATATGCTAAAAGATACTGATGTCAGAACTGCATATAAAATTCAGTTTATGTTGGTGCAACTGGTAGAATTGGACGTCTAAGTACACATGTGTATATCGGGACACACTATACATTATTAATAAGAACAAATATAATTTCCATATAAATTTCGTTAAATTGAAACTTATTATACACTACCAATTTAGTAACTGTTTCAAGTTAAACTAAAAGTTTGGTTATCCGAGTTTTGTTGTTGTTGATATTAGTTAGTGTGTGAAGTTCCATTTTCCGAACTTCTATATTTAAAAATAAACATACGAGCTTCGTTCAGTATGAATTTAAATTGATAGAGTTGCAAAAGGTTAAATACAAAAAATATATATGATATTCTTGACAAACGTAGTCACCACATATATTTTCTATAAAATGTATTTTTCAGAAAATCACAGCCATCATACGTCATTATTAATTACCAGAGGGACACTCACTGATATTAATTTGACAATTGTTGCCACAATGTTATTACGCCTACAATAAATTTAGATTTTCAAATTGCATTCCTCCATGAGCCCTTACTCGTAAATAAAATGAAGATTTTCGACATTCGGTATAAACGAGCGCTCCGTAATAACTTGACTAAAAGCATATTTAGATATTTTTTTTTTTGCAATACATACTGACATTTTTAAACAATCAAAATTTCAGTAAGAAATAAAGAAATCTTTCTGTCGTATTTAAATAGTTTGTTATATATGTAATTCTCCTTTCAGGCAGAGAATATGAAAAATATATGTACAAACAGTTTAATGGCGGCAAATATCGCTTTGGTCCTCTCTCCATACGCGTTTCGGTCACCTTATGATCTCGTCAGTGAAGCTGAATCGGACCGAGAGCAACATTAGCAGGAAATAACTGATATAAGAACCATAAATTTCAAGGTATGTCGACAGGATATTACACCTGCCGACTACCAACTTCGATGTCAGACTGAAAAATATCGCCAGTCGAACGACATCTATGAATCAACGGAGTAACGTGAAATTTTTAAACAATCAAAATTTCAGTAAGAAATAAAGAAATCTTTCTGCCGTATTTAAATAGTTTGTATAAGAAGAAGATTTCTTTACTTCTTACTGAAATTTTGATTGTTTAAAAATTTCACGTTACTCCGTTGATTCATAGATGTTGTTCGACTGGCGATATTTTTCAGTCTGACATCGAAGTTGGTAGTCGGTAGGTGTAATATCCTGCCGACATACCTTGAAATTTATCGTTTTTAAATCAGTTATTTCTTGCTACTGTTGCTCTCGGTCCGATACAACTCCACTGACGAGATCATAAGGTGATCGAAACGCGTATGGAGAGAGGACCAGAGCGATATTTGCAGGAAATAAACTGTTTGTACATATATTTTTCATATTCTCTGCCTGAAAGGAGAATTACATATATAACAAACATATTGACATGATTAAGAAAAATTTTTTAGTATATGTGATATTTTTTTAAATCACCTTAATTACGTTAGAAACCTTTTTCTTATATAGGTTAAAATAGCTTCTACCTAAACAACTTTTGCGCTCATCTTTAATACAGGCCAAATAATCTTCTGAGGGGTAATTAGGCACAATAATTTTATTTCAACGCTTTCAAAGATGCGGAGAACGACTTAAATGGTAAATGTAGCCAGCCGACTAAATTTTCGTACTTGTGCTATTTTAATGTTTGAAATTTCACATGGCAGAGGAGGGCGGTGAAAGACGGCACTGGCATTAATACAATTTAAAATGATATAAAAATATATCCAGGATAGTACAGCAAAAATTGTTCATTGTATAATAATAGATTAATCAGCTCTGCATGTGAATACTTATCTATGCTATTATAAAAGGAAGAAGAGCGTTTTTGATTGTTACAGATAAACAAAACAACAACTTAATCAATTGGAACCAAATTTTAACTCATAATTTTTAACACAAATGAGAAGGTTTAGAGCAATATTTTATCTCAAAAACACATTAACTTCCAATGAAAACGACGTTAAAACATAATGTTTTAATAGTATATTTGCCGCTAGGTGACAGATACGCTGTGGCGTGCTACACTAGTGATCGTATATCGCAATGACATTTTTTATATATATTTCCCTCTTTCATACACATTTGAAAGGCCAATAACGGCAGTACAGATTAAGTAGGTAGGAAGTAAATTTCTATTCTTCAGGTGAGACGCTTTTTTGTATCGCCAAGAAAAATCTCTCACACGTTTGGAGAAATAAACTGGTATCTTATTATTATATAAAGAGGAGATATACATATATGTTCTAGATATAATAAACCAATCATCTCCAAATTTCAACAGTAGCTTTGTTATGTATTCTGATGTATCATAGAATATATAAAGATGAAAAATTATTTACTGAAATATATAAATAAGGAGTTATGCGCTTCTGCTTCCGGCTACTAGGTTCTCATGGTTTTCCTTATGACAAGCCTAGGGATGCCGGACTAATAGATTTTTCACAATTTTTTGTAAAAAAAATATTTTCCCGACATATTTGTAAAAATTGTTGAGCAAAAAAAAATTATGGGGAAATCTTGAGGAGAACAACCCACAGTACGATACTTATTTTTAATATTGGGGAAACTTTTGCGAGGATAGTATCATTACATGGAAAAGTAAAATTTAATTTGGGAAAGGTATGAATTCTCTATCTGGCAAAATCTGCCTCAAGTCGTTCCCGCAGTTAAGTCAAAATCTGTAGACCTTACATATTGGTCGATTATTTCCACCTGCATACATTATTGAAAACTAATGTTGTTGACCGAAGTCTAAGGAAACAAATAAAATATGATTAGAAAATAATTATTAGTGTTAACGATTTAATTTTTTACATGTTTTATTCAGGGCCATTTTTGTCGCGACGTGGCTATGAGGGCCTTCCCAGGAGAGCATGAGACCCTCACGTAGAGGAACAAATTTTGCAAGATATTACTGACAACCCTTCAAATAGCATAAGAAAGCTCGCAACACAAAACAATGTTACAAAATGGATTGTACATGAAACTCTAACAGAACACTTACTTTACCCGTATCACGTTGAAAAAGTACAAGCTGTGTCTCCGGATGATTATCTTGCAAGACTTCAATACTCCAACTGGTTTATACAGCAGCATAAACTAAATCTAAATTTTTCTAACCTTATTTTGTTTACCGATGATGCCAGTTTTACAAGAGATGGCATAATAAACTTACACAATTGACATTTTTGGGTTAATGAAAACTCTCGCGCTATAATTTAAAACAAAGGGTTATTGCTGGCATCATCGAAAATAATTTTAGGTCCATTTGTATTTAGAAGAAAGACTGAATGGTGAGATTTATTTACAATTTTTCAAAATTTAAATAATTTATTGGAAGACGTACCTTTTGATAAAATAATGCAAATGTGGTACATGCATGATGATGCTCCACCTCATTTTAACCGTACAGTACGTCAATACTAAACTAAAGTTTTTGGCTCTCGATGGATTGGTCGAGATGCGCCTGTTTTATGGCTCCTGAGGTCTCCAGACCTAAATTCCTTAGACTTTTACTTTTGAGGTGCGTATAAATATGGCGAGTCGAGCGCGTGACGAGCTTGCAACGAACTGATCTTTATCGGTTCGAACCCTTCTTCGACGCTCGGCGCCAAAAGAGATTTCTAGCGTCTGGACGGTGTAAACTAATAAAAGGAAAAAAAAAGAAAATATTTAAGTTTTGACTATATTCTTTATATTCCGAAATGAAATTTAGTTAATTTTTTCTTATTTTCCAAATATTTAATAATGAATCCCGAAATCAGCTTATACGGGGTTCAACATAACTGTGGTGTCAGGACATTAGAAATAAATCTAATTTTTTAAGTGATTTTATTTACATATTATCTTCTACATTTATAAATAAAAAAGATACCTTTTTGTTGTACTTTTATAAAATCTATTGATAAATCTTGGAAATCAGCCTTTACACGAGTTTGTGTTTTCCCGTTCACTGGCCAATGTTACAATACCTCAGGCTGTCAAATTGGCTGAAATTTTTTTTATTATCATATTATCCTTATATCATTATATTCCGAAATAAATAAGGGGTAGTTTTTCTCATTTTCGAAATATTACTTAATTAATCTCGAAATTAGCTTATACGTAGGTCGTCAGTAATCTGTTCAAGGTTCAATATGGCCGTTTTCAGATTGCTAAAAAAAGAACCAACTTTTTTTAAGGGTGTTATTTTCTAATTATCTTTAATATTTCAAAGTTAAAAGCGAAATTTAACCAGTTTGTTTACTAGTTTGTTTGGCGATGATTGTCGCGGCGAGTGTGGTTGCATCGATGCGAACTTGAATTAAGTTTTTCTTTAATAACATAGTTAATGCCGTTTCACCAGTCCTCGCTGATAATTTTTTTTAATGTATTAAGAAATTAACGCATTCCTTATAGTTTACATTTTGGGTTATCCCGAGTTACGAATTAGTTGTGCCCATATAAGTTTAATGGATTTTAATTAATGTGTTCGAAGCACAACATTTCCAAGTTCTTCAGCCCATTCGTCTATCACATGTTAAATTGTCTTTCTTTCTCATTTGCAATTTTTACAAGTTCCTTCTTTAGTAAACTATTCATTTTTTTGGTAACCAATCTGTTATATAGCTTTTTCAACTATGTTATTGGCAACTTTTCCGCCAGTCTAGAATAATAACTGGCGTTATCCAAATCTACAACTGACCTCTCCGAAATCAATTGTATCATTTGATTAAAATATCTTTGAAAGATATCCGGCGTCATTTATTCATGTTAATCTTTGGTAGATTTCAGTTCAAACTGCTGCAAAACTCCTATAAATTCCCTCCAATATGAGTTGTAATGAGTTTGTGGCCCTGGGCGGATAAGGGTTTTAAATCTGTCGATAACCCTTCTAAGAATGCTTCACGAAAAAATGCAATATTCTTATCTTCATACATTTCTTGTACTATGTGTCCTGTACTGAGACAGATTACATCCAGATGCATTCCCTGTGGTATTTTCTAATTTCTCGCAAATACCCTTTTCTCTAAAAGTATTTCCTTTGTATCACCTCTATTATAACTTTCCCTATGAGAAATTCATTTTTGTCAGCACTTTCTACAGATTGGTTTTTCGCATGCCAGGCATATTCTGGTCTTGTTTCATAACTTTCAAAACTTTATCGAGACTTGCTTTTTAGTTACTAACTAAAAACTTTCTAATTCATGAACGTGTCTTCTTAGTATGTTTTTGAAACATTCGTATAATTTTTTTCTTCTAGGGTACGGTTCAGGCTAGCACACGATTCCACTTTTCCTTTGCTTAATTCGCCTATAAGTTGTAGATTCGCTAAGTTTTGGAGTAAAAATAGAAATTTTCAATAGCTAACACTGAAAGTTGTAAGACAATAACATATCAAGGCCTTACATTTATACACGTCTGAAGTATACTTAAAAATGTCATTACTGTTAATTGCCCAACTGAGATGTATACTTTTAAATCTAATTGTCTTTTAAGTATACAATTCTCTCCTCAAATACATACTTAAGACACATACAATATCTACCTCTTGCGTTATCCGAATTTGGAAAGCCGAATTATTTATGAAATCTGTTCCGAGAATTTCTATGGCTTTGGTTTATGTCTCTTCACAGGTATGCATACAATTATCATACTTTGTCCGACAATGAAGAACAAACGACAGCTTCGTTACTTTTATGCAGTGGGAATTACCGTGAAAAGTATATTAAATAAAAAATGGGAACTTGGACTACAACAGCACACTACATTCTATACAAAAATGGTTAGGATTCGAACTTCTAGAAAATTTATAATTTCAACATATTAGCAGATAATACAGAAATTTCGCCAAAATTCCATCGTTACATTTTGAATATATGTTAAACAAAACAGAAGCAGTCATTTCCAAAAGAAAAATATATTATCAGTAGCCCATTTCCATATGGCAGACGTACTCGAAATTTTCTTCTCGCTGGTCTCTGCAAATTTTCTGACGCAATTTCATTTCACACATTTACTTCTTTTCTTCTCTAAAATTTTTGTCCATAACTCACAAATTTTGGAATTATTTTCAGGTTCCCCTATTTTCTTCCGATCACTCCATATTCACTTATGAACAACTTTTAATCAATTAATGCCAAGTGCTAAATAAATTTCATTTCATTAACAAAAGAATAAGAAAATCTTGTGTCTTCAGTCTCACTGCAAAGAAAATTTTTTCGAAAAAGCGTGTCATAAACCCGTTCCACTAGATAAAAAAAACCCTTTGAGTTCGCACCAAAAAACCGACAGAAAATGGATCGCTGCGAGTATCGGTCGAGCTACTCGAAAACAATAAAACTATAAAAAAGTTGACTTCTTGTGACCCAATTGCATTTATTACCTCTTTTGAAATTTGCCGACGATGGCCCTCGATAACAATAGAAATCGGCAAAATTTGAAAGGAGTCTCGTTGGAAGTTCGAGGCATACTCGACTCGCGCTCGACTCGCTATGTTTATACGCACCTTATAAAAGAACTAGTTTATTCAACACAAGTAAATAATAGAGACGAACTACTAACGAGAATAACACAGCATTCTAACGTTATAATGCCGCAATCTTATTTGTAGTGCGGCGGGAAAATATTCGAAGAATAAGAAAATGTATTGAAGTACGTGGAGCCCATATTGAACAATTGCTAAAATAACATTTAAACGTTTCCACTATTTTTGCACTTTAATAACATTGTAAATTAATTGAGTCTGTAGCATTTAAATTTACCAGTTAGCATCAATGCTACATGTTTTTAGTAATATGATATAATTTGTATATTTTTACCTGAGTAAATTTAATTATTTATCCTGTAATTTAAAATAGTAAACATGGAATTTATTTTTTTGGTTCACAACTCTTTTGGTCTTGTAACTTATCAATTTTTTTTTAATACAGTTCATAAATTGCTGTAGTTTATATATCACATTATTTGGTTTGAATTTAAAAGTCGTAAATATTTTATTTTTAATAAACTCTCATTTGTTTACATTCAATTTCAGTATTAAAAGTATAAGGTTATAGTCGGTGACATAGTTCAGTTAGCATTTGCTGTGAATGTATACCCATTCGTTGACACGAACACGGCATGTCGAGATCGACCATTTAAGGTTGAGTATGCAGTATGGATTTGTGGCAATTTTTTTGAACTTTGTTTTAATCGTGATTAGTGACTTTGAACTGTTTGATCATAATTTTCTTTTTGATAATTTTCCATGGCCTGCCCATACTTGACGTATTAACTGGTGGTCAGTGTAAGTTCGGAACTAGGTTAAAGTGCTCCAGGTTGAGAATAAGGTTGGCAAGACTAAGTATAAATATCACTAAGATTTGTCACGTCTGGTTGCAAGAGAGATTTGTATTTTCGTTCCTTTACTGTTGAACCGCCGAAGGCAGCAGACCAATCCTGCCACCAGCTCTGAAAGGGCGGACGGTCAAGTTTTTTTGTTAAAGTCCACTAATCAATGAGGTAAGATTTTGCCCCTTATCTTTACGAACATGTGGTAAAAACAACATTTTATTTTAGGGCTATTTGGCTATTTGGCTATTCGGCTACTTGGCTATTTGACTATTTGGCTATGTGAATATTTGAAGCCAGTTCTTTTTTTATCTTTGGGCTTTTCATCTTGATATTGCTGTCATGACTTCTTGATGGTTCGGGTCCTAGTTTTCCTGTACAGGCGACCACGACTGTATCAACCTTACCCTGCGTTTGATTGGTGAGTTGGAAGTGGCCCTGTGAAGCCTCAATCCATCCACAACACAACAGGAATCCTAGCAACAGCGCTGAAGTGAGAGGTACCATTGCATATACCAGGTAGGAGAAAAACCTTAAGTTAGAGATTCGAGTTGTGAATCAATTTTTTATAACACAAACAATGCAACATAATTATATTTGGTGATGTAGTAACATGTGAGAACTTTTGATAACTCAACAAAACGTACGTTATTGGCGACTAAGGTTCTAGAACGTTTGCGGCCAAATCTTATATAACCTTTTAAAACCGAGGTGATAGTTATCAAGAGAGTAAAAATAAAACATTGTAAGCACAATTCAAATTTATGTAAATAATAATTTTTTAATGGGAATAAAATGGAATTGCTATTTTGTTTTAATTAAGTCGTTTTATTGTGGAGCTATACACCTACCGTCAATAATTTAAAATCATTCCTCATACCTAAGTGTTTTCCTGTTTAATCACTAGGTAAGTAACACAGATAATGTAAAACAGGTGGCGCCTATTGGGTAATCAAAGCAGAGCACAACTATCTCTAAAAGAGATACGAACCTAGCCTCCGACATATTGAGCTGCCGTACGCATTCGTTGCCGTACCCTGTAAAAAGGGGACGCCGCAAAAAATGACGCCCTGAACGTGGAGCTTGTGCTTTGTTTTGAATTTTTATATTTCACTGGTGTTTAGCAAAATAATTTAACGTTGAGTATCCTGAATTGAATTGAAATTTCTATGCGGTTAAATTCATGTGTCAGATTTAAATTAATTTTCATTAGTAACATATTTTTATTGTAATTCCATTTTGTTTCGACTGAGTAATGACAATTTTATAAAACCTAAGAAACATTCACAGGTTACTCGAGTAAATTTTCTCCGAGGTACAATAAGGTTATATTTTTTGTATTTTTTTAAGAGCCCTCATTGATTTTAATATCACAGTAACTTCACAGTATTTTAGGTATTTTACAGCTTATAGTAGTGAATTTTGTACTTTTTATGTACAGGGTGTTCAGGTGGACACAGTTTTTTATATGTTTATGTAAGGTCTATTATTTTAGCTAAATTGCTGAAGATTTTCAAATTGGTTATGGATCAATTTAGTTTAAAAGGCATTTTATATCGTACATATTTTTGACATTTTAAGTCTCGTGAAGATTTGCATAATTTTTTTTTGATCTATTTAAAAGTTGTAGAATCATTTTACATTTTATCTCAGGTAGTAAAATTTATACCCGGTTAGAAATACTTTTTTGCTATTGAACCATTTTGAACCGATAACAGTTTAAAATATTTTGTGATAAGAAAAATATTTAATTTTTTTTCGGTATTTTACAGCTATTTTCCTAAAACTTGATTTAAATGTGTTAAAAGTCCAGCAAAAAGTAATCTAGAGAATTTGATTTTTTTATATATAAAAAAAAAAAGAAATTGTTGTTGACCAAGCCAAAGAAACTTGAGATTTTATTTTTTGGATACTTTTTATAGATAACAGGATATGAATAGAATAAATACCAATTTTAAAATTTAGCTTTGCTTAAAAATTTATGCATGACTAGTTGAGACCTATTATTCTGAAGTTTGATAAAATAAATTATTTTTTATTGATACAGGGTGTACGATTACTTTTTTTAGTTTCCTCATTTTAATGTTTGATCAATGCAATCATTTGATTTAGATTTTAGTGAAGCTATTTAATTGCTTTTGAAATAAAATAATTTTTTCTATTTGATTTGCTATACAGGGTACGACAAACTGTTTGTTTTATATAATTGATTTAACTTTAGAGATACGGTTATTGTTTTCAACTAAGTAAAGAATACTTTGTCATTTAAAAATAATAACTTGATTTAGTGTATTTATTTTCAAATTTTATATCATCATGGATATTTATAATTTTCAACCCAATCATTTACTTGAATATGAGTTGGACTACGAGTTAAAAATTCGTTTGTTAACTTCTTTACGTACTGTCGCAGACAAACGCAAGATACTTGCTAGAATTCTAAAGAGAGAACAATCGAGTCCGGGTAAAGATATTAACTTAAATATTTGTACTTTGACTTTTGAGGAAGAAAAAATCAGTATACAACGCAGTTTAGACTCAATACAAGGGGTGATAGATGAATTTGACGGTAATGCTAATGATTCTCTTATTAATAGAGTGAAGTCGCGTTTAGCTCACGTGGTAGGAAGAGCAAAAAGAATTCCAATGCCCGAGGATGAAAATAGAGCTTCTGTAATATTTTCTTATATTCAAGAAGTGACCGCGAGTTGTCTTTTATTGGAATCGAACTTGTTAGATAAAATTCCGGACGGTCAGCATGTTGAACTTACAACATCTCAGTTGCCGGTGATCAATGTAGCAGCACCTGTAGTGCATTGCGCGACGCGTATTTTACCTATTAGTGAGTGGCAAGTTAATTTTAATGGGGACGCGAAAAAACTTTATCCATTTTTGGAACGGTTAACTGAATTAGCGCAGGCACGTAATATTTCTCCGCAGGAGTTATTTAATTCAGCTGCCGAATTTTTCATAGGAGACGCGTTTGTGTGGTATCGAAGTGTTAAATCTTCGTTAACTGATTGGGATTCATTGGTATCGAAATTAAAGAAAGATTTTTTTCATGATGATATAGATGATGATATATGGGAGCAAATTAAAAGAAGGAAACAAAAGAAAAATGAATCTACGATAGTTTTTATTGCTCATTTAGAAGCTCTTTTTTCTCGATTATCTAGACCTCCAGCAGAAGTTTCAAAAGTTAAAAATATTAAAAGAAATCTTTTACCAGATTTTATTAGTAGGTTGGCTTTAATAGATGTTAATAATGTTTCGGAACTTTCAGAACTTTGTCGTAAGTTAGAAGAGGCTGATTACCTTAAAGATAAATCTAGGCCTAAGGACGAAATTGCTAGCATCAACAGTATGGCTAACACGAACCAAAGTTTAGATAATAATAGTCATTTTAACAAGCAAAATAATTCTAAAAAAAATTTCAAAAAAGATGGTCAAAGATTTTCTCATTTTCATTCTAAAAATTTGCCTTCTACATCTAACAGCAAACCTGATAATAATTTAAATAAAAATAATTCTAATAAAGATAATAAACCTAAAGCTTCTGTAACATGTTGGAATTGTAAACAGCCTAATCATGTTTATTTGGACTGTAAGGCCCCTAGAGGTTTATTTTGTTTTAAATGTGGCGAACCTAACACCAAATCTTCAGGGTGCCCTAAATGTTCAAAAAAACTAGTAAGGGAAGTGAATCGAAGAGGCAGTTTCACCTTTCCCAGAACTCGTGCCTCATTTAATTATCGTAGTTTTCATAAGTCTTTTAAAAAATCAAAAACATTTTTTAATTCTAATAATAAAAATTTAAAAAGAGAATATTTTAGCCATACTGATTGGAAAAACTGGCTGAATACAGTTTCTAAATTTTTTAAAGATAGTACTTTTTTTAATCGACTCCATTTTTCTGAAAACAAGCAAGTTTCGCCCTTATTCATTAATAAATATTTAGATAACCGACCTTACATAAATGTGAAGTTGCTTGATGTGGACATTACGGTTTTATTTGATTCAGGTGCTACATCTTCTATAGTTGGTTATAGAGGTGTAGATATTTTAGGTGATTTAGGTCTTAAGATATGCCCAGCACAAATTAAGAATATTTGTACTGCTGATGGTAAACAGCAAAGTGTTAAAGGCACAGTTGATTTACCTCTTGTTATTGACAATTCTTGTCAAGTTATTAATGCTCTAGTGGTTCCTTCATTGCCACAAGCATTTATATTTGGGTGTGACTTTGCGAAAAAATTTAATATTGTAGTTAATTTTAAGAATAATTCTTGGCATGTGCAAGATATAAATTCTAAATTAGAAGTGTCCAATAATGATTTGAGTCACTCTTTTAATAGTTGTAATTTGAGATTACATTCTTTGGATGAACTTTCTACAGCAGAGCGCGAACAAGCGGAAAAAATTATTGAATCATTTAATGAAATTAGTAGTAAAGATAGATTAGGTCGTACGGATAAAATTACTTTGACTATTGACACGGGTGACGCGCTTCCTTTTAAAAAGAGACCGTTTGTTTTGTCTCCATATATGTCAGAAATTTTGAACGATGAGTTGGATGAAATGTTAAAGTTAGGTGTCGTAGAGCCATCTACAAGTCCATGGTGTTCTCCTGTTTTATTAGTTAAGAAACCAAATGGAACGTACCGATTATGTTTTGATGGACGTTCACTTAATGAAGTCAGTCGTCCTGACCGATATCCAATGCCTAATATTGACAGAATTTTAACATCTCTTCGAAATGCTAAATATATTTCATCAATAGACCTTCGAAAAGCTTTTTGGCAGATCCCTTTGGATGGATCTTCGAAAGAAAAAACAGCTTTTGCAGTAGTCGGAAGAGGACTTTTCCAGTTTGTTACCATGCCCTTTGGTCTCAGAAATGCTGCACAGACGCAACAGCGGCTGGTAGATGCAATATTTGGTCCTCGCTATGAGCCAAATATATTCACCTATCTGGATGATATTTTAGTAGTGTCAGAAGACTTGGATTCACACCTTAGATTGTTATCAGAAGTCAAAGAAAAATTGAAAGATGCCAATCTAACTATAAATCTGGAAAAATGTGACTTTTTCAAAACATCTTTAAAATTTTTAGGCTATATTGTGGGTTCGAATTCTTTGCGTACTGACCCCGATAAGGTTTCTAGCATGATTAATTATAGCAGACCTAGAACTACTACTGAGGTAAAGCGTTTTGTTGGTCTTTGCTCATGGTATAGAAGATTTATCAAGGATTTTTCTACTCTGATGTCTCCAATAAATGACCTCCTAAAAAGACGTAGGAAAGGACAAAAAATTGAGTGGAATAGTGTAGCTGAAGAATCTTTTATTAAAATTAAACAACTTTTAGTATTTGCTCCTATATTATCTCAACCAGACTTTTCACAGCGATTCTATATAGCGAGCGACGCATCAAATACAGGTTTAGGAGGAGTTCTAACGCAGATAATTGATGGTGAGGAGCGAGTGATTGCCTACGCCAGTAGATCTTTATCTAGAGCAGAGCGAAACTATTCTGTAGTGGAAAAAGAATGCCTGGGTGTACTTTTTTGTATTGAAAAATTCCGAGGATTTATTGAAGGTGTTCCTTTTACTGTCATTACAGATCATTATAGTTTATTGTGGCTTAACACTCTAAAAAATCCAAGTGGAAAATTAGCTCGTTGGGCTGTTCGACTTAGACAGCATACATTTGATTTAGTACACAGAAAAGGAGCTCAAAATGTCATCCCAGACGCCTTGTCTCGTAATCCACATAGAGAAGAAGAGATAGAAGATTCTGATTCAAGCAGTAAGGAAGAATTAGTGGTGGGAACCCTAGATGTCGATCGTATTGATCCGTGGTACGATAATTTACGCCAGAAAATTTTAGATAATCCAAACAATTATCCACAATGGAAAGTGGATAATGATTTTGTTTTGAAATTTGTCCCAAACTGCCTTTCTATGAATGTGAATGTTCCTGAATGGAAATACTTAGTACCTAAATCCCAAAGAGCAGAAATTATAGACTCTTGTCATAGTCCTCCGAACTGTGGTCATTTCGGATTTTATAAGACATTTCATCGTCTACAAGAAAGATATTATTGGCCAAAAATGCGCCAAGACATTCTTAAATTTGTTAAGAATTGTTTAGTCTGTGGAGCTCAGAAAGCACCAAATACTCCGCAAATGGGACATATGGGTAAAGAGAAATCAGTAGATTATCCATTTCAAGTAATAGCAGTAGACTTAATAGGCCCTCTACCTCGTTCAAGAAAAGGAAACAAATGGCTTTTAGTAGTCGCTTGTTGGTTTACCAAGTATACATTACTTTTTCCTTTAAGAAGTTCCAAAGTTCAATATATTGAAGAGGTACTAGAAAATAAAGTTTTTCATGTTCATGGTCCTCCATCTCTACTTATTTGCGATAATGGCACACAGTTTGTTTCAAAAACTTTCAAAAAATTAAGTCAAACATATGAGTTTAATATAAGATTTAATCCTGTTTATTCACCACAATGTAATTTCGTAGAAAGAAATAATAGGACAATTGGTACAGCAATTAGGAGTTACATAGACAGCCACGAAAATTGGGATAAAGAAATAGCTAAAATTCAACAAGCTATTAATACTTCAAAACATGAAGTCACCGGTTTTACTCCAGCGTTTTTAGTTTACGGTAGGCATGTTCCTTTGTCAGGTAGTTATTACAAAGATTTGAATGTCGACGTCAGTGTTGATGATGAAATAATTCCTGGTAACAGAAATGCCTATGCGGCCAACTTAAAAGGTCTAAAAGATATCTTTGTTGAAGTGAGAATGAAGATTCATAAGGCGTATGAACGTAATTCTCGTGCGTATAATCTTAGAAAACGCGATATTTCTTTTAATGTAGGTGACCATGTTTGGCGTAAAAATAAAGTTCTTTCAAGTGCTGTAGATAAGTTTACCGCAAAGTTAGTCCCCAAATATGTTCATTGTAAAGTAAGAAAGAAACTTTCCAACCTTATTTATGATTTAGATAATATTGATGGTTCTAAAGCTGGAAAGTGGCATATCAAAGATCTAAAACCTTTCAATGATTCTATTTCAGAGGATTCTGATTCTGACCTTTCAGAAGAAGAATAAGTTTATTAAGTTTTGAAAAGTTTGCTTCAAAGTTGTAAGTTTGTTTAGGCGACTTATTGGGTGCTGACCGGTATTGATTTTTGGTTATTAGCAGTTTTGCTACTTTTAAGTTTATTAAGTTTCTGGGAAGTTTGCTTCCAAGTAAATAAGTTGTTTAAGAGACTTACTGGTGTTGACCTGTATTGATTTTTAGTTATTAGCAGTTTTGCTATTTTGAGATTTTTAGGAAGTTTGCTTCCAGGTTAGTAAGTTTGTTTAAGTTAATTATTGAGTGATGACTCGTAATTATTTTTAGTTATTAGCTGTATTGCTATTTTTTTAAGAATTTTGGATACTGGCCATATCCGAAGTATTGCTTAAGTGATAGGTTTTTTACCTTGTTTTTTTGAAGCAAACGTTTAGAGTTTTTATATCTTCTGAGGAAAGGTTAGTTTAAGTATAGACTGGTTTTGAATAAATTTTAGTATTGCTTGGATCTTGTATAACCTAAGGGCTGGTTATTTTAAAATTTTAGAGTTTTTGGCGTCTTCTAATGAAAGATATCTTAGTTATTACGAGATATCATATCCTGTAAGCTTTTCTTAGTTTGTTTTTATAGGCTGTGGAGTGTTGGGTGCTGCCAGGCATCATTCAAACATGCTTACGCATGCCAAGTCGGAAGGGTGAGCATGGGGGGTGTTAATTTTGGCGTGTCATGCCTAATGAGCTGGCACCATGGCTGGGTTGCACTACTGTGTTTCGCCTGAGCTCCGGTCTCTGGTCGTTTTGTGTGTTGGGCTGGTTGCAGTGGCACTTTACGGAACACCCTAATTCTCAATTTTTGTTTTCAAGCTTACAGTAATGCGTTAGGCATTTTTTTTAGTCTGGTAAAAACTATATTTTACTCCCTTTTGTAGGTGGACATCTGGGTCACCAATTCTGTCGTTCTTCCACCTTTCGGGACACCATAATGTGGTGGGTGCTCCTGGTCTTTTCGGGCGTGGGTGAGTATGTTCATCAGATTTTCTGGAGTGAGGCCAGTATACGAGGGTTTTTCATGCCGCTTGAAAAGGCGCAATGCCGGCTTAGTAATTTTCTCGTTTTTTCCACTTCGAAATTTGGTGGATATGACTCGTTCTCGTTTGGAATTATTGGTGGGCATTTCACTTTGGGATGGTTTCCCGGAAATTTGTTTGAATGCTTAGAGCATTCGTTTCTACAGTGAGTTGTATATAAGTAAATCTGAAGTTGTATAGTGTTGATATAATGGTCTCATAACTGGATTTGTTACGGCCGTGTGTCTAAGTATACTGCTGATAAGTTTGTCCTAATTTAAATCTATAGTCATGACAATCTGTTTACTTGTATTAACAATTCTGGGTATATAATGTTAGAGATTTTTTTTACATTTTAGTTTATGATTTTTATCTTGTAAGTGATTTCTTTGGTGTTTGTAAAATTTATTCAGGAGTTGTAATTCTGAACTTGTACGTAATTTGGCAGACCTTTACCGATTTTGACTCTTCACGACTTTGTAGTTTTCCAGATTTGACTTACCGATGTTGTCTTCCGCAAGGACGTGTGATACGCGTAGATATCAATCCAAATGTTTTTCCAAGGACAGGGTTATGTTTTTCTTTGTTTTCAAAATAGCCTATCAAGATAGTCTATTTTTTTTTCGGAGAGGGGTAAATGTAGCATTTAAATTTACCAGTTAGCATCAATGCTACATGTTTTTAGTAATATGATATAATTTGTATATTTTTACCTGAGTAAATTTAATTATTTATCCTGTAATTTAAAATAGTAAACATGGAATTTATTTTTTTGGTTCACAACTCTTTTGGTCTTGTAACTTATCAATTTTTTTTTAACACAGTTCATAAATTGCTGTAGTTTATATATCACATTATTTGGTTTGAATTTAAAAGTCGTAAATATTTTATTTTTAATAAACTCTCATTTGTTTACATTCAATTTCAGTATTAAAAGTATAAGGTTATAGTCGGTGACATAGTTCAGTTAGCATTTGCTGTGAATGTATACCCATTCGTTGACACGAACACGGCATGTCGAGATCGACCATTTAAGGTTGAGTATGCAGTATGGATTTGTGGCAATTTTTTTGAACTTTGTTTTAATCGTGATTAGTGACTTTGAACTGTTTGATCATAATTTTCTTTTTGATAATTTTCCATGGCCTGCCCATACTTGACGTATTAACTGGTGGTCAGTGTAAGTTCGGAACTAGGTTAAAGTGCTCCAGGTTGAGAATAAGGTTGGCAAGACTAAGTATAAATATCACTAAGATTTGTCACGTCTGGTTGCAAGAGAGATTTGTATTTTCGTTCCTTTACTGTTGAACCGCCGAAGGCAGCAGACCAATCCTGCCACCAGCTCTGAAAGGGCGGACGGTCAAGTTTTTTTGTTAAAGTCCACTAATCAATGAGGTAAGATTTTGCCCCTTATCTTTACGAACATGTGGTAAAAACAACATTTTATTTTAGGGCTATTTGGCTATTTGGCTATTCGGCTACTTGGCTATTTGACTATTTGGCTATGTGAATATTTGAAGCCAGTTCTTTTTTTATCTTTGGGCTTTTCATCTTGATATTGCTGTCATGACTTCTTGATGGTTCGGGTCCTAGTTTTCCTGTACAGGCGACCACGACTGTATCAACCTTACCCTGCGTTTGATTGGTGAGTTGGAAGTGGCCCTGTGAAGCCTCAATCCATCCACAACACAACAGGAATCCTAGCAACAGCGCTGAAGTGAGAGGTACCATTGCATATACCAGGTAGGAGAAAAACCTTAAGTTAGAGATTCGAGTTGTGAATCAATTTTTTATAACACAAACAATGCAACATAATTATATTTGGTGATGTAGTAACATGTGAGAACTTTTGATAACTCAACAAAACGTACGTTATTGGCGACTAAGGTTCTAGAACGTTTGCGGCCAAATCTTATATAACCTTTTAAAACCGAGGTGATAGTTATCAAGAGAGTAAAAATAAAACATTGTAAGCACAATTCAAATTTATGTAAATAATAATTTTTTAATGGGAATAAAATGGAATTGCTATTTTGTTTTAATTAAGTCGTTTTATTGTGGAGCTATACACCTACCGTCAATAATTTAAAATCATTCCTCATACCTAAGTGTTTTCCTGTTTAATCACTAGGTAAGTAACACAGATAATGTAAAACAGGTGGCGCCTATTGGGTAATCAAAGCAGAGCACAACTATCTCTAAAAGAGATACGAACCTAGCCTCCGACATATTGAGCTGCCGTACGCATTCGTTGCCGTACCCTGTAAAAAGGGGACGCCGCAAGTCCCGATTAATCCTTTGAAAGGTTTTTAGACTTGACAATGTCTGAGCTGGAAATCTTTCAGCATGACATTTTCTTGCCTTTGAAGAGTGATATAATGCATCCCCATAAATTAAAGCCCATCAGCACATCCTGCGTATTTTATTTTTACTTGTGTTTAGCAATAGTAACTTTTGAGTTTTTCGTATAAAAGCCGATTTATCTCGAAAACCGCCAGTTTTATTGAAATAAATTAAGAGTACCTGTTTTTAAGAGCAATTACCAAAATATTTACAAAATTGGCTCTGTAAAATGATACCTGACAAAAATCCGTTCCTGACTTCTCTGATGATCTAAAACATCTACTATAGTATGATTTAATGAGTCTTTTTGGCGTCTATAAAATATTAAAATTTCATTAAATTATACTAGTTGATTCAAAACTTAGAGCTGATAAGGTATTCCTTTAGAGTTCTGTATCTCCGTTAAGTATCACTCTAGGAATTTTTTTTCTATAATAAAGTAAGGTTATTTTGACCTCCCTTGCATGCACCCGATAAATTGTAAGGTACTTACCGGACACCCTGTGTTGCAATTAGGGAGTCACAACATTGTTTATTTAACTTTTTGGCTATTTACTGGGTCGCGACACTAAAAAGGTTGAAAAACCATGAGTTAAGATATAAAACTGCAATCGTTAAAATTTTTCTTATGGGTATAGCAAAATAAGACGTCATTTTCAGCTATTCAGATTGTTATTTGATTTAGCTAAAATAGAATTTTACTTTTTTTTTTTTTAATTTCTGTAAAATCAGTAATAAAATACGATATGAAATATGGTCAAACTTTTATATGTTTGTATTAAATCGAGAGCTGTTTAATCATGTTTGATTTTTTTTTGAAATAAGCTTATTATATTCGGGCTTGATTTATCCCATAAACCACTTGACACTAAATTTATTGAAATTTCAGATTACGTAAGATTCTGTATTTTGTTACAAACTGAGATAATTTAAAATGATGAGGGTTGAATAATGGAAAGTTAATTAGCTGACAAAACAAGAGTAATTTTTTTTCACTAAAAGTTTTTTGTCGAAATTTCTCTTAAAGTGTAATCTCTACCAGCGATAATCCCTTTAATATATTAACGAATTGTTAATTTTTACGTTATATTTTACTGGGTAAAATTAACATATCTCTACGTTTATATTTATATTTAAGCAAATTGAAGTTAATTTTATTTATTCTCTTTGCGCACCATGTATTGTTTCGCGCCATACATGATAATCTCTTCCCAAAATGGCCAAGCAGTGTCGCGCGCACCTCAATGGTACATGGTAGAAAACACTATCATCTTGCACTTGAACCTTCGGCGGAAAACACGTGTTGCGAACACTAATATACCACGCGAGTGTTAAAACCTCTATATGCCGGCTAAATCCATTAAAACCTTAAAAACAATTATTTATTCAAGCCCTATAACAGTGCCAAAACCCAGATGACTCAACTCCAGCGAAGTATCCACGATTTCCACATCAGTGAGTAGCTACAAGGTGGGCCATTTTTAATTATTCGAGATTGTCATACCTTCGTCGTATATTTTAACTGAAACTAAATTCTTTACCAGCGCCCAAAATACAATCCACTACAATTTCGCGCTAGTGTAAACATAAAAAATCCAAGAATATTAATATTATCGAGCGTGTTCATACTACAGCAAGTGTATTTAAATACACAAGAAATATTTTAAAAGCATAGTGTACACATTCTTTATAAAATAACCTGTTATTTTTGATTGAACTTTTTTAGTTGATACTGCCATATCTTGAATATTTCCGAGACCCTCTATGTCACTAACTACAACATTATTTTGCTCTGACCATTAAAAAACTACTTTTAGATTTACAAGAGCTTCTAAAATTAACACATTTTTGGGTTCCTTGATTTCATTTTCTGATTCGCTATCTGTTGTTTCTGTGAAAACCAAGGGCTCAATATTATTAATTTTTGATGCAATGTTTTCATCTTAAATCTAAATCTAATCTAAAATTGTTCTTTGTTTTTCTTTTACTAACCGGGCCAGTCATTGCCAAAAAATTTTTGGTTTTCTGTAAAGTAGGTTGTGTTTTTTGAATAATTAACTGTTCTTGAAGCGTGTTGAAGGGAAGGTCATCTTCATCATCACCATTTTCAAGATAAATGTTATTCCATCATTTTTTAATGAGTAATGGCTCCTGTTGCTGACATGCTGTGTTTAAGTAAATAGCATTTTTTGAAAGTTAGGCTTTTTAGGGTATCTGCCATATTTTCTCCCACAGCCACTAAATAACTTAACAAATGTTTTCTATAGCACAACTTAGCCAATCTTATAGCATTTTGATCCAACGGTTGAATAAGCGGTGTTAAATTTAGCGTCATAAACATAACAAATATGGCACCGTCTTCCGTTTTTTAATTCTGTTGGGTGAGAAGCAGCATTATCTAACAAGAGCATTACTTTTTCAGAAATTTTTTGACTTTTAAAAAATGCTTTTAGCTAAAAAAACTCCAGATATACGTAAATGTAAAAAACTTAAATTTAATGAATTTAAAACTTACTTCTGGAACAAAGTTTTTAAAAAACTAACCCTTAAAAATTTCCCGGGTCATCCATGAATTTTAGATTGTTTTTGTAAATGCATAGGTTGTGAAAATTTTTAAAACAACGAGGTAACTTTGCTTGACCAATGATCAAAGGAGTAAGCTTATGTGATCCTGTAGCATTTGCACAGCCCAGAAAAGGAATTCTTTGCTTGGACTGTTTAAGACCTGATGCAGTTTTTCCAGAACTCAAAACGTATGTTTTTCCAATACAGTCCGGTCTCATCAGCGTTGTATATTTGATGATTTGTCAAGTTTAGAGTTCTGATTTTATCAAAAAAGTCTTTTTTAAACGGACTAACATTCTCTGAGGCTGATGATAACTTTTCACCAAACCTTATTTCATGTTGAACTTTAAATTTTTGTAACCACCCATCCTTTGCATTAAATGTTTCAGTATTGGCCCGTAAACGTTCACGTAGTTGAATACCTTTTTATTTAAGAATCTCACCTGATACAGGCAACCTTAAGACACCGAATTACACAAATATAACCATTGACAAGAAGCAGCCAATAAGAGTTTGACAGTTGGTTCATGCTATCGAGATATTTATTTGTTCATATTACTGGATGTATGCAATACATTCATTTTGTCTGTTCATACTACTGGGACACAAGAGCGCGTATTTACACCAATGCGAGTCTACTGTAGTTTATTACTCGCCATTAAATAAAAAAAAATCTGAACGGCCTCTTGATTTTGATCAAAATTTACCAAAATAATAACTTGTACAAATTGTATAAATTATAACCGTTTTCCTCACAGATATAACTTCATTTAAGTTCCGCTCTCGTAGGGGCAATATCAGAGGTTTCTAATTCTCTAGGTTAAAATGACGTAGAAAAACAGTTTCTCTTTCTGAAACTTTCTTTCGAAAATGCATTAAAAGTTTCATGTTTCCCATCCATCCAAATATGGATGGATGGAAACTCGAGATATACATATGTATATTTTTTGGAAGTTTTAAAAGATTGGTTATTAAACAGGACTTGGAATATTTTCATAAGTAATTTGAGCGTTCTAATAAATATTTTAGTATAATTTAGCCTATTAACTTACTAATACTGGTAGCTGGAAAATTTTATGAAATTTATCGTGAATATAATCTTAAAATAATATATTTATACTATTAAAACTGTACGTATTTAGGAATTTGTCACTAATTTATCATATATACTTATTTTTCAGAAACTTTTTTCTATTAATTGGTTTATTACTTTTATTTTGAACTATTTGGCTTTGTCGTTTAATTATTGTCTACCATAAGTTTTAACAATCAAATAAACACAAACACAATCGTTGTTTAAAAATTCAGAGATGAGTATTTCTTTATATACATTTTTAAAAATAGCCTTAAATTTAATGCAAATTTAATGTCCAGTTTACGTTAAATTTCATGATTTTGTACTTTAAATTTAAAGAAAATTCATTGAAAGATCAGTTCGTTGTACATAAAAAATGGTATCTTAAATTTCAATAAAGTAACTGAAAAGATATTTCAACTTCTGTACATTAAAACTAATTTACATATACCCTAATACTAAAGGAATTTACATTATTATTTAATATACATTGCATGCGATTCCGGGAGATGGCGCAACTTGTATTGAACTTTTTGTTAAGTACGACATAAGTTGCTTAAAGGATTCAATTTTCTTATATTGAGGTGTACATGTCTGCCCCGTACCGACGGGAACCAACTAGTTCAAAACTCGTCTAGATGACAGACAGTACCTATGGGAAAACTATCCACCTTTTTCTGATAGTTTTAGAATTTCTTGAACTCATATTAATGTTGGTGCATTAAATATGTGATAACATATCTCAAAATTCAATGAACACTGGCTTTATATTTAATGTACATAGTCACATGCACTACATTAAACGGATTTAAGAAACGTTTATGAAATTTGCTTTCAGCATATTTACCGTAAATTTAATACATTTCCTTTTTACATTGTAGCCCAGCAAATTTTCTTAACTTACTTTGAATAAACTAAATTTTTGAGCACACTTGGATAGATATTCTAAAAACATAACTTGTTGGAAATGTTTTTTTTTTCATTGAATGAGAGCTCGTAGCTGTCTGTGAGCTTGGATTCAACTTGACACATTTAATTCTAGAAGTTTTCAAAGCGTTCATTAAAAACATCTATGCTGAATGAATTAATTTTATATAAAAAAACATATAAATAGTTTTGTGTACCGGGTGTCAACGAATCTATTAGACAAGTCATAATTTCTAGAGTATTATGTGTATCAAAATGAGAATTGGTACAGGTAAATGGTATGTGAAGGGAAAGTTTTCTCATATTTTCCACTTTCCGGCCACTTCCGGTTTCACCGGAAATGGCCCCGGTTTTGAATTTTTAAATGGAACACCCTGTATATTTTAACATTTTTGGGTTTCTGAGACAATTCTAGATCAGAATGTGACATTTTAAAAACTTTTTACGTCTACTTCATTTTTTTAGAGCCTGTTTTAAAATTGCATCTAGGTGGCCATGATCCGACGCAAATTAATCTAAGGGCCTTAGGTGATGTCAAAAAAATACAATCGCAAAGTTTTAGTTACTAGTATGAAAGACAGGAATAAGACAAGTTGACAAAATTACGTTTTCATTTCTAATTATTAATTTTCAAATGGCGACCCCTTTTTGACAACTGTTTTCGAAAAAAAGCATTCTTTGACGAAACTAACGGTACTAATTTATTTGCGATTGGATTAGACATAAGAACAGAAATTAAATATTATTAAGCAAAATACTGGATAATTTATTTACTTATGACAAGTGCGCCATGGACAGCCATGTTGCATAATAATTTGCAACTGTTTTTATCAAGTCTTCTTTGGAAAACAAAGCACTTACTTAAGTAGATAATGACAGTGACATATGCTCTAAGAACAAACGTAAAAGTTTCTTAATTTTCGTTAAGTTTAGTTTAAATTTTCGTTAAAATAATGTATACTCAAAGTGAAAAAGTGGATATGTTATTAATATTTGGAGATTGTCATAGAAATTCACTGTCATTATCTACTTAAGTGAGTGCTTTGTTTTCCAAAGAAGACTTGATAAAAACAGTTGCAAATTATTATGCATCATGGCTGTCCATGGCGCACTTGTCATAAGTAAATAAATTATCCAGTATTTTGCTTAATAATATTTAATATCTGTTCTTATGTCTAATCCAATCGCAAATAAATTAGTACCGTTAGATTCGTCAAAGAATGCTTTTTTCGAAAAGTAGTTGTCAAAAAGGGGTCGTCATTTGAAAATTAATAGTTAGAAATGAAAACGTAATTTTGTCAACTTGTCTTATTCCTGTCTTTCATACTAGTCACTAAAACTTTGCGATTGTATTTTTTTGACATCACCTAAGGCCGTTAGATTAGTTTGCGTCCGATCATGGCCGCCTAGATGCAATTTTAAAAGTGGCTCTAAAAAAATGAAGTAGACGTAAAAAGTTTTTAAAATGTTACATTCTGATCAAGAATTGTCTCAGAAATCCAAAGATGTTAAAATATACAGGGTGTTCTATTTAAGAATTCAAAACCGGGGCCATTTCCGGTGAAACCGGAAGTGGCCGGAAAGTGGAAAATATGCGAAAACTCTCCTCTTCACATAATATTTACCTGTACCAATTCTCATTTTGATACATATAATACTCTAGAAATTATGACTTGTCTAATAGATTCGTTGACACCCGGTATATAGAACATTTAGTTTTGTTCCATTATATTCAAAACAACAAATAAAATATGAAAATCTAACTTTAAAATCTTAAACAGAAGATGTCTTAAGAAAAAAATTAATGCAACAAAATATCAAAACAATTTCTGGGCACTTAGGAACAAAATTTGGAAACTACTCGTAACAGGATTTATACTACGTCTGTTTGACAAGAGCATGTACGGAAAAAGTAAAAAAAAACTTTGGTGTGGTAAAAAAGAAAAATAAATATGTTCTACAAGTATTCTATATTGAGATTTTTTATTATTAATAAGTGGTCCAGTCGCCTCCATGTCAGTAATTGGAAGACGTCCCTATAAGTCGAATTTGACAAAATAATTGCTTGACAGTCCGGATTTTCTCTCCCCGGAGATTAAACTTCATGAATGCCCAAATATTTTCAATATAGGATTTGCATCCGGCGACTGCCGTGGCCAATCTAATGCATGCATCAATGTCATTTGCTCACCATCGGGCAGATGGTAGTAAAGCCTGCTGATATATCGTGACCATTTTAGCTGCGTTCCAATTATCTGTAAAAATATACAAAGTGCCAAATCCCTTTTTGGAAAAATAGCCTCAAACGTGTACTTTCACCGGGTGCTTTACCGTCCGCCGGATGAATCTATTGATATGATTTCACCAAGTATGAGTAATAGAAGAACATGCCCAAAAAGAAGCTTCGTCAGAAGATAATAAGATGTGCCAATCGCAGTGTAAATTTACCCTAGCCCAAGTGAGTCTCTTTTCAATGTGTTTTTGGACAATAACGGTTTTTCTGCGAAATGTAATGTCACCAATCCAGTAAATGACTTTTTATTGTATCACACGGCACATTTAGACTTTTTTGGGCAAAATCGCTTGCCCACTACGTAAGAATATTCTTTTGGAATAATTGTAAAATCCTCTTGTCTTCATTTTTCGTTGTTTTTTGCATGGAGCAACGATCCAGTAGATCTTCGACATTTTTAACATCATAATAGCGTTTCACCCTCTTACTAAAAAATGTCTGTCTTCTTCATATATTTGGCAGAAACTCTGTATGACATTTTGGATCCTTTTCGATGAGAACACGAAAACGAGGCTTCGTAATGGGATGCGTACGCGGCAGTTATGACGAAATACGACCTTTTGTAACAAAGATCGAAGTGAAGCTAGGGCGGCCTATATAAAATTTTTAAGGGGAAGGGGAGGTCACGCTACTTACTCGTATTTGAACTCCTGTTGATAATGATGTTCAAGAAAAAGTTTAGCCATACCCGCTTTTGTCAAACAGCCTGTACAAATGAAGAATTTTTTTTACCCTAATGGTGGATGCATACTTCCAAAAATTAATCACTATCTTAAAGAATTTACATTAACAATTTTCACTTGCAAGTTAAATGTTGCGTTTCACTTTCATTTGTTCATAGTTTCGAACAAAAATTAACAATGAACAATTAAGAAATCGACGAACATTTTACGTCTTATTGTTAGTCCAATTCGGATATATTAATGTCTATATATGATCTCACTATTTTAACCTCCGAGCGTGAGTATACTCAATTTCGAAAGACGTATTTGTTCAGAACCAAATGGTAATAGAAAAGAAAAAAGTTTTAATAAAAGAAATCTAGTCTAAATTCATGGAAAAAAGTTAAATTATTGTGATATTTATCTTTATTTAAAATAATTGATAGATTCCATATTTAAAACATTTCTGGCCATTGCGTTAGAAAAACGACCATAAAAAGCTTCTCTTCGATAGAGAGTATAAATGAATTAATGAAAAAGGGGTGGTGATATCAGATCATCGATGCCTAGGCCTCCATTGGGACCTTTATATCCCACCATAGCTGCAGGTTATTCGAGATCGATCGCCTTTGCGAATCCAAGCAGCCGCCTTAGTTGAACTTGGCTAACTGCTTCCGGTAACAAAATTGTATCTCCGAAATATCTCCGTCTCAGTCCGTTGAGTGCTGGGCATTCTCTGAGGACATGATCAACAGTTTCGTCTTCCTCCAAACACCATCTGCATGTCGGGTCGTCTTCGACACAGATTCTACGAAGATGGCCCCTGAGGTGATAATGTCCTGTTAACAACCCCACCACAATTCGCAGCCCCTTCCTTCCCAAGGAAGAAGCTTCTTAGTACGCCGTGCGCTAGACCCAGTTATATGTTTCTTAGCACACTTCATTTCAGGAGCTCCCCTCCACGATTCAATAAATTTGCTTTCCAGCAACGATTTCAATTCCCTTTTGCCAATAGCAATTGGAACAGATGGTAATGGTTCGGATCCATACGGTTCAGTTACCGAACCCAACTTTGCCAGACGGTCTACTTCCTCATTCCAGCGTATGCTCGAGCGACCCGGTAGCCATATAAGTCTGACTGTGCAGCCTTTCCTTGTCATACCATTTAGTACATCTTTGCACTCAGACACCAGTCGCGAAATTACGACACTAGACTGCAGTACCAATATCGCGGCCTTACTGTCTGAGCATATATTTATTTCCCTATTCCTGTCTATATCCCTCTCACAGAGATGGGCACACTGCAGAATAGCATAAGTTTCCACTGTGAAGATTGTCGCACATTGTCCGAGAGGGTAGTACTCTCTGACTTCTGTGCTCCTGCCGAAAACTCCGGCTCCGGCTCTTCCATCTTATCGAAATCCATCAGTATACCACCAGGACCCATTTTTCGGAAGATTTTGTTTTCCCTCCCAATCCTGTCTACCTGGCAGAAATATCTCCAGGGAGAGGTTGGTTTTTAAAAGCGGCGTCATATAATCTGTCCGCATGGGAGTGATGGACATCTCCCCATCGCGCTTTCCCAGACACCTAAGTAGCCACTCGTTCCAATTCCAAGATGTCCTAGGCAACTGAGACGATAAATAATCTTCAGGGCCTCGTTCTCTATGTATAAGTGAAGAGGAGGCAAATTCACCAGGACTTCAAAAGCCCTCGTGGGAGCATTTCTCATCGCACTCAATATTCAAGCACAAGAAGTTCTGTGTGTCTACGCTTTGTGGTACTACGTCACCATACAATAGCGGCGTACGTTATCATGGGGCAGATCACCATAGTGTCAGGCCCCATGTACACCTAAAGGTTCGTTGACAAGCCTAGAAAGCACATATGGCTTTCTTGGTTCGAGCTTCAATATGATTATTCCAGCTCAGTCGTGAGTCCAGAATTACTCATTTTAGCTGCCCCATAAATTGAAAAGTCCTTCCCACCAATGTAATTGTGGGAAGTCTCTCCATTATCCTCTTTTTTGTAAAGAGTACTACCTCGGCCGTATCCGGGTTTATTCTGAGCCCTTCCCTGTGGCACCATCATTCCGCGATCCAGAGAGCCCGCATCATTGGCCTCTTCGGGTACCGGATATCGCTACCAGGGCACAAAATAACCAGGCCATCAGCATAAGCCTGTGTATACAAACCGGCATAATTCACTCAACAAGCTGTCCACCACAAGGTTTCACAGCAAATGCGATAGCACTCCTCCCTGTGGACAGCCCCTACTTGACAGTGATTTAACAGTTACATTGTTAAGCTCAGCATATATTATTCGCAGAGTTAATATTGCTCTGATCCATGCGACTACTCTCGGTTTAGAACCTCGTTGAAGAGCATTGCATATCGAATGGTAAAACGTCTTGTCAAATGTTCCCTTGATATCGATAAAAGTACCTAAGGCAGATCGTCTACCCAACAACGCGTTTTCGACTCTTGTGACGAATCGGTGTAGCGCCGCATCTATGAATTTTCCTGTCTGACAGGCAAGTTGCAAAGGTTGTAAGGGATATTGCACCATTATTCCTTCCTTAATGTGTCGAACCACCAACCTTTCCAGTATCTTTAATAAGAAACTGGTCAAGCTGATAGGGTGGAAAGACTTAGGCTTAGTGTAGTCTGTTCTTCCTACCTTGGGAATAAAGACTACTTTGATAAAGAGTGATGAGTTATTTTAGTAACTTTTTTACTCACACTAGTAGTTCCAGCGACCTTTATTTGAAATGTGCGCTATTACAATACATGCAATTATATAAATTTTTGTTTAACTTTTCGGTGACATTATGTACATAAGTTTATATAAACACATCTTTGAATAACCAGTAAAACAAATAGTAAAACATTTACACGAACATGTAAATTTGCTCCAACTTTAAATTTAACTCTGGAAGTTACAAAAGTTGTTCTGACAGTTTCAAATCCACTAAAATAACAGAATAACTGGAAGGAAATGAACAATTTTACATTGTTTCGTACGACGCTAGTCAAAACTTTAATTAGTGATTCAGCAGAATCCGCGTATCTTGACTGAGATCTTAATTCTCTTTTGACTGGCTCCGGATTGAAATTTAAAATCTAAACTGACGTTTAATTTATTTCAGGTTAAATAAAAACACAATAATTACAGGAATTAATGGAATGATCAACAGTTGATTGTCTTAAAGTAAAGATATTTTAATTAAATGGTTTGGAAATTTTATATCACATTTAATTCCCTCTAAATTAAAGTAAAATAACAGGCGTCATTGGTAATATTTACCGTTTAAATCTTAAAACTAAAAAGGTATTTATTTAGACTTTATGTTTCTTGTATGCATTGGACTAATGCATTAAAATCGATTTCCAATATTTATATGTTATTATCAGTTTTTGATAAATATATGCAACTTAAAATGCCTGCTTTAGAAAAGAAATAAAGCGATTTTTAGAGTTTTATTTTTTCACGGTTTCGAAATACTTAAAATCCGATGCGTTTTGAGGTCAAATGATGTAATTGTGATTGTTTTGAATTATCTAATAATATTTATTTGCACATTCTGGTTTTATAAGGAGTTTCCCAATTTTTAAAGTTCTTTTAATTAATGTAGTGACTAAAATACATCAAAACATGGTTAAATAGAAACATTTTATTATTATGGAATTAAAATTCACATTATTAGTCGTACAGAGCTTCAGACTCTCTCTCTCTCTCTCTCTCTCTCTCTACCCATATATATATATATATATATATATATATATATATATATATATATATATATATATATATATATATATATATATATATATAAATATATATATATATATATATATATATATATATATATATATATATATATATATATATATATATATACAGGTGTGGACAATGCAAAACAGAAACTCTAAAAAAGGGAATGTAACAGAAAGCATACTGTTGTATCGTAGCTTGCTTCCTGATTTCCAGAAAAAATGGTGTCGGGCAAGGATCGTTCTCTGGTTTCGGGTCGTCAAAACACAGTGGGTCGAAAACATAGATTTGATATTAAAAATAAAATTCGGATCTAACAATAGCAGACTGAAACTTTAAAATCATGAAAATAAATTTGTAAATTGTAAGTAGTATAATATTTATTGATTCACATAAATGAATAAATAATACGACTGTAATAAAAATAATAAAAAGAACTTTTTAATCACTGCCTTCTTTATTAACAGCTCTTTTCTCATTCTCCAATACGTATGAATTGTTATCCGAACCCTTACTATGTCAAAAACAGTATAAGGATCCATCGACGCGAAAAGTTTTGGAACATATACTCCATATTTTTTCTCGAGAAGATTTTTGGGCAATGTATAGGCGATAGTTTCTTATCAACTTGTCCGTTGATTTTTGTGAATCTTTCGATAGAGTACCTATCGGTAATATTGCAAATGCTATGATGTCTGGTCAATGAAGTAAGTAATTGGTGGATTCCTGTTGGAATGTTGTACCAAGAATATCCTTTGAAGAATAATCCTGCTGTTTGAAGTTTGTGTTCCCAAATCTTCTCTATTGCAGTTTAATGTCCGCTTCCAATAGTTTGCAAAATGACGGAAAACCAGAGGATCAGTTTTCGCTTTACTCTTGCTATAATAGCTGGCTCATCACTGTTCTCGAAGAAATGTCGAGCTGTATTGCCAACGTTAGTGCTTCCTAACCCTTTCTTTGGCATGTCAATAAGAAGTCCTAATCTGTCTCCTTAAAGGCCTGTTGGATGGTAACTTTTGTCTGTACTTTCACCTCTTTATCTTTCTGCTTACGGGCTTACGACTTCTGGGTGTCACATTGTTATGACAAATACAAGCAGCATTCGGAGAATCAAATACATGCGTGTAGATTTAGCAGTTGTAGCTTGAAATACTCTGTAGTTACTGGGACACAGTATCAATGTTGTTGAACTGAGATGTTGTTTGGCAGAGGTAACAACGTTGAACCGATTTCGCTCCAGCCAAAGCATTCACCGTCTATCATCGTCATAAATAAGTTGTACTGTACTGAAGCTCGAGTGGAAATATGGTGCAAGTTGTCTGGTTCGAGTTTATAATTTTCTATTTTCTTTAAAGACTTTTGTTCGGTTTTCTTAATAAATTCAAATTTCAGAGGCCCACAATTCATAGTAGAGGAGGGTTTGGAATTGTACAACACAATCTGTTTTTGTTGAGTTTGCGTGTTAATACCTGCTAATTGAAGTAGAATAAGAGAGGTTAGGAATAAGTTTCTATCAGAAATATTCGAATCAGTGAATTTAATTTTGTGCTGGCTGACCTGTCGTTCCATCGAAGCCCCATTTGCAAATGAAACTCATATCTACAAATCTAATTTATGGATTTGTTCAAGGGCGTCTAATTGAAGCAATATAATTCGATCCACTATATGATGCAGTAAGCCTTGAAAATTACCTTCGCTGTTGATTTAGTAAAAGTTAAATACTCGTCATGTGGATAACAAGCTTTTTTCGTATGTTACACACCAGAGTAACGGCGAAAATATATTACTGCTTTTCTGTTTAGCCCAATTTTATAATCGTTGATATTTGTTTCTCGACAATCCAATGTCAAATAGAAGAGCCGCGCACAAATATAACTGAGCCCGACGAAACCACAACACTGTTACCTTTGACCTGAGACGAAACTTTAGAAAGAAAAGACTGGTCGTTCATATTACCGAGGTTTAATAGAAACGTTACTATAGTCAACCTTCTATTTTAAATTTCTTAACGGCCAAAATAATTTCTAAATTATTTTGGCCGTTTTCTCAAATTCTAACCCACTAAGCCCGTTAGGTTAGTTCGGGACAGAAGATCGTAGGGCACGCCTGCGCCCAATATTACCCCCACTAACTTCCGTGCAACACGAAGACGAGCAGTACCTTGAAACGAATGAGAGGGTGTTGTTACTTTTCGTCTAAACTTATAACGTAATCGATGGAATTTGGAATATTTAATGACTATTTGATACATTTATTGTTTTAAATACATCAAATAGTCGAAATACAAAAAAAAAATTGTTTTTGTTGGCCGTTGAGGGTAAAGAAAACTGATATTTCTGTTACAAAATAAACATTTATTCTAATAAAAATACTAGTGAAACCCAACGGTAATTTCTAAGTAAATAAGCTAATAGACCACTTTAAAATTAAAAATCATTCTCAAAAATAAACTTTTATTCTGGTAAAAAATAAAAGTAACACGTTCAGTAATTGTAAATAAATAAACACCTAAAAGTCTACAAGTGGTGTTCAAACAGGCCTCCATTTTGAGCGAGACAATAACCCGGTCTATTGTAAAATACGGTTCGCGTATTTGCCAAAACTTCAGGGGTTATATCCCTATTAGCCGTTTGTATTTCCTGGTGTTTCGGAAAAATATCTTGAGTTATTTAAAATATTCCGAACTGTTCGAGCGTTCATATCAAGTTCTTCTGCAATTACGGTACTATTGCAAGGAAAATTAATTTCTGCTTAACTACAAACATCAGTCTCTCGATTTGCTCGGTCTTCTCCTTGTTCCTCGTTATTATCAGTGCATTTTTTACAAATTTTTAGACAATTAGTTGTTTCAAATTTTTTAATAATTTCCGATATTCTAAATTTTCAAGTAACATGATGATTTTCGCACGTAAATGTAAATCTGCTTATTATCTCATCCATATCTTTACCAGAAAGTACCACTTAATAATCTGCTCTTTTTGTTCCGTGGAATAAACTACCATTTCAAATATAAAAAAATTTGTCGCGAAATACGGAAATACCAATACTCGGTACTTACGCTTCGACGGCCTGAAGGAAAGCAAATAACTTGGAATCCTCTTGTGTGCTAGGGCGTGGCCTATGCTGCCGCCCGCTCTCACTGCGCCAGCATTGTATTACCCCTCATCCGAGGGCCAAACTGGTAATTTACACATATGTCGATGTTTACGATGCTTATCTTCTGTCTCATTCTGATTTGATGAATAATATACTATTTTCTTTGTCATACTTAAGAAACGTCGAGTTTCTGGTTTGGATTTTTCAGACCTGTATATATATATATATATATATATATATATATATATATATATATATATATATATATATATATATATGTTTTCAAATAAGTGCGAAAAATTAAGAGTTATTCTTAAGCTAATTTTAAGTATAAAAGTTCATATAAACATATGTCTGGTAATGCTTTGTTTTTAAGATGCAGGGCGTTAAAATTTATGATTATTTTTTATTTTTTCAATTTATAACATTTGTATTTAAAGATAATTAAGTCAATTTGAAACACGTACCACCATTTACAGTTTTCATAAACAGATTATTATTGTGTGAAATAATATACAGAGTGGTACTTTTTTTTCGAGCGCCACTAACTCGATTTGATAACTTAGTTATCTTTCCCATCTTATTTTGAAACTTTTTTTCTCTTAAATTTTCCTCTAAAAATCAAATATGATTATTGGGAAATTTCTTATAGATTCCCTTGAAAAGTTTGCTTCATCAGTAAACAAAATACGAGACAAAAAAGAGGAGATTGGACGATCATTTGAAGTATTCACTGGCAAAAAACTACACGCGGCAAAAAATCTCGATGTAAAAGCTCCTGCACTCGCTGGATATGGTAGAGATACAATTGGTGTTCTTTTAAATTCACAATACTGTGGGATGGCTTATATTGAATATATGGCAATTTTTCTAGTGCTTGTTTTAGGACATTCTTCTATTAAATTAAAAACAGCTTCCTCTAGCGCTACGGTTCTTATCTCCCTAGGATGTCACAATTTTAGAAATGTACAATTTTCTCGTAAACGCCGATGAAGATTAGCAAATATGTTATAATGAGGTAACTGCGTTGTGGATATAATTCAGCATAAATCCGTTAAGTTTTTAATGCATTTCCATTAGCACGACCATAAACAAAATGCATATTTAACATTTCAACGTTCGTAAACCCTGCCATTTTTACTATTTTTTTTTTCTTACTTTACATTAAAAGTACATAAAATCAATCACACTTATCCACAAGAAATTATAACATATTACAACAAAAAAACAATACGACAAATTAGGCGTGAACTTATTTGACAACAGCGTACTATATCTTTTCGTCACTTGATATACCTCCCCTACAAAACTTAATTGGAGATGAATCTGAACATATTTAATTTTTTTGTGGGAAAACTATTGGCTTTTAGAGAAAAACTTAAGAGACAAAAAAATTTCACAATAATATGGGAAGATAACTGAATAATTAAATCGAGTCAGTGGCGCCCGAAAAAAAACTACTAGAGGGTAAAATTTTTCAGACCCTTAAAAAAGTACCACTTTATATATTATTTCACATAAAAATAACATTTTATGAGAACTGTAAAAAGTATTATGTATCCCTTATTATTTCTAAAAAAATTATATAAAATTTAACCCTCTGAATCTTAAAAATTGACATTATCGGACATATTTATATGAACTTTTATGCTTAGAATTGGCTCAAGAATAATTCATTAAAATGTTTCGCGCTTATTTGAAAACACCCTGTATAAATATATGAAAATAAAGAATTACACGATCTTTCAGTACATTTCCATTCCATTGGCAGCTCGAAAGGAGACCTACTAGGTGTAACTTTTTTCTATAAAAACGTCAACAAATAGGAATTTTAAATTATAAATTTAATACGCCTAGATACAAAAAAGTTATGCAGCTTTAAATGTAGGCGAAGTATTTCTGGTGGCATCCTCTGGAAATTGCCTTGAAACTGTAATCAAATCTTGATTTTTCATCCTAAAATATTCTAAAGTACCGACTTTAGTGCAAATCAACCTAGTGTTAAGATAAATATTGACAAAAAAGTCTTGAAAAATTGTAACTTTGACAACCTGTATTTCGGAAATCATCAATTTTTGAACTAAGGTAGATTCGGACCTTTTAGAGACACCCTGTATAATACAAAGAATTTTACGTAGCATTTAGATAATTGTCCCAGAATAATTTACATTACAAAATTTCTTAATCATTGAAATCATATTAAATGGGTTTAAAATATACACTCGTTTTTGTTTTTCAATAATTATTTCTGCATCACTCCCCGTTATCGAGTTGCCTCAACTTGCCTATTTAAGTAGCCCTAGATGTATACATATTAACTTGTAGTAGGGCCCCTTTTCAAGAGGCTAGTTTTTTTAATCAACAGTTTTTCCTTATTTCAAAACGACTTTGAAAGACGTTGAAAAGATATTTTATCCTAAGAAGAATATTATGTCACTAGTTCTCAGATCAATATCATAATTAGAAATAGATTTTTAAATTAAATTTTTTACGTTATGTTCAAGAAGTTGCTGTGGTGGTCCCATATTTTCTTGGACGAAATTGGTACAGTATTATCCAAGATAGCGTTGACAATATGGCGACCAAAAAAATAATTTCGTTTGATTTTCTCCAAAATTGGTATGGGGGAATTTTTGGGGTCGTACACAACGAATCTGAAATTATCTTTAAAAAATTCAATATGGCCGATCCAATATGGCGAACAAAAAAATTATTTTTGTCAGATTTTGTTCAAGGTTGGTACGGGGCAGTTTTCGGGGTCGCACATAACGAATCTGAAATTATTTTAAAAAAATTCAGTATGGAGGAACCAAGATGGCGGATTAAAGATTCTAAATCTCACGATTTTGTCTAAAATCAGTATTGGGGTATTTTTGTTAGTGTTAATTATGAATTTAAAATATTTTTTGAAAAACTCAATCTGGCAGATTCAATATGGTGTCCTAAAAATTTTACATTTTTCGATTTTCTCCCAAACTGATATTTTGAGGGTCTAAATTATGAATTTAAAAGTATTTTTTCAGGATTCAATGTGGCAAATCCAAGACAGCGAACTAAAAATTTTATATTTTTCAATTTTGTTCAAAGGTGGGACTGAATCGTTTTTGAGGATGTAAATAGCGAATGTAAGTCTAGAAATTTTAAATTTCCGGATTTCATCCAAAATTGGTACTAGGGGGCTTTGAAGGGTTTAGTTTTAGATTAGATAAAGACTTAAAATAATTTTTTTGAAATTCAATATAGCGGGTTGAAAATTTTACCTTATGCGCATTTTTTCAGATTTAGTATTAGAGGATTTTCGGGGTCGTATATTACGAATATGAAGTTAATTTTTTACAACTATTAGGTTGATAAGATACAATATGAGGGATAGAAAATTTTACTTATTCCGATTTTGTTTAAAATTGATATTGTGGGGTTCTTGAGGCGTATACAAACTCAATATGCAGTATAAAATATATCGAGCTAAGTAATTTACATCTCAGGTTCTTTAAACATCGATATTGGAAGGTTTTGGGGCCTATATTACCAATCTAAAATTAATTGAAATTTAAGATAGTGGGTTTACTATGACAGACTAAATATTTGTTTGACACAATTTTACTGGGATTTGGAAAACTCTAAGAAGCAAAGAATTTTTAGAGGTGCATTTTAGGGTGATTTAAAACTTTGGATAAAATGGGTACTTTTTTGCCACCTTGGAGTCATTGCGAGGTACACTAATCTCGATTTGTACTTAGTTCAAATAATTTATGGATATCATAATGAATTCTAAAACTAAAAATAGAAAAATGAAATTTTTATAAAAAAATTGAACCGACTTCTAAAAGGGCGCTAAAAAGTGAAAAATAACTCTAAATTTTTATATAAAATTGAACTTTTTGAAGTCGGCGCCACATTATTTGTGAATGAAATAAATAACTACTAATATATATAAATTATGGTAAAAAAGCAATTACAAATATAGTATTTTTAATCTGTTTATGCAAATCACATTTTGTCAGGTATTAGTTTGGCGCCGATTTCAAAAAGTACAATTTCATATAAAAATTTATAGTTATTTTTCACTTTTTAACGCACTTTTAGAAGTCGGTTCAATTTTTTTATAAAATTCATTTCAATCTTCTATTGCTGGTTTTCTGAAAGGCTACAAGAAAATAAAACGCAAATTCGAAATAACTGGAACTCATTCTGTCTTATTTTTAAATCATTTTAAATAACTTATTGATATTAGTTATTATCAGATTTAAATAAAAATTGTTATTTTTTATTAATTCAAAAATACAAAATATTATTTTGTTAGTTGTCAGACTCTGAAAATACGATATACAATTACTACAACAGTATTACTTTAAATATTGATTATTAGAAGAAAACAATAATTAAATCACATGTTAAGTATATCAGAGTTTTGGATCTGTTACTATAAATTTGTTAAAGATTTTTTTTTTAAATTGTCTGATTTTCAATTAGCACTAGATTTTGAAACAAAACCTGAAAGTATAGAATCTTTTCTTTAAAAAAGAAATAAATATTCTACCGATAATTAAAAAATTATATGTTGGAAAGAAAAGATATCTAAAAAAAGTTAAAGAACTAAAACTAAGATAAGCAAAGCTAAGTAAACGTCAGCCTCATACGCTTTCAGATCCTCAACCGTAAATTTACTGAGGAGCTTTTTCAAAGTAACGATATGCAAAACAACTTTCTGACGACCCGGGATAAAACCCCATTAAATTTTCGTCTCCTTTAAAAGAAAACGTGATGTGGATGAAAGGATTTGGCTGAACCTAAAAAAAGGGAGCCCGTCGTTATCAAGGAATTAAATTTGCATTACTTTTAGATGATTTTACATAAAACAAAAATTAGTTTCCTTGTTTTCGTAGGAGTTAAATAATAAGCTGGTTGTGGAAATTAAATAAAACAACTTGTGTGATGTTTTGCACCCCTTTTCTTGTTATACTGTGTCTCATTACAAACTGCTAAGAGGTCCTTTGCCATGAATAAAAATATCATAATTTTTCACTTTTTTGACATTTAACGTTTTCTTATATTTTTTGTCGGATACTTAAAAACATCTCATCATATTGCCACAGTATTGATTTCAACATACTCAAAAATTTTTCTTCTCCGTCGTTCATTTTGAGAATCCTGGCTAGAATTTTGAATAATTATTATGTTAAATTTTTGGTTGTCAATATATTTGCCTAAATCTAAAAAAGGGGGGTCCGTCATTATCAAGGAATTAAATTTGCATTACTTTTAGATGATTTTACATAAAACAAAAAATAGTTTCCTAGTTTTCGTAGGAAGCAAATAATAAGCTAGTTGTGGAAATTAAATAAAACAACTTGTGTGACGTTTTGTACCCCCTTTTCTTTTTATACTGTGTCTCATTCCAAACTGCTAAGAGGTCCTTTGCCATGAATAAAAATATCATAATTTTTCACTTTTTATGACATTTAACGTTTTCTTATATTTTTTGTCGGATACTTAAAAACATCTCATTATACTGTCACAGTATTGATTTCAACATACTAAAAATTTTACTTCTCCATCGCTCATTTTGAGAATCCTGGTTAGAATTTCGAACAATTATTATGTTAAATGTTTGTAGTCAATATATTTGGCTGAACCTAAAAAAAAGGGAGCCCGTCGTTATCAAGGAATTAAATTTGCATTACTTTTAGATGTTTTTACATAAAATAAAAAATAGTATCCTAGTTTTCGTAGGAGGCAAATAATAAGGTGGTTGTGGAAATTAAATAAAACAACTTGTGTGACGTTTTGTATCCCCTTTTCTTTTTATACTGTGTCTCATTCCAAACTGCTAAGAAATCCTTTCCCATGAATAAAAATATCATATTCCTTCACTTTTTATGATATTAAGCGTTATTCTTATATTTTTGTCGGATACTTAAATACAACTCATCATATTGCCACTGATTTCAGTGTACTTAAAAATTATACTTCTCCTTCATTCGTTTTTCTATGATGATTTAGGCAATATATTATCCGCTATTTATTTTATTCCTAAAAAATTGTCTCCTTTTAATTTATATTCCATTTTATACAGAAATGTGTGAAAAGACAACTTATACATTTTACATATCAGTTTGAGTGGTTTCTTTCATAAGCCGGCTTTGGCTGCTTGGCGTCTTATCAATGCGGCTATCAGCAAAGACCGGATACGGAAAATCCTGTCTCCCCAATATCAGGAATTAACGTTAGAATGTCAGTCAAACGACATCGTTGACATTTTCAGTTTGAGACCACATCAATTACTGTGACTTAATCTCCGTGAAATGCATTCTGAGTTTCCCACAATGGTGCTGATGACACCGTAGTTCCTGTATTTTATCTACTCTAATCAGTGAACATTTTTCGTCCAGCAACATACTAGTGAAATATTAAAAGGGTTTATTTTTCCTTTAAGAGAGTTGAAAGTTAACATTGCTGGAAAAAAATTTCTAAATCGTAATCTCATAACTTAAATAACAAAATAAATCATATTTTAAAATAGAGAACTAGAATTAATTCACAAAACATAATATATTCTCAGGTTTACTATCAAGTGAAAACTCCCGCTTATATTTTTGTATTTTTTTTAAGGTATGCCATTCTTAAAATAATTTATTACTTTACAACCAGTTTGTGATTGTAATGTAAAAGGCAGTCTTTAATTAATTTTTGGTCTCTAAATGCAAGAATGATGGTAAAAACTTCCTAACACGTAAGATTTTAGAGTTAGTATTTTTTCAGCAAAAATGAATGAGTATTTTAATCACATTATTTTAAAAAGTAACTTATAATATACCGGAGGGCGACGTTGCCAAATTTACGTTTTCCATAAGTTGAGGAAGTTGTGCATAATCTGGCAACACTTAGGTATCTAAGGATGACAAGTTAACCACGAAGCCTCAACCTCCTAGATTTTAACATAACGAAAGTACCCATTTAAACCCATATAATACCAAATTTCACTCTGCCCCTTACCCGTAACTACTTATAGATGACTCCTGTATACGATAGGTACGCCGTCGCTTGTCGAGCTTCCAATATCCGATGTTTCTAGAAAATACCAGGAGTATGGAATGGCTAGGAAAGCAGCTGGTCGGCAGTCGTTTCATCAGTATTGGTTTAGCATGAGTAGTGGTCAGTATAAGATTATTAGAAGTGCGCGAACAAGCCAATAGTAAGAGCTTTGTATTAGTGTTATCTTTGTGTTGAATAAAGTTAGTTGCCAAGCCTGTTCAGCAAATCTAAGTAACTGGTTAAATGGCATGGCTTTTGCAGTTCCAATGATTTGGCGAGAACTAACAAGTTATTTTAACGACTGTTACTTTTGCATGACAAAAGTATCTGATTTTTCAAACCGATTCTTCATGGAGAACGTTTAATAGTTCCAGCGCCGCCGGCAAAATGGGAGGAAGATCTAGAAATAGATGATGATAAGACAGAATCCGATAATGTATCAGAGAAGGAAGATTCTTGTTTTCCCGAAAGTAAAGTAAAAGCACCTCATTTAATCGAACAGGCTGAATTAAATGATCTAGTTCGGGATCTCCAGTTTTAGGGTCTAGATTACAATAATGGAACCAAAGTTACAATATTTAGAAACCGTAACCAGGAGCTATCCTCGTTTTTTACTCTATAGTAAAAAAATGTGTGTTTGTGTTAATCCAAATAATGTTATGGAAAAATCAGGTATCACACATAACCCGGACGAATGGCGCTTATTTATAGATTCTTCTAAAATAAGTTTAAAAGAAGTTTTCCTCCATAATGACAAAAAAAAAGATCCGCTATTCCTCTTGCACATGCAATTGACTTGAAGGAAATATACCAAAATATGTCACTTATTCTAAATGCAATAAGCTATGATCCGTATAAGGACCAAATATGTGGTAACCTAAAAGTCATAGAACTATTACTAGGACTTCAGGCTGCATTCATGAAGTATTGCTATTTTCTTTGTCTTTGGGACAGTCGAGCAACACAAAGCGATTTCCAAGTAAAAGAATGGCTTCCCAGAGATCAATATACTCAAGGTCAAACTAACGTGTAGAATATACCTCTTGTTGAACCCAAAAAAGTACTGTTACCTCCAATACACATAAAACTGGGATTAATTAAAAATTTCGTCGAAGCAATAGATAAAGAAGGAGATGCGTTTAAATGCCTTTAATAATTTTTTTTCTAAACTAAGTGATGCCAAGCTTAAGAAAGGTATATTTGTTGGACCAAAAATTAGAAAAATACTAAGAGATCAACAGTTTGTGTGATGTTGAACTAGCTGCGTGGAATTCTTTTAAAACAATTGTTTCGGAGATTTTAGGAAACAAAAAAGTAAAAAACTATGAAAAACTTGTAGAAGAACTACCTGAAAGCTACTGCAAAATGGGCTGCCGCATGTGTTAAAATACATTTCTTGCACTCCCATTTAAATTTTTCCCAGAAATTTTGGATGCGCTTAGAAACGACAAAGGAGAAACGTTCCATCATGACAAATTAACAATAAAGCAACGCTACTAAGGCAGATGGGATCCATGATGATGATGAGGGATTATTGTTGGTTTCTTATGAGAGAAAGCGCTGAAGAATATAAACGAAAGTCAACATTTGCAGAAAAGTTACGTACAAAAGACTTACTATAAATGTATGTTCATGTATATTTTTGTAAGCAAATCCTGTTATTTTTAAAATTTCTTGTTTTTTAACCGACTTCTAAAAGAAGGAGGTTCTCAATTCGTCGAATATGTATGTTTTTTTATGTATGTACATTGATTACTCCAGAACGGCGGCATCGATTTGAGTGAATTTTTTTACGTTATGTTCAAGAAGTTGCTGCTGTGGTCCCATATTTTTTTTGAACGAAATTGGTGCAGTAATATCCAAGATGGCGCTGACAATATGGCGGCCAAAAAAATGAATTTTGTTTGATTTTCTCAAAAATTAGTTGGGGGAATTCTTGGAGTCATACACAACGAATCTGAAATTATTTTAAAAAAATTCAATATGGCAGATCCAATATGGTGGACAAAAAAATTTAATTTTGTCTGATTGTCTTCAAAATTAGTGTGGGGGAGTTTTCGAAGTCGTTCATAGTGGATCCAAAATATTTAAAAAAAAATCAAAATGGCGGATCCAATGTGGCTGACAAAAAAATCAATTTTGTCCGATTTTTCCAAAATTGATACGAGGGAGTTTTCAGAGTCGTCCATAACTAATCTAAAATTATTTTTTTAAAATTCAATATGGCGGATGAAATATCAATTTTGTCCGATTTTCTTCAAAATTGGAGATTTCGGTGTCGGACATAACAAATCTGAAATTATTTTTAAAAAATTCAATATGGCGGATTAAAGTTTCTACATATCTGATTTTGTCTAAATTCAGTATTGGGGTATTATTGTTAGTGTTTTGAATTTTTTCAAGATTCAGTAATGCAAATCCAAGATAGCGGCCTAAAAATTACATTACATTTTTCGATTTTGTTCAAAGGTGGGACTGAATCGTTTTTGAGGATGTAAATAGCGAATATAAGTCTAGAAATTTTAAATTTCCGGATTTTATCCAAAATTGGTACTAGAGGGCTTCGAAGGGTTTAAATTTAGATTAGATTAAGACTTAAAATAATTTTTTTGAAATTTAATTTAGCGGATGGAATATGATGGGTTGAAAATTTTACCTTATTCGCATTTTTTCAGATTTGGTATTAGAGGGTTTTCGAGGTCGTGTATTATGAATATGAAGTTAATTTTTTTACAATTATTAGGTTGATAAGATACAATATGAGGGACAGAAAATTTTACATACTCCGATTTTGTCTAAAATTGATATTGTCTGGTTCTTGAGGCGTATACAAACTCAATATGCAGTATAAAATATATCGAGCTAAGTAATTTATATCTCAGGTTCTTTAAATATCGATATTGGAAGGTTTTAGGGCCTATACTACCAATCTAAAATTAATTTGAAATTTAAGCTAGTGGATTTTCTATGACAGACTAAATATTTGCTTGACACAATTTTACTGGTATTTTGAAAACTCTAAGAACCTAAGAATTTTTAGTGATTCATTTTACGGTGATTTACAACTTTGGATAAAATGGGTACTTTTTGCCACCTTGGAGTCATTGCGAGGTACATTAATCTCGATTAGTACTTAGCTCAAATATTTTATGGATATCATAATGAATTATAAAACTAAAAATAGAAAAATAAAATTTTTATAAAAAAAATGGAACCGACTCCTAAAAGTGCGCTAAAAAGTGAAAAATAACTATAAAATTTTATATGAAATTGAACTTTTTGAAGTCGGCGTCAAATTATTTACAAATAAAGTATTTTTAATCTGTTTATGCAAATCACTTTTTGTCAGGTATTAGTTTGGCGCCGTCTTCAAAAAGTTCAATTTCATATAAAAATTTATAGTTATTTTTCACTTTTTAACGCACTTTTAAAAGTCAGTTCAATATTATATAAAAATTTTATTTTATTGTTTTGAACTTATGTATAAGTATTATATAAAAATGTTTTGTATTAAATAAAAATAACTCATAGATTCTATAACTCAAAATCTATAATTAGTGGAAAATTTTCGGTGTTGAATTCGCAATCAGGATGCTTTCACCTTCCAAAGACCGCCATTGTAACACCTGTCGCAATTTTTTTGTATTTCTTGACTATTATTATCTTAAATGAGTTTTTGATATTATTGGTTTGATATATCCAAAATATGATCTTTCTAACCCTATTATAGAAAATTTAATTGGTTTGTTATGGTACATGTCAATATAAACCAGTTTCTGTTAAATTAGTATATTTTTAAATTTAAGTTGCTTTAGGGAATCAGGAGGGTAAAAGACATTAACAATGTAGGCAAACAAATATCGTCAGTTTTGACCATGGAGACCCATAGTTTAGGAAGATAAAAGATAAAAGCTTCAAACATTTGCAGAATCTGTGAATTGCAACATGGATTTGCAGCAACTGAATCAGTAATAGTGGTTACTTCGCAAGAAAAACTTATGAGATGCGCCAAAATGGAACTCATGGTAAATTTAATTCGTACCTATTAAAAATTATATTCTATTGCATAAGAGGCTTGAAGCAAACATTGAATACGTTTTTTATTTGCGATTAGGTAGAATTATTAATAGGTCAACTATAACTGTAATTTGCACTGAGCTCAGGTGGAAACTTTTTTTTTAATAAATTTGAATTTAAAATAACTTTACATGTAAAATTACTATTACTCGATGTACTGACATCCTATTATAAAGACAAATATCTCTGGGACGAGGTTAATTAACATTTTATACCTGTACAAAAATAGAAGTTATCCCTGCGGGAAATGTATCTCTTGTCTGTCCCAACAAATTGTAATTATTATTATATGCATTTTAATTTTCTCTTGTCACGAAAAGGTAATTTGCAACGTAATTTGCAGTAAACACATTTTAGACCAAGACAAGACTTTAATAATATTAACAGAGTCAACATTTCATTTTAAGACTTTCTGCTAAGATGTCCTAAAGAGGCACGGAGGGTAGTAAAGTCACGTGTATTATACAGAGTAATAGTGTTGGGCCATAAAAAGATTAAATGTTACATCTGGAAGCTAGTGATAAAAATATTTTATATAAAGATATGTATTTTACAGCTAGACTTGCTTTGGAGAAATTACATAATTTTCTGGTGGTTCAAAGCTTCCGTAAGAAAATGATGAAGTGTTATTCTGAGAATCATTGTTTCAAAATATAGGTACTTAATATTATCTTATGATTCTTTATGTGAACTGAATATTCATCAGGAATAGATGGTGAAATATTTCTCATATGCAATAGTACTGCTTTTAAACTCAATGTGAACTGTTTATAAACAGTCTTCATTCTTCTGGCTTGTAGTTTATATTTAAAGCCGCCAATAAACCGCTAATGTTATTTTAGAAAACTTCAGTTATTTTCCATATTAAAAAATGGTGTCAGGCCTTTACGGCGTTTACGAAAAACACATACTAAAACATTGTCTTCCACTACTTTAATCTTGATCCTAGTAATCCTGATGTACTTATTGGAAGTCTCTCTCAAGACCGTTTGATTCTGATTGGGTTATTTTGTGCGGTTGGAGGAATAATGTGTTGGGTGTAAAATCAGGTTCTCTTGATGTTGATGGCAGGAGAAAACTCCTTGAGAAATTGTTGCATCGTTATTATCTGATTTGTAAGTGAATGTTTCTGGGTGTTCTAGAATAAGAAGTTCGTTACTATGAAGCACAGTTCTCATGGCCGATGGTATATTTGGATAATTGATAACTGGCTTTTTCTTCTTGAATATACATGTGCCTTACCCCACACGAGGTATGATGCAGCTATAGCCATCATTAACATGATTTGAAGGCTCTCTCTCGATCATTGTGACAGGAAACGCAATATATTGTTTTTTACTATTTAACCAATTTCTCAGACTTGAAGCGCATGCATTACAGCAGATATGTGGCGCCCACTGTTGGTCTTCATTCCCAATATTGCAACCGAAATAAAGCTTACATGCCTTTTTATCGATGGGGTAAAAACCGCATCTGAGATGCAAAAGTTACTTCACCACAAACATGACACAAGTGATCAGGATTGTTTACACACATTCGAGACATCTTACAATCTAAACTATTCGATTCAACTCACTAACTTCGACTGACTAATAAAACTAAATTTCCCTAACTTGGGGGAAAACGTATATTTGGTAACGTCGTACCCCCCTACTGTTATAACAATGCAAATATACCACGTGTATTCTTGCGGTTACATTGTTAATGTATAAGGAGACATGACAACACGTATGTCTAAAACTACTAATATTGAAACGATAGTTTTAGTTTCGGATTTTGCGCACCAAAAATGGTAAGATATAGTCGATTTTATTTTAGATACATTTTGGCTGTTGTCCAGTGTTATTTGCTAACCTGGTAAATAGCACTTAACGATGAACATTTACTATATACTTAATTTTTTTTAAATTTATAATCCAGAATGATTTAATGAAGAATTGAACTGAGTGATTAAAAAAAATCACTAAAATATTTTTTTATGTATTTTATTTCCAAAATAGATTTGTGTAAAAGGGTATTTTTTATAAAGATTGGTAACTTACCAGTTAGACGTCTGAAAGACTTACTTTGGAAGTCCATTTTATATTTGACGAAATAAGATTTAATAGATAAATAGTAGAAAAAGAAATAAGGCCTACTTGATGTATTTAGTTGGTTTTTCTACTAACACCAATGTCTATATATCAAAATAAATGATTTGAAGCAAATGTTGCAGACTATGCTAAAGCAATGATCAGACATTATGAGGTTACTCCTTCTATTTTTTACGTGAAAAACAGAGAATACATATGTTTTAAGTATGTCTAACAATATGCTGACAGGTTTCAGCTGCTGCAGTCAGATTTACTGGGCCTTTAGGTTTGGGAACGATATTTTTTAGTTTAAATTAAATTGAAAAAAGGAGCTAAATCTAGCGTTTTAAATTTCATAGCTTCATGTATTATTTACTTTTATTAAATTATGCCATATAGAAAAAATATTCAAAAAGAATTCACACAAGTGGATGTAAGTTACATGAAATTTGTTGCACCATTAAAACGTCAATAATTTTTTATATTTATATAAAAATGTTTTTTATTATTATGACCTTAACATTCCATAGTAAGGGTGGAAGCTGTTACTGACCAAAGTCAGAACAAGGAGTCAGAACCGAAACTGCTTTGTCTGATCTGTAATGAAATCCTGGCCAACAGCAGATTAAAATCATCTCTTCTTCGTTACACCTTTAAACAGGACATCCGGATCACAACGACAAACCTGTTGAGTGTTTTAAAAGAAAATTGGAAGGTAATAAAAAGTCCAGTTCTTTTTCTTTTCTAACAGATTTAAATAAAGATAGTATGGCTTTCAAGGCATCGTTTCGAGTTAATTATAGAATTGCCAAATCTAGACAAGCACATACAGTGGCAGAAAATTTTATTGAACCGTGTTCTAGAGACATCACGAAGCATAACAATGAAGAAAAAGCGGCGAAGAAAATTGGCCTTGTTCCCTTATTAAAGAAACACAGTGTCGCGGAGAATTACTGATATGGCAAAGGATGTGGAACGTGAACTTTTAGAAAGAATAAAATTGAATTATTTCGCCTTGAGTTGATTCCACCGATGTAACAAACTCTGAAGTATTGCTTGTTTATTTTTAATAATTCTATTAAAAAATATATATTATTTGCAATACCACTGAAGACCTATACGACAGGTGCAGCAATTTTCGATATGATCAATGACTATTTTGAAAAAAAAATTAAATAAATTGGTTTGTATTGTATGGTGGTGCAAAATCAATGACCGGAATATTTTCTGGTCGTGTGGCGAGAATAAAGGAAATCATTGAGAATATTGAATGGACTCATTGCTGTATTCATAAACAAGCACTGACATGTAAGCTCATTCCTGCAGAGTTATCCAGTTCTTTAAGCGACGCTGTAAAATTTGTAAATTTTATAAAATCGCGTGTTGCAAACTTTCGTCTATTTTGTGCGCTTTATGAGTACTTTGGAAGCCTCCACATTTCTTTACTACTTTATTCAGAAGTTATATGGCTTTCTCGTGGTAAGATTATAAAACGCTTATTTAAACTGAAATCTGAACTTCCAGCATTTTTGTTGACCATTCATTTTATTTGTCCGCTTGTGTATCTTATATTTGATTGCTGCAAAAACTTACATACTTAGCCTACATTTTTTCTAAATTAAATTAATTAATTCTGTCTTTACAAGGTCCAGGTATTACTATTTTCAAAGTGCATGATTGAATAGCAGCCTTGGTAAAAAGTTCAACTTTTGTATTCAATATTTGCAGGTGAACAAGTACGAATGTTTTAGTTTTCTCAGCACCGTCTTATCAGAAAATGAAATTTAACTTAATAAAAATATTAAAAAGAATATTACTGAACATCTCAAACAACTTTAATTAATGTTCAAGGACTATTTTTCTAATAAGCCTATTATATCTGGATCGAACTATTGGATACGTAATCCTTTTCAAGGAGATATAACTTCGGATACTTCTTACACTTTACTGGAAACAGAAAAGCTCATTGACTTATCCTCTGACAATTCCCTAAAAACTGTTTTAGATCACTCTTTGTAAGAAATAAGTGTCCTGTTTTGGCGAGAATAGTTTTATTGCCCTTTTGTACAATATATATACATGAGAGAGGATTTTCAACATACGTTTGCTTACCTGAAAGATAAGTACAAATTTCGAATTTGTTTGTTCTACCAAACAGGCACAAATATCCCATTGATCATATTTTTTTTTGTTCTGTAATATGTATTCATTTTGTATTAATTCTTTAATTTTAATAATATTTTTACGATTATATTTTAGTTTTTCGTTATGAACTATTATTCAGTATGGGAAATAAATTTTAATAACCCAATTTTACTGTTTCATTTACTGTTGCTAATGACCACACAGGAGGTTCGTCATTTTATTCCGGTTTTTAGAAGAGGTTCGCAAGAAGTCGGTCGAACCCAATCAATTTTTATAATAACGTCCTACGGTCTTGTTTACTTTTCTAGGATGAATGTAATTTAAATCTTTAACCATAAAAAAAATGAGTTATGCTTCAAAATTCTGCATGTTTATTATAATATTATATTTAAGTATACTTTTTTAAACAAAATTACTTTTGTATTTGTTTTAATCATGTTTTACGGTATTTTAATTTGTTCACCAATGGAGCAAAAATATTTCAGATATTTTTGACTTGTAGAAAAATTTCCAATAAAAATTTAAGCTTTACAACGAAATAATTTGCTTCATTATTAATTCCGTTATTATGTTAAATTATATTCGACAGGTTTTATTTAAGTTCTTCCATACCATATCAGCAGGTTAACTAAATAAATGATATTATGGTAAAAAAATATCCCTTATTATGTGATTTACAAGCCAAACGGCTTCGCACTCCCTCCAGGGATTATTCACTCATACCAGGCATACAAAGACACCAAAAGTATGAAGCTCTGTTGGAACCCTTTCCATGTTATCGGGTCCCAGGTGACGTTGTCTGCCGTATTTCCTACGAACTTTCGGACGGTTCGCGCGGTTGCTAGAAGAATTGCTTTCTGCATCGGCTTATACAGATGCTCACTAAGGCCCACGCCCTTGATGTTCTGCAGGAGGTTCTTTGGTATACCTCTAGTTGTTGACAGTATTATGGGAATCGTTTGGACCCTGTTCATTGCCCATTGTCTTCGGATTTGCACCTCCAGATCTCTGTATTTGGCGATCTTCTCGTTGTATTTTGGCCTTAGGTTGTTGTTAGGTACAGCAATGTCGATTAATGTAGTTTGTCTAGAAATTTTATCTATTAGTATAATGTCTGGTATATTATGAGCTACTGTTTGATCCATCAGAACGGTTCGGTCCCAATATAACTTGAACTGGTTGTTCTCAAGAATAGGCTCCGGATTGTACTTGTAATAAGGCACTTTACCTACCTATATTAGGTTTAACTTTTCTGCTAACTCTTGGTGGAGTATCTGAGCGGCTGAGTCGTGTCTTTCCTTATACTCGGTTGCGGCAAACGCTTGGCATCCTCCAGTTATGTGCTGAATTGTCTCCGATGTTCGACAGCCATATCTGTATTGGTCATTTTTTATTGAGGGATCTCTAATGATGAGCTTCCGATAGTTTTTCGTAGGAATAACCTGGTCTTGGATAGCTAACAAGAAGCCCTCTGTTTTCGGAAACATCTGTCCTGAAATCAACCAGTAGTTCGACGCTAAGTTGTCGACATTGTCCTGGTTAACCTCATTTGAATGCCGTCCATGAAGTGGCTTCTGTAGTCAGGCTTGTAACTTCTCTTGGTCTGTTTGGTGGTGAGAAGTAATATCTTGTTCCCTCATCTGTAGCGGGGTTGAAACGTCTACCTCGCATATTGCTCGATGTAGTGTGGAAGAGTCCGCTAACCTGTTGAAATATGAACGTAGGTTTATTATTTGTTGATCGAGCTGCTTACCAATATCCATCAATGGTCTTCCTCCTTGATGTCTTGGAAGCATGTTTATGTGCTTTTGTTAGTAGTGTCCTTATTTTTCTTTGCAAGTTTTGGATGTCCATCCTGCTCCACTTTACAATTCCAAAAGAGTAGCTTAGCGCAGAGCAAGCATTCGTGTTGAGTGCTTTAAACAAATTTCTACTATTTAAATTAGTTCGTAATACCCGCCTTTCCCTCCTGACAAATTCGGCTGTCAATTCGGCCTTCATAGTGCCATGGTCAATTCTTTTAACCTATTTCATACCTAGATATTTGTATGTTTGGTCTGCTTCCATTGCAGCTATAGTTTCACCGTTCTGCATTTCAAAAGCCCCCGGTTGTATCTTCCCTTTAACGATGTTCAAAATACGGCACTTTTCAAGTCTAAATTGCATTCTGATATCCTCGGAGAACTCCTCTACAATTTTAAGCATTTGTTCCAGCTGGTTTCTGGTAGAGCCATCAGTTTAAGATCATCCCTGTATAGAAGATGATTCACTCTGACTACCTCTTCGTTGTCATTTCTAACACTAAAGCCGTATCTGGTTGAGTTCAAACGGCGTGATAGTGGGTTCATTGCAAGGCAAAACCACAATGGGCTAAGTGAATCGCCCTGAAATATTCCCCCATATAATATTATTATTAGTACTTTTATGACTTGTATGTCTCAAATAAGAAAATGGCCTCAGCAGTTACTCCTGTCTTTTCGTTAATTTTAATGTTTTAACCAGCCTTTATAAATATTTTCATCCATACGTCTTAACGTATAGTAAAACTTTACTAAATAAAAAATTTAGCAAACCCTTGAATTAAATATTTCCCTTATCGCCGCCTAAAAGATATGAAAATATTAAAAAGCTCTCGTAAGCCCTCTTTTAACTAAAAAGCAATTTTCTGCGCCCCTTGCCACTATACGGTCTTTTATAATTTTCATAAAAATACTTCTTTCATTACATCCTGCTTATCTACCATATTTATACGAACGGCTAGAGTAAACGAGTGCAGCCAGCTAGTTAAGCCTGGTGCTTGAGGTGAGATGATATCGGGAAGTTTGATAAAAATGTGTCATTTAGTTGCGTAGAATTTCGAGAGTTTAATTTATTTGAGAAGATGGACGAAAATGATACTTATAATGTGCTCTGTTATCAGCGGATATTTAACGATTCATGTTGATTTTAAGTTATTTTGTATTAAAATATACCAACCTCAAAAAGATTTGCAATATTATAACGTTAATTACATTTAGTATTGTGCTACTGAGTTTGTGGGAGATCATTCTTCAACATATTGGTTAAATGAAAAATATTTATAACCCTAATATTTTGTTAATGTTCCTAACTTTTACAGCTAGAACTTGTTTATAGTTATCATAGAAATTATATCCTCTAATAGGTCAGCTTCGTTTATGACATTGTTACTATTGATATCGTACTTGCCAACATATAAAACTTTATACAGAAAAATTGAAAATAAAATCCTGACAAAATACCCCGTCTTTCCTATTTTTGAAGAATTTGAAAAAATATTTTATTAAAAGTTAAATAAAATGCATAAAAATGAAAATTTCTACAAACTAAAAATATTTTCAATTATACATGGTGTTTCACGACAACGTGAAGCAAAAAAAAATTTTTTTATTGATAAACCCTCTATATCTTTGCACATTTCATTTCCCACGAGAACTATACATATAATAGCATATTTGGTTTTGAATATTGTTGCAAAGCTGTCAACTTTTTTAAAAATTTACCAAATTTTGAAAAAAACATGGTCCTCTACAAACAGCTATATTTTTTAATCTACAGCCATTATAGTAAACAATCAATATTTAAGCAATTTGCGTCTGGACGAACACAGGCAAATTTATTACCAACACGATGACGCCCTACTACACAGACTCGTTTCAGTTACCAACTTCTTACAAGCAACACTTTACGACAAGTGGATTACCAACAATGGATCTTTTTTGTAGCCTCCTCGTTCTCCTGATTTGACTGTCTTAGATTATTCTATTTGGGGAACGATAAAAAAAAACATCGTTTATTGTAATCCAGTAACGATGATTGAGGACTATATGGCAAGGGTAAGGGACGCGTTCGAAGGTTTATCTACAGATTCAATTAGAGCGGCCACCCATGACGAACTAACTCTGAGATGCGAAAAATGTATTGACGTTCAGGCTGAGAATTTTGAACTTTAATTAAGATAAGTTGTTACCCTGTGTAGGTAAGCAGTTTAACATTTTTACAATATAAAAATGTTAAATTGCCAATAATTCAAAAACTGTAAATTTTTGGAATAGACAACTATATATAAACTTACTTTTATTTTTAATGATAAATAAGATAACATTATAAAAATAGGGGATCTATGCTTAAAAAAATTGACTTTTAACGATTTTTTCACGTTAATATTTAATGTTAGTTTTTGATAACCCTATACTTATGTATTATCAAAATATTAACAGCAAATAGATTCCCTTCTAGAAACAAACCAACCCCAATTAAATAATAAAGACCTTCATATAGGACAAATTGATAGTTATGTTGAGGCCTGTAAAAGCCAATTTTGACATAAAATTTAAAATATGTCACAAAACAATTAGACTTAGGTATATGATATTATATATGAAATATGTCTACCATGCGAAGAATCTAAAAAGAAAATAACATATAGGGTGTACCATTTAAAATAAGCAAGAAGGCATCAACTTTCGGTATAATCGGAAGTGCCACCATCTAGAAAATATTTTAGCCGAATTGCCTCCATCGATTTTAGTAAACTGCAGAGTTTAAAAAATTTCCAAAGTCTATTTTTCGAGAAATCGATCGTTGCAATTCGTCGTGGGACACCTTGTATAACTTAATATCTTTTTACATTTGCAAAAGAGGAAGCTAAATTATTCAATAGTGTAAGATGTAACATTAAAGGGTCTTGGGTGTACTGTTACTCAACAAACTCAACAAAAAATACCCATGCCTATGTCACTGATAATTGTGTTCTGCAGGAAGGGTTTCAATATATTCTCTATCACTGACCAAATGGCGAAGGATTTTATTTAAATCCTAAAAACACCTTTTTTAAAATCATATTTAATATCAACGATGCAAATGTTCTTTCGAATAATTTTTAGATAATACCCTGTGTTCCTCAGGGAACTCTTTCGGAATATTATTTACATTATCTCACATAGTAAATCTCGAAGGAATTATACTACAGTTCAATCCTAAAAATCTCTCATATCTCTTTATTTTTCTTTATTCTGTGCTTGTCTCATACAATTAATTAAAATTTTAATTTTAAGTCATTGGTCCAGCATATTGGTGATTGGCCTCTCTTTACTATTTTTTTAATATGATCCTCAGTGCATCTGGCTATATAGCCGGAATAATTTCATTTCAATTTAGTGATCGTTTCAACTACATTAATAACCTTAGTGATGTTTAGTAATTACAATTTCAGTAAGAAATATATGAATCTCTTACTCTCGGGTTTAACAAGGCACCTATATTTTTGTTTAGGTAGTTAAGGGAAAATATACAGATGGTTTATTTCCTATAAATACGACTCAGATACTCCTTTCAGACGCGTTTTGATCATCTAATGGTCTCATCAGTGGAGCTATAACGGACGAAGAGCAACATTCATAAGAAACAACTGTTTGTCTAAAATTTAAATTCCGAGATATGTCGGAAGGTCATTAAACCTGCAGACTTTTTCGATGTCAGAGTAAAAAATATCGCTAAACAAGATTTTAAATTGACTCGAATGATGTACAGAAGTTTACAAAAGCTAAGGAAACGTTAAAGTTATATTGTTGTATGTTATGTTGTTTCATGTTTAAGGGTTTTTTTTAAACTAGCGCGTAACCATAACAGTACGTACGTACTCTCAAAAGCCCAAACCACATTATATTCTTAACTATAGAAACAAAATCAATATTATCTTTTATTAAAGGTTAAAAATACAAAAATTATACTTTCTCGTCGGCTTCCATCCTTTTATTATTTCAAACAAAAAAAAACACAGCAAAATATTCATTATGCTAAATAATCATTGAGCATTCAAACCTCGCAGTTCAATTTAAATTTGAGCACTAAGATATTACCTTTATTATACAGTCGGTTTGACCCGTACCAATCCTTTAATGTACTTTAAGTGCCGATTTCCAATCATAAATTTATTAATATGAACAGTAAATAGGCAGTTTAATTGGTTTTGAACCGTTTCATTTCTATGTAGCCCATTTTACGAACGTTTGTATAAGTACTTTGCGTTTGAATGGCTTTTGTATACTTCAACATTTTCCAGCGGCGTGGGGAAGTAGTATAATTGAAATTATAAACGCTAGTAGATAATTAAAAATATATAAGATATTATTTAAAATAATTATTTTAGTTTCTGATTTTTTGGTTTAATAAAGTTTCCCTTTATTACCAAATACTTTTTCTGATCATTAGCGACAACAAAAATAAAATGTATTAGTTGAAACTTGAAGAAAACCTATCAGAGCATTTAAAGTCCTTGCTTTTTCTAACAATTCAGCAGGCTTATCTGTAAAAAGTATTACTAATAGCAAAAATTATTATAGTTGGAGCGTTAGCCTTTAAAATCTTTGCTACTAGTTTTCTAAAAAATTAAAATCTCTTGGATATACTATACAACAACGGGACAAATGTGTATTTATTGGATACACAATATGTTAGGGTTTCGTTGCAGTTTTTTATGTTTGGTGTAACACTGGAAATTACATTTTAAACAGTGATTATTTGTAATTTGCAAATCAAAAATTATTCAATCATAAAATTGTCTTGCCCTGCGCATTCACCAAAAGATTCATTTAAAAAATAGGGCGACTATACTACGCATCTTAAAGATTTATATATCGAGATTTTGACCACAAAATAAATAATATGATATAACCTATTTAATTACATTTTTGTATCTCTCTCTCAATTGTATAAACAAAAAATATGAAATTATATTTTTATTGTATCTCATAAATTAGCAGACAAAATTAAAGCGTAATAATTCTCGTTGCATATATTTAGTAAGAATTTTTATATCTAAGTATTTCAGATTTTTAAAATTATCATAAATTATAGGGGATGCATTTAAAAGTCACTATGGAAGCTCATTTATTTGTATTTTTAGAAACTTATTGAATGATACTGCTCAATAAAATGAACAATTTTTTTTATTTCTAATTTCCATCCAAGGGGAGTTATCCCAAATATTTTTTTTCAGTTTTGCCTCATATCTGTTTTTGGATTACTAGAATGCATGTATCTGCTGGATTTCATAACAAAAGTTTAAAAATTGATGAAGTTATAAGGCTGTGAAATGCAGACGTACGGACGCCACACAAACAGATATGACAAAACTATTTGTTTCTACAGAACAATAAAAATGGGCATCTTGCTGCTTGCAGATATTTTGGGCAAGTTGAATTGCCATCAAATTACACTGGTTTGCAAATAATGTGTAAAATATGACTTGAAGGGAATTGTAATAAGTTAATAAAGTGAATTAGGTAGTGATGTTATGAAAAAAACACTGTGCCTGAGCCACCTAGCTCTTTGTCGTGCCAATTATTTATGGGCTGGGTTTAATGATACACTTGCTGCAAATGCAAAACACATCACTTCCTGAAGTTACTCCTACCGAAGGATCAAATTGAACTGTAGCTTAAAATTGATAAAATGGTAACTCCAAGAAGTGTTAATCTCTAACTTAACTATGAAATTGAATATGATATCTGCAGCAGGAAAGCAATAAAGTGCAAGTTAAACTATTTGTTAGCAAAACTTGCAGTTTCATTTATACTATACTGATGTTGTGAATTAACATAATTAAACCTGGTTTGTGATAAATGTACTTGAAAGCGTTATTTTACAAATTAAAACTATTTTGCTACAATCGCCAAAGGAATAAACTTAAAAACAGAAAAGCAATAAGCAATTTATATTGTATATGGACAGTTATCTCCTGCAAATGTTGTTCTCGATTAGATACAGTTTCATTGGCAAAACCATTAGGTGATCGAAACGTGTATGGAGAGACAGCCAGAGTTAGGTTTGCAGGAAATAAACCGTTTGTATACATCAACAAACACATGAAAGAGATAAATTTTACCAACAATGTAAACGAAATGTAGAAATTATTTCATGACCTTATCTCAAGGTTAATGGAGAAAACATGTGATTAATAATACCAAACATAATAAACAACGATGGATGACTGAAGAAATATTAACTCTCATAGAGGAAAAGATAAGAACAACATAGAGGAATATAAAAAGAACCAAAAAGAGATCAAACAAAAGATTCTTGCAGCTAAGGAAAAGTGGATGGGAGATAGATGTAGAGAAATGGAGGAACTAGAGAGAAAACACGAAACTTTCAACATGTATAAGAAGGTAGAGAATTTTCAGGAGCACCCCTAATATACTAGTAGACACAACAGACAAACCTCTTATTGTTGAACAAGAAATCCTTAATGCCTGGAGTTCATGCATAACTGAATTATTTGAAGACCAAAGACCAAACTCACCTTGAAGGTTTTCCTGAGTTTTATTTATTGTAGAATAAGGAATAAATGCGAAAACAGCCTAGATGGGACCTAGTTGGGGTTTAAAAATGCTCTTGATACTAGAGAAGTGCTATTTGGTCTAAATATATTTTTCCAAAAGTGTCGACACCAACATAAAGGTATGCTTTATCGATTATCAGAAAACGTTTGACAGGGTACAACTTGTGAAGCTCATAGATATGCTGAAGAATGCTGATGTGAATGGCAAGAATATGCAGAATATAGAGAATCTATGTTGACGTCAGCGAGTTGTGATTCGAGTTAAAGATAAGCTTACGAAAGAATGCCAAATTCAACGAAGCGTTGAACAGGGATGTATTCTCTTTCTCTCAACTGTTTGATTTATATTCGGACAAAGATTTTAAGAAAGCTCTACATAACAAAGTATTTGGGGTTAAAATCAATGGCATACTAATAAACACGATTCGGTATGCCGATGATACGGCCATCATAAGTAATAGCCTTCAGGGTCTACAACAACTCCTAAATTCTATCAATAGGGTTGGGAAAGATATGGGACTCAACATAAATGTTGCTAAAACTAAATTCATGGTTTTCAGTCGTCTACCATATCCAGACGCTTCGTTGCTAATAAATGGAAAAATAGTTTAAAGAGTTCCCTCCTGGGTAGCTATGCAGATTATTTTTGTATAAGAATCTTTGGGGACGAACGGATGGTGGCAAAACCATTCAAAAGAATATCCACAACTTCAAAATAAAGTCTGTAAATATGTTTATTATAACGAACTTTATAGCAGTGTACACTTCATAATGTTAGTTCGTGTTTCTAGTTTGTACGGTTTTAGGTTAATTTTCTACGCATTCATAATTTATTTAGTTAATTTTACCTTTTGTTAATTTCCTCTAGAGACGTCGATGAAAGAAGGTCTGGAACTTTTTAGTAAATTCTATTTCTTTATTTTGAACAGGAAACGCCTATGAAAGAAGGTCTAGAAATCGCTAGATTACTCCTTTTTCTTAGTTTTATTACGCCATGTAGTATGGAAATCCTTCTAGAAAATTTGAGAATTTTCTGGTATCGGCTAAAAGGATATAATGGGTCTAGATCGGCATTCGTGGGCAGTTTAGTTTGAGAAGTCGTTAATGCAAGTTGAATTGTTTGACAAGAGTCAGAAGTGAAGTTTCAATAAAAGGTTTAAATAATACAGTTTGTTTAAATACCGGTCATCCGAAACTATATAAATAATAACAGCTCTGTACTGGCTTTGATGGCAAAACAAATATTTTTTATTTATTTTGGAAATAACATAAATTTAGATCATTTATTCTTTGCTTACAAACTAGATATAGTCTTTTGTTTACTTATGGCTATTATAACTTTCACAACATTTTAATGTGAAACTAATTATGTACTTTACGCACTGATCGGTCAATCATAATTTTTTTTTCTTAGATAACTGCAAGAAAGAACTTTTCGGCTTTAAATAAGAAAATTAAATTGAATTAATGACCAAAAAATCATAAGAAATATTGCATGAAATAGATCAAAAGACTTTAATATTAATGTATAAAGATGTTGCATCTCAATCTAAATAGCACAACGTTTTATATATGTGTTTGAGTAATAAAAGGTAAAATCTGAAGACTTTATTCTGCAATATGCCCTGGACATTATCTCTCTTCCACTTGTCGACTAAATATGTTTTGGATTTCAACTGTATTTAAATAAATAAAACTAATTTCTAGGTGTTATGTTTAAATATCATTTCCACCATTATGTCAAAAATATAGAGTATAGGAGAGAATCAATTAGCATTTATTTATTATGAATAGGAAAATTATCAACACAATCTTTGGCCGCTGCTTTAATTCAATCGACTACATTATAGATGTATGTATGTCGAGATGGGGATTAATATACTGCGACCTAAGAAATCTATTGTGTTTCCCTTCTACTCTCCAGTCGTTAAGGATACCTTGCCGACTAAAGCACGTCCTCTAGTCCTGTTTCTGTTAGAAATTTTAAACGTTGGATGGCTTTAGAACGGGTAGTTCGTCCCCTTTTATTTGGTGTGCTTCCAGGAATCGCATTCTAGGGATTTCTAAAGCGCTGTACTCTAAATGGATGTGGATAGGGGTTTCGTCCTCCTCCTCACAAAATCTGCACTCTTTCTCTCTCCCAATTCGAGTTTCTTGAGGTATCCATAGCAATGCCCTGTCAGGATTCCCGTCAGAACTCTAAGTTGGATTTTACTTAGGCTCTTCTGGTTATTGTTCCCAAAACGTATCTTCACATATCTTATTCCTTGCAGATTCGTCCAATACGATCTGCTCTCTTCCTCTCTTTTTGATTCTTCCAGCGTTATATTGCTACTTATTCTACTGAAACGTTCGGGCCCCAGACCCTTTTCTTACAGGCTTGTCTACCACTTTATTTTCTTCTATCTCTGTGTATCCCGTACGGTGGCCACAGGAGGGTGACCTTATTATTCTTGCTTAATTGGTCTCATTCCTCTAGGTATTCCCAGTCCATCATGGAGCCTAGCAACTCATTGAGGGCTGCTTGACTATCATATAGATAATAATCTCTTATCCGCGATAGTTTTTCCTTTGTTAAATTGGATGAATATCCTGATGGTCTGTATTTCCGCTTGAAAGATGCTTGGTGTCTTACCTAGGCTTTCATAGCATCTGGTACTCGCTGATCGCTTCATTATTTTGCAGCCATCCCTATACCGTTTAATAGAAATTTGTCAAGTTTTTCAGTGGTATTTCTCCCCCATTTACTTTTGCGACTTAATCCATACAGCACTAGACGCCTTATAGACGTTATTTTTATATCCAGATTATGTTTAAACGTCTTAAGACATAAATAAGGTGTCCTATGGACGTTGTTTTAAAGGCGTCCATTAGACGTCTTATATACACCGTTTTTAATATTTCTTTTTAGGGTCTACAGACTACATTTTATATAAAAATAAGTACTATGGCGAATAATTTAGTAGATAAACAACAAAAAGCAGTCGGGTAATAAGATTGCAACGCCGCACAGAGCGCAGCTGAATACAAATTAAGGTTAAAATTTTGGTTGATCATCGAATTTTTAGTAGGCTCACTACGACCTTGGTTAATAGAAATTTTGCATGCTATGTATTTTTTATCAGTACTTGGTGCTTTTTGTCTCAGTCTATTTGATGTGCCGATAACAATGACACACATAAATCTGATGCCAGCGACGGAATGATAACTTTAAAAAACTCGCCTTTTGTTTGTGTCAAATATCAATTGTCATTTTTCAGTTTTGTTTAGTGTTTGTGTTTCATCATGTAGGTATTCTCTTTTGATGTTGTTCGGATGCCGGTTGTGAATATTTAGCTTTTCAAAGAATTTTATTAAAACAGTTGAGGTAAGATCGAGAATCATACGTACTTTGGAAAAACAATAACGTTATCTGTAACTTGTGTTACAGCACATACGCTTATACTTTTGTAGCAACACTGTGTTACTACTAGTATGAAACGAAACCTTCAAAAATATTATATGCGTGCCAAAAAGGCTTGCACAGCTCATCCAGACTCGGTTCTAAATATTACAAGACATATTACTAAGGCGAAATGGTTATGGACTGCTCCACTGATGAAACCTGTAAGATTTATTTTGTTCCTTATGATTGGTTTATATTTAAAGAATATAGAAAATAGAGTTTTGTTAATTGCCAGAAGTTGTAATATTGTTTAAGGTTTTAGAAATTTCTAAATTTGGAGGAGGACACATTTACGACTTCGTAAAGCAAGCTTGTAAAATTATCATGTACAGTTGATTAGAGTGAAAAGGAAAGAAAAAGTTCGACAATTCCAACTTGACGAGACTTATTATAATTAAGTTCTGTCTTTCATTACACCTATTAATATTGAAATAGCATAGTGATCATTCTACTGTACCGTACAATTATAAAAATTCATAAAAATATCAAAAAATTTACTGTACCGTACAATTATAAAAATTCCTAAAAATATCAAAAAATTTACTGCCACAAATGATAAACTTTTTCCTATAAAATTAATCAGTTTATTAATAGGATCTGCAGAGACAACCGGACTCACAAAAAGTTGGAAGAATATGGAAATTTTAATCCAAACATGGCTGAAAAGGGCATCAGACCATAGATTTGCTCTTCAACTAAATAAAAATTCTTATATAGCCACATTGTTTTTAAAACTATTCAAAGATTTGTGTACTTTTTATTTCAATAAACTTTATTTTGTTGATAGTCTATTAGAGTTGTTTGTATTATATCCAAGTGATAAACTATAGCTTAAATTTGATAGGCTCGTATAGTTAGAATACTATTAGTTCTGAAAATTTTTGCTCATATCTCACTTTTTAAAATTTCAAATTAGGAAAAGTTTACATTATGCCCAAGTTATTTTTTTTTGTGTAAAGAGATTATTTTGAACCTATATTTTAAAGCAAGTTTAAAGCAAGCAGAACTTGTAGTTGTTTAAAATGGTAATGTATTTTCAGCTCTTGATTTTTTCTTAATTAAAATTATTTTGGACTTTCGAATAATCACAGTTCGATTTTGTAAACAAAAAAAAAACTAAAGACGCCCTTTTTAATGTACATAATTTTAATGGTGATATATGTTGTTTTAATGTCGGGTACAGACGTCCATAAGACGTTGTAAACAAAGGTCTTAAAGACGTTACCTTTTGTAACATAAGCCGTTTATATAATGTCTTATAAGACGTCATTCGACTTTGATGGACATCCAAAAAAGTCCCGAATGTTGAGATGAGCCGTTTTATGGACGTCTTTGGGACATGTTTGTGCTGTTTGGGAATCTTGTGTTTTTCACAAAATTGAAGTTCTTTTTCATAGTTGATTTTTGGATAAGAAATTGAGTCTTCGTTTTGTGACTTCATCCCTCATTATCCAAAATATTGTCTTCTTCGTCATACTCCTAACCAATATATGTAGAGGTATGAGGTTTAGGATTATTTCCACGACGGCCGTTGAGCAGTTTTGCAGTGCTCCAGTTATACATGTACAGACCAGTCTTCGAATTTTCGAGAGGTTAGCTCTAGTATTGACTAGACTGGTTCTTTTACTCCAGATTACTGCTCCATATGGGAGGATTGATCTCAGTATTGCAGTGTACATCCATTGCAGGACTTTTTTGTGCACCAGCTTTTCCCAACAAAGTTTCTATAAATCATCAAAGCTTTTGTAGTCTTGTTGATTGCTTCATTTTCGCTTATTCCAGAGAAGTTTATAACCTAGGGGCAGGCCCAGATATTTAACCTCTGACTTCCCCTTAATAACGTTCTCATCCATTTGAATGGTTTTTGCATTAAGGTTTATTTTTCTTGTAATGGCTAAATAGATGGTTTTGGTAGGGTTAACATCGAGTCCCATCATCTGGCACCATTCTTTAGTGTGTTTACGTCATCGGCATAGTCCTAATAGGATATGCCGAGGTCAGTCAAATCATAGAGGAGTTGATCTACAATAAAGCTCCATACAAAGGGGAGGTCCCCTCTCAGAGCATACCCTGGTGGTACAGAGGGCGATAATATCCTATTTTATCTCTGTCTTTGCTATTATAGTGGAGAGAACCCGTGCCAAACATTTAGACGTCGTTCCGTCTACTCCTCTATCATCAAGTGTTCTTTTGACTACCTCATGTGGAGCATTATTAAAGACACTTCTATATTCAGAAAGGGACATCTTTGTTGATCAGTGCGTCTTGAATCTCATCTGTTAATTGTACCAGTGCGGTTTCTGTAGATCTTCTCGCATGTCGATTATGGTGCAGTGATAATTATTCAAGAATTTCTGTCCTGATATAATTATCAACAGTTTTCTCTTCCCCCCTTTTTAAATAAACCATATAAGGCTGATAGGTAGCAGAGATTTAGGGTATGTAGTATCTTTTTCCCCGTTTTCGGAATGAAGGGGACTCTGGCCCTTCTCAATATTTCTGGTATGTGACCCTATCAATTAAATTGACGTTTAGTTTAAATTTTGCCTCAACTCTATCTACATGATCAATTTTTGAAAAATTAGATTTTCTTCTTCAAATATTGCCCTTTAATATCGTTATATATCTAATTTTAGAACTTTTTGCGCAATTTTTACAACCATTTTGCATTTATAGGACCCGAAGGCAATTGAACTGTAATATATCATATTATATATCAAATAAGATTATAAATAAACATAGATTATTTTCATCGTTATGAACATATAAAAAGTTTAAAGAAACGTATTTCTCCGTTCCTGCTACAAGAGCTTTTGAATATTTGTTTCTAAATTTAACATCTCACAATGCTGTTAATTATTTGTGTTTGACAACCGAACGCGAATTTGAAAGCATCCTCTACATAGGGGTTTATTTTAACCGCTTCGTATTTATATGCCCTGTAATATTCATATTCAATAAATGATTTACCCACGTGGTAAATAACGATCATATTTTGGAAATAAAATATAGGCTCTTAAAACTGGCTGTTGTTTTGCTTTATGGGCAAAAACGTGTGAAACAAATTTCTTATTAATTTTATTTTAAAAGTTTACTGCATGTTATTCGTATTTTGGTGAAGTCATATAAATAAGTTTAATAAAAAATGTTACTGGTAAGAGCATCTAGTACAAAACTATCTGAAATACATAATCAGAAATCACTTGTTTCTGAACGACCAATGCCGATATGGATGTCGAACATCGGAGACAAACCAGCCACGTATGCCAAGCACTACATTGGAGTACAAGAAGAGACACGATTCAACCACCAAGATCATTCATCAAGAGTAGCAGGTAGAGAAAGTGCCGTACTATGAATGTAGTCCTAAGCTTATACTGGAAAACAACGAGTTTAAGCTGTACTGGGATCGAATATTGCTCACGGATCATATTGCTGCACATAAGAGACCAGACCTACTTTTTGTAGATAAAGTAGTCAATCTTACAATCTTTGGTGTACTTAAACCGAAACTAAACTTATCTTTTTAATATTAGTTCAAGTTTTAGAGATATACGTGATGTCATGTCTCCCTATATACTAACAATGTAACCGCAATAATACTCGTGGTATATTTGTATTGTTATAATAATAGAGGGGTGCAACGTTGCCAAATATACGCTTTTCTCAAGATAAGAAAATTTTGTACGACTTGACAATACCGCATGGGGGATATCCAGGAATGACCCCATGTAAGAGATTTATACCCATGTAAATCAACTTTTATGTCTGTTTTGTACTGAACAGACCCTGTATACAAACAAATGACAAACGCCACTATTGCGAATATTATGGAATTGAATAGAAAATTCTCGAATATTCTCTAAAAATCTAGAAGCCGTATTTGGGTATATAGTCAGCTACCAAGCGGAGGGGTTAGTCAGTCGAAGTTAGTGAGTCGAATCGAACAGTTGAGGTTGTAAGATGTCTCAAAAGTGTGCAAACATTCCAAATCACTTCTGTTATGTTTGTGGTGGGGTAAATCTTACGTCTCAGAAGCGGTCTGTTATTCCATTGATAAAAAAAGGCATATCAGCTTTATTTCGGTTGCAATATTGAGATCAAGACAAACAGTGGGCGCCACATATCTGCTGTAATATACGCGCTTCAAGTCTTAGAAACTGGTTAAATAGTAAAAAACGATCTGTGTGGTTTGCTATCCCAATGATCTGGAGAGAGCCTTTATCATGTTAATGATTGCCACTTCTGCATCATACCTCGTGTTAGGCAAGGCACATGTATATCCAAGAAGAAAAAGTCGGTTATCAACTATCTAAATATATCATCTGCTGTGAAATCAGTGCCTCATAGTGACGAATTTTCTGTTCCAGAACCCCCAGAAACAGATAATTACGACACAACGATTTCCCAAGAAGAAAAGATATGTCATCAACATCAAGAGATTCTAACTTCACATTCAGCACTTTATACCACCAGCCGCATAAAATAACCTATTCACAATTAAACGATCTTGTGAGAGACTTAGAACTTCCAAAAGAAAAGCAGATTTACTGGGATCAAGATTGCAGCACTGGAACTTATGAAAAGACGATGTTTCAGTATGAACTTTTTGTTTTCTGCGATAACATTGGCGGTTTATTGGCGGCTTTAAATATAAATTAAAAGCCAGAGGAATGGAGATTGTTTATAGACAGTTTAACATTGAGTTTAAAAGCAGTACTATTGCATATGGGAAATATTTAACCGGCTATTCCTGTTGGATATGCAGTTCACATGAAAGAATCATACGATAATATGAAGTACTGATTGACAAGAATAGAATATGCCATCATTGCATATCAAATTGGGCCTAATGAAAAACTTTGTTAAGGCATTGAATACAGATTGGCCAGCTTTTCAGTACCTGCGTCTGAAACTCCCAAGCTTAAGTGAAGCAAAAATTAAAGAAGATATTTTTGTTTGACCACAGGTTCGAAATATTCTGAAAGACAAACATTTTGACAGCACTCTACCAGATATTGAAAAAAATGCTTGGAATGACTTTCGACTCGTGGTTACTAATTTTTTCGAAAATAAAAAAGCTGACAGTTACATTACTCTTGTTGAAAATATGCTGTCATCGTATCAAAAAACAGGTTGCCATATGTCTCTAAAGATCCATTTCCCACACTCACATCTGAACTTTTTTCCTGATAACTGCGGAGCTGTTAATGATGAGCACGCTTCCATCAGGATATATCAACAATGGAAAAAATGTACCAGGGAAAGTGGAATGCTTCCATACTTGCCAACTATTGTTGGACTCTTGTTAGAGATGCTCCAGACACAATTCACAAAAGAAAAGCAAAAAGACAGGATATTTAGTGTCTCTACAAGTGTAAAAGTATATATTTTTTATTATTTTGCTAAAAATAAGATAAAAAAAACTTGTTCTTAAAAATTGCAACTAAGTTTTTAATTTCATTGTCATTTTTGTGTTCAGCTCCCCAAAATTAATAAAAAATGCACTTTTCATACAAGATACAACAAATAAACTAAAGTTTGGTGCGTAGTGTAATCAAAGGAATAACGGACACGGGGAGAGTGGGGAATGAGTAGCGTAAAGATGATTCCCATAATTCTATCAACAACGGGGGTTGATTCCGAAGAGTCTTTTGCTTAATATCAAGGTATTAGGCTTTACCGAACACCTGTATTGGGCTATACAAAAGGCAGTGCTACTTGAGATCGCTCCAATTGTCCGGAAGTTTTTGGAAAATGAAAACCGTAACACCACCTAGGGCCCGACAATATGGAAAGGGCTCACACGGAACTCCATCCTCGTGATATCTGAGTATATCTAGGTCGAGTAAATGTTCTTTGAAGGGAGTACGAAAGCCATCTATAAAGGGCATCTTCTAATATAATCCTTTATCATCTTGAAAGCCATAAGAGTTAAATAATTAAAAATAAAATTTATATAATCTATCACATATTTACTTTATTGAACCTAGTTATTTTTTATAACAATTTTAAATAGTGATTCCTAGGTTCATGAAATAGACATTTTCCGTTTAGATTATTTAATAAAATTATTTATTGCCACACAGTTATGACCTAGTAATCTCTTGTTAATGTCTGTCTAGTGGGGACGTCCTCTGTTCCTTATTGATCTACGATCTCTGTCTGTTTGTTACTTTCGATCTTCTTCGAACTTATTCATTTTCTAATTGGTCGCAGAATGTTACTCATATCATTCTCCTTCTCAACGTTGCATTGTTTTTAATTGATTCATCATTGGCTTGCTTATTGCACTGCTTGAAAAATAACACTAATAGGGCATTTTTTCAAATCTCGCATTTCCTTTTTATTCAAGTATGGTCTCGTGTTTCTATTGTAATATGTCTAGTACAATCCCATTTTGTTTTGTTTTCCTTTTGACATACCATTTTATATTTTTTTTTGTTGTTATATTTTGGAATTTTTAAGAATCTGTTATGTATTTTTGTCCGTTGTCTTGTGGTTTACCGGGCGGTGTACTGGTTTTGCTTCCATTCAGATATAATGTGTGCTATATTATATCTTCTATATTTGTAATTGACATGTTGTTATCATAAGCTTTGTGTGATTGACACAGATAATTCCTTTTTCTCTCTTTCAGTGTTTCTCTTATCTATTGGTTTTTTTTTTGGCTTCTAATTGGATTTTTTCTCCAGTTGACTTCTTTTTCTTGTTTTTTAGATTATAGTATATTCATGTTATTTGAGAATCCTGTCTATAGTAATCCCCTATTAATAATATTACTCTTATTCAACTCTTCTCTTACCTCCACAATAGCATCATCCTTCGAATGAAATCGACTCCAAGAAAATTGGTTTTGGGGCTGGTCGTCGGCAAAAATATTTTAACGAAATATTTTCTCTGCTCGTTGGCAACGTATCGATCAAGGATGCCTTTAGTCATTTTAATAATGAAATAACGACTCGGTACGGAGAGTTTGGATCGATTGCGAACTAACGAAATCTCGTATTCAACGTATACACCACACAATATAGCTACGACAATTACAATAGCGTTGGACATAATTATCTTTGGTAGAAGGCACAGAAAAACCACCATCTAGAATATAATTTCCTATTGCGGTGGATTAGGAGGTCATATATATCTCGAAAGCGAAAGGTCTTAAGCACAAAAACTCTTATCCATCGCCAATGCATTAATTAGGTATATCACTTTAAGAAAAAGAACGTTCCTCTTAGATTCTAAATTAGAACATATTTTTTAAGTGTGTTTCTTTCATTATTAAGTTTTTAAAATAAATAATGAAATATACCATTTTAACTAAATATCTTTTTGGAAAATAACTATCAGATTTTATTAAGTAAAATCTTGAAAGCTTATTAAGACAACAACTTAAATTTTCTTACATTTATTTAATAAACTAATATTAAAATAGCTTTGTTATAAATGAGCAAATGGGATATAAAAGATAGTAACTGCTGCCTCTGACATTTTATTTTAGAAGTTCACAACCAATCCTCCTTAATGACGTCAGTGAACCAGCAAATTTTATCGAGTAAATGGAACGAAACAGCTTAATTTTAATACCTCCTTGTTTGCATAGATAATAATCTAAATGCTATTGCTAACCCAATTCCCTTAACATTTTTCCCTTGAAAAAGAATTTTCTTTCGTTTTGCATTTAGGTTTTTTTCGAAATAATTGTAGGAAGGATGCCATTATCTGATTACGAGTATCGTGGATCTGGAATTAAGTAAAAGAGGTTTAGTCTTTAATAAGCTCTAACCGTTTTTATTAAGATTATTTAATTTATTTTATAGAAAAGTTAACCTTGTACTGTTGGCTACCGTTAGGCGCAGCAAAATTTTTAAAAGTCCGATAAATCACTACATATAGTTTAAAAGTGTCCCGGCAGCGTCGATATGTATGTCCTAGCTAATCTTGGAAAGTACTAAATACCATACCGAGAAGAAAACTTATCCTTCCCGCCACAGTGATATGGCAGAGGTACATGTTTCGTCTACTAGACTCATCAGGGTACCGACATGCACCTGGCAGTGTAAAGGACAGATCAGAAGGAAGCATGCACATACTGTGGATATATCCACATTATGCAGTCGTAGTGCTGAAATAACATTCAGCAAACGTACAACAATATGCAGTCCGTGTATGAATGAAGTAAAATGCGAACAGTAAATGCAAACCTCGTTCCAATCCAATAATGTGGATATATCCACTGCTACTGCATCGCACACGGAGGAATCCGTGAAAGCCGCATAAACATATATACGTCATCCGGCGGGAGGTCGGCGAAGCCGCGTTCATTATGTGCATGCTTCCTTCTGATCTGTCCTTTGCACAGCCAGGTGCATGTCGGTACCCTGATACTAGACTAGAGACGAAACATGTACCTCTGCCGTATCACTGTGGCGGGGAGGGTAAGTTTTGACTTTCTTCTCGGTATGGTGGTACAGGTAGGCCATCATCTCGATGGTGGTGGAATAGGATAAATTGTTTTCCTTAGCAATTTGTTCAAACTATGCAACATCTAACACGGAAAGGATATGGTTGGAATGAGGTTTGCATTTACTATTCGCATTTTACTTCATATATATATATATATATATATATATATATATATATATATATATATATATATATATATATATATATATAAACTTTGGGGAACGACATGATCGATTATAAAAATATATATGCACTGATGTTTTTCCTGTTTTCATTCCGTTCGTCAGTAGAGAAATCTTTACGACGTTTTAAAGGGTTGTTTCCCGGGCGACTGCTCGACGTGAAATGGGCGTGCTGGTCCTTTTTGTGCCTTTTTTTAGTTTGACACATGCGCAGGTTATACCTTACTTCTGTTTGGTTGATTTCCTTGCTTCCCAGAATCTGGGCTTCCTCTTGGTTCGCTGTGCTGTTTTTCTTTTAGTGCGTTATTTTTGGTTGGATTTTGATTAGGGTTTTCCAAGTGTTTGAGATGTTTTGTGCATCATCTTTCTTGTTACGGTTTTTAGTGTTTTCTATTTCAAAAGCTCCTCTGATAATGCGTGCTCTATAGTGCTTTATGGGTGCGGTCCGTTTGGTTTCCTAGAAATTTATAGTGTGTGCTGTCTCCTGCTGATCTTGGAATAAAGCTGATGTGGTTTACTTAATCTTTATTCTATTTTTAGGTTCTTGGACTCTGGTAGATTCTTCTGTTTGGCCGATGTATTCTTTTTTACAATCCCTACATTGGATGCTGTTCACTTCCTGGTCTTTCATTAGTATTTTGCCTTTGAGATAATTTATGCATTGTAACTTGTGGCTCGTAAACTATTCATATGTCATAGTTCCTCAGGATTCTTCTAATTACGTTTATAACACATTTTATGAATGGCGGTGTGGTATTTGGTTTGGAGTTATCCTTTTTTTCTGCTTTTGCATTTGTGTTATGTTTTATGGGCTTTTTAATATTGTGTTCTTTGTAGTTGTTTTGTTTTAAAGCTGTTGTGGTATTGTTGAGTTCTTTTTGGCGGTTCATGGATTGGGTTAGTCGCAAGGATCTGAAGATCAGCGTGTTGGCGATTGATTGTAACTGTGTTGAATGATGATGAGATTCGGCGTTCAGGTATTTGTTTGAATGTGTGGGTTTTCTGTAGACCGTGTAATCGATGCTTAGGTCATCTTTTTTTGTGATCAAAGAAAGGTTGACTCTCAATGTGAACTGTATGCTGTGATGAATGCTGTTTAGTTCCTCTAAAAATATGTCAGAGCCCCTTGCATGATCTTCGGTAATATATTGCCATGTTTCCCCACAGTGGGTATGAATATACCGTCAACATACTCCTTGATATAATAGCCTCAGCCGTTGATATTTACCACGTACTCGTTGACCACTAGATTCCACAGAAGTAGAGATAATACCCCTCTCTAGTGGCAGACCTTAGCTATCAATACCTTTACAGTTTTCCACTACAGTTTAGATTGTGCCCATTTGCTTTGGAGCATGTTTTGTATCTACCTACACAGAGTGTCTGCTATGCCATATCTTCTGGCAGACTTTGTCATGGAGGTGAATAAGGTATGATCAAATGATCCTTCAGTAGTGATTGGTAGACATGTTTGTTGGTAATGGTCTCTCTTTAAGAGAAACTTTTCGTATATGCCTTTCAATCAGTTTCTCTGTCAGCTTTAGCAGATAAGATGGTAGATTAATTGACCTGAATAACTTCGTCTGAGAGTAGTTTCTCTCAGGTTTTGGTATGAAGATAACTCTGGACGTTTTCCAAACCGCAGACAAGTAACCTGTAGCTATACTTGCCCTTAGAATTTTGCAGAGCACAGGAGTGTTGAGCCCTTTGCCTTGTTTTAAAAGCATTGGGATAATCTGAATGGCTGTCGGTGTCTTGTACCTTTGAAACGATTCTATAGCATACAGTATCTTGTCGTGTGTCTTGTCTCTATTTGATGCCCTTATGGTCAGGATTGGAAGATTGGTTTCATCATTTATTGTGACATCAGAGATATTGTCAGAATCTGGCAGATTCGTCCTAAAAAGTATTTCCAGAGTTTCCCCACCATAAAGGTTACATCCGATTTCCGCAATGTCCCTACCTATACATTAGATAGAGAAAATTTTTTTTAAAATATTTTGGAATAATAAATATTTGGATGTTTACCCATTTTTGGAAGATGCTCATTTTTTTCTAGAATTTATTAAGAATAAGTTGGATAATGTGGGATAAACAAAAGTTTATTACACTTAACACTTCAAAGTTTTATGAACAGAGACGAAAACATTCATTTTAGGAGCCAGTGCGTGGCCATTATTAAATTTGCGAGATTAAAAGTCAGCTAAAAAACACCAGGTATAAATCTAAAAAAACAAGGTAGATGATGACAAAGTACTATAGAGCAGAAAACTGGACAATAAGACACTAATTTCCTTGAAGCAAAAAAAAATAATATATCCAGTATTTGTTTTTACGGATATCCTAGAAAGTAATCGGGATTTTCTATAAATGAGATTCACAGATATCTAGGGTAATATATGAGTTACGGAAATATAGCAAGGAAACTGTGATACATAGATTGCCGATATAATGGAATAAATTAAATAGTTATGTCAAACCTTTTTTATCTTAATTTAATTATAACCTATTTTAATAACATTTTTTATTTGAAATTCACCCTAGTTCACATTTAAATATAAAACAAATTATATAATACACCATATCACAATAACGTCTTCTATGAGAAAAATATGGCTCTTAAAACAAGCTGCTACAGCCATTTAGGACAAAACTAACTACTGTTTTAAGATAATATTTAAAGACAAAAAGCAGCCACTATTGTGCCCGACATGGTAAAATATTAACTTGAGTTATTTGTAGCAATAAAATGGCTTAAATTATAAAAGTTTTCTTTGGTTGTTAAACATAACGTAGAAGTTATGTACAGTGAGGGAAAAGGGAAGATAGAAGTTTTATTCCGTTCATAAATTGGCCTCAAAAACTTTAATATGAATTGGGATGATAGAATGAACCGGTATTCACTTGAAAATAACAATTTTGATAACAAATCCACTACGCACTGTGCTTTATACTAAACAAATAATAATTGCCTATGTATATATATATATATATATATATATATATATATATATATATATATATATATATATATATATATATATATTAAATTATATTGTCCTTTCAAGTTTATTTCCAGCAATTACAACTCTGGTTCTCTCTCCGTACGCGTTTCGACCACCTTATGGTCTCGTTAGTGAAGCTATATCAAACCGAGAGCAACATTTGCAAAAAACAATTGTCTATATAAAATATAAATTCTGAGACATGTCGGCAAGATATTGAAACCTGCTGACGTTTCGTTGTCTGAAATATATCACCAATCGAACGACATCTATACATTAACAGGAGGAACTATATATACACATATATATATATATATATATATATATATATATATATATATATATATATAATATATATATATATATATATATATATATATATATATATATATATATATATATATATATATATAGTTTTTAAATAGCTTTGTTACTTGAAGATCCTTAGTGCTGTGAAAGTACGATAACGTGACGTCTAACAAATCTTTTCTTCATTGAACTTTGGCAATCAGTGCTACAATCTTTTGCTGGTAAACTGGGTTCCTGGTCGTTACCATATGCCGTCAGGCGCTAATCCAAGGAGTAGGGACAATCGCCCCCTCCCCTCAAAAGTTTCGGATTCAGAAAAATAAACTCGCACCAGCCTTCTGCATTAGAAACGTCCACAACTTGCTTTCACTTGCCATACTGTACTTTTGTGATATCACCACCCCACCCCAAGAGAGAGGCTGGATCCGCCCCTGTGTACCGTCGAAGGTGTATGCGTCTATGATCATTAGAAGCAACCTTGTTTTACAAATATGCCAGCATGTTACGACTTAAGTGCAAGCTGATTTTCGACCACTAAAAACTTCTAAGGCGTGTTTTGTCCTGACTCCGGCGACGGACTCGTCGATGGGTACCACCGAAGCCTTTCCCAGATACCCTTGTATACATACTTTGGATGTTATATTTAAAGTCATTCCTTGACGGGATCCATATGTAAGATGTTCCACCTTTAGGCAGTCATTCATACAACAATTATCATATATATATATATGTATATATATATATATATATATATATATATATATATATATATATATATATATATATATATATATATATATATATATATTCTTCTTTTTTCTTAGGTTTTCGGAAGTTATTCCTGGTCTTAATATAGTTAAATTGTTATATTTTTATAACTTTGAGTGTAAATAACTTTTACAAATGTGACGATCTTTTGTGAAAAATTTTTAATATTCATGTTTTGGGAATTGCTATTGTTATAAAAAACACTCTGATGAAGACCAATAATAAGGTCGAAACGTTTGTGACCGAAAAATAATAAAACATCTATAAGGAAATAAATTAGTCTTTTATTCCCCTAGCCGAACCAAAACTCCAAGAAAAAAAAATATATCTAAATAGCGGTTCAAGAAAATAAAAACAAAAAAGTAATTTAAGTATACATATGTATAAATATATATATATATATATATATATATATATATATATATATATATATATATATATATATGATGTGGTTGCAAAATCTAAAGGTATTGTAAAAATTCTTTTATTAATCCATAAAAATTTACGTTTTAGATCTCATATAAAAGCAGTAATATTTAGGTCTTGTTATAGAAAACACTCTGATGAAGACCAAGAATAAGGTCGAAACGCTTGTGACCGAAAAACAATAAAATATCTATGAGGAAATAAATTAGTCTTTTACTCCCCTAGCCGAACCAAAAATCCAAGAAAAAAGAATATATCTAAATAGCGGTTCAAGAAAATAAAAACAAAAAAGTAGTTTAAGTTTATATATACATATATATATATATATATATATATATATATATATATATATATATATATGATGTGGTAGCAAGGTACTATAAAAAATCTTTTATTAATCCATAAAAATTTACCTTTTAGATCTCATATAAAAGCAGTAATACAAAAAACTATGTAGCTTTAAAATTATATCGCAACCGTAACATTAACTACTGGCTTAAGAAAATAGCTTCGCGATTTCTAGTTTTAAGTTATGGGTCTTCTCTGTATGTTTTGACAAGTAATAGGATACAAAAAATTAAGAACCCTTGTGTGAGATTTATTTATGAAATTCGTAGGCTAGACCATATTTCTCCTTGATTAGCATATGCAGGATGGCTAAATATGTATGATAGAAGGAAATTGCATAGGGCTACTTTTGTTCGAAAGGTTTTGAATATCTGACACTCTTTCGTACCTAAGGAACAGGTTAATTTTTAGATTTGCAATTCATATCATAGACACTCGTAATGTTTATCTTTTGGAAGTTCCATAACATTGATCATCTCTATTCAGAAGATCTGTTTGCTATACAGCTGTTAATATCTACAATTTCATACCCCTTTCTATTCAGGAGCGTTCGTTGTCCAGTTTTAAAGAAGCGTATCGAAGGTACTTACTGCATGTAAAAAACCTTCAGCTATTGTTGAGTATTTTATCTTGAGCATTGTGTACTGATTGTTTAATTGTATTTTCATGTCTCTGATAATTAGTCAAAATATGTAAACTGCATTAGTTTAAACATTGTATTAATATTAGTGTGGTGATTTGTGATTTTATATATTCGATAAGGTTGAGCAGTTATGTACTGAACCTCGGCGAGTCTAGAATAAAGATACTTTATTATTATTATTATTATCTCATAGACTTAGCTAAACGGCTTTCATACTCCCTTCAGGAAAAATTCGGTTATCCCAGATATACTCTGATATCATAAGGATGAAGATTTGTGTAGGGCCCTTTGCATGTGGTTGGGCCCTAGATAATGTTGTGCTTTTCGGATTACCCATAAACTTCCGGACAGTTCGAAAGGTTCCAAGAAGAACTGCCTTTTGCAAAACCCTATAAAGGTGTTCCTTGATATTGAGCAGTTCAAGACTCTTCGGTACTACGCCGGTTGTTGACAGAATTATGGGGATCGTTCGAACACTATTAATTACCACTGTCTGCATATTTGTACTTCCAGATCTCTGTATTTGGCGATCTTCTCATGCTTATCCTTTAGATTGTTGTTGTTAGGGATGGCGACTTCTATTCAGGGGCGGATCGAGCCTCTCTCTTTGGGGGGAGGGGCGGTGATATCACAAAAGTACAGTATGGTAAGCTGTCGACGAGGGGGGGGGGAGACATCAGCATTATTCCCATTTTTAGTGTAAAAGGCAGGGTCGGGTCTATTTTTCTGAATTTTAAGTTTTTGGAGAGAGGGGGGGGCGATCGTAAGAAAAAACAAGTTGTCGACAGGGGGAGAGGATGCGGGAAACATACCCATTCCTAGTATAAAAGGCAGAATCGTGTCTATTTTCCTGAACTCAAAGCTCTTGGGGGGGAGTGGCTATCGCAAGAATAACAAGTTGTCAACGGGAGGGGAGTGCTAGTAGCATACACATTCCTAATATAAAAGGCAGAATCGTCTCCATTTTCCTGAACTCAAAGCTCTTGGGAAGGGGAGAGGCGATCGTAAGCATACACATTCCTACACTCTATTCAAGAACTAGAGGAGTAATAAAATTGTTACCCAAACCTCCAAATTACCTGCCCCAGTGCCGCAGGTAACTGAAAACTGACGTGAATCTAATTATATTTGATTATATTTACACATTATAAGGTTTTATAAATTTACTGCAACAATAGAATTTCTGATAGTTCAATTTAATTTCTGTCAGTGAGCAAAGTACACCTTACAGTGTGTCCTTAGTGATTTATCTTGCTTTTGCTTGTTTTTATATATTATATGAGATTACTAAGATACCCAAGAAATGTTTATTCCAAAATCGTTAAACCAGGGCATTTTTTCCTCAACGAAAAACTTATTATGATGAATGTTTATGGTGCCTTAAAATATCATTATCTAGATAATAATGTTAAAAGTTCTATTGAGATGTCTTCCAACATGACAAGAGTTGAAAAATCTACTATGTACCGAATACTGAAGGAGGAAAAAAACGACTGGAATTGTTAGTACTCCCAAGTCACATTCGATCACAGGCAGACGAAAAACCTCGTTGGAAGAAGTGATGTAAACTGCAATCAAAGGAGTTGTACATACATCTTATTATGAGAAGCAGATTCCAACCGTCGAGAAAATTCTAACTAAAATCAATGAAGATCGGGATTTATCTGAAATTAAAGGAACTGAGCGCTGGAAATTGCTCAGAGAACTAAATTTTTGCTATGAAAAATCAGATAGGAAATCTGTTCTTATAGATCGTCCGGAAAATGTCCGTTGGCGATGGAAATATCTTTGTCAAGTAAAAGGTAGAGTTGCTAGAAATAACACAACTTACAAAATTAATAATTTAACAGAACTTTTGAAAGATTTTTTGGAATAAAGTTACTGCAGAAAATTTGGGAAAATCCATATAATAAAAGAATAAAAGGAAATGTGGAAACTCGATCTCACGATCCGTGAGATAGAGGAACTAATTATTATTAATTTGGGCGAAGATAGATTCACTGACTTTGATTACGAATTAGATACGTAATGTTTACCAGCGTAAACACAATTTATTATTTAAATATATTTAACATATAAAAATTAATTACATTTGAATCCCTTTTTAATGTTTAATTGTAATTCTGCAGATGATTTAAGAAATAAATAAACTGAAACGTCAAATGTCCTAAAAATGTTTTTAGTTAATAATAAAATGACCGATAGCCCAACAAAATTTTCACATTATATGGACGAATTTATTTTTTTTATATATATGTTTCACTTCTTGTATTTTTTACAATGGGTATTTTATAAGTATTTAAATTATAACTTAGAATTTTTTGAGAGAATAAGGCTACGTTTTATTCTGAATGTGCCTAAAACGGTTTCTATGCCAAAATTAAAAATAATAAAAATACAGTTGTGATTTGTGTTAAATATGTCAGATTTATCTATATTTTCTAATGTATGTGAATTATTAAAAAATCATAAGAAATAAAATAATATTATAAAAACTTTTTATTTTACGTTTATTACCGAAATAATATTCTATGCCATAAATACCTATTGATAAAATAAACCTATGACAAGGATTAAAATCCTTTTTAACACTTCACACATCCAAATATCTATTGTTATACAACCCAAATGGTCCATTATTATAGACTGGTATTTTTGATTATAAAATTTCTAACCCATTTCTATGAAAAATATATATGTCTAACAGATTTTGCCAAAGACCCCGGACTAAAGAATACGGGTATTTTGCGAAGAAAAAAAGGGTAAAACATGATTTATTACTCTCTCTAGTTCTTGAATAAACTATAGTATAAAAGGCAAAATCGGGTCTATTTTTCTGAACTCAATGCTCTTGGGGGGGGGGGGGCGATTGCCTCCACCGCTCCCCCCCCTTGGATCGGCGCCTGCTTCTATTAGCGTTGTTTGTTTAGGTGTTTTATCTACTAAAATGAGGTCTGGTCTGTTATGTGCAACTATATAATCCGTAAACACAGTTTGATCCCAGTACAACTTGAACTCGTTATTCTCCAGTATAGGATCGGTGCTGTATTCATAGTATGGTACTTTCTCTACCTGCCACAGTTTGAATTTCTCTGCCAACTCTTGATGGATAACCTTAGCAACTAAATCGTTATGTGCCGGATTGTCTCTGAATTTCGATATCTACTTCGGCATTGGCCACTCTGGATCGAGGAATCTCTGATTAGGTGTTTCAGATAGTTTATCGTTGGAAGGATTTGATATTGGATAGCTAGTAGGAAGTCTCTGGCTTCAGGAATAATTTCTTAGGTTAGCCGAAAATAAAGAGGAACTCGCCATTGTAATCGCTAACGTCAGTGTAACTCGACATGCCACAAGAAAAAGAAGCAAAAATTTAAGAAACACTAGTTTTGAGATAAAATTCAAATATTATCAGCGATTTCATTCACGCACGTTTAGAAAAGTTGTTACTTAAAAAACTTTTCATACCTTTTTAACTAGATTCTTTTAAAAATAACAAATACTTTAACTATTTAACGCAGCAAACGCATATCACACGTAAAGACAAATAAATTCCATTCGGGTCGGAGTACTCATTAAATTTCCCGGGCATATATACAGTTAGATTAACAGAAGGGTGGGACTCCCCAGAGCGTTTGCTAATGACAAGGGACGACTTTACCAGTGTAAAAACTAACCCGACGTAATTTTCTGTATGCGTGTCGGTAGACGCGCCGTAATCAGATCGAAAGTTCGGTTGATTAAATTTTAGCAAGATACGGATACTGATAGGTTTAATTGGTATTGAAAAAATGTTTAGTGAAACAAACCGTTATGGTAACACCGAGTTTTTGATTAAATTTTCGTGTCGAGCATTATTAATTTTTTAATGAATAATTAAGATGACAGGAGATGTAGAGAGATTTGAGGTGAATTATTTATTATAACAAGCAATCTTTTGGTTGGTCCCTTTTTACGCAAAGATGATGTTTGCTAGATGGGATCTACAGTTTTACATGAATTTAAGGATCTGCACTTTTGCCTACGCAGGAAAATTCTCTATTCACCTTAATACTAAATTCATTACTAACAGTACCACGAAGATAACACACGATAGATAAACTTATTCTTTGCCCTAAAAAAATTTATACCTGCCGCTAGTCTGACAAGAAATTTGCAAATTAACATTCGTAGCGAATTTTCCATGCAATATCATACATTATTGTTCATTTTCTTACCTGGGTAAAGGTATGGCATGATAATGATAATGATAAGGCATTTTTTTCTCTCTCACTTCTTGATCTACAAATTTTTAAAAATTGTTATTTACTATATATATATATATATATATATATATATATATATATATATATATATGTATGTATATACTGATCATAATTTAAAAAAAAATCAAAAATCAATGATTTTTAACAACAAATTTTAAAAAATCATGATTGTTTTGATTTTTTTCTTTTTTAACATTCATTTTCGGATTAATACTGAAAATAACTATACTATATAATAGTATATGTGTACTTTTTATAGTCCAATAATAATAAATATTATTAACAATCCTTCTAATGATGGAAATAAATCAGTTATTTTGCAATAATTGCCCACGACTACCGCAAGCAAGCGCATAAGGAAATCGAATCCATGAATCGAGACCGTCTGGAGAACTCAAGCTATCCAAGCGTATTTTAATAATCAAATTGTATAAAATAAGCAAGTGTATCCCAGGTTAATTAAACGTAAGTTTAAAATAAAAATGAGTGGAAGGAAAATAGATAATATTTGAGATTATTTTATAGAAAAAACAAAAAAGGAAAGACTGGTAGTAGATCAATTTGTAGAAATTCTAATAATGAAATGAAAGGTCTTGTTAAAAGATTAAAAAACCACCATGGAAAGTGAAAAAAGTTAGGTGTTAATACAGAATTCGCTGAAATAATTAACAAAGAAGTTGATTTAATTGCAGATATGTAATGTGTTTTATTTTTACTTTCTTAGTATACTAGTAAGTTAGTTATTGTCTTTGGAAAAAATGTTTTTTGGATTCCATGCAAAATGCATGTTTTGGATGTCTTTAAATGGATTTACACTTTTTTCAAAAAGTGTCTGTTTTGTCAGTCTGTCTGGATGTTTCACAATTTCACTTAAACTCTTTAACCGATTTGAAACGAATTTCGAAGAAAAATACCTCTCAATCCGAAAATTAACTACACTGATTTTCAGTTTGAACCGCAATCGAGAAGTGTTGTTTTGACAGCAACATTTATATTTGCGTTATTTACGGACGGATTTCGACCAAATTTGAATGACTGTTGTAAAATATGCAAGAATTTTTTTTATTAAAATTACAATTTAAATTCTTGCATTTTTTCGCTTTTTTGACAGATTTCGACCGAAAAAGTGGAGATTTGAAATTCATTAAAAATAAGTACACTGGTTTTTAAATTGCTGTATTTTATTTTTGACATTAATAGCTATGAAACATTAGATGCATATATCTTCTTTGTCTTTATATTTTACCCTATTTTGACCAAATTTAAGATCTTTTAGAAAATTGAGTTGGGGAATTAAAAATAGTTGTGAAGGTTTGTATTTTTGTATGTAATATTTATATTATATACAGTCCAACACATAGTTATCAAAAACGATCATTTTCAAGTAAAGATTTGTCTGCAAGTTTATCATAGCCTGAGACAATACAATTTACTGACTCACTAATTAACTGTCAGAAAAGAAAAACCAGTTCCACAGCAAATTTAGAAAACTTCGTTCTGCGAACACCTGAAAATAAAAAGCAAGAAGTAGACATACAAATTGCCAAAGCTGTATTTTCAACTAACAATAGCTTTGGATGTGTCGACAACACGCATGTAAAAGAGGGCGACCCAAATGTTATGACCGGGTTATAGTCCTCCTTCAGGAAAAACATTTTCTACAGCCCTTTTAAATCAAATTTACGATAATGAAAAAGCAAAATACTGGAACTCTATCTGGGCAGGGCATAATGTGCATAATGAGCTTGTGACGTTAAACCGTTGGTAACAGTTAATATGGCGAACATGGAGGTTATGAGAAGAACTAGAGAAGACGAGTTAGGCGTTAGTGAAAGAACGTATGGATGCTCAGCTCATCTACTAAATCGACTCTGCAAAGACTTAGAAATAAGAGACTTTAAAGAACATATTACACAAGTCATTAAATATTTCAGAAATAACCACTTGGCAGGAGCAAAATGCAAACAAGCACTGGTACTTCCGAGTGATGTAAGATGGAACAGTATGGCAGATTATCTAGATACATATGTAAGCCAATGGGAGAAACGGTTAAAAATTTGTGAAAAAATAGACTCGACCATATACCAAAAAGTTTCAAGCATCGGTCCTAAAGGATCAGCTGAGGAATATCTGAAAATCTTGAAACCTAAAGCCTTGGCAATTAATAAATTTAAAAGAAAAATTTGTTTTCTCTCGGTAGCAGTAGAAATATGGAAGGAATTGAGTGGTATATTCGAAGATGAATTAGAATTCCAGCTTGATATTGTTCAAAAACGATATAAACACAGGCACTTACGGATTGTTACTGTATAGCTTATACTTTAGATGTAACTAAAACCAAATATAAACTGACTGATGTGGAGGGAATCCAAGCATTAAATACTGTGGAAAAAATGTATGAAAATATTGGACTTCAATTTATTACAAAACTCCAAGCTAAAATGGAACCATTTTCAACAATCATGTTTTCAGAGGAGGTCTTATCTAATGTTAGTGCCATACAGTGGTGGGTTTCGCAAAAAACAATTTCTGATGTTGAACATTTTCTCCCAATTTTGCATTTTTTTTTTGAGCTCTCTCATCATTAGCTTCAGCAGAAAAGTTTTTTCCTACATTCGGGCTCGTTCACTCGCTTGTTAGAAATAAATTATGAATAGAAAAAGCAGAAAAATTAGTATTCCTTTACAAAAATTACAATAAAAATTGAAAATATGAGTTATAATTCATAAACTACCTACCTGTTTTAAGAAATGTTTTTCTATTTATGATTATTTTGTAATGTTTTAGGTTTATATTGTATTACACAACCCTATACATATATATATATATATATATATATATATATATATATATATATATATATATATATATATTAGGCAATAGAAATTATGGCATTACAAAAATATACAAAATTTTAAAATTTGGACCCTTTGGTTATAGAATTTTTATACTTGTATTGTTAGAATTAAAAACTTTTTTGACTTATGAGTATATTAGTTGAATCAGGGGATTATTGTGAATTCAGACAAGTTTTAAAATTATACCATTAAGGAATAATTAACCTTTCATAAAAAATACTTTTTACAAACATTATTTGTGATTCCAAAACGCTATCGGGTCTTAAATCTAAAGTTGAAAAGAAATTATAGTCGCCAAAGCCCGACTATGATTGAGCTTTTGAATGTAGCCAGAATAAATTTTTGAACCACCAATAAAATAAATTATAATATATATATTTAAACAGAGAGCTAACAAAATTGAAAATAATTACCTCTATTAAAATCGCTCTAATGAAGGAAGTTATTTTAATAAACGAACACGTTGTATAAAGTGTGTGTTAATAATGCGCTCTGGCTTAAGTTCTTAACGTTTAAGTTAGTAATTGCTCAGGATTATGATTATAACTGCTGAGAGATTAGCAGGGCTTTAATCAAAATTATTGACGTTGTTGGGGGATAAATTCAATTTATCTCTTCTTAAGGATCGTATTTATTTGTTAAATTAATAGACTCGTAGCAATATAAATATAAATGTATATTTAATACCTGGCTTAAACCTGCTTGCATGTAAATTTGTGGCGGTACAGGAGGAAAACTTTATTCTTAATTAAGAGAGGTAAATTATAAATTTATTTTATAAATGAGGTACAAGAAAATTTGTAAATTTAAGTTGTTGTGTTATTATTCCACAGTTGTTACATAATATGTAGAGATTTTACTTGCGTTATTAAAAAAAAAGTAAAAATTAGATTTTTTTTTTAATGTAAGAAATAAATACAAAATAGCAGTGTCTGATAAAATCCAGGTAAAATGGCATTATTTATATAACATTTTGTAATTGATTGGAAATTTGACTGGCCTCGGCACATCTTGTTAGGGCTGTGCCGATGACGTGATCATAATCGCGAGGGGCAAATTCGAGAATATCCTACGCGACATAGTCCACAGACAGCTTGAACACACTAAAGAATGGTGCTAGATGATGGAACTAAATGTAAACCCACCTAAAACTATCTAGTAACCTTCACAAGGAAAATAAACCCCAACCTGAAAAAATGGATGGAAACGTTATTAAGTGGAAGTCAGAGGGTAAATATCTGTGTCTGACCCTAGATAATAAACTTCTCTGAAATAAGCACGAAAGAGAGCAAGGGTACAAAAACCTTGATAGTCTGTAGAAACCTCGCGTGAAAAAGTTAGAGTATAAGCTCAAAAACGCTGCAGTGGATATACACTGTCACAGTGAGATCAATCATCGCATATGGGGTGGTGATTTGGAGTAAAAGAGTTTGGCCAATACGAGAGCAAACCTCTTAAAAGTTCAAAAAGTGGCCTATGCGTGCATAACTGTAGCAGTGAAAACCTGCCCAATGCCCACGATGGAAGTAATACTAAATCTTACACATCTACATATACTTGGGAAGAGTATGACGAAAAAGACAATATATGGGATGATGAGAGACGAAGTTATAAAACGGAGGCCTAATCTCTTATTCATAAATCAACAAATCTTGGACTTGTTCTAAAATAAAATGAAACAGAAGTTCAACTTTGTGAAAACCTTCAAAACAAAGTGGAGTCGTATAAATGAGTGGGACAGATGGTGCCAAAACCAAGGGAAATGGAACACGAGTGTATGGTCCAGAACCAGACACTATGAAAACTTGGGTAAGTCACCAAGCATCTTCCAGGTGGGAATACACGTCATCAGAAAATGACTTCAATTTAACAAAGAGAAGAACTATCACGGATAGACAAGAGGACGAAATCAAAGTGCAGTGCTAAGAGAAGTAGGACTGGAGGATCTGCTCCAATTGGCAAGGTATCCTTAACGACTTGGCAGCGGAAAGGGAATACGATAGATCTATTAAGTCGCAGTGTACAGATCCCCAATTCTACACACATACGTACACGTACGCATTGTTTTGAACTATACTGTCCTAGGTAACCCAGTGGGTCAAAAAATTTCCAATGTGAAGGTGACTACGTAATATCATCCCAAATCACATCTTTTATAGCTCTGATAATTTGTTTCGTTGAAACAAACTATTAATTGTCAGTGTTTTAGTTGACATTAAATAAATTATCTTTGTAATGAAACACGTTCCTACACATTCTATGAAATTTTATTGGCAAATAACGCCTTATATTTCCATTCAGCATTTTGATCTATAAAATGTATGGATAGATTCATTATTAATAAAATATCACTTCTTGTTAGATCGAAATGCTCTCTTGCAGTCTTTGGAGGGATTTATGACTATCTTCACTTTATCTACTTACTTTTTTTTTAATTTTGTTCTCAGATTTGAAACTCTTTGGTAGTTCGCAGATCCCTTTGTCAAGTTAGACTCGTAGGTGTTTGGCCTATGAGCTTTTAACGTTCTTAACTGCCTGACAATATGTAGATTTTGGTCTTCTTAGTATATCTATTGAAGCACTCCTCGATACAGATTTGAATTACATGCATTTCTACTTGGAAGATGGTAGAGGATTTCTCAGGAGCTTAGCGAACTTAAAGTTTGTACCTAATATATCCACTCCAGCCGCCTCTTCAATCTTGAATCTATCAATGCATCCTATAAGTGAATACTTCTCAGTAAAGGTGGTTTCTCTCCGTTTTCTTGGTAGCAGATGGCTACTACTTCATAGTTCATGTCAAAGTCATTCCTTGTGGAAAATTAATATGACTAAGTTACTTTAATTAATTTATAAAATATAAAAAAGTCTCTGATATTTTAACATGCTTTCCAATAAAACCCATCTTTGGTAATAAGATTTGAGAGCACATAATTCAGTTAATCCAAAGGCAACTAAATTGCAAAAAAAAACTATGCCATTAACTGCTACGGAATCCTGTTTGGTTTTTTAAATTTTATTTAAAAAAAAATCATTGGTTTTCTTTTTTTGAAAAACTCACTGAAATAGATCACGTAATTCCTTGTCATGTCCACTACCCTCTACAATTTAAAATCGCAGTTATTTTAATCGATTGATCGACACCTTCATGCCAGTAGAATGACGAAGGCAGTTCTAGGAAACTTCTGGTACCAACGGTTATGAACATACCATAATTAATAAATACATACCATGAAAAATAGCTAAATAGTGATATCTTATAATTTTTCACCGCTTTTCTGATTTCTTAGCATTTAAATTTAAATATATTAATATTAATTATTTTAAATAATGGTACAATGCCAGTTTTCATGCCTTTCCACTAAACAAAAAATACTTTTTAAGCTCTCAAACCAAAGTAATCGATACAATTCAATTTATATCACATAATAATTGAAAGCAGTAATCTTCTATATTTTAAACTTCTTCTGTACTTTTGTCCACAAAATAATTATTAACGATATTACATATATCTACACCGCATGAAATGCATATAAATTTTTTAAACTGATTCTGAGTAAAGTAATACTCGTACGATATAATTTTCTTCTGAAGATGTCCGAGACGCATTAGTAAATACATATTTAATAACCACATTCCCTGGTTTCTAGATTTTGAACCTCGATATGCGACCAAAAGCACTACGGTAAATATAAAATATATTCTAATATAGTTAAATATCTTTCTTTTTCTATAATACTATTTATCTAATTCAAAATTAACAAGAGGGTAGGGAAAATGTCGCTTCCCCTGTATAATTTAAGGCAATAACCAGTTAACATCCCATCCCAGCGTTTAAAATTTGTTAATTAAACAGTTTAATTCAATTTATTGGCTTTGCTTTGATGTATTAAAATGGTTTATAATAATCCATACAATATCCTATTACGCAGTTGCAGTTTTTTCAATTAGTCAATTTGTGAGCCAACAACACCTTGATTACTGAGTTATAGACTTGCAGTCTTAAAATAACTATTTTGCGGTTCCTAATTTTTAAAAATTTAATTTGTGGATTTACTGATGAAAGATAACATTTTTCTTTGAGGTAGTGTAGATGCATTAAACAAGCGAAAAAGTATATATATATATATATATATATATATATATATATATATATATATATATATATATATATATTTGAGTAAAGAATAATCGTACGAAAATTAAAAAAAAAAAATTTTAATGCTCTTTCGAAATACTTTCAGGTAATGTAAAGTGCGAGGTTGTATTTAAGAAAAAAAAAATTAAAAAAAAAAGACTTTTTTCTTATCAATGCAGTTTTGCGGGAAATACTCGTAGGAAAATTCTGACCAGACATTTTTTTAGGTTTTGAGCACTACATCGCCAACCTGTCTACAAATGACCACTCACTGTGGAAAGCGACAAAGAAATTTAAAATACTCATAGTATTTATTCGTCCAATGAGAAAGGATGACGATAGTTATGCCCGAACATGGAAAAATCAAACAGACTTTCTGAACATCTCGCTAGCGTATTTTCTATTACGGAAATTCAAAACGAGGATGACAATGAGGTAGAAACATTCTTGAAGGCACCTTGCCAGTTGTGTCTCCCAATAAGAGCGCTTAAGTTATCATGATATCGGAGCTTGGTAAATCGTCCACATATACTAGTTCGTACAGACTAATAAGCCTTCTTTCCACTATGTCAAAAATTCTCGAGAGACTTATTTTTAACAGGTTTGCAGAAACATTTAACATTAAAGATTTAATTCCTCACCACCAACTGAGTTTTAGACAAGACCACTCAGCCATACAGCAGTGTCATAGAATCGTCATTCAAATCAAAGAGAATCTAGAAGCCAAACAGACGTGCACATCGGCATTTCCAGATATCAAGCAAGCCTTCGACAAAATGTGGCACAAAGGCTTACTATACAAGTTAAAGCACCAACTGCCAAGCCAACCGCTACTTTCAGGTAAAACATGAAGACACCTTATTTCAGTACCACTCCATTAAGTCCGGCGTACCGTATGAAAGCGCCTTTGGACCCTTCTTATACTTACTAGTTACTGCTAACATACTATTTAGAGAAAACACGCTAATGGTAACATTCGCTGACGATACAAAAATTCTTGCTGTAAATTCTGATCCTCCAAGGCCCTCCGAGACCACCTGGACCAAATTCGACACTGACTGAAGCATTAGAAAATTAATGTAAATTTTGACAAATCATCTCAAGTTACTTTCACAACTAGAAGAGCAAAATATACTCAAATTACCCTAAACGACATTCTCATGCCTGTAAATGATGAAGTGAAATACATTGGAATTTAGTTTGTTATATATGTAATTCTCCTTTCAAGCAGAGAATATGAAAAATATATGCACAAACAGTTTATTTCCTGCAAATATCGCTCTGGTCCTCTCTCCATACGCGTTTCGATCACCTCATGATCTCGTCAGTGGAGCTGTATCGGACCGAGAGCAAAATTAGCAGGAAATAACTAATATATGAACCATAAATTTCAAGGTATGTCGGCAGGATATTACACCTGCCGTCTACCAACTTCGATGTCAGACTGAAAAATATCGCCAGTCGAACGACATCTATGAATCAACGGAGTCACGTGAAATTTTTAAACAATCAAAATTTAAGTAAGAAATAAAGAAATCTTTCTGCCGTATTTAAATAGTTTGTTATATATGTAATTCTCCTTTCAGGCAGAGAATATTAAAAATATATGTACAAACAGTTTATTTCCTGCAAATATCGCTCTGGTCCTCTCTCCATACGCGTTTCGATCACCTCATGATCTCGTCAGTGGAGCTGTATCGGACCGAGAGCAACATAATAAATAAGTAAGGAAATAACTGATATATGAACCATAAATTTCAAGGTATGTCGGCAGGATATTACACCTGCCGTCTACCAACTTCGATGTCAGACTGAAAAATCTCGCCAGTCGACATCGAAGTTGGTAGACGGCAGGTGTTATATCCTGCCGACATATCTTGAAATTTATGGTTCATATATCAGTTATTTCCTGCTAATGTTGCTCTCGGTCCGATACAGCTCCACTGACGAGATCATGAGGTGATCGAAACGCGTATGGAGAGAGGACCAGAGCGATATTTGCAGGAAATAAACTGTTTGTAAATATATTTTTCATGTTCTTTGCCTGAAAGGAGAATTACATATATAACAAACTATTTAAATACGGCAGAAAGATTTCTTTATTTCTTACTGAAATTTTGATTATTTAAACATTGGAATTTACCTCGATAAAAATTAACATGAAAATAAAAAATATTGTCACGTGTTACCTTATTGGGTACAGTAACGGAAGCGTACGGCAGCTCAATATGTCGGAGGGTAGGTCCGTATCTCTTTTAGAGATAGTTCTGCTTTGCTTTGCTTACCTAATAGGCGCCAACTGTCCTACATTGTTTGTGATACTTAGTTAATGGTAAAACAGGAAAACACATAGATTTCAGGAATGATGTTAATTTACTGATTGCTGGTGTATAGCTCCATAAATAAAACGACTATTTAAAACACAACAACTATTCCAATTTATTCTGAGTGAAAAAGAAATCTATTCATAAAAAAGGAATGGAACCTACAACTTTTTTAATATCCTTTCTTTGTAACTACACTTTAGATCTGTTATTTAATTTTTAAAAGTTGTGTAGTAAATTGGCCGCAAAACGTTCTACAACCTTTTTAATTGCCTTAGTATGAAAATTAGTCTTTTTTAAAAAATAATTTACCAAGATGTTATTACAATTTATATCATATTTAGATTATATGAATTATATATATATATATATATATATATATATATATATATATATATATATATATATATCCTTAAATTAAGGATTTTCTCCTACCTTGTTGTGTTTCTTTATATACACTTTGGTGGTGGCTATTTGTAGAAATAGTAAGTCGAGCCTCATAAGATTAATTTCAACTCAATGATCAAATGAAAAACTAAGCCCGATTATAAAGGGAAAAAATTGGTGTTAGAAATACGGACCAGGAAACAGGAAAAATAAAGCCAGGAAAGGCAAAGCCAGAAAAAACAGAAAGGTCAGAAAATTCCTGAAACAAATTAATTAAATAAATTTGTAAAGATATGAGGGCAAAACCTTATCTAGTTGATTAGTGAACTATTCAAAAATAATTTTCACATAGCAGTCTGCCCTTTTAGAGCCAATGGCAAGGTATGTCAGCTGCTTTCGACGGTTCTGTTGTAAAAGCAATGAAAATGAAAATTCTCATCGCAGCCTCACATGGCAAATTTTAAGGATATTTGATACTCATTTTTGCCAACTTTATTCTCAATCTGGCGCAACTTACACAGGTTAGCAGGTAATAAATTAAATATCGGCAAGCCCAATGAAAAGTTGTCAAGAAGAAAATTTTGATCAAAACAGCCCGAAGTTACTAATCATGATTAAAACAAATTTCGAAAAATGTTACATATTCCATACTGCACTCAACCATAAGTGATCAGCCTCACATGCCGTACTCGTATTAAAAGAATCAAATACACATCCACAACCAATGCTGACTAAACTATTACTGACTATAACCTTACATTTTTTAACAATGACATGGAATGTAAATAAATGGCAATTTATTAAAAATAAATTGTTTCGTTCAGTTATTACCGTCTCATTCACACGAAATAATGTGGTATACAAACTATAGCATTTTACAAATTCTGTTAAGAAGAAAGAGTGATAAACTATAAGACCATAAATTTTTGCGAATGAAAAACGGATTCGATGTTTACTAACTTTAAATTAGAGGACCAATAATTTACTTTTAATCAGATAAAAAAAATATACAAATTTTATTACTAAAGAACCTGTAGCATTGAAGCAAGCTGGTAAATTTAAATGTTACAATATGTCATGGTTAATACACGGAAAATCCAAACTTACATTCCAGAATATTTACACCATATATAAGTCAATATTAAAATCCATCTGGACATATAGTATCAAACTATGGGGCTGCAGCAAACCATCCAATACAAAGATCCTCCAGACTTTCCTGTCAAAGACACTGAGGATGATCATAAACGCACTTTGGTATGTTTCCAATAGAACAGTTCATAAATACCTCAAAATGCATTTATAAATGACATTATACGTGACCACTCTGTCAAACATAAAAACCAAAGCATGAACCGTAGTAACCTGCTACTAAGCGAACTCTTCAACCTACCACTCGCAAACAGAAGACTTCGAAGAAAATGGACAGAAGACCAAGCTAGATGAACCCAGTGGACGGTACCTGACTCAAGCCAACTGATATTATTTACTTACTTAACTAGTACATTGTAAATTTGCAGTTATCAATAATAAAAAAAATTAGATTAACGATTAAAAAAATATTACGTTGCTTTTTTGGCAAAAAGCGAACAACCGTTTAAAAATGAACCAACCCAAAAAACTGAAAATTATTATTACAATAACGAAAAAAATTAGAAAATTTGTTTTTGTGTAATAAGTAATTTTCGATGCGGAAGGGTTCACCTTTATAAAGTGATTTACGATATAAAACAATTTTTAAAATGTAGATCTTTCGGCTATATTAAAAAACATTATATTTTTAGGTTTATGAAGCGGCAAATTTTAAAAAATTATTTTCTATAAAGAAGTAGGAGATACCTTCAAAATCAATGCTTTTAGATATCGTCGATATTAGAACACACAATGGATCAAAGCATGGAAGATAAATAACAAGGTGTCCTTTTATTCAACTACGAAAAACCTTTTTTTATCAGTAATACCTAATCCCAATTCACTAAGGGACTGATGAAACAAATCGTAAAGGTCCGAACTTTTTTTTTATTAGGGCTTTAAACTTTATATTATTAATTATTTTAAATACATTTTAGATTCAAAACTAGAACATGCCTTTAATGCAATATTTTTCCTAAGGTAATTAATGAGATCACGTAAAATTTGAGACCGTTTTTAATAGGTATTAAAAGAAAAAATCAGAATAAAATGAATATAAATTCTTACCTTCTAACTCACTAACATAGCTTTAAAATTGATTAAAATTGATAATGAAGAAGTTAATATGACAAGTGTAACGATAACTCAAACCAGTGTTAAAGCTTCATAATGTAAGAATAAAAGAATGGTTTTTTCATTATAAAACCGCCAAACACGTTTATATTTTCATACTTATACCAAAACTTTAACTCAAGGTTCTTATCCCAACCAGGGGCGGTTGGAGCATCATAAAAGTAGGGGTTGCAATTCCAAAGGTACATTAAACACATAGTTATGTATAAAACCTACCATAGGCACTGGTGGATAAAAAATTTAACATCTTTAAAAATTGAGTTAGTATGAAATAAAGCCGTGTATTTTAAATAACTATACATAAAGGAGGTAGTAAATTTTAGAAATATAGCAGTCAAAACAAACAAAACTGATCCGTTGTACCAACTTTAATTTTTGTGTGGTCGTGACAAAAGTATTAAAACGAACGAGGTTTAACAAAGGGGAGCGAGAGAGTGAATCGGGAAGAAAAAGAGCGAGATCTGGCTCAATTGAGCGAGGTGTAGCAACGCTGCGAGCAAACTGAACACAGGTTTGCAAGTCGACTTGCAACCTACATAAAGCTTATGAGACGGAATCAATCTCCACATCTTAGATAGGCAACTCCATATACGCTCCCATGGATTAGCTTGGATTGCTTTAAAATTGCCAACCAGCAAAGCGATAACGTTTCCAGGCATAATACTGTGATACAGACAAATATATTTATGCGAAGTAAGTTAAATTATTTTAATAATTGATTGCTGTTCGCATAAAATCTAGGTAAAAAATTGATTTAAATTTAATCATTAAATTATCAGAAGAAATTTGAAAAATATTTGTATTAATATTTATCAGTATTTTCTATTTTAATTTACAATTTTTTAGGGGGTTGCGCATACCTGCAAACCTAAGGAAAACCCGCCACTAATCCTAATCTTATTTATATAATACAAATTAAAATAACATATTAAGCAAAACTAAAATTGCATAGCATTTAAATCCGATTTAAGACTTGATTTTTTTTTGTATGTATTTAGATATGTATTAGCAATACATGTGACTCTTGTACTTACAAGACCATTGATATTATTTAAAACATATAGTGTTAAGTATGGGTTTACAAGTTTTAATCAGTTTTAAAAACCTTTTTTAATGATTTGTCTGTACATCAAATAGTGAAAATTTAACAATTAAAACAGCAATGACCACTTCTGGCATTACGTTATCATAGCGTTAATAATTAACAGTTCATTAAAAAGTTTTAAAAAAGGGGTCCATAAATCATTTGTTCACGTCTGGCTGTTGTTGTAACATACGGTCCCTAACACAACATTAATATAAATCTAATCATCAGGAGTAATGATTCCGAGTTAATGATTAGTTAATTAAAAAAATATATTATATACAGGGTAATTTAAATGCTTTGTTCGTATATAGATCATGTCCGTATAAAAACATTCATTATATCATTAAAAACAAGGAAAATGATGCACCTTCAAACGTCTGCGATTAGGAAGGCAGCATTTCAAAATTTCAAGAAAAAATGTTCATCCCTTCCGACGCTGGGCATAAAGGGAATAATTATAAAAGTGATTGATTAAAAAACACATTTGTGTTAGAAATAAATATTCTTAATAATTTTGTAAACAATACTTTGTTGTAACTATCCTAATTATGATTAAAAGTTATTATAATTCTTTTTCCTCATTTTCATCAGCAAACCAGCGATGGTTAGTTCTGGGAGTTGCAGTTTTAGAATCTATTCAGTTAATTTAACATAAAAATTTTACTATTAGGTAAGGTTAAATACGGTTTAAACATTATTTGTAAATTATAGATTAAGGTTTGCATTATTTTATAAATAGTTTTTCCCAAAATATTTCTTTTTTGATGGAAGATGAGGATGACATAATTCGCGAATTTGCAAGGATTATACGTTGTTTGAATTTACGTTCGTTTATTTCGAAAATAAAATTTTTATAAAAAAATTGAACCAGCTTCTGAAAAAGCGCTAAAAAGCGAAAAATGACAATATAAATTTTAATATAAAATTGAAATTTTTGAAGTCGACACCAAACTAATACCTAACAAAATGTGATTCGCTTTCTTAGTAAAGTTTGTAATATCTCGTGTAAACAGTTGTTTCATTTAAAAATAACTTGGCGCCGACTTTAAAAAATTCAATTTCATATAAAAATTTATATCGTTATATTTCGCTTTTTGGCGCTTTTTTAGAAGTCGGTTCAATTTTTTCATAAAAATTTTATTTTTCGATTTTTAGTTTTGAATTTGTAATGATCTATAAATTATTTGAACTAAGCATTAAGAGAGATTAATGTATCTCGCATTGATTTCATGGTCTGAAAAAAGTACCTATTTTATCCAAATACCAGTTTTAAATGAAATTGTCTAAAACAAATATTTAGTTCGCCACAGTAAATTTTAAATTAATTTTACATTAGTAATAAGACCTCCAAAATCTCCCAGTACCTATATTTAAAGAACTGGAGACGTACATTTTTTAGCCCGACCTATTTTATTCTGCAATATCAATTTTAAACAAAATCGAAAAATTGAAAAATTTTTGGTCTTCCATATTGCATCTGTTTATTAAGTTTAAAAAAATAGCTTCAGATTTGTAACTTACGACCCCGAAAACCCCCTAATACCTTTGAAAGAATATGAATTACGTAAAATGTTCAACCCACCATATTGAATTTCAAAAAAATAATTTCAACCTCTTGATCGTATCTGAATCTAATCACCACTAAAACCCCTTGTACCAATTTGCTATATCGAATATTTAAAAAATACTTTTAAATTCGTAATATACACTCTCAAGACGTTCCTATAGCAAATTTCGAAAAAATCAAAAGATATTAAATTTTTAGGACGCCATATTGGATTCGTCAAATTGAATTATTCAAAAGTAATTCTCGTCATATGGGGTCTCAAAAACTCCCCAATACCAATTTGGGAGAAAATCGGACAAAATTTTTTTTTGTCCTCCATATTGGGTTCGCCATATTAAATTTTTCAAACATAATTTTTTTATCGAACAAAATTTTTTTTTTTGGCCGCCATATTACCAGCTCCATTTTAAATTTCACTGCACCAATTTTATCTAAAATAATATGGGACCACTACAGCGACTTCCCGAACATAACGCAAAAAATTCATTTGTGTCGCCGTTTCGGAATAATCGATGGAATTCAGAACCTCCTTCTTTTAGAAGTTAGTTAAAAAAATATCTTTTTGCCCCTTTCTTTTAGTAAATCGATATTGTCAAATATATATTTTTCCTGATTAGGGTATATTATATAGAGAAACTTTTTTCGCAATTGTAAAAATTATTTTTTCGAAAAATTAAAGAAATTCTTAACTAGTATTCTTTATTTTTCTATTTGCACTCTCAAAAATGTTATTAATTATTATCCCTCAAGACGAATAAATTATATAACAAAATGGCTACCACCTCTCTGACTATATATTACTGCCAATTTAATTGTTTTCACTAACTATTTAGTAATAATTTTTTTATTTCTAAGTTTTCTATTAAGTGACAATATTCATTACTTCATAAATTTAGGTTCTTGTATTTTTTTTCAGCTTTATTTTATTAAAAATGTATAAGCTGACAGCCCTACATTATTTCTGAAATTACTTTAAGAAAATATTTTTCTAACTTTCTATCTCAGCTTTTTGCCCACAACTGGATAGTTATAAATAAAGAAGTATAGAAATATATAATTCTTTAGAGAAAATTTTATTTCTATTTCAAATATAAGCTTGGCTTACCAACCTTGATTACCAATAATGAAAATTTTACGACTTCAGAATTGAATACACTTATTTTTGTTAGAGCTTCAGTAACTAATGCTTTCAGGTTAAACCTGAAAGACTGAATGTCCTGAAAATAATCTATATTTATTTTGCCTCAGACAACCATCAGGTATAAAAGAACTTCTAATCTTTATATATTTATTTATTAATATTCATATCAGTAGCACAGGTATTTCACCTTACAGATGCCACCAAAGGTATTCGCCTAAACCAAATTTCGTAACCTGACTTAACTCGCGACCCGCGATTACAGGGGGAAAAACTGTTAAAATTAGAAAAATACCACCATAGATTATTTCATCCTAACCAGATACGACGCAAGGGCAGGGGCGGATCCAGCCTCTCTCCTTGGGGGGGGGGCGGTGATATCACAAAAGTGCAGTATGACAAGCGAAAGCAAGTTGTCCCCGGGGGGGGGGGGGGGGCACCAGCAACATTCCCATTTATAGTGTGAAAGGCAGGGACGGGACTATTTTTTTGAAACTCTTGGAGAGGGGGGGGGGCGATCACAAAAAAAACAAGTTTCCGACAGGGGGGTGGGAAGATGCGATCAACATACACATTCCTCGTATAAGAGGCAGAATCGGGTCTATTTTCCTGAATTCAAAGCTCCTGGGGGGGGGGGGGTGCTATCGCAAAAAAAAAGTTGTCAACGGGGGGGGGGGGGTTGCCAGCAGCATACACATTCCTAATATAAAAGGCAGAATCGGTTCTATGTTCCTGAACTCAAAGCCCTTGGGAAGGGGAGGGGCGATCGCAAGCATACACATTTCTATACTCAATTCAAGAATTAGAGAGAGTAATAAAACTGTTACCGAAACCTCCAACATACCGGCTTCAGTGCCACCGGTAACTGAAAACTACCGTAAATCTAATTATATTTAAATATTATAAGCTTTTATAAATTTACTGCAACAATAAAATTTCTGATAATTCAATTTAATTTCTGTCAGTGAGCAAAGTACACCTTACAGTGTGTCCTTAGTAATTTATTTTGTTTGTGCTTGTTTTTATATATTATTTGAGATTAGTGAGATACCCGAAAAATGGGGGACATTTTTTCCTCAAAAAAAAAAACTTATTACGATGAATATTTATGATGCCTTAAGGTATTAATATCTAGATAATAATGTTAAAAGCTCTGTTGAGATGTGTTCCAATATAACAGGAGTTCGAAAATCTATCATGTTCCAAAGACTGACGATGAAAAAAACGACTGGAATTGTTAGTAATCCCAAGCTACATTCGATCACGGGCAGACGAAAAACCTCGTTGGAAGAAGAGATGTAAACTGTAATAAAAGAAGTTGTACATACATTTTATTATGAGAAGCAGATCCTAACCGTCGACAAAATTCTGACTAAAATCAATGAAGATCGGGATTTGCCTGAAATTAAAAGAACTGAGCTCTGGAAATTACTCAGAGAACTTAATTTTTGTTGGGAAAAACCAGATAGGAAATCTGTTCTTATAGATCGTCCAGAAAATGTCCGTTGATGAAGGAAATATCTCTCTCAAATAAAAGGTAGAGTTGCTGGAAATAACACAACTTACAAAATTAATAATTTAACTGGACTTCTGAAAGATTTTTTTGAATAAAGTTACTGCAGATAATTGCTAAAAATCCATATAATAAAAGAATAAAAGAAAATGTGGAAACTCGATCTCGTGATCGGTGAGAGAAGAATTAATTATAATTAATTTGAGCGAAGATAGCTTCACTGACTGATGTCGAATAAGATACGTAATGTTTACCAGCGTTAACACAATTTATTATTTAAATTTTCTGTAACATATAAAAATTAATGACATTTGAATCCCTTTTTAGTGTTTAATTGTAATTCTGCAGATGGTTTAAGAAATAAATAAACTGGAACGTCAAATATCCCAAAAATGTTTTTAATTAATAATAAAATGACCGATAGCCCCAAAAAAATTTTAATATTATATTGACGAATTTATTTTATATATATATATATATATATATATATATATATATATATATATATATATATATATATATATATATATATATATATATATATATATATGTTTAACTTCTTGTGTTTTTGATAATGGGTATTTTGTAAGTATTTAAATTGTAACTTAGAATTTTTTTAGAGGAAAAGGCTACGTTTTAGTCTGAATGTGCCTAAGACGGTTTCTATGCCAAAATTAAAAATAATAAAACTACAGTTGTGATTTCTGTTAGATATGTCGAAATTATCTATATTTTCTAATATATGTGAATTATTAAAAAATCATAAGAAATAAAATAATATTATAAAAACTTTTTATTTTAAGTTTATTACTGAAATAATACTCTATGCCATAAATATTTAGTGATAAAATAGACCTCCTATTGACGCCTTCCGATGCCTATGACAAGGATTAAAATCCTTTTTAACACTTCACACATCCAAATATCTATTGCTATCCAACCCAAATAGTCCATTATTATAGATCAGTATTTTTGATTATAAAATTTCTAACCCATTCCTATGAAAAGTATATGTGTCTGACAGATTTTACCAAAGATACCGGACTAAAGAATACAGGTAGTTTGCGAAGAAAAAAAAAGGTAAAAAATGATTTATTACTTTCTCTAGTTCTTGAATAAAGTACAGTATAAGAGGCAAAATCGGGTTTATTTTCCTGAACTCCAAGCTCTTGGGGGGGGGGGGCGATCGCCCCCACCGCCCCCCCTCCCTTGGATCCGCGCCTGCGCAAGGGGTTGCCACCAAAACCAAATTTATATGCAGATTTGTATGGGATTGAACCTAACTTTATTTTTTACATTTTGTCATTTCATTTTCTCTTCATATTTTATGTTTTTTTATATGAAATTGTGATAAAGAATTTTTTTTTCCTTCAAAATTGTGCGGAAAATTTCGTCTGCTTGCCGTGACAGCACATCAGAAATTAAAGAAAATTTCCCAAAAATCCCTTTTAGGGACAAATATTGTCGGAAATGATTATCAAAAAAAGTTATTTGATGGTCCTAATTAACAAAATTTAACAAATGTTTAATTTTAACTTGCAATCGGTATAAAAATGTTTATCTAGATGACTGACAAAGAATATTGGATGCGAGTTTATTTAATAAAATTTTGTTACACGTATGCTTAATTTATTCACTTACTTATTCTAAAAATATATTCTATACATAATTCGCTCAAGTCATTTAAAACCTATATACAATAAGAAAAAGAAAGGTAACTAGTCCTTTTATTAACATGGAGTCAATCTTTTTTTTCTCTTAATTTAAAGACATAAGACATTTTATAAAAAGAGGAATATTTACACCTATTTTGGCTTTTATTCTTATCTTTTATCAGTGTAGAACTTTATCTTGTAGTACTTTAATTTTGATCACTACTATGAGTGTATTTGCGGTATTCATTCTAATTTTAAATTTCTCCCAGTATAATAGCGTGTCACGAAGCAAGCAAGGTTACGAAAATTCACCTTAAACTTCAAAGGCACCGCCCAAGCTGACACATCTGTAAGGTAATAAAATTTATGTTAGTAATATTTTAATTATAATTATTCGAATTTAATAAAATAGTTTATCATTTTGTATATTTTTATTTTTGTTTGATTAAATCAATAAGTTACCAATAATTTACTATGTATTTCAAAAAATAACGAAATATTCATTCTTATCAATCTAGTAATTCAAAATTTTTAATGATTTTAAATATTTAGGTGTTTTGCTTGTGACAGTGTTCATAACGCAAAATCCTACTTAATATATTATTTAGTAGTAAAATGCCCAAAATTTAGCAAATATGAACAAACTATAAATTCTTGGCGATTTCCTCTGAAGTTAAAACCACTGAAAAGGTTAAAAAACTAATATAAGTCTTTATTAACTTCATTTGTTTCGCTACATACCGAACGCAGATAAATAATTGGATAACCGTCTGGCAATGTAATACCGTGTTGTATATCCAGTTATACTCGGCAGGCATATTGGATTCATTACGTTTTGTGGGTGGTTTTTATTTGTTGAGAGTTTATAATGGAATAAGTCATGTGAATACAAGATTAACCTAAATTTGTTGGAATTTTTTTTGGTCCAATAAACGTTTATACTTTAAAAAATATTCCAAAATTTTTAAATAGAAATGTATTAAAACATTGATTTGATTTTTCTAGATCTATTAAATCTTCCCAGATCTATAAGAATCCATAGTTTAGAAGACTTACTTAGAAGAGATTAGGTTGACGGATATCTACGGCAGTCGAAACTAGTATCGAGTAAAAACCAAGTGGAACACTTAGAGATTATTTCTTAACAGTCAGCGAATTTTAAATACATATATATATATATATATATATATATATATATATATATATATATATATATATATATAGTTACGACTTTGTCTCTTTAAAATCGTTCACTGGGTTCGCAGAACAAAACAGAACATTTTTCACTAATATTTCCAATTTCTTATATTAACTACTTACACAGCTAAATACAATCTTATTACTGCTTCTTAATGTCTTCACCTTTCAAATAAAATTATACAACTACCTGTACTACGCTTATCTGTATTTATATACCTATATAAATCCAGAACATAAAAGTTGGGATCTATCTAGAAATTAGACTCATCAATACAATATTCCTTTCGGCATATTATAATAAAAATGACTTACATCGGAATACGAGGGCGTATTAATAAGTTTCTTCTAGTCATTCTTAACACTGCCCCCACCCTTCTTCTGATCGCTTTAACCTATGTAGATATACTACTTTCATTTTGGACTTAGAACTCCGTTAAATTCTATAAACAACATCATTGATTCTTTTCAGGACAGTATATGGTCCTGATGCCCATGATGGCATCAACTTTGACGATTTGCCCTTTTTTCTCTGAGGATTCCATAATCAAACTCTATCACCTTGCTAGAACCCTGCCGAGTTTGCTTTGATGTTATATAAATTGACTAATGCCTTCGGTACCAGGTATTTACACGTTTGTTAGAATATTGTGCTAATCCGACGTTGCTTCCAGAACTGGAAGACTGGACTTCCGTAAATGGTTTTCTCCATGTTTTCCCTTATTCTGGTGGTTTGTTCGGCAATACTTCTGAGTGATTCGCTATTACGGCCCCGGGACAAAATAAATTCTTCGGTGCCAAACTTTAAGATGTTAAGCTTATTGTCTAAAGAAAACCTATGTTGGTGAAACAGGTCCATTCCCAGAATAAACTCATCTTGTATGTTAACAAATAACACCAAATAGTTTAATTTTAGCCTTTCAAGTTGAATTTCAACTTGCATTTCTCTAATCACATCAGTTGCTTCTCCAGTTATAGTTCTCAACATTACTTTCCTGGACAATGGTAGGATTCTAAATTTATCAACAAGACTTGACAGTTATGATAAAAGGAGTAGCATTGATTTTTCCTTTAAGTTGATCCTTTCTCCTCTGAACTGGATTCCACTTTGAATCAACGTCAAGAGTGACTCTTCGAATAGGAAATTCTTCTCTTCCTTCCATTTTGCTGCATTGCTTGTATTCTTCCTTACATGATCTTCTTGACACAGTATCTGCGTTGTCATGCAGTCTTCCTGATGTAGAATTTCTTATACCTTTGTAATATGTGGTAATGATGACTTTTACAATACAACTATCTAAATATTTAATTGCTGATATCTCAAAAACTATTAAGTTTAAACATATGATAGAACAACCAGAAAAATATTAATTAATATAGATTCTATGGGTATTTAAGACAGGATATTCTACTAAATTATTGAAAAATTAAAAGTCAACACTACAAATAACATGTGTCCTCCTATGTTTAATATAAAAATTATATAATTGATTACCAAAATAATATTTTCGTCTTTGCAGAATCTAAATTCTGACGTACAAATTTAATAACTCGCATAAAAATCAGCTTTGGTAACTGATGACAAGTTGCGTATTTTCTTTAATATCGATAAAATACAACTGTTTTTTATGAATTTTACTCTGGTTCTCTCTCCGTACACTTGATAGCGTGGAACAATTTACTGACAATAATTGTTACTTTTAAATCACCATTCCGTGATGTGCCAATCGGTTCAAGACTGTAAAATATTAACAATTAAACATATATAATAGCACTGGAGGAGGGAAAATTATTTAAAAACGGATATGTTTTACGGTCTGGGACTATATATAAAAAATAACTAATTTTCTTCAAAACAGATATGGTATTTTTCACCCGAATAATTAAATTTTTCAATACATTAAAATGTTTTTGGCAGCATACATATGGTGTCACTAGAAGGTCTGTATAAAACACTAACGCAAATTCCTGGGGCTAAAATATGGGAATTTAGTCCCATTTATCTTAGCCCAAAAGCTAATAGTTTCCAAAAAACAAGGTGTCAAAGTTATAATTTTTTGAATTTTTTTTGTAAATAGTTATCTTAATATTAACTTCATTGGCACTAAATTTGGCGCTTGAGTTTTTTCAGGATGATAAGTCAAGATCTGATTACAGTTTCGATGTACATTGTAGAGGGCATTAGCAGCTACATCTAAAACTTCATACCTTTTTTGTGCCTAGTTAAAAATTCTTATTTCCTAACATTTTTATCCAAAAAGTTATACTTAGTAGGGGTCGTTTCTTGCAACCGTTTCTGTGAAAATCGAATTTAAGTATTTTATTGTGAGTGAGACACGTTATAGCATTCCTTCACATTTTCTCCAGACTTAGGGCTGGTCCAAAAAAATTGGAACTTGTTTAAGGGCCAATAGACTAACAACAATAAAAATTTACATAGAAACGAGCTAACAAGAGAATTATGAAACGATTGAATCAACAAATCTTGATGACGATGATGCTAACGCAGAAAAGGCCGAAATTATATTAATTAATGGTCATTGCCAAGAAAATGGTCATAAGTTAGTAAGAATATACAAAGAAAGGAATAGATGCGTGCCAAACCACCAAGCATTTGCCATTGTTTGAAGGTGTCTCCGAGAAATCGGCAATTTCGTTCTTGCAAAGATTGATTTTAGACGGAATCTTACGACTAGGACACCGCCGCCGCCAAGATTGAGGAAGAAATTTTAGAACAAGATTGAAGAAAATTCGAGTCTGAGCATCAAACACTTTAGTTCAGAACTTAGAGTTTCTAAAGATTCAGTAAACAGGACTTTAAGAGAACAGCTCTTGCATCCATTCCGCCTCCTGACTCTATAAGAGCATGTATCTCGTGACCTAGATTTGAGAATACGCTTCTTTCGATTCATTAATGCATAGAGAACATATTCGTGTTGTTTTACAAGAAAGAGTGATACAAATTTACGCAATGAACATGTATAGACTAACCTGTATGCAATAAATGTTATGCATTATCAAGATGAATTTAAAATTAACGTATGAGCAGAACCAATTGGCTGATTTATTATTGGTCCTGTCATCTTACTACCTCATCTAAATGGTTTAAATTATCTAGATTTTGCCAAATTTATTGAATGATCTTTCACTTTCTACTAGACAAAATATGTTGTTCATGCAGAACGGTGCTCCCTTATGTTATCTATTTCACGATAAATGTTACAAATCCTTTAAATGAGAATTTTCTAAAACAATGGATCGGCAGAGGAAATAATTCCCCTACGAATTGGTCACCCTGCTTACCGGATTTAAAATCTTCATGGAAAACTATTAAACAGATGGTACACTGTAAAACTGTAAACACCAAAGAAGAATTCGAATACACAATACAGTAAACATTGCAGATGCAGAGATAATGGAAAGGGTGCAGTTCAACTTTCTCTGTAAAATTAATCTACAAGGAAATTGTCATTTTAAAAATTTAATCAAATAATTAAATTAATCATACAATTTTTCTGTTTTCATTGGATTAATTTATGTGTTATTCTTGTTGTTTTTGCCATTTCATTCTCACATTAGTATCATTGTTAGCTCGTTGCTATGCAAATCCTTATTGCTGTGGGTCTCTCGGCTCTTAAACATGTTCCAAATTTCTTGGATCATTCCTAAGCCTGGATAATGTGTGAGAGGAGGCTACGACGAGTGGCAGTATGAAATAAAACATTTAAATTCGATTATATTCGAAACGTCTGCTCGAAGCGACACCTAATGGACATAACTTTTTTGGATGAAACAAAAATAAGATTTTTAATTAAAAATTTAATATACCGAGGCACAAAAAGTTATGAAGCTTTAGATGTGGGCGAACTGCTGCCGGTAGCGTCCCCGGCAATGTACAACGAAACTGTAATTAGATCTTGATTTCCCTTCCTAAAAAAAACCAAAGAACCAAATATAGTACAAATCAAGCTAATATTAAATAAGATATTTACAAAAAAATTGACATCCTATATTTTGGAAACTATAAACTTTTCGACTAAGGTAATTTGGGCTATATCCTCATATTTTAGCCTCAGGATTTTATGCTGGCGTTTTGTACAGACCTTTGAGAGACTTTTCCAATTGAAAGTTTTAGAAACTGTTTCTTGTCCTACTGACTTTTATCAGTAAGATTTTAACCTATTTGTTTTGAGAAAGACCAAGAGTAATATCACCACAAACAAGAGAAATTTTAGTTTATTTCTTGTATCTTGTATGAAAAGTGCATTTTTTTGTTAATTTTCGGGCTCTAAATACAAAAATAACAATGAAATTTAAAACTTAATTGCAATTCTCCAAAACAAGTTTTTTTTGTTTTAGTTTCACCAAATTATAAAAAATATATTCTTTTTCACTTGTAGAGACACTAAATATCCTATCTTTTCGCTTTTCTTTTGTGAATTGCATCTCATTCTACTTTCCCTGATACCTTTTTTCCTTTGTTGATATATCCTGATGGAAGCGTTCGCCGTGTTCATCACATACAACTCTGCAGTTGTCAGGAAAAAGGTCCAATTTTGAGTGTAGGAAATGTATCTTCAGAAACATATTACAACTCATTTTTTGATAAGATGACAGCATATTTTCAACAAGATTAACGTAATTGTCAGCTTTTTTTATCCGAGGAAATTAGTGACCACGAGGCGAAAGTCACTCCAAGCATTTTTTCCAATATCTGATGAAGTGCTGTCAAAATGTTTGTCTTTCAGAATATTTCGAATCTGTAGCCCAATAAAAATACCTTTTTTAATTTTTGCTTCATTTAGCCTTGGGAATTTCCGACGCGGGTACTGAAAAGCTGGCCCATTTGTATCCAGTGCCTTAACAAAGTTTTCATTAAGCCCAATTTGACATGCAGAGGTGACAACAAAATCTTTTTGGGATTTGCCAATGGCATATGTTGTGTATTTTTTCACCTGGTTCTAATGATTGTCGAACGGATCAGTCTTTTCTCATATAATGAAGTGCCATTACCCGACTGCCCCATTCACACAAAAAAACAGTAAAACTTGGTGTAGCCTAGCTGTAATCCAAGTAAAAGTACAATTACCTTTAAGTTGTCACAGATCTGCCATTGGTGTTCATCGAATTTTATACTTGTCAATAGACACTTCACATTGTCGTATGATTTTTTCATCTGAACTTCTTCGTGCATAGCACTACTTTTAAACTCAATGTTAAATTGTCTATAAACAATCTCCATTCCTCTGACTTGTAGTTTATATTTAAAGCCGCCAATAAACCGCTAATGTTATTACAGAAAACCAAGCTCTTTTCCATATTAAAAAATGGTGCTAGGCCATTATAGCGTTTACGAAAAACACATACTGAAACATAGTCTTCTAATAAGTTTCACAACTGCAATCTTGATCCTAGTAATTCTGCTTTACTTTTTGGAAGTCTCTCACAGGATCGTTTAATTCTGATTGTGTTATTTTGTGCGGTTGGCGGTATAACGTGCTGAGTTTGAAATCAGGATCTCTTGATGTTGATGGCATATCTGGATAGTTGACAACCGACTTTTTTCTTCTTGGATATATCTGTGCCTTGCCTAACATGGGAAATGATCCAGAAAGAACAATAATTAACATGATTTGAAGACTTTCTCCAGATCACTGGACAACAAACCGCATAAATCGTTTCTTACTATTAACCAGTTTCTTAAACTTGAAGCAGGTATATGGCGTCCACTGTTTATCGATCCCCAATATTGTAACCAAAATAAAGCTGTTATGCCTTTTTTATCAATGGGGTAATAGAGACGCAAAAGTTACCTCGCCATAAACATAACAGATGTGATCTGGATTGTTTATACACTTTCGAGATATCTTACAATCTTAACCATTCGATTCGATTCACTAACTTTGACTGACAGCTGATTATATACCCAAATACGGCTTCTACATTTTTAGAGAATATTCGAGAAATTTCTATTCAATTCCATAATATTCGCAGTTGTAGCGTTTGTCATTTGTTTGTATTGAGGGGCTGTTCAGTACAAAGCAGACATAAAAGTCGATTTACATAAGTTTAAGTGACTCCCTTATTTTAATCCCTGGGGGGTTGAAACTACGTATATGTAGGGGTTCATCCATAGAGATCTCCCATGCGGTGTTGCCAAGTTATGCAAAATTGCATTAACTTGGTAAACATATATTTGGCAACGTCGCACTCCTCTATTTTTATAACAATACAAATATGCCACGAACATTCTTGGGGTTACATTGTTAATATATAGTGAGACAGGACATCACGTATCTCTAAAACTTGAAGTAATATTAAAGAGATAAGTTTAGTTTTGGTTTAAGCACACCAAAAGTGGTAAGATTTAGTCGATATTATTTTAGATACATTTTGGCTGTTGTCCAGTGTAATTAAATAAATGATAATGTTTTTACCTGACATTAAATGTTATAACATTTTTAAAAACTATATTCTCATCGTAAAAGTAGTTTTATTTCCAACAAAAGTTTTAATCTTTTTAGTATAATCCATTTGCAAGTTATTTAAATTCAAAAAGTTTTGTTTTACTGTCACAAGTGTTCAGCGATTTTACCAAACCACAAAATACAAAGTTTTGTCCCAACCTGCCGCTCACTGCCTATAACAAAATTCATAATGAAAATTTGAAAAGTTCTTGTTTTGGGTTTAGGTTAGGTTTGGGATTCTTTTTGATATTCCAGAAAAGGTTATAAAAATTTGATTATGTGTAGAAAAGCCCCTTATTAAATAATTATTTCGCAGGTTTTTGTGGCTTTTTGTTAATGATTATGTTGAAATAATTTTAATTCTTGTTGGGTATTTGTTCTTCCTTTATTTGGAATTTCATGAAGTTAAAAATTTTTTGTTTTTTATTATTATTATTACTAAAAATTCTGTCCCCTTTTTTTAATTTTAAACCTTTGACTACGAATTCTATACATAATTATTAAAACACAAAACATTCCTTCCATTTTTAACTAGTCAAATAATCATAATTTTTATTGTTTATCATTTTAATATTTTTCATAAATATGGAGATGGGGTATTCTCCGATTTTGTTTACATATATTACTACTTCTCTCCACTTACTTCTGCCTTCAGTTTTTTTCAAAAAGCCATACAAAAGTGTTCTTGCCATTTTCTAAATCTGACATTTGTGTATGTGATCGGCTTCGATTTTAACGATTTTGTAAGGTTTCAGTGACTGAATTCTTTAAAATCTTTGATTGCCCTAAAATAATATGTATATTTAAAGCAGTTACAGGCGTAATTTACAATGAGGTTACTAAAATATTTGACTAACAAAATATTTTGTTTAATAATCTTTCCAAAATCGTCGCAAACATCGCTGTCAAAGACTACGTTGTTTGGTTAACATTATTTTTTAGTGATTTCTGCGCAGTTTCTTCGAAATTTACTTTCTGTGAAAACGATTCTAAGGGCTTTCCCATGATGAAAAGTGGATTTGTTAAGGCAGATAGTTCGGATTTGCTGAGAATTGTTTGTTCAGTGGTGGTCAATTTCTTCGCAACAAACTCTAACTTCTGCTCTGCTGAATTTAGAAATGTGAAGACCTCATAAAATAGTAATCATAGTATTTATAAGCTCAGAAGATTTAACTAAATAATTAAAAAAATAGTATGATTTTAAAGTTGTGTCTTGTCCTTTATTAAACAAATTGTTTTATTACTTTTTAGGTCCTCGAGCCAGTCATACAGAGATAATGAGGTGGACTATATTCAACTTCATCGAGATATAAATTTATGCATAGCTAACTGCCAAATTTGCTCAGAACATAGAATTCGTAATAAACCACAAAATTCCAATTTTCATCTCTGAAAACTTGAAAAATAATAAGTTTTAATATAAGAAAAATAAACAAATATTATTACAACTTACATCAAAATGATCTTTAAAAAAATACATTTTAGATTGTGTGGGTACAAGAATCGGATTTTTGCGGGCTAGCTGAAGCCACATTTTCGTATTATTTTACGAATTTGAAACGTGAATAAATAACTTTTCTGGTGTTTTAAGTGTAGTACTTGTATACTGAGGCATCGCACAACCCTTATAAAACTTAAAACTTTTTTATTACAAAAATGACGAATAAACTTTATATTACCTGATCAGTTTATCAGTGTCTTGGGACATGTGATGTCACAATGGTCACGTGACAAGTATTTAATAATATTGCAAATTTTGAAATTGAATTTCGTCAGAGTATGTAAAACTCTGATTTGTAATATAATTTAATAGACTATTAACCATTGAAAGTTTTTTGTTACTTTTGGAATCATCATTGTCAATGTTTTTGACTTGAATATCTTTCACATCACAGACCGTTTTTGTTTAGTGAGAGTCAACTTGTTTAGTACTAATGTAATCGATACCTGAAAATTTTCTTCGTGATTGTTTTCAAATCCTCAAACTTTACATGCAAGGGTCTTAAAAAATTATTGCCATCATAATCCCAAGCACTAATTATTCCTATATTTTCCTCTACTACCAACTTTACGATTCCATTTCATTTCATCTTAGCAATAATTTTTTTCTGTTGGGTGTTCACCATTTTAAAATTTTTGAAGCGCTTATTGATCAAGAACAGATAACCAAGTTACGGTTGATTTACCTTTTGATCAATTTGTCCATAGATATTTTTAGAAACTTTTCCGAATTATCTATAGTAGGTGCTGTATATTAAATAAAACATATTATTCATAATAGAACTACATTTTTAAAAAATATTTTGAGCTTTTTACCTTGAGCTACGGAAAAATCTTATAGTTAAAGACGTAATGTGCTTTATGAGATACTCTTTCTTAATATCTACATACTTTTCCCAAAAAATACATTGCCTTCCAATTCTCATTATAATGTACGATAAATAAACCAAATAAAGCACTTATCAACGGCGCCTTATCTGGGCTCTTATAGCTTTATAATTAAATATAATAAACATAATTATAACTAATTATAACCTAGCATCTTGCTTACAAAATTCGTGCCACCATAATAGTTTAAGTTGACATAAACCCTGCTTTCTGTATTGACCATAGATATTTTGAAGACACCAATAGCGCTTTTCTATTTCGCAGTTGTGCACTAAAGACCCTGGGTACGAGGAGCTAGACTTATAGGGACTTATATAAATCTGTCCGTTAATGTTGGAATCAAAGATTATTCAACATGCTGAGTATCTATCTCATTATTTATATTATATGTAAAACTCGCGCTAGTGTGAATATAAAAAATCCAAGAATGATCATATTATCGAGAGTCTTCATTCTACAGAAAGTGGATTTAAAAACACAAGAAATATTTTAAAAGAGTAGATTACTCATCTTTATTTCCACATTCTTTATTAAAATAACCTGTTATTTTTGATTGAACTTTTTTAATTGTCGAAAAAATTGATACTGCCATATCTGAGGCTCTCTAAGTCACTAACTGCAACATTTTTTGCATTGAAAAATTATTTTTATTTTTTTTAGCTTCTAAAATCGACACTTTTTTGGGTTCCTCGATTTCATTTTCTGATTCTCTATCCTCTGTGTCTGTGAGAACCAAGGGCTTAATATTATTAATATTTGATCCAACGTTTTCAACCTCCAAGTCTCTGTTGCAGTCCTCAATATGTTGATTCTGATATTGGACCTAGCATGGCTTTTTTAGGAAGTTTTTGACTTTCTAAAAATTTTTTTACCTAAAGAAACTCCAAATGTACTTAAATGTAAAAAACTTAAATTTAATAAATTTAAAATTTACCTCTGGAAAAAAGTTTTTAAAAGACAAGTCCTTAAAAATTTCCTGGGCCATCCATACATTTTGATTGTTTTTCTAAATGCATAGGTTGTGAAAATTTTTAAAACAACAAGGTGACTTTGTTTCGCCAATGATCAAAGGAATAAGCTTATGTGATTCTGTAGCATTTGCACAGCCCAGAAAAGTAATTCTTTGCTTTTTCTGTTTAAGACCTGATGCAATTTTTTCAGAACTGAGAACATATGTTTTGTCTGGCAACAATTTCCAATACAGTCCGGTCACATCAGCGTTGTATATTTGATGATGTGTCAAGTTTAGAGTTCTGATTTTATCAAAAAAGTCTAATTTAAATGAACAAACATTGTTTAAGGCTGATGACAACTTCTTACCAGACATTTTTAGAAAACTTATTCTATATCGTACTTTAAATTTTTGCAACCATTCATCACTTGCATTAAATGTTTCAGTATTGGTCCGTAGACGTTCATATAGTTGAATAGCTTTTTGTTTAAGAATCTCACATGATACAGGCAAACTTAATTATATTTGTCTAACAAACCACTTATAAATGGTACTTTCTATCGTTGGATATTCTGCGTTTTTAAGAGTGCATTTTTTAATCTTACTTGGCCTAACCTTCGGTTTACAATTTTCATTATCTTGTCCTTTTTTAAGGACTAGGCAAACGGTTGAATTGGCAATTTCGTATTTTTTAGATAAAATTGTTACCACCATACCTTTTTGATATTTTTCTATTATTCTTGACTTCTCATTAAGACTTAAAAACTTCTTGTTTTTTACTATTTTACACAACTACTGTAAAATCACTAACAAGTTTACTAACTGACCACCACAATATAAAAACGGATAATATGGAGATTTCAAAACTTTCTTCCTTTCCGCGTGTCTCTCCAGTAAATCGCAGTAGACACCAGGGCCCCTATCTTCGAAAGTTTGATGTGAAAGGTGATGTGAATGGCGATCGGAATGGCGATGTGAACTTTTTGACAGTAAAAACCGTATTCTTGAAAAGCCAATGTTGCCAGATATGAACGTGCTAAAACCCGAGATTTTCAGAAAATAAAATGGATGACAGATTGAATTGACCTGTCGGACCGAAAATGTTCGGAGTATATTTTGTTGCCATTTTAGGCAAAAAGTAGTTTTGGTACTTTAAATTAATCGTCAAAAGTAAAAAAAAATACTGCTGTTGTTATTATTTTTGTGAAGTTATTGATTGCCATTACAATATTTATACTTTACCTGGATTAAATTTATCTTAAATTGACACTTTAAAACTGTTAAACTAAAATGCATATCAGAGCCAAGTACTTGAAGATTCTAATATATAAAGAAAAAGGGATATCAAGAAAAGCAGCAATCATATATACAAGGTAATATACTGACAGTAATTGCAGAAAGTCAGCACTGATAAACCATGAAACGGTGGAAATTACAACTCTACGTAGTATGACTAAACTCCATCATCCAAATCCACTACGGAAACTATCCAATCAGTTATTTATTGTATGAATTCACAAAGTATCCAGCCTCTTACTGCAAGATGTTCTGTCCTGATAAGTAAATTTGAAAGAAAACCTGAAACTTGAATAATGATATTGAAACTGTTTATGATCAGGGACCGAAACCAAAGGCCAGACAGAAGACGTCCATTAAAGATACTGGCGGATCTCACATTCAACTTTAAATATATATATTTTTTATTGTATGTACCATAAATAAGGTTTTTATGCTGAAGGACCTCATTCGTTGTTCTATAGGGCTCATATTTATATGTCTCGATAAATTATAATCATAATATTTATTTATTTGTAGTATCGTATAGTGTTTAACACACTTTAATTAAGTTAAGTGTTGTAGTTAACATAATTTAAATATAAAAGTTGTTACTTATTTAAATAAAAGTTTCAGATAGCTTACAAATTGTGATTTCTCAAATTTATTATAAGTTTCGTCGTGAAAAGAATTATGTTAGATTTAACTGTTTAAAACTAAGATACTCGGCTGTTATGGACACAAGTATTTATGTTAAATTCATAAGCAAAACTGGCCCTAGAAAAACATTTTTAAATAGCACACTCATACAATTGAGTTATAAACAGAATCACCTGTAATAATTTTATATGTCTGTAATCTCAAATTTGCTTAATATTTGCGAGACATATTCCACTTTCTAAGGATATTTTATTAAAAAATTTGAAAATATCGGGGTACCACCTAATTAACGTTTCAACTGTTTATTCAGAAAATAAAACGTCTTAAAGAAACGGTTCGTCAACATATTTTTTTTTAATGCGAGTTATTTTGAAGAACCAAAAATAAAATAAAAATTTTTAATTCTATTTAATTTTTTGAAATCCGTGCGTTAAATATATCATTGAGCGGCTGACATTTTATTTACGCATGTTTCACCGTTCGCTTACCTTCTACCGGGCGAACGAGGATATGAGTGATGAACATTTCAAGAATACGCGTTCGCCACCTTTTCACTGTTCACTTCACGTTCCCCAGTTTGAGGATAGGGCCCCAGGGGAAACACCGAATTACACAAATATAACCAATGACAAGAAATATAGCTTATAGAGTAGCCAATAAGAATTTGATGGTTCATACTATCGAGATGCTTATTTATTCATACTACTGGATATAAACAATACAATCATTTTGACTGTTCATACTATTGAGATGTTCACATGAACGCGTGTTCACACTAACGCGAGTCTACACCAACCCGAATCTACCGTATATCATGGCACTGTTTCGCAAGAGACTTCTAGAGGCGTCACCTCGACGTCTGAACAAATAAAGCAAGTACCGCCGAAAAATAATAGACATCATGAAAAGTCTAAATATCCCGAGCTTATACTAGATTAGAGTAAAGTTACAAAAGATCTCAAAGGCTGAGGTGCTTTAGAGAAAGTAGCAAGAACAGCCTTAATAATCCAGTAAAAATCTGTAGTGTTCAAAGCAGAATTATCTTTGTTGTTCACAAATAAGTAAAAAAATTATGTGATGAAACTGTCAAATTTATTTTAATAGTTAGCTTTTTATAATTACTTAACTTTTTGACCTACTATACCAACATCATCCATAAGGAATTTCATACTTTTAGAAAATTTTAAATTTTAAAATAAAACAATGTGCAGACATTTTCCACATTTTCCAGGTCAAATTCCACAATTTCAGTTTACTTAAAAGTTAACATAACAATGCTCCGGCCCGGCTGCAAAAGCGGGTACGTAATTTTTCATCTTGCGCTATCTTGAATATGACTATCAAACGGTCTTGCTATACTAGTCAGTAAATTTATTGGGCAAATAAAGCATTGTGTTCGACTGTATTGTGCTCCAGAGAAGCCATAAATAATATCAGAAGCTTTAGTGTGCCACAATGATGTAACCAATCTTTAAACTAGAGTCTGGCAATTATTATTGTTGTTATAGTCAAGTGAAATTCATGTCTCTAAATATGAAACTTTCGAAAACTACTTTATTTTATTAACGACAAATATTATTTACTAAATTAATTGTTTCGACACGTCGTCATTGTTTTTAACGTTTAATATTGTGTAAAGTAATTATTCTCGTAAAGCCTGAATGGCGTGAGGAATATGAAAAAAGGAAGCATCTTTGGATTTGTCTTAATGTTGAAAGTATCACTGATTAGACAGAATTTTAAAAAATCAAATGGTGGCACGGACTACATTTTATAAGATCTGAGAAAATAGAAATTTCCAAAACTTGTCGAGTATTGTATCAAATTAATGACCTAATTCTAATTGGAGTAACTGATTGTAGCAAAAAAAATTGTCAGAAATTTTTGTACCTAATTCGAATTGCTATATTTTAGTTTAATTCAATATGGCGGATTAAAAATTTTACATATCTCGATTTTGTTCTAAACTGATATAGGGAAGTTTCTGGATATGTAAATTACAAATTAAAATTATCTCTGAAAAATTCAATATGGCGCATTCAATCTAGATAATATCTTAAAAATTTTATATTTTTCTCATAAACTGATTATGATTGGTGTTAGAGATAAAGTTTAGAAAAAATAAATCACTTTTGAAAAAAAAACAGGCATTTTCACCACTTTGTCATAGCTTGTAGAGTTTTACAAAAAATTTTAGAATAAATATGTTATATTTTTGGAAAAACAAGGTGTTTCCCTCACATGATCACTCACTGTTTTGGGGTAGACTAGAGATGTATAGGAATCGGAAACTTTGGTCTGCAGAGATTAATTATTTCTTCGCCTTCGATTTAATAAAAGAATGATATATACAAAATTGATTTTCAATCCTAATATATTGGGCTATCCAAACTTGGTATAGGAGGTTTCATGAGGGTGTAGATAACGAATTATTTGAAAAAAATCAATAATGCTGATGCAATATGGCGGTCCAAAGTTTTACATTTCCTGATTATGTCCAAAATTGGTATTTCGGGGTTTTCGAGGGTATATAGATTAATATTAAAATAAAGAGTTTAAAATTCTTTTTTTTGAAGTTGTATACGGTGGATCCAATATACTGGATTTTTCAAAATTCGTTTTAGCGGGTTTTCAGGGTCGTAGGTTAAGTCTGAAGTTAATTTTTTACAATTTAATATGGCAGATACAATATGGGAGACTAAAAATATTACATTTTTCCGATTTTGTCCAAAATTAATATTGGGTCTCTTAAGGCGTATATTGCGGATCTAAAATTAATTTCTTCAAACTCAATATGCATGATAAAATATGTCGAACTAAAAAATTTACAAGTGTCATATTCTTTTAATATCGGTATTAGAGGGCTCGATTACAAATTTAATATTTATTCCTTAAAATTCAAAACGGAAGTTATTTGTTACAATTTCATTCAAAACTGGTATTTGGAAAATTCTCAGAATCAGAGAATTTTTGGTTTCTCAATTTAGTGTAGTTTGAAACTTTGTATCTAAATATCGAAAAATAAAATTTTTATAAAAAAATTGAACTTTACGATCGTAAGGAGAAGAGAAATTGTTTATTTTTAATAATTTCGTACCGCTCTGGGGTATATTCAGATATTCGTTTGTACTTTTTAAGATAACACTCCGGCATCAAGTTCTGCGGGTAATATACTGCCGATAATTTACGATAAGGGAATTTTAAGTAGACAGTTGTTTTCTGTGTATTTGCCTCTCGGTATATATATATATATATATATATATATATATATATATATATATATATAGAGAGAGAGAGAGAGAGAGAGAGAGAGAGAGAGAGAACGAGAGTGAAATTCGCAGAGAATATACTGTATTTTATAAAATAATATTCTAGTTTTATAAGATGAATTATCTTACAATTAAAAAAACAACTGGACCCACTGGTTACTATTTACAAGATATTAAATGGTAACTAACAGTCGAAGAGTTTCAGTCCTGAGAACAAAATCAGACAAGCACAGAATTTTATAAATCCATCGCCAAATAATTAAAAAGAGCTTCTTTAGCTGCCTAAAAGGGACATTCGACTAGAAACAAATGTTCTCACAACTACACAATAGGGAAAGTCAATAGTGAGATGGACATTTCTAAGATAATGCAGGAAAGACAGCGAAGCGATTGCTCTGTGAGGGCACGGCATTTTTTGCCTTAGACTATAATTCCTTGAAGGTATAACTTACATACACCCAATAAAATAGGAAATATTTCTCCCAGGAAATCTATATCATATACAAACGATTCTATAGGTCTGAGGGACTAGACTACCCAAACATTGTACCTAAACTAATATCTACAAAGTTGGGAATCGCAAACGGACCGACCGTTCACGATTTCCAACTTTGTAGATATTAGTTTAGGTAGAATGTTTGGGTGTGCACTTGGTAGCAAACATACCTACGTTCTCGGTGATTTTGCTAACTTTCCTTTTCCTTTTTTCCTGAAGTGGTAAGCTAATGTTCTTTAAATACATTTGATTTAGTTGCTCAAAATGTATAAAAAAACTCTCCCCCCATTAATAGCTTAAATTATTTCCAACAAGTGATAATGGAGGTTTTTGGGACATCTGATTTAAATTATGTATCCGTCGAACATCAAAAAAAAAATCAAATAAATAATGAAGGAAAAAAAAACGGAAAATAATTGCTATAAAAAAGATGATAAGGGCCCATTTATCGTTTTTATCAAAGCCTTAGAGAAATTTGGTTATAATATCGGTAAATACAATCATCTGAAAATTGCAAAATAAATATTTAATCTAAAGCTGTCCAATATTAAAAAATTCCTGTCAAAAGGAAAAAACCGCATTTCAGTTGAATTTAATAATATATCTATATATATATATATATATATATATATATATATATATATATATATATATATATATTGAAGCCCTTATCTTTCAAATTGTCATTATTCATTACATTATTAGTGGCTTCAAAATTATTAAATTCAACTGAAATGCGGTTTTTTCCTCTTGACATGTATATATATATATATATATATATATATATATATATATATATCCATATCCTACACAATTACGTTACTTGTAAAGGCATTGTCAAATATATAGATACCCAATTAGATATGGACGAAGTACTAAATGCGATAGACTCCCGAGTGAAAATCCTCAATGCGAAGAGAATAAATCAGTAAATCATACACGAACATCAAACGGAGTATGTTCCTACGGGAACGGTATTGTTTACTTTTGAAGGTACATTGCTGCCTAAATTTATAAATATTTTTAATGTTCCCATGCCAGTTATTACGTATATACCACCTGCTACCATCTGCTTATCTTATTTCAAATATGGACACGCTAAAACCCAGTGCAGGGGGAAGGAAAAACGCCCTAATTGTGAAAGGGAAAAACATGTGGAGGAGGAATACTCCATGACAAATTATATACATTGTCAAAGTAAAGAACATAAATCACATTCAAAGTCATGTCCAGAATTCACCAGACAAAAAAATATTAAATCCATTATGGTATCTGAAAACATCCCCTACGTGGATGCTCAAGAAAGGTACCTGAAAGCTACCCAAAATAGCTATAAATTTATACGAGTAAAAACTCTTCAAACATAACCACACTTAATCAAAGACAACAGAACTATCAACAATATAATGCAAATAATAAAAGAATATTCACTCAAGCTTTGGGAGCAGTTCCCAAACGGAAAACAGTGGAACAAGGAGGATATGATAAGACAGCCCGTAATAATCAACTCTTCTATTCAAATGGAAGATTACCAGAAAACAGGTCACAAAATATAATTGAGTCCGAACTCACCTATAACCCAGTAGTCAGACCGATTGAAACTCCAAGGAAATCTGAAGAACCTTTAAAAAATTTGAATGATAGTGACTCTATGCAAGAAATGTATAACTCCTACTCACAACTTCCAGAAATATATAAACAAAAACTAAGAGACCTTATATGGTCAAACGAAATTATGAAATCAGAAGACTATGATAAAGACAAAGAACAATCGGGCAGCCAGCCATATAATAGAGCTAATAGGAACCCTAATTATTAGAACCATGTCTAGAGTAATACAATGTAATATTCGTAGTTTCAACTCAAACTTATAATATAATTGAATAATTAAAAATAGTAACAATTATCAGTAATATTTTCTGTTACAGCTGACCATCTCTCTTCACCCTCTTTACTTTCATTTACTAGGGTATATGTTATACGAGATGACATTTCGGGGTGTGTAAGTCGCTTCTCTGCCGCTCCGAAACGTGAAAAGTGTGTTCCTTTGTTGTATTGTTCAGTACTAACTTCCAACACCAATGGATTGTAGCAGAAAAAAAAATAATAATAAAAAAATCAAGTATCAACAGTATTAAGTTAAAACTCAGGATATCCAGTATTATTTGACATATGTCAATTATTTAAGCTAAGTAGTAGTCGATGGTTTTCGGGGGTAGATACCCGATTATCCGAGAATCCTCACTGTAAGTGCCCACAAATAGGAGTTCGTGTAACCTATCCAGAAGGGTGGCTCTGGCTCTAGCTAAGCGCCGAATCTTGGGACGAGCTTCATCTTTGATGAACGCTAATTTGAGAAAGCAAGCAAGCAATATCTACAAAATCATATAACAGAAGGTTCCATTGAGAACAGTATAACCAATACAGAAAACCGGAGCTAATTGCCGAGATTATCCCGAAAATACAGATAGACACGATCGAGGAGTCTTTGATATATTGTAGTAAATTTTTTTGAGTTTTTTGTACGATGTTAATAAGAGCGTCCATATATTCCTATGAACAGCTTATTCAATTTTTTGTATATAACCTATGCCTGTATGTATGTGGTTTAGTAAATTTTATTAGCTAATAAACAAAACAACATATTTATAATTTTATTTTTATTAAAGCAAAAAATAAAATATGACATTGAAACTAAATTAATAGAATTACAATTTTTTTTACATTGTTAGCTTGTCTGGTTCTGTTTAGTCCATCTAACAGTAATTTGTTAGTAAGTATAATTACTAAAGAAAAAAAATCAAATATATTATAATCTAATGCTGTTTTTAGAATTCAAAGGAAAAAAAAAGAGAAAACTCTTGATGGCATAAAAAGAAATACATAAATAGGTTTGCCTCGATTTTATATCTCCAAAAATTGAAAACAATTCTATACTCGTTATTTTTATTTAAAATGTAAGTAATCCATATAACAGTAAATTGTTAGTAAGGATAATTACCAAAGAAAAGAAATCAAATATATTATAATATTATACTGTTTCAGAATTTAAAAAAAGAAAAGAAAAATCTTAATGGCATGAAAAGAAATACATAAATAGGTTTGCCTCGATTTTATATCTCCAAAAATTGAAGACAGTTATCTATTCTCGGTATTTTTATTTAAAATTTAATTAGTCCATCTAAAAGTAAATTGTTAGTAAGGATAACTACTAAAGAAAAGAAATCAAATATATTATAATATTATACTGTTTCAGAATTTAAAAAAAGAAAAGAAAAATCTTGATGGCATAAAAAGAAATACATAAATTGGTTAATCTCGATTTTATATCTCCAAAAATTGGAGACAATTCTATACTCGTTATTTTTATTAAAAATGTAAGTAATCCATATTACATTAAATTGTTAGTAAGGCTAATTACTAAAGAAAAGAAATCAAATATATTATAATATTATACTGTTTCAGAATTTAAAAAAAGAAAAGAAAAATCTTGATGGCATAAAAAGAAATACATAAATTGGTTAGCCTCGATTTTATATCTCCAAAAATTGAAGACAATTCTATACTCGTTATTTTTATTTAAAATGTAAGTAATCCATATAACAGTAAATTGATTGTTAGTAAGGATAATTACTAAAGAAAAGAAATCAAATATATTATAATATTATACTGTTTCAGAATTTAAAAACAGAAAAGAAAAATCTTGATGGCATGAAAAGAAATACATAAATAGGTTTGCCTCGATTTTATATCTCCAAAAATTGAAGACAATTCTATATTCGTTATTTTTATTTAAAATGTAAGTAATCCATATAACAGTAAATTGTTAGTAAGGATAATTACTAAAGAAAAGAAATCAAATATATTATAATATTATACTGTTTCAGAATTTAAAAAAAGAAAAGAAAAATCTTGATGGCATAAAAAGAAATACATAAATTGGTTAGCCTCGATTTTATATCTCCAAAAATTGAAGACAATTCTATACTCGTTATTTTTATTTAAAATGTAAGTAATCCATATAACAGTAAATTGTTAGTAAGGATAATTACTAAAGAAACGAAATCAAATATATTATAATATTATACTGTTTCAGAATTTAAAAACAGAAAAGAAAAATCTTAATGGCATGAAAAGAAATACATAAATAGGTTTGCCTCGATTTTATATCTCCAAAAATTGAAGACAATTCTATATTCGTTATTTTTATTTAAAATGTAAGTAATCCATATAACAGTAAATTGTTAGTAAGGAAAATTACTTATGAAAAAATTAAATATATTATAATCTGATGCTGTTTTTAGAGTTCAAAAAAAAAAAGAAAGATCTTGATGGCATACAAAGAAATACATAAATAGGTGGCTCGATTTCATATCTCCAAAAATTGCAGACAAATATCTATACTGGTTATTTTTATTTAAAATGTAATTATTCTAAATTCTTCTATTTAGCATATTATTTCCGAACAGGTAAAATCTACTTTACATTTCAAAGAAAGAATTTTAATTTAAAATTAAAATGAAACCCGGTATTAAACTTGAACAAATGTAACTGCAAATTCGACGGGCGCAGATATAACAAAAGATTCTTAATTATTTGAATTTTTGTCAGAACCGTAAGAAATGCTGATTGAGGTGCATTTCCTCAGTTCCAAGAAATTGCTTTTTTAAAGTAAATAATGGTTGAAGAATGGTACGTTTAATATACGTGATTGCTCACGTCATGAAATATTCTGGGTTTTATTTAGCTACGTGATCAAATGGTAGGAAGTAATTCTTTATTTACATAATTCTAATACTAAAATTTTACTTATTTGTGAAGTAGGGCGAAGTACTCTCGAAATTTTAAAAATCTTTTAAGGAGACAAATAAAAAATCTAGAGTTACTTGTAAACGCCTATCAGGGTTTATTTTAAAGCGAATTTATACCTGCCTTACTTAATTAAAAAGACTATCTAGCGATTCTCGAATTTGCATTATAAGTGTAATATATTGAATTACAATATAGGCTACCTCGGTGGTGTGGTAGTCAGCTTCGCGTCAGGTACCGGGTTCGTTTCGTGGTTAGTCTTAGGTGTTATGTTAATAGATCTATAATTTGTAATTTTAATTATGAATAATGTGACTGGCTGCATGACTTAAAAACCATAAAAGATCAATTACTATTATAAAAAGGACTATATTTAGTTAATCTATATGATAATAAGGTTATAACTTGTTAAAATTTGTTGCGATCTAATATAGTGAAAGCGTAGAGCGCTATTTTTCCCTATATTAAGAAAATTAGATATATTATGAAATACGTGGCTAATTTTTTGTTCTTATGGCATATATAGGTTTTTTACATAGAATGTAATGGTGGGTAGTTAGTTCGCCCGACTACAATTATATTCAATAAAAGCTTTTCTTTTTTTCAGTGCCTATGTAGACAATATCAGCCAAGCCAATTAGCTTGAAATAGAGAAAAGATAGAATTTAACCTGCTAAAAGTCCCCAGCAACAAGGGGATTATGGTAAAAGTCGCTTTGCCATCCTGAATTTTGTGATTCGAAAATTCCGAAAAAAATTTTTGTTGAAAATTAAAACTACGTCAGACAGTGTTTGTTTTAAATGATTATAGCATATCCCTATTCTTCTTCAAGTGCCTTCTCCATTGCGGAGGTTGGCAATCATAATAGCTATTTTAATTTTTGAGGCAGTTGCTCTAAATAGTTGTTTTGAACTGCATCCAAACCATGCCCTTAGGTTTTTTAGCCATGAAATTTGCCGTCGTCCTACGCCTCTTCTGCCACTTATTTTGCCTTGGATTATGAGCCGTAAGATGCTGTACTTTTCTCCCCGCATAATGTGTCCGAAATATTGCAGTTTTCTCTGTTTCACTATTATCTCGACTTCCTGTTCTTTCCCCATTCTTCTCAACCCTTCGGCGTTTGTAACTCGATCCACCCACGAAATCCTCTGAATTCTTCTATAGGTCCACATTTCAAGAGAGTTAAGTCTTCTCATTGCCTCTCGATTCAGTGTCCATGCTTCCATTGCATAATATAGAACACTGTATACGTAACATTTAGTCAGTCGTATTTTCAGGGCTAACGTTAGATCTTTGCTGCAGATAACCTTTTTCATTTTAATAGAGTTGGCACGTGCTTTCTCGATTCTGGTTTTTATTTCGACGGTATAGTCATTATTTTCTGTTATTAGGGTTCCCAAGTAAGTGTACTTCTTAACTCTTTCTAGGTACTGGCCTCCTACCATTAGGGTTTCATTATTATTGATGTTGTTTTTACTAATTATCATGAACTTGGTCTTTTTCGTGTTAAGAGAGAGTCCATATTCTCCACTAACTCTTAATATTTTCTTCATTATTTTTTCTAGGTCTTTCAAACTATCAGCTATTATTCCGGTATCATCTGCATACCTAATATTGTTGATTAAAACTCCGTTTACTTTTATCCCTGCTGTTTCAGATTCAAGACTCTCCAATATGACCTCTTCAGAATAAGCGTTAAATAGTAAAGGTGACAATATACACCCTTGTCTGACTCCCCTTTGTATTTCCACATCTCCGGACATTTCCAGTCCAATTTTTACTGCCGCTCGCTGATTGTAATACAGATTTGATATCAACCTTAAATCTCTTTCATCTAAATTTTTGCTTCTGAGAATCTCTATCAGTTTGTCATGTTTGACCCTATCAAAAGCTTTTTTGTAATCTATGAAGCAGACATAGAGGTCCTGATTGATATCTAAGCATCTTTGAGTAAGCACGTTAAAAGCAAATAATGCTTCTCTTGTACCCACCCCGTTCCGGAAGCCAAACTCTCAAATCCCTATTACATATCCTTAAAAATGAATATGCACAAGGTCCTTATCAGCCTTAAAAAATTACTCTACAAATTTATCAATATTTCAGGCCGAAATGTTCGTATCTAAATTATCAGTTTTGCTTATAATTATATAACACTATATTTTTACAGATCTGCACGGATTTGACCAGAGAATATTTGCCTTTTTGCTATTGCAGAGCTTTTGGTATCTTCGCATGCTATTGCAAAAAAATATATTAGTCTCAAATTTATCTTTAAATGTATCACTACTCACAAAGAATGCAATTACTTTCTAACTGTATGAAGTTAAAATTTTTTCTCGCAGTAATCTTATTATGTTTAGAGCGTATCCCAAATAATTTCCTGTTATAATGATAAAGAATTTACCGAAATTAAACAACTATATAGATTCGACAGGTTTATTAAAAAATATCTCAAAATAATTCTAGGTACCTAAAATATATATCTCATATCAGTCTGACTCTGAAGATTTACGTCTCCCATAAAGATGTAAAAGGAATTCTGCTAGCTTATATTACATTTTCTTTTTAACATTTGGATTTTAATAATCAATTTCGTGTCGGGGATTCATTAATTTTCTCCAATATTTTTAGTGGCTAAAATGTGCACTCTTTATATAAAAACGATGTTGAATCACAACTATCAATAGAGTGAATAAATAAATGATAATTTGGGGAAAAAATTTCCGCTGATACAACTACAAAGTACAAGTTGATTTTATTAACAGTTTTTTGGTAAACAATTTATTTTATTATTTATATAGTTTCTAATATATATTTGAGAAAATAGAACGCAATATTTGTTTTCAACGTTACTTAATTATTAAGATGTACATTGGAAAATTACTTTAGTACAAGTTAAAAAAAACTTCTCTTCAACCCAACATTTTTTTAATGGTATGCTTTGTATATCTCTAGGTATTTAGATTCAAAGGGCTATTCTAAACAAATTTTGTGTAAAGTATAAGTATTCTATATTGTAAAGTAAACAGTATTGAAGATTTGGAGACTACAAAATCTTAAGGGTACATTTTCATCTTAGCTTCTAATGACCTATTCAACAGTTTAATTTCCATTTTATCAGATGACAAATTTCTAGATGCCAACTGTCCATCTAATACATCCTTAAGGGCGTCAATTCATAAAGGAACAAGTACTAAGAAAATTGACTATTAATAAAGAAAATAAAAGTATTTATAAAAAAAATTTAGACTCATCAAGCATCTGCAAACACATGTTACCTATTGATTTTTGCAAGAATATTACCACATTTATAGTGTCATGTCTAATGGTACTTTTAATTAAAAAATATATTTTTTTACATTTCCTTGAAGTACATCACGTAAATATATATAAATTTTACCAAGTTAGAAGGTGCCGTAAGGGACCCTCTTGTGCAAATGTACTATAGGTCAACGCGCAGGTGGAAAGGCATTCACATATATATATATATATATATATATATATATATATATATATATATATATATATATATATATATATATATATATATATATATATATTGAATAGGAATCGACACAAGATGACCTAATGACCATATTATAAATACTCGACGAGTCTAAACAATTTCAATTAAAATATCTAGGATACAACATAAATTTATTATTTAGATAGTAATAAGTAGTTAGTAGATATATTAATTAATTAGAGGCATTAATATTTACAAATAATATGGACCAAAGCATAATTAAAAGCTTACATGATTAAAAAAATCATATATAATGCTAAATTCATAATGAATTTTTAGACATAATTGTAAGATAAACAATATATAAATATTAATACAATAAGATCATATTGTAAATTGATCATAAGAATAATAAGGTACAAACATTAGATGTGATAGTGAAGGTAAAGTGATAATAAAGAGTGAAAATCTTCAAGTGAATTAAAAAAACATAACGTTCGGTTTTTGCAACAATAATGTTTTAAAAAGGAACAAAAGGTGAACATAGTGTGAAACCAGTTACGAAAAGTACTTTTAAATAATAAATAAGGATCATTAAATTGTTTTTAATATAAATTAGACAGTTAACAGTAATATTAAGAAAATAATTTTAATTAAAACACATAAAAACATAGAATAAATTTAAGAAAATTTGTGATATTGACATTAAAATTAGATATTATAAATTAATTTTAAGTAATGGAGTAAAATAAATTATATTAGAATGTAAGGAAAATTCTAATATTTAATATTTTAATATTAAGAAAACATAATTTAGCATCTTCAAACAATAATTTTCAATAATTAGTTAATTATAGATTTCAATATTTTCATGTCAAGCCATTTTGTTTTATAATTTTTAATATTAAAAATTGTTTTAGGAAGGCTAAAATATGTATAATTAGATAGGTAAAATAATAGAGTTTAATTTTATAATATTTATTGTCATGCATATTATTGGATAAATCCAGGAAATGGTAAAATTGGAAAAATTTTATCAATTTTAAAATTCTTGACAGCCATTTTTGTTTGACAAGAACGCCAAGAAAAGGGTGATTTTTCATCAAGTAACCCGATGCCTTCAACTGCTGAGCCAATCAGAATGATTAATTAAGTCAGCTGGTGGCATACGATAGAAAGAAAAATCACAAAAATTGGAGACAGTTGCAAAAAAGTATTGTTACAGAGAGGTGTAAAAGAAAAGTTTCTCCTCAAAACATAACCTTAAAATTTTCACGACAAAATCATAAAGCCACGTGCGAGATCTTTTGTTTTTGATAAGTAAATATTGTTTTTAAGGTTATAAAAGTAAATAAATATTAAATAAAGTTTGATTAATCAATATTTTAAAAAAAAAATAATTTAAATTAAATTGAATGTCATTAAGAAATTAGCAACTCCAACTAACATCAAGAAAATTTAGTAAAACCCGATTGTGTCAAATAAAAGTTCAAGAAATTATACCTGGCTGGTGTAAATACCAACATTTCCTTGAAGTAGACAATTCCTGGACATTACCAAAAATAACCAAGACAGTGTTTAATAAAGAATATCTACTTACTTGATAGTAGGTATTTTTTAAACAAATATCCCAATCCAATTTGATGGTAAAAGAAGACAGAGAAACACAAATATACCTTTTTAATTGTTTATAAGTAAACAAACACTTAAGGATCAAGGTATTTTAAAATATAATATCACCACATTTATATTAGACATTATAAAATCTAATTAATAATCACTTGTTAAAATTAATAATCCGCACTTTGCACATTTTTTTTTTTAATTTTTAAAATAAATAAAGGTAATACATTTCAACTGAACACGAGACCTTCATATTTGTCAAACAACTCTTGACAGTTAAGTGGAGTGACATTATAATTAACAGTAGAGATAAGGTGCAATTGATTTTTAATTTTAATAAAGATGATCTAGATAATAGGTGTATCAAAATAATTTTATAATCAGTAATAATAATATCATTTTGTTTTATAATAAATTTATGTTGATTGTTAATACAATTCAGTGGTTTTAATTGGCAGTAGATAAAAAGTAATTTTAAATTATGAGAATCTGAACTCACTTGGGATAGTTTCAGGGGAAGCGAGCTAGTTATATTAAGGGGAGATTAAAAAGAGAAAATAGATTTATTAAAATTTTGTTAACAATAATATATGTATTTTTAAGTTAATCCAAAGAATAAATACAGTGCTGTTATCTTATCTTAGATAGGATACAGTAACTGGGCGCTCAAGGAAAAATTAAAAATACATATCGTGGTTTAGAATATTTTTAATAGAGCAATAGAAAACTTATTTCATTCACATTCATCAATTTTCAAATTTTTTAAAAAAACAAAATATTCAAAATATTAATATTCTAATTCCTCTTCGGGCAGTTGCTTGAAGCGTGTGTGGGCGACGAATATAGACCTCTGACGATAGACGTTAGGTCCCGCATCACGTTTTTCAACGCAATATATATATATATAATTTATCGAATGCATTTTTTATTTTGTTCAAATTTGTAGATTTCTTTCTAACACATAAATGTTCTTGCAAATCAAAAGATTTTCGAATTTTCTTTATAATTTGTTCTTATAATTAAACACTTAAGTGCGTGTAGGTCACGCATAATGTTAGGATTCCAGAGCAGATATTGGCTTTACTAATTTTTTTGTAATTGAAAGCCTGTCTTTGGGCGAACTGAAAGTATACGTAAAATTTTATGACAAGTTGGAGCTTGTGCTATTATATCGAATTTTTTCAGATTTATTTAATTTATTGTTATAAAACTAAAGGAGCGCACAGTAAAATTTCAGATTTATATGTAATATAAATCAAGACAGGGTTTTATAAAAAAAACTTTAGTTTATATATATATATATATATATATATATATATATATATATATATATATATATATATATATATATATATATCGACATAAAGGTTGTAGTAAATAATGAAATGCTAAATAAAATGCAAAATCCTGCGAAAAATTGGACAAAAAAATAGTTGAAGATATAATTAGTGTTCAATCAGATGAGTGGTGATGCTCTTCTAGGTCAAGGACCCCATACAATCTACACCATATCTAAAGACAACATTTTGTCGAACGTTCATTCACCAAAAATTGCACTCCTAAAATAGGACAACAATTGTAAGCAACTTTAGATCCTTATACTTTGTGAATGAAACTACTAAATAAAAAATTTTATATTACATTCTCATTAGATTTTTGAAGACTTATTTAACGTTACTTCACTGAATCCGATAAACAAAAAGACGAAATGAAATTTTTACAGTTATTTATGTAAATAGGTGGATGCAATTTAATCGTCATAAATTTCATTGCATATATGTTGTAAATGTAATTAAGTCATTTTTTTAGGTTTTAAATAATTATCTTTGGAAAAAAGCCACTTTGGAGTCTCTCTTTTTCACCCCCACTATCCACAAAGGGGGAAATACGCTAAATTTTGGAAAATCTGTTATTGTGTATTAAGTAATAAATAATTGCCAAAATTACTAAATATATTGCACTTGATATAAATAAAAAAGGCAAATAATTATGTTAATAATATAACGCAGGCCTATGATTTAATATTAATTTTGATTAAACTTCATTCACCATAATGACAGTCAGGATAAATTATTATGAAGTCTTTCTGTTATACTCTGGTCAAAGACTGTTTAAAATGTATTACTTTCTTGTAATTTTGTAACAAATTTGTAGAACAGTTTTTTATTGGCTCTATTATTACAGACATTTAGAAATCTTTGTTTACATCTCCACCTAAAATATAATTATTCAGATATGGCAACACTTAAAAAAAATTAATACAAGGTTCGGTATTTAAAATTTTAGCAATAATATAACAAGAAAAATCTTTTTTATTTAACATTCATGCAGTGAACTCGTTAGAAAAGCCTCCCAAACTGTGAAAATTCCGCTCTTTTTTCCATTATAGGGCGTCCCTAAGCTTTCTTCTAAAGAAAAGAATCGAGGTTGTTTGGACTTCAAGGGGATGAAAGCACGTCTGTCTTCTATAATATAGCCACTTTATTCCACTACTTTCCCCCTTTTTAAAATTCACTTGAGCTATTTAAATAAAATGGCCCAATTATTTTCTTTTCTTACGGCGTTCCAGACTTCGAGAAGATTCCAAAACATTGCTTTGTTTTAAGAGAAATCAATACCCCTGAAAATTAAGAAAATTAAACATTGATCTGCCAACAACAATTTAAAAAAAAGTGCGGTATGGTAATTATGTCTGAAAAAAAATATATTACTATATTGATACCAGAGCAGTATTAAGAAAAATGTGTTATTTGGGAAATAGATATTTAATTTTCTTCGTTACATTTTCTCCGTATATTTTCTTTCCTTTTCAAAAATTAAAAATATCAGGTAAGAAAATAAATCTTAAATTAATAATTACTGTCTCTACCTTCTTATTGGTATAGCAACGATGCGTACGGCAGCTCAATATGTCGGAGGCTTGGTCCGTATGTCCTTTAGAGATAATAGTGCTTTGTTTTGGTGATCTAATAGGGGCTGCCTGTTTTACATTGTTTGTATGTAGTGTATAAAAAACAAAGAAACACATAGGCTTGTGAAATTATGGTAATTTACACAATTTCTGGTGTTTAGCTCCATAATAAAACAAATATTTAAAACAAAGTAGCTACACCATTTTAATCCTGCTGATTGAACTAAAAAATAAAAATAAATTTTCTTGGCAATAAACATTAAATAAGTTGTTTTATATTCTTAAATTAAAATTTACATATAAAATGAATTGACCTCAAAAACGTTCTAGAACCTTTTATATTGCCTAAATTGAGAGTAAATTAAAAAAAAAATACCATAACATCTTGGAAATACAATTACCAGCAGGTGTAATAATATATATATATATATATATATATATATATATATATATATATATATATATATATATATATACATATATATATATATATATATATATATATATATATATATATATACATATATATATATATATATATATATATATATATATATATATATATATATATATATATATATACTAGCTTAGTACCCCTCGAGGTGCTGGTCCCTGTCCCCTGACTTAAACTTCATTCTACCTTTGGTAGCATTCCGTATGTACAATCGATATTTACAATAGTAAACTGGACTCGATGCTTTTTTGTTTTGAGAACTCTGGTGTTTATTTCACAGCAGCAGCCAAGTAGAGCCCCATAAATAAGAGCTGATATGTTACGTATAAATAAAAGACCAATAAAAAAACAAAGCCAAAGCAAAGACAAAAAAGCCTGAAATAACGTCCGTTCTTAGAATATTGGATTTGACATGAATTCAAAATTTTACCTCATTGATTTAGCGGACTGGTTTAATTAAAACAGATTTTCACATGGCAGTATGTCTTTTCAGATCAATTGGCAAAGAAATATGCTGCCACACGCTTTCGATGGTTCAATCGTAACGATTAGGAATATTTTTTCTCAGTTTTACGTGGCAAATTTTAGGAATTTTCGTTTCTCATGCTTGGAAATCTAATTTTTTGGACCTAGAGCTCTCTTAATCAGCTTCGAACTTACACAGGTTAGCGAGCAATAAATAAAATAACGGGAAGCCGTGGAAAATTATAAAGAAGATAAAATTCTCAATCCAAAGTTACCAAGCCATGATAAAAATAAACTTCGAAACATATTACCAATTCCATACTGTATACTCAACCATAAATTATCAAATACTATATGCCGTGCTGGTAATAAACGACCATCTGATATATATCCACAACTAATGAATAAACTACTCCTGAAGAGAACCTTACATTTTTTGACAATGACTTGGAATATAAATAAACGAGAATTTATTAAAAATAAAATGTTTCATCCCGTTATTGTATCCTAATTTAAATTAAATAATATGGTGTATACACTACAGCATCTTACAAACCCTGTTAAGAAGAAAAAAGTGATCAACTAGAAGACCATAAACAGTTGTGAATAAAAATAATTCGATCTTGACAAAACTTTAAATTAAAGTACAAATAATTAACTTTTATTCAGGTAAAAGCATATAATTATTAAGATAATATTAAAAACATGTGGCATCAAAGCAAACTTGTAAATTAAAATGACATCTTCAGGGATCGTTACTCTACGAGATTAGAACTCTGATTGACCACCGAAGAGCCAGCCCGGTATTTATACCCATCATAAATGTACCACCTCTGGACAGTGTTGTCTTGCCGTACATACACGGAACCACCGACAAAATTATCAAATTGCTCCGAAAATTAAAGATTCAGACAATTTTCAATAGATGTAAGAAAATTGAATAATGTTTGAGGTCACCTCAGGACGCAATATCATTAAAAACAGAAAGCGTTTATAAGATACCTTGCTCTTGTGGTATAGTTTATATTTGTGAATCAGAACGGTATATATCCACTAGGCTTAAGGAACATGTAAGATGTATTAAAAATAAAGAAATTGTACAATCTGAAGTAGGTGAACACCAGCATTGCACAGGTCACACCTTTAATGTAAAAGAAACTAGCATCAGTATCTGGTTTGTTTAAATTTAAAATTAGAGAATCGAACCTTGTAAATATCCAAATAATATTAATAGAGATAAAGGTTACAGTCTACATTACACGTGGAAATTGATTCTAATTCTGGGTCAAAGTTCGCTGAGCACCAGTCGGATATAAATATCGGACTCTTGTACCTCTATGGTCATTCAGTGCTCTAGTCTCGTGAAGTAAAGATCCCTGCCTCTTGCAATGCCGTGAAAGCTTTCATTCTTTAACATACTTATTATCATATCATATCGAGCCTCACAAAAAAAAAAACGTGAAATATAGGAGGCCATCGAAATTTAAAAAATAAACAATCTATAAATGACAAATAAGACATAAACCTACTCAGTCGAATTTATTTAAACGTTTTGTAAAAAATTACAAATTATATATTTTATTTTTAAAAATTAATTAAAACCAAAATATAACCATAATATTAGGAAAAAAAAATCCCCAGAGGTGAAAAAAAAAATCAAATACCAATCTTTTCGCGATGCGACGTTCATATATTGGCAAAATTTTCAGTTAATGTACATCTAGGAAGAGGCTTATACGTGTTGTATATAATTATTCCAATTATAAATTGTTTATTTTACTTACCAAGAATGTATGTGTGATTGTAAAAATTTTTGAATATAACGTGTAATGTTTCCTTAACTGAAATACGGAAAAAATATTGTTTAAATATAATTTTTCTGCCATTTTGCTTTCTTGAAAAGATACTGACTAGTGTCGAAACGTCAAATGTATATTTTATCCATATACAGGGTGATTCAAAAATCGATCACGAAACTTAAGGGGGTGATTCTACTTGACAAAATAAGGGAAGAGCTTCATATAATTTTTTTTCAAAATGTCATTCGTTTTCGAGTTACAAGCCGTCCAAGTTCAAGTTTTTATTTTTTGTTTTTTGAATTACTCGCTTACAGGAAAACCGATTTGACTAATATTTGAAAGATAGGCTAAGTCTTCTGCGCTTCATCATTTTAGTAACAATTCACATTGATTGTTTGCCGCTAGAGGGCACTTTACCTACATTGAAAATTATTTTTTTGTCATAATTTTTTAGTGTTGACAGCTACAGTAGTTTTTGGCATAATTTCTGAAAGACTGATGCCAGGCCTTTAAAAAAGGTGCTCTTTATTTACATCGCTAAACCCAACGGTTTAGACGTAAATCACCCTTAAAAATTAAGTGGTAAATTTACTTTTCTCATTTCATTACCACCAGCTACCAGGTAAATAGCTATCAAAGTATACTAGAGCTGTCAGTTTACATCAAATAAATTCGCTTTTTAAACTATTTAATTTATAATCTTAAAATAACTAATAATGGCTAATCAGTAAATATTCATATTATGGATTATTGCGATATACATTTAATTGATAAAAATTAATGAAACAGTACTAAACAAACTAAAAAAGATTCTCAAAATGTCCCCCATTTTCTTCAATACATTTCCTAACACTCTTCAAAAAATGTCGCCTAACTCGATGAAAAATTCCTGGTGTTTCTTTAATAATTTGGCACTTTTCGATTATCCTGAAGCGAAGATCCTCGACGTTGATTACTGGAATATCGTACACCAATGGTTTCAAATGACCCCAAAAGAAAAAATCCATAGGATTAAGGTCTGGTGACCTCGCTGCCCATGCCAATGGTCCACTTCGTCCTATCCATCGCTCAGGATACGTTGCATTCAAATACTGTCGGACACGTATACTAAAGTGGGGCGGAGCTCCGTCTTGGAGGATCCACATGTTGGCCCTTACTTCCAATGGCACATCTTCCAGATACAATGGGAGACGATTTTGGATAAAATCTAAGTATACGTCACCAGTTAATGGGCCATCAAAGAAATGAGGACCAATAAGGTAATCTCCTATTATCCCTGCCCACACATTTAGTGAAAATCTACGCTGATGTTTCGTTTCTACCACATTGTTTGGGTTCTCGTAAGCATATGTGTGGATGTTGTGTAGATTTGTTATGCCATCACGAGTGAAACCAGCTTCGTCAGTGAATAATATGACGCCAATTAATCGATTATCGTGTTCATACTTAGCTAGGATCTGATTGCACATTTCCAACCGTCTCGGCCGATCATCGTCATAAAGAGCCTGCACCTTTTTTGAATGAAACGGGTAGAGTTGTTCTTCTCTTAGTATCCTCCATGAACTAGCCTGACAGAGCCGCACTTCATTCCCAATTTTTCTAGTACTAATACCTGGATTATCTTCAATAATTTCAAGCACTCTTTCTTCTTGTTGCACGTTTCTAGCAGTTCTAGGTCTTCCCCTATTTCCATTATAACTTTTAAAGGAACCACATTCCGCAAGCCTCCTGTGCACACTGGAAAATGTTTGAGCATGAGGGATATTTCTTTCCGGATAACTCTCCATATAATATCTTCTTGCCAACTCTGCATTACCATTTGCTTTTCCATAACAAAAATGGATATCACAATATTCGATATTTGAATATTGGTGATTAGCCATTATTAGTTATTTTAAGATTATAAATTAAATAGTTTAAAAAGCGAATTTATTTGATGTTAAACTGACAGCTCTAGTATACTTTGATAGCTATTTACCTGGTAGCTGGTGGTAATGAAATGAGAAAAGTAAATTTACCACTTAATTTTTAAGGGTAATTTACGTCTAAATCGTTGGGTCTAGCGATGTAAATAAAGAGCACCTTTTTTAAAGGCCTGGCATCAGTCTTTCAGAAATTATGCCAAAAACTACTGTAGCTGTCAACACTAAAAAATTATGACAAAAAAAACAATTTTCAATGTAGGTAAAGCGCCCTCTAGCGGCAAACAATCAATGTGAATTGTTACTAAAATGATGAAGCGCAGAAGACTTAGCCTATCTTTCAAATATTAGTCAAATCGGTTTTCCTGTAAGCGAGTAATTCAAAAAACAAAAAATAAAAACTTGAACTTGGACGGCTTGTAACTCGAAAACGAATGACATTTTGAAAAAAAATTATATGAAGCTCTTCCCTTATTTTGTCAAGTAGAATCACCCCCTTAAGTTTCGTGATCGATTTTTGAATCACCCTGTATATATATATATATATATATATATATATATATATATATATATATATATATATATCTTATCCCAAGAAAATAAAAACACAGAATATACACACTTTTCTTGAACCTATAACTATATTCGAAAAACAGTTCTTGGGATTAAGGTTCATACAGTTTTAAAACATCCATATCATTCAGATTTATTTCTAAAACGTTTCGACCATTTCATGGTCTTCCTCAGTTATTTATAATAATTCAAAGATTGTTTTTTCTCTCTTTTCGTTGTAGTTTTCGTATAGTTGTTTACCATTTGTACAATGGTAATAAAGTTAAAAAAAATTTCGATTCCCCATTTTTAAATGACAAGTTTCCTTAAAATTACATTTATTTATTTACATTATTTTTTTAAAATAGGTCACAAAATTAAAAATTAATATTTTAAAATACGTCCTTGTTTGGTAGTTAGGTTCTGATTGGTATTTTATTTATTTATATATATATGTATATATATATATATATATATATATATATATATATATATATATATATATATCCAGCCTCTCTTCTTGGGGAGGGCGGTGATATCACAAAAGTACAGTATGGCAAGCGAAAACAAGTTATCGACGGGGGGGGGGGGGGAGGGGGAGACCCCAGCAATATTCCTATTTCTAGTGTAAAACGCAGGGTCGGATCAATTTTTCTGAATTTGAAGCTTTTGGAGAGGATGGGGCGATCACAAAAAAAAACAAGTTGCCGTCAGGGAAGGGGGATGCCAGCATCATACATTAATAAAAGAGGCAGAATCGGCTCTATTTTCGTGAACTCAAAGATCTTGGGGGGGGGGCTATCGTAAGAAAAATAAGTTGTCAAACGAGGGGAGGGTGTGCCAGCAGCATACACATTTCTAATATAAAACGCAGAATCGGTTCTATTTTCTCGAACTCAAAACTCTTGGAAGGGGGCAATCGCAAGCATACTTATTCCTATTCTCTATTCAAGAACTAGAGAGAGTAATAAAATTATTACCGAAACCTCCAACGTACCTGCTCCGGTGTAGTAGATAACTGAGGACTGCCGTAAATCTAATTATATTTAATTATATTTATACATTATAAGCTTTTATATATTTACTGCAACAATAAAATTTCTGTAAGTTCAATTTACTTTCTGTCAGTGAGCAAAGTAGACCATACAGTGTGTCTTTAGTGATTTATCTTGTTTGCCCTTGTTTTCATATATTATTTTAGATTAGTGAAATACCCAAAAGATATGGCTTCCACCTCTATATTTATTCTAAAATCGTTAAACCAGGGCATTTTTTCCTCAACGAAAAACGTATTATGATGAATGTATATAATGCCTTAAGATGTCAATACCTAGATAATAATGTTAAAAGCTGTGTTGAGTTGGAAAATTTACTATGTACTGAATACTGAAGGAGAAAAAATGACTGGAATTGTTAATACTCTCAAGGCACATTCGATCACAGGGAGATGAAAAACCTCGTTGGAAGAAGAGATGGAAACGGCAATAAAAGGAGTTGTACGTACATTTTATTACAAGAAGCACATCCCAACCGTCTACAAAATTCTAACTAAAATCAATGAAGATAGGGATTTACCGGAAATTAAAAGAACTGAGCTCTGAAAATTGCTCAGAGAACTTAATTCTTGCTGGAAAAAAACTAGATAGGAAATTTGTTCTTATAGATCGTCCAAAAATTGTCCGTTGGAGAAGGAAATATCGATCGCCCCCACCGCCCCCCCCCTTTGGATCCGCGCCTATATATATATATATATATATATATATATATATATATATATATATATATATATATATATATATATATATATATATGATACTTAAATGGCATTAGTTATAAGGTATATAAAAATCTAAAATCCTTCAAGATATATTTTCATAAAAACCATAGAGGATATCGACCAGTCAAAATTTAAAGTTATCTCCACATATTGCATAAAAAGCTTTGAACTGAGGTTGTGGAAATGATTGAAAAAGCAAGATTATAGCACTGTTTCCACTCGTGCCATCAAACTGTCATACTTGCTATTTTCTAATATTCTACTTCGGGTAGGTAAGAGAGTCAGAATTTGCTTGAGATGACAAATTGTCTAAGTAAACACAAAAACACTTTTTCCATAAAACTGTTGATTTTAACAAAAACAGCTAAAGTAATAAGATAAATTTGCCAAATCACGGTGAGCAACGCCTCGGCACTATTAAACTTTTTTCGTGATAGGATTTTACTCCATTATTGTGACTAATGGCCACGAAAGGTCGAGCAAGAAAAATGATGTCCAAAAATCTAATTATTGAAAGATCAGGAGGATCAGCCTTTCGATTATAAAAATAGGCTTACGGTTAAGGGGGTTGAATGTAATGGCCTAAAAACGTGCGTTGACTGTAAAAAGGTTTTGAATCGTAAAACGTAAGTTTTCGTTATATATATCTTTTATATCAGTATTTTAGGGAAAAAACGTATATAGTATGGTATATACAGGCAATTTTTTACAATCTTTTTTGATTGGTCTGTGAGATTTAACAACGGAGGGGATTCTTTAAGGACCTAAACCGGTTTCATATTACCTTAAATTTGAAAATGTTTAATTTATTTCTAACTTAATTATTTTAAGGGCTCAGAAAATAGGTATAATAATAGCAATTTTTTTGACGCAGTTATTAAATATATGAATATATTTTTATTTTACGCCAATACAAAGAACTTTTATCAATAATTTGAAAAAAAAAGAATAAAACAAACTAAAAAATGACGCAAACTGGGCCGTCAAGTAGGAATCTCTTTTCAAAATTTTTGCTGATGGTAAATTTTTTTCTCTGTCCAGTCTTGCCCAAAAATAAAATAAAAATATTTAGAATAGTAACAGCTAAGATAAAGCACAGGATTTCTTTTTGTAGAAATAATGGCTGTTGATTGATTGAAATTGATTTTTATAGGAATAGGTTGTAAAAATATTTAAAAAAATCCTATGCTATATCTTAGATAATATTATAAAAAATTTGTGATTTAAATTTTATCGTAATTGGTTAGCTGGATCTTAAGATATCTTCTCCATCAGTTTGAAAAACGAAGTTTCGAGAAAAACCCATGAAAAAAAAAGTATGCGTGTCAAAATCAAATATATTTTTTAAATTACCTTCACTCTCCTCGACCATACAGCTAATTCAACATCACATAATTTTTTATCAAACTGTTGATCCCTTAGTATTTTTCTAATGTTTGGTCCAAAAAATATTCCTTCCTTAACCTTAGCATCACTTAGTTTAGAAAACATATGTTTAAGATATTTGAAATCATCTCCTTTTTTACCTATTGCTTTAACGAAACTTTTAATCAATCCCAGTTTAATTTGTAATGGAGGTATATAACAATATTTTTTGGGATAAACAAAAGGTATATTTTTACGTTAGCTTGACCTGGAATATATTGGATCTCTCGAAAGCTCTTCTTTTACTTGGTAATGGCTCTGTGATGCCCTACTGTTCCAAAGACAAAGAAAACAGCATTACTTCGTAAATCCACCCTAAAGCCCTAGTAATAGTCACATGACTTTTAGGTCACCACATATTTTCCACTTATATGTATGATGGCTTATTGAATTTAGAATAAGTGATATACTTTCGTATCTTTTCTTCATATCAACTACATGAGGAATAGAGGGTTTTTGTTGTCATTTTGGAGCAGAACTGCTTTTGAACTTATTTTAGATGAATCTATAAATAAGCGCCATTCATCCAGGTTATGTACAAATACTTCGGCATGCTCTTTAGACAAGTGGAGGTCTCGAACTAGATCATTTAATTCAGGTTGTTCGATTAAATGGGGTGCTTTTCCTTCAATTTCGGGAAAGTAAAAATCGTTCTTTTCTGATACATTGTCGGGTTCTGCCTTATTATTATACATTTTTAAATCTTCCTCCCATTTTTCCAGAAGCGCTGGAACTGGTAAACCCTCTCCATGAAGAACCGGTTTTCTTGCTGGGGGAATATCCGGATGTTCAATATTATGTTTGCACTTTTTTGAAAAACCAGACACTTTTGTCATGCAAAAGTAACAGTCACTTAAATGATTAGTTGGTTCTCGCCAAATCATTGGAACTGCAAAAGGCATAAAAGAGCACTTGCCATTTAACCAGTGACTTAGATTGGCTACGCAGGTTTGGAAACATATGTGAGGAGCCCAGTTCCGATCTTGATGGCCAACAAGACATCCAAAATATTATGATAATTAGTCTGGTCATTTTGTTAATTGTCCTTTTCTGCGATTTAGGGGTAAACTGACCACATATGTAGAATAAACTATCCGCGGGGTTAACGCAGCCACGTTTCATATGTTGGTTCAGAGATATAATACTACGTTTAGAGGAGTCAACTAACTTTATTCAACATAAAGATAACATTTATACAAAGCTCTAAGTATTGGCTTGTACGCGCACTTTGCTTCTTTATCTAATACTGTCCACTACTCTTGCTCAAACCATTACTGATAATACGACTGCTGGCCAGCTGCTTTTATAGCCGTTCCGTACTTCTGGTATTTTCTAGAAACATCGAGTATTAGAAGTTCCAAAAGCGACGGCAATGAAACAGAGGGAAATTTGGAATTATATGGGTTTAAATAGGTACTTTCAATATTTTAAGCCTCAGGGAGTTGAGACTTCGTGGTTGTCAGGTTCCAACTTATGGAAAATGTAAATTTGGCATCGTCTGAAAAAATCGTATCTCAAAAATCTTACGTGTAAGGAAGTTTTGACCGTCATTTCGCATTTAGAGACCAAAAATTAACGAAAGACTGCCTTTTACAATACAGTCGCAAATTGGTTATAAAGTAGTGTGATTGCTTCATTTGTAAAACACTAGTATATTCATCGTTAAATATACTAACCGCAAGATTCAATTTTAATAGTTTTCGCGCCCTTGTAATGCACTATAGGCGTCATAGACCAAATGATAGCGTTTAGACTTTCGTTATTATTCTGGGTGTATCCTGGTGTAAGCTTCCTCTCTTTTCATTGAATAACGATTTACCGGGTGATGTCGTTTCTTCGTGTTCCGATTAATTGCCTCCTAGCTACCTCTTTTTTTATCAAGTATTACTAGTTTCGATATTTTTCTTATTGTTTTCTAAAAATATATATAATTTTTGTAATAAACGAGGCGATCAGTACAATATTACATCACGAAGCAAACCGATTCTTCGACGGTGAATATTCAGAGTCTCAGCTAGCTTCAACTTTGTGCACATGAATTATTTTCACCTTCCCTAATGCCTTAAAGTAATTCTTATTATAAATGACCAATTCAAAATATTTAATATAAAACCATATTCAACAATATACTTTGTCAAGGCTATGACCGGTCCGCTCGCTACTGAGTTTATGGCCTACATCCGGCCACGTTCACTTCTTAATGCTATAACCTCGAAAATAATTTGAATTTGAAAATGTTTAAAGGCTGAAAATATTTCTAAAAGTATAAACAATTTATCTAGCCAAAAAATTGGATTTAACCCCTTAAAAGTACATGATATAATCGTTATTTTAAAATTGAAAAATAAAAAACTGGTTGACTGTCGAAGTCTTGTTATTATGAAAAATTAGACGTCAATATTGAGAAAACCCACTATATTCAAGGATTTCACTAAAAACTACTGTATATGTCTAAATATCCCATTTTCTATTGAGGGATCTCTAATGATAAACTTCCGATAGTTCTTCGTCCGAATAACCTGGTCTTGGATAGCTAACAAGAAACTCTCCGTTTCCGGAAACATCTGTCCTGAAATCAATCAGTAGTTCGACACTGAGTTGTCGACATTGTCCTGATTAACCTCATTTGGATGCCGACCATGAAGTGGCTTCCGTAGTCAGGTTTGTAACTTCTCTTGGTCTGTTCGGTGGTGAGAAGTAATATCTTGTTCCCTCAACTGTAGTGGCGTTGAATCTTCTGCCTCGCATATTACTCGATGTAGTGTGGAAGAGTCCGCCAACCTATGGAAATATGAACGTAAGTTTATTATTTGTTGGTTTAGCTGCTTACCAATATCCACCAATCCTCTTCCTCCTTGGTGTCTTGGAAGCATTGTACGTTCAATAGCACTCCGAGGTTGATGTTTTTGTGCTGTTGTTAGGAGTGTCCTTATTTTTCTTTGCAGGTTTTGGATGTCGGTCCTGCTCCACTTTACAATTCCAAAAGATTAGCTCAGCGCAGAGCAAGCATACGTGTTGAGCGCCTTAAACAAATTTCTACTATTTAAATTAGTTCGTAATACCCGCCTTACCCTACTGACAAATCGGTTGTCAATTCGGCTCTCATAGTGCGATGGTCAATTCGTTTAGCCTGTTTCATACTTAGGTATTTGTATATTTGGTCTACTTCCATTGCAGCTATAGTTTCACCGTTCTGCATTTAAAAAGCCCCCGGTTGTATCTTCCCTTTAACGATGTTCAAAATACGGCACTTGTCAAGTCCAAATTGCATTCCGATATCCCTGAAGAACTCCTCTACAATTTTAAACATTTGTTCCAGCTAGTTTCTGGTAGCAGCTATCAGTTTAAGATCAACCATGTAGATAGATGATTCACTCTGACTACCTCTTCGTTGTTATTTCTAACACCAAAGCCGTATCTGGAGAAGTTCAAACGGCGTGATAGTGGGTTCATTGCAAGGCAGAACCACAATGGGCTAAGTGAATCGCCCTGAAATATTCTCCTTCGTATATCTTTTATTATTATAGTTTTATTATTGGTAGTGGAAAATAAACGCCAAAAATTCCCATCCTGAATCTATCGTAATTCATTTAAATAAAATCTGTAAAAGAAAAACTATAAAGATGTGTTTACTGAGAAAATGTAAAACATGAACAACCAAACTCACGCAAAAGATTTGCTTTGGAATCTTCTAATTGGTCCGCTGGTGCGCTGTGTTTTGCTAATAATATTGTTATAATTTGTATTATGTATGTTAACAAACAAGCATTTTTATAGGAAAATTAAGGATACAAATGTAGAGGTGTAGCCTTGGAATCGGCATGAGGAATAGTTGCTTCACAAAAAAATCAACATTTTTGCTAGTTTGGTAACAAAAGAAACTAATCAAGACGTAGTTGATTTATTGCTACCTTTTTCTATTTAGACCATTTATTGTCAATGTAAATTACTCTTAAAGTTCGTGAATTATGGAATAAATTTTTGAAAAGAAAATATGAGTAGTGAACATAACCCGATTCGCTCGATCCCCCACTCCTCGACCTTGACCTTGACCTTGCTTCACCCCTCTTTGGCCCCGCCCACATGTCCTTGTCATTGACCTTGAAAATGCACGTGTGCTTTGGACTTGGCCTTGTGTTCAAGGTTGTGTGTGTGACCTTGACCTTGACCTTGGTCGAGACGACCTTGACTTTGTTGAAGGTCACCTTGGGTGTGTGACCTTGAAGATATGTTACGTGGTTGGGGGTGACCTTGAATGGTTTTATATAAGGTATGGGGCAGTTTCATTCATCAGTTGGCTCTGACTTGTATAGGTAGTACATGTGTTAATATTTGACAAATCATGGCATATGTTTGTGAAAATTGCGGTTCTAAGTTTACTGATATTTATAATATGAGACGTCATCAAAGAGAATCGTGTGCAGCGAGATTTAATGAAGTGCCTGGAGGAAAACGGCTCCGAATTGAAGAGTATACATCGACGATTCCGCTAATTAATTGCGCTACATGTAATGTAGATGTTCCAATAAATCATATGTCGGTGCATAAACGAACACAACAACATAAAAATAATTCATGTTTGCCGGTATGTCATGGTGTGCAACTCGTTGAATGTGCCTTCAAAAGGAGAATTGCAACCTATCGGGTTAGCAGTGATATGGAGCATTCCGATTACGTAATGTTCTTTGCAGACATTAAATCCAAGGTGGTGGAACTTGTTAATAATTTATTGCGTGTGCATCATGCTTTAAAAGTTAACATGACAGCTGTTGGCGAGTACATGCTTCCATCACAAGAAATATTCAGTGAAAAATCCTTCAACACTGCTAATCAAATAATTAGTGTAGAAAGTGATTTGGATGCCGTTTACCATTCTTTCACCGAATTAATAAAAACGCAGGCGACAGAGTTCCAGGGGAAAGATTCAGGTATGGAAAAATCAAAACCCGATATATTAAACTGATTTTTATATATTATTTTTCTTGTTATAGGATGGGCTCTTGTGCGAATTTTATACTTGGAAGTTGGTATCAACAAGTATATGCCTATGGGTGGCTCATCATACATCAAGTTGCCGTGTTCTATTGAAAAGAAAGGAGCTGTCGTCAATGTGATTAACCAGGACGAATTTTGCTTTGCGTGGGCTGTAACATCAGCATTGTTTCCTCCAACAGCAGAGCCTTCACAGAAGACATCCTACCCCCATTTTTCTAGAGTGCTAAATGTAACAGGTATGGATTTTCCAGTAAAATTACGTGACATTAAAAAATTTGAGGAAATGAACAACATATCAATTAACGTATACGGTCTGGAATCTAAATATGAAAATAATGAAGTAATACATGAAGTTATTGGTCCACTGAGGTATGCGTCAAAAAAGTTGGATAGGCATGTAAATTTATTGTTAATTACAAAAGACTGTAGTAGTAAAGATGGCGGTGAACATTTTTGTGATACGACTTGTTCAAAGAGTCATTATTGTTGGATTCGGGATTTATCACGTTTAGTTTCAAGTCAAATTAGTTGTCAACAACATAAAATATATTTCTGTGATGGTTGCCTCATTTATTTTAGTACACCGTCAGCTTTAACTTTACATCAAAGCTACGATTGTAACCACATTTTCACGCAAACACCCTCAGTGGATTTAAAAATCGATAAATTTGGAAAGAGTGTGCCGGAAAATATTTTAAAATTCGAGGGTATAGAAAAGCAAATGCGCGTTCCATTCGTGGTTTATGCAGATTTCGAATCTGTTTTAAAACCCGTTGAAACGGTACAACCAAACCCACAAAATTCTTACACTGTAAAAAGTTTTAAACATGAACCATATTCTTTTGCTTATTTAATTAAATGCTCTTTTGACGACTCACTTTCGAAATTTGAGCTATTTCGGGAGAATAATGCAGCTCAAGTCTTTGTGGATCGTATCGAGTGTGATTTAAGGGCTCTATACAACACATATTTAAAAGACATTAAGCCTATGAAACCGTTAACGCCTGAAGAAAAAAGGGAGTTTAATGATGCTAAAATATGTGGTATATGTGAAGGCCCTTTTGAAGAGGGTGAGATTAAAGTACGAGACCACTGTCACATAACGGGTGCAAAAAGATTTGGTGCTGCACATTCCGTTTGTAATTTAAATTATAAATTACCCTCTTTTATCCCTATCATATTTCATAACTTAAGCGGCTACGACAGCCATTTATTTATAAAAGAGTTATGTAAATATGGGGATAAAATTGGTGTTTTGGCTCAAAGTAAGGAAAAGTACATATCATTTACCAAAAGCATTTATGTGCACGATTATTTTGATAGTAAATGTGGAAAAGTCAAGAGGAAATATTTAAAGTTGCGATTTATTGATAGTTTTAAATTTCTGTCAACGTCTTTGGAAAATTTAGGCAGCGGTTTAAACGACGACGATTTTATTGAAACGCGGAAACATTTTTCAAATATCAACCAATTTAATTTGATGCGTCAAAAGGGTGTTTTTCCCTATAGCTTTATTGACTCTATAGAAAAAATGGAAAATACATGTCTTCCAAGTAAAGATGAATTTTATGATAATTTACGGGAAGAACATATTAGCGATGAAAGCTATAGAAGAGCAAAAGAAGTATGGCGCTTGTTTGGGTGTAAAACTTTGGGGGACTATTCGGACGTGTATTTAAAATCAGATGTGTTGCTATTGTGTGATGTTTTTGAGCAATTTCGGAATAATTGTTTAAAATTCGATAAACTTGATCCAGCACATTACTATACCCTTCCAAGTTTATCATTTGATTGTATGCTACGTATGACTAAGGTAGAGTTAGAGCTCTTAACTGATATAGACATGATACATTTTTTTAAGAAAGGTATACGCGGCGGCATAAGCCAGTGTACAGAAAGGAAGCACATCGCTAATAATATTTTTTTACCAGACTATGACCCAACAAAACCTTCTTCATTTATAACATACCTTGATGCTACAAATCTATATGGTCATAGTATGTCACAAGCATTACCATATGGTGGTTTTCGATGGTTAAGCGAGCGCGAAATTCTGGATTTAAATATTATGGCTGTTGGTGATGATAGTTTACATGGCTACGTTTTGGAAGTGGATGTGCATTATCCGACTGAGTTGCATGATGCACATTCTGATCTTCCATTTCTAGTAGAAAATATCATACCGCCAACAGAAAACGCTAAATTACCGAAATTAATTCCTAATTTACAAGATAAAAAAAATACATTGTACACTATAGAACTTTAAAACAAGCCATCGCCAACGGCTTAGTGGTAATGCAAACCCATCGAGTATTACAGTTTAAGCAATCAAAATGGCTAAAATCGTATATTGATTTTAATACCAATTTACGTAACAAGGCCACCACAAAATTTGCGAAGGACACTTTTAAATTAAAAAATAACGCGATATTTGGTAAAACTATGGAAAATGTGGAAAATCGAAAGGATATAAAATTAGTAACACATTGGGAGAACAGTGTAGGCAGAAATGGAGCTAGAGCACTAATATCCCGCCCCAATTTCAATAGTAGCTCGATATTTACCGAGAACTTTGTTGCTATACATATGAATAAAGTTAAAATATTGTACAATAAACCAATTTATATCGGTTTTTCCATATTAGATATATCAAAGACTGTAATATACGATTTTTATTATAATTTTATTAAATCCAAGTTTGGTGATGATGCTTCGTTACTTTACACCGATACTGACTCGCTTATATTAAAAGTGTATACGGAAAACTTTTATCAAACTATATCAGAAAACCCCGAAAAATTCGATACATCAAATTACCCCGAAATTAATAATTTCAACATAATTAAAAGTAATTCTGTAGTTGGTAGAATGAAAGATGAGTTTCCTGGTGATCCGATAATAAGTTTTTATGGTACCGGCGCGAAGGCTTATTATGTAAAGTCCATTAATAATGAATTAAAAAAAGCCAAAGGTATCAAAAAATGTGTTATCGAGAAAGACCTTCATCAGGAAGACTATCAAAGAATTGTTGAACGGGGTGGTTTGATATTAAGAAAGATGAAGACATTTAGAAGTGAATTACATAACATTTCTACCAACATAATAAATAAAGTAGCATTGTCACATAGCGATGATAAACGTTATGTAATTCCCAGTTCAACCAAAACTCTACCTTGGGGGCATGCAGACATAGATTTTTACAAAACAGACCCGGAAGAAAACTTAGCAAATTTAGTCACCGTGTTGGAATCATTTCTAAGTCAGGACAGCACGTAATCTGGAAAATCCATATTTCATTATTTGTATTGTTTTTATTATTTCTATTAAACATACAACATTAATATGTAACGATAGTATTGTAATTTTTTTTTTTTTTTTTAAATAAAAAACATGTATTCATTACTTGATTGCTTTTTTATTGAACCTTTATTTTAAAATTATAAATATATAATGAAGTGTCGACAAATAACAAACTGTAAAAGTTATTGTTGAAAAATTTGTCTAATAGTAAATTAAACGCACAGGTCTACGAGTAAGTGTTTAATGTGAAACAGGTTTGCTGACAAGATCCTCCATAGTCTTTTCAATTTTCAACATTCTAGAGTTAAGTTCATCACGCAGTTCGTCTTGCCTAAGTTCATATATTGCAATAACAGTATCATCAATGTATCCTCTAAGTTCTTGACCGGTTTCAATTAATTTCTTGCGTACGTAACCTTCAAGTTGGTTTCTGAATATATCTTTAATAACAATTGTTGAGTCATGTAAAGCTTTCTGCGTATCTTGCACACACTGAGCAAGGTTATTATCAACATAATTTCGTGTGGTCGCATCGTCTCCTTCAAGAGGTTCTGCTAAATAGCACAATCTTTTGCTTCCCATGTCGTAATCTCCATTAGGTGTAAGTTTAAAACCTATTCCTGAAGGACCTCGCATAAAGTTAAAATCCTTAAATTTTCTTTTGCGACCGAACTTATCAATAGTGTTTACTTCTGACATTGTTATGTGAGACTGATTTGAAACCATTAGATTTCACCCTAATATATGGTTCTATTTCATTAATAAACGGACTCTGCAGAAAAATATGGATTGCAAAACGTATTTTAGGTGATGTTTAATAAATACACGTACAGATTCATTTTACTATTGTTTTATTGAAAAAAAAAAATTAAAATATAACAAAACATTGAGTTTACTTTTTATTATTAAAAAATAAAAAATATAACAAACAAAAAAATTAAAAATTAAGAAATAAAATACATGTTAATTTCTTCTGTACAGATAAGCTTCTTCTATGACCCAATTTCTTCTCTGGATGGCGCGTTCATTAATGTCCTTGAACTGGTAGTAAACTAGTCCACAAAAGCCGCATTGTACAAATTTAACCCTGAAAAGGTCAATGTAGTTGAAGTCGTACGTAAGATCATTTCGCCAGCCGATACCTAGTCTTTTACAATGATGACAAGTTAAATAAAAAGCTTTTGGTATATGACTGTATGTTTTGGCTGCTTCACTAGGTTGTTCATCGGTTGGCAACATGATGTTTGAATATGTTGTACTTTTCAATCGCGGTACTCTAATTATGTATTACTTTATAAAATAACCTTGACAGGACCAAAAAAAAATTCTTGAAAATTACAACCTCGAAAACGACCCTGACATTGACGGGTACTTTGACCTTGGCCTTGGCCTCGCATCTAACAAGTTTAGTACTATATTTATATGCTTCTTTAAAATAACCTTGACAGGGACAAAAAAAAATCCATGAAAATTACAGCCTTGAAAACGACCCTGGTATTGCCGGTTACGTCGGCCTTGGCCTTGGCCTTGCATCTGACAAGTTTAAATATTATACTTAATGCATCGAACAAAAGGAATAAAGGTGGTGTAGTGGGGGAAATGGGCATAAAAGCAGACTTGCTGGCTCGAGCTCTTCACAGTTCGTCAGAACAGCAAGCAGTACAGTGCTAAGAAAAAGTTAATTGTGTGAGTTTGAATATCGAAAATGTCGAGTGTACGGTCTCTTTTAGATGCTCTTGACGTGAGCTGCGGTTCACAGCAAGGCATGCTGGATAACATGAGTGGTTTGGAAGTGTTAAGTCCGGGGGTATTCGAGAACTGGAATGGCGTGGAGCATGAAGATGCCGAAGACCGAGCCCTCAACGATGGTCGCGACGAAGAGTTAGTTCAGTCGGCAGCGCAATTCCTGGAATGCTGGACGGAGGAGAAGGAGCCAAAGATAAATGTGATTAGTGATGTGGTTGTGCGAAAAGCATCGCGGCCTAGGGAATCTTCTCCGAAAGCTTCGAAACTGAAAAAGCTCTTGACTATGCGGAAGTCGGAAATCGCCGATAAAAAAACATTTTATTCGGCGATTAAAGGTGTGGGACAAGGGAAGAAGAAAAAGTTTAACTTTAAGCGTCCCTCCACCCCTGTTCCATTACCCGACTTCCTAAAAACAGCACCAAAAAGCCATTGTCAGTAGAAGTGGAAGTCATAGAAGGCCCCGATGGACCAACACCACCAACGCCACCAACACCGGCCAGCGTAGAGAATGAAATAGTGTCGGAGGTGAAGTCTTCCCCAGCGCCAGCGCCACTGTCGCCGATATTGGGGTGCCGGAAACCCATGAAGAAGCGGTTTAAGCGTTGTTTTGAAGGCGATGAAGTTTCCGCTGCTTCGTCGTCGTCGTCGTCGTCATCGTCATCGTCTTCACCAAATAAAACCGCGTCTTCTTCGTTAATATATTCCGAGCCATCACAACCGGAGTGGGTCGAAGACTTCACCAACTCTCAGAAGACCAAATTGACAGACACTTACGAAATGAAAAAACGCTTAGTGAAAGAAGTGGACGAGTGTGACAGTGACATTATAGAATCTTGAAAAACAATTAGAGATAAAAAAGGTGAAATCTGCGCGGTTAAAAAGACAATTAGAGGACTTTAATAAATTATGTAGTAGGTGTTAGGTAGTTGTAGATATTAGCTTTTAATTTATAGTATTAAGTTTGTATATATATATATATATATATATATATATATATATATATATATATATATATATATTGTAGTTAATAAAAAAGTGTTTGATCAAATTTTTTATATTTTATAATGAGAATAAAAATGACTTGAAAATTTATTTTTGTGTGTTATTTCATATAGTCCCTGTCCCACATAATATTAGGTAATAAAAAAAAAAAGAGTGAATAATCCACTAAAACTACGCAATAGCAATAGTTGTAAATATTTTCTGATAATATTTACAAGTATGCTAAAACATGGTTCGGTTTATGAAGTTAAGGTTCTGTCGCCAGAACTTCTAATACTTTGTATCTCAATATTGTATGTTTTTATGAAAAAAAACATAAAATATTGGTTACAAAGTATTATAACCAACTAAAACTACGATCAAATTATTTTGTGGTCCTGAAAAGGACCGTTTGGTTGTAAAACATGCGACTCTTTTATTGAGTTGTGGAGTCGCACGGCCCGTCATCATCAGCGGGGGTGGTGGTGTTGTCCTCTGTTTATTCGATGATGAACCGCCAAAGTTCATCCCATCTAGGATCGTTCGGCTCCCACTCCAAACAATTCTCTGTGGTAGAATCTACCACAGGGCATTGGATGGGTTGTTGTTGTTGTTGTTGTTGAGTCGCTGACATGTTGAACTAAAATGATTGTAATAAGTATTGGCGGTCGTATATATAGAGACAAATTAATGGTGGGGCGTGAAAACAAATGTCGTATTACGTATTGAGACCAAAAGTTGTTTGTGGTCTCAAATACGAACGAACGATTTAACTGGGTTCCACCAGCACTTAAAGTTTTAATACTTTGTATCTAATATTGTATATTCTATACATACAATATTAGTAACAAAGTACTAATATGTACTAAAACTACGATCAAAGTATTTTGTGGTCCTGAAAAGGACCGTTGTTGTGTGCCCTTAAAAAGGGCCAGGGAGAGTGTGGGGCTTATGGTGCCCCATCCTCGCTGGTCGACCACCAGCTTGACGAATCGCAGGGGCCTTGTGGGTCGTCGGGTGTTGGTGATGCTGGAATTTCCAGCACCGCATCTTCCGTCGAGTCCGGCTCTGGCTGCGGCGACGGAGTTTCGAGTCTTTGTAAGACCCAATCGCCCGCATCGTCTAATTCCACTAGACCCGGATCATGGTCATATACTAGCGGAATCGGCTCATCCAAGTCGTCCCAACCTAGGACGTCAATTTCAAAATCCACCTCGTCGTCGTCGTCGAAGACTTGCAGGTCTCCAACGTTGTCGGCTACGGTGTCATCACTAAAGATGGATGAGCCTCGGCTGGCGGGTCTTTCTTCCTCCATGTTCATCGTATGAGGGTTGATGAATATATGACTGTGTAACTGGCCCAGTCTCATATATATATAGAACTACCCCCACCCCACCAACGGATTCTAAATGTTATGTATTGGTGAGAGCTTATAGAATTATTGATTTTTTCAAAAACTTTAAATAAGGAATTAGATTTGTTTAGACAATAAGACTTATTCTTAATATTTTGTGAAGAATACATTACAAAAAAAATAATAGAAACCTTGTTTGAACTGTTAACATTTTCATAGGTTCTCAAGCATATAACTTGGCACTTAAGCTACGAGACAAATCGTCGTTAAACGAATATCTCGCCCCATAAGTGACGATTACTAAACTACGATCAAAATATAATGTGGTCCTGAAAAGGACCGTTTTTGTGGCCCTAAAAGGGCCTGGGGGGAGGGTGGGGTGCCTACCGTGGAGTAATACCCAACGATATTAACACCGACCTAGGTGCAGCCCTTGGTCTTCTCATTGGCGGCACCGTCGTCGTCGCTGGTGGTGTCGGCGTTGCAGGCGGTGCCGAAGGTGCCGCTCCTGGTGCGGTACCCCCGCACTCCTCACACTTGCATATTTTGCCGGGCACGAATGGCCTGACAATGCCAATGATCCTTTTTGGTATATCTTCCATCTTGCCGATCGAATGTGTAATGATGAAATAATTCTAATACCGGCCTCTATATAAATTCAAAAAGTTGGAGGGGGTAAGGTGGAGTGCATATATGCATTATATAAGTTTGAGAATAATATGATTTTATAACTCACTGGACTTAGAAAAAAAAAAAAAAAAAACCCTCCCCTACAACTTCCACATACTCCCGTTCGGCGGCCCTAGCCTCCTAACTCAAGAATTTCAATTTTTTCATCTAAATTTTTTGTCATTTTTAAGATTTTCCAAATTTTTTTCACCATTGTATTCTACTCAAAATTCTAGGTAATTAAAGTGCTTTTATTTTTTCTCTATCTTGAACGGTTCCCGAGCTACAGCGCTTTAAAGAATTCAAATTACTAACTTTCTATAACCCTTTTTTTCAAATTTCATTTTTTCGAATTTTCAAAAATATTACAATATGTAGAAAAAAATTCTCTCTTTAATTTCCCAATACCGTTTTTCTCTAAATCTTCAACTTTAGCGCGTATTCAGCATTTTCAAAAAAAAAAAAAATTATAATTTTTTTTACACCATCGCATTCTCCTCAAAATTTTGGGCTATCAAAGTGCTTTTATTTTTTTTCTATCTTGAACGGTTCCCGAGCTACAGCGCTTTAAAAAATCCAAATTACTAACTTACTATAACCCTTTTCTTAAAATTTCATCTTTCCGAATTTTGAAAAGTACTACCATATGTAGAAAAAAATTCTCTTTCTAATTTCCTAATATCATTTTGCTCCAAAACTTCAACTTTGGCGCGCATTCACCATTTTTCAATTTTTTTTTGAAAAATTTTTTTTTACGTTTTTACTATCGAGAAAAATGCTTGCTTATAGTACTCGATTTCCTCTATAATTTTTTCTTATAACTTTTTTCCCTATTCCTAACCGTTACTTTCCTACAAATTTTCTAAATCGTTGTTTTCATATTTTGCCTTAAAAATTTTTTCTTGTGTTATTTAAGCTCTTTTTTCCACTTAATAAACCACCATTTTCTAAATTCCCGTACTCTTTTCTTAAAGAGCGGGCTTTTCCGCCAGCTTTTTTTTTGGTTGGGTTTCAAATAAATATAAAACTACTACTTCACTCATTACAAATTTATTGATTCAAGAACATTATTTTGTGTTACATATAATAGATACATTAAAATATAGATTTATTGGTCACCGAACCGTTTAATACATTATAACTAAAAAATGAGTCGTGAATAACTAATGCGTACACTTTAGTGTCTTTGGGGAATTTATTCTTTCTCGTTTGGAACTCCAATTTTACATCCACTGTCGATGAGTTAATCGCCTCTGGTTGATGACTGCAATTGATAATAAAAACGGGGTTTTTCATATATTCCGCGAACGTTATCATCGGATCGTTTATTTCGCGCCCGTAGTAGCTGCTTTGGAAGTTTTCGTAATTGTAATAGGCTGCTGCGTACAGTTTCTTGGCGAAATCTAAATTCCATCTTTCCTATGGATAAACGGTTGAATTCAGATACAGTCTAATGTCGCGTACGTCGGCGTGGGTAAACTGGGTTGCGTTTTTTTCTTTCTTGTCGCAATTATTGCTGTCTTGAAACCCGACGATTATATAGCGCGGTCTTTCCAGACTTGTACTCGTTCTCAAGGCCCACACGTCGGAAGATGTTTGCCTTAAAGCTGGTAATTCGTACAGATCCCATTTACGATATGCCATTTGAATACTGGCATTGTTTCCTCCTTTATTAATGCGAGACAGTATTTTCAATTTTTGCTTGTCGTCTGGAATGATGTGACGAATTTTCCATTCGATTTTGTCGATACTAATTTCTGCCTCTACTTCGCCGACGTAACAATTGGTAAAAGTGCGAGCTATAATCATAATAAGCTCTTGTTTTACGTTGAAAACACCTTTTGCGTAATCTTCGGCGAATCCCATAAGATATTTTAAGGGTAATTTCCCGGAGAATATGTTACTTGCCGTGTCTACGATATCTTGGTTTGCTTCGTCGAGACCCCATCCGCACGTCATGAGAGATCTTTGTTGCAAACTTCCGAATGAAACCATGGTTTTTAATGTCGTCGTAACTCCAGGTTTACGAACCACGGCGACCTGCTCACCTCCCATCTCGTAGCGAATTTCATCGAACAAAAATGCGAGGGCATTATTTGATAAAAAACATCTTTTCGTTGCGTCTATGGGTTTAAATTTTCCTTCGATATATATGTAACTTTCGGCGATATCCAGTATAATATCTTGAAAATTAATGGGGATACGGACTTCATCCGAATTGTTGAATGATGGAGATCCGTATGGTTTATACGTATGCTCTTCTAGACTAATAATGGAATTGTCCAAGATGGGCTCGGAGAAAACCTCTATTTTATCGCTGGTGGTGGAAATCATTTTCGCACTTTAAGACCGATTGATTTTAAAAATTTATAGTCTTCGGCAGATAACTGTTGAGATGTTTGTGATCTAACGTCTGGACGACGACTAACCTTGACGTTAACTCTTCTTTTACTTTTATTATGTTTCGGCGGTTCCCCCATCTTAGTCGACAGCACACACAATTGACGATTGAAGCAAAAACCCATTTTTATGAAAGTTTCTTCAGTTCCAATTTCACGATTATTTTCTCGCCTTGAAAATTGATTAGATCACCGCTATCGTCCAAGATGCGAAGAGTAATGTTGTCGATAAACTGACGTCCTGCCGGCATTAACGGCATATAAATATTATTTTGTGGTTCTTTACTGATTTTGTAACCGGGCTCCACGTCGATATCGAATTCGAACAAGGTATGACCTTCCACCGAATTCATATATGCTCCGGAAATTATATTACAATCTACGCGTATGATGCGTACTTTCATTATTTCCACCATCTCGGTTGATTCGTGCTTTTTGTCTCTTTTTAACACTGTATGATTAAATCCTAACATTTTACCGATACTCGCCTCTCCCCGGAAATCTATAGTATATTGGGATTTCAGTTCACATTTCAGCGTATTATTATTAGCGACCAAGTAAAAGATTCCATCGTTCTTTTCTTCAGTTGAAATCCTCAAAGCCTCCAACATAGCTTTACCTATCTCCTCTATTTCATAGGCCCCAGGTGGAATCTGCAATTGTATCGACTCGGTGGTGTAACCCTCCTTCATGTAGGCAAACTTATTGTTGCTTTCGTCCACATTAAAAATTGAATTGTATGTGTAAAATCCCAGCAATGCCAGACCATATTTGTTTTCTCTATTTAATTCGACTGGTGGATAAAAATCGGCGCTTAAGACGCTCGAGTGTCCTGTTAGTGTGAACGTATAAGACATGACTAACCATTAAAACATCACACATCTCGGTTTTATTCTTAGCGGCAACATTTAAAAAGATTCATCTTCACACCTTTTCTCACTGCATTAGATAGTGATGTTTTTATGCTATTTTCTGCTTTTATGCGCACATCGCTGATTTTGCAATAACAACAAAATATTTTTCTAGCTGTAAGATCCTCATCAGACGTAACCTCGTTTAAATTGCTGCTGCTGCTGAAATAATGTTTGCAACCGCACTGATATTTTAATATATCGATATCGCTTTTAAGGTGCTCGGGCAACTTTTCCCAAACGAATGGAATTTCATTTGGGGCTAATGCAATCATCACTTCCTTGGGCATGTTTTCTAACTGTTTCACGGTCATTTTCCTTAATCCACCGGCTAGATGAAATGCTTTCAGTGATTGCAACATTTTAGTATAGTTATTGCGATCCATTTGCGGTGTTAATGGTGACGATGATGATGATGACATCTTTTACGCTGATGATTCGACAAGAAACTTTAAGCACAAATGTCCACACCAGACTGTTCCAAAATCCTGCTGACGATCGTATGTATAGTAAATAATTTTTGATGGTTCCGATCCCGTTTGTAGATATCGTACCAATTCGATCGGTGGGGGTTAATCGCCGAAGCTGTCATAATATGTTACTTTAGAATTATTTTTTCTATAAGCTACCCAATGAGTCCCTGCACCACGCGTACTATCCAAATTCACTATTGCTGCTTCGTAACGTCGAGGACCTTGTCTAGGTAATAAATCCCTCATATAAACGCCTCGAAAGTGTCCTATTCTTTTCTTTTTGGCATATTTTTCTATATCGATGTTAGATAGTGGTCTTCGAGGTAGGGATTCAATTAGTTTTTTGATCTACGATTTAAAAATAATCCCATACCTTTACGATATGGCTTTAGAAACAAACCATTTCCTTTCGATTTTAAATACAGGCCGGCACCGGTTTTATCTTCGCTGCTTTTTTTTACTGCTTTTATGGCGCGCACAATTCCCGCTGCCCCACCGGCTAATGAACCCAAAGCTGATAACCCGGCAAAAATTGGTATTAATGGTAATATTCCACCAGTTTTAGGAATCGGTATTATTCTCGGTGTACGAACCTTCCTTTTGCCACCTGCCGCTTTTACCGATCTACGTGCTGCCGACAGAGCTATTTTAGATGCATTCATGACATTTTTTTCCAACACATTTTTACTTCCGGCTTTTAATAATTCCCTTCGAACTGCTTGTCGAATAGCTGTTCCGAAACTGGCTTTCCGAACATGTCGATTTTTATTAACACCTTTCCTTTTTGTATGACGCGTGCCTTTACTAGATGTTTTTTTTGTTGATAATGATGATGGTACACCCATACCAAAACGTTGTTTTCCTTTCATAATGTTTGTAACTAACCAAGCTGCTGTTTTTTCACCTAAACTGGAATCTTTCGATTTTACTCTATTCCAAGCACTTTGTTCGAGCTCGTAATCCGCTCGATGTCTCGCACTTATGTTGTCTTTATTATGTAAATAGGCTAAATTGTGTTTTTTGCATGCGGCATCCAAAGGATTAATGCCTGGATCACCTCTTGTTACACGTTTTATTACTTTTGTTCCGGGTCCGCAATATTGATAACCAGGAATGTGTACCTCGAATGGTAATTTATTTATTAACGAATTCACAATACCGTATCCAGTTTTGTTGGAAACGTGAGACCGTCCACTTCGTTTGACGCTCGGCATCTGAATGACAGTTTTTGTGAAAAATTGCCTATAAAATATCAAATTTTCCTAAGATGCGCGTTATCGATCTTAAACAAAAACTTCCTATTGACAATCTCGATGAAAAAGTCGGACTTGGATTTGAAAAGAAGATAATGAAGAGACACGGTCCTTTACTTCCTTCCTCTATTCGCGGCCTGTTAATTGGTCCATCCAATTGTGGAAAAACTAATGTCATGATTTCGCTGCTTACACACCCCCTTGGGCTACGTTTCGAAAATGTCTATATTTACTCGAAATCTCTGTATCAACCGAAATATGAGTATTTAAGGAAAATTTTAGCGCCCATCAAAGGTTTAGGCTACTATGCCTTTAGTGATTCCAGTAATATTGTGGAACCGTCCGATGCAAAACCAAACTCTATATTTATCTTTGATGATGTTATATGTGAAAAACAAGATGTTATAAGATCGTACTTTAGCATGGGACGTCATAAAAATATCGACTCCTTTTACCTAGCGCAAACATATTCGCGAGTGCCTAAACAGCTTGTGCGAGACAACGCCAATTTTATTATTATGTTTAAACAAGATGAGTTGAATATGAAACACATATTTTCCGACCACGTTTCACCGGATCTAACTTTTACTCAATTTCAAGAAATGTGCTCAAAATGTTGGGATAATAAGTATGGATTTTTAGTAATTGATAAAGACAGTGATGTGAAATCGGGAAGATACCGCAAAGGATTTGATAGCTATATATTACTGTAATAATAAGAGAAAACGCTCATTTGATTGTTGAAACGTCCTTTGTTAACATCATGAATAACGCGATCGACTTAAAACGTAAACTAGTGGAAGCTACCAATGCCGTCAGAAAAAAATTTAAACAAATTAAAGCGGCTAAAGAGTTTAATGTTGTGGAATTGGAAAAGTTTTACGAACCCATTTCTAAGCCGTTGACAACTATATCTGATGTGGTTAAGCAACGTCAGCAGCAGCAGCAGCAGCAACAACAACAGCAACAACATTATCCAGCTACAAAGTCACATAGTCTCAGTACATCAGTGCAGTCGACTCAAATATCGGGTTTTCCCCAACCTACACATTCCTTTCAAACCTCCACACCTATTCAGCAGCAGCAGCAGCATCGCATTTCAAAAGAAGATATTAGCCAATCGGTGTTTGATACACCCTCGACATCAACTAATACATCTCTCGCATCCGCTGACACCACAACTTCCGATACTTTAAACGCACACCTGAAAGGATTACGTTCGAAACCATCTCTATACGATACTGTATATGGTGTACGTTTTGGTTCAAAAACAGATCATAACAAAAATTTTATTGGTAATTTAGAGGTGCGTTTTCGAAATGGAAATATTGTCTTATACAAAAAAGGGAAAAATATTGCAGAATATGGTGGATCACCGGCACTTTATGATTTGTTATTTCTTAAAACACCCCCAAGTGTAGGCAAGGAACAACAACAATTAAGTGATAATGTACTTTCAACGTACAAGGAAATTTTGGAATCAACGAATGCAGTCTACAACAATTTTAAAAAAAGTGATGGTTTACGGGAGACCAGATGGAACAAATATTTACGAATTATTAAACCTCTGATAATGGGCACAAAATTAGGTGGTACTATTACAAGAAAAAATCTCTCGGAAAAACTACAGTTACCCGCAAAAAAGAAATTATCTTCGAAAAAATTTCAATATGTTTACTGGAACAAAGCTAAAGAGTTGGTGGATCGTTTACGTTTGTTGTGGAGTTTCAAAATGGCCGGTCACACTGGACACGAAAATGAAATTATGTCAATCATAGAGGAATTACGAGAAGAAGATATAATATATTAAGCTCAATATTTAATGATATTATTCAGTTCTTCCTTCGATCTGAAACCTTTAGTATTACTAATAATATGGAGCCCAGTCTAGAAAAAATCAAGATTGTTAATGAATTACATAGAACGGCTAGAAAAAATTTTGTAAGACGGCGCACGATAATAAAAGGATACAGAGATTTGTGGCAAATTGATTTGGCTGAAGTGCAACAGTATGCTGATGAAAACGATGGTTATCGTTATATTTTGGTCTGTATAAATTGTTACTCGAAATTTGTCTATACCAAAGCCATAAAAAACAAGACTGGTATAGAAGTTACTAATGCGATGAAAAGCATCATTGAAGAGGCATCATATACACCAACAAATCTGCAAAGTGATCAAGGAAAGGAGTTCTATAATACAAACTTTCAAGCCCTGATGAAAAAATATAATATAAATCATTATTCCACTTACAGCACAAAGAAAGCTGCAATTGTTGAGCGAGTCATAAGGACTTTAAAAAATAATTTATATAAACAATTCTCGACAAGAGGATCTTACAAATGGATACATATATTATCGGCAGTAACAAAAACCTATAACCATTCGAAACATCGCACCATTGGAATGAAGCCTGCAGACGTGCAAGAAAAAACACATATTAAAGCATATGATTATTTAAAAATTGTACCTAAAAAATTTAAGTTTTCCATGGGTGACATTGTGCGTATTAGCAAGTACAAAAGCTTATTCGAGAAAGGATATACGCCCTCTTGGTCAACCGAATTGTTTAAAGTTGTAAAAGTTAACGTTACAAATCCACCTACTTACTTGTTGGAATCGTTAGAAGGTCAGCCTATAAGAGGGTGTTTTTACGAATCAGAACTACAAAAAACAAGCAGTCCTGACGTTTATCTAGTAGAAAAGGTCCTTAGACAACGCAAGAAAAATCACATCGAACAATTATTTGTCAAATGGCTAGGATTTCCCAACCACTTCAACTCTTGGATAGATAAAGCTAATATTGTTTAAATAACATATTGTATGACTATATTTTTTATTTAAAATGTAAAATAAATAAACAATATATTGTAAAATAAAGTTTTTTATTTCAATCTTCATTATTAAAAACAATGACAATAAAACATCATACACATAAATAACATTTCAATATTCTTGGAGGGAAGGTCCAATTCACCGACGACTACGACGTTATCTTCAAGGCTATGCCACTCGGAGTGCGTTCTCCTATTCTTTAACCTGCTTTTTTTAGATTTTTTTTTGAAGTCGAGTCGTACGACAGTGCGCTTAATGAGTCATTTAAAGGCTGATGATAGAGTATTTTCTGCATAACTTCAATTTTTGTTTTAAGCTCACTATTATTTTTGTATATCATGGGGAGGACATCCTTGTTAAATATGTCACATATTACAACTGCAAAATTGTAAAACTTTCTATTAACAAAGTGTTTTGTCACAGCATCGTCATCATCTTTAGGTTCGCCTAAGTTGGTTATGATTTTTCCACCCATATCATACTGCCCATCCGCTGTAAGTTTAAAACCAATCCCTTGTGGCCCAGATAATATATGATATTTTTCATTATATTTCTGACGACCAAGTTTATCAATTGTGTTGTTTCCTCGACTCATTTTCAATCTTTACTAAACTATTTTATTTTTATTTGCCCTACTTATATTAAATATTTCAGCTGAGAAAAAGAAACACTGACTATGATCTACTGGGTTGGTATGTTTATAAAAGAAATAAAATAAAACTGTGATTGTAACAGATATTTATTTACAGTTATTTAATTGCACAAATACAAAAATTATAAAAAATTAGTTTTCCATGTCTTCGTTTTCGTTGCTCAAAATTCTATCCCATCCGACACTATTTCGATCGTCAACGTCTTGGGCTGTTGCTGTTGCAGAAACCAATTCATATTTTGCAGCAAGCTCACCTGGTAAATGTGGAATATTGACGAGGTATTCTTTTAATTCTTCTTCAACCATTTCAGCACAAAATGTATCCATGTCTATGGAACCATATAAAAATTTGTCGCACAAGTGTGCCCCAGCCATAAAATTGATAGTATCCCTGATCTCGTTCTTATATTGATCTTTGGTTACATCAATATGCGACCAATCATTTACGCTATCTAACATATCGTGAGCCCTATTTCTTAATTCTCTCCCCAACCAAAATATGTATCTATCTACACATTCGTTGGCGGTCGTCGTCGTCGTCGTCGCATCAGCAGACATCTTTAACAGAAATAATGAACACGCGTAAGTATTCTGACATGTGCAACTATATTTTAAATTTAATTACATCCTTTTTTTCAAACAATTTACATACAATTTACTCCAATGAGCCAAAACGTAATAATGTTCGAGTATTGTTTCCAAAAACTCTAGTGCCCTGCCCCAAATAAGTTAGAGTGTATTTATCTTTAGTTTTACTCATAATATCTACAATATCGTCAGATAGTGTTTCGGCCACACGTTTTGGTAAAAAAGTCTCAAATGTGCTATTATCACCGTCATCGTGTAAAGCCACTAAAAGAGTTTTACCAAATCGTGTAGTCATTGAAACCATCTTTACAATTTTATACACTTTGCCTACAATCATTTCGGTAACCTTTTTTTTCTCTAAAACCTCGAAATCTTTGCTAAACATTTCATTAATTTCATCTAGAGTTTCTTTTGCAATACTCATTATTGAAAAAAATGGTATATAAATCCAAAAATTACCGTGAATATAAAAGCACTTTCAGAACACTACACGAACACAATATTTGATGTTTATGCCACTGATATCTGCGACTGTTTGAAGTCACTTCTTCTCCCACGAACCTTTATAGCGGGGTTTCAAGGTCGAATTGTAACAATGGTGGGGGTAGCTTAACGATAGAAATAGTGGGAGGAGTATTGAAGGTCAAATGACGTCACACATTTAAATTGGTATAAGGATAACTTCAAGGACAAAATATAATGAAACAAATAACTACATCTTATGTACTTTATTCATTGATTTTTTTCTGCCATTCTTCTATGCGTTTAACATTATCACCTAAACCTAATTTCCTTAATTTGTTCAATAATAATTGTTTGTTTTTATATCTAAGAAAATTCTTACAAACTATACTAGCTAAAAGACACACTTCGGCATGGTCCATATACTTAAAAAATACACTAAAGTCCTGAGCCCCCGAATCTTGCATTTCATATGCGTAAAATTCCGAACAGGCTGCAGAAATTAGAAATTCCTCGTACATTTCTCGCACTAAACTTTCCATATTAACTACTACTACGTTAAACTTAAGTCCTACACTCTAATTTCATCTAACACAACCGGATCTGCAATGAACCTAATCAGTTTTTCCAAACAGTCACTAAACCCCAACTTTTTTATCTCACGAACAAAGTCTTGTAAATTTATTGTTTTGCTGCAATATTTACGACATGCATTCGCAGCCTTTTCATATTCATAAGCCAAATCACAATAGCGCGACGCCCATTCTGCTCGACTTTTCATTGCATCATTGAAATAATTATTAGCCGTTTCAGTGAACTCATCGCCCAATTTTTTTACTGTCTCTTGCAAAGCACTATTCATATTATTCACTCATTTTTACATTCACGACACTTTTTTATTGCTGGTGGTGGCCCATCTATATGATGACGATATATTTGTTCATAGTGAATGTAACAGGGTAAGCTTAACTGTAGTTCCTTGTTACACCGATATGACGCTGGCAGCTTATCCCAAATTTGCCGTAAACTCAGCGTATCAACGCAAGTTTTTAAATATTCGAGAGGAAAAAATGCTAGATCCTTCTCTTCAAAATCACACAAACTTTTTAAATTACTCTGATATAAACAAATTACTCTGCCGACTTGCTCTATAATTTTTTCTTTAGATACTTCCGTATCTGACATTTCACACTGAATGAATGCAAGTAGACTCACACAATTTATAGAACAATTTGCAAGGTCAAAATCATTTCAAGATCATCCCACACTATTACAATGCACAAATAACTACTTCAAGGTCACACACCCAAGATGACCTTCAACAAAGTCAAGGTCGTCTCGACCAAGGTCAAGGTCAAGGTCACACACACAACCTTGAACACAAGGCCAAGGCCAAAGCACACGTGCACTTTCAAGGTCAATGACAAGGACATGTGGGCGGGGCCAAAGAGGGGTGAAGCAAGGTCAAGGTCAAGGTCGAGGAGTGGGGGATCGAGCGAATCGGGTTATGTTCACTACTAATATGTTTCAGATATTGATTTACCTTAAAATAGAAAAAATATTTAGTTACTTGATAATCCCCTTAAATAGTAATAGTCACAAGTGTGCAATATCACAGGGAAGCTTTCAAACTTCAATAGATTAAAAACAGAATTTTTCGAGCACCAAAGAAACGAGTTAAATTATCATTTTAAGATATTACTGATGACAAAAGTTCATATTATCAGCTGTAACAGTCAAACAAATTCAAAATAGATTTCATTCTTCAGTTTATATTTTCTTCTAGTGAGTGGAATATTTCTTATTATTAATTTTTTATGAACAATATATGCCTTTAATATTGAATAATAGGCCCAAAGAAACGAGGGTTTTTAAGACTTTGATAAATATACCGACAAACTTTCTCGTTTGTAATATCATTACCTTCCTTCCTACGCACCCTTTTTGTACAAATTTCCCACGTGTATCGTACACATAATGTTTTTATTGCAGTTACATTACATTAATAACTATTTATAAAATGTTTTTCCATAACATTTCTGAACGATAATTTATATACATTTAGTAAAGTAAAATAAAATATTTCTCATTTTTAATAAGATGAAATCACAATTTCTGAACTGATCCTAACTATGTATTCTAAGAACAAAATAATAGTATTTATTTACCAGATTCAAAATTTGTGTGACAGAAAATTTACTTACAAACTTAATCTTCATGCAAGAGAAAGTAACTTTCCTTATGTTGAAAAGAAATATTACTGACCTAAAAAATATTTGTATGTGTAAAGAGTACAGTTCAGTAGAATGACAAATTTTACGTACTCTTCGTACATATTTATCGAGAAAGACAAAATGTTTTGATGAGAAATAAAACCAGATGTATATAATAAAAACAATAGTTTTTGAAAAAGATTTACGTAAGTCAGTTGTGTAGGTTTAGCAGCCTAAAAGAATCATCTTTACATTTTCCCTTTAATAGAAATACAACAAATATTTCGATTTTTTTTTTGTAAATATAATGAATACAGGAATTTATTTACTGAAAGTTGGCCAACAATTTACAAAAATGAAACAAAATGTTGTCAAGATGCATTCTGTGTAAAAAATATTCGGAATTATTTAATAAAATAAAAAAATGAATTTGATCACCAATATTTATTTTCTCGCTTTTAAAGTAAGCTCCATCAAGTACAATACTATACCAGCTCTTGACTAAGTCCTTTATACATATGTCGTAGGCTAATTAAGATATGGCCTTCAGCTCTTTTAGCGAATTTTGATATATGACCTCATTTGGCTCAAAACGCCTTCCGCAAAGTGGTAATTTTAGCTTCGGGAAGAGCCATATCAGACAAGTAAATTGCTTGGTCGCTGACATTCTTTGAGTTTTTACCAAAAAACTCTTGTACCCAGATGGCTTTGTGATATGGTTCATTATCGTGACGCAAAATCCATGAATTGTCCTCCAACAGATGAGGCCGTTTTCGGCGGATTTTCTTGGGTAAACGCTTCACGACGTCTAATTATGTAGTATTCCTTATTTACGGTTTGTCCCTCTGGAATAAATTCGAAGTGCATCACACCACGATAAGAAAAGAAAACAGTTAACATGACCTTGATCTAGCAACTTTGACGCGGTTTCTTAAATTTAGGCTTGTTAGCTTGTTTGCATGTCGTATCTGCAAACCTAAGTCTCGTTGCCTATTATGATGCGTTTTATGAAGGCAAAATCACTAGAAACTGTAGAAATCATATCTGCTTTCGATCATTTTTTTGCACAAAATTGAGCTTTTTCGAAACCATTCATATCGTGATGAATTTTATGCAGTTATAATATTATGAACAGACTTAAGAGATAGCTAGAGCCAACTCTCCAAGACCCACATGATGATTTTTACAAATTATCCACCACTTCCCAGCCCTCTTTAAATTCGTTATAGGTATTATTCTTATGTCTTTGTTTTTGACGTAAATCACCGTGAGAATCCTGTAACATTTCAGTGATTCGACAAATAAGATTTCTTTAAGGCAATCTCTTTGCTAAACTAATTTTTCCATTGTTAAAGTCCCAGAGCACTGAAAAGTATAAGTGACTAATCGTGCTCAAATTCAGCGTGACAACTCGGTACTAATTTACAGAAAAAAATTGTAGCGCGCGTCTTTCAAATGATGAATTCCGGGTATTTTTTACACAATAGATATAGTGGAAATTATATTTAGTTTTTGGAAATATTTACAGGATCTTGCAACTGAGTTAAAATTTATTTTTATTGAAAAATACTTGATATTAAAAATTGAGTTCAAAGAAAAAAACACACTGTGTATGAACCATTATTCTTTTGATGAATAGTTCATGCTTTGATATTAAAATAGTTCTCAGCGGTATACACTTCGCACCATATGGTGTGAATAAGCTGAGACTGTCTGTTTCTGTTTCTCCCACGAGCTAGAAGTAAAAAGCTCCCCTTATTAATAAAATTAGAAAATTTACGACCACTTTCATTTGCTGTTACGGTAAACATGTCTAGTTCAAATAACATAATATAATACTACACTTGTAAAGGTTATTGTTACAGTTACAATATTGACCTTTTGAAAATTAAGATTTGTGTTAAATTTTTTATTGGATTCGTAAAATAATAGATTTTCGGTAGTAGTTTCAAACAAGTGCCACCGAGAATTATAATCCTTGCCTAACAAGAGATTTTTAAAAAGTTTTCATTGTAATTCGAATATAACAACTTTAGCTTTTTTAACAGTATTTCGTAAAATGGTATATGGATATAAAATTCCATGTACTAAGTACCTCCGGTGACTATAAATTTTTAAGTATAAATGGTAATGCAATGACTTCTGCTGCAGTGGGAATATATCGTTATTCACTTTCTTAATATGGATGTTATTAAATACTATAAAGATCACGAGCCTTGTATTAGTGTTAGTTGACGCCTGTAAACGTAGTATCACATCTCTGAACCGATGTACGCGACAGAACAAAAATGTTCAAAGTACAGAAACGTGGCGGTGTTAACCCCGCGGATAGTTTTTGCTATATATGTGGTCAGTTTACCCCTAAATCGCAGAAAAGAATAATTAACAAAATGATCAAAGTAGCTTGTCATAAGTATTTGGATGTCTTGTTTGCGATCAAGATCGGGACTAGTTTTCCCACGTATGTTGCCAAACCTATATAGCAAATCAAGATAACTAGTTAAATGGCAAATGCTCTTCTATGCCTTTTGCAGTTCCAATGATTTGGCGAGAACCAACAAATCATTTTAATGACTTACTTTTGCATGACAAAAGTATCTGGTTTTTCAAGAAAGAGCAAACATAATATTAAATATCCAGATAATCCCTCAACAATAAAACCGGTTCTTCATAAAGAAGGTTTACAAGTTCCAGCGCCCCCAGCAAAATGGGAGGAAGATTTAGAAAAATGTGATGATAAGGCAGAACCTGATAATGTGTCAGAAAAAAAACGATTCTTATTTTTCCGACAGTGAAGGGAAAGCACCCCATTTAATCGACCAACCTGAATTAAACGATCTCGTCGGAACCTCCACTTGTCCAAACAGCATTAGTAAGTATTAGGGTCTAGATTAAAACAATGCAATTTACTAGCCACTGAAACCAAAGTTACAATATTTAGGAACCGTAAGCAGGAGTTATTCTGGTTTTTTACTCTGAAGGATAAAATGTATGTGTTAATTCAAATAGTACTAACCCGGACGAATGGCGCTTATTTATAGATTTTTCTAAAATAAGTTTAAAAGCAGTTCTGTTTCATAATAACAACAAAAGACCCTCTATTCCTCTTGCATATGCAGTTGACATGAAGGAAATATATGAAAGTGGCAAATATATGATGACCTAAAAGTCATGGGATTAATCCCAAAAAAGTACTGTTACCTCCATTACACATAAAACTGGGGTTTATTAAAAATTTCGTTAAAGCATCAGATACCTTAAACAAATTTTTCCTAAACTAAGTGATGCTAAGCTTAAGGAACGAATAATTGTTGGACCACAAATTAGAAAAATACTAAGGGATCAACAGTTTGATCAAAAATTAAGTGATCTGGAATCAGCTGGGTGGCTGTTTCATGTTAGTGACGAGCAAGCAGGTTCCACCAAGACATGTTAACAATGGAGCAACGCTACCAAGGCAGATGAGATCTAGCAATAATGCGGGATTATTGTTCGTTTCTTTTGAGAAAAAGTGATCAGAAATTTCAACAAATGTCAATATTTCCAAAAAAGTTTTGTAGGAAAGACGTACTAAAAATATATTTTCATGTCTTCTTCTTCTTCCTCTTTTATTTAAGACTGACGTCTTGTTTTTCTGCTATATTAAGCCTCCTGTGATGTTGATGTCCAACATTCGTGCCATCGTTTTCGAGGTCGACTAGTGTTTGATATCTCGTTCTTAGCCCATTTTGCCCATCGATCGTCGCCCATTCTGTCCACTTGGTCCCTCCATTATCTGCGGTTTGACCTTATGAACCCTACCACATCAAGCACCTTAAGCTCTTCCCTTATTCCGGAACTTCTTATTTGATCTCTTAAGGTTACTCCTTTGATTGTTCTTAACGTTTTCATTTCAGCCGTTCGTAGCATACTTTTTGTTTTAGATGTTTCGGCTCGAGTTTCCGATGCATAAGTTAGTATGGTCTTATCACAGTTCTGTAGATGCGTACTTTGCTCTCTGTGGACATATGCTTATTTTTCCAGGTTGTGTCTCTCAGGTATCCTGATATCCTTGAAGCCTTGTTAGCCTGTGCTTTGACTTCCTGGTATAGATTTTTATTGCTTGATACATCAAGTATCTGCAAGACATGCTTTGTCCGATAGGATGGTTCTTCACCACCAATTTGCATCTGACAGGATCTTTTGAAATTACCATCGTTTCGGTCTTTTCTGTAGATATTTCCATATTTAAATTTTTTGATGTTGTCTGGAATCGGTATAGTAGTCATTGCAGATCGTCTTCATATTCTGCTAACAGTAAGGCGTCGTCGGCAAAACATGAGATTTTTAAAGATTTTCGTCCCATTTTATATCCTCCATTGACTTCTTTTACATTTTGTATTATCTTGTCCATATGTAATTAAAGAGAAATGGACTCATACTATCGCCTTGTCGTATTCCCGCCATGCTAAGTATTTTCTTTGTTACTCCTTGTTGTGTCTTTATGCGTGTCTTATTGTTTTTATTTAGCTCTTCAATTACCGTAATATAGTTGTGGTTAACGCCATTTTCCTGAATTATTTGCAAGACGTCTTTAAGTCGAATTCTATCAAACGCTTTTTTAAGATCCACTAGGCAGATGAAAAGAGGTTTATTGTATTCTATCGATTTTTCAGTAGTCTGTCGGATAATGAAAATCGCATCAACTGTTGATCTGTTCTGTCTAAACCCGTGTTGTTCTTCACGTATTGCAATTTTACTGGTTAGTTTTGAAGTCATGATTTTTGTTAATAATTTGCTTGTACTGTTTAGTAGTGTTATTGTTCTATAATTGTTGGGGTCATTCTTATTTCCCTTTTTGAAGATGGGTATAGTCAGGCTGTTCCTCCACTGTTTTGGAATACTGCAGGTTGATAGAATTTTGTCGAACAGTATTGTTTTTTCATATGTATTTTTGTAAATAAATCCTGTTATCCTTAAAGTATTTTGTTTTTTTTTTTCGTTGTAATGTATAGAAATGTTTGTATTGAATAAAAATAACTAATACATTCTATAACTAAAAATCTATACGTGGTGGAAGATTTTTGTTGTCGAATTCGCTATCAGGATGCTTTAATCTTCAACGAATAGTCATTATAACATCAGTTGCAATTTTTTTTTGTATTTATTGACTAGTCAAATGAGCAAAATATGTCTAGTTTTACGTCTCTGTGCTATATCTAATTGATTAATGACTCAGGGGTATTTTTTCCATTCCTACTATTTATTTTCTAGTTAACAAATAGCTCTTAAATAATTTAAGTACACTTCCTCTTAGCTCATATATATATATATATATATATATATATATATATATATATATATATATATATATATATATATATATATAATTTTTTAATAAGTTTTCCTCAGCTGATGAGGCCAATGCTTTTGATAAGTTTAAGCATATTCTTAAAACTAACTAATTATTTACGAGATGCCTTAGAATGACTCTAGTACTGAAAAATAGCTGTTAGTATGTATTTTACTGTTAAGTATCCTTGTTGATTAAGCATCTACACATAACTAACTCAAATCATTTTTGGAAACTTGGCAAATGACTTATTGGTCTATAAATTTCCATTAGTTTGGAATCACACTTTTTATATAACGGTTTAATTAAAGACAGCCTGAGTTGATCCGGAAAAATACCATGTTCAAGATAACTGTTTAACAAATGGTACAACTTCAGGTAATTTTTGCTGGTATATCGTCAATCCCACTGCTAAGTTTATTTTTTATTTGATTTGATAAGTTACATAGTGCAACTGTGTAGTAGACCGATTAAAAAATTTACTGGATTACAGTTAAATAATTTTGTTATCCATAATATAATTATTCCACCAAAAAAATTGGAGGCTGCTCGTTTCAGTTTCATCATTAGAAAAAATTTAATTAAATTTTTTGTGTTTCCAGCATCCCAAGAAGGTCTTTCATAACTAATATTCAACGTCCTAACAAAATTTATTATTATTCCGCTCAACCGTAAAAGGTTTCTTTTCTTTCAAGTACCGACAAAAAGATGGTCTTTTAATTAAACATCCGACACTATAATTGTCTAACATTGTCCATTCTCTGCAAGAGCATTTGTGAAAAGCTTTTGGAAGAAAATATCGATGGATTTTTATCCTGAAAGTCTAGGACTTTTTTTTATAGATTTTCATCAGTAGCGTGTCAGACACTTTTTTATATTTCTTTGATATAAGCGTAGGTTCAGATGGCGTATATTAATTACAATAAGAATTAAAAGTTTATAGAAATATTTACCTAATTTCATTTCGCGTCTTTAAAATAGTAAGATTAACATTAAATAGAGACATTATAAACTTTAAATAATTTTTTTCATTATGCACACTTTTCAAATGAATTGACACGTTACAAAATATTTCACATTTATTACTTATATTTTAAATTCTAAAAGTAGAGAACATTAATCGTTGTAAAGGTTAGATTTATAAATTTTAAAGAATAAGATTTACTTAAATAACAAATACCTTTCAATTTTCAAAAAAGTAAATTATATTCAAAAAAATAATCTCTTTCTCTTGAATGATACAAAAATTTAAAATTTTCCCGTCAATTTCTAAGGCTTATAGTTTTTCCTCAGGAATACAAAGAAAATTTAGTTAATTATTTTTTTTTAAATCATATTTTTTTTTAAATGTCTAACGTAACGGAGATATGGCTTAAATGAGGTACTCTTTTAGGCTGTAGGTTTGACTTGTTGCCTAACCGATAAAGACTCATGAATTCAGGCCATACGGAACCTTTGATAAAACCAAGGAAGTCAGGAACGGACTAAGTTGGTAGGACCAATATTTTGATAGGTGTCAATTCTTAGAACTTAACATAGATTTTTAGATACTTATATTTTAGACAATTATTTAAAAAAAGGTACTCAGCATTTATTTCAAAAATTCAACCATTTTCGAAAAAAAATAAATTTGTTTGTTTGCTAGAAGAGCAAGAAATCCTGCTGATAATCTAACAGCATAAGACAGCTCGCAAATAACCATAACAAACTGTGTTGTCGATGAAACTTTTCAAGAACTATTCATTCTTTTTATATTCAAATTGTACACAATGTCAGACGGTTGCCCTGCAACAATATTTTTTCTAAATTTGAAGATTTGGGGGGGGGGCGTCTACCTACACCGCTCCCCTCCCTTTGGTTCCAGGCCTATCTATAGATAATTCTTATATTGCAGATGCTAAAATGTGATGATTCTAAGAAAACTCCATTTTTTCTTATAGAGGACACCACTACACTTTGTAAAGGTAAAAAAACTATATCACAATGAGAAAAAAAATCTAACTCTGACTTATATTATTTTGGAATGATATTTCAAGAAAATTACCAAATTTAGAGCAAAGAATTTATACAGCATGTCCGAAATTTTCGTTCGTAAAAACATGAAAAATATTTCATATGAACATAGGTCCGCAAATGTCACAAGGGAATTATGGCCGTTTAAAGTTGGCCCTCGAACACGGGTTTTTATCTAAAATCTTTGGAACTGCTTGAAGCCCGATATGCTTTTTTCTAACTAATATCAATAGATGTTATTTTTTGATGTTAAGAGTAAGTGGAAAATTTGGCCTGGGGCGTTATGACAGGGGGCAGTCAGCTTTATTTATCCGGATTATTTAAAATTGTACCTAAAAATTATGATTCCGCAAAATTATTTCCATAAAAGAGATATTCTTGTAAAAAATTGCTACATTAATAGTTTAGAAGAAAACCCACTTTAATTAAATTAATGTATAAACTTTGATTTAGTTTTGTTTAAATTAAACATCGAAGTAGTTCTTATGACTACTATAAATTTGAAGCGAAAACGTCAAGTAGCTTGTGGTGTACAATCTTCCTTCCAAGTACACGAACGGAATTTCCGCATACCCTGTATATCCATGTTGAAATCTCTTCAAGTTTATTAATAAATTAGGTTATATAAAATTGCTAGACTTTATGTTTAGCATAGACGTAAAATAAATTAATATTACTTTTATGTAGACTGCGAATCCTATAGAAGAAAGCTCACGCTTGAAAAGAGATACAGTATTTTTGAGGAGCAGGACCTCTCTTTCTAATTTTGGTCAGGTAACAGGAGTATACAATAACATTTGGAGTATCGTGCTTAACTTCGTCCTTAGATAAAGAGGTTCTGCTCCTCGAAAACGCTCTATCTATTTTTAAGCGTGAGCTAACTTTCTTCTATAGGATCCGCAGTCTATATTAAAGTAATATTAATTTCTTTTATATCTATGATATTTAGTAGAACATAACTTCAATCTATTAGGTAGTTTATTATAAAAGATTAGGATTTTAAAGTGTTACCAAACGATTTGGGTTTGCAATATTTTAATGAAACACTGATGGAGTGATAAAGCGGCATGGGGCAAGTTTTAAGATATTTTTCACATGGACCTCCTCTCCACAAATTGTATGGTGGGTGGCAACTGTAAATATCAAATAAAAGGTATTTCTTTTTTTCGAAGTTAAATTAGCCTTAAAGTTCTTTTTTGTACTAGAAATGTACGATTATTATCACATTTACATCCTCCGGATACGATTTCAAAATCGACGGACTGTTGAGTCCCAATGCTTTTTAACAAAAACTCTCTTATCACTATTTACACTTAAATAGTTATTGCGACACCAAGTTGCTGTATTATTGACAACTAGTTTTACTTTTTGGGGAAGCGTTTTTACATCATTTACTGGAGTCGTATCATCCGCATACATAGTCACATGATCAGCACCAAGAATTATAAGGAGATCGTTAAAATAAAGTATAAATAATAGCGATTAAGGACCAATTCCTGACAAAATCCTGCTGTAACTGGCTATGATGATGACACGCCTAATTCATATTTTACCTTAATTTCCCTAGTTGACAAATAGGATCCGATTCGTAGTAGCAAATTACTACGGATATCTGTATTTTGAGATTTGAAAATGATTATTTTTGATTGAATCTAATGCTAAAGGTAGGTACAAAAATATGGTTACCACATATCTATTTTGATTTAAACTGGAATAAATAAAATATAATATATGACAAGATGCTATGTTAGTGGACCTGTCAAATATTTTTGAAAAAGAAGTGAAGTATGGAGCTTTATCTGTAGTTTCTGTATTTCCTATATATAAAATTTTAGATAATATTTTTTGAGATTGACTAATATGTTCTTTAATCACCTGATGTTAAGATCATCACAACCAAAAAATTTTAACGTAATAAGAAATTCGCAGTTTTTAAAACGTAATTGACTGCGACTTTCTTTACAGTAAAAAATACATGAAGCAAAGTAATTGGTAAAAGTTATTTGGTCTCAAAACTTATGGTCTAAAAAATTATGAAGCCCCATAAAAACGAAAACTTTTTTGATCTTGAAATGTATTACAAAGATTAAAATAAAATTATATAATTTAATGGCTAAAACCTATTCAAAAAGATTTTCACCTAGGTCATCGCATATCTGTAATTCCACAATCAACCTTCCTTACGCCACTATGTTGTTCAAAAGATCTGCATTAGATTCTAATAGCGTAACATAAATGTTTTATTTAAGGTAAGCTTATAAGTAGAAATCCACTATTGTGCGATCGGGTCAAGAAATTGGTCTATTTCCGCTAATCCAGTTCTCGGTAATCTGTCGATTCAACCATTCTCGAACAATTAGGACAAAATAGAATACGCCAGATGTCCATTTTACCGGAAGTATATGGATTGTCTATTGGCATTTTATTTAAATAATAAAAAAATTTAATTAATTTTCAAATAATTTTGTCTGTTCATATTATCATCGAGGTAAGACACAATTAGTTTTTTTTACGTTACAGGATACCACGGGTTAATTTTATTGGAATGTTGTCTTCTCCAACGTAAGTATAGTATTCATTCGACCAACAGCGCATATTTTAATGATTTACTACTATTCCATTAGTTCGGAAATTCGTTTCAACGAAAATAATATCATTTAAAACATTTCTGTTCTGTAAATATTTTTCCCCTATCAAAATAAAATTAAAAACATTTTGCATCGTCGTTTTGTTCCAGAATGTAGATAAATTTTGTTTGTATGTTTTGGATCTATTGCTTTTTATGATTACTTCTAAATGTAACTTGCTTATATCTCCAATTTCTGGTACAATCGTCTTGTGAGACTTTCAGGGAAAACGTCGAACAGAACCTAAAACCATGACTGCTGCAACAGTTTTTCTTTTAGAGGAGTATTTTTATTTTAATTTTGAATATATTTCTTGTTCTCATGATTTTTAAATAATTTTGTTGTATCTAAGCATTTTACAATTATATTTTGTACTTTACAAAACGCGATATGATATTTTAAAAGAAAGAAAGTATTTTTATGGAGTTCTATAAAAATATTTTGATAAAATCAACTTTCTTGCACCAGTAATTTTTCCTCGTATCTCCAAAAAATAAAGCTACACCATGTAAATGAATTCTACACAATTTTTTATTTTTTTGGTTTAAGTTAAGTAGAAGTAGGAACAGGCTCGGATCCAAGGGGGGGGGGGACGATCGATATTATTTCGGTAATAAATTTAAAATAAAAAGTTTTTATATTATTATTTTATTTCTTATGATTTCTTAATAATTCACATACAGTATAAAATACAGATAATTTTGACATATTTAACACAAATCACAACTGTATTTTTATTATTTTTAATTTTGGCATAAAAACCATTTTAGGCACATTCAGACTAAAACGTAGCCTTATTCTTTCAAAAAATTCGAAGTTACAATTTAAATTCTTACAAAATACTCATTGTCAAAAAGAAAAGAAGTTAAACATATATAAAAAAATAAATTCGTCCATATAATATTAAAAAATTTTTTTGGGCTATCGGTTATTTTGTTATTAATTATAAACATTTTAGGAAATTTGACGTTTCAGTTTATTTATTTCTTAAATTAAACACTAAAAAGGGATTAAAAGGTAATTAGTTTTTATATGTTACAGTTTAAACTAGATCTACTTATTTTTATTTCTATTGCGCTTGCATCTTAATTTAATTTCCTTTATTATATGAAATATCCGACAAGCTTAAAAAATAAAATAAACGTGTTAATTCTACACGCTTAAGAAAAACAACAAATATAATAATAAAATAATAAAGAAATGACGGCTAATTGGAATTAAATATATATAAAATTAAAGAATGGGACATACTAAAATAAAAATATATAAAAAAAAATAAAAAGAAATTATAAACAACATTAAACAATAAAATAAAACAAAAACAAATTGTGTTTACACTGGTAAACATTACGTATCTAATTCATAATCAAATTCAGTGAAGCTATCGTCGCTCAATTAATTGAGTTTCCACATTTTGTTTTATTCTTTTATTATATGGATTTTTCCCAATTTGCCGCAGTAACTTTGTTCAAAAAAATCTTTCAAAAATTCAGTTAAATTACTAATTTTGTACACTGTATTATTTCTAGCAACTCTGCCTTTTACTTGAGAGAGATATTTCCTTCTCCAACGCACAGTTTCCGGCCGATCTATAAGAACAGATTTCCTGGTTTTTTCCATCAAAAATTAAATCCTCTGAGCAATTTCTAGAGTTCAGTTCTTTTAATTTCAGGTAAATCCCGATCTTCATTGATTTTAGTAAGAATTTTGTTGACGGTTGGGATCTGCTTCTCATAATAAAATGTATGTACAACTCCTTTTATTGCAGTTTTCATCTCTTCTTCCAACGAGGTTTTTCATCTGCCTGTGATCGAATGGGGGAGTACGAAACATTCCAGTCGTTTTTTCTCCTTCAGTATTCGGTACATAGTAGATTTTCCTGTCATGTTGGAACACATCTCAACAGAGCTTTTAACATTATTATCTAGATATTGATATCTTACGGCATCATAAGCATGCATCGTAATAAGTTTTTCATTGAGGAAAAATGCCTTGGTTTAACGATTTTGGATAAATATAAAACAAGCACAAACAAAATAAATCACTAAGGACACACTGTAAGGTGTACTTTTCTGACTGACAGAAATAAAAATGAACTATCAGAAATTTTATTATTGCTGTAAATTTATAAAAGCTTATAAGATTTAAATATAATTAAATATAATTAGATTTACGGCAGTCCTCCGTTACCTGCGGTACTGGAGCAAGTACGTTGGAGATTTCTGTAACAGGTTTATAACTCTCTCTAGTTTTTTAATAAAGTATAGGAATGTGTATACTTGCGATCGCCCCCCCCCCCTCCCAAGAGCTCTGAGTTCAGGAAAATAGAACCGATTCTGCCTTTTATATTAGGAATGTGTATGCTGCTGACACTCCCTCCCCGTTGACAACTTGTTTTTTCTTGCGATAGCTGCCCCCCAATAGCTTTTGCACTAGAAATGGGAATGTCTCCGGTGTCCCCCCCCGTCGACAACTTGCTTTTGCTTGCCATAATGTACTTTTATGATGTCCCCCCCCCAAAGAGAGAGGCTGGATCCGCCCCTGAGTAGGAATGTCATAACTTCACAAATATAAAAAATTTTCCGTTTCGGTATTTGTATAAACTAAATTTAATTATTCAGTATTTGCGATTCGAGTCTTCACGCCAGTGATAATCCTCCATTTAACGTTTATTTTTTTAATTTTAACTAAATGTATTTTACTCATTTTTGTCTTGTGCCCGATACACCATCACAAGGAGTACAATTATGTCTCCTCTCTTCTTATAATGCACCTTCCAAAGGGAAGATCGCCTCACAGATTGAGAATCGCTCATTGTATTATATAATTGAGATATTTATTTTACTCATATCTACCATTTAGCTTGAAATTTAAAACTATTTTTAGCTGTTTGCCAACTAGGTACTTCAACAATAAAGAATTCAAGTATTATTTCCCTTAACATTTTTAATTTGTTCCTTTGCAAAAAATTAATGATGCCCTGTTATGTCGAGTTTTGACCTATATTTACTACGAAACAATTTGAATAGAGAACGCCAAAATTTAAAGCGCATCCTGCATTATATTATCTTAATTTCTTATTTTGTACCCAAAGTTCTTGCAAATAAATTCTCCCCACGATTCCTCGTTGCGATAACATTATTAAGAAATTCACATAGGAATTTCTTTAGAATATAACTACACAAAATTCTCTTCAACATTTCGAAAATTTGGTAACTCGTTTGATTGTTGTAATTAGTATTTCTCTAGATAGAGATCTAATTACCTCCTTCAATATGTTTTATTATAACATTTTAACATTGACTCAAAAAACTAAAAACTTTGTCATGTGCTATATTTTTGAGAAAATTAAACAAATTGTCGTAGTTTCCTCATATATATATATATATATATATATATATATATATATATATATATATATATATATATATATATATATTAAATGCGAAACAGTTAATGCAAACTTCGCTCCATCATATCCTTTCTATGTTGCACAGTTAGAATAAACTGTAATAAAACACAATTTTTCCTATTCCACCACCATCGAGATGGTGGCCTACCTGTACCACCATACCGAGAAGAAAGTCAAAGCTTATCCTCCCCGCCACAGTGATATGGCAGAGATACATGTTTCGTCTCTTACTAGACTCATCAGGGCACCGACATGTACCTGGCTGTGCAAAGGACAGATAGGAAGGAAGCATGCAACACTGAACGCGGCTTCGCCGGCCTCTCGTCGGATGGCTTATATATGTTTATACGGCTTTCACGGATTCGTCCGTATGAGATGAATTAACAGTGGTTATATCCACATTATGCTGTTGTAGTGCTGAAATCACATTCAGCAAACGTACAACTATATGCAACTCCGTATGTAAGTGAAGTAAAATGCGAAACAGTGAATGCTAACTTCGCTCCATCATATATCTCGATAGTGCTGGAATAGGATGAATTGTGTTTTATTACAGTTTATTCTAACTGTGCAACCTCTCACACAGAAAGGATATGATGGAGCGAAGTTTGCGTTCACTGTTTCGCATTTTACTTCACTTACATACGGAGTTGCATATAGTTGTACGTTTGCTGAATGTGATTTCAGCACTACAACAGCATAATGTGGATATAACCACTGCTAATGCATCTCACACGGACGAATCCGTGAAAGCCGTATAATCATATATAAGCCATCCGTCGAGAGGTCGGCGAAGCCGCGTTCAGTGTTGCATGCTTCCTTCCGATCTGTCCTTTGCACAGCCAGGTGCATGTCCGTACCCTAATGAGTCTAGTGAGAGACGAAACATGTATCTCTGCCGTATCACTGTGGCGGGGAGGGTAAGCTTTGACTTTCTTCTTGGTATGGTGGTACAGGTAGGCCACCATCTCGATGGTGGTGGAATAGGATGAATTGGGTTTTATTACAGTCTATTCTAACTGTGCAACCTCTAACACAGAAAGGATATGATGGAGCGAAGTTTGCATTCACTGTTTCGCATTTTACTTCACTTACATACGGAGTTGCATATAGTTGTACGTTTGCTGAATGTGATTTCAGCACTACAACAGCATAATGTGGATATATGCCGTATAAACATATATATATATATATATATATATATATATATATATATATATATATATATATATATATATATATATATATATATCTTTACTTTTGAATTTAATGAATTTATTTTACTTCGAAAAAGTTCTGCATGTCCCCATAAGATCCATCAAATTCGGTGTAAGTCTTATAGTATACGAGGGAGAGTAAAAAATTTGAAATTGCGCTAAAAGTAAAACACCCCGATTTTTCACTTAAGAAAATATTTTTATTAAGAAATGTTATAAATTATATGAAATTATGAAATTTTGTGCACTTTGAACAAAAATAAGATTTAACTGTTTTTCCGAACAAAGGACCCCGCACCAATCAAATGGAAATTGGATCCCGGTCATATTCGCTGAAAAGTCAGTATGTTGTAAGTCTAGATGTCCTGATCAAAGGTTCCCATGGGCACAAAGTCCAAAAGTTAATAGTTCTCGAGATACAGAGGGATGGCTTGCGCCCGCACCAACCACATGGAAATTGGATCTCGGTCAAATTCGTTGAAAATTCAATATGTTGTAGGTCTAGATGTCCTGATACAAAGTTCTCATGGGCACAAAGCTCAAAAGTTAATGGTTCTCGAGATACACAGGGATGACTTGCGTCCGCAGCAACCAAATGGAAATTGGATCCCGGTCAAATTCGTTGAAAATTCAATATTTTATAGGTCTAGTTGTCCTGATCAAAAGCTCCCATGGGCACAAAGTCCAAAAGTTAATAGTTTTTGAGATACAGAGGGATGAGTTGCGCCCGATCCACCATTTACATAGGCAAAGCATAAGGGTCAATTTTCTCTATCGATAGGTTTAGAATAATGAAGGAGATCACCAATTGTAATCTTGACTATGACCTTTAGATCAAAAGTCAAGCTCAAACACTATCAATATGTCATTTTTTATGGAAAAACTTTTTTTAAGAAGTAGATTTGAAAGATAAAAACGTTTTTTTATGAGATATTTTTAGATTTTCGTAATATTTGAACCTTATATGACCTTGAGGTCAATGATCAAGGTGGGGCTTGTAGTTTGGATGATTTTTTGTATGCAAAAGTCCATTTTTAAACTATTTTTTTGGTGGTTTTCTTATTCATGTTATTTTTAATCATCAATAGGTTAGAATTTACAGACTTATATAGATTAAAATACTCGATTTAATCCGAATCGAAGATCATGGTAACATAGCAAAGGAACAGCTGAGCCATAATATTTGAATACGGATTTTTACAAATGATTTTATGAACCGTCGGCATTAGTATTACCCGATGTATACCACGTGGAGGTTGCGCGATCGAATTTTATACATCATATAGCCCTTAAAAGGGCTGATTGTTTTCTAAAATTGTTACAGGCCTTTAATTTTTAATAGTTTATTGGGGTTGATTGTTTATGTTTTAGTGAAGTGGTCTATTGCCTGCGTCATGCACAATTTCTAGTACTTTTTCAGATGGATATTTGACGTGTTCTTAATGTTGTGCATATCCTAAAAACCGTATACCGCTAGCAACATGTGCACATGTACCAATAGTACGAGCACCAGATTTGCATAAACAATAATACCCAGGATATGATTTTCAACTTCACTTTCTTCAAACTCTATTTGTTCATTTTCTTCATCTAACCTTTTAATGATTAAAAATAACATGAATAAGAAAACTACCAAAAAAATTGTTTAAAAATGGACTTTTGCATACAAAAAATCATCCAAACTACAAGCCTTATATAAGGTTCAAATATTACGAAAATCTAAAAATATCTCATAAAAAATGTTTTTATCTTTTAAATCTGCTTCTTAAAAAAAGTTTTCCATAAAAAATGACATCTTGATAATGTTTAACCTTGACCCTTGATTTAAAGGTCATAGTCAAGATTATAATTGGTGATCTCCTTTATTCTCCTAAACCTATCGATAGATAGAGAAATTGACCCTTACGCCTTGCCTATGTAAATGGTGGATTGGGCGCAACTCATCCCTCTGTGTCTCAAAAACTACTAACTTTTGGACTTTGTGCCCACGGAAACTTTTGATCAGGACATCTAGACCTACAACATACTGAATTTTCAACTAATTTGAACGGGATCCAATTTCCATTTGATTGGTGCGGGGTCTTTTGTATAAGAAGTAGATTGCAACCACATAGTACGTAAATCCCATTTTCTCTTGACTTTGTTAGACCAAAGTGTAAATGTTATATCAGATTAATCAGTTTCAGAAATAGTATGGTCTTTAAAAATGAAAACAGAAATATACTTAATATTTTTACTACACACCGGATTTTGATTTCTGACGAATCAAAAGAATTTAATTTAACTATAATTTTTTGATACACTTCAATATAAACCTGAATCGCTATTGTCATAAAAATAAGTAAAATAAATATTTCTTGTACGCAATTCATTTGCCACTAAAATAAACCTCAATATTATTTTGACACAAATTAAGAAATATATATTTTCATTTAAATTACATACCAATTTATCTCTATATTATCTCAACAATATAACTATAATTATTTTTATTATCAAATTAATTTTAATAACTATAAATAGATAGTGGACAAAAACATGAAATAAAAATATTCGCAATAACAATAAGAACTTTATATTTCAATGTGTCTTCCATCTTTTACACATTTTATAGTTTTTGTGTTGAATTCTCTTGTTACATTCCTTAAAAAAGCAGCATTCAAATGGTTCAAATTTCTACAAAGCAGATATTTATACACTTGGTTTTTTAAGTAACCACAAAAGAAAAATCCATCGAGGTAATGTTCGCTGATCTTGAAGTCAAAGGATTTTCTGAAAATCGCCGATACATTTGTTGAGGATTTATTGATTTAGTCATTCCCGTACTTGTAAGGTGCTGTAGATAGAAGCACCATCTTGTTGAAAATGAAAATTTTCTCCTAAATTTAAAGGCGGATCATCCAGATAACCGCTGAATTCAATGAGCAAGATATCTAAATATATAGCGGCATTTCAATTTTCTCAGAAGAAATATGGTCCCACTATTTGAGTATTTAATATACCAAACAAAGCATTGGCTTTAAATAAATATTAATCTTTACATTGAATTATAAAGTTAAGGTTTTGGTCAGGCCACCACCTGTAATTCTGGCAACTTACAAAATCTTTGTTTCGTCCATAAATAATTTACCATCTCCAAAATATGAATCATCCTCCTTTTCGCCTTGAAATCAAAAGAAAAAGGTTAATCCTAACATCTAAATTCATTTCCTGAAGCGTATGGTTAAATTTGGGGTTGTATGGTAGGTACCTATTTTTTTTTAAATTATTCTAATCGACTTTTCTGAAATACCCGATTTTTATTCTCTTTCAGACAAAGGCATCGTAGGAATTTCACGTACTGGGGCCTTATCCCCCGAACTGGGAAACGTGAAGTGAACGGTGAAAAGGTGGCGAACGCCTATTCTTGAAATGTTCATCACTCATATCCTCGTTCGCCCGGTGAAAGGCAAGCGAACGGTGAAACATGCTCAAATGAAATGTCAGCCGCTAAATGACATATTTTACGCACGGATTTCAAAAAATAAAATAGAATTAAAAATTTTTATTTTATTTTGGTTTTTCAAAATTACTAGCATTAAAAAAAATAATATGTTGACAAACCGTTTCTTTAAGACATTTTATTTTCTGAATAAACAGTTGAAACGTTAATTAGGTGGTACCCCGATATTTTCAAATTTTTTAATAAAATATCCTTAGAAAGTGGAATATGTCTGGCAAATATTAAGCAAATTTGAGATTACAGATATATAAAATTACTACAGGAGATTCTGTTCATAAGTCAATTATATGAGCGTGCTATTTAAAAATGTTTTTCTAGGGCCCGTTCTGCTTATGGATTTAACATAAATACTTGTGTCCATAACAGCCGAATATCTTAGTTTTAAACAGTTAAATCTAACATAATTCTTTTCATGACACAACTTATAATAAATTTGAGAAATCACAGTTTGTAAGCTATCTGAAACTTTTATTTAAATAAGTAACAAATTTTATATTTAAATTATGTTTACTACAACACTTGACTTAATTACGATACTAGAAATAAATAAATATTATGATTATAATTTATCGAGACATACAAATATGAACCCTACAGACCAACGAATGAGGTCATTCAGCATAAAAACCTTATTTATGATACACTTGATCTTCAAGTCTCTACAAATCTTCATAAAATAATATATATATATATATATATATATATATATATATATATATATTTTTTTCTAATATTTTCTTGGGTATAGGTTTTTCATTAGAGAAACAAAGGACAACAATTTTCTTTCTGACGTTTCGCTCTACATAGCGAGCTTCTTCAAAAGAGCTTGGTATATTTATTTTACATCTACAAAAATTACAGAATTTTTTATATAATAAACATATATCACAGCAATTACATTTTTATATTTTTAATTTAATTAAAATTAATAAAAACAAAACAGATTTTAAAATAGTCTTATAGTTTAAAATTTAAAACAATACAAACAGGTTAAAATAGTGAAAATTATAAAATAGTACATACCTTGAAAGTAGTTTTGTGTGTATGTTTAAAAATAAATTCAATTATGATCTTTGGTATGCAATTTGTATAGATAGATTTATTTTTATAAAAAGCAAAAAATAGGAAAAAAGATTATTATTTATTTTTTAATGACGTTCTTTCACCTGTATGAGTGTATATGAAATCGTTCCAAGCATCATTACATTATTTCTCATATTTACTATAGAGTCGCTTCAAGCATGTTTTATTCAAAAATCAAATTATAGTATATCTGACTTAAATTTTTGACATCTTGCTTGTCATTTACAACATTTTTATCTTTTTTTATGTGTATCATTTCTTTGATGACTAATTTATGATAATTTCTGTCAGTATCTAAAATATGGGTGTTTTTAAAATCAAATTCATGCTTAGATGTTTGTTCATGCTTATGTAAAGATGTCGATGCGTTTTTAGTATACTTGTGTCCATTCACTCTATTTTCAATATATTGTGTCGTCATGCCAATGTATTTCTTAGGACAATTTAGGCATGGAATTGCATATATTACGTTAGATCTTTTTTTGGTGGGAACTTTGCTTTTTAACTTCGTATAAAATGACCCAAGTAAATTGTTCGCCTTATGGCATACCGTTATGTTATGTTTATCCAAAATATATTTTATTTTTTCAGACAGTTGGTGTATATACGGTAATGCAATGAAAGTGTTTTGTGTTTTGGTATTGTTAATTTTATTTTTTTTGTTTGAGTTATAATGTAAATAGGTTCTTTGTTTAATTATTTTTTTTATGAGTAGTTTATCTATCTACATTATATAAGAAGATATCAAAACAGAAAAATAGAAGAATATTTTTACTTCGATGCAGGCATGCTGGCATTTTTCCAAAGTTTTTAAATTTTAAGACCTCTCATATATGCTTTTTCTCAGGTATGTACCTTGAAAGTAAACTAAATGATATAATAAATAACACCAAATCTAAAATTTTAAATTTAACAATCACTGATAATGTAAAAAATTTGAATATTTTGGAGATTAAATTAAAAGAATCAATAGAAGTTACAAAAACTATGTTACCTGAAACTATCCTTAATAATTTTATTCAGTTTGAAAGCAGAAAATATGAAAAAATGTTTCAATGTATAAAGCAAAAAAATCAAAGGAAATTTTTAAACTTAGTCAATCACAAAGAAAAAGACAAAATACCAATAAACACACAAACATGGCTTAATAACATCTCTGACACAGATATACCACAAGATGTGTCAGAAGTACTCGCCCTGGGCGGAAATTTTTCATTACCAATCAGTAATGAAAAAGAGCTACCTCTAAATGAATATATTTCTAGTATAGAGTCTGCCATATATAACAAACCAGAAGAAATAAGAGATAGCATTAGATCTAAAATAGTAAACGTAATTACAAACCACAAAATAAAGACCAGGCATAATAAAGCCAAAACTAATAATTTCCAAATTAAAATACAAAAACAAATTAATAAAACAAAACAATTTATCAAACATAACCCTCAAATTACTATTCTCAAACCTGATAAAAGTAACAAAACCGTTATTATGAATACATCTGATTATGATAGAAAAATAAACGAACTACTTGATGATACTAACACTTACAAAAAACTTAAAAGTGACCCTACAAAATCGTTCCAAACTAAAAATAACGCACTAATTAAAAAACTATTAAAAAATCAACATATAACTGAGGAAGAAAGTAAAAAATTAACAATACATAATGCTATAGCACCAAAAATTTATGGGTTACCTAAATTACACAAACCAAATACACCTCTCAGACCAATTGTCTCAAGCATACAGTCCCCTTTTTATAACCTGTCCAAATACTTATCAAATTGCCTAACAAACATCACAGGAAAAAATAATCACTATATAAAAGACTCTTTCACATTTAAACAATTCATTGATACAATACAAATACCAACAAATTATAAATTAGTTTCACTAGATGTAGTTTCTTTGTATACAAATATACCCAATGACATCATTCCCAAAGTTTTGGAAGAAAAATGGGACGATTTAAAAGAACACACAACATTGACACTCAATGAATTTATAGAATCTGTAAAACTTACAATAAATAATAATTATTTCCAATTCAAAGATAGTTTGTACCAACAATTAGACGGTTGTGCTATGGGTTCACCAATCTCATCAACAATAGCACAAATAGTTATGGAATATGTAGAAGAAGAAGTATTGAAAAAACTTGATTTTAATATAATCTTTTTTAAACGCTATGTAGATGACTGTTTGGCTGCTGTACCCGAAAACAAAATAGATAGCTTGTTACAATATTTTAATAATTTCCACCCAAAACTGAAATTTACAGCTGAAATTGAAATAGAACAAAAAATAAACTTTTTAGACTTTACTATACACAGGAATAAGACGGATAATAGTCTTCATACAAAATGGTACACGAAGGATACTTGGTCGGGCCGGTATTTGAATTTTAACTCTGAACATCCAAATAAACAAAAAAATAGTGTCATAATCGGCTTAGTTGATCGAGCTATAAAATTATCTTCACCCGAATTTCGCCCAGAAGTGCTAAAAAAAGTAGAAGAGACCCTAATAATGAACCATTTTCCTAAACTACTCATAAAAAAAATAATTAAACAAAGAACCTATTTACATTATAACTCAAACAAAAAAAATAAAATTAACAATACCAAAACACAAAACACTTTCATTGCATTACCGTATATACACCAACTGTCTGAAAAAATAAAATATATTTTGGATAAACATAACATAACGGTATGCCATAAGGCGAACAATTTACTTGGGTCATTTTATACGAAGTTAAAAAGCAAAGTTCCCACCAAAAAAAGATCTAACGTAATATATGCAATTCCATGCCTAAATTGTCCTAAGAAATACATTGGCATGACGACACAATATATTGAAAATAGAGTGAATGGACACAAGTATACTAAAAACGCATCGACATCTTTACATAAGCATGAACAAACATCTAAGCATGAATTTGATTTTAAAAACACCCATATTTTAGATACTGACAGAAATTATCATAAATTAGTCATCAAAGAAATGATACACATAAAAAAAGATAAAAATGTTGTAAATGACAAGCAAGATGTCAAAAATTTAAGTCAGATATACTATAATTTGATTTTTGAATAAAACATGCTTGAAGCGACTCTATAGTAAATATGAGAAATAATGTAATGATGCTTGGAACGATTTCATATACACTCATACAGGTGAAAGAACGTCATTAAAAAATAAATAATAATCTTTTTTCCTATTTTTTGCTTTTTATAAAAATAAATCTATCTATACAAATTGCATACCAAAGATCATAATTGAATTTATTTTTAAACATACACACAAAACTACTTTCAAGGTATGTACTATTTTATAATTTTCACTATTTTAACCTGTTTGTATTGTTTTAAATTTTAAACTATAAGACTATTTTAAAATCTGTTTTGTTTTTATTAATTTTAATTAAATTAAAAATATAAAAATGTAATTGCTGTGATATATGTTTATTATATAAAAAATTCTGTAATTTTTGTAGATGTAAAATAAATATACCAAGCTCTTTTGAAGAAGCTCGCTATGTAGAGCGAAACGTCAGAAAGAAAATTGTTGTCCTTTGTTTCTCTAATGAAAAACCTATACCCAAGAAAATATTAGAAAAAAAATATTTAACAAAAGGTTTAAGATACAAAAATAAATTATATATATATATATATATATATATATATATATATATTTAAAGTTGAATGTGAGATCTTCTGTCTGGCTTTTGGTTTTGGTCCTTGGTCATAAACAGTTTCACTATCATTGTTCAAATTTCAGATTTTCTTTCAAATTTACTTGTCAGGACAGAACATCTTGCAGCAAAAGGCTGGACCCTTTGTGAATTCATACAATAAATAACTGGATAGTTTCCTTAGTGGATTGGGATGATGGCTTTTAGTCATACTACGTAGAGTTGTAATTTCCACCGTTTCAAGGTTTATCAGTACTGACTTTCTGCAATTACTGTCAGTATATTACTTTGTATATATGATTGCTGTTTTTCTTGATATCCCTTTTTCTTTATATATTCGAATCTTCAAGTACTTAGCTCTTTGTATGCATTTTTATTTAACAGTTGTAGAGTGTCAATTTAAGATAAATTTAATCCAGGCAAAGTACAAATATTGTAATGGCAATCAATAACTTCACAAAAATAACAACAGCAGTATTTTTTTTTTACTTTGGACGATTAATTTAACTTAACAAAACTACTTTTTGCCTAAAATGGCAACAAAATATACCAAGGACATTTTCGGTCTGATAGGTCAGTTCAATCTGTCTTCCATTTTATTTTTGAAATTTTCGTGTTTTAGCACGTTCATATCTGGCAACATTGGCTTTTTAAGAATACGGCTTTTACTGTCAAAAAGTTCACATCGCCATTAACATCACCTTTCACATCACACTTTCGAGGATAGGGGCCCTGATATTGTAACATTTAAACTATTTTCTTCGGTAAGTACAGTATTTCGACGAGAAATCTTGTATTTATTTTCCATCGATCCACTCTGTTTAAATTTATAAACAATGTTCAATACAATGGGACTGTGAATATTTTGATTATGTCTATTGTCTCACGAAAACTGTGATTATTTTCTGCATGAATTAAAATTATTTCAATCTTTATCTGTCAGGCAAATTTTCAGCTTCCATTTTGACAATTAAATCAAATAAATGGCATCTATATAATGCCCATTTTTCACTTGCTTTCATGGCTACTTTAATCGTGAAAAGAATATTACACTATGTTATTAATATTTTTAGGGTTCAAATTTGGATATAAAGTTAAATTCGCTTGTTTTATATATGAAAAATACTGTTCTTTTCGATTTTTAACCAAAATATTTTTAAGCTTCATTATGGTGGCAAATAAAATGCGTACAAAAAATCTATTTATTTTTCAATTTTTTTTTATCGCGATTAAAACATAAATTTAAAAAAAAAATAGTTTTAAGAATAAGTGGAGCATTTGAAAGATGCCTTAAGTGTAAGTTTATTACAAAATTGCAGTTAGATTAAATTCTTTTGATATCTCAAAAAATAAATTGGGGTGTGCAGCAAAAATATCTAATATTTTTAGGTTAATGTTTTCAAAAACCATAATATGATACAGTATTTACAAGTTTCTCTAACATGGTATACAGAAAATAGGATTTATGTACTATATGGCTGCGATCTACTTTTTTCTACAGGGTAATCCAGAAAAAACTATTAAATGATATTTTTTATCAAAGTGAGCAAAATTTTATCATTTTTTGAATGCGGGACAAACAATTTTTACGTGGTAAATGTTTAAACTCCTGCTAAAGTCATATTTACTAAAGTAATCTTATTGGTAGTAATTCTTAGAATGTAATGTGAACCTAAAAGAATATGTTACAATAGAGTTAATGTAAAAAATCTCCAAATTCCTAAAAAGGGGCTTTAAATTAAAAATGGACTCTTTTGACTCCTTAGTATTTATTTTATGATTTGATATTAATAGCATTTTATTTTCTCCTTTATTTATAACCATATTATTCAATTATTCTAATAGATACATTTTCTTTTGCAGGTATGATATGTTTTGTTCTGTGTTCTACTCACTAGATTTGTAAGTAAGCCATATATTTCATATTTTAAGCAATTTAATAAATTTTAAGATATTTCGGAAAACTTAAATTTTTATCTTACCAAAATCCATAGCTATGTCATCAAACACATTACAATTAATATGCTTACAAACTATATTAATATGGTAAGTAGTCCGCTGATTTAAGTTTCCCAGATATATGAACTATATCGTTTTATTAAAAAATCAAATAATTCATTGAAATTTCACGTTTATTAGTTTAATACTATTCAAGGGTTATTTTCGACTTAAAATTTGGAACAATTTGGGCCGATTTTTAGAAAAAAGTATTGCCTTCCCATATTTCTTCCGAAATAGTTGTCTATACAGTGTGCTACCAATTCGACTCTATACAGGGTGTTTTTAAATAAGAGCGAAAAATTTTAAAGAATTATTTTTGAGCTACTTTCAAGCATAAAGGTTCATATAAACATATATCCAATAATGCTTAGTTTTTAAGATACATTGTGTTAAATTTTATTATTATTTTTGGTTTCTTAAATTTATATCATTTCTTTTTGAAGATAATTGAATTAAATTTGGAACACACAACACCCTTTATAAAAAATTTATTATTATGTGAAATAATATAAAGAGTGGTACTTTTTTCAGGGTCTATAAAATTTTACTTTTTTTCGGCCACCACAGACTCGATTTGATTATTCAGTCAGTTTTGCCATCTATTGTGAAACTTTTTTGTCTCTTAAGTTTTCCTCCAAAAAACAATAGTTTTTCCACAAAAAAATTAAGTATGTTCAGATGAATCTCCAGCTAAGTTCTGTAGGGGTGGTTTATTAAGTGACGAAAAGGCGATTTTCAAATAATTTCACGCCTAATTTGTCATATTGTTTTTTTGTTGTAATGTGTTACAATTTATATGGATAACTGTGTACTCTTAATGTAAAGTAAGTAAAAAAAATAGTAAAAATGGCAGAGTTTACAAATATTGAAAAGTGAGATATGCATTTTGTTCATGGTCATCCTAATGGAAGTGCATTAGAAGCTTAACGGATTTATGCTGAATTATATCCACAACGCAGGTTACCTCATCATAACACATTTGCTCGTCTTCATCAGCATTCACGAGAAAATGCTACATTTATAAAACAAACTTCTGATTGTGGACGTCCTCGAGAGATAAGAACCGTAGCGCTGGAGGAAGCTGTCTTTGATTCAAAAGAAGAATCTCCAAAAACAAATAAAAGAAAAAATGCAAATATATTAAACATAATTCAATTCCACAGTATTCCGAATTAAAAAGAACAGCAACTGTATCTCTACCATGTCCAGCGAGTGCAGGTGCTCTTACCTTGAGACTTTTTACCTCGTATAGTTTTTTTCAGTGGATACTTCAAATGATCGCCCAACCTCCCCTTTTTTATCTCGTATTTTGTTTACTGATGAGACAAACTTTTCAAAGGAATCCATAAGAAATTTTCACAATAATCACATTTGGGCTGAAAAAATTCCGCATGCATTTCTTGAAACCAATGATCAACATTAGTTTTCATTAAATGTATAGATTGATGTCATAGGCAATTATCTAAGTGGCCTATGTTTGCTTCCATTAAGATTAAATTACGATCAGTACAGTCACATTCTCGAGGAAGAGTTACCTGCCCTTCTTGACGAAGTTCCTCTTCAAATTAGACAGTAATTATGGTTTATGCATGATAGAGCTCCAGCACATTTTAGTATCAATGTACGCCTTCACTTAGAGGCAATGTATCCAAATCGTTGGATAGATCGAGGAGGCACTCAGCACTGGCCTGCCCGATCCGGATCTAAATCCTTTGAATTTTTGCATCTGGTGTTTTCTTAAATTTTTGATTTATGCATCTCCTGTTGAAGATGTTGAAGATTTGAGAAATCGCGTTATTGCGTCTTGCGAATAGATAAGAAATATTCCAGGATTATTTTAACGCATACGTTCTTGAATGAGACGAAGATCGGATTTTTGCATTATGGTTAAGGATGGTCATTTTCAACATTTGTTGTAATTTCTGTTATTAATATTTTGCTACTGTTGTTCAAATCTTGTTATTATTATGCTGTATTCTTTTCTTAGTCCTTGTTGGTTAAAACAAATAATAATGAAAATTGATTAAAACAAATACATTATGATTTTTTTCTTATATATTTTCTTTTTTGGTGGAAAAACTATTGATTTTTAGAGAAAAACCTAAGAGACAAAAACTTTCATAATAAGATGGGAAAGCTAACTGAGTAGTCAAGTCGATTCAATGGTATGTTATTTTACATAATAATAATTTTTTATGAAAACTGTACAAAGTGTTATGTGTTCCAAATTTGACTTAATTATCTTTTAAAACAAATGATATAAATAAAAATAATCTTAAAAGCTAAGCATTACCAGACATATGTTTATATGAACTTTTATACTTAAAATTAGCTCAAGAATAACTCTTCAGATTTTTTCGTACTTAGTTGGAAATACCATGTATATGAGGGTCTCAGCAACCCGTAAAAGAAACCAAATCGTTTAAATTGGGGTAAATTTACTCAATTACATGCATGTAAGAAATTTAGAAACATTTCTGCTAACAAATTAAAATCGGCTATTTCTTTTTTATTTTTTCCTAATTTTATTTGACGAAAAATTCTATAAGATAGTAACATTCGGTTTTGAATCCGACATTTTAGATTTTATGGACCATCATCAACTTCTCTTCCCTAAATATGACCCTGCATTTTTATAACATTTTTAAAAGGTCTTTCGTCCCTCACATTTAATGATGTATAACACTGGCCCTTAATATGAATATTATGGGCCCTTTTCATAGAAACCCAATGCGTAAGAAAGAGAAAGAAGGTTCACTTTTACTGGGATACTCTACATGATCTTTTAAATGAGTATATCCGGGATGCAATACATTATTGTCTGAAAAGACCTCTGTTTTATCTTAAAAACGACAATGTAATATATTATGCATTATATTTTTTTATTACTTATTATTATTAATGTATTGTTAACAATAATAAATAATGCATCATTAAATCAGGAGACAAAAAGCTTTTCAAAACGTATCTAATAAAAATGTTATGTTCGTATTTTAAGACATTTAGTTAACGATGGTCCATGAAATCACATCATCTTGTCAAGGAGAAAAAGTATCAGTTAGAGTAAGAAATTTATTCCAAAATAACTCGTTAAACAAAGATTGGAAAAAAAAATAACAACGAAATTGGCTTTTAATGAATAACTTCAGCAAAGTCGGAATTTTCGAAATTACCGAAAGGCATTAATTGAGTTTCAAACAAAGAAAATTTGCCCCAATTTAACCGACTTCACATCTTTTGCAGTTGCCGAGATACTTAGAAACGAATTTGATAACAGTCTATAAATTTCTAAAAACTAGTACAAAAATTCATTTTTCAGCTCTCAAAAACACTTTAAAAGGAGGAGAATACTTAATAATTAAAGTTGTGTAAAAAATGTATTTATATCTATATACAGGGTCTCCGGGAAAATGTGGGAATGTCTCGGATAACTTCGGGGATAAGGGCTCCCAAAAACTGCAATGAAATCAAGCTTTTTATTGAACAACCATATTTCAATTTTCTATATTATGATGTATACTAGGTAAGACCCATCAAATGACTATCCAATAAAGTGTTGTGAATTACTTGCAGCTGCAGGGACGAACTAGCTGTGACACTCATGACCCCATTTTTTGACGCCCTGAAAACGGTTTGGATTAGCGACATATGAAAAGTACTTAATTTTTAGTCAATAGTTAAAGGTATTTAAAAAAAGTTATCTAAAGTTCTTATCATACAGCGCGTAAAAAAAATGGGGTCACGAGTGTCACAGCTCCCTGCGGCTGTGAGTAATTGACAACACTTTCTTGAATAGCAATTTTAAGGGTTTTACCTGGTATACATCATACAAAAAAAATTTAAATATACCTGGTGGTTCAATAATTATGTGTTAAAAAACTTGTAGCTTTTTGGGAGCCCATACCTCCGAAGAGGAGGCCTATTCGAAAAAATGTTATATGAACTTGTACTATTCCTTTCACGTGTTTTTTTCATATCTGAGAGATTTTCCACATTTTCCCGGACACCCTGTACATTACTACTTAAAAATTCAGGGAATCAAATCATATGTCTCTATAGTTATCTGATTACTAAAAGAATTTAAAATACTTTCATCAGATTGCTTAACTACAAAATCCGAATTTCTGTAATAAAATTAGTAGTTAGAAGCGAAGCTTTCACACCCATGTGGCAATTTCTGTCAATTCAAGTGTTTGCTATATTTAATTACATAGAACTTGTTTTACTAGTTAATAGTATTTTTTTGCACTTGTGAGCCAATAACTCAATTAAATTTTTTATTATTGGAAATATTTCATAGCTTGTCAAAATTCAATTTTACAAACGCGGTCACACCTTTTTATTATCACCAATTGATTCTTCAAAAATAACCTGTTATGGGCTACCTACCTACTTTCGATCCCAAAGAGAAAAAGGGGTGTCACAGTTAAAAGTTTTAAAGTGGATTGGCTGGTAGTAGAGTCACTTTGGCCAACCAAGGCAAGTATTTTATTGCAGGTATAAAGGTCCCAAGGTAGATTGTTATAAGCGCAAATGGAGTTACTAAGGTCGGCCTCTTAAATATTGAGTAAATTTGGTTTTGGTAGTAAAATAACTAGTACTTTATATACTTATTCATAATACAAAATGATTAAAACGTAGAGGTGGAGATATTATGACAGTCCAATTGTTTTCTTTCATAATTTTAAAATTCTTGGGCATATTGAAATTAAAATTGATAACATGAGGTATTTATAAATATTAGATGTATCATATTTTATTACCAATTTTGGTGCATATTTTAACCAAAGCAACCAAGCTCGATCATAACCTAAAAACGCCTTATTTTGTTTGTTTTTAACGGAAAAAAACTATTTTTATTAAGCAAAATATTATGTTGCTCTCTAATAATCCTAAAATATACCCTTCTCTATTTGCCACTCGGAATATTTTGCTTCAACCAATTTTTGTTTCATTAACTGTCATAATGTTACGGTTGTTGACTTTATAGACCACCATCCTGGAGTAACTTTGGATTTTGCCAACTGCTTAGTATTATTAAATAAAATTACTTTTACAGCAAGCTAATAAAGGTTGGCTTTAGAGACGGTTACTAATAAACAATGTTAATATTTTGTATTAGTGGACAAAAAAAATATTATGAATAAAAAAATAATACCAAAAACAACAGCAAACGTGGCACTAAGTAAATCAAAAAAGAAAAAAACTAACAACATAAACTAAAAGTTTTGTAAATGACAAGAGAGCTAATCAAAAACGATGAACAAAGCAGAATATGCGGAACTTTATAGAGTAGTCAGAAAAAAAAACAGGATATAAGTAATTAACGAGAGAAAAGAATCAAGGAGTTAATAAAGCAAAAATGTTTGAATATTTAAAAAAAAAAGAAAAAATATAAATTAAACGAACAAAAGATAAGGCTGCATGAAGCCACCGAGGAGATAGGAAACTACAGAGGCGTTAGATAAGGGAATATTATATCTCCTAAATTGTTTTCTCTAATCTTAGAGGATATAGTCAAAAATCTGCACTGGGAGATCAAAGGAGTAAATATAGCAGGAAAAAGAAATGAAACACAGGTCCAACGCTATGTAAACAATATAATATGATACCGAATGAATGAAAATACCAATTCACTTAGAATTATTTTAAAAATAACCACTTCAACTATCATGGCGTCAACTTCAAAAACCTGCTAAGTAATTCAGTAAAATAGCTTACGATTTATTTTTTACTTTTTAGTAAAATTTTTTGAAGTTGATTAAAAAAAAATTATCAGAATTGTTCAATGAAAACGGATTTTTGCTAGAAATTCAGCTTTTAAAAATCTCTTAAGATTTTGCTATAATTTGTAACAACTAACTATTTTATTATACATTACTTGTCTACAAGTTAATAACAAATTTTTTTTTTGGGTTTTGGCGCTGGAAATTTAAATTATATTTTTTATTATTTAAATCAGCATTTTTATAAGCGGATAACCTTCATGGATGCATTAAATGGACTCCAACTTTGTTTATGCATCTCAATGATGTCTGCATCCAAAGATTCCAAATAATTTTGTTGCCTAAACAGTTTTTGTTCGGTAATCAATAATTTCGGAATCCACCTTTGTTGAAATTGTTCTCAGTCTTATCTTATCATGAAGAATTGTTCGAAATGGTTGTATCACATATATTTAATTCTTTAGAAATAATAGTCCCTTTCAAACGAGGATATTCGAGAATCATGGCTCTCTCTTTCTTGCAAACATTAGAACTGGTTGAGTTTAAAGGCTTTCCACTTCTTCGTTCATATTCAAATGTAATCAGGATCCTATCGAAATTGTTTTACCAGTAACACTTGACAACAGCCAAAATTCATCTAAAATAAGATCGAGTAAATCGTACCATTTTTTGGTGTGCTAGAATCGAGACTAAACTTATCTTTTTAATACTAGTTCAAGTTTTAGAGATACGTGATGTCATGTCTCCCTATATATTAACAATGTAACCTGAAGAATACACGTGTAATATTTGTATTGTTATAACAATAGAGGGGTGCGATGTTGCTAAATATACGTATTCTCCAAATAAAAGAAATTCTGCACAATTTGGTAACACCGCATTAACGATCTTCAGTAATGACCCCCCCCCCCTCTATATACGAATTTCCAACCCTCCTAGACTTAAAATAAGGGAGACAGCCATTTAAACCCATGTAAATCGACTCTTATATATCTTTGTACTGTACAGCCTCTGTATGCAAACAAATGCAAACGCCACTATTGCGAATATTACGGAATTGACTAGAAAATTCTCGAATATTCTCTAAAAATGTAGAATTCGTATTTGGATATATAAGCAGCTACAAAACGGAGGGGTTAATCAGTAGAAGTTAGTGAGTCAAATCGAATAGTTAAGATTGTAAGATGTCTCCAAAGTGTGTAAACAATCTAGATCACTTCTGTTATGTTCGTGGTGAAGCGACATTTTTCGTCTCAGAAGCAGTCTATTAGACCATTGATAAAAAAAAGCATATAAGCTTTATTTCGGTTGCAATATTGGGGATCAAGACAAACAGTAGGAGATACATATCTGCTGTAATGCATGCGCTTCAACTCTGAGAAACTGATTAAATAGTAAAAAATTAACCTTTGCGGCTTGGTGTGCCAGTGATCTGGAGAGAGCCTTCCAATAATGTTATCCAATCAGATATATCCAAGAAGTAAAAGTCGGTTATCAACTATCCAAATATACAATCTGCCTTGAGATCTGTGTCTCATAGTAACGAACTTCCCATTTTAGAACCTCCAGGAATATTTACTTACGAATCAGATAATAACGATACAACGATTTCTCAAGAAGAAGATATGTAATCAACATCAAGAGGTCCTGATTTCATACCCAGCATATTATACCGCCAACTCCACAAAATAATCCAATCAGAATTAAACGATCTTGTGACTTAGAACTTCCAAAAAGTAAAACAGAGTTACTGGGATCAAAATTGCAGCAGTGGAAATATTAGAAGACGATGTTTCAGTATGGCCTAGCACCATTTTTTAACATGGGAAAGAACTTGGTTTTCTACAGTAACATTAACAGTTTATTGGCCGTTTTAAATATAAACTACAAGCCACAAGAATGGAGATTGTTTATAGACAGTTCAACATTGTGTTTAAAAGCAGTACTATTGCATATGAGAAATATTTTACTGTATATTTCTGTGGGATATGCAGTTCACACGAAATAATCATTCGACAATATGAAGTACCTATTGACAAGTATAAAATACGATGAGCACCAATGGCAGATCTGTGGCGACTGAAAGGTGATTGAACTTTTACTTGGGTTGCAGCTAAGTTATACCCAGTTTTGCTATTTTTTGTGTGAATAGGATAGTCGTGCAAAGGCTCTTAATTACAAGGGAAAAAACTAGTCCGTTCGACCATCATTAGAGTCAGGTGAAAAGAATGTATAACATATGCCATTGGTAGACCCCAAAAGGATTTTCTTGTCACCACTGCATATCAAATTGGGCCAAATGAAATGAAAAACTTTGTTAAGGCACTGAATACAGATTGGCCAGCTTTTTAGTACCTGCGTCAGAAATTCCCAAGGCTGAGTGAAGCAAGAATTAAAGAAGGTATTTTGTTGGGCCTCAGATTCGAAATATTCTGAAAGACAAACATTTTGACAGCACTCGATCAGATATTGAAAAAAATGCTTGGAATTACTTTCGCCTCGTCGTCACTAACTTCTTCGGAAATAAAAAATCTGACAATTGCGTTACTCTTGTTGAAAATATGCGGTCATCGTATCAAAAAATGGGTGCAATATGTCTCTAAAAATCCATTTCCTACACTAATATCTGAACTTTTCTCCTGACAACTGCGGAGCTGTAAGTGATAAGCACGGCAAACGCTGCCATCAGGATGCTTCCACGCTGGCCGACTACTGTTGGACTTTTGTTAGAGATGCTTCAGAAACAATTCACAAAAAAAAAGCAAAAAACAGGATATTTAGTGTCTCTTCAAGTATAAAAGTATATATTTTTTATTATTTTGTTAAAAATACAAGTATAAAAGAAATATTTAACATCATCATGCAACGCCCAGTCAGTTGTTTCTACCATGTTTGGCATTTCTTTTAATGTTGCAAGATAAAACTAAACATTAAACACCCTGTACCTACATTTTATTAAAGCTAATTTGGTTAGAAGGTATCCTTCAACACCGAACACCGCGTATAATGAGATGTCTCAACCACCGTTATTATACAAAAAATCAAAACAACGTTCTATTAAATACTTTACAATATTTTAATGAAAATCCAAAAGAAAAATGATAATGGCATTATTAATTAATTAATCAACGTCCTTCGCAGTCTTTTTCTGAACCGGATTGCTCATTTTAATATAATTTTTAATGCCATTTAGTGAACGTAGTTAGCTAGCTTTTAGTGCTAGTTTCTTTGTCAGGCTTCTCGCCTTTAATGAAAGAATATTTTATTTTGCCTTTAGTGGAAGTATTTTTCACAGAAGGAAATTATCCAGCATTAACTTAAACGTAAATACCCGCGTAAGATGTAATTATTTCCACTGAATATTATTAGTTATCATTGAATTATAATTTAAAATTTGTTCAGTGCTGTTTGCTTCATTCCTCATTTATAATAGAGTTTAAACAAATATTCCTATCAGGTGGGGCATGTCAAGTTCAATTTTTATCTTCTTCTTCTTCTACCTTCTATAATAGGTCACTGACCTGTTCCTTCTTCGATTTTCCTCATTCTGGACTTAAATTATCGCTCCACCTTTTCCGTGGTCGACCTCTACTGCGTGTACCACTAGGCGATTTATCTCGTGCGATCCTTACCAGTTTATCCTCTGTCATTCGGCTTATGTGTTTGTTCCATTGTGTCTTACGTTGTAGGACCCACTCATTAATGCAGTCTGTGTTGCATGATTGCCTGATGTTATCGCTTCTTTCTCTGTCTAGTAGCGTTTTTCCTATTATTCGTCGAAGTATTCTCATTTCTGTAGTCTCCAATAGTTGTTTCGTTTTTATCGTCTCTGACCATGTTTCTGAGGTGTATGTCATAATAGGTCTAATTGTGGTTTTGTAGATCCGAACCTTTGTTTCTTGTTGTAAGTGTTTGTTTCGCCAGATCACGTCGTTGAGGCAACCCGCCACTTTGTTTGATTTGGCCACCTGCCCTCTTACTTCATCTTCGATGTTGCCATAACTAGTTATGTTGATTCCTAGATATTTGAAACTCATTTCTTGTTGTATTATTCGACCGTCTAGTTCTAGTTTGCATCGGAGGGGTTCTTTTGAGGTTGTCATACATTTAGTTTTGTCGGCTGAGATAATCATATTATATTTTCTTCCCATAAGATTAAAGGTATTTAACAATCTCTGGAGGTTGTCTTCATTTTCGGCACATATCACAGCGTCATCAGCGTAACAGAGAATTTTTATTTCTGTATCACCCATTTTATATTCTCTGCCAAGCCGCACCTCCTTTATTATTTCGTCCATTATCATGTTAAACAACAAAGGACTAAGCGAGTCTCCCTGTCTAATACCGCTGTTGACTGGTATGGGTGTTGATAATTTATCGTTAGTGCGAATCTGAACTTTATTGTTTGCGTATATGTTTTCGATGGTCTGAATTATATTGATAGGAATATTTCTCTTATATAACAGGTGGATTACGTCATCTAGCTTTATGCGATCGAATGCTTTTGTTAGATCTATAAAGCATAAAAATGTTGGTTTATTGTATTCTAGAGATTTTTCGACTATCTGTCGTAGAATAAATACTGCATCCACGCAAGACCTTCTTGATCTAAATCCCTGCTGTTCGTCTTCCAGTGTTGTAACCGAATTAATTTTTTTTTGATTACTTTCGTAACGAGTTTCAGAGTTGTGTCCAGTAGATTAATACCCCTGTAGTTCCCTGGTTCTTGTTTGTCATCTTTCTTAAACATAAGCATTATTGTGCTGGTTCTCCACCTATCTGGTACTTTGCATTGTGTCAGGATTTTTCGAATGAAGCTTGTGAGTTCCTGTGTTAGTTTCTGTCCTCCGTATTTCAACAATTCGTTATGAATTCCATCTTGTCCGGGAGACTTTCTATTTTTTAAGGATTTTATAGCGTTCTCTACTTCTTGAATGGTGACTTCCACATTATTCCTTATTGCTGGTATGTTGTTTTTTCCAATTCCATCCCCCTCAAATAATTTTGTTAGCTAGTCTATCCATTTCTCCTCTGATATTTTGTTTGTTTCGGAGAGTTCAGATATTTCTTAGCGCTGTTGTCTTATCAGTCGCCACATTTGTTTTTGTACACTATAGAAGTCTCCTTCCATTCTTTTAGAGAACTGCTCCCAATGTTCACTTTTTAGTTGCCTGACTAGTAGATTAGTTTCGTTACGAATTAGTTTGTACCTATTGTATGCTTCCGGCGTTTTTGACGTTCTATATGCTAAATATGCTTTTCTTTTTTCGTTACACTTATCTTTAACTTCTTTACGGAACCATGGAGTTTTATTAGGATTTTTGCTGTTGATTGTGATTGTATGTGTGCTCAATGACTCATTTGAAGCTTCTTCTATGTTTCCCTTAATTTTTTCCCAGCTATGATTTATATCTTCCTCTTCATTTATTGGTTTTCTTTCAATTTTTTCCATCAATCTTTTTTGATATAATTCTTTCGTTGACGTATGCCACAGAGAGTCTATGTTCTTTTTTTGTATCCTAACCTTTTCCAGCTGCTTTTTCTTTTGTGTTATCTTTATTCAAATTTTTGATAGAACTAATTTATGATCGTTTCCTGCATTAACAGAGTTCAATGTTCTAATATCCAATATCTGGGTGGGATATCAATTTTTATAATTTCATTTAAATAGAAAACAACTAAATATCACAGTACTTTTTATTTGTCCAGTTGCACGGTGATCCATTTTTTTTTTAGATTTTTAACGTTTAACGTATCAGTAAGCTTCACATTATCATATTGGAATTTTATCTTATTTTTCTCGGTTTCAAATATTTTTCTTTTAAAAGTTTGTCAATGTCACATTATTCATCACTTTTTTTTACCGTTCTGCTTCGATAATCATATAAACTTTCATTTAACGTCAATAAAACAAAGTGGATAGTATTTTTCATCCATAACTCTTGGTAATGAATCTTTTAAAACCTTTTATTCTTTTATTGTTTGAGTATAAAACAAAATATAAAACCAAGTGGCAATTTACTTAATTAAGTGCTCAACTTATTTAAGTTTTTTGTTGTTTAAACTTGATTGTCTACATTATGGTTAATTTTATTCCATACTCTTTTCTAAATAAAAGGATAAAATATTTACTTTCTGTAATTTCTTACTTTACTAAAAAACGTTTAGATTTAAAACTATTTCAGTTGCCTTTTTTATATTTATCTATTATGTTTTTATTTCTTTTATTCTTGTTATTTCTGGGTGAAATATTTTTATTTTAATTAGTTAATCCTTAATTACTCTCACAGATCAATCGAGTGGTTATATAATGGTGACGACTCACTGTATCAGTTTATTGTATATTACGTATTGTTTCCGCAAAAACAGATCTACAGTAGTATATTTATCGTAAGACAGATAGCAGAGAAATCTATTGAATTTACTAAGCCGGCTTTTATGTGCTTTATAGATCTCACTAAAGCCTTTGATAGGGTGAGACTGGATGATATTCTGCAAATAATGCGAATTAAAGGCATCCCAAACAATTTAATTAACATAGTTGAACAGCTAAACTTCAACACCATAACACAAATCTCAGTAAACGGCAACCTAACTAAGGATGTACCGATTGCGTCGGGCATACGACAGGGAGACTCTCTGAGTCCATTATTGTTTAACATAGTAATGGACCAAATAATTGAGAACGTCAAAAGAGCGGCACCAGGGTACAGAATGAATACCGGGGAAATAACAATAATATGTTACGCTGATGACGCCGTCATAGTCTCGGAAAATGAAGACGACCTCCAAAGACTTCTATTTGCATTCCACACCATAAGCAAGCAATTCAATATGAAAATATCCATCGATAAAACTAAGTCAATTGTAATAAGCAAAGTGCACTTAAGATGCAAACTAGTAGTGGATGACAAACCAATAGAACAACTCATGACCTTCAATTACTTAGGAGTTGAGATATCCGCAAACCAAGACAGAACAAGAGAAGTAAGAAACCAAATAAAGAAGGCAAATATAATCTCAGGAAGCCTGGCGGATATAATATGGCACAACACATACATGAGCAAGGACGCAAAAACAAAAATCTACAAGACCTGTATTCGACCGATAATGACGTACGCTATAGAGACGAGAGCTGACAACACCAAAACAAAATCAATTCTAAGAACTGCCGAAATGAAAGTACTAAGAAGAATATCGGGATACACATTAAGAGATCACATACGCAATTCAACAATACGCGAGGAACATGGAATGCAGGATATAGTAAGATGGGGACGGAAGCGCAGAAGAGCCTGGAATGAGCACGTAGGAAGCATGGTGCAAAATAGGATAGCGAGAATCGTCCGAGATGGAACACCGGAAACCAGAAGACCAATAGGTAGACCACCTAAAAGATGGAGAGAGTCCTGGATTTCAACATCAAATGAGATGAATGATTGAGTTGGAAAAAACAGGCTGTAAGCCTATAACAAGAGGAAGAAGAAGAAGAAGTTTTCCTCTATAGTGAATTGTTTTTCCACAAAAAAAAAACTTAAATCATAATGTGTTTGTTTTAATCAATTTTCATTCATATTTGTTTTAACCAACAGGGACTAAGAAAAAATACAACATAATAATAACATAATTTGAACAACAGTAACAAAATATTAATAACAGAAATGATAACAAATGTTGAAAATGACCTCCATCAGCCATAATGCCAGAATTCGGTCTTCGTCTCATTGAAGAGCATATTCGTTGATATAATCCCGGAGTATTTCTTATCCTTTCCCAAGACGCAAGATGCAAAAATCTGAAGGATTTGGATCCGGAGATCGGGCAGGCCAGTGTTGAGCGCCTCCTCGACCTATCCAACTATTCGGATACACTGCCTCTAAGTGCATTGATACTGAAATGTGCTGGAGTGCCATCATGCATGAACCATAATTATTGTCTAATTTGAAGATGAACCTCTTCAAGAAAGGCAGCGAACTCTTCCTCGAAAAATTGACAGTATTCTTCGCCATTTAATCTTAATGGAAGGAAACATTGGCCATATAGACAATCACTTATGACACCAATCCATAATGAAAACTGATGTTGATAATTGGCTCCAAGAAATGCATGCGGATTTTCTTCAGCTCAAATGTGATTATTTTGAAAATTTGTTATAGATTCCTTTGAAAAATCTGTTTCATTGGTAAACAAAATACGAGATAAAAATAAAAGGGAGATTTAACAACCATTTGAAGAATCCACTGACAAAAAATTATACGCGGCAAAAAGTCTAGAAGTCAAAGCGCCTGCATTTGCTGGATATGGCAGGGATACAATTGGTGTTATTTAATATATGTGGAATTGCTTATATTTAATATATTTGTAATTTTTCTCGTACTTGTTTTAGGAAATTCCTCTATTAAATTCAGAACAGGTTCCTCTAGCGCTACAATTCTTACCTCTTGAGGACGTCAACAATCAGAAGTTCGTTTTGGAACTATACCATTTTCTCGTAAAAGCTAACTGAATAATCAAATCGAATCAGTGGCTCCCGCAAAAAAGTTTGAGGATATAAAATTTTTCAGATCAGGAAAAAGTACCACTCTGTATATTATTTCACATATTAAATTTTTTATGAGAACTCTAAAAAGTATTACGTGTTCCAAATTTGACTTAATTATCTTTAAAAAGAAATGACATAAATTTAAAAATAATAATAAAATTTATTTCCATTTACTTCAGAACTAAGCATTATCGAACATATGAACTTTTATGCTTAAAATTAGCTCAAGAATAATTTTAAAATTTTTTGCACTTATTTGGAAACACCTTATATAGTTAACACAAATTATAACCAAAAAGGTGCTTTTCGACTTACGCTTGTAGAGAACATACGATAGTGTAAAAATGTTCGAAGATCTGCTATTTGTAAAAAGGCGAGACATTTAAAAACAGAGGATAAAACAGTTTGTTACGGAAATGGTCCAACTATGTCAAGAAAAATATAGATGAAGAATTATTTTTGCAATTATTTACTAAAATGTTCTAATTTGATTTTGATAAGTTGGTGTAGATGCTTCTTCGTTCTAGGTTCATAAGTTAGAACAACAATTTTAACTCTTGCTTTGGTAGATTTGTAAAAGTATTTTAAATATAAAACATTACAATATTCTAAGTATTTTCGTAACTATTTTATTTAACATTTTCGTTGACCTGTAGTATATCTATAGCATGTAAAGTAAGTGCGAGCACTTAGAACAAGCAAGCTAGAAATACTAAGGAGCATATTTATTGATAGTACTTATGTACGATAAAAATGTTAATCGCGAAGGATTTTTCAAAACATATTAGAAGGATGTTGCCTTTAAAGTGAGTCAAACAATTTTTAAGATTACAGTTGAGCTAAAATATAACTTTATACAGCCCAGTTTTTTGTTGTATCTTGTATGGTTCCAAAGGTTTTTAGAATGTATACCTTTAGCAACTGTACTCGTACATTATAGTGAATTAATTTACTGATAACCATAGAAACTTATTTCATTCCATTGCAATATGTATAAAATAATATCCTAAATCAATAGTGCCATCACTTAAGTAACAAAAGTTGCAGTTATTTTTTATTATTTCAAGAACAAAAGAGGAAAAATCTATAATTTCGTTTTATTCAAATATTTTCAAAAGTTTTCAAATTGAGCATCAGATAATCCTACATTGTTCCAATTTAACTAGGTCTCTAGTTCCTACAGTTATCCTGACACCCATTCTAATGTTTAGAACTTGTAACTTTATAGATTTCAATAGTAATGCCTCATTGATTTTAGGCTTATTTAAAAATAATAATTTGAAGGGGTATTTTAGGTTACAATTAAAAAAAAAATTATTATTATTTTTTTTTAATAAAAAGAAAAGAGGTATCATTTTATAATTTTACACATATATTTATTCGTACTTTAAGTATACAAAAAAATTTTGTTTTTTTTATGGGTTTTTTTACCTAATCATTTTGATCGGTAACAAATTTTCCGATTTTTACCCGATTTTTCACCCTCAAAAATGGATTTTTTTGATGAAAAAAAATCATTCCGGTACAAACCATGGACATTTGAACAAGGATTAATTTGTTTTTTTTTTCAGACCATTCAGTCGCCTAGAATCACGTCCGTCGTAATTTTTTGATGTTTTTTTTTTAAATTGTTATGGGTAAAAAAATCCATTAAAAAGCCAAAAAAAAATTTGTATACTAACAGTACGAATAAATATATGTGCAAAATTATAAAATGATATTTCTTTTCTTTCTATTAAAAAAAAATTAATAAAAAAATTTCATTTTTGAAAAATTGTAACCTAAAATAATAATAAACCTTAAACTAAAAAATCGAATACATAAAAACCATTCTTCTTTTTAAAAAATAGTCTAATTGAGTTTAAATTTTTTAATGGAGTTTTTTTAACAAAATAATAAACAACTTTTTTCTCTGAAGGTGCTAAAAATATTTAAACTTACAACAAATTTACTATTAAAACTAAATAAAAATACCTAATTCTTGGAATTCTTGATTCTAAACAGAAATTTTTTCTAGAATAATAAGAAAATTTAGTGCTTCTGTAGCTGCAACTATATAACGTTTATATATGGGAAATATTTCTTCTTTTTAAAAATAATAATACAGATTGGGGAATTTATAATTAATATTATTTTCCACTTATGTGGAAAAATATTAAACTCATAAAGTATGAAAAGCTACTTATTTACTATTACTTAAATAATAACAAAAATTATTACATATAATGAATTAATTTAGTTAAGCATTAGAACCAAGCAACATTCAAATTATATCCACAGTACCTGTAAAAAAAAACAAAGTACAATATCAATTAAAAATAACTCTTTGATGTACTAAGGTGAGTTTAATTTAATACTAGTCTAAATCCAGATCATCTTGCTTTTTGGGCAGGCACCCTACTAATTAAGACTACGATGAAATACTTAATTGTCACAACTCAATTTTAGCCTTGAAAATTCATGCTGTTACATCTATGGGTAATTAAAAAACAATAAAAATGTCATTATTTATTCTATAACAGAAACTTCATGACGATTTTTTGGTAGAAATGTATCTTAGCCTTTTACAAGTGCTTCGACATTAACAGACAGATTCATTAAGAAGATTTAAAATTTAAACTCGATCTAGTTGCCATAAAATCTAAATCTTATAGTCGGCTAATTTGGTTTTGCTTATGATATTGTCATAATTTATATTACATATATCAACAAATAAACGTTTTTAAAGGGATATTAAGGATAAACACCTTGCGATAAAGCCTTGAAATATGTAAGAGAAATAAATAAAATTATTCATTTTTGCCGGTTCAGTAGTAAAACAAAATGATTTTTTTATTCTTGTATTTTTTGGGTTTAAAACTTGCTTGACATATTATTGCTCTTTTCAGTTTAAGCCTTCTGCTATCAATTTAGGACGGTTTTAAATTTAAACCATGTTGGTGAATCCGGCTGTAAAATTTTATGGTTCGGTCAAAAAAAGAATTTAAGTCTAATTTAAAATATTATCATACTCTAGATCTTCTTTATGTAACATACATATTAGAGATTAATTTTTATGATTACCATATTTAACCTATGCCTATTATTTGTGCCATAGACGAAAGTGAATCTAAAAATTATGTGTTAAATTTATCTAACATTTAAAAAACTGACATTGCGAGCCTAAGCTTTTCTTCGCTAATAAAGTTTATTTATAAACACAGTAAGGTATAAAATAATTAATAATTTCTTTTATAATAAATTTCTGAGACTAATGAAGACAACTATTTCAGAACTTAAAATTTAATAAACAATACATATAACAAAGACATTAGGCAATAATTTTATCCGTAAAACACTATACTCTAAATCTCGTAAAAGTAATTGATTGATATTTCACTAAGAAAATGGCCGTATATAAATGTTAAAATTTTTTATTTTAATTTTGAAAATAAATGTCTTCTAAGGCTTTAAGGTAAGGGACTGATTAAAAGAGAAGCTAATTTTCAATTGTGCATTCTGAAAAACAAGATAATTTCATTAAAGAATGAATACATTTCTGGAAGTAGTATTATTCATCATTATAAGTCCAATTTAGCATTTATTTGTCGCATTCATTAGAAATAATTTTTATATATTGAAATAAAATTATGCTACTTATCCAAAATTGCAACGTAAAAGTAGTTTAAGAAGTAGTTTCATAGATTAGGTGAACTTGGGCTCATAATTTTACCTCATGCTAAGGCGTAACGTACTTTTCTGAACACAAAAGATTAAAATAGTGGCTAGGGGCGGAGTAACTAAAAATATGTATGTTAGTAGTTAATTCAATATAAAATGAAAAAGTTTTAGCACTTCTAATTTTAAATCTACATTTTTCAGTTTTATATCTCGATATGTAAGCAAAAATAGAAACAAAACAGCAAGTTTTTGTTATTATAGATCACATTTATTACCACTTATAAAGTAATTTACTTATCATACTTACAATACCTTCTTCTAGTTACCAAAACGTTGAAATTATATCACAAAAAAATTGGGGCCGTTATCATATGCCTCCCATAAGAAAACACAAATTATAAATAACAGAACAAAATATTTGGAAAACTAAAAAACCATTCTGTATTTTACATTTCCAAAAAATCTGAAAAAATATTCAAAAACGCTGGAAATTAAAACCAGCGTCTTGAACGGATGATGATGTCATACTTTGTTGCCAACTCACAGTTGTTATTCATATTTTTTTTTATTTGTATTTTTAATAAAAACCCTATATTCAAATTGATAATTTATTGTAGGAAACACATATTATTAATGTACGTTTCTTAAATATTGTTAAATTGACTAAAAACTATATAGTTAGTTTTAAATAGAAAATCCCTAGTGTTCGTTTGAGGGTATATTTCCAGGCGATAAAGTGGGCGCTCAACCCCCTCAAATTTCATGCTGCCATACACTCGTATTTTAGTGATACGGTCTTGCTACAAGCGTCAGCTCAACGGTGGTGGTGACTTACTTGACCACGAAGGCTTAGCGGCAATAATGTAAGTAATTCTTTATGTTTATTTAGCCTATGATACTTTGGAATACATAGGGTGTCCGGTAAGTATCGCCTAATCTCTCGGGACCACATAGAGGAGGTCAAAATAACCCTATTTTGTCGTAGAAAAAAAAATATTAAAGCGCCCTTTAACGGAAATACAGAGCCTTAAACCTAGCGATTTACTTGATCGGTTTTGAACAAATTTGAATAATTTAATGAAATTTTAATATTTTTTAGAGGCCATAAAAAGTCATTAAACCATATTAAATACCTTGATAGTTCCTCTTCAAAAAAGGTACTGCAAATAATATTCCGGCATTATTACGGACTTCGTTAGAATGCTGTGTTAGTCTCGCTAGCAGCTCTTCTCTAGTATTTACTGGTGTTGATTAAACTAGTTCTTTTAGATGTCCGCGTAAGTAAAAGTCTAAGGGTTTTAGATCTGAAGACCTTGGTAGCCATAAAACAGGTCCACCTCGATCTATCCATCTAGGGCCAAAAACGTTAGTTAAGTGTTGACGTACTACACGGTTAAAATGAGCTGGAGCACCATCATGCATGTACCACATTGGCATTCTTCTATCAAAAGGTACGTTTTCCATTAAATTATTTAAATTTTGCTTTAAAAATTGCAAGTAAATCTCACCATTGAGTCTTTCTTTCAAAACAAATGGACCTATGAGGTTATTTCCGATGATGCCAGCCCATACATTTACAATAAAACTTTGTTGGTGTTTATCTTGAATTATAGCGTGCCGGTTTTCATCAGTAATCATCATGTAAATTGTGTGAGTTTATTATGCTATCTCTTGTAAAACCGGCCTCATCGATGAACAAAATAAGGTTAGAAAAATTTAGATTTAGTTTATTTTGCTGTATAAACCAGTTGGTGTATTGAAATCTTGCGAGGTAATCAGCCGGAGACATAGCCTGTCCTTTTTCAATCTGGTACGGGTGAAGTAACTGTTCTGTTAGATTTTCATGTCGCGAGTTTTTTATGCTGTTTGAAGGGTTGTCAGCAATATCTTCCAAACTTTGTTCCTCTACGTGAGAGTCTCTTGCTGTCCTGGAAGGGTCCTCACCGCCATGTGGCAGCAAAATAATCCTGAATAAAACATGTAAAAAATTAATGCGTTAACTCTAATAATTATTTTCTAATCATCTTTCACCTCTTTCCTTTTGGCTTTGATCAACCCTTTGAAAAGTTTTTGGACTCACCAATGTTTGAGCAGCAAATCTTTCGAAGAATTTGACAGGGCTTAACCATAAATTAAATACATATCAGCATACTTTGCGTAAGAATATTCTTCCATTTTTTAATATTATTTTCACTTGAAGGCAGTTTTGACAAGTTCGGTCAATAGTAATTCATTATGTAGGTACTAACATTAACAAACTGATTTTTACCCGTTTGTCTTTAACATTAGTAACTTTAGAGTTTTTCGCATAAAAATCGATTTATCTCGAAAGCCGTCAGTTTTATCGAAATAAATTAAGTGTACCAAAGTATTTAAAAAAATTATTTTCAGCTCTGTAAAATGACACCTGTCACAATTTAGGCCCAACAAGCGTGAGTATAAGTCCGTTTGTAGCTTCTCTGATGATCTAAAACAACTACTGTAGTATGGTTTAATGAGTCTTTATGGCCTCTACAAAATATTAAAATTTCATTAAAATATACAAGTCGGTTCAAAAGTTAAAGCCGATAAGGTAAATGGCTGGGTACCCTTTTAGAGCTCTGTATCTCCGTTAACGGGCACTTCAGGAACTTTTTCCATGACGAAGTAGGATTATTTTAACGTCCCCTGTAGGTTCCCGAGAACTTAGGTAATACTTAACCGGACATCCTATATAATAAAGTTACAGTTAAAATTTCGTGATGACTGCTTTGTTCCTTCTTAAGATTTTTACGAACAATCAAACATATGTTTCCTTTTTATTTAATAGTGAGATAAGATGTCTTAACGAACAAACGTTTGTCTCAGAAAATTAAGGAAAATGACTTAGTAACTGAAGACTCTTGAAATTGGTAAAAGAAATGGGTGTCTCTCAAAGTAAGTCTGAAATTTTTATGTATTTAGGATGCAAAACTTGATTGACTTTTTGCTGAAGTTGCAAGTTCAAATCACATCCAAAAGTACATAACATGCATATAGGCACATAACTAAGAAACATTCTGTAGATAACTTAATCACAATTTCTAACGGAAAAATTTATTCGATGCCTGCGATAAAACAGTACCCCTAAAATTGAATCTTTTTAAAACTCTTTTTTACTTTTAAAGGCTCGAGGGCAAAATAAACAGCGAAAACAGCATTTTTACTTGTCGCTCTTAATAATTAACTTTTCTAACTTTTTTTCCATAAACTGTCTGTTTCACAGCAAAGTTTTAAGCTATTTAAAGTAGAAGATAGAATTATATAAAAGAAATACTCTCTAATGAAGCTAGCCGCTAGCTCCTATATCGAAATCTTCTTATTAAATTGAGAGGTATAGCTGAGTTTGATTTAATAGAAATTCTTAGTTACATAATAATTGACCTTTAGTTATCTTAGTTTTATTTTATTAATTTATTTTATTTTTATGAATCAATTTACTAATTTTTTGAGCATGAGTGGATTCACCGGAGTATATTTTATTTAATATACATCGGAAAAATACAGTGTTTACAGGAAAATATTATTTGAAACGTAGAGATTACCGTTCTTGGACTAGTTTTATCGCGCCATGCCGGGAAATAAGAGTTTCAAATGTTTTTCGGAACGTCCGTATATTATAATATCAAGCTATATACCGCCGTGCTGTATACGGGATTTCCTCACTCGCCAGCGTAGTGGGACTACGAGCACGACCGAGCACTATTTAAGGTGCCGCATGCCATTTTTTAACTAACTAGTCCACGCGGACTCAACGTCCAAACGGACTGCCTGGGTCACCTGCTGGACCAGTCTAGCATTGTGGGTGAGACAAGGCTTGTAAGAACGGGCTATGTTGTTTCATCCTACCCACACTGTCAGGGACCCTTGTAAGCACGGGCAGTGTCGACTCCTTTTCTCATGTCCTACCGCTATTGGTCAACATTGTCGAGTACCCTTAAAACTACGGACAACGTCGTTTCATCCTAGCGACGCTCTCGAGAACCGCCACCTATTCACACACGCATTAGATGTCGTGTATTTCATTTAGTTAGTTCCGTAATGAGCAGGAACGTGTTTACGCCAAATGCTCACCAGTGGCGTTATAAACACGTTAAAAACACCTGTCGCCGCCCGTCACAACCAGGCTTCTGCCGCTCCAATCTTATGGCCGCCGCGCAGCAAACCACCGCGTACAACGACGTCACTTGCCACTGATCGACACCGGATTACCACGAGGCGTCGTGAATAGCGTCGCGAATTTCTAGTACGCTACCACTCGATTAGTACGAGGCACTATAACTAGCATCATAAATTCACTTATAAGCGTACTTTTGCCCTCCATACCGCCTATTCGGGTGTGTTTATATTGTTGTCCATCTTATGTATTAACTTTGATTTATGCCATATTGAAAAGTATTTACATTTCAGGAAATATAATTGAAATCGGCAGCCAGTAACTAACATGAGCAAATGACCTCTGGCTTGTCGTTTCTCCATTAGAACAAGCTGTCCCGTGCAAGTGGGCCCTCTACCAGGTTAATCCAGACGATGGAGCCCGAGACCCATATCTTGACCAACGGCCAGTTAAACTGTTGGATAGATCAGAAGATAGCGGCGCCGGTAAAGAAATCTCGACCAGGAGTATTTAATGTAATTATGGGATACCCTTAAGCTAAGGATAGCTTGACCGCTGAAATTTTGACCGATGGCTGTCTACGAGATAGATATCCACCTAACGATGTCTCGATAGAAAGATATCCGTGAATTGCTATTGAAAAACGTCATTACAATCAAAAGCGTAATTTAGATTATATGTTCTATACGGATCTTAATCATTTCTGAAATCAGATATAGGATCCAAAATTATTTAGCTTTTTCGACATGTTTTAATGTTCTTTGCTATGATTTTTATATATGAAATTTGGTTTATTAATAATAAATATTGTATATACAACTCCGTAATTACTTGCACACTGCCGCATACTATCTATTTATCTATAAAATCATCAAACTGTTCATTGCTTTTAAAAATTCTATTTTTGTACATCTCCAAATTAAAAATTTTTTGAAATATTAATTTTATTTAATGATATAGTTAATATTTCAGCTTATCTTAAATCGATTAATAAGTATACCGTAATTATCAAGAATTATTTTTTTTAACATAAATAAATTTTTGCATTATCAGTATTTTATACTTATTTCATTTTTCATTCTATAGACATATTGAAGATTTTTAATCCACTTCTTCTCTATAAAAGAGACCTTTTTTCAATGACACTTTCCATAATATATAGCAAAATTCCCGAGCCGAAACGGAAAAAACATGTACAAAAAATTAATTCAATTTTAAATTGTAAAGGGACTTTGATACATCCCGCATAGTTATACGGTATTTTATATATTTATTATGTTGAATGATCTAATTTGTCGCTTCTTCAATAGAGCTATTTTTACATGAAAAAATAAATACGTGATCAAAATAATAGTTATAACCACGCATTGTTTATAAAGGGTGTTTTTTTATAGAGGTATAGAACTTTAAGTTGGCAACACTTTTTTAACTGGCGACCATTTTGTCAGCTGTCAAGTGATTTATGTTTAGTTTGGTTTGACATTTCAACATTAATAGACTGACGCCTGAACAACGCTTCCAAATTGTGCAAATTTATTTTGAAAATCATGGTTCTGTTCGAAATACTTATCGCGCACTACGTCCATTTTACGGTCAACATAATCGTCCATCAGAGCAATTAATTCGATTAACTATGGAACGTTTTCGCACCACGTTTACTCTAAATGATAATACGCATCCACAGAGACGTCGTACAGTGCGTACAGAAGAAGTCATTGCTGCTGTAGAGCGTAGCGTAGCGGAAGACCCGAATCAGTCTATCCGCCATCGTGCACAAGAATTGGATATGTGTCCATCCACTTTATGGAAGATTTTGCGGAAAGATCTTGGTTTGCGTGCTTACAAAATCCAACTCGTGCAAGAATTGAAGCCACACGATCACCTAGCAAGGCGTAGATTCGGTGAATGGGCCCAAAACAAGATTGCCGTTGATCCCGATTTTTATAAGCGAATTTTGTTTAGCGATGAAGCTCACTTTTGTTTGAATGGATACGTCAATAAACAAAACTGCCGTATTGGGAGTGATGATAATCCTCAAGTGTATGTTGAGACACCGTTACATCCAGAAAAACTGACTGTTTGGTGTGCTTTATGGGCTGGTGGAATCATTTGTCCGTACTTCTTTAAAAACGATGCTGGTTAGAACGTTACAGTCAATGGTGACCACTATAGAGCCATGATTACTAACTTTTTCGTTCATCAATTGAACAACCATGATGTGCAGGAGCTGTGGTTTTAATGTGAAGTCGCTAGTCTACGCCGATAAGCCCGAAACGATTGATCACTTGAAGGACAACATTCGCCGCGTTATTGCCGATATATGGCCACAAATGTTGGACAAAGTTATCGAAAATTGGACCTCCAGATTAGACTACGTCCGAGCCAGCCGTGGCGGTCATATGCCAGAAGTCATATTTAAATTATAATGCCAGAAGGTTATCTTTCGAATAAAGTAAATTTCATGTCAATTTAAAAAATTCATCTTTGTTTTGTTCCATTTAAAATTCTATACCTCTATAAAAAAACACCCTTTATGTTCTTTTAGGAAATTTAGAAGAAGAACAAAATGAAAGACTTGCCAATACTAAAAGACGAGTTATAGATAAATAGGAGTTGATTATGATTATCTTATATTAGATATTAGTAGTCAATAATTAAAAAACAAAAAAAAACTGCAACGCAAAGAACGAGGAAACTTAAAAAAGCAATACAAAACGCGCTAAGAAGATAAACAAATAAAGCGAAAATACCTTGAGTTCCTTCGTGAAACCACTTAAGGTCTCTTGATGAACTCGCTAGAAGAATTATGCTTGATTAAATTAACAGGAAACAAACCGTGAAAGAGTGAGACATTATCGCGTTCTTTTATGTATATATTTTTTTTTGTTTTATTTTGAAATAATTAGATCTGCGAACGACAGCTTTTCATCGGTGAACAAATGGTTGTGAGTTGGGAGTACTTGTACTAGGTCGCCACTCAATTTTGTGATGTTCGTTTTGTTGTTTCAATCGCTAAATTGAAAATGTCAATTGCGTTTTAAATAACTTGTAAAATAATAAAAACCTGAGATCAGCTGTGAACATCTGTTATCTAAATAAGCACGTTACGTCCTATGATCAAGTCAAAGTTCTCTGCATCATAATAATGCACTAAACTCCGAGATTTAAACATTCATACTATTTTAGTTCTTTGGCGAGAGATATGTACAAAAAAATGTGTCAAATGACAAAAAAATAAAACTAATCCACGACGGTATGTTGAATATTCACTACATGTGTTTCAGAGATATCATGAAAATAGGTAAACATTAATATGTAATTTTTTTTGACAAGTTAACACTGAGCAAGGGGAATGAGAAAAGTTAAATATCGAAGTACGTTCCCTTGTGGTACTTCCGTTTCAGGTCGTCTTGGATGCGAGCTCTCTTATTCCATTTTAAAAGGAACTTACATTTTTGGAAATATGAGTCTATAATTTCGCAGATCCGAGTATCCGGTGCTTTAGAGTTTATAGATTAGTCCTGCTTGTCAGACTCCGTCGAAGGCTCTGGCTACGCCCGTCGACTGAATTATGTTGAATTCTTCTGACTCGTATTCCGCTACTCTCAGCCGCTGCAGCTCAGTGGATCGTCTCTCTATGAATCCGAGCTCTTCCGCGGAAGGTGTGGTTTTGGGATCATCACTATTTGTGCGCATTTCCAAGCACTTGATGATGCTTACTACCATTGGTATTCATTTTTTTGGAAAAAATAAACTCCTTGATTTTTAACGACCTACTTATTGCACAATTTTTAAATTTTTTCTAACATATATTTCCTATACTCTACACTCAGGGAGTTTTCAGGGTACAAAGATATTAAAGGTATTTTTCAATTCAATATAACCATAAAAATTCATATATATATATATATATATATATATATATATATATATATATATATATATATATTATACGCGTTCGTTTTCCGAATGGTTCCGGCCCATTAGGTTGCGAGACCCGCTGGGCGTCATCGGCCCTGTTGCCAGTGTTTAGGGTTGCGTTGCCGAGTTGTAATCTGTTTCGTTACTAAGTGGTACTGGTTGATGTTTTGTAAGCAGATATTTCCAGGTATTAGGCACACTTTGACTATCATCTCTGCTATTTAAGTTGTTGGGCCTCTTTGCAATTTCAATGGCTTCCCTTATAACTCTTGTGGACAGGTTTTCACATCCCAATAGCATTTTTATTCCCGAGAAATTTATTTTATGTCCTGTGTTTAACCAGTGTTGGACCAGAGCAGAACAAGTTGTTTTTGCTTGACAGCGACAGCGTTCACATGTTCGTCTCTTCTGGCGCTTATTTTACGGTTGGTTTGACCTACGTAAGATGAGCTGCATTCTCCGCATGGAATTTCGTACACTCCCTGGTTTTCTAGAGGGATTCTTTCTTTAGGTGTTGGCAAGAGATCTTTTACTTTACGGTCTGTGGTGAATATGGTTTCAATGTTGTGTCTCCTGAGTATTCTTGCGATCTTGTCTGTTGTCCCTCTTACATAAGGAACAAAAGCTTTGGAGCTATTCTCTTGGTTTTCGCGATTTTTTGGGGCCAAGTGTTGGTTTTTTAGAGCCTTGTTTATATGTTCTTTTTTATAACCGTTCGTTGTTAGGGCGTCTTGCAGTATGTTCATCTCTTTGTGATAATTTTCTGGATCTGTAAGGGACTGCGATCGAAACGTAAGTGATTTCACTACTGCAAATAATTGGGCGTGGTGGCAGGATGGGTCGAAAGTAAATTTTTTAAACTCAGCCAACGCATCTCAAATGTTTACCAAAAATGACAACTTTTCTTTAATTTAATCAATCTCGTATGTATTACCGTTTCAAATATAGCAAACGTATTTTACCCACCTGGTATACTACAAATTATAACAAAGTCATGAGCAAAACAAAATTGGCCAACAAGAAGGCGTAACTTTCATGGCAATTAGATTGCTTTTAAAAGTTAAACCTTTTTCTTGCATTGGCTGTTAATAACTTGCCAAAAATAAAAATAAAGGTGTGCGCCCAGGTGCTTTTAACATTAATCGAGTTAGAGAGAGCCTCCAGTTTTACGTGTTATTGTTTTTTTTTTCGTACATTTTGCTTCTAAAATATTCGAAACTTAATAATTCGATGATAAAAGTCCTAGACGTTATAGACCAGGGCTTATCTGTAAAATATCAGGGTTTCGTGAATGTGAAATGGAACATGGAGGTTTTTCCATGAGAGCCTTCAGAATAACTTGAATCACGATAAATTTGATCATTTCAAAAAGTTGGGCAACATTGTTTTTATTAATAAAAATATAAAATTAACGAAAAAAAAAACGTTTTTTTTTAAAATTTCTCTCGTGTAACTTTGAAGGTATTCATTTTAGAGGAAAGTTGAATAGGAAAAAAAATATTTTCGTTTTATTATTGAACAGGCAAAAATAGAAAATTCAGTTTATTTTCGAGAAAACTATTAAATCTAGGTTTTTATCCTCAATTTAAATATATAAAAGTGTATCTCTCTAGATATATAGGATGTTTCCAAATAAGTGTGAAAAATTTTAAAGACTTATTCTTGAGCTAATTTTAAGCTAAAAGTTCACATAAATATATATCTGATAATGCTTAGTTTTTAACATACAGGGTATTAAAATATATTATTATTTTTAGTTTTTTAAATATATATCCTTTGTTTTCAAAGATAATTAAGTCAAATTTGGCACACATAACACTTTTTACAGTTCTCGTAAAAAATGTAATTTTGTGAAATAATATACATAGTGGTACTTTTTTTCGCGGCTGTAAAACTCTCTCCAACTTTTTTTTCGGGCGCCACTGACTCGATTTGATTACTCAGTTAGCTTTCCATCTTATTGTTAAACTTTTTTGCTTTTTAAGTTTTCCTCTAAAAGTCAATAGTTTTTCCACAAAAAAAGTAAATACATAAGTAAAAAATCATTATCTATTAGTTTTAATCAATTTTTATTCATATTTGTTTTAACAAACAGGGACTAAGAAAAAAGTATAATATAATAATAACAGAATTTGAACAATGGTAACAAAAAATTAATAAGAGAAATTATAACAAATGTTCAAAATGACCACCCTCAGCCATAATGCAACAATCCGATCTTCGTCTCGTTGAAAAGCGTATTCGTTGAAATAATCCTGGAATATTTCTTATCCTTTGGCAAGACGTGATTTCTCAAATCTTCAATATCTTCAACAGGAGATGCACAAATCAAAGATTTAAGGAAACCCCAGATGCAAAAATCCAAATGATTTAGATCCAAGGATCGGGCAGGCCAGTGTTGAGTCCCTCTTCGCCCTATTTTGGATACCCTGCCTTTAAGTGACGGCGTACATTCATACTGAAATGTGCTGAAGCACCATCATTCCTAAATCATAATTCTTGTCTAACTTGAAGAGGAACCTCTTCGAAAAGGGCAGGTAATTCTTCCTCGAGAAAGTGACAATACAGGTCGCCATTTAATCTTAACAGAAGGAAACATGGGCCAATTAGATAATCGTTTATGACACCAATCCATACATTTAATGAAGACTGATATTGATAATTGACTTTAAGAAATGCATGAGGATTTTTTTCAGCCCGAATGTGATTATTGTGAAAATTTCTTATGAAAATTCTCTTGAAAGGTTTACCTCATCAATAAACACTCCGTACATTATTTCACATAATAATAAATCTTTTTATTAGAACTGTAAGAAATGTTGTGTTCCAAATCTGACTTAATTATCTTTAAAAAGAAATTTGAAAACTAAAAATAATTAAATTTAATATCTTAAAAAAGCATTGTCGAACATATGTTTATATGAACTTTTATGCTTAAAATTAGCTCAACAATAACCTATAACCTTTAAAAATTTTTCGCAGTTGTTTGGAAATAGTCTGTATAATACAAATTATCAAAATATTATAAACAAAATAAAATTAGATCTGACATCCATGGCAATTAAATCGAATCTAAATTTTAAACCTTCTTAGTACATCGGAATCTTAATTTTTTACCCCAAAAACTTTATTTTTGATTTTTCTGTTCTTGTATTTTAGTAAGAAAAACAACATTTTTTAGTCTATTTTGGCAATGCTTTAGTGATCATGCTGAATTTTAACTGCCAACTATAATAAAATTGTTGCTATAAGGAGCTTTGAACAAAGCTAGAGGTTGACTAAATAAATAAATTTTATGTTTTTATTTATACTCACTTTTTTATTAAGTTACTACTTTCGATTAAACAGAGCATAATTCTTCTAAGATTTTTGATATTTCTTGAGAATGTATTTCGTACTATTACATAAAAATAGAAGAGTCAACTTACAATATATTCTTTTATTCTTTGGGGAGCAATTTATATTTACATTTTAAATTGTTTTTTCGAAGTTCCTTTTTTTACATTTTTCTCCTGATTCGACGTTTCACAGAAAATTGCTTTTTATTTCTGTATAACGTTATAGGTTGAAAGGAATATAGACCATGTTTCAGAAATAGAAATGGTTTATCAGGCAATAAAATATCTAAAGAAATATTTTTAGAAAATTGTAATGCCTCCCGTTATTATGGGCAAATTTATTGAAAAATGCTAAAAGAAGCTAAATATCCACACTAACAGTTATTTCTTATCTCACAAGAAGCTCCTGAACGAAATCTCAAAAGTATACAGGAAGTCTAGTTTTCATATGTTTTCCTACGCTAAATATGTTAAAACAAATTTTACTTTATGTTTACGCTCCGGCTTACTGCGAAAAAATGTATATTTGAATGAAAAGTATTGAAATTTTAAACCTTTTTACAATACTACTATAAAGCATTACATCAGGGACGGCTTTTCCTTAGGTTTGCAGGTTTGCGCAAGCCCAAAAAAAATTGTAAATAAAAATAAAACATACTAATATAAGTACAAATATTTTTTTTATTTCTACTGATAATTTAATGATTAAATTTGAATCAATTTTTTACCTACATTATACGCAGTCCATTATTAAAATAATTTAACTTATTTCGCCTAAGTATCAAGAATAATTTGTCTGTATTACAGTATTACACATGGAAACGTTATCGCTTTGCTGGTGTACCATTTTAATGCAATCCAAGCTAATCTATTGGAGCGTATATGGAGTTGCCTATCTAAGACGTGGAGATTAATTCCGTCTCACAAGCTTAATGAAGGTTGCAAGTCGATTCTAAACCTGTATTACTTTACCCGTCGATTTCGTAGTTGTAGGTGTTTTAGTTTGTTGTGCGGTACGCTATTATATTTTTTTACCTTTTATGTTTTGGTATTGGTAAAAACAGAAATGAATTCCGTTGAAAGTTTAGTTGCAGTGCCATCCTGTTGTCGTTCAATAAATGATAAGGCTAAAATAAAAAGGCTTGGAAAGCCTATGTGGAATTTAAAAATAGAGCAATCTATGTCTAGCGGAAAAAATGGTTTTACTAGAACGTTTAACCCGTACCTTCATAATAAATATACGTGACTTTGTGAAATTAAAAATGATCTATTTTGTTTTCTTTGTTTATTATTTGGAGGAGAAACTTTTTGGGACTGTTAACGTAGCCGTTCAAGTAAGCAGCGCTTAGCGAAGAGATATTGAACTGCATAATGAGAAACTGAGACATAATCGATACATTTTAAACACTATAATTAATAGTATGCGTTTCTGTGGAGTTTTCGAATTCGCGTTACGAGGACATGATGAGTCTACGACTTCCTCTAATTCCGGGTTTTTTCGAGGTTTAATTGATTTTAGTGCTAAGTTAGACGGTGCTCTGAAACAACATTTGGAAAAAGCACTGGTATCTAAAAGTACGTCAAAAAACATTGAAAATTAAATTTTACAAGCAATGTTTATTGAATAACAAGAGAAAATTTTTAAAGAAATAAAAGAAGCTGATTATTTATCTATAATAACTGGTGAAACTAGTGACGTATCAAATATCTTTCAATTGACAATTATCTTTAGATGCATTGTACGGGGTAAGTCGGTTGAGCGATTTTGGGATTTTTAGTGCCTTTAGAGTATGATGCGAAAGCTTTATCTTCTGTTATACTTAAAGAACTTGAAAAGAACGTCAAAAGTAAAAAAAAACAAACTCATTTCGCAAACATACGATGGGACATGAGTTATGAACGGCTTGTCGAATGGGATGCAAGTAATTATAAAAAAAAAACCTACGAACATGCTGTTTACGTGCATTGTTATGCACATCAATTAAATTTGGTAATGTTAAACGTTGCATTCGCCAGAAAAAATATCCTCATATTTTTTTTCAAATCTACAAGGCATTGGTTCTTTCTTTTTCAAATACTCCTCAAAGAACCGTAATACTAGCTCAAATTAGTAACAAACGCTTACCTTGTTCGGCCCTTACAAGATGGAATTTTAATTCTACAGTTGTTTGTACCGTATTCGTATATAAAGACAGCATTCTAGAGAAAATTGAAAAAATCTTAGGCGACAGTAGGAACGTTAGTACCACGAACTAATCATCAGGGTATGTCAAAATTCTCAACAGCAAAGAGTTTCCTTTCACGGTTAAACTTATTTTAAAAATAATGCCTCAAGTTGATTTATTATTTGATAAGTTTCGAACAAGAGAAATTGGCGCTGTTATCGCAAATAAAAATATATTATCATTTGAATCAAAATTAATTGATTAAATTAAAAATAATATTACCTCAAATGACGTTGAGCCATTTCCATCTACTTCAAAACGACTTAAACCGATAATTTCGAGGAGTTTTCTTGGGAAGCACAAGAAGTTTGTGATATAATTATTTGTGAAGCAAAAGAACGATTTAGCTTTACAAGTCACTTGGTAGCAGTCAGATTTTTTTTCAGAACAATATGTCGAATGTGACACATGTTTTCCCGAACAAAAATTTAAGGATACGATTATATATTAAACTGAAGAATTTAGATCAATTTCGGGACTTCTTGTATTTTATGACTATATTTCGCAAAATATCGAGCTAAATGAGACATTTAGTGAATTTCTAAAACTTTTAAAAATGTAATTAGTATTCCGATGGCATGGGCTGAAGCAGAACGGTACTTTTCTACCCTCAAACGGATAAATATGTTTTTACGGAATACTATGAGCCAAGAAAGAGTGTCTGCCTTGGCAATGATTTCTCAAGAAAGGAATCTTATCGAAAGCATGCCTGATTTCAGTCAATGAATTCTATCCCAAAACCTCTGATGAACTGACGAAAATTTAATATTTTTTTATGACAGTATAGCCATGTAATAATTTTTTTGCACTAGCACTAATAGACTATTGTTCAGGCACCTACATGCTCTCCGCTGCTAGTAAGACGGTCGTTCTTCAGAACTGATAAGCCCACATACCTTGTGTTTGTCCGATGAGTTGGAACGAAACTGATCAGAATTTCAACCAGACCTGACATTCCGTAGCAACGTGACAGCAAAGATTATTATAGTTAGCTACAATAATCTTTGCTGACAGGCAAACACGCTGGTTTTTGGCCATTCACCTCAGTTTTGTAACAATTTTACCTAGACGATTTTACCGATGCACTAACGAGCATTTGGCCTCAAAAACCGGACAAAAAGGAGAAATGCAAACTATACAAGTAATCATCGAAATTATTTTTTTTGTATATCTGAGTAACCGTACTATCATAAAAATATGATAAAGTGGCCCCTCCACGCAGCTACGCTCCGCACAGTTAATTGCAATCTAAGCTTCGTTCAATACACATGCATTCGTTCTTGAGAGATTTTTTTTAGACTTGTGTTTGGTGTTTGGTAGTGTTTTTGAAAATGTTCCGAGCTAGGTCGGGCTACAATTCTTTTTTTTATAATAAACTATAGACATTAGCCATATCATAACAGTCAAAACATTTTCCACATGTTTCCACCTCTTAAAAAAAACCGCTTTGAGTTTAACGGTTTTTTTTTGCAATAATTTTGGTTATTTTTTACTGACATACATATTTTTTTTCCTATAGGTACAAATTTGACATCAAATGTTATTGAGGTATATCGGAAAACGCTATACATGCTTTTTAAACAAAGCACATCCAGAACACTTGAAGATAAGGTATCATTTATGGAACATAAGCTTTGCGAAATGATGAAATGTCTCCAAAACGAGTACCATACCTTAAATCACGATTTAAAACATTTTAATAGTGATTTGAAGAAAAGATGAATATCATCTAACTATAATGAAGAAAGATTTTTGAAAAAAAAAACGAGAAATGGCCTAATACATCAATACCAGTACATAACTGGGCCACAAATTCTACAGAACGCCCAAGGAAACATTTCCAAGAATTACATGATCGTAGTAAACGATGAAATACAAAAGAACTCCGCGAACACGTACCTGTTGAGGAGCTTACCTATGCAGCCAGCGTACGTCAACGAATGTCTGGAAATGCCGCGGCCTCTAAGCTTATAATAGATGCAACTTCAACACCAACAAGAGCCAAACTTTACAGGACGGTAATAAATACTGCTCAGAAACCGAAAGTAAAAAATTATACACCTGAACAAGCTTTGCAAATCTTTGTTGAAGGTGACTTTACAAGGAGGCAGTGGGAGTTGTTACACGATTCCAATAAGGGTATATTTCCCTGTTATACTCTAATTAGAGAAGCAAAGAAATTCTGCTATCCAAAACCAGAGTCAATCCGAGTTACGGAGACGAGTGTTGAAGTTATGCTTCAGGACCTACTTGATCACACAGTAAAGAGACTTTGTTTTTATCTTGAGATAGATTTTTTATGGGAAAACGTACAATTACCCTAAGTCAACATGTAAAACGATACCCATTACGTTTTTTTAATATTACTCCCCTCCCCCTCCCCACCCAAAGTCATCGCCCCTTCACCCGATTGGTAAAGTAATGCCAGAAATGAAATCGGAGCACCTGAAAACATATAAAACGATAACCATTACGTTTTTTAAATATTACTCCCCTCCCCCTCCTTACCATAAGTCAGCCCTCCTTCACCCGATTAGTAAAATAATCAAAGAAATCAACTTAGCGCCCTCAAAAATCCCCGGATACCGATTTTGACATGTCTAGTAGTGCGATGGGTAAAATTGTCGAGTATGAACGCAGTGTTTCAGAAAGGCATTAAAAAATTATTGGTAGATTCTATAGTTAAAAGTAAAATTAAAATCAATACGTGCCCGTGAGTTAAAACTTATTTTTAAAGTAACTCCCAAACGCGTGTTGATTTTCTTACGAAATTTGATAGATATCACAAACTTTTAATTGCTATTATTTTAAACCAAAATACTGTTCTTGAAATTGGCCAGTGGCGTCACAGAAAATTTGTGATTAATTCTTTATTTTTAGAAATGATACACTACTCGCTCTTTAAAATTGATTATTTTTTGTAAATCATGGATTTGTTTCCAATAAATAGAAGAAACTGTTCTAACCATTAGCATGTTATGCAGCAAATTAGATGCGAATTCCTATGAAAATATATTTGTATTGATTCTCGCCAATTACAAACAAAAAATACTGCAGTTTAAAATAAGGGTCGTAAAACGTGTTTTAACAAGAAAATCTGCAGGGTTTATGTTAATTGCAAAACAACTTGACATTGACTTATGAAACTGTTCAGAACCATTAACGACCTTTTGAAACATATAATAATAATCCTTTCCAGAATATAAGTACTAATTAACTGCATTTGATATGTTGATAACCACCCCTTATTTTTTAATTATACAAGATTTATATACACGTCTGGAAGATCCACACCAGAAATTAGACGTTTCTTAAGTAAAATAAAGAAAATACCATATTGTTCATCAAATCAGAATGAAACAGAAGAACAAGCATCGTAAGCATCGACATACGTGTAAATTACCAGTTTGGCCCTCGGATGAGGGGTAATAAAATGCTGGCGCGGTGAGAGCGGGCAGCAGCATACGCCACGCCCTAGCACAACAAGAGGATTCCAAGTTATTTGCTTTCATTCAGGCCATCAAAGCATAAGTACCGTGTTTCTCGCCAAATTTTTGTTACAATGGTAGTTTATTCCACGGAACAAAAAGAGCACATTATTAAGTGTACATTATTCTGATAAATAATCGGCAGATTTGTATTTACGTGCGAAAATCATCCTGTTCCTTGAAAATTTAGAATTAGAACTGCTCGTGTTCGTGACGCACGGAAGTTAGCGGGGGTAATATTGCGGTAGGTGTTTCGTACGATCTTCTGTCCGAACTTATCTGAAAGAAGTTAGACGGGCTTAGTGAGTTAGAATTTGAGAAACGGCCAAAATAATTTCTAGTTAAGAAATTTAAAATAGAAGTTTGGCTATAGTAACCTTTCTATTAAACCTGCGTAATATGAACCGCCAGTCTTTTTTTTCTAAAGTTTCGTCTCAGGTCAAAGACAACAGTGTTGTGGTTGCGTCACGCCCAGTTATATTTGTGCGCCGTTCTTCTATTTGACATTAGATTGTCGAGAAACAAATATCAACGATTACAAAATTGGGCTAAACAGAAAGGCAGTAATATATTTTCGCCGTACTCTGGTGTGTAAAATACAAAAAAAAAGCATGTTATCCACATGATGAGTATCTAACTTTTACTAAATCAAAAGTCGAGGTTAAATTCCAAGGCTTACTGGATCATACAGTGGATCGAATTATTATGCTTAAAATTAGACGCCCTTGAACAAATCGATAAATTAGATTTGTAGATATGAGTTTCATTTGCAAATGGGGCTTCGATGGAACGTTAGGTCAGAGCCAGTACAAAATGAAATTCACTAATTCGAATATTTCTGATACAAACTTATTCCTAACTTCTTTTATTCCACTTCAATTAGCAGGTATTAACACGCAAACTCAACAAGAACAGATTGTGTTGTACAATTCCAAACCCTCGTCTACTATGAATTGCGGGCCTCTGAAATTTGAATTTATTAAGAAAACCGAACAAAACTCTTTAACGAAAATAGAAAATTATGAACTCGAATCAGACAACTTGTACCATATAACAGAGTTTTCTTTGCCACCCGAGCTTCAGTACAGTACAACTTATCTATGACGATGATAGATGGCTAGGTGAATGTTTTGGCTGGAGCGAAATCGGTCCAACGTTGTTACCTCTGCTAAACAACGTCTCAGCTCAACAACATTGCTACTGTGTCCCAGTAAATACAGAGTATTTCAAGGTACAGCTATTATAACAAGAGTAAAGCGAAAACTGATCCTCCGGTTTCCCGTCATTATGCAAACTATTGGAAGCGAACATTAAACTGCAATAGAGAAGATTTGGAAATACAAACTTCAAATAGCAAGATTATTCTTCAAAGGATATTCTTGTTACAACATTCCAACAGGAATCCACAAATGACTTACTTCATTGACCAGACATCATAGCATTTGCAATATTACCGATAGGTAAACTATCGAAAGATGCACAAAAACCAATAGACAAGTTGATAAGAAACTATCGCCTAGACTTTGCCCGAAAATCTTCTCGAGAAAAAATATGGAAGATGTGTTTCTAAACTTTTCACGTCGATGGATCCTTACACTGTTTTTGACATAGTAAGAATTCGGATAACAATTCGTACGTAATGGAGACTGAGAAAATAGCTGTTAACAAAGAAGGCAATGATTAAAAAGTTCTTTTTATTATTTTTATTACAGTCGTATTATTTATTCATTTATCTGAATCAATAAATAATATATTACTTACAAATTATTTGCATTGGTATTTATTAAGAAGACTTAAGCATAGAGGAAAAAGTGCTTTCGCCTTTTTAACTATTATCGATATCCATGTATTTATTATTGTAGTATTATATTTAAAATGTACCTTGAAGTCAAGCGGAATATTTTATTCATGGAAATACAATTATTATTTTTATTTTATTTTTAAAGCGTTGAACCACATTAGACGTTTTTCGAATTTGTTTTCATGATTTTAAAGTTTCAGTCTGCTATGTTGGGTTCGATTTTTATTTTTAATATCAAATCCGTGCTTTCGACCCACTGTGTTTTGACGACCCGAAACCAGCGAAAAGTCCTTGCCCGACACCATTTTGCCGGGAACCAGGAAGCAAGCTACGATACAACAGTATGCTTTATTTCACTTCTTCAACATGGCTAAACGGGTTGTCCGTCGCTTTTTGTAAAAACATGCAGCACGATGTGTAAGTATGTAAAATATATTAGTCCGAATATAACGTCCAGTTCCTTTTTCTATAAAATTTCTTTATGACTACGTTACGCATTACTCTTGGAATCAGCATAAATAGATTTTGCTTAAAAGTTACAAGTGATAGGTCTACATACGAGCTTTTCATGTGAAAAACCTTTACCCATATTAATTACTCTTGTAATAAAGAATTGATTCAAAGGACATGGCGCAACGAACAGTTTTCTTTTATATTAAATGGTGAAGGTGATTAAAAGGTTTAATTTAACTGGAAATAATATTTTAGTTTTCGAAGTTTCACCTCTATATTTCCCATTTTTCAAACGGCAGATATAGTTATTGTGGGCCATCAAAAAAAAATAATGAAATGCTAACGAGAACTTATTTGTAAAACTTTCTAAAAACTACAATTTCGGTATATAGTATATAGCAAATATTTCCTCTAGAAACAGCCTAACCAATGACGAAATCGGATCAAACTTCCTTCAGTAATTTTCGAGATTATCAGATTTACAAACAGACGTGGGAAGGGAATTTTTTATATGTAGTGATGGCGATTAGGATGCCTGTCGCAGTGAATTACGTCGAGTTTAAGAAAGATTATCTCAACATCCTAGTTTTAGAATTTCGCAATTCGACCCTTGAAAGTTTGTGTAATCTCGGTTACTTTTTAAGATTAATAACACTACTTTACAGCCAGTTTGCAACTGTAATGTGAAAAGAAGTCTTTGATTAATTTTTGGTCTCTAAACGCGAAAATGATGGTAAAAATTTCCTAACAGATAATATTTTTGAGTTATGATTTTTTCAGCAAAAATGTATGAATAATTTAATCACATTATTTTAAAAAGTAATTTGTAATGTACCTGAACTCGACGTTGCCAAATTTACGTTTTACCATAAGTTAGGGAAATTATATACAATCTGGTAACACCACGTGAGGTGTCTAGGGATGACAAATCAACCACGAAGTTTCAACTCCCAAGGGGTTAAAATAATGGAAGTGCAATTCCAAATTTCACTTTGCCCCGTAGCCGAATCTACTTATAGATGGCCCTGTATTCGAGAAGTACGCCGTCATTTTTCGAATGTATGATACCCGATGTTTCTAGAAAATACCAGAAGTACGGAACGGCTATAAAAGCAGCTGACCGACAGTCATATCATCAGTATTGGTTTAGCACGAGTAGTGATCAGTATTAGATAGAGAAGAAAAGTGTGCGACCAAGCCAATAGTAAGAGTCTTGTGTTAGTATTATCTTTGTGTTGAATAAAGTTAGTTGACACCTGTAAACGTAGTATCACATCTCTGACTATCTAAAGTACAGAAACATAGTTGTATTAACACCGCGGAAAGTTTTTGCTACATATGTGATCAGTTTACCCCTAAATCACAGAAAAGGATAATTAACAAAATGACTAAAGTAGCTTATCATACGTATTTTGGATGTATTGTTGGTGATCAAGATTGGGACTGGCCTCCTCACCAAGTTTGTTTTTTTTTCCTCGAGACCGCTAAGAAAGGGGAGGCAGATAGTTTATTCCCTGTGAATTTGACTATGGTTCTCTCTCCATACTAGTTTCGACCATCTAGTGGACCTGTAACGAACCGAGAGCAAAATATACAGTTTAAAATTTCCATTTCGTCAAGTGTCACTCTTATCATCGACAGTACAAACGAGAATCTAGTTATACCACGAAACGGTAGGAAATCATTAAAAATAAATAATTTCACGTCCGGTGAATTTAAAGAAGTTGTGTTTTCTTCTTAAGACCGTTAAGAAAAGGGAGCCGACAGTTTATTTTCTTCGAATTCCACATACATTTTCTCTTCATAGTAGTTTCGTTCGCCTAATAGCCCCGTCAGTAGAGCTATAATGAACCGAGGGCAAAATGCACAAAAAATAATTGTCTACTTAAAATCCTGATTTCGCAAAGTTTAGGCGGAATATAACCCACAATACTTAGTGTATACTATAGTTTATAGCTTAATGGTTAAAGTGTAAAAAATTTATCTTAATAAGTTTTGACTTGGCAAACCGCTTTCGAAATAAAAAATTGAATTATGTTCTGATTATATCTCTGGTTCTATTTTAGTAGGGATTGAAGTCGTTCAGAACTCCACAAAAATTAAATATGCTTTATAAAATTCGATAAAAAAAAACATCTGTTTTTCCACCTTTAATTGTACAGGTACAATTTGTTTAATGTTTATTCATAGGAAAATTATATACTGCTGTCATGTTTAACGACAAAAATATGGTAATGAACAAAATATTTTTTAAAAGCTGGAAAATCTACGTAATAATTAAACGGTGACTGAAAAAGCATGGGTTTAATATAGGTATTTATACTAACATATTTATGTCATTTAAGTTATTATATTATTTTGAATGACTAATAAGAAAATTTTAACATCAGAGCAGTTAAACGCAACCCCCATTTACTCCCAGAGAAAAAATTTTAGCCCCTTTTTTAAATGATTTCAATTTTATAAAGTCATGCTAACTTCTACGAAAAATGTTATAATCAAAGTGTCTTGCTTTTCATTCTAAAGCTTAGTCATTTACCTCTAATTCACTAACATTCCTTAATTTTAAAATTGCTAAAGAATTCTCAGAATTAAAGGATTTTTAGTTGTTCATTTTAGTGTGGTTTACAACTTTTTGCGACCTTGGAAGTATTGCGAGGCAAGCTGATCCCGATTACTACTTAGTTCAAATAATTTTTGGATATCATAATGAATTCAAAACTAAAAATTGGAAAATAAAATTTTTATAAAAATATTGAACCTACTTTTAAAAATGCGCAAAAAAGTGAAAAATCACAATATAAATTTTTATTGAAATTTTTGAAGTTAGCGCCAAATTATTTCTAAAAGAAACAAACAACTAGTAATACGAGATATATACAAATTATGTTAATAAGGCATTTACAAATAAAGTTGTTTTTTTTTTTACTTTATTTATGCGAGTCACATTTTATCACGCTTTAATTTGGCGTTAACTTCAAAAATTTCAATTTCATATCAAAATTTATATTATTATTTTTCACTTTTTAGCGCATTTTTAGTAGTAGGGTACAATTTTTTTATAAAAATTGTATTTATTTTTTTACGTTAAAATGGGCAAGTAAAAATAAAAGCCATTAATAGGAATTAAATGTCAACATTCCTAAACAAGTGAATATATTGGCCTACTAGATTTATTATTGAGCCATAGTGATGAAAACATTCCATTCTTTATTGTAATAAGGGTACCACCCCAACCCGACCTCACTGATTTTCATCATTTTTGGATGTGTTGTAGCGGTTGAAAAAATATTAGATACGTATTTTTTCTTATCGGCGGACATTTACTTTTAAGGGGTACCTCTATTTTATATTTAAAAAAAATACATTTTTTATGAATATTTTTGTTATAAATAGAGGGGAATGCACTTAAAAAAATTCTAAAAAGCATTTTCGTTAATAATATCGATCACTAATATTGGTTTCGGGATTTCTCAAATTACCGTCCCTAGATACCGTTAACCACCCCTTACACAGTGATGGACCCAGGCGCGGATCCAAGGGGGGGGCGGTGGGGGCGATCGCCCCCCCCAAGAGCTTTGAGTTTAGGAAAATATACCCGATTTTACCTCTTATACTATAGTTAATTCAAAGACTAGAGAGAGTAATAAATAATTTTTTACCCTTTTTCCTTCGCAAACTACTTGTGTTCTTTAGTTCGGTGTCCTTGATAAAATCTGTTAGATATATATATATATATATATATATATATATATATATATATATATATATATATATATATATATATATATATATATATATATATATATATATATATATATATATATTTCCTAGGAATGGTTAGAAATTTTATAATCAAAAATACCGGTCTATAATAATGGACTATTTGGGTTGGAAAACCATAGACATTTGAAAGTGTTAAAAAGGATTTTAATCCTTGTCATAGGCGTCGGAAAGAGGTTTATTTTATCACTAAGTATTTATGGCATAGAATATTATTTCGGTAATAAATTTAAAATAAAAAGTTTTTATATTATTATTTTATTTCTTGTAATTTCTTAATAATTCACATACAGTACAAAATACAAATAATTTTGACATATTTAACACAAATCACAACTGTATTTTTATTATTTTTAATTTTGGCATAAAAACCGTTTTAGGCACATTCAGACTAAAACGTAGCCTTTTTCTTTCAAAAAATTCGGAGTTACAATTTAAATACTTACAAAATATTCATTGTCAAAAAGAAAAGAAGTTAAACATATATAAAAAAATAAATTCGTCCATATATTAAAATTTTTTTTGGGGGCTATCGGTCATTTTATTATTGATTATAAACATTTTTAAGAAATTTGACGTTTCAGTTTATTTATTTCTTAAATTAAACACTAAAAAGGGATTCAAATGTAATTAATTTTTATATGTTACAGTTAAAATTAGATCTACTTATTTTTATTTCTATTGCACTGGCATCTTAATTTAATTTCCTTTATTATATAAAATATCGGATAGGCTTAAAAAAATAAAATAAACGTGTTAATTCTACACGCTTAAGAAAAAGACACAAATATAATAATAAAATAATAAAGAAATTACGGCTAATTGGAATTAAACATATATAAAATTAAAGAATGGGACACACTAAAATAAAAATATATATAAAAAAATAAAATATATAAACAACACTAAACAATTTAATTCATCAAAAACAAATTGTGTTTACACTGGTAAACATTACGTATCTAATTAGTAATCAAATTCAGTGAAGCTATCGTTGCTCAATTAATTGATTCTCCACATTTTGTTTTATTCTTTTATTATATGGATTTTTCCCAATTTTCCGCAGCAACTTTGTTCAAAAAAATCTTTCAAAAGTTCAGTTAAATTACTAATTTTGTACATTGTATTATTTCTGGCAACTCTGCCTTTTACTTGAGAGAGATATTTCCTTCTCCAATGGACAGTTTCCGAACGATCTATAAGAACAGATTTCCTATCTGGTTTTTTCCATCAAAAATTAAGTTCTCTGAACAATTTGTAGAGCTCAGTTCTTTTAATTTTAGGTAAATCCCGATCTTCATTGATTTTAGTAAGAATTTTGTTGACGGTTGGGATCTGCTTCTCATAATAAAATGTATGTACAATTCCTTTTATTGCAGTTTTCATCTCTTCTTCCAACGAGGTTTGTCATCTGCCTGTGATCGAATGGGGGAGTACAAAACATTCCAGTCGTTTTTTCTCCTTCAGTATTCGGTTCATAGTAGATTTTCCTGTCATATTGGAACACATCTCAACAGAGCTTTTAACATTATTATCTAGATATTGATATCTTAGGGCATCATAAGCATTCATCGTAATAAGTTTTTCATTGAGGAAAAATGCCTTGGTTTAACGATTTTGGAATAAATATAGAAGTGGAGGCCATATCTTTTGGGTATCTCACTAATCTCAAATAATATATAAAAACAAGCACAAACAAGATAAATCACTAAGGACACACTGTAAGTTGTACTTTTCTCACTGACAGAAATAAAAATGAACTATCAGAAATTTTATTATTGCAGTAAATTTATAAAAACTTATAATATTTAAATATAATTAGATTTACCGCAGTCCTCCGTTACCTGCGGTACTGGAGCAAATACGTTGGGGATTTCGGTAACAGGTTTATTACTCTCTCTACTTCTTGAATAGAGTATAGGAATGTGTATGCTTGCGATCGCCCCCCCCCCCTCCCAAGAGCTCTGAGTCAGGAAAATAGAACCGATTCTGCCTTTTATATTAGGAATGTGTATGCTGCTGACACTCCTTCCCCGTTGACAACTTGTTTTTCTTGCGATAGCCGCCCCCCAATAGCTTTGAGTTCAGGAAAATAGACCCGATTCTGCCTCTTATACTAGGAATGTGTATGTTGCTGGTATCCCCTCCTCTCCAAGAGCTTCATATTCAGAAAAATAGGCACGACCCTTCCATTTACACTAGAAATAGGAATATCTCCGGTGTCCCCCCCCCCCGTCGACAACTTGCTTACGCTTGCCATAATGTACTTTTGTGATGTCACCGCCCCCCCCAAAGAGAGAGGCTGGATCCGCCCCTGGATGGACCACATATAAATTTTGTTTTTCTTAAAAATCATCCAATGTGTAAAGCCAACGTAATCTATAAGAAATGTAAATATATTAATATTTTTTCAATAATAGTACCAAGAGGGTGAAAAAGTCGCCCCCAAAAGTAAATACCTAGTACGAATTGGAATTTAATGGATTTTTGTATAAAAAGTGTAAAAATATTTGTCGTAAGAAGCTTGAAATATAAGGTATATTTATGACCTAAAAATTATATTTTTTATGAACGATATTTTTATAAAAATCGAGAAATGCACTTAAAAAAATTACAAAAAGGATTTTTGTTAACAATATCGGTTATCAGTGTTGGCGTTTACAATATAAAATAAGAGTTGCAACCTCTTTGGTCATAAATACGCTTTATATTTCAGGATTCTTACGAGAAATATTTTTCAACTTAATTGTATTAAAAAATATCTATTAAATCCTGATGTATATGAAAAAGTAAATTCTAAAGTTCAATTTTAGGGGTGGTTTTCACCAATTGCAAGTGAATATTAATATGTTTAAAAAAAGTTGTCTCCGTGTTAAATCATACACGACATATTTTATATTTTGTTTTATTATTATTATATTATCTCGAGACAAAATAATATTGATATGGGAATGACTGCAGTGTACAGATTGCCTTCTTTAAATGCCGACGAGTTTGTAGCTGATCTACAGGTTTTTCTTGCGGGACAAATGTCAAAAAAACCTATTAAGTGTTCTGTGGTGATATAAATATAGATTTGAAGGATGTAGGTAGTGAAACTACTTGTAATTATCTGAATTGTTTGAATGGCATGGGATATGTCAGTCAAATAAATAATATTACTAGACAAGACCGTTTCTCTGGATCAAGCGTTGATCACTTTTTTATTTACAATAAGCTTAATAACAGTAATGTAAAACCTATTGTATTGATTTCTGGCCTTACCGACCATTTCCCGATTATACTGAACATTGACTTTAAAAATATGAATAATAAACCCATTATTATTAATCACAACTCTCATCCCATAATAAAAACAATAGATCACATAAAATTACAAAATCAAATCAACAATGAAAACTGGGATTCCGTTTACGGTTCTGATATTGATTCATGCACCGAAATTTTTATTCAAAAAATAAATGTATTTTTCACTCGACTAAACAAAACAAATTAAAAATACCAAGAAAAAAAAAGGAATGGATTACTATGGGCATTATTACATCTATTAAAAATAGAGAAAAACTTGAAAAGATAGCGGACAAGAGCCCAGAGAATATCGAAGCCACAGAAAAATTTAGAAGGTATAGAAATCTGCTTACAAACCTTATTAAAAAATCGAAATATGCGTTTTTCAGAAGTAGGCTGGTTGACTGTAAAGGTGACATTAAGAGAACATGGGAGGTGATTAGGCGAGCTACCAATGAGAATGGTGGGTCTGGGGAATATCATTGATTAAGGATGAGGGTGAGCTTGTGTGAGCTGCGAATTGCTAATATTTTTTTGGTTTATTTTGGAGGTATGGGCAAGAACTTGGCGGAAAAGATCAAAACAAACAATTACAATTTCTTTAGTAAACGTATTTCGAATTCCATGTTTTTGCATCCCATAACTGAGAGTGAGCTAATTACCGTAATAAATTCTTTAAACACTAAAACGGCGGCTGGTAATGACAATATCTCTCCTAAAATATTGAAAGATAATCATATTTGCCTTATAAAGCCTCTTTTACATTTAATAAATTTGATATTTGAAAAAGGAAGATATCCTGCCATTTTAAAGAACGCGGTTATCGTTCCAATTTATAAATCGGTGGATAAATTAAATAAGGAAAACTATCGACCTATTACGATGACTAGTTCGATCAACCGACTTTTTGAGAAGTGCATTAAACTCAGATTGGATGATTTTTTGAAGGAAAATAAAATTTTATCTCTTTCTCAGTATGGATTTCGGTCGGGAGTAGACACGGAGGATGCAATAGTGCATGTAACGGATTATATAATTCGTGGGTTTACTACAAAATTCAAGACACTGGGGATATTTGTTGATTTGGCTCGTTCATTTGACACTGTGGCGCACCAAAAATTATTGAATAAACTTGAAAGTATTGGGATTCGAGGTATCGTATATGACCTGTTTGAGTCATATATAACTAATCGAACACAGAAAGTGAGAATAAATGAAACACTAAGTAAAACAGGTAATGTGGAGTTTGGGCTATCGCAGGGTACAGTATTGGGTCCTGTCCTGTTCTCTCTATATATAAATGATCTTTTTACTGTTCTTCCAAGTGAAAATAGTGAATGTATTTGTTATGGCGATGATACAGTTATTTTAATTAAAGGTAAATCTTGGCAGAAGATATTTCAGAGAGCAGAGGATTACTTTTCGAGGGCACGATTGTGGATGGATCAGAATCTTCTGACTATTACTGTCAGTAAAACTGTCCATATGGCCTTTTCTATGAATAATAGAGTTAATACTGTATATCCTAATCTTTTAGTACATAATTATGAATGTCTGATGGGTGAGAAACAGTGCAGTGCGGATGTATTGAGTCTGTCGCAACGTTAAATACTTGGGGGTGTTCATTGACCGGAATCTCAGATATGATGCTCACGTAAATTATATCACTAAAAAACTTCGAAAGACTATATACAAGTTCTACCAACTGAGAGAATTCCTGTCTTTGAAACTATTGCGAATGACTTACTAGGCTTTGATTGAATCAGTCCTCGCATATGGTTTGAATGTTTGGGGCAGTGCATGTGGTAGCATCCTTTACCCGTTGACTGTTACTCAAAAGTATATAATAAAAATATTCTTAAATAAATCAAGGCGGTTTCCATCAGACTTGTTATTTGAACAAGCTGACCTTTTAACTATCAGACAATTGTATTTTAAAAATGTTTTAAAATTTATGAAGAAATGTGATGAATATAAAAGTCCGATTATGCACAATGTTCATACCAGGTCTGTTCACAATGGAGGCCTTACCTTTCCTGTAGCATTATACACGGATTCGCAGAGGCATATTATGTATATCGGTCCAAAGTTATTTAATTTGTTACCTTTAGAAATAAAATCTTTTGTAAATGTATATTCTTTTTGTGTGAGAATATCTAAGTGGATAAAAGCAAACCAACATCAAATTGTTAATGCAGTGCCATTATTAAATTAGTGTTGGAAATGGAGATGATTTTAGGTATTGTTTTTTGTGTTAATATTTTTGAATATGATTGATATGTATATATGTGATGTTTTCTCTTTAAATAGGTGTAAGTTTAATTTCTTTAATTAATTTTAATGTGACTTGAATTTTAATCGTTTTATTTTGTGATAGTGTATTAGAAAGTATACGTTTGTTATTTGACATCCAGACAAGCTGCTTGTAGCTTATGGATTCAAAAAATACGTGGATGTAGAAAATTATTGTAACTTTCTTATTTAGTGGTAATAAAATTATTATTATTATATTATTATTATGAAATAATTTTAATTAGACCTCATGTTACATTAAGATATTTACTTTTAGAGGTGACTTTTTTCACCCTTTTGATATTATTATTAAAAAAAATTAATATATTTGCAATTCTTATAAATTACTTTCGCCTTACACTTTGGATGTCTTTCAAGAATAGAATTTTTTTTTACCACTTATATGTGGTTCATTACTGTAAGGGATTATTAACGATATTTAGGGGTGCTTATTTGAAAAATCCTGAAACACGCCAATATTAATAATCGATATCGTTAACAAAAATTCTTTTTATAATTTTGTTTAAGTTCATTCTCTGAAATAATAAAAAAATTTATAAAAAATGTTTTTTTTTTAAATATAAAATAGGGGTTGTAACCGCTTTGGTCATAAATACACCTCATATTTATGACTTTTTCTGACGAATATTTTTCACTTGATTTTATTCAAAAATATTCATTAGATGTTGACATATATTGAAAAAATAAGTTTAAGAGTTGACTTCGGAGGTGAATTTCATCCCCTAAAAGTGAATGTCAGCCGATAAAAAAATACTTATCTATTATTTTTTTAAATACTACGACATATCTAAAAATAATAAAAATCGGTGAGGTCAGATTGGGGTGGTTCTCTTGTAAGGATCGGTTTTCCCTTAAGTCGTTCTAATTACTTTAAGTTTTTTTAAATATTCTAATCATTAAATATTGTATTTTTTGATGTTGAATAATAAACAGGGAGGTTTAAGTTATTTTTCTCTAAATTGCACTATTTAATCTCTAAGAGATAAGTTTCGAGTTTATATTATATCGAAAAATAACAAATTTATTTAAAATTTGTCTGAAAGTGTAAGCAAACATAGATTAAAACAGGCGTTTAGAGTAAAATTACGGTAATTTTAGTAAAACAGGATATAGTAGAAATACCCCAATCTGATAAAATTTCTTAGTTATTTCAACCAGATCTCATAAAACTTCTTATGAGCCATTACTGTGAAATGTCTTGTATATTTGCCATTCTATCGCTTTTTATAGTCTAAAACGGACATCAATTCTCACAGGAATTTTTGATGCTTTAAGGCTATTGCGGTAGAGCTAATTAAACCATTTTAGAGTTAAACAAATTTTGCAGCGTTTACTTAATATTATCAAAAAAAAGTATTATCTTCTTTAAATTTATTTATAGTGTCTTATTTTTGGTATGAAATAACATCGATTTCGACGGTTTTCGCATACATACTTGTAAAACATTTAGAGACAAATATTATTAAAACTAAAATGATAGCTTAACCAACAACAAAGAATTAATACAAAACGCTTACAATAATACAAAACTTTAAAAATACCTTCGCTGGAATATTTATGCCTCTTTGGTGGAAAATTTCTTTTGTGGGTATTTTAAAAATAATTTCAAATATTACAACTTGGTATGCATTTGATATGGATAGAATTTATTTTTAACATACGCACAAAGCTACTTTCAAGGTATGTACCATTTTATAGTTTTCACTATTTTAACCTGTGTATTGCTTTAATTTAAAAACTGTTGTAAAATCTGTTTTATTTTTATTATTTTTAATTGACTTAAAAATGTAAATGTAATGTGTATGTAGGACAATTACTGTGATACATTTATTAAAAAAAATTTGTAATTTTGTAGGATCAAAATAAATATACCATATCTTTGAAGAAACTCACTATGTAGAGCGAAACGTAAGAAAAATTGTTGTCTTTTGATTCTCTAATGGAAAAACCTATACCCAAGAAAATACTACAAAAAAAATTAACAAAAGGTTTAAGATACAAAAATAAATTATTTATATATATATATATATATATATATATATATATATATATATATATATATATATATATATGTTGTTGCGTAGTGTTTCACGGATGGGAACATGTGATTCAGTATTAATCCGGGAATACATCCGTTCGTTCATTTGGTTTCTTGTAGAACTTTTCAGACGTTTCGCCATTTGGCATCTTCTGTGCTTAGTGGTTGAAGATCAACTGAAAGAAAAGTTAACGTGCAGCGTGCTTTATACGCGGTCGCAGATAGTAACGGTTGGTTGGCGTTGGCGTGGGCGTTGACTCCGCCTCCCTCTCGAGCGCCACGGTTGGTGTCAATTTAGGCGTGGCATGTGTGTCGGTACAGTGGTCCCGCTTGAAGAGAGTTTTCCAAGTAGAAGGCAGATTAAGTACATCGTCTCTCTTGTTCAGAGTGCCGTTCTTTTCAATTTCGATGGATTCACGAATCAATCTTGCCTCGTAGTGTTCTATATTAGTGATTTGCTGGCCGATGTCAGAATCAATTTTGTGTTCTGTCTCGTGCTGGTGTTGAAAAAGCGCCGATGTTGTCTGTTTCTTATACTGAGTTTATGTTCTTCTAGTCTAGCTGATATTCTTCTGTTGGTCTGGCCTATGTATGTTTTATTGAAGGTGCCACATGCGATTTTATTTACGCCTTGATTTCCTAGACTGATTTTGTCTTTTGGATTTCTTAAAGAAGAGCCTATTGTTTTATGTGGTTTGTATGCTGTAGATATATTGTGTTTCCGGAGTAATCTGCCGATTCTGTCTGTTATGCCTTTTATGTAGGGATAGTGATTTATCTATCCTCGGCAGGTGGCCTTGTTTCTCGCGTTGGTTTTTGTTGCAAATTTATTACCTTATTTATTGTTGGTGTCTTGTAGCTGTTTTGTTGTAGGGCCCTTTTTATGTATGACAGTTCCTTTTCTTTTCCTTGGTCATCAGTTAGGCGAATGGATCTTGATATTAGGGTATTGGCTACGCCCTGTATTTGTGAGGGGTGATGGTGAGAATCAGCATTCAGGTATCTGTCCGTGTGTGTTGGTTTTGGATATACTGTGTGTCGTAGATCTCCATCCATTTTTTTGGTTATGAGGACGTCTAGAAACGGAAGTTGATTATTTTCCTCTAGTTCCAGAATAAACTGTATCTTTGCGTTGATAGAATTGAGAAACTCATGGAAGCAGTTGAGCTATTGTTTGCCATGAGGCTATATTATAAATATATCATCAACGTAGCGATACCAGAGTTTGGGTTTGAGGTGGAATTTTTCAAGAGCTTTCGTTTCGAAATAGGTCATGAAAAGATTTGCCACGGCTGGAGATAGTGAAGTGATAGTCAACGAACGGATGTATTCCCGGATTAATACTGAATCATATATATATATATATATATATATATATATATATATATATATATATATATATATATATATATATATATATATATATATATATATCGTTATGATGAATAGCGAAATAATTCAATTTTATTCTCTTTAAAAGACTTTCCACATCATTTGCTAAATCACTAATTCTCCGCGAAACTCTGTAGTTTAATGAGGGAAAATATTCAATTTGTTTCAAGGTGTCTACGAAGAAGAGATGGTGCTGCTGGCCAGGATTTCGTTACAAATTCCACAAAGCGGTTTAGATTTTGACTCTTCTCGGATCCTTCAGTCTGGCGAGACGGTAGATCACTGCAACTACCACCCTGTGTTGGTTCCAAATCAGGGACTGAATTAGAAGAAACAATTGATCGCTCGTCCAGCTTTTCGTCAGACTCGACAAAACTATCCGTTTTTATCCAATGTTCCATCATACATTCACAGAGCAGTAATTATTTACTTTGACGTTCGATGTGCGCACGTGCGATTTGTAAAGCTTTGATATATGTTATAATTTATTTACACAAGAAATCACTAAACTGATTTACACTATTAATATTTATGTATATACTCTGCATTAACTACTAATTCATTTACTGTTTAGTTATCACTCGAGGTTCTTAAACTCATCGTACGTTTTAGTTCAACTCTACTCTTTCTCATATGTGACAGCGGCGTTTTTATATCGGCCGACGTTAAACTTGTTCTTTTGTATGCATTCGGGAAAAGTGTTGGTTTGCCGAAGTAGAAGTTGCCTGCTCGTTCGAGAATGTACTCGCATCGCCAGCAGCGTAGCGACTCATCGCGTTACACGATGTTGCTTGTTGCGACATTTAATTTAAAATTCTGCCATTTGCAGCAGAGTTAGATTTGCAGGAAATAAACTGCCGGTTTATCTTACTTTCCTTTAACGGTAGGAGAAAAAGCTGTAACTTATTAAACTAAACATGGTCGTAAAAAATTTTTTATATCATATTCAAATGTTAATTTTTAAGCTTCTTTGCTACTTTGGTGAAGGTCTAGATGCTATGTGACTGCTGATATTTTACAGTCCAACATCGAAAATGTTTGCAGGTTTAATTTGCTGATATGTCTCGGCATTTAAATTTTATATAGACAGTTGTTTTCCTTCATTTTTGCTTTTGGTTCATTACAGTTCGACTGATGAGATCATTAGATAATTAAAACATGTAGGGAGTCTGACCCAGAGTTGGATTCGTAGAATAAACTACCTGTTTATTTTCTTTCCTATAACGACCTGATAGGGAAAAAGCGGTAGCTTATAAAATTAGTTCCACTGTCGTGGAAAGATTTGTTTATATCTCACTGAAATGTTAATTTTAAAGCTTCTCACTAATCCGGTGTAATATAGATATCATTAACTGTTGATATTTTACGGTCTGTCATCGAAAATGTCTGCAGGTTTAACAGCCTGCTGAGATATCTTGAAATTTAGATTTTATATAGACAGTCATTTTCTGTTCTGTTTGCTTTATCTTCGTAACAGCACAAACTTACGAGATCATTATGGTTCGAAACATGTATGGTGACAGAACAGAGTTCGAATCACTGGAAATAAACTCTCTGTATATCTTTTTTTCTTTAACGTCCTGAAGGAAAAAAACGATAGCTTATTAAATTTATTATTTTGTCACGGTCATTAAAATGTTACAATTGATTTTAAGTTCTTTTTCACCTCCAGTGAACACATATTAATCTGATTCTTCTTTCAAGTACAATTTCAACTTTATTCTTTGCAGCAAAAATAATAAAAAAAATAATTATATATTGATATGTTAAAAACAAGTCTTCAGTAAGGGAAATAAAAATCTTTGATTTTTGCTTGACAACATCGAAATATGCTTAGATTAGCCTAAAAATATAAATTTATTCAATTTGTTTTTAATAATATTCTTTAGTTAACATTTTACACTAAGCATCCATTTTTTTAAATAAGTCATCTCAGGATAAAGAATGCATCTCAAAAATAAATACATGTTTATAAACACAGTTGTAGTAGTAAAACAAAACAGAACTTTTTTTTAATAAAAGAATCCATCTTTAAAAATTAAAACTTTAATTTAGCCACCCAAAATCATGATACACAGAAAAATTAATATAATTATTATACTGATGTTTGCGTTTTTTCAGCTTCGCTTACCATTTTACGATTTAATAGTATTAAATATTTTAAGTCTTGACCAGAAGTTTTATTAGGCTTCTCCACCGTACATCATAAATTTTATTCAATTTTCCATCTCTGAACCTGCAGACATTTTCGATGTTGGAGTGTAAAATATCAACATTCAAACGACATCTAAGCAAATATCAACATTCAAACGACATCTAAGCAAACATCGGCGTAGCGAGAAAAATAAAAATTAAAACTTCAGTGAAAAATAAAGAAATTTTTAACGACCGTAGAATTAGTTTAATAAGCAGCCGTTTTTTTTCTCCTTCAGGTCATCAAAGGGAAAAAGTTCGACAGATAGTTTATTTCCTACGAAGTCAACTCAACATCTATATTATCAGTGATTTAGACGCAAATCGGTAAAAATTTATGGTGGACATAACTGGTTAACAAAAATAAAGCCCCCATAGTGGTATTTTTTTTAATAATTAACACTCCTCTGCACATGTTTTTGCCATACCTAGATGAAAATCTGAAAACACAAAAAGTTTTATAACTTCAAAAGAAATGGTCGCAGCGTAAAAATTTCAACGGTATAAATTTTCAAAAAACCGTTACATTTATTTCCAAAACCCATAAACATACGTATTAAACAATATCATAAAAAAGTAAAAATGTTGAAAAAATTTTGATGATATTTGTACTGTTATAATTTCAGGTTGCAGAATACAAAAATCAAGACAGTTTGAAGGTGTATTACTTCCCCTTGAACGATAGATTGTCCAATTTGATCCATTTGCACCAAAGTTAGACACATTTTTGTAAGAAAATAAGTTTTTTATTGAAGCGCGTATATTTAAAAAAAAAACAAAAAAAAAGAAAAAAAGTGTAAATAGAAAAAAGACGTGTTTTTGTACAAAGAACATAGATACATAGTTTAAAAAATCGGAGAAAAAAAATTTTTCCTATTTTTTTTGACAAAAAAAAATTAAGAATTGAAAAATTAATGAAAAAAAATACACGATACCTTGTTGAAGCTAAAGAAAAACACTTTTATTTAACAAAGAGACAATTTTAATTCATATTTACATTTACTAGGTACTAAGCCTTTTAATGAAAACAAAAATAAATATCAGTCATTACTAACTAATTAGCGGTCAGTTCTTAAATATCAATATGCATAGAATTCAAAATTTAAACCAATAAATAATACAAACAAAGAATTTTAACAAACAATTATAACGAAAAAAGTAAATATCAATTTGTTAGATAGTATAATAGTTACGTCTCAACATTTTTCTCATCAAAGTGGTAGGTGTTTTTAATTATAGCCTGGCAGGTTCTCGGCATTCGCAAGATTAATTTGTTGAGTGTATCTGCTTTGATTTTTTTTTCCACTCGTCTTGTAAAATTTCCCATAAGTAAGAAACCGATGTCGGACGTTGCTTTTGGACAGCTGTTCAATTCATCCTATAATAATTTTATCGGGTTTAAATCTGGGCTCTGTAGTGGTCACTCCATGACTTTAAATTTCTTCTTTTTTTCAAGACTTGTGTTTGGGGTTGTTACCATGTTGAAAAGTAAGAGGAGTACCTACTAAACGAGTACTAGACGGCATTACGTTGTTGTGTAGAAGTTTTTATAGCCTTCCTTTTTCAAGATTCGTTTTACTTTTACAGGGTCAACAACACGGGATCCGTGTTTGGCGTTGTTACCATGTTGGAAAGTAAGAGGAGTACCTACTAAACGAGTACTAGACGGCATTACGTTGTTGTGCAGAAGTTTTTATAGCCTTCCTTTTTCAAGATTCGTTCTACTTTTACAGGGTCAACAACACGGGATCCGGCTAATCAACCCCAAGCCATTACTGAGTCACCTCCATGTGTGACACTAGGAACCAAACAATCTTTCAAAAACTTTTCATTTGCTTTTATAAGCACATACACTTTTCTTTTCGATCCAAGAACTGCAAACTTCGATTCGTCGCTAAAAGCACCTTTTTCTATTGAGCAATGCTTCAATTTTTTTGTTGTCTTGCTCATTTTAATCTTTTTTTATATTTACGAACCTTAGCAAAGGTCTTTTAATAGCAAGTCGTCTAAAAATTCCATTTTCATGAAGTCTTCGACGTACTTGTACTTTCAAATTATAATATATTAATTATAATTTTTAAATTTTTATTAATTTGCACAGTTGTATCAGAAACACTGAAACGTCTGTTATGTAAAGCAGTGTTAACGATATATCTGTCTTCTCTAAGAGTTGTTTTCTTCAGATATTCTCTATTACGTCTACGATTAATAGAGCAAGTTTCCTTAATATATTTTCTAACGTTGTAATCAACAGTACGTCTACTTATAATCGACTTTTCTGCAGTTTGTTTTTCTTTCAGTTCAACAAAATATCGTGTCATGTTTTTCATTAATTTTACAATTCTGAAATTTTTTGTGTTATAAAAAAGAGGGAAAAAAAATTTTCCCCGATTTTTTAAAAACTATATCTATATTCTTTGCACAAAAACGCGTCTTTTTTCTATATACACTTTTTTTCTATTTTGTTAAGTTTTGAAACATACGCGTTTCAAACAGAAACATATTTTTCTACAAAAAAGTGTCTAACTTTGGTTCGAATGGACCAAATTGGACGATCTCCGCTCATTTTAAAGGTGAAGCAAAACTCTTTCAAACTGTTTTATATTCTGCAATATTTGCACTTGAAATTATAACAGTACAAATATCATCAAAATTTTTCAAGTTTTTTACTTTTTCATGACATTGTTTAATACCTAAGTTTATGGGTTTTGGAGATAAATGTGACGATTTTTTGAAGATTTATATCTAAATTTTCAGATTCTGTTGGAATATTTACACTGCAACCATTACTTTTGAAGTTATAAAACTTTTTGTGTTTTCAGATTTATACGTTTTTGCTCCTTAATGTTATTTTCTTGTAAAACAGAGTGACCGACTTTGCAAACTTTAGAAATCGAAGTCTGGTATTCTAATCTGAATGTAAAATTTATATGGGATGAAACCACCTGAACGATTTATAGGGACTGAAAAAGAAAGGCGGCTTAAAATTTCTCTTTGGAATACTTAATAATTTTTACACATCTTATGAGACAATTTCCTCAATTACTCTTTAAAAGCAAAGACTCTTTAAAGTTTGAAATTAGGAAAAAGCTGTCTAGTCAATCCGCCCAATCTCGTAAGGGAAATACACGTCACCGACGAGATATATCCACCGTTTTATTAGGTTTCGCAGCCTCAGACGGAGATGGATTCTCACGGGAATGCTTTAAGATAACAGGTTTAGAATGAGCTCGGGGGTGAAAACTCGAGTTAGTATTAAAATCTAGAGAGAATTGAGAACGGCGAAAAAACATTGTCAGCTTTTAATCTTATAGACACCCTTAATCGTTTTTAAAGGGAAACTAAATAGGTATTTAATCATTGTGGTCCGTAGATGTGAAGATGAAAATTGTGCTCTAAGATTCCTGGGCAAAATTTTATATTTTTGGATTAAAAGTATCGCCAGAAGAGTTTTGGCAAACAGATTTCGAAGAGGAAATATTACAGCGCGTTCAAAAATAAGACAGATAGTTCCTATAAAATATATGTCTGTTCTTGCTTGATTTTTGATGAATACGGAATTATTTATTTTTTGTTTTCCCAATATATTTGGCAATTTGAATATAGACCGATTCCATTCAAAATCAGTACCAGATTGGTCATAATTTTTGTTTTGTATATATTTATTTTAAGACCCACATTGGCGCACACTAGCTGAAATTCATGTAACATAGTACATATCTCCTTTGATTATCGGAAAACAAAGCTATATCGTCCGCGAACCTCCAATTTGTTAATCTTTGGCAGTTTACATTCAAGCTTCTTTTTTCCCAGTTAAGTTTTTTACAGGCGTATTGTAGTACTGCAGTAAACAGTTTAGGCGATAAGGTATCATCCTGCCGGACTCCTCTGCCCATTGAGATATGATCCGTGTTTCTGTGTAGTTTCACCAACATAGTTGCATTCCTGTATATATTGTAAATTAACTTTGTGTATCGATAGTCAATGCGGCATGCTTGTAATGCTTCCATAATTTTGTCACGCTCTACCGTATCAAAGGCCTTATGGAAATCTACAAAAGCCAGAATGAGTGGTCGATTGTATTCAATAGTTTTTTTTATTATCGTTTTGATGCTCTGTAGGTGATCGTGTGTTCTAAACCCAGTACAAGATCCCGCTTGCTCTATTTGTTGGTAGAAATCAAGTTTTTTCTCAAGTCGATTCGTTACTATTCTTGTTAGGAGTTTATATAGGTAACTAAGAAGGCTTATTGGTCTGTAGTTTTCGAAATCATGGGATCTCCTTTTTTGTAAATCAAAATTACCTCAACATTGTGCCACTTGTCGGGTATTGTACTCTCCAAAAGGCATATATTAAAAAGGTCTTTTATTTTCTTAAATAGACAAACATCTCCGAATTTGACTGCGTCAGTAACTACACCATCTTCGCATGGATACTTGTTATTCTTAGTTTTTCTTAGGGCTAGTTTTATTTAGTCTATTGTCATTTCCGGCATTTGTTCCGATCCTTGGTTGACAATGCCCTTTTTCCTTGTCAATATTTCTGGTACTTGATCTTTGCTATTCTCTTTGTTTTGGCTTCTGTATAGTAATTTGTAAAAATCTTCGACTACTTTAAGGATTTCCTCTCTGTTTGTTGAAAATTGATCATTCTTATTTTTCACTTTGATTATTTGTCTTGTTCTCGTTCTTAGTTTTCTTCTCAATACTTTCATACTTTTATTGTTCTCAATGATATGTTCGATCTGTTCTTGATTGTATTTTCGAGTGTCTTGTCTAACAGCTTTGGATATTTCAGTGAGAAAACATTTAATTTTTTTGACTATTTTCCCTGCATGATTTTGAATGGAATCGGTCTATAATTAAAGTTGCGGAAAACATTCAAAATAATACGTTATTAATTCCTTTTTGTTTTCCAAATGTATTCGGGAAATTAAATATAATTAAAATTGAGGAAACCATTTAAAATAATACATATTTTATTTCCCACACGAATTCAAAATTGGAAAAACATCAAGGCGTTGCTTTATTACACATTTAATTATTTGCATAGTTGTGTTATTAAAAAGAAAAATATTCAGTGGCGTACGTTTTTTTTGTATCTGTGTCAGCCCGGATTACAACCGTGATGCTATTCTATTCTTCGTTTTTTAACGATAAAGTTTTTATACCCTTAGGCTTGTTATTTTTATTTGAAAATACTTTCTACAATTTTACACACATGTTTTTAAAAAAGCTTGTTTAAGCGCCTGTTTAAGTAAAATTTTCTCTATTTAATTTGCTAAAAATGCCAAATAACGAATTATGAAACCCCCATATACAGCACCTTATGATGGGAAGCTCCAGCACAGACGCGTCCCATAGATTATGCACTTCAATTCTAGAGATAAGAATTTATTATTAATAATTGTCAACCGATTTTAAAATGAACTTTTTACTTTGTATCTTTGCAAGTAGCTCATTTCTTTGTCTTAATGCTAATAAAATTGTTCGGCTTAAGTAAAAAATTGTTTTTAAAAATCTCTCCAAACTCAACCCAAAACTGCCACATTCGGCAGGATTTAAGATACTAACACAGACAAATTATTAAAATACATCGTTTAAAAAAAAAGACAACCAGAAATTTAGATCAGATTCAGATAAATATGAAAAAGCAACTAAAGTATTATCAAATAATGAAAATAAAATAAAAGAAATTATAAAACGACAAATAACACTACTGAGTAAGTGAATCCAAAGCTTTCAAAATTATATTAAAAGTTTATCAAAAAATTAAATTCTCTTATGAGATCGTATTAACTAAATCGAAGATACATTGCATAAATTGGAAACCAAAAGTACCGGAACTTGCTGTTATTTTTTTGCCGAAATGGCGATTTCCCAAGTAATAACTGAACTTGAAATAATGTATAACATTCTAAAAAAATAGAATTTGCAATTACTTTCTCCACAAATACATTCTATAATTTAATAATCGAACCACTTTATTAATCGAATTAGAATCGATAGAAAAATATCTAATTAATAATAAACGACCATTTGGATATAAAAGAAAAAATTTATTCTGTTTCGAAAAAGTTATGGAAATTAAAAATTATAGTAAAAAGAATTAATAATCTTTATCATCGAAATACTGGGAAAAAAATTACAATTATAATCATTTATATGCATTGTTAAACATACGAAAGAAATATTTCAATTAATTATACCCCATTCTAAACATCTAAAAATGAATGAGCAGAACTACTTCTTTCTTGAGACACCCTGTAAAGAAATAAGTCCTGAAGAATTTATGTGTCACGAAATAAACCCAGTGAAAGCTAACGAAGATTCTCCGTACTAAATTCAGTTATTAAAATATTTGACTGATCTATCAAAATGTCATATAGTGCAAGTGGAAATCGAAAAAGTAAAAATTCAAAAACTAGAAGATAATAAATGTACCTACTTCCGAAAGAACTGTAGCTATACAAAAGTATGGGAAAAACAGTAAGAACATTCCCTTACAAGCGAGCTATCTACTGTAATTAAACTGACATACGGACAAAAATTAATGATCTCTTAATTAATATGAAATCTTGAAAATCCAAAAGAAATATATTACTTTCAAAAATTAACTTTACTAAACCGATATATTGAATAAATAAAAATTTTAAACCATAAAAACTGGTCAATATTAATTTAAATGTTAGTGAGGTAAATAGTGCTCTCGAAATTAATAAACAAAAAACTGACTGTTTAAAAAATGAAACTATTGAAACGAAATTAATGGCAGGACAATATTAATATATATTTTTAAGTTACTAATACTACAGAATTTTTTTAAAGTTTTTTAGACGTAAATACCCCAAGTACTTAAGGAGAGCCAATGAGGGATCAACTCGGAGTACGCACGGATTGTTTGTCCTTAAATTTTGAGGCGAACCCCAGAATTTTCATTTAAGGGTAGACGAGTTATAATACCCCCCATACACATCACTTTATGATGGGAAACTCCAACACAGATGCGTCCCATCAATTTTTTCGTATGGCATTGTTGCTATCAAGAAAATTAAAAAAGTTCATTTAGTTAAAAGTTAATAGCATTCAAGAATCGCATAAATAACATTTTTTAATTGTTTAACATTAATTATCTTAGAAACTAAGCGTCGTACGTAAAACTTAGTAGGACCTTTTTTGCTTAAGATCACTCAAATAATATGATCCAATAGTTTTGCGAAAATTACATTTTCAAAGGTTTAAACAATTATTTGTTTATAACAATATTATCCCCACCCGGACGAACTTCCACCTTAAAAATTATTGTTCAGAGACTCAAGACACATAAAAAAAATTTGGTGGCTCCATATAAATTAAAGGGACCACTGCGGACACCCTGGTCTTTATATTAAATTACTATTACACCATGGGCGTGCATTTTTTGTTAGGCATCTTATAATAATATTAATATAATTGTGGTTATATATATATATATATATATATATATATATATATATATATATATATATATGTATATATACATACAAATAGATGTATTCTGGAAGGTAGTTTGTAGAAATGAAAGTTTTGCAAAAATGTTTAGCTTTGGAAATATTTTTTAAACGTACCAACTTTAGAGGTTGGGTTGTTCATGAATTATATATTATTTTTTTCAAAGTACGTTGATTTTAATGCAACTTTAGAGGTTGGGTTGTTCATGAATTATATATTATTTTTTTCAAAGTACGTTGATTTTAATGCAGTTGTCATTTTTAGATATAATGTTAGATATCCGAGATGTTGTTTAATCACAGAACTGTCTTTTGTATGGCACTCTCAAAGCAAGGAAATCTTAAGTTCTTATTATTTTATTTATAAAAAAATTAATAATGCCTACTTTGAATAATGCAGTTTCAAACGGAACGGTAGTCTCAAATATTAATTTAACACTATAAGACTGATGGATCATTTGTTTCCTTGTAACGTATTGTACATAAAATAAGAACTTTAATAGAACTTGTATCGTACGGTTTCCATTCAGTCAGAAAATACCATAAATAAGGGATTAACTAACGGATTGGGAACCCATTATACGGCAACCTTTTGATTTATGTATCTTTCTTCTAATCCTCTACTGCTGAAAATATCGTGGCAAGGAAAATGAATTTTATTTCGTTCGCGACAGGCACAAAATAAAATAAAGAAAACCGAAAAGCTTTTAATTAAAAATTAACAAGCTATTTCTTCCAGTTCATTTATGTAATTAAACTTCCGCCAATTCGGCTGGCTTAGACGTGGTTTTGTGGCAACGGCGAAACAAGCAAGTATTATTGTAAAAGGAAATCCATTTTCATGTTGCATTTATTTCAGATAAATTTGTTGCACTTGGAAATTCATAGAACTGAGCAGAGAAAAGAATCTTTTGTACTGACATCTAAATGCTGTTCTTTAAAAATTTAATACTACATCAGTCAGTACGAATTCGTCCTCATACTTAAAATTTTCAATTGAAACCAATATACATATTAAACCTATATGCATAAATCACACAAAATATCATTTTTTTTGGCAACAGATTAACATTTTTACTACCAGAATGATATTATAGCAGACTTCTAGAGATCTTTTTGAGAAAAAACGACACTCTAAAAGGCGAAACTTAACTGACATATTGAAAAAGTTGACAAAGCTGTGAAGCCATCTTTCGCTTATAAATTAATAATTTTTTACGTACACTAAGAAACATTATGAAACAATTACACGCAAAAAAAGATTTTTTTGCGTTTTAAATATTTCATCGAAGAAATTTATTCATCATAAAAATAGTATTATGTGCCAGAATAAATAATAATTTTATTACTATAAAAATTTATATCTACGACTGAAAATGAAAATTAATCTTATTATATTTGGATGCCAAATTTTCTAAATTATAATAACGTCGTATAGGATCCGCAATCTTGTATGTAAAAATTTTGCAAATTGAATTAAAGATTGTCTTATCAGTCGCCACATTTGTTTTTGTACACTATAGAAGTCTCCTTCCATTTTTTTAGAGAACTGCTCTCAATGTACACTTTTTAGTTGCCTGACTAGTAGATTAGTTTCGTTACGAATTAGTTTGTACCTATTGTATGCTTTCGGCGTTTTTGACGTTCTATATACTAAATATGCTTTTCTTTTTTCATTACACTTATCTTTAACTGAATTCTCCAAAACAAACAAAATATCAGAGGAGAAATGGATAGACTACCTAACAAAATTATTTGAGAGAGATGCTAACATTGGAAAAAACAACATACCAGCAATAAGGAATAATGTGGAAGTCACCATTCAAGAAGTAGAGAAAGCTATAAAATCCTTCAAAAATAGAAAGTCTCCCGGACAAGACGGAATTCATAACGAATTTTTGAAATACGGAGGACAGCGACTAACACAGGAACTCACAAACTTCATTCGAAAAATCCTGACACAATGCAAAGTACCAGATAGATGAAGAACCAGCACAATAATGCTTATGTTTAAGAAAGGTGACAAACCAGAACCAGGGAACTACAGGGGTATTAATCTACTGGACACAACTCTGAAACTCGTTACGAAAGTAACCAAAAATAAAATTAATTCGGTTACAACACTGGAAGACGAACAGCAGGGATTTAGATCAGGAAGGTCTTGCGTGGATGCAGTATTTATTCTACGACAGATAGTCGAAAAATCTATAGAATACAATAAACCAACATTTTTATGCTTTATAGATCTAACAAAAGCATTCGATCGCATAAAGCTAGATGACGTAATCCACCTGTTATATAAGAGAAATATTTCTATCAATATAATTCAGACCATCGAAAACATATACGCAAACAATAAAGTTCAGATTCGCACTAACGGTAAATTATCATGGTATGGGTGACCAGTCAACAGCGGTATTAGACAGGGAGACTCGCTTAGTCCTTTGTTGTTTGGACGAAATAATAAAGGAGGTGCGACTTGGTAGAGGATATAAAATGGGTGACACAGAAATAAAAATTCTCTGTTACGCTGATGACGCTGTGATAAGTGCCGAAAATGAATATGACCTCCAGAGATTGTTAAATACCTTTAATCTTACGGGAAGAAAATAAATGATTATCTCAGCCGAAAAAACTAAATGTATGACAACCTCAAAAGAACCCCTCCGATGCAAACTAGAACTAGACGGTCGAATAATACAACAAGAAATGAGTTTCAAATATCTAGGAATCGACATAACTAGTTATGGCAACATCGAAGATAAAGTAAGAGGGCAGGTGACCAAAGCAAACAAAGTGGCGGGTTGCCTCAACGACGTGATCTGGCGAAACAAACACTTACAACAAGAAACAAAGGTTCGGATCTACAAAACCACAATTAGACCTATTATGGCATACACCTCAGAAACACGGCCAGAGACGACAAAAACGAAACAACTATTGGAGACTACAGAAATGAGAATACTTCGACGAATAACAGGAAAAACGCTACTAGACAGAGAAAGAAGCGATAACATCAGGCAATCATGCAACACAGACTGCATTAACAACGTAAGACACAATGGAACAAACACATAAGCCGAATGACAGAGGATAGACTGGTAAGGATCGCATGAGATAAATCGCCTAGTGGTACACGCAGTAGAGGTCGACCACGGAAAAGGTGGAGCGATAATTTAAGTCCAGAATGAGGAAAATCGAAGAAGGAACAGGTCAGGGACCTATTATAGAAGGTAGAAGAAGAAGAAGAAGAACTAAAGATTCATTTCGGATAGTTATAAATATTCTCTTGTAGGATCCGTTATCTTGTATGTAAAAATTTTATAAATTGAACTAAAAATTCATTTCGGGTAGTTACAAATATTCCCTTATGGGATCCGCCATATTGTATATAAAAATTTTATAAATTGAATTAAAAATTCATTTTGGGTAGTTACAAATATTCTCTTGTGTCAAATTACATAAAAATTACATTGTTGAAATGACTAGTTCTGCGATTAATGCTAAACGTAGACATTTTTATAACACCTGGATGCTATGTTGCATTCACTGCCATCTTAAATGTAAAAATTTTCAGAATTTGTAATCAGCGGCTTAAAATACCTCGCTAATAAAAATTTTCTAACGAAATACAAGATTTTCGGAATTTTCATGCCGTCATGTTGGACTTGCCATCTGGTATGTAAAAATTTTGAAAATTTAAAATAAATTATTACAATTCATAGATGCCGCTTTAGGGTATAATTACATATTTAAAATATTTGCAATTTATTATACAAAATTTTTCTATAGATTTTCTTTGTTTTAAAATTGTATTTTATTGGTTATTATCGGCGAGGGCAATAACATGAAACGCTGGCTTTGAAAAAGCAAAGTTTCCAGGTGTAGTGATGTACCGCTAAACTGATGATTTTTTAAGACCGACAAAGAAATTAGATACAGTCTAGAAATCGCCCACAACTATTATTTAAAATTTAAAAATATTTTTACCTGCTGTTATGGGTCATTTGTTTTGCTGTATAGTATAAAGACATGGACAGTAAAAATATCGTCGATAAATAGATTGGAGAGCTTCGATATATGGACTTAAAATCGCATGATAAGGATCTCAAAGATTAACAGATTAATTAACGAAGATGTTTTATGAAGACCAGGTAATATACTACTCAAATACAGACGAGTAAAAGAGCTTATTTTGTCCCCTCTCTGCTAGTTGAGATAAAATAGAAGAAAAATGAGGTGTCAGAAGAAAACCTGTAAAAGCCATTATTATTATTATTATGTATGATTTACAAGCCAAACGGCTTCGCACTTTCTCCAGGGAATGTTGACTCATACTAGGTACACAAAGATACCCAAAGTATGAAGCTCTGTGGGAACCCTTTCCATGTTATCGGGTCCTAGGTGACGTTGTCTGCTGTACTTCCTACGAACTTTCGGACGGTTCGCGCGGTTGCAAGGAGAACTGCTTTCTGCATAGGTCCATACAGATGCTCACCTAGACCCAGTTCTTTGATGTTCTGCAGGAGGTTTTTGGTATCACTTCAGTTGTTGAGAGTATTATGGGAATCGTCTGGACGCTGTTCATTGGCAATCTTCTCGTTGTATTTTGGCCTTAGGTTTCATAAGCAGAACACAATTGGCTGACTAGAAGGTCTAAGTTCCATGGCAACTAGATCGGGTCTAAGTCTTAAACTTGATTTGTGAATCTGGCTGGTAATTTTTAGCTTTTAGACCAGTTTTAAAGGTAATAAATATGGCGGTTATTTTTTTTTTTAAATTGCTTACTTTGACGGAACCTTGTATCTTACAAATTAGTATAAAGTTATGGCATCATCAACTAAAATATATCTAAAATTTTTAGACTTTGCTAAATAAGCTAGTCCTATTGTTCTTAACGTAAGTCGGGGACATTCATACTAAACGGAATTTCATATAGTTTAAAAAAAATACAAAATTTTCCATATTTTTTTCTTAAAGTGGGAACGATACTGAAAATATTTCAATTATATCTGAAGATATCAGATGTCCCCATATATATTTTGTACGCCTTTATTTTCCACACTCACGCAATTTAAATTCCATTCGACAGCTTTTTTTAACAAAGATGTAAAAATGAAAAGATCAGAAGTGATTGTGGCTATAATATTTCGATGTATTGCTAACAGCTTTGAATGTATTCGCAGAAATGTAAAATTAGATCTTGTCAATGAAAATATTTTATAATATTTTTATTTAAATTTTTTAGTTGGAAAAGTAATTATTGGGATAACTAGGTCAGATTTTAATGAAAAATAACTTATCTCGTGACCGAATCTTGACACTGGGCAAAGCCGTATTTTTTTCTCTATTTCATGCATAATAATAAACTTTTTCAAAAGTTCCAAATTCCATATCAGTTTTAATTATATCGAAATATTACGATTTTGTCTCTTTAAAATCGTTCACTGGGTTTGCAAAATAAAAACGCAACACCTTTCACTAATACTTCCAAGACTTATATTAACACTTTCTTATTACTACTACTTAATCTTTACTATTCAAATACCACTAAACAATTCTTAACTATATAACTATACGACTGACTACTACGTTTATCCTATCTCCATTTATGGAAATTCCTATATAAATCTAGAACATAAAAGTTGCGATCTATCTAAAAGTATGACGCATCGATACACTATTCCTTTCGGCACATTATAATAAAGATGACTCATCGCGTCAGAATATTTATATATACGAGAGCGTATCAATAAGTTCCTTTCACTTGTTCGTAACAGAAAGGTCACAATTTCAATTAGAAAATACGATCAAAGTGTGGAGATCGTAAGAAAAATAATTTTTGAATATTTCTTTGTTTATAGTTCAAGTATATCAAATCTCTAACTTGTATTGTCTAAGTGTATATAATTATTTTGCTTTGCTACAACATTGTATATATGGATAACAGTCATAATTCATGAAGGTACATAATTTTGTCTACACTTAAGTATCCTATCTTAAAATGGCATGTAAATTAGGTATCTACCCAAACTGTAAAAATTATGCTGTGTATATACCTAAACTTGAACTAAATCCTTTAAGCAAAACGAAATATGAAATCCAATAAAAGCAACGCTATCTCCCAGCATTACACGCAATCTTAATATTTAATCTAGGGGAGATCTATCTATCTATCTATCTATCTATATATATATATATATATATATATATATATATATATATATATATATATATATATATGTATATATGGAATGCGAGTGTGTTTTATTTTTTATATTTTACAATGCACCAAAAAAACGAAAGAATGCATACATTTAATTTTATGTTTAAGAGGGTAGTCAAATTTTGATGTTTATTAACAGGATCGAATACTTAGTATTTTTATTTAAATTAGGCTGGTGTAAATGTGGCTCAAATTTCCTATATTCGTTCTGTCCTTAACAGTGTTTTTATCTTTTTTAATTTCAATAATTTCCTTTATCTGCAATTTTTGATAATTCATATTTTTGTTTTTTATTATGGTACTGTTATAATCGAAGATATGTTTTTCGTCCTGTGAGGGTTTGTTTAACGTTGTTGAGATGTTTTTTGTATATTTATGTCCATTCAATCTGTTCTTTAGTAATTGGCTCGTCATATTTATATATTTTTTGGAACAATTTATGCAAGGGATCGAATATACATTTGATTTATTCATGAAAGCAGTTTTACTTTTTTAAATTAGTATATATATATTTATTATGAGACCTGTGGCAAACGATAATATCATGTTTTTTTCTCACTCACTAATATAAGGTAATCCTACATATTTTTGCTGTTTATGTTCTATGTTTCTTGTTATTAGGGTATTATAAAATTTATATGTTCGTTTGTTAATTATCTCGGTGATAATCTTTTCATTGAAATTATTATTTATGAGTATCTTTTTCACTTTTTGCAGTATTCTTGATCGGAATTCTGGATCCGTTAGAGAGATGGCATGATCAGACAGAACGATTATTGTTTGAGTCTTTGAGTAATTAGAGAAACATTTTAGATATCTGCCTGACCACGTTGGTTTGGTCTACCATTTTGTTTTTTTCGTATAAATGTCTTTTCTAGAAAATTTATTTTATTATTCTTTTCTGTTTCGGGCGTGAAATTTTTCTTTGAAACTGTTGTCCTGTAACTCGGCTGCTCTGCAATCATCGACAAACCGTTTGAAAAATATTATATTAAAATTTAATTTTTCTAAAATTTTTTCCTCCAAATATTCCATTATTAACTGAGCAATAGTAGATGAAATTAATGATCTCATAGCACACCCATCGAATTATTTGTGAAAGGTGTTTCCGTATTGAAAGTAATTTGTGTTTAGAACGAGATCAAAATTGCAGATAAAGGAAATGATAGCAATTAAAAACGATAAAAACACTGTTAACGACAGAACGGATATAGGAAATTTGAGTCACATTTACACCAGCCCAATTTAAACAAAAATATTAAGTATTCGATCCTGTTGATAAACATCGAAAATTGAATATCCTTTTAAACAAAAAATTCAATGTATGCGTTCTTTCGTTTTTTTTTGGTGCATTGTAAAATCTGAAAAATAAAATACACTCGCATTCCATGTAAAAGTTGCATTTCATTATTAATAAATAAACAAAATGTCAAGGTGTGTGCTGATAAAATTAAATAGTCTTTTAAAGCGTTTGCTTGTTTTTTAAAATTGTAGACATGTTCTTGTATGAATGTTTTTAATTATTTAAAAAGTATTTTTTGGAAAATAAATAAATAAAAAAAGACAGCAGTCAAGAAAGCATCACTTGAAAATGCCTGCTGAAATGTTGATGAAACGTCGTAAAGATTTTTCTACTGACGAACGGATTGAAAATCGGAAAAACACTAGTGCACATTCCACCATCCGCGAGAACCTATGTTACTAAACGAAATAAAATACTCAGTTTATGTAGAATGCTGGGAGATGGCACAGCTTGTATTGAATTTCATATTTTGTTTAATGTAAGTTGCTTAAAGGATTTGCTTCTCGGATGCTGAGGTGCGCTTGCCTATTCTGTACTGACGAGAACCAAGATGTTTGAAACCGATCCATAGATGACAGTGTACTACCAAGGGAAGAACTTCCATCTTTTCCCAGTATTCTTGCAATCTAAGATAGTACTTTGACTCTAATTGTGTTAGAAAGAGTACGTCTGTCCTTACAGTATAATAAATTAAATATGACTAAATATATCAAATTTTAATTAAGCCAATGTTATTCAAAAATAAAGGAAACTTTTCGATTAAACAATTTTTACATCTTCTTAGCCGTGGTTTCAATAATAAAATAGCTTAGTTAACTTTTTGATGAATAACATAAATCTGAAATGTAATAAATATTTCTTTGGGCCCGCTTTTTAAAAAATAATTAATAATGAATATAACATTTTCTCCTACATTAATTTTGACTTAGAGTTTACATTTCTCATTACATGGTTAAATATATATACATTATAAACCAGTTTTACCCAAGCATATATTTAACATAGTGTTCCCTAATATTACCGGGTTGCTTCATGCCAACTTCTATACATGGCAAGATATTCGTGTTTCATTTTCATATACATCCGGGCACAAATTGCATTAAAATTAAAATCCAACCTCATTAAAAATGACATCCTATAAATATGCAAGAGAAGCTTTATTTATGTTATGAATTGTCATAAAATAAAGTCATATATTATTGAAGTAGCTAGTTAATATAAATTGCATCGTTTTATTATGATTTTAAAATATTGAGTCATGGTTTTTGTCATACCACAGTATTCTAATTTAAACATCGACCAGTGGTAGGTAGTAAAGCAGGGAATCATAACTCGGCGATAGGATGTCAAACACTGGCAACAGGAACGATGACACGCAGCAAAACTCGCAACATTATTGACCAGAACCATCCATCCAACGATCCCTCACGTACACACAAAACCGACCGCACCCGAGTCGCAAGCATCAGTTCACCCACATATGTCGTACAGCATACCTGAAACATTCAACATACGATATATATTGGGTCAGATATTGGTGGCAACACTGTGAGATTGTGTGTTTTGTTTTTTCGTGGAAACGTACCAAATAGTGAAAATTTTTGGTGTTTTAAAAGTGAAAAATCGTTGAGTGATGCTAAGTAACATCTAGGGAAGAGCTACAAATAAAGGTGACTGCTTTACTGTAGTTTTAAAGGATAAATAATTATCAAATTACAACGATTTATTCGTTACATTGATATTTGAATAGCAACAATCGAGGTCAAATTGCAGCGACGCTGCCAAGTCGAGCTGCCCGATTTCCCTGCTTGTGATGAAAAATGGAATGTGATGTATGTAGCAAAAAAGAGACTATAAATTTAAAATTGTTTGCCTGCGATGGATGCAGTAAGTCTAATTGCGTAAAATGTGGTAAAATATCCCCATCAGAAATTAAGGTTCTAGAACTTAAGGGAGGAAGAACATTAAAATTTTACTGTCAAAAATGTTTACAGTTCAGTACTTTCTCGATGCTTCAGCAGACTATTGATGATAAAAAGGCCATTATCAACAGCAAGGAGGAAATTATTAACTTATTAAGACAGAAAATAGAAGAACTTGAGACAGATGTAGAAGAAAATAAAAGAAAGAAAGCACAAGAAAACGTATTAACTTTTGCACAAGTACTGCAAAATGAACCAAGAAACAGAGAAAACATTCCAAGTTTGATAATAAAACCCAAAAGGCCCCAGAATGTTGAAATAACTAAAAAACATCTTCAAAATAACATCAGACCTACAGAGCTAAAAATAGGTATTAAAAACACACGTGGAATGAAAGACGGTGGTCTTATCGTGAAATGTCTCAGTAAGAGTGATGTTGAAAAATTGAAGATGGATGCAATGGATAAACTTGAGGGATACGATATACAAATCACTAAAATGAGGCTGCCGAGGTTTAAAATCGTAGGATACAAGGGGGAATTAACGATAGAGCAGATTGAACTTTGTTTGCGGGAACAGAATAACTTCCTATTTGAAAAGGAAGAGCTGAAAATAACTTACATAAAAGAAAACAATAAAAATGGTTTAAAAACAATTTTTGGTGAATGTTCTCCTAGAATGTTTCATCAGTTGATGGACAGGAAAAAAATATACATGCAATGGGAACGATATCCTGTGTATGAGGACTTGAATATACAACGCTGTTTCAAGTGTCAGGAACATTATCATAAAAATAGTAATTGCACAAAGGAAACCGTTTGTGAATATTGTAGTGAAAATCATAACATTCAACAGTGTTTAAAAGTGCAGAAAAGATGCAGCAATTGCATTAAGGCCAATAAAAAATATAACCTCCAACATAATATAGACCACGAAGCCAACAATGCAGAGTGCCCATCGTATCAATATTTGTTGGGAATTTTAAAAAGTAAAATAGATTATGGTAATTAGGATCCACAGATGCTATCAGGTAATGGGATTCCAGTATAGGTTTTACCAATCAATTATGCTCCCAAACTTTATATTCAAAATTGCATCGTATAGTGGGGAACTGAAAGTAGATTGTAAGAGACTGGCTTATAAGGAGTTAATGGGGAAAAGTCTAACAGCGTGTCGAGTCTTTGATTTAACAAATTATACACACATTAATATATCACATTTAGATTCCAACCCCCGGAGGAGTTAATACTTGAACAACTACAGTCGCTGGATGGAGATATCGACGATATGCTGGTAGACGAAAATATATTAAGGGAGAATATTGTAGTAAGGGATAAGACATTTAATTTAGTTCATTTAAATATAAGAAGCATAAATAGAAATTTTGACAATCTTTTGTTGTTTATAGAGCAGTTTAATTTATTTTATTGTGACATTTTTGTATTGAGTGAATCTTTTAAAATGACTTCTATAGATACATATAACATCCCAGGTTACACGACTTACTATAATGACGGAATTGTTAACAGAAATGATGGAGTTATATTATTCATTAAAACAGATCTAAATGCACAAGTTACTCACATCAAATTAAAAAGCACTGAAGTAAAAATAAGTAGAATCAAGCTTAAAATTAAGGATATAGATATTGGCATTTCGGCAGTGTATAAGTCACCCACAATCGGTGAAAATGTGTTTAATGATGATCTTAAAGAATATTTTGAAAATAGCCTGTTAGATGATATCGAGGTTTTTACAGGGGATGTAAATATTAATATTAGAGATAATCACTCGAATTTTGTTAATGAATACCTCTCATTAATGGGGAGATATGGTTTTGTAGCTTATATTACCTCACCTACGCGAAATATATCATGTCTTGATCATATTTTTGTAAGAAAGAAATTGAAACTAAACAATTTCAACTTAGATTCTTTCCGATTGGATACTGATATAACAGATCACCTTCCAGTTATGTTAAATATAAGTAATAAAACACTCATATCGGTAAGGGATACAGAAAAATCTTGTGAATTTTTAAATTATAAAAAGCTAAAGGACAGACTGACGGGCGAAGATTGGCGAAAAGTGTTCGACTCGCACGATACTGAAGTTGCAACTAACATCTTTATGAACACTTTTACAGAAATTATACAAGATTGCACCACAAAATACGTAACTAAACCGAGACACAAAAAAATAAAAGAATGGATCACAACTGGTCTGATTATTTCAATTAAACATAGGGACAAATTAAAAAAACAACTATTAAGAAATCACAATATTGAGTTAGAAAACGAATACAAAAATTATAGAAATAATTTAAATAAACTTATTAAAAAACAAAAATTTGATTACTACAAAAAACAAATTCAAAATAATAATCGTAATATCAAAGAAATTTATAAAATTATAGAACGTGCCTCAAACGCTGCTAAAGAAAGAGTAAATTCTAAATTAGCAATAGTAGATAGTAAAAACCAAAATTTTGATAATGACACTTCAATGGCTAATTTCTGCAATAATTATTTTATCAATGTTGGTTCTGAAATGGAAAAAAAAATTAATAATCCAGTAACTGCTTTTGCACTTCCTACAGCGAATAAAAATTCTATGTACTTACAACCTGTGACCGAGAATGAGATTATAGTCCAAATAAATTCTCTCAAAAATAATGGAGCTCCGGGTAAAGATGGGATTCGAGCGAGTTTAATAAAATTTGTACACTTGGAGATAGTTAAACCTTTGACTCATATCATCAATCTTATATTTGAAACGGGCCAAACACCTTCACACTTTAAACAAACAATAATATGCCCAATACATAAATCCGGTCCAAAGAACAAAATAGAAAATTACCGTCCAATTAGTTTAATTAATAACTTTGCAAAGATATTTGAAAAGTGTCTGAAGAAGAGACTTGTCAGTTTTTTGAAAGAAAATAAAATTATTTCTGAAAATCAGTATGGGTTTCTAGAGGGATTGAGTACTACCGATGCAATGTACTCTCTTACTTCGCATATCACGGATAACCTTAATAATGGTAGGAAGGTTATGGCTATATTTATTGACTTAGCAAAGGCTTTTGACACTGTTCCTCATTATAATCTCCTTAACGTTTTAGAATGCCATGGAGTCCGGGGTGTAGGGCTGGAACTTTTTAATAATTACCTATCAAATAGGGATCAGTTTGTGAGGGTCAATGGGAGTATTAGTTTACCACGAAAAATATTGATGGGTGTGCCACAGGGGACAATTTTGGGTCCAGTCCTATTTATTTCTTATATGAATTCATTACTTAGTCTTAATATTGGGGGTAGAATACTGTCTTATGCCGATGACACGGCCATCTTATTTTCGGGAAATACTTGGGAGGAGGTAAGATCAACTGCCATTAATGATTTTAAAATTGTAAAAAACTGCTTGGACTCCCTAAAGTTGTCCCTCAATATAGGGAAAACTAATTATATGGCATTCTCTTTGACACGAGCTGGTAGGCCAGATTTTCAGAGCTTAATAATAAATGACAATCCAAAGTTAGAAATACTTCCTGTCACTAAGACCAAATATTTAGGTATTATCATTGATCAGTTCTTAAAATGGAATGAACACATTAGTTATCTAGCAAATAAAATCCGTAAATTAATTAGTAAGTTTTACATAATGAGAGAATTCTTAAGTACCAAACTACTTGAAATAATTTATAAATCGTTGGTTGAATCGCTTTTAAGATATGGTCTGATCGTATGGGGTGGTGCTTATGAGTGTAATATGGGACCATTAAATATTATACAAAAATATATTATTAAAATTATATATAGGCGAAACAAGACCTATCCATCATGTCTGTTGTATAGTCAGGATATATGTAGTATAAAGTGTTTGTACATACAGTTAATATGTTCATACTGTCACAAATCAAAGCATTTTAAGAATTTTACAAATCATTGCTACTCGACTCGAGCAAATATGAACAAACTTTTAATATTGCCAGAGAACAAAGAAACGATGAATCTTAGATTTATTGATTATTTGGCTCCTAAATGTTACAATATTCTCCCAGCCGGAATCCGTCAAATAGACAAACTAAAAACCTTTAATAAAATAAGTAAAGAATTTATTTTAAATAATAGGAGTTTATTTGAAAAAGTGATACGTCAGAATTAAATTGTGTATTGGTGTGGATCTATTTACTATTTACTGTACTCATGTTGATTTTTTTGTTTACTTTTTTTACTTGATTAAGTGTTTCCATGTTTAACTTTCACTGTAATTTTAAGATATGATTTGTTTTGTTTTTTTTTGCACATACAGGTGCTGCAGCATCTAGGTGCAATATTGTTTATTGTGATATTGTAGGATTACTGTGTGGATGTAATAATTTTAATGGTTATGTAAACAAATTGATAAATAAATAAATAAATAAATAAATATATATATATATATATATATATATATATATATATATATATATATATATATATACCGACTTTAATATAAAAAAAGTAGGAATTTCTTTATCCTGATTTTTCATTGAGTTTTATAACTTATTTTCGTAATCAGCGAACTCGAAAAAAATGGTTGTAAAAACTAGAGCGTCAAAATCACATACGACTCATCTAACATATATAACTATTCGAAAGAACGACAATTTGGGGAAAGAAATCTTGGCCAATGAAATACTGCAACTAATGGAAAGAAGGCGACTATTTAAAAATAAAAACATTATGGCATATAATAACATAGATAAAAAATAAGAAAGAAAATAAGAGAATCTAAGGAAAAATGGCACGGAGATAAATGTACTGAAATCGAAGAAATGCAAGAAAAACGTGATGACGTCAATCTACACAAAAGGATTAAAGAATTAGCTAGTTTAAAAAGTACAAACAGGTGTAATATCCATTTAGACAGAGAGGGTCGCATAAAACCTGAAACAAAAGGGAAACTAGGAAGGTGGAAAGAATACATACAAGGTCTTTTTGAAGACCAGAGAGAGGAATTGAAGGCAGATGGAAATGATAGCCAGTATAATAAGGGGCGAAGTAAAACACGCTATCAAAATATTGAAGAGCAATAAGGCCCCAGGTCCTGACCATTACAGAAGAACAAATCTCTCTCTCTCTCTCTCTCTCTCTCTCTCTCTATATATATATATATATATATATATATATATATATATATATATATATATATATATATATATATATATATCAGTAGCCTGTATAATACCATATACAACACGGGAATTATACCTCCAGAATGGCTTAAATCAATATTCATTATTCTACCAAAAAGATGCAAAAGAATGCCATAACTATCGGAAAATCAGCCTAATAAGTCACACTCTAAAATATTTCTGAAAATCATACATTAAAGAATCTTTAGAAAAGTAGAATGAGACCTTAGTGACTCACAGTTTGGATTCAGGAATGCAATGGGAACAAGAGAAGCCCTATTTGGGTTCGACGTATTGGTTTAGATATATGGATATCAATAAATCTGTATATGTCTGATTTCTGGACGATATTAAAGCTTTTGATAAAGTCCGACATAACAACCTCATACGGCTACTCAAAAATAAGACCATATACAGCAAGGATATACAGACAATAGCTCATTTGTATTTTAATCAAACGGCTGCTGTTAAACTAGGCGATGAACTTTCAGACGAAGTAGTCATAAAGCGTGGTGTAAGACGAGGGTGCGTGCTCTCATCGTTACTATTTAACATGTACTCTGAGGACAATTATTCAGAAAGCACTAGCACAAATAACAACTGGAATAAAAGTAAACGAATGAGATATTAATAACATCAGATAAGCAGATGATAGCATTCTCATTGCAGAGTCATTAGAAGACCTCCAAAAATGAGTAGATCAGGTAGTAGTGAGCAGTGAGGAATGTGGCCTCAATTTGAATGCAAAGAAAAACTAAATTCATGACCATAACAAAATCACACCAACACCAAGAGAGTCTATGGATCAAAGAACAACCAGTAGAAAAAGTATCTGGGAACAGTTGTTAATGAAACCAGTGAATATACAGAAGAAATTCGGATACGAATCGGACAAGCCAGAAATATATTCAGTAAGATGAGAAAGGTATTTTGTGACAAAGACATTAGACTACATCTCCAAATCAGGGTGTTAAGGTGTTATGTATTCTCGGTATTGCTTTACGGGATAGAAGCTTGGACGCTAAAACAGTACATCACTAATTGACTGGAGATATTCAAAATGTGGGCATAAAGGAGTATCTTGAAGACACGATGAATAGATTAAGTATCAAACTTGGCGGTGCTTGAAAGAAGTGGGAAAGGAAAACAAATATTAAACATAATAAAGAAAGAAAGTTACAATAGCTAGATCATGTTATGAGAGGTGAAAAATAGGTTCTTTTACAATTGATCATTATGGGAAAGATTAGTGGAAAAAGGAATATTTCATGGTTGAATAACTTGAGAAACTCCTACAACTGTAGTTCCATTGAGTTGTTTAGAGTTGCAATATCAAAGATAATAATAGCTGTGATGATAGCCAACCTTCTCATAGTAGATGGCACTTGAAGAAGAAGAAGAAGAACATATGTATCCTATTCAATTATGTTGACAGGTGTAATAAGATTCGTTAGCAATATTGTGATAAATATACTCATCACTCACGTATATCCAGGTGCTATGTAAAATATCGCCTTAGAAATTATTGTAAAAACATTTTATACAATCTTTTCATACTTTAATTTAAAAGTCAGCCGTGTAACAACTTAGTCTTAAGGTAACATAAGTAAGTTTTCAAATTACTAAAATAAACTTCTCGTTGCCTTGCTACTCAAGCTAAGAAGAAACTTTATTTATTATTTTTATCCGACCTCATGTCCTGAGGCAAGGCCCAATGTTAAATTAGCCTAATTTTTCTCTCTATTTTGCCATTTACCTTTATTTGGCGAATAAATCAACAATGTCGGGAAAACACTTTGTAATAAAGGCTGAATTAATTAAATTTTATAATAGGCATAAAACATAACTTAGGGGATAATTAAAATAATAATTTTTTCTCACCAATCTCTTTATTCAACATTAAGATAATTTTCTGGAAATATTGTTTAGGTAATAAAAGATTTTTTTCTGAGCTGAACTGAATCCGCTGAAAAATAATTGGGACTGTAACTTTTACAATATTGCATTGCCTGATGGATTTAATTAGTAACAGATGAATTTCAGTGACATAAAATTCCAGTAAATAAATTTATTTTCGACACCAGATAAATAAAACAGCAATAAAGAGTTTGTCAATTTTAATAACATTTCGTATTTATTTTTTTTTTATTTTAAACTTTTGAAGCCAAAATTTAGGAATATTCTGATAAAATAATAGGTAATTTTTAAAAAGTATAAAATATACATCATACTTAAGGAACTGTCAACTGATGGATGTTTGTTGCATATCATATAAGCGATATACTAGGAAGGTATAGAATAAAAAATTTACAGCCAATTTTATTATGAAAGTTTAAGACTCACGTTAGTTTGGCCAATTCAAACCTTCTACAGCCAACATAGACGGGTTTCAAAGACCAGCTATCTTTCAAAATGATATGACGTTTCAATTTATATAATTTTAGTGTTAATTAAGCATCATGTTGCACTAAAGACGTGTTGAGTAACGCCAGGGTTATTCCCTTTGGATGTAGGTACACTTTTGTGTTAAAACATTGCTATACTGTTGAAAATCGTGGTTTTTGGGTTTAGACCGTGTCAATTGGAATTATTATCTGACGTTTCGCCTACAATTGCACGAGACATCTTCACCGATCTTTACTCCACGACCAACTGACTGAACTTGACCAATGCCGTGAAAGCTTTCGTTCTTCATTGTTATACTGGTATTTCGTGCCAAATCTCACAATTAAGTGAGAAAAAAAATTAATTAATAACGCTAGGTATGTGAATGATGCTGGCACCATTCCCCCCTCCCCCTCCCCCAACTTGCTTTCGCTTGCTATACTGTGTGATCGCCTCCATCCCTAAGAGCTTCAAATTCAGAAAAATAGACCTGCCTTTGCGAAAAAGCGGTTTGGATTATTTTAATAAATAACTAGTGTTGCAGGGGAATATATTTTAAGATATGTTTGATATTTTTCCCCTCTCCATATATTGAATGGTGGCTGACATAAATAAAATATCAAATGAGAAGGTATTTATTTTTTCTAAATTTTGCTTCCCTGTCAAAAATACCTTAACAATCTGTCCCAAACTATTTTTCCGATATAGCCTTGTAACACTTTAGAATCCTTTCCCTATACAGTGTGTCCTATAACGAAGTGCCGCAATCAATTTCTCGGAAAATATACTTTGGGAAATTTTTAAAATTTCTGCGTCTACTGAAGTCGATTCGGCTAAAATATTTTGAAAATTGTGACATTGCCAGTTATACCGTAGGTTGATGTTTTCTTGCTTATTTTACAAAAAATACTCTATATGTTTTTAATTTTTAGATCCTACCGAAATTATAGACATATGTATTTCATATCTAGCGTCTTACATCTACGTCTAAATGTTTTTGACATATTTTAAATTTTATGTCAAAAATGGTGTTTCCAGGCCTAAACATAACTATTAATTTTTCCTATATGAAAACTTTTATTATTTAATTCGGTGCATTAAAATAGGAGGGGTTGCAATTCCAATGGTACATTAAAAACATACGTATAAATCCTGTTACAGGCACTGGTAGAAGAAAAAATAAAAGTCTTTAAAAATGGAGTTAGTATAAAACAAAGCAGTGTATTTTAAACAACTAAATATAAATAAGGTAGTGAATTTTAAAAATATAACAGTTAAATCAAAATGCAATTATGACTTACTGTGTGAATTATTTATAAAGAAAATCCACACGCCGATCTTTGGCATTAGCAAACTTATAAATAACCCGCAGATGGAAATCAGGTATGCTTTCGATAAGATTCCTTTCTTTAGAAAGTCTTGCCAAAGCAGAGAGTCTTTCTTGGCTCATAGTATTCCGTAAAAACGTGTTTATCCGTTTGGGCGTAGAAAAGCGCCGTTCTGCTTCAGCTGATGCCATCGGAATAGTAATTGAAATTTTTAAAGGTTTTAGAACTTCACAAAATGTCTCACTTCGCTCAATATTTTGCGAAAGATAGTCATAAAGTATAAGAAGTCCAGAAATTGATTCAAATTCTTCAGTTTCATATATGACGGTAAGTTCTATAGGGAGTTTTTGTTCGATAAAAAAAGGGGTAAATTTTAATAACCGAATCCTTAAATTTTTGTTCGTTTATACTGCATTCGCATACTGTTCTGAAAAAAAAAGACTGGCAACTACCAAGTGACCTGTAAAACTAAATCGTTCTTTTGCTTGACAAATAATTATTTCACAAACAGCTTTTGCTTCCCGAGAAAAGTCCGCGGAATCATCGAGCTTATATCGTTTTGAAGTAGATGGAGATGGCTCAACGTCGTACTATTATTGCTAATTCCTGTTAATTTTGATTCAAATGATAATTACATGCAATATATTTTAACTAGTTCCATTGAAAATAAATACGTAAGTTCAGTATTTTAACTCAAATATAAGTGCTTACACTACTTTTTGTGAGTTTTCCGGGAAAGTGAGGAAAAAAAGTGAAAAAATAAAGGCCAGAATCGTGTTCTATGATCTCAAAATAGGAGGTAAGTATCGAAATTTTTTCAAAAAAAAAGGTCACTCAAAACGAATTTTTACCGAATATTTTTATTTGCGATAACAGCATCAATTTCTCTTAATTGAAACCTACCAAATAACAAATGAACTTGAGGCATTATTTTATAAAATGAGTTTAATCAAGAAAAGAAACTCTTGCACTTGAAAATTTTGACATACTTTGATGATTGTTTCGTGGTACTTACGTTTCGACTGTTATCTAACATTTTTTTCATTGATTCTAGATAATTAAAAATGGTTACATAATTTGCTTTGTATTATCAATGAATCACCAAGTTTTCTGTAGTTTTACTATTTCATCATTTCTCACAGCACAAAATACGTAAGATTGACAGGTTTCTTGAAAATTCTGCAATTTTACTGGATCACTCAAAAATCGAGTGTCATCTTGTATCATCGTTAATATAAATTCACAAAATTGCACTCTTTTCGGCAAATCAATATTTCTAAGTTGTTGAAATATATTAAATAAGGGTGGAAATCGAATTTCTACAAAATTCTATGTATTGAGCTCTTCGAAATTCCTACTTGTAGAGCCACTTGTTTTAATGATGTCTTATAATATACCGCAAATTATCCCAGAATTGCATTTTCGACTTCTTCATCATTGAAAATAGGTGTCCTTTTACTTATTTTTAATGCTAAATAAAATAACATAGGGGGTTTACATTAAAAAAATAATTCATTTTTTCAGGTTAATATTTAATTTATTTATTATCAAAATATCAACACAGTAGACTAAAGTAGATCCTCTTCTAGAAGGAAACCAATCCCAATAAAATAATAAAGGCTTTCACATAGAAAAAATTGATAGTTATTTTGTAGGCCTGCAAAAGCCATTTTTGAAATAAAATTTAAAATATGTCACAATTTGACTTAGGTATATGACATTATAAAGAGTTTTTCAATAAGGGCGAGTCGATGTTGAAATGGAATAAAACAAGGTGTGTGTGAGATATTAACAAAATTCTTTTTTTATTTGAAAGGCTCATGTATGCCATAATGTATGGAATATAACATCGTTCAAATATCTGCCGCCGCTTCTCACGGTAGCACATATTCTAGTGGTCCAATCTTCAACGACTCTGCCGCATAGATCCTGCTGAATTTGAGCGATGGCATTGGTTATGTTGACTTTAAGCGCACCGGCCGATTGCGGCTTATTGGTATAGACCTGCAATTTCAGGAAACCCTACAAGAAAAAGTCTAGCGGGGTAAAATATCACGATCTTAATGGCCAATTCACGTTACCTCTGCGAGAGATAACCATACCCTCTATTGTTCATGCAGATTATTTATCGTCGCGTCCACTGTATGGCACGTAGCGCCGTCTTGCTGGCACTACATGTCGTTTACCTCCATATCGTTCAATTTGTGCCAAAAGAAATCAGTTAGCTTAGTTCTGTAGCGCTCGCCGTTGGCGGTGATGGACTCACCAACGTCGTTTTCCAAAAAGTAAGGACCAATGACGCTGCCGGCCCAAAATCCGCACCAAACAGTAACTTTTTGTGGATGCATTATCACCTGGTGAATCTCGTATATATGGCAATTGTGTTGGTTAACATAGCCATTCATCTAAAAATTCGCCTTGTCGCTTAAGATGATTTTTCGGCCAAAATTGAAGCCCTCTTCCAAACCCTCCGGAGTTTATTCAGCGAACACACGGCGTTGTCTATGGTCAATAACTTTGATCTCCTGGGTCAGTTGGATCTTATACGGGTATAGGCCAAAGTTCCGATGTAAAATTCGCCAAGTTGTAGTCTGCGAAAAGCTTAGTTCTTATGCACGGCGAGGAATTGACTGCCTTGGGTTTTTCAGCTGATCTGGCATTCCTTTGACGTACGGGTGTTAGCTGATTGTTTACCGAATCTATCGTTTTCAATTTGGCCACCAAACGTTGGAGGGTCGACTTTAAATGGCTACCGCGTCTGCCGTAAAATGAATGAAACATAATTTTGCGTAAAACCAAAAAATGAAATAACATATAGGCTGTTCCATTTAAAATAATCCAGAAGGCATCAACTTCCAGCACAACCTGAAATGCCGTCATCTTGAAGAGATTTTAACCAAATTGCCCCATCGACTTTAGTAACCGCAAAATTTAAAAAATTTTTCAATTTTTCGAGAATCGATCGCAGTAGTTCGTTGTGGGATACATCGTGTAATGAAGCAGCGTAGCCGATTGCGGCTTTGGGTTCGCATTACATATTATCAGATCTAGAACATCTTTAATAAGAATACACAAAAAGTGCTCCCGATTGATGAGCACCATTGAAGGCGAAATACACAATTTGGGGCGGGCCCGCGGTTATTCATTATTTACTATTCCTCGTCCTTTTCGAACAGAAACAATGTAAATTTTTAACTGCCGAATTTATATATTTACGTACATCAAATATTTCAATTAAGTAAAAAATCAATATTCTTTTTTTTGCATTAAAACATTTTTACTAATTTACTTTATATAGATAACTCAAATTCTTTTATATGCAAATAATGAAAACCCCTATTATTTCGGACTGCCTTGTTAGCTCAATACTGAAAAATAAGAGCCGAAGCCACCCTACACTTTAAAATAAAAAGGACTTTTTTCAGAAGAAAATCTTATTTTCTTTAATTGTATAAAAACGGTCTCACAAATTACAAGAATAACAAACTAAATTATGCCGTAAAATTTCTCAGGAAAAAGGTGGAAGAAAATTTAATTTAAGTTCTTTTGCAAAAAATATTACCTTTTTGTGAAGTTGAAGGAAAGTATTAATTTTAAACCACAAAAATTGTCCCTTTTTAATATCAGGTATTTCACAATTTTGATTGGGCATGTTAGTTATAAAATATATGCATATACTACAACTTTAGATGCATGTTAACATATGTAGTGCTAATTTTCATTTTTCATGCTGTTTTATTAATTCTATAACACAGTCGGATTACTGGCGAGACCTTCAATACTATATTAGGTAAAAATGCAATGAATATGGAAATAATACAAAGAAAACATTTTTAACGAAAACCACACTACTTTACAGTCAATTTCTGACTCTAATGTAAAAGGCAATCTTTGGTTAGTTTTCGGGCTTTAAATGTGAATTGATTTCCTGACACGTAAGATTTTTGAGTTATGATTTTTTCAGCAAAAATTAAGGAATATGGCAAATGCTCTTCTATGCCTTTTGCAGCTTCAATGATTTGGGGAGAACCAACAAATCATTTTAACGACTGTTACTTTTCAATGACAGAAGTGTCTGGTTTTTTAAGAAAGAGCCAACATGATATTGAATATCCGGGTATTCCCTCATCAATAAAACCAGTTCTTCACGAAGACGATTTACCGATTCCAGCACCCCGGCAAAATGGGAAGAAGATTTAGAAATGTATGATGAGAAGGCAGAACCCGATAATGTATCAGAAAAAGACGATTCTTATTTTCACGAAAGTGAAGGAAATTTATTCGAACAACCTGATGTAAATGATCTAATTCGGGATCTCCACTTGTCCAAAGAGCATGCTGAAGTATTAGAATCTAGATTACAACGATGGAATTTACTAGCCACTGGAACCAAAATTAAAATATTTAGGAACTGTAACCCCGTTCTTTACTCTGCAGGATAAAACTTGTGTTTGTGTTAATCCAAATAGTGTTATGGAAAAATTAAGAATTGCTTATAACCCGGACAAATGGCGCTTATTTATAGATTCTTCTAAAATAAGTTTAAAAGCAGTTCTGCTCCATAATGGCAACAAAGGACCCTCTATTCCTCTTGCACATCCAGTTGACATAAAGAAAAAATACGAAAGTATGTCATTTATTCTAAATGCAATAAGCTATGATACTTATAAGTGAAAAAATATGTAGTGGCGTCAAATTACTAGGGCTCCGGATGGAATTACGAAGTAGTGAAGTTTTTTTTTTGTTTTTGGAACAGTAGAGCAACACTGAGCCATTACCAAGTAAAAGAATGGCTTCCGAGAGATCAATCTATTCCAGGCCAAGCTAACGTTAAGAATATATCTCTTGTTAATCCTAAAAAAGTAATGTTACCCCCACTCAAGCGCGGATCCAAGGAGGGGCGGTGGGGGACGATCGCCCCCCCCACCCTAAGAACTTTGTATTCAGGAAAATAGACCAGATTTTACCTCTTATACTATGGTTTATTCAGGAACTAGAGAGAGTAATAAATCATTTTTTACCCTTTTTTTTTCTTCGCAAACTGTGTTCTTTAGTTCGGTGTCTTTGGTAAAATCTGTTACGACACATATATTTTTCATAGGAATGGGTTAGAAATTTTATAATCAAAAATATCGGTCCATAATAATGGTCTTTTTGCGTTGGATAACAATAGATATTTGGATGTGTGAAGTGTTAAAAAGGATTTTAATCCTTGTCATAGGCGTCGGAAGGAGGTGTATTTTATCATTAAGTATTTATGGGATAGAATATTATTTCGGTAATAAACTTAAAATAAAAATGTAATATTATTTTATTTCTTATGATTTCTTAATAATTCACATACATTAGGAAATACAGATAATTTTGAGATATTTAATACAAATCACAACTGTATTTTTATGATTTTTAATTTTGGCATAGAAATCATTTTAGGTACATTCAGACTAAAACGTGGCCTTTTTCTCTCAAAAAGTTCTAAGCTATAATTTAACTACTTACAAAATAACCATTGTCAAAAATACAAGAAGTTAAACATATATAAAAAAATAAATTCGTCCATATAATATTGAACGTTTTTTGGGGCCATCTGTCATTTTATTATTAATTAAAAACATTTTTAGGACATTTGACGTTTCAGTTTATTTATTTCTTAAACCATCTGCAGAATTACAATTAAACACTAAGAAGGGATTCAAATTTATACGTTACAAAAAATTTAAATAACAAATTGTGTTTACGCTGGTAAACATTACGTATCTAATTCGTAATCAAAGTCAATGAAGCTATCGTCGCTAAAATTAATTATAATTGATTCCTCTGTCTCACCGATCATGAAATCAAGTTTCCACATTTTCTTTTATTCTTTAATTATATGGATTTTTCTCAATTTTCTGCAGTAACTTTATTCAAAAAGAGTCTTTCAAAAATTCGGTTAAATTACTAATTTTGTAAGTTGTGTTATTTCTAGCAACTCTACCTTTTACTTGAGAGAGATATTTCCTTCTCCAATGGACATTTTCCGGACGATCTATAAGAACAAATTTCCTATCTGGTTTTACCCAGCAAAAATTAAGTGCTCTGAGCAATTTCCAGAGCTCAGTTCTTTTAATTTCAGGAAAATCCCGATCTTCATTGATTTTAGTTAGAATTTTGTCGACGGTTGGGATCTGCTTCTAATAATAAAATGTATGTACAACTCCTTTTATTGCAGTTTACATCTCTTCTTCCATAGAGGTTTTTCGTCTGCCTGTGATCGAAGGTGGATTGGGAGTACTAACAATTCCAGTCGTTTTTTTCTCCTTAAATATTCGGTACATAATAGATTTTCCAACTCTTGCCATGTCGGAACACATCTCAAGAGAGCTTTTAACATTATTATCTAGATATTGATTTCCTAAGGCATCATAAGCGTGAAAGCAGAAATTTTATTGTTGCAGTAAATTTATAAAAGCTTATAATATTTCAATATAATTAAATATAATTAGATTTACGGCAATCCTCAGTTACCTGCGGCACTGGAGCAGGTACGTTGGAGGTTTCGGTAGCAGTTAGTTTTACTATTCTCTCTAGTTCTTGAATAGAGTATAGGAATGTGTATGCTTGCGATCGCCCCTCCCCTTCCCAAAAGTTCAGGATAGTAGAACCGATTCTGCCTTTTATATTAGGAATATGTAGGCTACTGGCACCCCCCCCCCCCCGTTGACAACTTGTTTTTCTTGCGATAGTCCCCCCCCCCAAGAGCTTTGAGTTTAGGAAAGTAGATTGGATTCTGCCTCTTATTCTAGGAATGTGTATGCTGCTCGCATCCCCCACCCCTGTTGTCCACTTGTTTTTTCTGGCGATCGCTCCCCCCCTCTCCAAGAGCTTCAAATTCAGAGAAATAGACCCGATCCTGACTTCTACACTAGAAATTGGAATGTTGCTGGTGCCCCCCCCCCCCCCGTCGAGAACTTGTTTTCGCTTGTCATACTGTTCTTTTGTGATATCACGACCCCCCCCCCAAAGAGAGAGGCTGGATCTGCCCCTGTCTCCACTACACATTAAACTGAAATAGATTAAAAATTTCGTTAAAGCATTAGATAAAGGAGTAGATGCGTTTAAATACCTTCAACAAATTTTTCCAAAACTAAGTGGTGCTAAGCTTAAGGAAGGAATAATTGTTGGACCACAAATGAGAAAAATACTAAGGGATCAACAGTTTTATCAAAAATTCAGTGTGTTGAATTAGCTGCGTAAACTTCTTTTAAAACAATTGTTTAGGAGTTTTTAGGAAAACTACGAAAAACCTGTAGAACTACTTGAAAGCTACAACATAATGGGCGGTCGCATGTCCCTTAAAATACTTATCTTGCACTCCCATTTAAATTTTTTTTCCAGAAAATTTGAGTGCGATTACTGACGGGCAAGGAGAAAGTTTGCACCAAGATATATTAGCAATGGAGCAGCCCTACCAAGGCAGATGTGATTCAGCACTGATGGGGGATTATTTTTGGTTTCTTATGAGAGAAATCGATCAGGAATATAAACGAAAATCAACATTTGCAGAAAAGTTATGTACAAAAGATTTACTATAAATTTATTTTTATGTGTATTTTTGTAAATAAATGCTGTTATCCTTACAATATCTTGTTTTTTTATTGCTTTGAACTTGTGTATAAATATTATATAAAAATGTTTGTATTAAATCAAAATCATTGATATATTCTATAACTCAAAATCTCTACGTGGTGGAAAATTATCGTTGTTGAATTCGCAATCAGGATGCTTTAAACTCCCACGGACAGTCATTATAACATCAGTCGCAATTTTCTTTTTTGTATTTGTTGACTAATGTAATCAAAAGACGAAACCAATACCCAACTTAAAACTGGACCTAATTTGTGATTACACTAGTTTACATAATTTAACTTTTTTCTGTTGCCGTGAATTTTATGGTTAATAATATTCACTTATGAACTGTTTTTGTCAAATCTAACCTCAAAAATTTTTGTGCAGCTCGAGTTACTTTTTTTATTTTTATCATTTATGCGTATTTATATATCAATAGAGTTAGTATTTTACTGTGTTAAGATTAGTATCTGAAGTTTTTGCGTCATGAGTAGTTCAAGACGTTGCTTAAACAATCCAAATCATTTTTGCTATATATGCGGAGAATATTGTAGAAAACCTATATCAGAGTTGGTGAAAAATACCTACTTTGAGTATTTTGGGATGCTCTTAGATAAAGATGAAAAGTCTTGGGCTCCTAATTGTGTTCGTAAATCATGTGTAGAATATTTAAGATTATGGAAAAGTGGTAAAAGAAGTGCCTTTAAATTTAGAACACCGACTATTTGGCGAGAACCACAAAATCATCTCGAAGACTGTTACTTTTGTAACATGAACGTAAACGGTCTAAACACTAAAAGTCGAGCTAAATGGCAGTACCCAAGTACTAGTTGTGTTCAGCGTCTAGTGCACCATCACCTGACTTTTTAGTGCCTAAAAATATATCTGAACCCTTAGAACAAGACAAGGAAGGACCAAGCTCATCACAAAATGATGCTGATTTAGAAGGTATACCAAATGAGCCAAAATGCTTTTCCCAAAATGAATTAAATGATCTTGTAAGAGATTTAAATCTTTCTAAACAAGCTTCAGAATTGTTGGCATCAAGACTGAAAGAAAAAAATTTAATTTCCTTAAATGCTAAAATAACTTTTTGTCGTGAAAGAGATTTTTCCGAAGAAAACGGTATTACCTTTTGTTCAGACATTAAAAACTTGTTGATAAAAATAATTTGAACCAAACGACTGGCGTTTATTCATTGACAGCTCAAAACATAGCCTAAAATGTATATCACATAATGGAAATAAATAGGCTGGGGCACCTATTGCCCACAGTATAAAGTTAAGGGAAGAATATTGTAACATCTCGCTAGTCTTAAATAAAATACAGTACAATGACCATATGTGGCAAATTTGTGTTGATTTAAAAATGGTGAACATTCTTCTCGTCAACAAAGTGGTTACACTAAGTTTCCCTGTTTTATATGTCTTTGGGACAGTTGAGCTAAACAAGAGCATTGGCTAAGAAGAAACTGGCCCTTGAGAAAAAATATGAAGCCTGGAAAGCAAAATATACTCCAGAATTCACTAGTAGCTAGTGACAAAATTATCCTTCCACCATTACATATTAAACTGGGCATCATGAAACAGTTTGTTAAATCATTAGATAAAAACGGGGACTGCTTTTCTTACATTTGCCAAAAATTTCCTCAGCTCACTATGGAAAAGATTAAAGTCGGTATTTTTAATGACCCCAAAATTAGATAACTTACGAAAGATACTCAATTTAGAAATTATATGACTGAGTTAAAACTAAGGGCTTGGACAGCTTTCGTCTCTGTGATGCAGAATTTTCTAGGTAATAAAAAATCAGAAAATTATATTGAACTTGTAGAAGACCTTCTGTTACAATTAAAAATTTTGGGGTGCATTATGAGCATAAAACTCCACTTCCTCCATAGTCACCTAGACAGGTTTCCGGAAAATTTAGGATATATGAGCGAAGAGCAGGGAGAGCGTATGCATCAGGACTTACACGTCATGGAAGAGCGCTACCAGGGTTTCTGGGATAGGAATATGATGTCTGACTATTCTTGGTCTCTGACACGTCATTTCCCAAAGTTTACACATCAGAGAAGAGCTTTATAACGAAGTTTTTTAGAACTCAATGATTAACTTGATTTTTAATAAATTTTTTCTTAGTAAAAATACATGGTTTTTTTCTGTTTTATACCTACATAGCTGAAACTCAGAAACTAGAGCTGATAAAAAAATTCTACTCATATATGTGAAATTAGCATATCATATGTAGTACAACAGCTAAAATTTCTTCGGAAACAGATGTACTGTAAAATAGTGTTATTTATGCTGGTCCTGATCCACTAGTTTAATAATAATGTATTAGTTTATAAAAAAAAAGTTAATTTATTTTGTCAAGAATTTCTGCCTTTTTTGGATTTATAATTTTAATATAAATACAATTTTTGTTTATAACAGTAAAGGACCGCCCTATATAAACGAGCTTCAGCAGAGGGTCAGACTAGTGAAGATAATATAGATGTGATTATCAGTTTTTGATAAATTTCAGTAAATATGACGATATAAGATTGGGTCTTATCAATATAATAACAGAAAAAAAAATATCTTATTTTAAGCAGTTTTACTTATGCTCCGTAGTTTTGAATTATTAATACGATAATAAAAAAATTCTTATTACTTTGCTTTAAAATTGAATCAAAATTTCATTCGGTCATAAATATAAGCAGAAGAAAAAATGAAATATTTTATTATCCCATAAAATTAAAGCGGTTATAAAATTTTTATTTTAGCCAAAAAACTTTTTTCTTGTTCTTAAATCTATTAAATAATAATCGGACTTAATTAATAAGTAAATACATCTCGTTTTATTGACATATAAAATTTTATTCTTTACTTACTTTACTTCATAAAACGAAAAAGTGTATTTGTGCACCTGAAGTGCTAGTCATATTTTTGAATATTAGTACTTATCCGCTTGCGTACTATCAATTTCCTGTTATCGATCGGTTCGTTTTCAAACGTTATTTGTAAACGAACAGTATCGAATCGACGCTATTTTAATGTTTTGTTGTTTGGGCATCATAAATTATGCACAAATTAGACGAATTTATAGTGTTTTAGGTAACTTATTTATTTGTGTTTTGTTTTTTTTTTTATTGGGTATAATGAGATACACAAAGTGTATGCTTACGTTTTGCCTAAACAAGGACAACTAGATTCCCGAAGTTAGGTCCTGTCGAAGTCCGTTGAATTTTATAATGCCCATGTCTAAAGGTACTGTACTAGGTTTAAGCTTTAAAATCGGAAATTTATCCTGTTGGAGACTAACTTCTGCGGATCTAATAAATATTCGGTATAGGACAAGGAGTTAAAAAAATAATGCAATATATGCATATCATTTTCAATTTTAAAAAAGTCGTTTGTTTAAATCTCGCGGAAAAAACATATGACAGGCATGAACTTGAAAACAACATCAATATTTGTTGATGAATGGGGACAAGCCAATTAAAAACACTCGTAAAAAATAATTTGCTCTTTACCACGACTTTACCTTTTACAATTATAGTACTTTACAAAGAAAATTGAGTCTTTTGTTAACCTACAGAAAAAATACATTCATCTTCAAAAGAAACTGGGAATTATCATAATTGTAACAAAATATTTAGTAATTATAATGCATCACGCACCGATATATATATATATATATATATATATATATATATATATATATATATATATATATATATATATATATCAGAACCAGAAGGAATCAGTCCTAGTGGTTGGTGAGAAGAAGTACCATGTTGATAGCAATAACGAAACTCCAAAACATATAGTTTTATCATAGAAAATAAAAATAATATTTAAAATAAAAAAAATCCCGGAATAACCATATGAAGATACATAAAAATAAGAAAGGTACATCATTATAATATTTGTTTATATTATTTTTAATTATCGGTAGCAACAGAAAAAAAGTTAATCTTTCGATCCTTTTTTACTTTAAAATTAATTTGCAGAAAGCGATCTAATGTTAAAGAACTTTTAAAAACTTTTTTGCTTTTAGTTTTGTGACTTGATCTCAATCAAATTCGGCTGATGGCGAAAGCTTTTTTATAGAACAACTTTTATTATAAAAAAAGTTTTCCAAATATTTATATATTTTTCAGTATATTCTTTATTTTTTGTTTTGTTAGAATCAAGTATAAATCAATATATTTCGTCTCTTCAAAGTATAAACTTTTATGTTATGTTTTTATGGGTAAAATTAACATTTCTCTCTATTTTGTATATTTAAGCAAACTAAAGTTTTAAACCTTTTTTCTCGTCATTAATTATTTCTCGCCGTATATGATAATCCCTACTTTAAATGGTCAAGGAGAGTCGCACGTTCCACGACGGTACATGGTAGCAACACTTTTTGACACTTTTTTAGTGTGTGAGCACTAAATATACTCATTAATCTCGCTGTGCCAGCTACGTCTATCTAAAAACATTAAGCTAATTATTGCTTAAACTCATATAATAGTAACAAAAACCAGGAAAGTTATTTCCAGAACAAGGACCACAATTTACATCTGCAGTCAAGCAACCAAAGGGCAGGCCATTTTCAATTTTCGAGATTCTTATACTTTCGCCGTCAATTTTGACTCAAATTAAATTCTTTATCAAAGCAAAAATACATTCCACTTCCTTTCCTGTACACAATGTTCTGGATTGGAGAGTTAGATAATACATAAAGAATAAAAAAGCAAATGCTACGAAATGCCAACATAATGGGCATACGACATGCAGTGGACCAGTTTATCTTACATATTTACCCTCTTACCTGGCTAGTTTTATAGTTCTTACTCTCTATGTATTCCAGCACTGATGCCATTCCAGCGGGGGAAGGGGGACCTGGTTGTTTCAAGTGATCAATATATTTGTTGTCAACTAATAAAGGACACAGAAACATCAAAATAACTAGAAAACACTGAAATAATATACCAGCAGTAATAGCAGTATAAAGGCTATTACAAATAGTTTAATAAAATATACGTAAGTATGATTCCAAGATCTTATTTAGCTTTGGGTGGAAGGCATGGTAAATATTTAAAATAAAAACTATCTAATATGAGATATTTTAAACAAAATAGTCAAGGGAAGAGGCGTTGTCCTATTTGTCACTTTCTGGATCCTCCCCAAGGCATAAGTTATTTTAGATGTTTCAAGAAATTGAGGCAATCCTTTCTTATTTTTCAGTAACAAGATCTGCCATTGTCTTTACTTCGATTCTGTAACAACTTCGTTTCTGAACATATCTTCTCGTAGCGCAAAAAGAATCTGTTGATACCATATTACCATAGACATAAAAGTTAAATATATAAATTGCGGATTCCATAGGAGAAAGTTGGCTCCTGCTTAGAAGACGACAGAGCGTTTTGAATGGGAAGTACCTCTCTTTCTAATGGCGGCCAGGTGAAAGGGTATCCAATGACGTTTGAAGTATCGTGCTTAGCTCCGCCACAGAAAGACAAGACAGTATTGGTACTTATTATAAACTGGGTGTGTAGAAATTGTTTAAGTTTTAAGTGAATTTTTAGATTTTTTCTATTCAGTAAAATCATTAGGTGATGATTTCCCTCTTCCTTAGTGGCGACACTGATTTAAAGGTATAATTAAAATTATCTTTAATTACCAATCTAAATTAGTTTTAAATATCCGATAAAGGTTACAATAACTTTGTATGCGGAAAGAATTTGTAACTGAATTTTTAGTTACTGTTTCGTCTTCGTTAAACTAGTTCTAACGGTTCTATAGATTCAAAAAGAATTGTAAATTCGAGATGCAATGCCAGTTTGCATGCTGCGACCAGAATATGTAGCTATAAACACGATTGTTGTGATTATGTTTTGGGTCATTTTTTGCATGTATGTGATGTTTCAACAGATTTTTTTGTAGGAATTAATAGTAGACACGAAATTTTCCATTCTTTACTTCCGAGATCGTTAATGGAATATAAATCTTGAACCGGTTAATAACTGAGTCCAGAATTAGTTCTGTACTTGGTCTGAGTCAGTTACAACCTATGTAGATCAAGTTCACCAACGAGTTTATAAGACGGGTGAGACAGGTACTCCGAACCAACCTAAAGAGTAAAAATCTACCTAAGGCGCTTAATATCTATGTGTGATCTAGAATCAGTTACTCTTTTGGAATTGTGAAGTGACGCAGGGCAGACATGGATCGATTTGCAGAGAAAAGTCAGAATAATCCTGATATAAACAGCATCCTCCCTAATGCTACAAAGATACCATGGATGAAGAGGATTGGTGAATATTAGTAAATAATTGGATCAGCAATTAACAAACATATGCTGAAGCTAGGAGGATCTTGTGTAACATATTGTGCAATATGCGGCGTAGACGATACAACATTGCTGCGGTTCAGGAACCATCACCAACCCGGCCAGGAGAAGTTCTAAGTTTGACTACAGAAGCCTCTTAATAGACGATAGCAGGAAAATGTCAACAAATTATCGTCGAATTATTGGTTAACGTAAGGGCAACTGTTTTCTGAGACCGACGCTTCCTACTGTCTGAAATACATAATCAGTGAACTCTCGATGTTGAATATCAGAGACAATCTAGCACACAATAGACGGATGCCAAGTATTTGCCGCATCGGAGTATTATTGGGCTACGAAGACCAAGCATCAAGAGTTGACAGTTACAGGCAAATAAAGTGTCATATTATGAATACATCCCGGATTATACAATTGCACATAAAAGATCAAACCTTATTTTAGCGAATAAAACATCCTAGATCAACACTAATAGGAGTCGCCACCCTAACAACGGCAATCGAACAGACAAGTATAATGAGGAGATCGTCAAATACATAGGCCCGGAGGTACAAATACGCAGATAGTGAAAAATGAGTAACATCTGGATGATCCCCATAATTCAATCACCAACCGGCGTAGTATTCAAAAGTCTTTGGTTTAATATCAAGGGATTTGGCTCTAGTGAACATTTGTTCGGAAGCTCACAGAAAACAGAGGACCATAATATCACCTAGGGCCCGGCAATAGCGAAAGGGCCCCGACAGGACTTCTTCCTTATTATATTCGAGTATATTTGGATTAAGCGACCGTTCCCCTGTAGGGAGGGCGTGAGCTATGGTTATGGGAAACTCTAAAATTGGCCGATCAAAAATATGCCTCGTTTCATAATAAATTTTTGTGTATAGTTTCACGAATAGTGTTTCTGAAACAGATGCAATGGTGTTTTTCATATTAACCCTCATTGGAATGGATACTGAAATAATAAACGTTATTCTTATTAGAACTCTTACTCGTTGCGCCTCTTTAAACTGTTAATTTGTTTACCCAACCTCCATATCATTGCCTAATAATATCATTGTCAAAAAATGTAATTAAATTTTTTGTTGCGGTTTTCTTTTCCTTCTAATAAAATAGAGCCACAAAATCGTGACTTTGTACGTCATGGCTAAACCGAGGCAAAAAGATAATTAGAATTCTTGACACTTAAAATGAATTGTTGAGAAAAGTTCTTTTATTTCGTTTTGGTTAAACTTTTTTGTGGTGATGAACATTAGGAGGACTGGATATATTTTGTACTCTGTTATTTATTCACTAATGAAGATTTAAAACACTCTATTCCTCTTGACTACCCTACCATCTTAAAAAATCAGAAGTTGTTATTGAAAATCTATGGGAAATATACAGTGATATTTTCCGAGTGAGGAAAATATGGAATTTTAATTAGATCACGTAACTTGAAGCTACTTAGTTATTATTTGCATTTTCGGATTATATTAACTTTATGTATTGTTTAAAAGTGCGATTGTGCTTGTATCATGTCACGCAGATTTTTGAAGGTTTTGTTTTTTATAGATTTCCCACATTATTTACAGAAGTAGTAGTAGAAATATATATATATATATATATATATATATATATATATATATATATATATATATTTATATATATATATATATATATATATATATATATATATATATATATATATATATATATATATATATGTTATGTCTGATGTTTTCACGGGTGTGATGTGTAATTGGAGGTTTCGGGAATTCCGTGTGTGTGTGTGCGGAGTCCTTTTTAGGATTGTAGGGCAGCCGACATTTCGGTGAAAACTCATTCATCATTTTCAAAGATTACTGTACAGCGCCTATGAAAGAACTGACGTTTGTGACTCAGGTGTTGTCGGTCCCGTGTGTACGTGGGGCGCGTTCGTTGACTGGATGGTTCTAGCCCTACTGTTTGTAATCGGCCCTGTTGTCAGTGTTTGGGGTCGTGTTACTACTGTTACTACTGATTGAAAATTCATAAGTAGGTTTTTACAAAACCTAGGCAATCTATGGCTATAATCTCTGCTATTTAAGTTGTTGGGCCTCTTTGCAATTTCGATGGATATCCTTAGAACTCTTGTGGACAGGTTTTCACATCTCGATAGCATTTTTGTTCCTGAGAAGTTTGTCTTATGTTCTGTGTTTAACAAGTGTTGCGCCAGTGAAGAAGAAATTGTTTTTTGCTTGACAGCGTTTATATGTTCGTCTCTTCTGGCTTGTATTTTACGATTGGTTTGGCCTACGTAAGATGAGCTGCATTCTCCACATGAAATTTTGTACACTTCCTGGTTTTCTAGATGGATTTTTTCTTTAGGTATTGGCAGGAGATCGTTTACTTTACGGTCTGTCGTAAAAATAGTTTCAATGTTGTGTCTCTTGAGAATTATTGTGGTGTGGCTTTATCTGTGGTGGCTCTGACATAAGGAACAAAAGGTTTAGAGCTCTCCCCTTGGTTTTTTCGATTTTTCGGGACCAAGATTTTGTTTTTAACTGCCTTGTCTATATGTTCTTTTTTATAACAATTTTATCAGGGCGTCTTGCAGTATGTTCATTTCTTTATGATATTTTTCTTGATCTGCAACTGTTTGGGAAATGCAAGTGATTTCACTAAAGCAAATAATTAGGCAGGGTGGTGATGTGAATCAACATTGAGGTATCTGTTGGTGTGAGTGGTTTTTCTGTAGACAGTGTGCGAATTTCTTTTCAATAAGATATCTAGAACAGCAGTTTTCTTTTCTGTTTCTGTATTCTGTTTATGGGATTTAGGAAATTTTTAAGAATTCCTTCTCCATATTGCCAGACAACGAATGTGTCATCTACGAAATAAAAAAGAAGATCACACCAAGAGAAAAGTCAGCTATATGTCCTGAGCTTTATGGCTTATCCAAAATACGCAAACTCGGAGCTCTGTTGGCTCCCCAACCTAAGCCCTAGCAAAACATCTAGCTATCATTCGTAATAATCAAAAACATACGTTTACGAAAAAAAAATTTCTAGTTAGTTTCAACGTAATACAGTCTGCCAAAATATATCGTTGAATTAGCTAGATATTGCCTCGATAACACCTATTTTACTTATGTAGGCCAGCGATATGAACAAATTGATGGAGCCTCTATGGAAGCGTCGATATCTCCCACAATCGCTAATTTACTTATTTTATGGAAGACTTCGAATCAAAAAACTTTAGAGACCTCCTCACACAAACCACGACTATGGCTGCGTTACGTAACCCAAATCTGTACAAGTATTACAGTTAAAACACTTGAAAAGTTATTTATTCACGTTCCACATTCGGAAAATAATAGAAAAATAAGGCTTGTGCTTGCACAATATTAAATGTATTTTTGTGAAGATCATTTTGACGTAAATTTTGTTTATATTAGTTTAATTTTCTTATATTAAAAGTTTTTATTTTCCAAGCAGTAAGCAAATTTCGAAGAAATTGTACGAAAATTATTATAAAATAATACTAACTTAACAACGTACGATGACGTTAGAAGCCAGTGATGTCAGTCACTTCGATTGGTGTTCATTGTCACGTATCTTGAAGGAGATTTAATTACCTACATTTTGATTATTATAATAAAAATAAAATTCCTTAAAAAAAGAAAGATATTGTTTTTTTTTATAATTTCTATTATGGAAGCTACCGTTTTGCGATAAAATTTTTATTTTTATTTGAATATCGTCAATATCCCTCATATATTTTCAAGATGGTGGTGCTTTCGGCTATACGGTAGGTTGATGCCTTCTTGCTTATTTTAAATGGAGCACACTATATGTTATTTTATTTTTAGATTCTATGCAAAATTATAGACCTATCTCATGTATAATATCAGATACCTAAGTATAACTGTTTTTCACATATTTTAAATTTTATTACAAAAATGGCGTTGGCATGCCTAAACGTATGAATTTGTCTTATATGAAAGCCTTTATTATTTAATTGGGGTTGATTTCCTTCTAGAAGGGAATCTACTTTAGTGGACTGTGTCAAAGTTTGATAATAAATAAATACAGGATTATCAAAAACTAACTTTTTATAATTTTTTATAATTTTATAATTTTATTACCACTAAATAAGAAAGTTATAGTAATTTTTTACATCCATGTTATTGTTGAATCCATAAGATACAAGCAGCTTGTCTGGATGTCAAATAACAAACGCTTACTTTCTAATACACTGTCACAAAATAAAACAATTAAAATTCAAGTCAAATTAAAATTAATTAAAGAAATTAAACTTACACCTATTTAAAGAGAAAACATCACATACATACATATCAATCATATTTAAAAATATTAACACCAAAAAAAATACCTAAAATCATCTACATTTCCAATACTAATTTAATAATGGCACTGCATTAACAATCTGATGTTGGTTTGCTTTTATCCACTTAGATATTCTCACACAAAAAGAATATACATTTACAATAGATTTTATTTCTAAAGGTAATAAATTAAATAACTTTGGACCGATATACATAATATGCCTCTGCGAAGCCGTATATAATGCCACAGGAAAGGTAAGGTCTCCATTGTGAACAGACCTGGTATGACCATTGTGCATAATCGGACTTTTATATTCATCACACTTCTTCATAAATTTTAAAACATTTTTAAAATACAATTGTCTGATAGTTAAAAGGTCAACTTGTTCAAATAACAAGTCTGATGGAAACCTCCTTGATTTATTTAAGAATATTTTTATTAACGGGTAAAGCATGCTACCACATGCACTGCCCCAAACATTCAAACCATATGCGAGGACTGACTCAATCAAAGCCTCTTAAGTCATTCGCAATAGTTTCAAAGACAGGAATTCTCTCAGTTGGTAGAACTTGTATATAATCTTTCGAAGTTTTTTAGTGATATAGTTTACGTGAGCATCACATCTGAGATTCCGGTCAATGAACACCCCCAAGTATTTAACCTTGTCCGCCGCTGCCACAGTCTCAATACATCCGCACTGTTTCTCACCCACAATACATTTATAATTATGTACTAAAAGATTAGGATATAGAGTATTAACTCTATTATTCATAGAAACGGCCATATGGACAGTTTTACTGACATCCACAATCGTACCCTCGAAAAGTAATCCTCTGCTCTCTGAAATGTCTCCTGCCAAGATTTACCTTTAATTAAAATAACTGTATCATCGGCATAAAAAATACATTTACTATTTTCACTTGGAAGAATAGTAAAAAGATCATTTATATATAGAGAGAACAGGACAGAACCCAATACTGTACACTGTGGTACCCCAAACTCCACATTATCTGTTTTACTTAGTGTTTCATTTATTCTTACTTTCTGTGTTCGATTAGTTATATATGACTCAAACAGGTCATACACGATACCTCGAATCCCAATACTTTCAAGTTTACTCAGTAATTTTTGGTGCGCCACAATGTCAAATGCACGAGCCATATCAACAAATATTCCCAGTGTCTTGAATTTTGTATTAAATCCACGAATTATATAATCCGTTACATGCATTATTGCATCCTCCGTGCCCACTCCCGACCGAAATCCATACTGAGAAAGAGACAAAATTTTATTTTCTTTCAAAAAATCATCCAATCTGAGTTTAATGCACTTCTCAAAAAGTCGGCTGATCGAACTAGTCATCGTAATAGGTCGATAGTTTTCCTTATTTAATTTATCCCCCGATTTATAAATTGGAACGATAAACGCGTTCTTTAAAATTGCAGGATATCTTTCTTTTTCAAATATCAAATTTATTAAATGTAAAAGGGGCTTTATAAGGCAAATATGATTATCTTTCAATATTTTAGGAGAGATATTGTCACTGCCAGCCACCGCTTTAGTGTTTAAAGAATTTATTACGGTAATTAGCTCACTCTCAGTTATGGGATTCAAAAACATGGAATTCGAAATACGTTTACTAAAGAAATTGTAATTGTTTGTTTTGATCTTTTCCGCCAAGTCCTTGCCCATACCTCCAAAATAATCCAAAAAAATATTAGCAATTCGCAGGCTCACCCTCATCCTTAATGAATGATATTCCCCCAGATCCATCATTCTCGTTAATAACATTAAATATTAACCTGAAAAGATCGTTAAAAGTCAATTTTTAAATGTAGAACCCCTATTTCTATAATGTTATCTTATTTAGAATTAAAAAGAAGGGTAACTTTGTGAAAGACTGTATATTCCAAAAATTTGCAGTTTTTGAAATTTTGACAATTTAACATTTTTGTATTGTAAAAATGCTTACCTACATAGGAAAATAATTTATTTTAATAAATGCTCAAAATTTCCACCTTGAACTTCTAAACATTTTTTGCATCTAGAGTTAGTTCGCAATGGGTGGCCGCTCTAAATGAATCTGGAGATAAACTTTCGTCCGCGTCCTTTACCCTTGCCTTACAATCCCCCATCGTTGTCACTGAATTACAAAAAAAGATTTTTTATCGTTCCCCATATAAAATAATCTAAGACAGTCAAATTAGGAGAACGAGAAGCCAACAGAAATGATTAATTGTTGGCAATTCACTTTTCTGGTAACAAGTTGGTAACTGGATCGGTTCTGTTTAGTGGGGTGCCGTCCTATAGGTAAAAAATTTGCCTGTGTTCCACCAAAGGCAAATTGCTTAAATATTGATTTTCTAACTCTTATTTTTCCAAACGATCTGCTTTCTTGCAGTCGTGTATATCCCAGTAACCTGCGACCCATACCCAGACACAGTCGTGAAGCTTTGAGTAAAATCAGCTTGTTAATATTTGTAAATAGGAAACATTGCAGATTTTTCCCTTTACAGTACAAGATACTCATAAAAGTAAAAATAAAATTGTCTAGTTCGAGAAAATTCATTATGACGAATACTTTACTTATAATATAATGATGGAGTCTACATAATTAAAGATAAAATGTATTGGAGGATTTTTTATGCGCTCGCCTTAATTGTTTCGTTTCATTTAAATGATTAGTTAAACTGAAAGGCGACGTTTATGGATTGAAAACACGATTCATGGTAGTGTTGATTATTATTCAGTTAAATATTGACTAAATACTGCAAAAAAAAAATAGTTTGTTCCCTACTAACTAATGTCACTAAGATAAAGCAGAATTTGTCTATAAAATCATTGGTCCAAGTCAGTTAGATTTCACAATTTTAGCTTTATTTTTTTGATGTGATTCTATCACATCATATTAATAAAATTAAACCGAAAAGATCATAAAAAAAGTTTTAAAAATCTTTAAATGAACTTTACCTATGCTGAGAAATAATTATATTTTTTATACTTAATAATTGTCAAAAAGATAAAACACCCACTAATACAAAAACTTTAAAATTTTATATTGTTTCCAAAATCTTGCTTAATATCTTTGTCATCTCAATTTCAAGTCAGTTTAGTTGAACACCATAATTGTTTGCAACTCCGGAAAGAAAGCAGCCGCCGCAAAAACGTGACTTGATACGTCATGGCAGAAGAAACACCGAACAGGAAACTAATTAGAACTTCTGACGCTTTGAAGTAATTGTCGACGACACGTCCATTTCCCCTTGTAGTTTTTTAAAGGTTGCCATTATGTATAGGGTGGTTGTAATATTTACTTGTAGTATTTCTAACATTGTGTTTTCATAATGCAATGTTAACATTTTGACATTAAATGTCAGTTTAATGGAAATAAATTACTTAATAAAGTGACAGGTCTGAAAATAGCAACGACACTGGCCTTTTCTTGGTAATCCAGTGGATTTTTGTAGGAATTTATGAATATATTTTAAAAGGGAACTCGTTATTTTTGTCTAAAACAACCCCTTTTTTGTTAAATTATATAACGGATATTCTTAATCATTTACGAAATAATCGGAAAAGCCGGTCTTCTTCCTAATCTTGGGCTGGAAATTTGAATATACGATGGTTTGTCTGTATATTTTGTAATCCATGGGATCGCTATAATTAAGCTACGATACTACGAATGATTCACATGAAACGTTTTTTATTCAGCAATTACAATAGATCAGTGTTCAATTACAGTGAAGTTAATGTAGTGATATAATTGGGATGTTCACCGTATTCAAATAAAAATATAATTTTGCTGCGATACGGTAGTTTTCACAATGGAAAAAAAAAACATTATATTTTTCTTTATTTTTAAGGAATTTTATTTTTGTTTAATAATCAAAATGTAATTAAATCTCCTTCGAGTCACATAACAACGAACACCAATCAAAGTGAATGATGTCACTCCATACTAACGTCATCGCTGGCACTCCGTCCCGATACGGTTATTCTTTTGAGTCATTATTACTTTCAGTTCTATCACTTGAAGTAATCATCATCACTTCGACCTCATTACAAGTAAATGTATATTCAAAAGAATATAAAGTTATCAGTTTCACTTTTTTCATTTGATCATTTGATAACTAATTATTCTAAAGAATACAGCCAAGGTTGTCGCTGTCACGAACCAGGCATATAGATTTTTTGGTTTTATGTCACGTTCGTGATCGCTGTCAACGGATATTTTGCTTTATTAATATTTTATAGTTAATTCCATGTAATTTTGTCGAAATTTACTTACTGTTCCCTTTGAAAACGGTACTAAGAAATTTTCTCATGATGGAAAATGGATTTATTACGGCAAATAGTTGGAATTTGCCTCGAATTGATTATTTTATGGTGGCCAATTTCGACGCTACAAACAGTAACTTCTGCTCTACTGAATTTAGAAATATGTAGACTTCCATGTAAGTAATTTATTAAGGATTGTTATTTCCATAACCGATAATGAACACATAATAATAATCATAGGTATCTAGAAACTCAAAACTAAAATAAAACGAGTAATGTCGTGGAACCCGACTAAATAACTTTGCAGGTATTTTAATTGTAGCACTTGTACACTGAGGCACCGCACAATACTTAAAATAACTTAGAACTCATCTTTTACCACAAAAATTACGAAAAAAAATGATATATCCTTGTCAGCTTACCAATGTGACGTCACAGCGTACAGTGACGTCACACTGGTACAAAGGAATCTTTCATAACTGCGATAAATATAAACAGCGTTTAAATATCTAAAATGACCTGCTGCTTTACTAAATAAAATTTGTGGCTTTGAAGGGTTTAGCTTTAAACAAAATTTGTTTGAAATGGCAAATTAACCGCAAATATTTTTTAATTAAAATGTAGGGTTCACTTTAAGGGAAATAGAAATATATTTTTGTAACATCAGCGTAAAAATGGGACAAATAATGCTGAATAATTGTAGGGAATTGTAATATGTAAGAAGTAATTAGACGCGGATCCGTAGCAGAACTTTGGGAAGCATGAAACAAGTCTAAATTTTGACTGACGCTCCTTTACATAACCCGATCTCTTGAGAACTATTTAATAGATAGACATACAATAAGATGCACTTTAATACTATTGGTTAACCAGGTAGCCTTAAAACCATTATCTTCATGTATTTTTAAATGCAAATTTGGAAATTTGGAGAATTCTTTAATCAACACGCAAAAAACAACAGAACCATTCTGATCTGGACGCCAGAGGAAAATAAATTTGTCAAATTAATTGCCGGAAGCGGGTACAAATGCCATTTTATAGCTTGCAGTCTACCTGAAGCTAATGCAGAGGTCACATCCACGAAAAAATCATAAAATGAGAAAAAAGATAAAACGAAACTTAATGGAAAAATGTCCCAGACAAATATTTTTTTTGGATCCATTTAGTTACACCAGGAAGCCTTTAGAATTTCATAAAAATAAACTCAAATTAGTCACAAACCTTCTAACAAGACATAGCGTTTGCAGATGTAAGCGCACAAAAATTGGAAAAACTGAGAATGCACAATGTAGGTGTCGTCTTAATTCGAAAGAAACTGCGGAACATATTAAGAAATAATTATCCCAATAGATACTAAACTATCTTGAAGGAGTGGTTATTAAACTCGGTCCCCAAAATATCATAAACTTGACTGAAGATTTACGATTTACAAGGCAATAAACTACAAAAAGTATTCACAAAAGATATTTTTAGGACGATGTAAAGTAAAGCCACTTTAGGGCCGTGCGATCCCATGTAGTACAAAATAATAGACGCACATTTCGAGAAACCAAGCATAGCTATTACAAGTATGTGACTTATTAGATAAAAACTTTTGAGTAAAGAAAAAGTACTAAGATAGGTAATTTGCTTTTATCAATGTCTCTTAGAATATCATCGGTTATTTTGGTTACGCCTATTACACAATTGATGTCTTTACGAAATTCTGATTGTTGTTTTGAAATACCGTTGGTTTCATGTTTGGCCTTCAATTTTTTGCCAAGGTTTAAATAGAAAGAATAAAAGATGAGATAATTTCAAAATGGAAATAAACGTATTTTTAAATACCAAACATTAAATTTACTATTACAATTAGTTCCACCTGTACATGTTGACAAAATATGTCTACCTAGAAAGTTAAAGTAAAAATGTTTTACGTTTTTGGAGATCCTAGTTTTCGGTCTAAAACGCGATCACCTCGATATATGGTCTAACCAGTTCTCACTGTTAGCTATTATTGACTCACATTGCTGAAGCAAGCTGCAATTTTTCCTTCATATTCTACATATTTTATTTTAGTTGCTTTAGGGAGCGTACACTTTTTTCAAGAAGCAGAACGTTAAACCTTATACATTTTCAATAGAATTTGCATGTTCTTCTGTGCGTAGGCTGAACGTTTTTGGATGTGCTTTTCAGATAGTAAAGCTTTTTGTCTTTTCTATATTTAATGCTATTTTTATCAAGTCGCCGTCGAATGGTATTTAGGCCAACAGTTATTCCCTTTCGAGCCAAAGTACTTTGTCCTTGTCGCAGATTAAGATGTGGATTTTTGGAATACTTGAATAATTTTCTTATCCTAATTTTTTATAAACACGTGTATAAAGTCACTATCTAGAAAATCACAGACATTTTTTTCTCGATTATACCTTTTCACCCACTTGTGTACGAAATATACGGACCTTTTTATATATTTTGCAGTGACAGCATAAGTCATTTAAAGCCTTTTTCATGTCTACACAGAAAAACTTCGAATCTTTTATAAAATTTCGCACTCATATGTTTGATAGATTCACTAGTATCACGCAATTGGCCATCAATTGCTAGCGCGGAGTAATAAGACCTTCGAGTGTTGGAGGTATCAAATAAACAGGCCCAAATAAGAACATTTTTCAAATAGGAAGCAACAAGTTTTTATGTAACTAATTGTACGTTTGATGTTTAAATGTATTATCCTTTCGGGAAGAGAAAAGGAAAGAATATATACAGACTGTTTATTTCCACCACTCTGGTCCTCTCTCCATACGCGCATCGACCACCTTGTGACCTCGTTAGTGGAGCTGTATCGATCTGAGATAAACATTTGCACAACATAACAACTGGTATATAAAATATAAATTTCAAGGTATGTCGGTAGGATATTAAAAACCTGCCATCTACCAACTTCGATACTGAAAAATATCGCTAGTCGAAAGACATCTATAAATCACCGGAGCAGTGCGAAATTTTTAAAAAATCAAAATTTCAGTAAGAAATAAAGAGATCTATCTGCCGTATTTAAATGGTTGTATATATATATATATATATATATATATATATATATATATATATATATTATCCTTTCAGGCAGAGAAAAGGAAATAATATATACAAACAGCTTATTTCCTGCAAACAATGTTACCAACTTACCTCGTACAAAGATTGGTAGATTCGTTTGGAAAAATTTGTATATTTCGAAAAAAACGATAGATCTGCTTAGACGCGGATCCAAGAAGGAGTGGTAGGAGCAATCGCCCCCCCCCCCCCCCCCCCGGAGCTTCGAATTCAGAAAAATACACTGGCCTCTGCTTGCTACATTAGGAATGCAGATGTTGCTGACCCCCACCCCCACAACTCGCTTTCGCGTGTCATACGGTATTCTTGTGATATCACCTACCCAAGGAGAAGGGCCGGATGCGCCCCTGGATTTGCTAGACATTAAATACAACTTTATATGTGCAGTGGAATTTAATATTAGATTTAAATTATACAAAAATGCCAGTTATGAAATGAGTAAAATTTTGATATTTTTATTACAAATTAGGCAGACATTACTCCTCTAATTAGAACATCAGGTGCATAATGCGAAATCTTTACGCGTACTACTTTTTCTAATCCATCCTTTAAATTCAGACAATTCTTCTCACTCGTCTTTATATTTTTGGATATATTTGAGTTTCTTTTTTTGATGCCGATTTGAATTGCTATCACTACCACTACTTTCACTCATTTTTATCCTTTTGAACGAAACAGCCGAATTAAAAATATATTTTGCGCAGCTTAACCACGCAAATGACAATGTTTAACGAGTAATTTATATCCAACACGCGTAGAGAGTCAGATTTGTATCTGTTCTCTTTTATTGTGCACTGGTAGACAATGATAGAAAAACAACAAACTTAGATGTGCGACATATCACCACCTAGTGAGATGAAGAAAATTTATTGACCTATGAGCATGAAATCGTTTAGATTCCGAAACGTCCGTATTTTATAATTAGTATAATCATAATAATAGAGCATAATTATAAAGGTTTTTGTAATTACTTTAACTAAAATGATAACCCAAACGATTAATCAAAAAAACGGTAGAACGATAGATTTCACTGAAAAACAGTAGACCTACCGTGAAAAGGGTAGCGTTGGCAACATTGCCTGCAAATATCAGTCTGCCCCTCTCTCCAAGCGCGTTTCGATAACTTTTTGGTCTCGTGAGTGGAGCTGTATCGAACCGAGAGCAACACTCGCAGGAAACAACTGCTATATAAAATATAAATTTCAAGGTATGTCGGTAGGATATTAAAAACCTGCCATCTACCAACTTCGATACTGAAAAATATCGTTAGTCGAAAGACATCTATAAATCACCGGAGCAGTGCGAAATTTTTAAAAAATCAAAATTTCAGTAAGAAATAAAGAGATCTATCTGCCCTATTTAAATGGTTGTATATATATATATATATATATATATATATATATATATATATATATATATATATATATATATTATCCTTTCAGGCAGAGAAAAGGAAATAATATATACAAACAGCTTATTTCCTGCAAACAATGTTACCAACTTACCTCGTACAAAAATTGGTAGATTCGTTTGGAAAAATTTGTATATTTCGGAAAAAACGATAAATCTGCTTAGACGCGGATCCAAGAAGGAGTGGTAGGAGCAATCGCCCCCCCCCCCCGAGCTTCGAATTCAGAAAAATACACTGGCCTCTGCTTGCTACATTAGGAATGCAGATGTTGCTGACCCCCACCCCCACAACTCGCTTTCGCGTGTCATATGGTATTCTTGTGATATCACCTACCCAAGGAGAGGGGCCGGATCCGCCCCTGGATTTGCTAAACATTAAATACAACTTTATATGTGCAGTGGAATTTAATATTAGATTTAAATTATACAAAAATGCCAGTTATGAAATGAGTAAAATTTTGATATTTTTATTACAAATTAGGCAGACATTACTCCTCTAATTAGAACATCAGGTGCATAATGCGAAATCTTTACGTGTACTACTTTTTCTAATCAATCCTTTAAATTCAGACAATTCTTCTCACTCGTCTTTATATTTTTGGATATATTTGAGTTTCTTTTTTTGGTGCTTCTTTGAATTGCTATCACTACCACTACTTTCACTCATTTTTATCCTTTTGAACGAAACAGCCGAATTAAAAATATATTTTGCGCAGCTTAACCACGCCACTGACAATGTTTAACGAGTAATTTATATCCAACACGCATAGAGAGTCAGATTTGTATCTGTTCTCTTTTATTGTGCACTGGTAAACAATGATAGAAAAACAACAAACTTACATGTGCGACGTATCACCACCTAGTGAGATGAAGAAAATTTATTGACCTATGAGCATGAAATCGTTTAGATTCCGAAACGTCCGTATTTTATAATTAGTATAATCATAATAATAGAGCATAATTATAAAGGTTTTTGTAATTACTTTAACTAAAATGATAACCCAAACGATTATTCAAAAAAACGGTAGAACGACAGATTTCACTGAAAAACAGTAGACCTACAGTGAAAAGGGTAGCGTTGGCAACATTGCCTGCAAATACCAGTCTGGCCCTCTCTCCAAGCGCGTTTCGATAACTTTTTGGTCTCGTGAGTGAAGCTGTATCGAACCGAGAGCAACACTCGCAGGAAACAACTGCTATATAAAATATAAATTTCAAGGTATGTCGGTAGGATATTAAAACCCTGCCATCCGCCAACTTCGATATCAGACTGAAACATGTTGTCTGTCAAACGACACCTATGAATCATCGGAGTAGTGCAAAATTTTTAAAAAATCAAAATTTCAGTAAGAAATAAAGATATCTATCTGCCGTTGTTTGGTTATGTGTATTATCCTTTCACGCAGAGAAAAGGAAAGAATATCAGTTTATTTCCTGCAAATACCACTCTGGTTCTCTCTCCATACGCGTTTCAACAACCTTATGGTCTCGTCAGGGAAGCTGTATCGAACCGCGAGAAACATGCGCAGAAAACAACTGCTATATAAAATATATGTTGGTAGGATATTAAAAACCTGCCACCTGTTGACTTCGATGTCAGTCAAACGACATCTATGAAACACCGAAGTAGTGCGAAATGTTTAAAAAATTTAAATTTCAATTAGAAATAAAGAGATCTATCTGCCTTGTTTAAATGGTTGTTTATATGTATTATCTTTTCAGGCAGAGAGGAAAGAATATATACAAACAGTTTATATATATATATATATATATATATATATATATATTATATTTTAATACCCTATCGACATACTTTGAAATTTATATTTTATATAGTAGTTGTTTCATGCGAATATTGCTCTCAGTTCGGTACAGCTCCACGGACGAGACCATAAGGTGGTCGAAACGCGTATGGAGAGAGGGCCAGAGTGATATTAGCAGAAAATGAACTGTTTATATATATTATTTCCTTTTCTCTTCCTGTAAGAATAATACATATAAACAACCACTTAAATATGGCCGATAGATCTCTTTATTTCTTACTGAAATTTTGACTTTTAAATAATTATACGTTTTATAGTAAAAATAATACTAAGAAAAACTTATAAAGAGCTGTCAATAATAAACTTATCAGGACCAACAGATTTAGATCTTAAATAATTCGTTCTAGTTTATAAATGCAATGAAATTTCATTGCTTTCACTAAGGTTGTTATTTAACAAATTGAAAGTTTGGGCCACTATTACCCTAAATATGAAAATTAAACTAAAATTTAAAATTCTTGGCATGTTGAAAACACGAAGTTTAGTCTTTTTTACTTCTGAATTTATTTTGTGTAAAGCTGTAGGATTACTGAAGAAAGAAAACCACTTATCTCGCACGTAGACCGTCGTTCGGGTGGCTTTTACGTCAGTAAACTAAAGTCCCTCTTACTCTTGTATCAAGGTATTTAAAAAACAAAGAATGCTAAGAGATCCGTCCTCGAGGACATTGGGTACAAAGGGAATCGATTTTCGTGTTTGTATACAGTGTACAGGAAATCGCATATCCAATGGATTTTTCTTTAAGTATTTATATCGATAAGTGGTTGAATTGTATATTGTAAAACTGAAATGTATGTTGGGGTATAAAAGTTTTTTTTCCAAATTTTCAATTTCTACTTCATATCAAAATAATTTGACTGAATAAGAGACAGAATCGGTTCTATTTTCCTGAACTCAAAGCTCTTGGGAAGGGGAGAGACGATCGCAAGCATACACATTTCTATACTCTATTAAAGAACTAGAGAGAGTAATGAAACTGTTACCGAAACATCCAACGTACCTGCTCCAGTGCCGCAGGTAACTGAGGACTGCCGTAAATCTAATTATAATAACAATAAAAATTCTGATAGTTCAATTAAATTTCTATCAGTGAACAAAGTACACCTTACAATGTGTCTTTAGTGATTTAAATTGTTTGTGCTTGTTTTCATATATTATTTGAGATTAGTAGGATACCCAAAAGATATGGCTTCCACTTCTATATCTATGCCAGGTAATTTTTTCCTCAATGCAAAACTTATTACGATGAATGTTTATGATACCATAAGATATCAATATCTAGATAATAATGTTAAAAGCTTTGTTGAGATGTATTCCAACATGACAGAAGTTAAAAAATCTACTATGTACCGAATACTGAAGGAGAAAAAAAGGACTGGAATTGTTAGTACTCCCAAGCCACATTCGATCACAGGCAGACGAAAAACCTCGTTGGAAGAAGAGATGAAAACTGCAATAAAAGGAGTTCTACATACATTTTATTATGAGAAACAGATCCTAACCGTCGACAAAATTCTAACTAAAATCAATGAAGATCGGGATTTACCTTAAATTAAAAGAACTGAGCTCTGGGAATTGCTCAGAGAACTTAATTTTTGCTGGAAAAAACCAGATAAGAAATCTGTTCTTATAGATCGTCCGGAAAATGTCCGTTGGAGAAGAAAATATCTCTCTCAAGTAAAAGGTAGAGTTGCTAGAAATAGCACAACTTACAAAATTAGTAATTTAACTGACCTTTTAAAAGATTTTTTTGAATAAAGTTACTGCAGAAAATTGGGAAAAATCCATATAATAAAAGAATAAAATGGAATGCGGAAACTCTATCTCATGATCGGTGAGATAAAGGAACCAATTATAATTAATTTGAGCGAAGATAGCTTCACTGACTTTAATTATGAATTAGATACATAATGTTTACCAGCGCAAACACAATTTATTATTTAAATTTTCAGTAATATATAATCATTAGTTACATTTCAATCCCTTTTTAGTGTTTAATTGTAATTCTGCAGATGGTTTAAAAAATAAATAAACTGGAACGTCAGATGCCCTAAAAATCTTTTTAATTATTAATAAAATGACCGACAGCCCCTAAAAAATTTTAATAGTATATGGACGAATTTATTTTTCACTTTTTGTATTTTTAACAATAGGTGTTTTGCAAGTATTTAAATTATAACTTAGAATTTTTTGAGAGAAAAAGGCTATATATTAGTCTGACTGTGCCTAAAACGGTTTCTATGCCAAAATTAAAAATAATAAAAATACAGTTGTAATTTGTATTAAATATGTCAAAATTATCTATATTATCTCATGTATGTGAATTATTAAGAAATCATAAGAAATAAAATAATATTATGAACACTTTTTATTTTAAGTTTATTACCGAAATAATATTCTATGCCTTAAATACTTAGTGATAAAATAAAACTCCTTCCGACGCCTATGACAAGGATTAAAATCCTTTTTAACACACACTTACAAATATCTATTGTTATCCAACCCAAATAGTCCATTATTATAGACCGGTATTTTTGATTATAAAATGTCTAACCCATTCCTATGAAAAATATATATGTCTAACAGATTTTACCAAAGACACCGGACTAAAAAACACAGGTAGTTTGCGAAGAAGAAAAAGGGTAAAAAACGATTTATTACTCATTCTAGTTCTTGAATAAACTATAGTATAAGAGGAAAAATCGGATCTATTTTCCTGAACTCAAGGCTCTTAGGAGGGCTATCGCCCCCACCGCCCCCCCCCCCTTGGATCCGCGCCTGGTCGTGCGTGCTTGTAGAAAATAAATGAGAATAAAATTTTCTCGGCAGTTTGATCTAATATTCGACGGATTTCATAAATGTACCATAATTTCGTCAGTCAAGGTAAGTAGAATTTGTTTTTTTAGCAAAGATTAAGTATGTATTAAGGTTGAACGAACACTGGTTAAAATCTTTTTGCATCGTGTTTTTAGGTTATTCATTTTTCTTTCTTCTAACTGGTACATTGGGGGACATTCTTTCTTTGTTTTAAATTATATTTTGTATTATTGTTTGTTACAGTTCAACACAAAATTCCAAGAAACAATAAAATATTAACAAATTGGCAATCATGGAGCGAGGAATCTATGAAAAATGCCATTTTAGAAGTAATAGTAGTGGCTTTCGCGTCGCAGCTCGAAAATTTTCGGTCCCACAATCGATCCTGGAAGATAGAGTTAAAAAGTATAAAAAAATTAAACTATCGAAGATGCTTCAAAAATATGCCTAGGTCGATTTACACCTGAACAAGATTTTTTAATGTGTCGGCACATAAAAATCTTGAGGCTCAATTATTCGGATTAACATAAAGGGATTTTTGACATCTTACTTGTCAAATGGCGGAAAAAATGGTATCGATCACAATTTAACAAAGACGCCGAATTAGCTGGAATGGATTTTTGACTTCACCATTCGGAACTATCGTTACGACTTCCAGAAACTTAGCACATGCAATAAGATTCAACAGATTAAATGTTTCAAAATTTTTTTATCTGTTTGTTAAATTACAAGACAAATACAAATTTTAGCCAGCCAAGATACTAAATGTCGATGAAACCGGGATTACGACTGTCCCCAAAAAGAAATCTTAAGTTGTTTCTTTAAAAGGCAAGAAACAAGTAGGCCTTATTTCGTCGGCTGAAAGGGGCCAATTGACTACCGCTGTTTTGTGTGCATCAGCTACAGGGGCTTATGTTTCACCACTCTTTCGCATGAAGGCTGAATTGCTAAATGGTACACCTCCTGGAAATATCGCAATATGTCATCTCAGTGGATGGATCAAAGTGATATATTTATTCACCGGCTAAATTACTTCATCGCAAACGTCAAATCTACTAAGAATGACTCTGTACTACATTTGCTAGATGGACACGCAACGTACACTAAAAATATTCCCCTGATAAAGATAAAGCTCGAGAGAATAGTCATCATAGTCAGCTTTCCTCGCCACTGCACACATCGTTTACAACTTATTGATATCAGCATCCTGGGCCTATTAAGCACCTATTACAGCCAATAAGTAATGACATGACTCCGTAATAATCCTGGACGTATTATTACCCAGTTTTAACTTGGAAAGCTTTTTGGGATTGCGTACTCTAAAACAGAAACCCTGCAGAACGCTATGAGTGGTTTTTCGAAAACAAGAATTTATCCACTAAATCCGAATATCTTGTCTGATCATGGTTTTGTATCTTCTACTACGACGGATAATGACATCACATTTACTGAGCCCACGACGAATTCTTGCGGTCAAACTATAGTTGGAGCTCTGGAAGAAAATATTGTTATTAGCGCAACCGTTGAAAAGGATAGTCCTGTGCTTACACTACATCAGCTAACAGCAGAAACGTCACCTATAAATTCAGAATCAATCACTTTAAAGCGAGCAGTTAGTCCACAACCAAGCATTTCACGACAATCGGTATCGTCGTCTTTAGTTTCTTCTCCGGCTGATATTTTACCTAAACTTCATGTTGCAAGAAAAACTACGTAAGAAAAGAACTTGATGATTACCGATGCATTTATTGTTAAGGAGCAAAGTCGTGTATAAGATACACGGGTTTGTTCCAAGCATGGGGCAAAATCGTAAAAACAAGTTTTGAAAATGATTATCTTTGTTACTTACTATAATGAAAACCGTGAACTCGTAAACCAAATATGTGACTAAATAAGTAAACTAAACGATGGCTTAAAAAAAGTTCATATTCTTTAAAACATTTTTTTTTATTTAAATTTTTCTGAGCGTCAAGAATTTACCCCACTTTCCCCTATAAAATTTTTAGCCAAAAATCTTAAATGTTGAGAAACGTTTTTTTTTAAATATTGCGTTCTAGAATTTTTTTAAATGAAATTATTGTTTTTAGAGTCATAAGATTAATTTAGGTTTGGTCGAGCATCAATTACATTTACTAATACGATTCATTTAAATTATTATAAATCATATTTTGAGACAAAACATCAACTTTTTCAGTATTTTCGGTTAAATTGGTAAACATGTAACAGTATCTACATTCAGATTAATTATATGTTCGTAAATTAATTTCTGAGTGAAATTATATTTTAAGAAACAATTTGTTTGACAATTATCAAAGTATATAGATGAGATATATTTAATATTTACAGTTCTTCGTAGAATCTAAATATTAAAAAATATACATTGTATTCCACCAAAATTAACGAATTTGATAATAATTTCGGTTAAATCAGAAAAGAGAGAGAGAGAGAGTTTTAATTAATGACGCATCGACAACGAGATCATTTAGTGTCACTTCTTTGGTTTAGGTCACTGATTGGAAGATTAAACTATTAAATCATGGATGCCTAATACGTGCTAACTTTTATATTTTATCAAATAGTTGTGTTTCTTTTAAGAAATCGGTTACTTTGATTATCTTCACTGGATTAATGGACAAAGAATGATTAATAGGTATCAGTAGGTATGTTATATCTATGAAGAGTCATAGAATATTCCTCACATTCTGTAAATATGTGCTTGATCGTCAGTGTTGTATTACAGTGAGGACATTCTGGGGGATTATCTCCCTGCAGTAGATACGAATGAGTAAGCTTGGTATGTCCTATGAGGAGGCGACAAATGTTTGATTGTTCCTTTCTATTTAAATCGAGTTCTAAGAAAGTATTGTGAGTAGAGCTGAGAATTTCGCGTAATTTATTGCTTCCCTCCAAAATATCCCATTCAGACTCTAAGAGATTAGATATAAATCTATGAATGCCCGGGTGCAAATCTTTAATATGGAGAGTCAAATTAAATATAGGGCCACTAACATTTTTCGCGAGATGATCTGCTTCTTCAGTGCCCCTGATGCCGATGTGACTAGGTATCCAAATAAATTTGATAGTGTGTCCTAACCTATGATATTTGTAAAACAGGTAATTAATTCTATCTACGGAAGGATGATCCGACGAAAAGGATTCTATTATTATAAGGGAGTTTAGAGAATCGGATGCTATTAACCATCTGGCAATTGGGGATTTGTGAATGAATGCAATTGCCCTTTCTATGGCAAACAACTCTGCAGAGAGAATGCTTGATATATCGCTAAGCTTAAATGATTCTAAATGCGAAGAATGATGGAAAGCCGCACCAACCGACGTATGGGATTTTGAGCCATCTGTGTATATAATTTTATAGTTATAACATTCATTATATATGACGGTTGAGAGCAAAGCAAGAATTTACAAGGTCTGTGTAAGACCAATACTGACCTACGGCGCAGCAACAAGAAATGAAACCACAAAGACAAAACAAATTATGAGAACCACAGAAATGAAAACGCTGAGAATGAACACGGGAACAAGTTTAAGAGATAGGATAAGAAATGCAAAAATACGCGAGGACAGCGGAGTGGGGGATGTTGTGAAGTGGGTTCGAAATCGTCGTAGGCAGTGGAGAGACCACGTGGAATGAATGGACGATGACAGACTAGCAAAAACCGTGATGAGAGAGAAACCAAACATCAAACGGCCGCCTGGACGGCCCCCCAAAAGATGGAAAGACAGCTGGATTTCGACCTCAAACGAGGATCGATGAGGCATTGTATAGATAACAGAACTTGGTTCTACCTAGAAGAAGAAGAAGAAGAAGAAAAATTCATTAGTAATAATATGATTGTAATCATTTCTTAATATTATAGGATTAGCAGATTTTTTGTCATGGGATAGAAGAGAATAGTTAATTCTATGTGAGGGTATTGTCCATGGTGGAAAGGTTGGATGAGTTGTCAGGAATGGAGGGAATTGTAGATTATGATCTGTCAAGGTATTATGTAATAGCCTGTTCGGTAAATTTGGCATTGAAATGCTGGCAGGATAAAGTTGAATATCGTGCAGATTGAAGAATTTATCGTGGAGAGGATGTTCAGGCTTGCTCCATAGTCTTGTGGAATAACAAAGAAGTAAGGTTAGTTTTCTGTAGTGAAGAGGAGGAATTCTGCTGATGCAATTAAGACTTGGTATGGGACTTGTGCGAAATGCGCCTAATGCTAGTCTAATCGATGTATTTTGGATCGTATTCAACATATTTATATAAGATATTTGTGCAGTTACATATATCTGGCTGCCATAATCCATTTTATATCTGATAAGAAATTTGTATAGGGATAACAATGAAAAGGAGTCTGTGCCTCATATTGTTGCTGATAGCATTCTCATAAAGCTATATCTCTAAAACACTTTGTTTTGATGTATTTGATGTGTTCTATTCAATTTAGCCTGCTATCGAATATTATGCCCAAAAATTTAGTCGAAGGGTTATTAGCTATGGGAATATTTTGCATTTCCAAATTTTGTACTCTGGGGCAATTCCTTTTCCTACAAAAATGAGTGCAAGATGATTTGTTGGGAGAGAAAGAAAATCCATGGTTATTAAACCATTTGGTTAGTGAATTAAGGCAGATTTGAATAATTCTTTGACTAGTTCTAGGATTTCAGGAAGAAGAGTAATATATGACTATATCATCTGCAAAAAGTCGATATGATATTTCCTGGGGAATGTATGATTTTATACTAGTGATGGCAATTAAGAACAATGATGGGCTGAGTGTAGATCCCTGAGGAAGACTATTTTCCAATATATGGATGGATCAAAGTGCTTCCATTATTCTGACCTGAAAAGTTCTGTTAGACAGAACATTAGATATGAAGATAGGTAGGTTACCCTTCATGCCCCAGTTAGGTAAGGTTCTCATATCATATCTCCATGTTGTGTCATAGGCATGAGATAAGTCCAGGAAAGTAGCCAAGAGCTAGTTCTTTTGATAGAAACTCGAATGTGTCTATGCTTAGTCCCATGATATGATCTATGGTTGAGAAACCCTTTCGAAATCCCAATTGACTAGGATCCAAAAGTTTATTTTTTTCTACATACCACATAAGACGAAAATTAACCATCAATTCTAGAATCTTACATATATGACTGGTCAAAGGTATAGGGCGATAGTTCTCTGTCAATATACGAGATGTGGCCGGTTTATGAATTGGAATTAATATGGAGTGTGCCTTGGGAAATTTACCTTCTAACCATATTATGTAGAATATTTCTAAGAGCATGGAAAGTGTATAATCTGGAAAGTTGACTACCATAAGAATGCAAATGTCGTCTGGTCCAGGGGCGCTATGTCTGCTTTTTGATAAAGAATGTTTAAGTTCCTGAATGTTGAATGGAAAGTTATATGAAAATTCCGTAGACGAGTCAAAATTGAGGGAAGATTTCTCAGCATTGTTCTTAATTCGTATAAAATTCTCATTATAGTTATGAGAACTCGAAACTTCAGTATAGTGGTATGCAAAGCACTCTACTATCTCTTTATTATCATGTATCCAGGTGTTATTACTTTTGATACTGTGAATTATTCTAGAAGGTGTGCCTTTGAGACGGTTGATCTTGCTCTATACTTCATGAGAGGATGTCTTTATTTCGATCGAATCAACGAATTTATTCCAGGATTTTATTTTAGATTCCTTGATTACTCTTTTAGCTTTGGCTCTGACCTGCTTAAAAGCTACAAAGTTATCTTGTGTAGAATGATACTTAAATCGGTTTAAAGCTGTCTTTCTATTTTTTTATGGCCATTTTACACCATGGTACTGGGGGACGGTTGGGGAAGAGATTTTTTTCGGGATACTTATGTCCGCGGCTTGCTTCATGGATAATATAAACGATTCTAGAGTAGTGTTAATATTATGTGAATCTATATTGGGACCAATAAAAGATGTTCTGTATCTTTCCCAATCCGTGTTTTTAAGATCATAAATTATTTTTCGATTTCTAGAAGATTGCCAACTCAAAGGTTTGCATACTATAGGAAAATGATCGCTACCAAACGTCTCATCCAGTGCTTCCCATTGATATCGATCTGCTATCGCAGGGCTGCACAAGGTTAGGTCTATAGAGGAGAATGTACCAGTAGCCGAGCTAACAAAAGTAGCAGAGCCATCATTAAGGAGGCATACAGGGTGGTCTTCGATAAATGATTCTATTAATTGTCTTCTAGTATCTGTGTGAATTGAACCCCAAATGTTGTTGTGGGCATTGGAATTGCCCGCCAATATAAATGGAGTAAAGAGTTGATGAACCAAATCAGAAAAAAGCTGAGTGCTCCAACTGCACATTTGAAACATAGATACCAGTTCTCTAAATAAGAAATGAGTACCACTATTTAGAAAAAAAGTAGAAACTGTATCTAACCGTGTTAGCACTTGATCTGGCAACAAATATAAGTTTAAAATTGGAAAAATATATATGAAGCGCCAATAAATCCTAAAACCCCACCGCGCTTTGGATCACATGGTTTTATGCTCCGTCTATTCGAAAGAGATGAGAATACGTCTCTCAATCTTCGTTTTCCCTTGCGTCGTGGAATGCCCAGTCTATCTAACTTATACCTATTTGCCTATTATTTTGTAGTTATCTGGGGTAGTTTTTGGCTGTATTCTTTTGAATAAATTATCACTGTTCAAAGAGAACAACGTGAAACTGATAATTTCATGTTCTTTTGAATATGCATTTACTTGTCATTGGGTCGAAGTGACCATAATTACTTCATGTGACAGAACTGAAAGTGATAATTACTCAAAAGAGTATACATTTTATTATTGATGGTTAGTTTTAATTATAATACAGACTATTTTGCTTTACTGCCGATTACTTATGGGTTTAATAAAATAAGTCTTTATTAGGCCGAAATCAGATCAATTCTGCCAACGAAATGTTTCGAAAATTTGTGATTTGAAATTAAAAAAAAATTTCTTTCGATAATTTATGTTTTAATACATTTTCTTTTCCAACTAAGAACTTCTAGAAAATTTTTCTCCACAAAATAAATACAATTTAAACCTTTAAAAATTGAAAACAGAAAATTTATAGCAACGGTTTTAAATCTAAAAACAAAAAATATTAATACGGTACCTTTTGAAATTGACGTTTTATTTAGTTGCACTCTGGCAGTGTTTTAGTATAAGTATACATTCCATTTTAGTGAGAGTCTATAGGCAAAAATATACTTTTTTTTTTCAGTACCGTAAATAAGTGTGCTACTAACTACTTATAAGCTTCTTGACAGACTTGTGCTAATGTACTATTTAATCGGCCAGAGCTTACACGGTTTCGGTAGTTTGGAAACTCCAAGTTTACATTATTGGCAATAAGCTCCTAACTAAATTGTATTGATTGCTGTAATCTCTTTAAAGCCTAAAGTAGTTATCGCTAGAAACTGTTTCTAATAAATAATATTGTAATGCAGTAATTAGTAAAAGTTCATAAAAAGTAATATTTGGCATAGATAGGAGAGGAATAAGTATTTTGTGCTATAGAGCTCAGAGGTTAAAATATGTTTTTATTATTTCCGAAATATTTTACTCCTTACTTGATGCATGGGGAACTAAAGTAATAATTTTAAAAGATCCTGTATAAAACAGTCTTAGAATACGTGTGGTATTCTATCCGCATATAGTAACTATTAGGTCAGCTTAAAAAGTGGACAATTAAGCTGAACTCTACATTGCAACAGCGCGGACTCTCGTTGCCAGTAATGACATTTACTCATGTGGCTGATCAAAGACATTCGCCTTCGGTAGACGTTTCGAACTTTCATCCTATAAGTAACAAGCTTTAATACATACTCATTCAATCATATACTATTATACAAAAAATATGTACTATAATTTTAAGACATATATAAGATTTTCAATTTAGTTGTAACTTTTTATTTTAAATTATTCGCGGCTTTAAGACCCTTTGATATTTCTAGAAATAATTTACTCGCTGAGAACTGATGAGTAGCGAGACGAACCGCACTTGAAAATGCCAAATGAGATTTTGGCGAAATGTCGTGAAAACGATTTTTTGAACGAACGGATTGAAATCCGGAATAACCAAACAATTCATTCTACCATCCGTGAAAACCTACGATATATATATATATATATATATATATATATATATATATATATATATATATATATATATATATATATATATATATATATATAAACTAGTTAATATTGGGGTGTGCAAGTGAAAGAGTACTCCTTAAAGTTAATTCAAGCTTTCGAAAATCTTTATTATCATCTTCATCTTTAGATGCATGCCTAAGACCCATCCACAAAAACTGGAACCCTATAATAAACCATTGCAACATTGATGAGGAATCCTTTATGGAACTAATTATCTTTCATATTTCTCCTTTGATGGAAAATTTTACAAACAAACTTTTGGCACTCCTATGGGAGCATCCATCTCCCCTATCTTAGCTGCATACGGGATGGACGACCTGCTGGACACGGTTCTTCCAGTTCTCTCATTTAACATACATTTTATAAAAAAATATGTTGATAATTTCCCTACCAGAGGATGGTATCCAGGAGATAATTGAAACCATTAATAGTTATGACCCTTACATACAATTTACTATTGAAAAGGAAGATGAGAAACACTCAGTACCCTTTTTAAATTCCAAACTCATACGTTCTCCTGACAACACACTCTTAATTGACTGGTACAGAAAACCATGCAGTTCAGGTAGATTCCTGAACTACAATTCGCTTACAACGGGGTCCTAAAAATATCTGATACATCCTTCCATAATAAAAACTTAAATCTCCTCTTACAGCTTTTCACAGACAATTCCTATCCCCAGCTTTAACTAAAAAATTGCTGTTTAGCACGTCGTCATCAGTGACAGAAACGATTAATGGTGATACAAAAATTCATACTATTAACATGAATGATAACATAAATGTATCTAACAATGATCACCAATCTATAGCAGAAGAACTTCTAACAAACACGGTTAAATTGACCTCGTTGCCATATATTAGAGAGATAATACCCAAACTTTCAAGAAATTTCACAAAGATTGATAATATCAAAATTGCTAATAAATCTATACTTGCAATAAGCTCTGTGCATTCAAAACTAAAAGACAAAACACCAATTGGTTTTCAATCCAATGTTGTTTACAACATTCCTTGTGTGGATTGTGACAAAGTGTATATCGGCCAAAATTCACAATCACTTAAAAATAGAATTACATTACACCCAAGTGATTGTATACAACATCCTGAAAGATTTGCACTTGCTGAACATGCTAACAATTATTTACACAATATGGATTATGGGTCAGTGATGATACTTTCAACTCAGTCAATCATTGCCAAGAGGCTTTTCTTAGAGATAGCCTTTATCTCCCAAGAACCGAATAGTTTAAATAAAAAAAACTAATATTAAACATTTGAGTGAAATTTATTATCTTTTATTTTTGGATAACTCTTTATCTAGCTCTACAAATATTATTAATAATAATGATCACAGTTTTCCTTAGATATTAACGATTAAATAATTCAGTATGGCTGACCAAATATTGCATAATTATCTTTAATTGCAATCTCAACCTAACAAAATGCATTAATAGTGGACAGCCCTGCTGACTCCTAATATAATAGTAATAATTTTTTCAGTAATTTTTTTCATATTTTTTGGAAAGGAAAAAAAAATTCATTTGTCTGTCCTAATAACTTCAGCATGACCGGCCATTTACTGTATAGTTAACCTTAAATGCAGTTCCAAACTAAACTTAATATTAATTGGATAAGGTTGGCAGCCCTACCGACAGCTGACAAATTTTCTAATCTCATAATTTTCAAATTCATTTTACAGTTACATGTGACTCGGGAAGGAAAAAAATAGTTCCTCCTGTTTTAAAGTTCTTTATTTGAATTTAAATTTTAAAATCAATTTGATGTAATAATTTGTTGTGATTTGGTCTATGACCGTGATTTTTTAGTCTCTTTTACCAATGTACTTTGTCATAAATCCATTTAACATCTTAGTGAACATCCTCAAATAAAGATGAAGTTATCAATACTATTAGGGAAAATTTATCTCACTAATTTCCGCTTTTTTTCTTTTGTAATTATTGTAGTCTCCCTGAAGATGAAAATGATAATAAAGATTTTCGAAAGCTTGGATTAACTTTAAAGAGTACTCTTTCACTTGCTGCATATATATATATATATATATATATATATATATATATATATATATATATATATATATATATATATATGAATCGGTAACCTTACTTTTTATAACATGTCAGTTATCAATATAGTGTGTTGGTGGTATAAATTATGGCAGAAATTGAAGGAAAAACTATTAAGAAACGTCGGGAAGGCGTTCGCAATGAAAACCTTTATAAAAGAAATATGGTGCCTAGGGCCAGAGTAAAAGGAACAGAATATATAACTTCGGGGTCGTCAGCTGCAGGTAAATTAAAATTACTTAATCACGTTAATGCTGACATTCGGGTATTGTAAAAAGTCAAAACTGTTTTTTTTAGGTAATTTTCTTTTTAACAATGATTTTTGTATTTGTTTCGTGTCATTTTCCAGCATGTACACCGTTTTAGATGTCCTTCTGTAAAGTGCAGCAGAAATGTTGATGAAAATATGAAAATGAACATTTTTGAAAATTTTTGTAATATGGAATCAAAATACGAGCAGGATATCTATCTTCAAGGATTAATAGAAATGAGAAATGTTCATCAAAAACGTAAGCGTAAAGCTGAAGGCAAAGATCAGAATAGATCATATTGGCATATCGTTAGTGCTAGATCCCGAAAAGTTAAAGTACGCCAGAGTACATTTTGTAGTGTTACATGCTGTATCGTTTGATAGAGTAAAACGGATTAAGGCTTTACTAGTGAAATAATAAAACTCCTAAACATAAACGTCGAAAGCATTGCAAAGGCAATGTAATCGTCAATGATATCATGAATTTTATAAGAATACATATTAGTTCGTACCCTGTTACGCAGTCTCACTATTCAGGAAATTAATACCAGTATTTGGACGCCCGTTTAAATGTGAGGGTTATGTATGACATGTTTTGTACCACTCTTTTCTGAAATTCTTTCATTCTAATTTTAGTCTACACTTTCGACGCCCACAAGTAAATATCTACAATAAGTGTGAAGAATATACATTGAAAATAAAGAGTACTAATTTGGGAGATGCTGCAAAAAAAGCTGCTGTCGCTGAAAAGGACCTTCACGAGAGGCATGCTAAAAAATTTTATAATGCTTTAAGGTCTTCAGCAGTAGAATGTAAACAGCATGCCAACTTAGAGGCACTGGCATTTTATAACATACAAAATTTACCACTCCCGATTATCCCTGTACAACATTTGATTTATTTGACACAGCTGACAGTATCGATATTTTTTATACATACAGTAGTTAGAAGTCCCAGTGAAGTATGCTTGTTTTTGATGAACTTCATATTAAATGATATACCTAGGAATGTTTTACAACTCCATTTATTTTCAAACAATTGTCCAGGGTAAAACTAAATCTATTGTGGTGTACGATTTTATATGGTCCTAGTTGAGAATGGTCACCCTAAAAAGAAATTTTTTCCGATAAGTGGTCATTCACTTCTGCCCTGTGACAGAAATTTTGGCATTATTAAGAAAGGTCTAAAAAAAGCAAGATCGGATTTATAATTTACATCAGTATACCGAAGTTATTATAAGCACAAGTTTGAAAAGAAACTCTACTATTCACGAAATAAAGTTCGATGAAATTATGAACTTTGAAAATCGGTGGCCTGTGTATTATAAAAAAGACAATGTATCAGAAAAAAAACCCAGAACTTGAGCAGAGATGAAAAGGAAACATTTTCCATTTCTAAATTTCATCACTTCGTTCACAATTCTTCTTAACCAGGCTATACTAAAGCATCGGGATAAGTCAATGGTTGGATATTGCACTCTCTTCTTTTAACACAAGCAAATGTTTAAAAAGTACTAAGGTGAAGTTTCTAGGAGCTGGTGCTTACGTAAAAAATCTTCCATTATTGAGTAAAATACAACACTTAGAAACATTTTCACTTTCGACTCCGGAGGAATATAAGCCATTTCGATTGGTGTCAGCTCCAATTTCGGGTTCCGACCGGATGTGGGTTCGCTTTTTTAAATAGAATATACATATTTTTATAACGAAATTGGATTCTACGCCACAAAATATGAAACATTTGTTTGAAAAATATTTTTAGAAAATATCTTTCTCAACCTCTAAATGACCTTTAAATTTAAATTCGCTTTCTGTTTACATAAAATCTCTCATGTACTTTGCTAACCCAATTTTCGGAAAGACAGCTGTGATATCTAACAGTTCTGCGTCATCTCAAAAGACAATGTCATTTTGAGGAGTCATAATTATATTTTTACTGCAAACAAAATTTTCTAAAAACATAATAACTTGTTCAAAAATAGCAATAGTAGATAATCGCGTTTTTACGACTTTGGTTGGAAAATACATTCGTCTTGTTAATAGTAAAGACGTGATTATTTAGTTTTGTTATTATAAAATAAATTATTATGGTCTAAAAAATCTTGCTGATGGTAAAAATTAAATTATTTATTTCTGTTACTATAAAAAGAAGTATATCATGTGGTTAAAAAATTTTGTTTCCAGTAAAAATTTGATAATCTACTTTCGTTATTATGAAATAAGTTTATGTTTTTAAAATTTTTTGTTTGAAATAAAGTGTAATTATTATTTTGTTTTGTTATTATAAAATGAACACTATCTGCTAATAAATCTTGTAAACAGAAAAATGTGTTTATTGCTTTATGTTGTTGTTATAACATTAATTACTGTGTGCTAATATATCTTGATAACTGTAAAAACGTGATAATCTACTATTGCTATTTTTAAACAAGTTATTATGTTCTTAGAAAATTTTGATTACAGTGATAATATGATCATGACTCCTCAAAATGGCATTGTCTTTTGAGATGACGCAGAACCGTTAGATATCACAGCTGTCTTTCCGAAAATTCGGTTAGCAAAGTACGTAAGAGATTTTATGTAAACAGAAAGCGAGTTTGGATTTAAAGGTCATTTACAGGTCAAGAAAGATGTTTTCGAAAAAAATCTTTTAAACAAATGTTTCATATATATATATATATATATATATATATATATATATATATATATATATATATATATATATATATATATATATTGTAAAATATTAAAGAATGTTATTGTGAAAGCTAAACAGTTAAGTAATAGAAACCATATTAATTCCTCTGAGAATAAAGTTAGGACTACCTGGCAAGTTGTTAAACAAATTACTGATCGAAAAGATAAAACCAGTACAGTTATTGAAAATTTTTCTTCCAAATTTAGTGATCCTTGTAAGATAGTCAATAGTTTAAATAATTACTTTATAAATTCATGCCCTACCATTGATTCTCGATGTCATAATTGACAGATTGAAGGGAGAGTAGCAAATTCCATTTATTTGTTTCCTACTGATTCTCATGAGATATTGAAGGTTATAAAGGGTTTAAAAAACAAGAAGTCGGTTGGAGATGATCAGATACCTGTTTCTATTTTAAAAGATGTAGGTGACTTTATTTCTGAGCCTTTATCTTTTATTGTAAATATGTGTTTTACTACAGGTATTTTTCCGAGTAAGCTGAAAAATGCCCATATTAGAGCAATCTATAAGAAGGGGGAGAAATCTGAAGAAAAGAATTAAAGACCAATCTCGCTATTGCCTAATATAAGCAAGATTTTTGAAAAAATTTTATTTCAGAGAATTGTAACATTTCTGGATAAGTTCTCTGTAATATCAGATAAACAAAATGGCTTTAGAAAAGGGAAATCCACAGTAAGAGCTTTGTACCAAACACTTATACAAATTATAGATTCTCTAAATAAAAAAAAGCAAACATTGGCCTTGTGCCTGGATCTCTCTAAAGCCTTTGATGCTGTGGATCGTAAAACATTATTATTAAAACTAGAAATGTACGATATAAAGGGTAACGCGCTGCAATTAATAAGATCGTATTTGACGGACAGGACTCAGTGTGTTGTGGAGTCTGATCTCCATGGTAAGGCTATAGTGTCTCAGAGGATTAAAATGAAGAGGGGCGTCCCTCAAGGATCAATACTTGGACCTCTTTTGTATATTCTTTACACAAATGATTTACCCGAAATCTCTGGAGAGCAGACTGTACTATATGCTGATGATACATCGCTTATATTCAGTGAAAGCACAGCGGAGTTGCTATCGATGAAGGTTCAATCTGTGATGGACACTCTCGATGGGTACTTTCGGTCCAACAGCCTGTTGCTAAATGTTTCCAAGACACAGTGCATTATGTTTGGTAACAGATTGAATAATCAATTTACAGTAACGTTTGAGGATACAACAATAACATCAGTTGAGAGCGCTGTTGTTTTGGGACTAAACGTCGATAGAAGGTTGGACTGGGGGGCGCACATCGAGAGAGTTGCCACTAGAATATCTCAGTTTTGTTTCGTATTAAGAATTATTTCGGAGAGAGTTGGAATCGATGCAGCTCTGTCAGCTTACCATGCATTTGTACAGTCCAGACTCAGATATGTTTTGATATTTTGGGCCAATTCCTGTGATATCAATAAAATTTTGATTCTGCAAAAAAGATATTTACGATATATTTTTGCAATGAAACAACAAGACAGTTGTAGGACTATGTTTATTAGTAACAATATTTTGACGGTTATAGGTATGTACATTTTGGATTCGGTGATGTTTATTGTTGATAACAGGGATCTTTTTGAGGGTGCATCTATTAAACATAACCACATTACTAGAAATAAAACAAATCTGCTTTCTGATAAATATAACTTTAGTTTTTTGCAGAAAAATGTCGAGTTTTCTATAATAAAAGTTTTTAATTCTTTACCTGAAACTGTACATTTACTATCAAGAAATAGATTTAAGTGTGTCCTGAAAAACTTTTTATGTAAAAAAGCCTTCTATACATTGAAAGAGTTTTATGGGTGTGATAAAGGCAGTATTGTCTCGAATTAGAATTTTTGTTATTGGCTGTATTATTGAATTTTAAATGTATGTAAGTGTACCTATTATTTAATTTTTGTCTCATTTATAATATTGCCCTTTATCTTAAGTTTTAGTTGTTTTGTTTTTACCACATTAACTTGATAGAGTTATTCAAGAAAGATATTTAAAACTGTATAATTATTGTTGAGGTTTTTTCTTTTTAATTTTTTTTTTCTTTTTTTATCTACAGCTGAGAATGAACTATAATTTGTATTATGATGTTTATTACAGTATTACAGTAATGATATTTTTTGACATTGTTCCATGCCCTTATGGGTTTTTTGTAAGTAATACTTATTGGAATAAATAAAGACTTATCTATATATATATATATATATATATATATATATATATATATATATATATATATATATTTGTATAAATTTAAATATTTATTATAAATTTTTCCAATCTCTTAATTGCCCTTAACTTAACATAAAATTGCGTATTTATATCAATTTAACATACTCGTAACTCGTGAGATTACTGACAGAAATTGCTATAAAAAGACACGAACGTCTGCATCATATATACGAAAAGACAACACTTGTTATTTTAATTAAATACGTAATGTATCTTTTATCTTAAACTATGAAATTGAAAGTAGACCACCTTTATTAAAAGATCCATCTGGCCAGCCAGAATTGGCAATGAGTCACATATGTAAAAGGTAGTTGAACCTGTTAAAGTTCAAACTGCATTAATGAATTGGGCTACCTAGTTACAGGAAATTCCCTTTTAAACTACACTGGTAGACTGTAAATCGAACTTATTCGTTAACAATATTTGAATAGACGTTGTCTGTACTGGTGAAATAAGGCAGAAGAGCAGCTTTGACGAAGTGTGTACAGATGGCGCCGTAAGCCCAAAGCAGAAATAAATTTTGATCCATCCACTAAACGCATATGGCCGCTGTGCTAGACAACAAATCTTGATTCATTCGGATTTTTCTAATATTTTTAGTGTTTTCTGTTCGTGTATTTTAATTTTTTGTATAATGTTGAACGGTTTCCTTAGTGTAGTACTAGTGGGAGTGTAATTTAAGTGAAAAGAAACACTGGATCATCAATAAAAACCCGTAAGTTAAACATATTTTGTTGGTTATGTATTTTTATTTGTTATTGTTTGCACATGTGATAATTTATTTAAATATTATTGAATGTTTATGATATTTATAATCGCAAGAGTCATTTTATAGTAAAGTTTATTGACCGCTCAAGCTCGTGGGAAAAATACAATTTGGCAAAAGTGTTAGTTTAATCAATAAACTCTGTTTTCTGTCTATTGAAAGTGGCCATTTAATTCTTTTGATTTAAAAGTCCCTTCGATTTTTAATATTATTTTTTATTAAAAGAAAATTTAGGTGACTGTTGACTGGCACATTTTATATCCGAATAATACTTTTTATTTTAAATTCATAAGATGACGACCATATGATAACAACATAACCTAATTTTATAGAGTTTAAGGTACCTAGTTTAAATTGACCAATGTTTATTTTATCAGCATTCCTAGTTAATTTTTTATACTTAATTTAAGCAAAAAAATGTTTTTCATATTTTATTCAGTTAATATTTCTTTCATTTAGAATTAATTACCTTTAAATTTTGGTTCAGAATTACAATCAGTTACCTACCTACTTCGGTTCTTATGGTCTTATTTCACATTGATGGCAAGAAAGTACACAAATTCCCGAACATTTTTTACATGACTAATTAATTATATTATTGTCTAATTATTTTTAAAACAATTATTTTATTTTCCCATTTTCTTAGCAGCAATTGACGCTTGCACTTATTTTTAAAAAAAATAGTTATACCTACTTGTTCGTTAAATAATAATAACATATTATTGTATATTTGCAAATTGTAAAATATTAAATGTTTTTTCGATTTAGTTTGTTCATTTAAAAGTCAAATTAGTAATTGCTGTTAATTTTTTAGTAATTCTGAAATATTACCATTTGCTGTGTATCACTTAAATTAAATAAGAATCACCCGCATTACATGTACAGTTTATCATAAATCACTTGTAATCATTCCCATCATTTATGTTCCCAATCCTGCATCTTCACGATCTTCGAAATCAGTTCATGTCGCATGTGATGGGGGTTTAAAGTTTGCGAATATAATCGTCGTCTGTGAGGCATTATGTTACTGTACAAGTACTATTTAGAAAATGCGATGTATAGGAACAGACAATTATAAAATTATTGAAATGGCTATAAAACGAAGCCAATGATTTTTTTTTTAATTTTTGACTGAAAATAGGCTTAAGCTAGTAAAATGTTTCATCTATATTTTAATTAACGGGCTTTACAATAGGAGTATGTTTTAAATTCCACTACTTTGTTTTTTATATGTATGTATATACACCGATTACTTTGGGACGTTTCAGAAAGTTGTCGGTTTCAGCCATGGTTCCATTAAATTTTTGCTGAAACGGGTTCAGTTAAACCCAAGATGGCGCCTAAAATAAGGCGGACAAAAAAACTTTTTTTCTATTTCGTTCAAAATTGGTGTGAGAGAATTTTCGGAGACACAGACTATGAAGCTGAGATCGCAAATAATATTTTTTTAGTAGTATTATTGGTAATATTATCAATGAATTTTGTAAGGGATAATTTCAAAAGTCGCAATATCAATTAATGAATAATCATTAATTCACAAAATAGAATTATTAATTACTTCCCCCGTTAATAATTTTCAAGATAATATTACCATTTAATGAAATAATTGATAATTTAATTTTTAAAATTATCAATTAATAAAATAATTGGTAATTTTATTTATACAATTATCAATTAACGAAAATTTCATTAATTTCATTTTTCAAATTACCCATTACAAGAATTATGTAATTGGTAATTTACCAGAATTAAATTAAAAAATAATTTTTTATTGTTACATTCCATCTTTTTGGATAAAATAATGAAAAATTAACAATCGAATTTTAATGAAAACGCAATTTGCATTGCAGAAACATTTTTTGTTCAGACTAGAACAAATAATAAATAATTAAAAATAAAATGACACTGTTTCTACCCATGATGATATACTTTAGTCTCGTTAATAGGATTCAAAATGGTGAATAAAATTAAAATTTATCGATTTAACTCAGAAACCTCGGAAAAGATGTTATAAAATGACAAAAAATTTTGACCATTTGCCTAAATAAGCATTTTACAATAATTCGAAGTTTTTTGACACCTTTTAAATAGAATATCTTGAGACTAACGCATCGGAGTTCAAGCTAAGCTCATTTTGTTTTCGGAGAGATTCGTAGTATAAGTATGGTTTTCATACATATTTTATTCTTTATTGAAAGTCAATGGTAATCATAATTGCATTAGCAGGATAAATATTCATAGTTTTGTTGATATTTTATATGATGCAGTATTATTTGAAAAAAAGCCCATTAAATTATTTTTTATTTCATTTGGAAAAAAAAACAATTAATAATTCAGTAATTTCAAAAATTCAATTTTCAATTACCGTTGTAATGGGTAATTTTAAAAATGAAGTACTTTGGTGATGTGTAATTTTGTTCCTAAAATGATTAATTACTGCGTGAACTGATAATTTCAAAAATGAAATTATAAGTTACTTCGTTAATTGATAATTGTAGGAATAAAATTACCAATTTGTTTATTAATTAATAATTTTAGGAATGAAATTTCCAATTACTTAATTAATTTAAAATTTATTTTTACTTCATTAATAGTTTAGAAATTAACAAAATTGATAGAGTAATTGATAATTTCAATTTGCTAATGAATAATTTTTTAGTAATTGAGTAATAGTTAATTATATTTTTTTGCCCATCATTGGTAGCAGTAAATTATTTCATTACGTATTAATTTAGCGCCGACTTTAAAAATTTCAGTCAAAGGCAAAAACGTATAATTTTTATAAAAATTTTTTCAGAACAAATAACCTGGTTTAATACGCATCCCACTGCCATTAAAATAAAACATTGCATACGAAAATAGTACTAATGTTCTTGCTAGACAATAGATCTTATTCTCCTGGGGAATATTTCAGTTTCCGAAAATAATGACATTTTTCGTAATAAATTTTGATTCTAACAAATACAAAGATTTTAAAAACTTCAAGATAAAACATAAGCTCAAATCAATAATATTTTTCAGCTTTTATAGTTTTTAATCTCGTTGCAATAAATCTACTTTGGGGGTATTTTTACTAGGCCCCTGTGGAGTAATTTCTGTTAAGATGCTGAAAATTGTTTCTAAATATCGTTATCCTATTAAAAAATATGGACAAAAAAGTTCGTTCATCATTATTTTTTCAGATTTAACATCCTTACAGTAAGCGTAAAACTGGTTATATGATTCCCAATTACAATCACACCGCAATCCCCGGATATTATATTGGAATTATTAGTCACTAATTCTTCTGGAATTCTTTCAGCATCATTTCAGTTTGTTACATTAGGGATATATATATATATATATATATATATATATATATATATATATATATATATAGGGTGTGGGGGTAAGTACATTCTAATTTCTCAGGACCATACAAGGGAGGCCAAAATAACTCTTAAGGGAGATACAGAGCCCTAAAGGGATATCTAGCGATTTACCTTATTCGCTCTAAATTTTGAACCGATTTGTATAATGAAATGAAATTTTAATATGTTAGAGAGGCCATAAAGACTTATTAAACCATACTAGAGTAGATGTTTTCGATCATCAGAAAAGTCAGGAACGGACTTGCATCCTCACTCCTTGGGCCTAATTTTCAGCAGGTGTTATTTTACAAAGCTGAAAACTGTTTTTTAAATACTTGGGTCATTCTTCCTCAAGAAAGATACTCTTAATTTATTTCGATTAAACTGGAGGTTTTCGAGATAAATCGGTTTTTATGCGAAACACTCAAAAGGCACTAATGCTAAAAACAAACAGGTAATAATTAGGTTGTTGTTGTTAATAACTACATAATCAATTACGTTTGAACTTGTTAAAACCGCTTTCAAGTAAAAATAATTTTAAAAAAATGGAAAGATTCTACGCAGAGTATGCATTTAATTTAAGGTGAAGCACTGTCAAATTCTTTGAAGGCAAGAAGACTTTGCTGAAAGATTTCTAGCTCGAACATTGCCAAGTCTAAAAACCTTTCAAAGGGTTAATCGAAGCTTCACCTCATTTTAACGGTATTATATGTCAACACTTAACTAACGTTTGAGTCCTCGCTGGGTAGGTCGAGGTGCGTCTCTTTTACGCTCACCGTAATCTGCAGACTTAAATCCCTTAGACTTTTACTTCTGGGGGCATCTAAAAGAACTAGTTTATTCAACACCAGTAATTATTAGAGAACTAGCGACATTAGTACAGTATTTAACGTGTAAAGTCCGTAATAATGCCGGAATATTATTATGCCGTGCAACGGGAGAATATTTGAAGAATAAGAAAATGTATTGAAATACTTCGAGTCCATTTTGAACCTTTGCCAAAATTACGTTTAAACGTTTTCACTACTTTTGCATTTTATTAACATTGTAAATTATTTTAGCCCGGATCAACCCTTTGACAGGTTTGTGGACTTGACAATGTCTTATCTGTTAATCTTTCAGCATAACATCTTCTTGCCTTCGAAGAGTGAAACGTCGCTTCCTCATTTGGAAAATCCTAGAAACTAAAGTTCTGTTTTATATTCAAGACGTTATACCAAAAGTATTATTAAGATATGTATTCAATATTCATTATCTATTACGAAGTCTGAATTTTCAAAAAAAAATTAAAATTTTAGATTTATTAGTGAAATCAAATATCAATTATTATAAATTTTTGAAAAGCTTGAAAAAGTTTAAATCAAATAGTATACTGGATGTTCTATAACTCAAAATCGCATGCGTTTAGAAAAAAAAACTAAGCAAGCCAGTGGATTTTACGTAAAAAACTCTACAATAACGAGTTTATATTTTTCATTAACTTACATATTAACTAAGATAAAAAAAAGTTGCATTAGTTCGTAAAAATCGCAAGTCTTTATATTTAGTAATAGAAATACACTGTAAAAGTGTTGATAATTGGACACCCTTATACATAATTCTAAGACGAACTTTTTATGTATCTTTTAAAATATAGTTACTTTTATTTAATTATGCCCGTAGTGAAGTTACAAAAAAAATATTGATAAATTAGGTATTTTTGTCTTAGAAACTATTTCAGATTATGACATATTACAGCAAAATAAATGTTCACATTAAGTTAGAATTTGATGAATGGTTTAATAGTTCTTGTGATTTTTGTGAACATTCAAACATACGTTTCCTCTTTATATATTAGTGAGATATACATACATCATAGGAAATTCTATATTACTGTTAAAGTTTTTCTTGTATGTATAAATAAAAAAATAATTCTCCATTTCTTCATTTATAATCTAATTTTCATTATCCAGAAGTGAATTTCAATTAAAAGAATATCAGTGTACTGAAATTCCTGCTTGAATAGCATCTGCTAATAATTCTGTTACGGATGACTGAAGAAAATCGTTATTTTATAGGTACACATATTTTTACTGTAAATTTGCCATATGGCAGATGATTTAGAATTGCGTGGGAATGTATCCTATATTACTCGAGATATTATAAATAGTTAATAACAAGGCAGTTTTCCAGAACTTCAGTTTAGTATATGATGCAGTGGCGGTTTGGATAATTTATGTTGTATGCAAGTTAGCAGTTTAAAACTGTAGATACACAATTGGAAAGGGAAATACTGAATTCATCAGATATATATTCCTGTGAAGAAAAATTAATATAAAATTTGCTAAAAAATTGAATTTTTAGGGTTTTCTTTAAGATTTTCCTGATTTAAGTTTTTTAACTTTGGTTGTTTTCTGGTCTCGTTTCATGCGGCTGAAGTTTGGAACGTTCACGCGAACGAATTTTGTACACAGTAAAAAATAATATCAAAAATTAGAGAAAATTGTTAAAAATTCATATTAAAGGAAGAAAGTAATGTCAAATATTTTAAAAAATGAATTATTCGTTTTTTTTTTCTACATGACCTGTTTATAAAACTTTGGCATTATATTTGGTTTCACTTGAAGATTACAATTTAATAAAATAATTTAAAAAATATCGTCTATGAGAGTTGACAAATAAAAATGTAAGCAAATTTGTTATTGACTGGCTGGACCGGTTGATATTACAACATCTTGTGACAAAAAGAATTTAAAAACCGACTTAGCTCGGTATACATATAACCGACGTTATATAGCGAAAAAATTTTCTATGGGAGTTTACATGCAAAACTGCATTTAAATTGTATATTGATGGGCAAAGTATGTATTTCTTAGAGCCCCTAATCAAAAAAAAATTAAAATAGTTGCGGACGGGACTAAAAATATATAATAAAGTTAAAAAATCGTTTATGTTTATTCACAAGTGAAAGTGTATAAAAATTTTGTATTGACGAGCTAAGTATTTTTATATTAAAGCAGTCTACAACTTTTATATTGAGGTGCTAGGTTTTTAATATGAATATATCTAGCCCGTTAATATAAAATATGTGCGGATTTTAACGCCATAGACGATTTTTTTTAAATGAATTTAAGGGTGGTAGTGTCCCGTCCGCAAGCATTTTTAGAAATATCTGTTTATACAAGGCTTTATTATGAATATACCTAGCCCGTCAATATAAAATATGTGCGGATTTTAACTTGTGAAACGCCATAGATGATTTTTTTAAAAATGAATTTAAGGGTGGGAATGTCCCGTCCGCAAGCATTTTTAGAAATATCTGTTTATATAGGGCTTTAATATGAATATACCTAGCCCGTCAATATAAAATATGTGCGGATTTTAACTTGTGAAACGCCATAGATGATTTTTTAAAATGAATTTAAGGGTGTGTTTAAAATCTTTTTTTTTTTGTTATATAGTGCCAGTCAGGTGTCCTAAATTACTATAAGATTTTCCAAGACAGTCCTAACCAGTAAAATTTGTTTTTTTTACAACAATATAGGATGGAATACTTTTGTATATAAAATTTTGTTCCTCATTTTTCGGTAATATTTTTTTGAGTGTGTCATTCGTCTCGTGAACGTTCCAAACTTCAGCCGCATCTCGTTTCGAAGAAATTATGTCGAGTACCAAGAGCAAATGAGAATTGTCTCATTTGGATTTAAACTTTATAAAAGGTTAGAGTAGGTGATATAGTATACTAGAATACTATAGTTTTGCTTAATCTCTCTACTATACTTATTGGCATAGAAATTTTCTACTGAAAGCCGGTACATACTGTAAAAGATAGTTCTATTTTAAATTTGTTGCATTCAGAAACTAAACCGATTGAAAAAGATGTCACTAAAAAGTAAAAAAATAACTGTTCTATTATGCATTTAATTCAATAATTGTAAATTTACTCCCTTACTTAGCAGTTTTTTGAAGTTAACGTTATAGAAGTTAAAGGTAAATTAATTCCAAGTGAACTGGTATCTTCTCCACATCACTAGTACATTTTTTTCATAACCTTTGGCTTATATTCTATTTATTTTTGGTTAGAGAGTTTCAAAGTATTTTCCATATATTTTGAAAAGTGCTTTACAGTATTGTTGTTGATTTATGTTTTTACTTTTAACGCCATTCTATAAAGTCGGTTTAGTTCTTAAAAAAATTGTTTCATTCTTTTTAGTTTCAGCTCTTTTGGATAGCTGTAAAAAGAGCATTACATAAGTGCTTGAAAATGAGAAGAATTTTCGTTGATAATTCACCAACTAGTTTTTTTTTTCATTTTTTTCTTTAGCTTTTAATCTGTTTGCATTAAATCCACAGAGGATACTATTCAACCCTAAGCACATTTCTCAGAAGAGAACGGAGAAAATGATTTAAATTCAGACCAAAAATTCAGCAATTCCAAATATCAACAAATATTGATTTTGAGTTGTATGAGACTAAATGAATAATAAAACTCATCGCTTGTATTGAATTTTTAATTTCAGAATAAAAATCCATGACCAGCTGTCCTAAATACATCCAAATATCGATTCTAATTCAAATTACACTATAAATGCAAAAATGACAAGATCCACGAGTGATTTTATAATGATGACTTTTCCGCCATCCTAGAATCGCCATTTTGATTTTTAAAACAAAAGTTTTAAAGTAGAGTATCGTGAACATTGTGTAATTTATAATTATCAAATTCATGTCAGTGTGAAAAAGTTGGTAATTTATTTTGTATTAGGTTTTAATATCAAAGTATGTTTCTTTTAACAAAAGTTATAAGCTAATGAAGTATATTAAAAAGGTCGCTAATTGACATATTTTTTTCAGTTTTTCACACTCTTGCGTTAACTTTCCCTTGAGTACTTCAGAATACTACGGATGATTCCTTAAAACACGTTGAAAATTTCATTCCTTTATCTCACTCTTGTCGAAGATGTGCTTAACAAAGATTGAAGAATCGGTGATTTTAGAATATACACGTTTTGCTTCCTACCACTGGACTCTATTTTACTTAACCTACTGGCACCAGTGGAGGAAAAATGAGGGAATATACTATTTCATCTGAGCTGTCCATTCTTTACCGATTGTAATTTATTTAACGGCTGGAGCGGTCATTAAAAAGCACAGTGCGTGCGGCAGCTCATTTTTTACTTAGGTCAATCTTATCTGTTCAAACCCTTTTCCTATTTTTGTAGAGTGCGCGACTCCTCTTTTTGTAACATTAAAACTGGGAAAAACTAACTCTACAGACTCAGGTTGGAAACTTCAATAAAATACTGGAGAAACTGCTATGTTACTAAAAGCATATTGATCTGATTGTTTTGTTAATTCAAGGGTGATTTATGAAGGAATAAAACTGAGTATTCAAGCTTCTGTAGTGTTGATTAGTATTATCAATATACTGATAGAGGCAATAGATGTAATTTTCGGTTATCTTTTTTTTTTCTGATGTTATATAAAAGTAGGTTAGATAAGTCTTGATTTCGAGCTGTTACTTTTCTGAAGTCTCTCTATTGCCACAGCCACCATAAACATTCCTGCCTCGTTAGGCATACATTTATTGTCCCATAAAACAGGAACAGGAACCATAAAGCAACAATAGGAACTGAGGACTGGGAGGTCACTGCAAGGCCAGATTATCAAAGTCTTGCATAATGACCAGTCAGATGCAATTGAACATGAGAAGGAATAAGTACAAAAAAGATAGAAGGAAATCATGGTGTCTGTTGAATAGAAACTCGTCTCTAAATGGGAAATCTTAAAAGAGCCTTGCGGTAACGTCAAGCTGATAACTAAGTGAAATCGAAAAATCTCGAATGTAATTTTTTACAACACTCCCCCTGCGAATTATGACATTTTTCTTACTGTTTTATCGTTCGAATGACTACCTGTTCGGGATACTTTAAAGGGTGTATCCACAATAAAGTAACATTCACACTTTTGCGACGGAACAGATTTGACGAAAGATGACAAACAGTGACATTTACTATATGATGTGGGAAATGACAAAGAACCACTTGTAAAAGGAAAATAAATTCTTCTGATTAAGTAAAATATCGTAGCATTAGTGGGCAGAAATATGAAAATGCTACACCCCTTTAGAACTCTACTCTCACTAATCCATGCTTATGTCATGCAAGTAACGATGTAATGAGGTAGTACGTACTATATACAATGGTGGATTCAGTAAGGGGCTACTGGGAAAATGACCCCCCCCCCTCCCGATTAATATGACATATGCTAAAAAAACATATCGGAAATCTTATACCTCAATGCCCTTAGCATCTCTCATCAACATATTACATATATATATATATATATATATATATGTATGTATATATATATATATATATATATATATATATATATGTATGTATATATATATATATATATATATATATATATATATATATATATATATATATATATATATATTGTGTAATTTACCGAACTAAGACATGGTAAGCTCGGCTCACACAATCAACCAGTAAAAGTTTGGTGTTTCGTCCTCGATCAACAGCGCTGGATTCGTCAGTGGGTCCGCCGTTGCCTTTCTTAGACATCTTTTTGCGTGCTTTCTATTATTTGGAACTTGTATTTGAATCTAAACCTTGACGGATTCTATTTGTGAGATGTAAACAACACCACCCCCGCTAGGCAGCTACTTTTTATGGAATTGGAGATTTTAGGTCTTAATCTCGATTGCTTGGAAAACCATATGTCCGAGAAACCGCTTAAAAGTGACCCCTCTAGTGGCCGTCATTGTGGGTTTAGTGTTAGAAACAACACTCGAGTGCTAGCCTCCTTGCTGCTGTACCAGTCCCCATATCTCGAGTGCTAGCCTCCTTGCTGCTGCACCAGTCCCCACATCAGGGATGCCATATTGTGTAGTTTACCGAAGCAGGGCACGGAAAGCTCGGCTTACACAATCAACCACTAAAAGTTTGGTGTTTTGTCCTCGGTCAACGGCGGTGTATTCGTCAGTGAGTCCGCTGTTGCCTTTCCCAGAGATCTTTTTACGTGCTTCCTATTATTTGGAACTTGTATTTGAATCTAAACCTTGACGGAATCTATCAGTGAGATGTAATATATATATATATATATATATATATATATATATATATATATATATCGACATTCCAGCTCCTTGAAAAATTTTTATTCCCCCTCTGAAAAATTTTCTGGATCCGCCCCTACCCTTGTAGGCTGTAACTTTCTCAAAATATTTACTATAAATCGAGCCAGGCTTTACAAGAATTGTAGAATATTTAGATTTCTCATCTTGCGTAAGAAACATGAGAAAAGGTGATTGAAAAGTCTTACTTTCAAGCTTTTATTGTTCGTTTTATTAATGAACAAGTACCACTCACCATTCAGATGACATTGCGCCGATTCCTTGTTAGTTAATATTTTGTAATTGGTGATGAGTTAAATTATTTTAAAAATTTTTAAAAATGTTACAACAAAAATATCTAGAAGTATTGGTCGAACTAATGTAATTTTATCTCCAAATAAAAATACAATGAAACCCCATGATCGAATTTAAGAGTTGTCAATATCTGTAAACTGTAGAATCCTGTAACGACAAGTAATATTTAACATCTGGTACTATCTCTTTCTTAGTTTTTGTCGTTATAGACCAGTTTCATTTTTATTAGAATAGTCGTCAATGTGAATAATAGAAACAATTACCAACAGCAAATCATATGCCGATGCTAGACAGTTTTAGCAGATACTGAATTTCTTTTAAAAAAATTGGGAACAGGTTTAAATTAGTATGGTTGCAATTTAACATAACAAACACTAAATATCTGACAGTGTGCAAAGAACGACAGGACGGTGAATAAACTTCGAGTAAACAATAAAATCATCGGAAAAGTGGGTTATATCTTGTATCTAGAATGTTCACTTAATGGCAATTGGTGCCATTTAAGAGAGATACGAAGAAGAATTGAAACAGCAAGAGCAATTTTCTTGAAAATAAAGAGCCTATTCTGTAACAACAATTTAAGCATGGAACTTTGAAAGAGATTAGTAAAGTGCTGCGTGAACTCAGTACCACTGAAGGGTGTAGAGGTGTGAATACTGACGGATACCACATGCAGAATAATTGAAAGCATTCGAAATGTGAATGGAGCATGTCACTAATATGGAGATCCTGAAAAGAATCAACCTGAAAGACAAGCACACTCAAATATATCTAAATATGCAAGCTCTCTTATTTTGGATACATAATGCGGAATGAAAATTACAACATCCTCTAACTCATAATGCATGGTAAGATAAGAAACAAGAGAGGAAGAAATGCGTACATCCTGGTTAAAAAATCTACGACAGTGATACAAAAAAGCAACTGCGGAACTTTTTAGGGCCGCCGTCAATAAAATTTCTATCATTTTGATGATTGTTAACGTTTGCTTACCAGATAGGAAGAAGAAGAAATCATATGTCAGTTATTTTGAGGTTACGTTCTACAAGGTAATATGAAAATTAATTACACCATGCAGTATACAACGTCACATTATTGAAACGAGTCAATAATGATATCAAAACTACAACATATAAAATCTTAAAAATTATGGCCTGTCGTTTGATCTAGAAACATTATATTTTTTCAAAGATATAATTGAAAAAACTTTTTTTTTTGATATATTGAGGTGACAACCACCATAGTCGAAACCCTGTCGTAGAGGTATATTAATGACCGCAGCGATTGATGTAAAATTAATTACCCTTGTTGGTCCTCGTAATAAATTACGTCCCAGCACCTGAGTTGTATAAGAAGGATGCCGAGATTAAAACTAGACCGTACAAAAAGTTAATTGAACATTTTGAGTGTAATTATATTATTTACAACTATGTTTCTTATGGGAAATTTAAGTAAATTTTATTGGATTCCAAGAGACGATATAAGATCTTTATAATAATATATTATTTTGGTGACGACAAAAAATATTAAATTTCAGACAATTTTCTTAGTCTCTTAATTAATGAAAGCAACTTGCCAAAAAAATCTTTTATAATAGGATACTCAACTGATTAGCTTACAAGAAATATGTAAAGAAACCAAATGAAAAAAAATGCACATTGCTGTAGGAGAGAAAAGTATAAAGTTTTTGAAAAGAAAATCAGTCGATTGATATATCGGTATTTTTAGCAATGTAATTTGAGAACTAATTAACACCTTTTAATGAATCCTGTTTTGTAGTAAAGAGATTTGTCAAACGATCTCTACTTTTAAATGACATACTGTTTTTAATTCCTTACGACGGATATCTGCCACGAATTAAAATCTAATTTTTAGTTTTCAGGAAGGCATATATATATATATATATATATATATATATATATATATATTTATATAGCTTGTAGAACTCGTAAAAACAAATCGAGTTACCAAAAATCGTTTATGTAAAACTTGGCAAGTAAAGAAATTATTAACAATTATTTAAAAAATTTAGAAACTGTAATACAAACCTTATTTCATGATATTTTCATTCATTGCGAACACTCTGTATATATATATATATATATATATATATATATATATATATATATATATATATAAACATTAAATTTGCTAAAATTCTTCTTAAACCATCTTTCCATACAAATGTATGGGACCTTCTTTGGATTAGGTTTCAGATTAATACTACTATTCTGTGCTTGACGTTTCGCCCAACGTAGTGGGCTTTTTCAAAAACATAACCTAAAATAAAAGCAAAATTCAACCATCATGGTCACAAACACACACTCACATGACTTAAATTAACACTTAAACGATACAATATTAATTAAAACTATCAATCTATAAAATAATGTGAATTAAAAAGGAAAAATAATAAAATTTGAGCAAAAAAATTTAAGCGACTTCTAAAAGTGCGCTAAAAAGTGAAAAATAACTATAAATTTTTATATAAAACTGAAATTTTTGAAGTTGGCGCCAAACTAATACCTGACAAAATGTAATTTGCATAAACAACTTAAAAATATTTCATGTATAATTGCTTTCTTACTATAATTTATATATACTAGTAGTTATTTATTTCAGAAATTATTTGAACTAAGTACTAATCGAAATTAGTGTACCTCGTAATGACTCCAAGGTGGCAAAAAATTCCCATTTTATCCAAATTTGTAAATCACTCTAATATGAACCACTAAAAGTTTTTTGATTCTTAGATTTCTCCAAATCCCAGTAAAATTGTGTCAAACAAATATTTAGTTTGTCATAGTAAATCCACTATCTTAAATTTTAAATTAATTTTAGATTGGTAATATAGGCCCTCAAAACCTTCCACTATCGATATTTAAGAACTTGAGACATAAGTTTAAAAAAAAGTTCGATATATTTTATACTGCATATTGAATTTGTATACGCCTTAAGAACCCCGCAATATCAATTTTAGAGAAAATCAGAAAATGTAAAATTTTCAGTTTTTCATATTGTATCTTATCAACCTAATAGTTGTTAAAAATTGACTTCATATCCGTAATATACGACCCCCAAAATCCCCTAACACCAAATCTGAGAAAATGCGATAAAGTAAAATTTTCAACCCACCATATTGGATCCGCCATATTGAATTAATTTTAACGCCTTAACCTAATCTAAATCTAAACCCTTCAAAGCCCCATTGTACTAATTTTGGATGAAATCCGGAAACTTAAAATTTCTAGACATATTGCATCTGATGTATTAGATTTTCTTAAAATAATTTTACATTCGCTATCAATCATCCTCAAAAACGATTCAGTCCCACCTTTGAACAAAATCGAAGACTGTAAAATTTTGAGTCTGCTATATTGGAACCCCCTATATCAGTTTTGGAAAAAATCGAAAAATTTTTAGGATGCCATATTGAATCCACCAGAAATTTTTTAAATTCGTAATTAACACTAACAAAAATCCTACAATACTGATTTTAGACAAAATCTGGAGATCATTAATCTGCCATCTTGGATCCGCCATATTTAATTTTTTTTAAATAATTTCAGATTCGTAATTTGCGATCCCAAAAAATTCCCTCATATCAATTTTGAAAAAAAATCGGACAAAATTAATTTTTATAAGCCATATTGGATACGCCATATTGAATTTTTTAAAAATAATTTCAGATTCGTTATGTGCGACCCCGAAAACTCACCCATACCAATTTTGAAGAAAATCGGACAAAATTAAATATTTTTACTCATGTCAACAGCTACAATAGGTGGTTTAGTTTATTAGGTTAAAATATATTTGGCTGAGGTTTTTGATATCTTGTTTGTGATTGATTGCTTGTTTTTTATATGTACCATTTTCTTTATTTGAAGTTTATGGTAGTTTCTTTCCTGGGTTTAGAATCTTTGTGTTTGAAAAATCCAATTCATGTTTAAAATTTGGCTCATGTTTGTGTAATGCTGTCGTTGCGTTTTTTGTTTATTTTGTTTATCAATCTGCTGTCTAGATATTATTTTGTCATTCCAGTAGATTTTTGTGGAAAATTTAGACTATTTAATTATAAATAACATATCTTAATAAAAACATTTTTTAAAGTGAAAAATAATTGACGCGCAATTTCAAATTTTTGACTCATGCAGAACTTTTTCGAAATAAAATAAATTTTTTAAACTCAAAGATAAAAATTATTCCCGCATGCTGTGCAATAATTTTCACATTTGCTGATGAAATTACACATTAACCTTTGCAGCGATATGTATGCTTCACTATTAAATCTGTAAATCATCACGATTCAACAGGTGTATGTCACGACGCTTATTATTTATACACCTTACCAATCAGTAACTCATATGCTATTTTTGGTTAGTCTTTCAGAAAATTAGAATTCAAACTGCATCTTCCAAGTACATTTTCATAAAATGGAAATCATCAGTAACCAATATCTTAATTTTTGCAAATTATACAACATTAGTTTTTGTCGCATAAATCTAATTAACATTTACTTATAAACATTTGAAATACAAATTTTGACATTTCGAAGTAGATGTACTTAATATATGATGTACTCGTATTTCTGCTTGCGTTTTTTGATTATGAAGGCCTTAAATTAAGCAATACTTTGAATCTTCTTAAGCTTTTTTATTTTGTACGAACGAATAATCATCAGATGGAAAAATATTTTAATTGTATTGTCTAATTGGTGTTTTGCGTCGTTATCACGCATTTTCATTTATTAATCAGATGTTGGGACGCAATCATGTGGCCCGATGAGACTCATTAATTTTGGATCGATCGCTGAGGTTATTAATATATTTCTATTGGAGACAGTGGCAGTATTTATTGCAAAACAACGACTTTAAACTGTTAAAAGCTCATATTGAATATAGTTACTAGCTTGAATAAAATTTAATTTCTTTCAAAAAAGTTCTGGGCACTAAAAAATAATATTCAAATGTATTTGAAATTCTGGAGTCGGCGCCAAAAGACCAACAATAAGTTAAGCAAGCTTTAAACCCTAAAAATATAAGCATAAAAAAATTATTATCATTTATTACTGAACCACAAAAATGGGGGATTTTATTTATTTTCGTGATACTACTATTTCTCTTACATATTTCAATGCTTTATCGCAAGGTTCTTATCCTTAATATCCCTAAATAATCATTTATTTGTTGACATATTGAGGACAAATTATGACAGTATCATGAGCAAAACTAAACTGGGATACTAGAAGATCTATGGCAATTAGATCGGGTTTAAGTCTTAAACCTTCTTAGTGAATCTGGTTGTAAATGTTTTATTGCGTACTGAGGCTAGTCGTAGTCCCCTTTACACTTCATCTAGACTTAGGACTGGTCCAAGAAATTTGGAGCATATTTAAGGACCGATACGTTAACAATAATAAACATAGCAACGAGGTAACAATGATAATAATGTAAGAATGAACTCACAAGTGAAAATAAGACTAACACATAAAGTCAAGAACAAACCAAAACGGAAAAATTTTTTTTTTAATTATTTCATTAAAGTGAAAATGAATGTTCAAAATGACGTTCGCTTTTATGTACACTAAAATTAATTCTACACCCTTTCCATCCCATAACATAAAATATTTACTGAATTTGGCATTTGTGCCCACTGTTTTTATAGGTATTTACAGGTCTACAGTATACCATGTGTCTAAGAGTTTCTCATAAAAAGTAATCCATAGGCATTAAATTGGGTGGATGGGGTGACCAGTTTACAGGAACATCATTTCTTCTGCCGATCTATCGATTTTGAAAACACTTAACGTGAATTGTAGAGTGCACCGTCGTGAATGAATCACATATTTTGTCGAGTAGTTAACGGAAGATAATCCAATAAATTTCGCATTACTTGGTGTTCTACGTAATTCATACTATTTTAACGAGGTAGTAAGATGACAGAACCAATACGTTAATTTTAAATTCATGTTGATAATGCACAATCTTTATTGCATGAGGATTTTTGTCAGCATAAACGTATTCATTATGTAACAGAACCAATACGTTAATTTTAAATTCATGTTGATAATGCACAATCTTTATTGCATGAGGATTTTTGTCAGCATAAACGTATTCATTATGTAAATTTGTTATGGCACTTCTTGTACAGCTACACTCATCAGTATATAATTTCTTTTTATGAAAATTTACATCATGTACTTTCCGTTCATTAGAAAATCGACAGAAACCTATTCTCATTTCGAAGTAGAGAGGTAAGAAATGACAAGCATATTCGAACCTTAATTTACAGAAACCCGCAGTACCTAAACTATTCATCTAACCACTCCAACATCACCAAACAGGTAATTGTAAGAAACCTCGTAGATAGAGCATTACTTTTTATCACTGCAACGAAAACTTGATGGAAGAAATAGATCGTATTAAAAGCGACCTGACAGCCAGTAAATCTGGTGGATAGGATTCTGGAACAACGCAGAAATCCGAGAAGATCGACAACCGATAAGGAATTAAAATTAATGTTGATTATCCCCTATGTTAGAGGCATTTCGGAAAAAGTTAGAAGAATAGGAAAACGATATAACATCAACGTTGTTTTCAATTAAAATAACTCTTTGGGCAGCCATCTTACTAGGGTCAAACCTACACTCAAAAGGACTTGAAGAACTGTGCGTATCAGATACCATGTGAATGTCGCAACTTCTACGTTGGTGAAACAAAGAGATTTCTTGAAGTAAGTGTCAAAGAGCACCAGAAAACACATCTCGTGGAGAAACAGAAAAATCTGGTGCCGCCAATCAAGCCTGGACTCATGGAAATCATATAAAATGGTCTGTAGCTAGAATCCTACATCATGAGAAGCCGCCGTTATACATAAGAATCCAAATTGCTTTAGTAATTCGTCTTTAGATATAAGAGAAGTATGGAAACCACTTTTTAGCAATTGTAACTTAAAACTAAATGCAGCATAAATGGAACCTTAGCGTAGTACCCATGACTGCACTCACCTCGGTCACATAATACAAATAGTTATGTAGCTTAACATTTTTTTTTTCAATTTCACTTGAAAACGACTAGCCGAGACATCATGGTATTCAACAAAAAATAAAAGCAATCGAAGTCCAACACATGCTAAATTTTAAAATGATTTGACAATATTGTTTTGTAACTAATGACGATACTTATCATTGTTAGCTCTTTGCTATGTAAATTGTTATTGTTGTTGACCTGTGGACCTTTAAATACGCTCCAAATTTCTTGGATCAGTCTGAAGGCTGAATAAAGTTTGAATTGGGACTACGACACGTTTCGGTATGCAATGAATAATTTAAATTTAATTTTCTCAGAAACGTTTATGAAGCTCTGTGGCGCTCTATGCAATGTAAAATGAAATTGTCTTCAGATCTTGAATTATCATTGTAAAAAACCCCAAAGTACCAAATTTATTGCAAATCAATGTATTATTAAGATAAGCATTTCCAAAAAGTTTTCGGAAGCGTTTTGTATAGAACTTTTAGAGACATCCTGTGTTTTTCTCAATATCAATAAATTATTCAAACTAGATGTCTGTCTAGAATCATCCGTTATTTCCATGATAATCAAAGTGTCCATTTTAGGTAGAGTTATTATAAATCTCACATCACACTTAACTAAACAACGAACATTTTCTTGATTCCAACTATTCTCCCTCCATATACTAATTTTATAAGCAATTGATCAAATAGAAATTCAGGCCGCCATATTGAATTTAAAAAAATTAAATTTAAGTTTGCACTCTACGTTTTTGAAAATATCCTAATTGCAATGTTGGAAGAATACGAACAATGTAAAATTTCTCGCTTATCATACTGGACTAAAAAAGAAAATAATACGTAATCGATGCCTCGAAAAATTCCCGATACTAATTTTGGATGAAATCCGGAAATATAAAACTTTCCGTCAGATTGGATCCTTCATATTTAATTAAAGTTAATAATTTTAGGTTCATATTTTCCTACCTCGAAATCCCCTTTCACCAATTTTAAGGAAAATTAGATAATATTAATTTTTTGTTCACTATTTTGAAAGGGCTATTTTGATTTCTATCGAACCGACTTTAGCAAAAATTATCCAGGTAGCAGGGATCCTGAATATAACGAAATCGATTTCAAATATGACATATATGTTGAGGGCGAATTGAGAACCTCTGTTGGGATTGTCTAAAAGTAAAACGACATAGACTGTCATAATAAGAATCTTGTATCTTTGTCGTGTTTGTACTAATACATAAGTAAGAAAGAGTTGCTTCTCCTGAGAGTATAATATAGCGAACTATTTGAATCTTTGGTACATTCGAGTAAACTGACATTGTTGATCATATGTTGATTGTACAAGTGTATCATCTTTATATAATGGATGTATTAAATCCAAAATATATACATAATTGAATAAAATTTAGAATATCTACACTTACGGTTCCTTTGTGTTTAATGGGTTCATTTACCTGTTGTGCGGGTTATCGGAATATCTTCTATTTTAGATAATTATCATTGTGGCTTTCTTTATAACAAAGGGTAGTGTATCTGTTGGTTTCTTTTTTAACTTTCAATTGCCATCTCAAGTAACCAACTTTATGATGTTATGTTTTGACATATGTCAAGTGAAAAGTACAGCAAATTTAGTCATGGATTTCTTAACAACGCAATAGTTTATATTAATATTCGAAACTTATTACGAAAACGGACGATGTGTAAAAGTTACATTTCGTAAACTTCGTGAATACTTCGGTCAATATAGACGTCCTACAGAACCTGGAATTTGCAAAATTGTTCAACCTTTTAAGAAAAGAGGCTCGGTAGAAGGTTGTAGAGCATACCCACATGTTCATCCAGTTCCTATTCGTCAAAACGTAGCCGCTGTAAGTGAAAGTGTTCGTGAAATATCATCAACATCAACCAGGCATCGTTGACAAGAATTAAACATCCCCTGAACTACTCTACGTCGTATTTTGAATACAAGATCCAATAGGCTGAAGAATTGAAGCCACAAGACCATCACCAACACCGTACTTTCGTCAATTGGATGCTTGAGAGAAAAGAGGGTGTTCTTCAAAAAATCATTTTCTCTGATGAATCGCATTTTTATTTGAATATTGATAAACAAAACTGTCGCATTTGGGGCTCGGAAAATCATCACATGATTCATGAAGAACTACTCCATGCCAAAAAGGTTACTGTTTGGTGCGGATTATGGGTTGGCGGAGTTATTGGATCCTTTTTCTTCGAAGGTGAACGTGAAAAGGCCGTTAGAGTGAATTCTGAGCGTTATTGAGGCGCGCTAACGGACCATTTTCGGCCAAAATTGGATGAATTGAATGTCAATGATCTTTGGTTTCAACAAAATGGCACAACACCACACGTAACAGTAAAACAATGGGTTTATTGATATCGAAATTCGGGGAACATTTAATTTTCCGTAATTCTGATGTAAATTGGACTGCAAGATTATGTGATTTGTCACCTTTGGACTACTTTCTTTGGAGTTTTTTGAAAAGTAAAGTTTATGCCAATCTCCCATGAATAATTGAAGTCCTCAAACGCAACATTCAACATGAAATACAGGCCATTAAACTCCTATACTGGAAAAAGTCATCGAAAATTTTGATGTTCGGATGCAGGCCTGCCAAAGGAGCCGTGGTGGTCATATGAACGATATTGTTTTTCATACACCTTTCATTTTCAATAAAAATTCACGATTTTAGTTCGTAAAATATATGTTTAATTTTAATTTAAAAAAGAAACCAACACATGGCTCACCCTTTGTTTACAATTATTAATTCGTAGATTTATTTCTATTTGAGAATCCCACCTCATATACTTTGATACCATCATTTAACGTTTTTTTCCTCGATAGACATATAAAGCTTGTATCCGAAATTGGTTTACAGATGGAAGAGATGACATTTTCCAACTTTGAATGGTTTTTAATTATTGGCGCTCATGTTTACACGCCTCTGAACTGAAATTAACACGGGTCTATTTTCTGATGCCCTTTAATAACCTCGGGGCGCCAGGACTTTTTTACACCTCGTAAAAATGCTAAAGCTATGCAGTCGGGACCAATGAATCATTAATTTTCTAGATTACACGCTTGCTGGTTAGTGCTCGACATAAAAGTGCAATTTTTCGCGGGTCACATGGTTTAAAAAAATATATAGCACGTGGTCTATAATATGATTTAATAAGAGTTTGATTTTTTTTAATGCAGCTTGATGCTGTTCTGTGACAAAAATTGAATATCATGCCAAATTTTCCATAATTTATTTGAAAATAAGAGCGTTTTTGTAAATGTTAATAAATATAGAAAAATTTAAGATAAAAAACTAGAGAAATAAAGCTTTAAAATTGGTAAGGGGAATCGTTGCCTTCGGAAAATGAATAAAATTCCCCCTTTCTTCCACTTGGAAATATAAGAAAAAACTTATTTTTTATTCTTGGACTATTAAGGTGTTTAAACTTGGTTGACTTATTGTCGTACTTATCAATCTAATACCTTTAGTGTCCAATTGGACTAGTTTTAAAGGTACATCATGTTAGTTAATTAGGGAATTATTATTATCAAAGAAATTTAGAACTACTGTTACATACAAAAGTTAACTGTTTCGGCAAATTTGTATGGGGAAGGGGGAAATTTGTAATTATTGTCAACATCTTTTTTCTAGGATTAGAAAAAAATTAATTTAAAACAGCACAGTTTGTCGGAAATTGGTCGAAACCGATAAATGGAGTAATAGGCATACGATTTTTTAAAAATATTAGTTGATATTTTATGGCTTTAGTCCATTCGGCTGTGCAACCAGGAACACTTTATTAATAGTTATATACAGGATGTCCGGGAAAATGTGGGAAATCTGCCGGATATAAAAAAACACGTGAATGAAATATTAAAAGTTTATAAAAACTTTTTTCGTATAGGCCTCCTCTTTCGAGATATGGGCTCCCAAAGAGCTGGAATGGAATTAAGTTTTTTACACATAAATATTGAACCATCAGGTATATTTCAGTTTTTTTTAAATGATATATTCTAGGTAAGGCCCTTCAGATTACTATCCAAGAAGGTGTGAATTACTCACAGCTGCAGGAACGGACTAGCTGTGATACTAAAGACCCCATTTTGTTTACGCCCTGTATGATAGCAACTTTGGACAACGTTTTTTACATACCTCTAACTATCGACTAAAAATTAAGTATTCTTCATTCACGTCGCTAATGCTGTTTTCGAAAAAACGTCATTTTATTCTATTTCCTGAAGTTATCTTCTAAGTACCTTTAAAATATCTGGTAGCATTCTACACCGGCGGTATCGAATTGTGGATTAACTACCTGATTTTTATAATTAAGTACTCGAATTGCGGACCAAACCAAGAAGACTCGTTTTTTTCAAATCCAAGAATCTATTTTGTATAACTAAGGTAAGGGAACATATTTTTTATTTTAAATAAGAAAATTTTATTTTTAACGGAAATTAATTTTAAATCGGTTTATTAAACAACTGAACTAAAATATTACATACAATGTATGGTTCAGGTTAGTTCTGGTTTCGTTCGTCTTTGGTCCGCAATTCATAGGTTATAAAGGGTGTTTTTTATAGAGGTATAGAACTTTAAGTTGGCAACACTTTTTTAACTGGCGGCCATTTTGTCACCTGTCAAGTAATTTATGTTTAGTTTGGTTTGGCATTTCAACATGAATAGACTGACGTTTGAACAACGCTTCCAAATTGTGCAAATTTATTTTGAAAATCATGGTTCTGTTCGAAATACGTATCGCGCACAACGTCCATTTTACGGTCAACATAATCGTCCATCAGAGCAATTAATTCGATTAACTATGGAACGTTTTCGCACCACGTTTACTCTAAATGATAATACGCATCCACAGAGACGTCGTACAGTGCGTACAGAAGAAGTCATTGCTGCTGTAGAGCGTAGGGTAGAGGAAGACCCGAATCAGTCTATCCGCCATCGTGCACCGGAATTGGATATATGTCCATTCACTTTATGGAAGATTTTGCGGAAAGATCTTGGTTTGCGTGCTTACAAAATCCAACTTGTGCAAGAATTGAAGCCACACGATCACCTAGCAAGGCGTAGATTCGGTGAATGGGCCCAAAACAAGATTGCCGTTGATCCCGATTTTCATAAGCGAATTTTGTTTAGCGATGAAGCTCACTTTTGTTTGAATGGATACGTCAATAAACAAAACTGTCGTATTTGGAGTGATGATATTTCTCAAGTGTATGTTGAGACACCGTTACATCCAGAAAAACTGACTGTTTGGTGTGCTTTATGGGCTGGTGGAATCATTGGTCCGTACTTCTTTAAAAACGATGCTGGTCAGAACGTTACAGTCAATGGTGACCGCTATAGAGCCATGATTACTGATTTTTTCGTTCATCAATTAAACAACCATGATGTGCAGGAGCTGTGGTCTCAATAAGACGGCACAACATGTGACACAGCTTGTGCCACAATTGATTTATTGAAGGGAAGGTTTGGTAACCGCATAGTTTCACGTTTCGGACCCGTGAATTGGCCTCCATGATCGTGCGACTTAACGCCGCTAGACTATTTTCTGTGGGGATATGTGAAGTTGCCAGTCTACACCGATAAGCCCGCAACGATTGATTCCTTGGAGGACAACATTCGCCGCGTTATTGCCGATATACGGCCACAAATGTTGGAAAAAGTCATCGAAAATTGGACCTCCAGATTAGACTACGTCCGAGCCAGCCATGGCGGTCATATGCCAAAAGTCATATTTAAATTATAATGCCAGAAGGTTATCTTTCGAATAAAGGAAATTTCATGTCAATTTAAAAAATTCATCTTTGTTTTATTCCATTTAAAAGTTCTATACCTCTATAAAAAACACCCTTTATATGTTTTTCCAATAATCGTATTATATTGCATTTAAATATTCCTTCAAGTAGATTAGGTAATAAAATAATTATTAATAACAGGTAGGTAGGTTATCGGGCAGGTACATTTCAGATGGCCCTTTCGTCTTTGGTGCACAATTCATGGGTTATCAAAAACACATTGCAAAATTTGAAACTTGTTTATGGTTTTTGGTCCGCAATTTATGTACGCCCTTCTAGAAAGAGTATTTTTTAATATTCTTAAAAATAAATTTACCCATTGTTTGGTCCTTCGAGACGAATTTCCATGAAATTTTAATGCTGTCTTAGAATATTGTATTGTTTACAGCCAACGATAAAAAGTACAAACTTGGGATCTTTCTTTGGATATTTATTTTAGCAAACGCGTTGCTTTCAGATTGTTGTGAGTTATCAAAAAACATTTTCAGCTTGACTAATTTGATTTATGAGAACTAGTAGTCTCGTGACTAAAATGTGGTTGTCGGACTTGCATTGTCTTTATTTTTATTTATTTTTACGACGTTTCGATTAGGTTGTATCTCTAATCGTTATCAAGTATAAACTGTATACTTGATAACGATTAGAGATACAATCTGATCGAAACGTTGTAAAAATAAATAAAAATAAAGACAATGGAAGTCCGACAACCACATTTCAGTCAATCTTCAATATTGTCTAGAACCTTTAAACAATAGTAGTATCGTGTCTATTATTAATTTATATATTTCTAATTTTCGGCTTAGAGCCATTTATGAGAAAAGTCGTGGTTTTTTGATTATATACGGTAATATATTGTAACAAAGTTACCTTTAAACACTGATCATTATATTTTTGGTGGCGTTCATTCTCATTCTTTTCTCTTTCCATTCAAGAAAAACCTGATTTTTTGACTACGATAGAAAAGTGATTTTATTTTTTTAGCTTTAAACGCCCTCATTATATTAAAGAAGAATGAGTATCACAGAGGAACGCAAATTTAAAAATAAACTTCTAAGAAAGAATCTTTATTTTTTATTATAAAAAAATTTCTTGATGATTTGATGAAAAGTCGCAAAGACACAAATTGGAAACTTTGTATTTACCATTAGAGTTGACCTTGACCCGATTCTTCTTTATTATTGGTAATATTCTTGTTATTGGGTTTAATATTAGAAAGGATTTTATTCCAGGTTATTAGGTTCTTTCAACTAATACTGAAATATGGAGGCATATTCGAGTAGCAGCAGTTAAAATAAAAGCTACTTGCAGGGATTCTTAAGATATACCAGTAAATCCTGAAAATTGAATTACCAGAACTTTCTGTTGAAATTCGGTAATGGGAAACATTTTGTGTCGTTTATGCCGTTATAAAAGTTTGTTTCATGAAAATCCTTTAAACAAGGGGGATATTTGATAGAGGTTTTGTCGGTTCAGCTTTAAGTATTGTGCTCTGGAATAGCACCACCAATCGGTGATAATTATGACGTAATATGGCAAACCCTTTTGTATAGATATCAGGGCATATATTATCTATTATAATTATTTAGATCAAATTATGAATTTTTACCCCCTAATTCACTAAAATGGTCTAACTTTAATACTGGTCTAAATTGGCCATTAAGAGTTTATATTGACAAATATAACAATAAGCTAATCAATTTTTGAACCTTAAAAACACAAGCGTGAATTTTTATTATTAAGCAAGCAAAAATACAAAATTTGTTTTATTTTTGAGAAACAACTATTCCTGTTACCAATTCCATGACTTCATCTCTAGGTTTTTACCTTTAATTTTAATAAATGAAGATTTCTTTGGTGTCATATATATTAGCACTTTTCATGATATCCTATAAAAATAAAACTGACCAACTAGAAGATCTGACTTTCATGGCAACTAAATACGGTCTAAGTCTCAAACCTTCTTAGTAAACTTGGGTATGAAAGTTTTATTGTGGAATCGGCAAAAAATTTCAAGTATTTCTGGAATCGTTTCATGCAGCGATTTGTGCAACAAAAAAATTAAATTGACCCGATTTAACTGACTGTGTCCTAGGAAAGACTAATAAAAATATCTTTGTCCGTCCAGTGGTGAAGGTATGTCCTTTCCGCCCCAATAAAATGGCAATTCCACTATGGTGTTAATAGAAATTTTTTATTTTGTTATTTTATATTATAAAAATAATTATTATTTATTTTTTTGAATTAGTATAGCCCAATTTATCTTGGGTTTAGTGTTGTTTAATTTAATTTTTTATGGCATTCTGCCCTTATTTAACCCTTTTTGTCATATAATGTAGCAAAAAAAGGTATGGCTAAATCGACTTAAGTTTTTTTTTTATAATTTATGTACTGTGGAATTTTTGAATTCTAGAAAAACTTATAAATATATTTTATACGATTTATTATAGTCCTGAATTCAATTTTTTCCGCAAGTGCTTTGTTAAACTTTAGCAGCCAGATTCACTAAGAAGATTTAAGAATTAAACCCGATCTAGTTGGCATGAAATTTAAATCTGCCAGTCGGCCTGTTTTTTTTTGTTTATGATGTTGTCATAATTTATATTACATATGTCTATAAATAGGCACTTATATAGGGATACTAAGGATAAGAACCTTGCGATAAAGCTTTGAAATATGTAAGGACACTAGCTGTTTACCCAAAATAAATAAAATTCTCCATTTTTGCCGGATCAGTAATAAAATAAAATTATTCTTTTATGCTTGTATTTTTAGGGTTTAAAACTGGCTTGACTTATTGTTGCTCTTGTCAGTTTGAGTCTTTTACTGTCAATTTAAGACGCTTTTAAAATTAAACCATGTTAGTGAATCGGGCTGTAAATATTCAGACACTACGTCAAAGAGCAAAACAGTCTACGTGTTTTTTTTTATCTTGTATATTCTGTCTACATATGTTTTTGATTTAACCAGAAATAAAAACATTAAAGTTGCTATTAAACGAGTCGTAAATCAAAAGTCGTTATAATTAAGTAGATCACGAAAAGAAGCGTGTTTCCTTAAAAAATTAATACTCGATGGTGGACAAATAGTCACCTTTTCGAGAGCTCTATTCAGAATATATATCTTATGTATTGTTAGGATTCCGTCTTAGTTGCATCACCCAACATACATAAAAATTATGATGTCACGTTAAATCAAATTGTTTGTAAATTGAAGTTAGAGTTGATTCCTTATTGAAATAAGCTAGGTCGTCAGGATTTTAATGACGTTTCGCTTCACCTCGTTTTTTTTAGTATTTCGTTAAAAGTAAGTAAAATTTATTATATTAATACTTTCACTCACAGAAGAGGAGTAAACCCATCCGGTAAAATATCATGACCCCATTGGCAACCGAGCCATGGTCTCGGAAATATTATGCATATAAATAAAAAAAAACGATTTTGACCTACGGCGCAGAAACAAGAAATGAAACAACAAAGACAAAACAAATTATGAGAACCACAGAAATGAAAACGCTGAGAATGATCACGGGAACAAGTTTAAGAGATAGGATAAGAAACGCAAAAATACGCAAGGACAGCGGAGTGGGGGATGTTGTGAAGTGGGTTCGAAACCGTCGTAGGCAGTGGAGAGATCACGTGGAACGATTGGGCGATGACAGAGTAGCAAAAACCGTGATGAGAGAGAAATCAAACACCAAATGCCCGCCTAGACGGCCCCCCAAAAGATGGAGAGACAGCTGGATTTCGACCTTAAACGGGGATCGATGAGGCATTGTGTAGACAACAGAACTTGGTTCTACCTAGAAGAAGAAGAAGAAGATTTTTTTCGATAGACTATACCCTCTAATGCTATCCGAGCTCTATCAAGTCAGGATTTTAGGGATTAGGCGGTGATTCTGATAGCTCAAATTGTTTGTTCAGATGCACCATCATTTCAGCGTTTGTTGAGTGAATGAGTTGGGACTCACGAAAATAATCCCTAAACGCTGAAATTAGACCTTTCTCTGATCGAATTGTCATTCTGACAACTCAAATTGCTCATATAAGATTAATTTCATAGCTGCGCCCCATACTCCTATGTATTCAGATGCGTTGCATCGCAATCCGGGATTCGAATTGCTCCGTGAGGTCATGATTTTTTCTAAATTTGCAAACATGATACCCCAAAAATGACCATTTTTCGGATTGAATAGTAATTCTTATAATTTGAATTATCCCGATTAGTATAACTTCGTATTTTTATACTATCAAGGAGAGATCTGAAGTACCTGTTCACTCCTACCATTTAAACAATTGGGAAGGATTGTTTTTAGTTTCCTGACTGCATATTTGTAGCTGTTAAAATCCTGCTGCCGTGATAGATCCTGAGAGCGATAACAACTGCTCTAGGTGAGGATATGTAAAATGACCAATCTCTCATGGTGGCGATGCCAATGAAGGCTTTGTAGCTGTGCGTTAGGGTCCATTTTGAAAACTCGTTAGAAAAAAAAAACAACAATACTACAGCAGAAACTGTAGCAGACCTGCAGCGGCCAATTACGGCTATCCTGAACTACATAAAAACTGCATTTATTCTGGACTGCATGTGGGCATATGCAGTGACAGTGACATATATAATATGCTGAGAAATATACGTATGTGTAGATACTGCACATGCGTATATATTTTTTGTCTCCATTACATATAATGCTTTAGTTTTTTGTGGTGTTTTATAGTGTAACAGTCCAACATAACTGAAGTTTTCTCGTATTTTCAGCTGTAGCTTTTTTTTTGATTTTTTTTGTGTGTTTTGTAGTTTTTCTGTAGTTTTGCTGAAAGTTCCACTAGAGTATTATAGTTTTTTATTATAGTATGTGTTCGTACGGGTATGCGAAGATGTAACTGAATGATATCCGACTTATAATTAACTCTGACCTTTTCAGAGTCGGACAGCCCCCGTTTTTTTTTGCTATATCAAATGTTTATAGAATCGCGAGTTTTGAACTTTATCAGACGGACCAAAAATGGAGTTACGCTTCTTGAAAAAATATTTCTTTTTTCCCATTTTTCATTGCGATTCTACCATTAGTGGAAGTTTTAAAAATAAAAAAACATCTCTAATTTCACACTTTTAATTCATGTTTTCGTACCTTAACTACCCTGGTGAGAACCAAGTAATTTTCATTCCTTCGTGATACAACATTATCCTTCGGGATAGGGCGTGAGTTCACTTCAGTCGCCAGGACTTTTTCCGCCGGGCGCGATTAGTACTTGGATGGCAAACCACGTGACTGTGGTTCGGAACCCATATTAAAGTGTAGGTTGCCGGCGTGACTTTAATTTTAGAAACTTTTAACTTTTGCTTAATCGGGATTCATTTTGAGAAATGGTCAATTTTTGCGTCTTATCATTTTAGCGGGTTTGCCGAAGACTTTGATTTGATGGGGCCATTTGGATCCCGGATTTGGATTCAGCTCGTTAAATTACGCCGGGCGCGATTAGTACTTGGATGGCAAACCACGTGACTGTGGTTCGGAACCCATATTAAAGTGTAGGTTGCCGGCGTGACTTTAATTTTAGAAACTTTTAACTTTTGCTTAATCGGGATTCATTTTGAGAAATGGTCAATTTTTGCGTCTTATCATTTTAGCGGGTTTGCCGAAGACTTTGATTTGATGGGGCCATTTGGATCCCGGATTTGGATTCAGCTCGTTAAATTACGTGGGGATAAAGGGGTCGGGTCTAGCGGACAAAATAGTTTTTTTGTGTGCCTGTGTAACATTTTAAATATCTCCATAAGTTGGTAATGACAATTATATTGAGATTTTGAAATTGTATTAATTTTTTTTCCAAATGAATAAATATATATGGTTTTTCAATATATATATATATATATATATATATATATATATATATATATATATATATATATATATATATATATGCCAAGAAATGGATATTTTGTCTTGAACTAAAAAATCTTTTGTAGCCTAGCATAAGGAAGCAAATATGATTTTTAGGTTTTTATAGATTTGTCAAATAAAAGTAACTATAATATGCTTTAAAAGTCTTTCTCTAATATCGTTGCTTCCCATTAGTCCCGCCTTTAAAAGGCGAGCCATGGGAGCCGCTTGCAATATAGTTTATTGATATCGAGTGTAAATTACGAATGTATTATGACGGTTTAGGAAATTATGCCAACTGGATTTAAATTTAATGGTTTGGTAGTAAAATACTTACATTACTTACTTCACATAAGAAAACATTTGTTTGATATTTACTATATAACGCCTTTAATTTTAATTGTATATATGCCAGTCTAACATGTTACATAAAAATAAAGTGATATTAAAGTTATTTCTTCAGTGTACAGGGTCAGTCAACAATGGGTAGAATTTAACAAGAAGCTATATTTCCTGTATAATAGGGATAGTATAAATATATTTGGGACTCTACAGGGAGTACTAAAAAACGAGGACAGCCTAAAGTGGTATGTTTTTTTTTTAATAAAACAACTTGTATACGGATCATTTTTTTTATTTAACGTGTAATTTTGAAATTTATTACTAAAGGCTTAAAATATCTTAATTTTATAGTTTTTGAGATAATTGTGTTTAAGAAAAGAAAAGCCACATTTTCAAGCATCCGTCCAATCGTAAATATCATTTCTAATTTTGCCAGATTTATTATCAAGGAATACCAAAGTTAAGTAAAGACCACTTTTACTATATAAACATTTGCAATAAAAGTTACAGGGTGTTTAACACATTGGAGCAAATTCCAAAAATTTTAAATTAAAATATATCACTTTTTTCCAATGGTATAGTCAGTATGTTTTTATTTAATTTTATAGACTAATAAAAACCCCACAACTTTTGTTCAATCTATCCTATACCTATTCCCAATGGTTTTTGAGATATTTCGATTTGTTTAATATTTCTTATTCTTTTTAAAGATTTTTTTTTTGGAATTTTATAGCCATGGAAAAAAATAATGTAAAATAAAATTTTATGAAATGTCGAATTTACAACCACAAACGTCTGCTCTGATTTCCATATGGTGTGGCTAGGTTTTAATGCAATTATATTTTAAAATGGATTAGGAGAGGTCGAAAAAAATTGCCTTCTTGCAGAAGAAATTATGAAATGAAGTTTCTCTATCAACGTCTACCTAATCTCCTCATTTTTTAGAACTTAGTGGAAATATTCATTCGATTCTCCTGGAAATATTGATTATCCAAAACGTAAAGTAGTCAACAGAAAAGCCATTAGTGAAGAAACAGTACTGGAAATTTTGGTACATGTTTAAGAAAATCCTAATATTATGTGAAATATCACATTCCACTGCGAACCATACCACTTAAAAATATAAATCACCCATATGACATGGAATTACACCAAGGATTGCGTGATGGGGATTTTGAGAGGCTTGTAAAGACTTTTGCCATACGATAAATACGCACATTGAATTATATCCAAATTTCTTATGTGCTATATTTAGCAATGAAGCTTCTTTTAGAATTAATGGAGCCGTAAATTGATACAACATGTATTATTATGCCACAGAAAATCCACTTTAAGTAAGAAAGGGGCAACATTAAAATCATTGGTCAGTTAATGCTTGGTGTGGTATTCATAATAATATAATCATTCAGCCATGGGGCCATTAAATGGCCATACTTACCTAAACTTTTTTCAAGAAGAACTAGCCAACTGCTTGAACATCTCGATAAGGATGAGCGCAACAGCATTTGATTGCAGCCAGATGGTGCGCCTCCATATTTCGATTGTGAAGTTCGTGCATTTTTGGGCTAATGCTTTCCGCAGAAATGGGTTGAGCGTTTGAGTTTCATTCAGTGGCCAGCAAGATTTTGTGGCATCATTTCGTTAGATTTGGATTGGAATTATATAAAGGATAGGGTATTTGTTAATCTACCAATAACCAAAGAAGATATGTGAAACAGGATTAGGAGGGATATTTGGAGCACAACTCCCCTAATGTTATTCAACATGGGTACCATTTATTCGAACTTCTGTTAAGAACAAACAGTTAATTAATATCTATTAATAAATAATTATATTATCCGTTATAGTTTACCTATTTTTAATGGATTAAAAATGTTTTATATTTATTTAAAAAGCATAAATTTCTCTTGTTTTGTTTTAACGTTGATTTATTTTTCTAATATATTTAATTATATTAAAGTATTTGTTTCAGTGTTGTTGCTTTTCAATATATTTATTTACATAGTGTTCGTTTGTGTGAGAAATATAATGAAATTAGCTTATTGTGTCTCCGACGCTTTTATTATTTTCTTTGACGCTGACTGCTGAATGGTCAAGGGTTTCGTTAGAAATTCGAGAAGACGATAAATTTCAAAGGAGGCTCGTTACGGGCGCAACTCGCCATATTTGTACGAAGATTATGAATTTAACATTTACTAAATATGGCGGATCCGATAATATAAAATTTTTCCGAAAATTATTTTTTTAAAGTTTAGTATAGCGAATCCCAATATGGCCGGCCAAGGAATTTATATTTTTCGAATTCTTCCAAAAAATTGGTATTAAGGAGTTTTCAGGGACGTGAATGGGTTAAAAACTTACATCTCCAATCTTATTTTTGAAGGTGTAGATTACAAATCTAGAGTTATTTCTGAAAATTTAGTTTATTGTAATTTACAATAATTTTGGCCAAGATTGGTACTTTTTTGCGACCTTAGAAACATTGCGCAGTATTTAGTTTGAATACTTTACGGATGTTGAGATTAGTTAACTTATATAGGTATAATACTAAAAAAATTTTTTAAATGAACTTTCTTCGAAAAAGGTCTAAAAGTCGAAAAAACACTCTATATATTTTTATTCATGGTTGCAATTTTCGAAGTCTATATATATATATATATATATATATATATATATATATATATATATATATATATATATATATATATATATTTGATTATTTGATTATTTGATTTTTTTTTATGTATTAATTTGACACAGATTTAAAAAATTTCAATTATGTATAAACATATATAGAGTTAAATGATTCCAGAAAGAATAGTTGGTTTAAACCAGAAATATTGTAAATGCTTTGTATGTATTCATGATTCATAAAATATCAAGCAAGTCGTAATCAGAAACATTTTATTATTGATTAATGAGCTATTATAAATTTAAAAATTATTCTATAAACACTAATTAATGTAGAAAATAGTATTTAATGAATTATATTTAAAAAGTTGTTGGGGTATTGGACATTTATTTAAATAATAAAGCGGATGCTTTATCAGTCATTTCGAAACTGATACTGCAAAACCGCTTAACTGAACCGTCTCTCTTTTTTTTATGTATCATGTGTTCAACACGTGGAAACTATAATTATTCGTTTTGTAATTAAAATACTCCAGTTTCGCTATTAAAGCATAAACCTTCGGTTTCATTTTTTGAATATCTATTCCCAAGCCGCTAGATTTTAATTTTGTAGTCTTCACAAATATTATTATAAGATCTGTCACCACTGTGCCACAATTTAAATCCTTGAAGGGACTAGCGAAAGATTTATATTGAAAATTCCAGAAAATGCGGATCGGTCCTAATTGAAAGCAAGGCGAACGTTACAAGTGTCGATTTGGTCGAATTTGGTGGCAGGCCTAACGATAAATCACGCAGTGCTCGATTTAACTTTCAAAGAAATGGCGAAAATACGAGATTTCTGTTGGGTTTAGTGGTTTTTCGGCGATTTTTTTCTTGTATATTCGCATATTTGTCAGACACAAAAAAAAATAAATTGGTTTATTGAAAAATTAAATAATGTAAATTGGATCTCAATTCAGTTTGTGAAAAATATGTTACTAATTTAAACTATATCAATACTGTTCAGAAATTGTTGACGTATTTCAATATATATATATATATATATATATTCCTCAAAACAAGTGTTTTCTACTGTAGCAGAGTTTTTATAATTTCCAATAGTTGTATTCTCTAAAAATAAATACTTGTTTAAGTCTTTTTATTGTATTTACTAGGAAGGTACCTGAAGTGTCCGGTTCCTATTTTCATGAAACTTCATTATGTTCTAGAGGGTACAGAAATAAGAGACATGCATTTTTTTATCACTAGAGATTCATTTTAACGGGGTGACAACCGCCCTTAAAGTTCATCTCTAAAAACGGTATTTTTGAAATATCTCTATGTTCTGAGTGAGATATTTTTACAAAACAAAATGAAAATTACTTGTTGTTCGAAATTATGTTATACTATGATATTTTCGCCCCAAGGATATCATCCCGTATTTTTTTATAAGGGTAAGCCATCTATTTGTGCTAGTAATTTAATTATAAAAATTCCGAAATTTAATGTAAATATTTGAAAATATTTTTTTACGAATACTATAAGTAACTTAAGTTAACGGGTTTCAGGGTTTCTAAATATAACTAGTGAAAGATTGTGAGCCAGCCCCAAATACTTTTTTTTTCTTAAATCTCAAGTTCTAATTGAGATATCTTGATAAATTACTTGTTATTTGAAAATGTGTTGAACTAAGGCATTTTTATCTGCAAGAATATCATCCCTTAGTTGGTATAATGGTAAACTATCTATTCGCGCATCTAATTTAAATCTAAAAATTAGAAATTTAATAAAATTGAAAATATTTTTTTACGAATACCATAATTAATTCAAGTTGACACCTTTCGGGTTTCCAGAAATAAACTAGTAAAAGAGAGTGAGACCACCAAATATTCTTTTTTAATAGCTCAAATCCTAATTAAGTTAATTCTACAAAACAAAATGAAATTATATTAAACTATGGTATTTTCACCCCCAAGGATATCATCCCTTATTTTTTCATTAGGGTAAACCATATATTTGCGTACGTAATTTAATTGTAAAAATTACGAAATTTAATGAATTTGTTTGAAAATATTTTTTTCACGAATACCACGAACCTAAGTTGTCGTGTTTAGTAACTTTCTTTACATGTCAAGTTCTAATTGAGATAACTTTACGAAACAAATTGGAAATTACTTTTAATTTGCAATGAAATTAAACTATATAGCATTTTCACTCTCAAGGATATCATTCGAAGGATGTCATTTCATACATGTATAATTATTCTTAAAATTGCCAAATTTCAGTTGATATGAACACTAAAGAGTTTTTTCTTTTCATTAATAAGAAAATATAAACTTATTTCATTGGGTATGGATTCATATCTGTAAATAATTATAATTCATGACAAATAAATTTTAAATTGAAATTTGACAATTTTAATAATAAAAATATATGTATGTAATGACGGTTTACCTTTATAAAATATAAGGAATAATATCCTTTTGAGTGAAAATACCATAGATTAACTTCATTTTGAATAATAAGTAATTTTAATTTTATTTTGTAGAGATAGCTTAATTAGAACTGGAGATATTAAAAAAAAAACGTATTTGGAGGTGGCTGACCCTCTTTGACTAGTTTATTTTCGAAAAACATGAAGCACTTCAACTTAAGTTATTTATTGTATTCGTAAGAAAACAAAATAATAAACAGACTTGGTTTAATTTCGTAATGTCCAGAATTAAATTATGTAAATCAATTATAAGATTAACTCTCATAAAAAGTAAGGATGATTTCTATGTGGTTAAAACAACATGGTATAACCTCACTTCAACAAACAAATAATTTCCACTTTGTTTTGTAAAGACATCTCAAATAGAATTTGAGATTTGGAAAAAATATATTTGGGGTGACTCATCCTCTTTTGCTACTTCATTTTTTGAAACACCAAAAAATGTCAACTTGAGTTAATTATAGTATTCGGAAAAAAATGCTTTGAAACAATTTCATTAAATTTTGAAATTTTTAGTAATAAATTACGTTCACTAATAGATGGTTTATCGTCATAAGAAATGAGGGATCATATCTTTGGGGGGTGAAAATACCATAATTCAACATCATTTCAAATCGTTATTTCCATTTTGTTTTGTTTGTTTTGTAAAGATGTCTCATTTAGAATTTGAAATTTAAGAAAACTGTTTGGGGGTGGCTCATTCTTTTTTACTAGTTTATTTTTAGAAACCCCGAAACCTGTCATCTTAAGTTACTTATGGTATTTGTGAAAAAAATATTTTCGAACTATTCCATTAAATTTCGAAATTTTTATAAATAAATTCTTTGCGTGTATATATATATATATATATATATATATATATATATATATATACATATATATATATATATACATATATATATATATATATATATATATATATATATATATATATATATATATATGTAATCGAAGGTTTTCGGGCATCCCGTGTATGTGCTGAGTCCCTCTCAGGACTGTAAGGCAGCTGACGTTTCGGTGAAATCTCATTCACCATTTTCAAAGCTCACTCTATGGCGTCTACAAGCGAACTGACGCCTGCGACTCCGGTGTTGTCGGTACCGTGTGCGCGTCGGACGCGTTCGTTTTCCGAATGGTTCCGGACCATCAGGTGGTGAGACCTGCTGCGCGTCATCGGTCCTGTTGCCAGTGTTTGTGGTTGTGTTGCCGAGGTACTGGTTGATGTTTTGTAAGCAGATTTTTCCAAGTATTAGGCACACGTTGGCTATCATCTCTGCTATTTAAGTTGTTGGGCCTCTTTGCAATTTCAATAGCCTCCCTTATAACTCTTGTGGACAGGTTTTCACATCTCGATAGCATTTTTGTTCCCGAGAAATTTATCTTATGTCCTGTGTTTAACCAGTGTTGGGCCAGAGCAGAAGAAGCTGTTTTTTGCTTGACAGCGTTCATATGTTCGTCTCTTCTGGCGCTTATTTTACGGTTGGTTTGGCCTACGTAAGATGAGCTGCACTCTCCGCATGGAAATTCGTACATTCCCTGGTTTTCTAGAGGGATTCTTTCTTTAGGTGTTGGCAAGAGATCTTTTACTTTACGGTCTGTGGTGAAAATGGTTTCAATGTTGTGTCTCCTGAGAATTCTTGCGAAAGACGAAAAGACCACCAAAACATTGATCAGGGCATATATATATATATATATATATATATATATATATATATATATATATATATAATGGTTTACTCTAAGAAAAAATATGGATGATATCCTTGGGGGTGAAAAACCGTAGTTTGACATTATTTCAAATCATAAGTAACTTTCATTTGGTTTTGTAAAAATATCTCACTTAGAACCTGAGATATTTTAAAAATACTGTTTTTAGGGGTGAATTTTAAGGGCGGTTTTTAATGAATCTTCGCAGATAAAAAAAATACGTGTCTCTTATTTTTGTACCCGCTCCAACATATTGAATTCATTAAAATCGAAGCCGGTCACTTCAGGTACCTTCCTGGTTAATAGGACAAACCTTTTTTTCCTATTAATTTATCAGGAAAGATGGTCAAACTAGTCGTGGCTAGGTTAAGTTTTGTATTACTATAAAAAACCCTTTTTCAATATTTCTTTCACAAGGCAAGGTAAGAGTTTTTTTTATCCCTAATTATCTTATTGAGTATCAAATTCTTTATATTAAGATATTATGTATGTGTCAATTAAGTTATAATAATTAAGGGATTTTCTCTGTCTTGCATACATTGAAGACTACCACTAAAGTAAAATCGTTCTTACTGTTGTACCGAATGGTACCCAAAGGTGACAGTTTTAAATTAGACGAGAAAAAACGCAGATATTATGTTTGTGTCCCAACTTGCACTTTTAGGAGAAAATTTTAAGATCCTAGTATTTCGAAAGCACTTGTACATAATCATAGGAGTTTTCGTTTAAAATATTCCCAAAATTCAGGTAGAAGCGACTTTTGCCTATTAAAAAATATTCTTGGTAAATCATAAATTTTTTAAACTATCTATAATTATTTAGTTCTCATCAGATATAATATATTTTTTTATTAGCTGTTAAACTGAAATAAAGGACTACTATTGACTAATATTGTTGTGTTTTGTATACATTATTTGATATGTAATTATAGTAGGGCTTATATTTCTTAGAGTAATAAAATATATTGAAAAGTGCCTTAGACGTTCCAAAAATTTCTTGAAGTTAAAATAAAGAAGATAAATCTACAACCGTCAAAATTTTTATTAGAGATTTTTTTGATTCATGTAGGGTGAAAAACATTAGCTATTATTGACGGTTGCCATTGGTCTGTGAACTTTATATGACATTATTTAATATTAGATCAGTGTAATTCGCTGAAATTTTTATTAAAGTAAAAACAAACGACGATTTGTTCTTACATAAAATGCGCCATATCCATTTCAAAGTTGGATTTTTTCAGTCAAATTTAACTAGACATGAATTGAAGGGAAAGTCTTAGTGCGAATTAGTTAACCTCTTTTACAATCAACTTTGTGGTTTTTAATTTCCCTGGGGATTTTGTCGTAAGCTCAGTCATGATATGTTCTGCATTTTATTCATAACAACACTTCTCTCAGCTTTGAATTAGACAACACTTGGAGCTTTAGGAATTTTTAATACAAATTTTCCAATCGCTCGTGATGTATTAAAAGTGTTCTAGGAAACACGACAGTATAGGCAGTTTAGATTACTTTAGACTTGCTTGGAATGGTATGTAGAGTTTCACTAAATTTTATTAGACATTTTATTAGTATATACTTCCCAATGATTTATCAAAAACAAATCTATGCATCTCGTAATAGATTGGGAACCTAACACAAAGGTAATCAGTCTCAAGACTAAAACATTTTTTTATTTAGCAAGCAAACAGCCGCTGTATCGTCGGTTTATGTTAAGCGTGTTTATACAATTCAATTTCAATGGCCAGTCACATTACATATGAATGGTGTAAACAGAAACTCAATATTCAAAGTGATCATAAAAAACATTTAAGTCGCATTTTATTACGTAACTCAAAGCTATTATACAGGGTGTTTGGGAAAATGTGAAAAATCTCCCGGATATGAAAAAAACACGTGAAAGGAATACTACAAGTTCATATAAACTTTTTTCGTATAGGCCTCTTCTTCTGAGATATGGGCTCCCAAAGAGCTGTAATGGAATCAAGTTTTTTACACATTATTATTGAATCACCATGTATATTTCAATTTTTTTAATATGATGTATACCAGGTAAGACCCTTCAAATTACTATCCAAGAAAGTGTTGTTATTATTACTCACAGCTGCAGGGACGGACTAGATTTTGTTTACGTCCTGTATAATAAGATCTTTGGACAACGTCTTTTACATACCTTTAACTATTGACTAAAAATTAAGTACTCTTCATTCACGTCATTTTATTTACACTGTTAGTCCCCTAATTTCTGTCGGGTTGAATATGGAAAAGAAGAATTTTCTTCTGTCACCATAGCTTCAATAAAAAGTTAAACTAACTGTTAGTAAAAACTTCGTAAGAGGGTTTACCATGGGCTCCCTGAAGTCTGATATACTCGCGGTTACGACGAATTGAGGTACTGCTGTACCCGCCATATTAACTCAGCATTGTTCCTTATTTGATCACAATGAAATGTGATTCTCCGTAGTAATTCCTCCCTACTATCGACCGGAGTGGAATACATTAAGGTTTTGAGGTATCCGCACAGGTAAAAATTCAACGGCGTCAGAAGAACGAGAAGGCCAGGCAATAAGTCCTCCTCTAACTATACAATGGTTTGGATAGACGTTATTTAGGTGCTCCCGCACAACAACGCTGAAATGAGTGGGGCTCCATCGTGCATGTAGTACATGTTTCGGTGGGTTTCCAGTGGTAAATGCTCTACTAAATCGTGAAAAGCGTTCTGAAGGAACTCCAAATAAAGTTTCGTTGTACTGGCAAATGAATGGTTCAATCAAAAAATTGCCAATGTTTCCTGCTCAGACATTAATTGATTGGAACTGATCTTGATGATGTGAAACAACAATTATATGAGGATTTTCATCAGCCCATACATGTAAGTTATATAACTTTATGATACCATTTTTGAAAAACCCTGCTGATCCGTGAAAATAATAGTGCTAATTAAGTTTACATTATTTCGTTGCTGATGCAATAGCCAGTTTGCAAACTGCATCTACGGGGAAAATCTTCAGGAATCAGTTCATGCCTTTTTTTCACATAATATAGACATAACAGCTGTTCTTGAAGAACTTTAGGTACTATTGTTTTTGATATATTAAACTCCGCTGATAATTTTCGAGTGCTCGTTGAAGGAGTGTCATCTACAGCATTTAAAATATTTTCCTCTAAATGCGGCGTACGTACTGTTTTTCCCTGACCAGCATCAGTACTTCTTTTCCCAAAATTTCCTAAAATTTGGAGGAAATTTAGTAATATTATCTTTTTAAATGGAATATCTCACTTAGACGTTGGCCAACTCGTTGAAATTTCTGATCTGGAAGAGTACGATAAGGATATCTATCATGATATAACGTCCTGCCTTCCTAAGGATTGCAAGATGCAAGACCATACATCAGATGCATATCTGCATACTTATTAAACGTGTATTCCATATTTCGAATTATTTCACAATTAATTTCACCACGAGATCTAAAAATCAGTAAATTAATATCCAAGTAAAGAATCAATGTGTCAGCATTGTGAAAGTTGACAAGTTCTAAAATGCAGGATATTCATTTTTTTTCGTGCCTAACAACATTTGCAACAACAATACTTTGTTTTTGGCGCCGATAAAATAAAACGCACATTTTTTGCGAATCTAGGTCGAACTGCAATTTACAAAATTAGACGTTTTTAACTAAAGAGCTAAACTCTAATTTTGGATTGAATTTTTATTATCATAAGGTTAAAGGTTGAACATTTGATAGGAACCAAGATGTATCGTTTATCGAAATACACCAAATACAGGGTGCAAATTAAATGACATTTTTTCGAAAACAGTTAGGATTAGCGACATGAATGAAGAGTACTTAATTTTTAGTCAATAGGTAAAGGTATGTAAAAAAACGTCCAAAGTTCTTATGATAAAGGCGGTAAAAAATGGGGTCATGAGAGCTAGTCCGTCCCTGCAGCTTTAATTTGCAACACAACAGTAATTTAAAGGGTCTTACCTTACATCATATAAAAAAAATTGCAATATCCCTGGTGCTCCAATGAATATGTGTAAAATACTTGATTCCATTGTAGCTTTTTGTGATTCCATGTCTCCGAAGAGGACGCCTATGCGAAAAAAATTTATATGAACTTTTCTCGCATTTTATGTGCTAAGAGATATTTTGAAAAAGCACTTTCCCACATTTTTTTGAATATGGGATAGATTGACAGTATCAGTCATTGTCAAAACTTATAGTAGTCTTGTCTCGACTTGATGTCATTATTAGTCAAGACAAGGTGAGATTAAAGGTGTGGTTCGACTTGACGTGAAAAGAATGGGATATTTTATTCAATAGATTCATTTTTGTCTTATTTGATTATGTTACTGACATTAGAGTTGTAGTAGTACTAAGCCGGTAACTTTATCTTAAGTTGTTACTTGCCCTACCGCTTAAACAAATAATTCCTATTTTCGTTATACGCGTGATTCTACACACCGAAGATTTCTATAAAAACTAGTCTGGATATTGAACCGTCGTTTTCTTTTAACATAAACGGCCGTAAATACTAGTTTGCATGCCTATCCGAAGCTCGTATTATTAAACATGGTGGCATAGAAGACTTAACAACGTTTTTATAAATTATATTTCCAGGGCTTAACAATTTATTTTTGTATTTATACTAAATAAGCAATTGTTCCATTGTTAGGTTTAAGAGTTTTAACATTTTCAGTTGGGTGGTAGGGTAAAATGCCAAAGAGATTTTTCAGGAGTTTACTTAATTTTTTTTTCTAAAACGTCGACCATTACCAAATCTGTTGAATTAAAAAAAACCCAGCACGCCAACTCCGTAATGGTATAGAAAAGAAATTTCTTTGCTATTTCTTTCTATTATGGAAAATCATTCAAAACTTACTCTATAAGCACATTCAGCAACGGTCGGGTATATCCGAACAAGCAATCGTGGTATAGAAATAGAAACAGTCTTTGGATTCTTGCTGTTCGTCTATCTCTCTCAAAGCAATTTAAATGCTGTATAAGTTTGTCTGATTTTTTTCCTGATTTACGGTGTTTGAATTTGTGGTTATGTTGAATGTGAGATATATTTGTTTCTAAGAATGAAATGAAGTTCATAAGTGTGTTTTTATATTTTATTGAGCTAAAAGTATAGATTTACACGTTATATAAGAAAAAAATAGCAATAATTATTTTTATTTCTGTTCATTTCTTAACGTTAAGAGTCAGAACAATAATAAATTATTAGAGCTTAATTAAGAATATATATATATATATATATATATATATATATATATATATATATATATATATATATATAGATATTATATATCCAATTGAAAGTCTTTAATTCCGTTTTACGGAGCTGCACAAACTTCTGACAGGGTTCAGGTAGATGCCGGTTGAGCACTCAAAATATCCCTCTACTCTTCAATACTTTATACAAAATACATAAATATCGGATCCATATTTTCTAATAGGTAATTTATTTAAGAAATAGTCTATAGTTAAATAATTTAAAATATAATATTGGAGATTTAACGATAAAAATTTTTGGTCAATTAACCTAAAAAATTCCAAAGTAAATATGTTTAGTATTTGTTTTTTAATTATAAAGTCCCTAGGAAAGATAAATGTTTTTAGACATGGTAGTTTGTAGTTATTTCTATGCGAACTAGCCCGAAGTTGTAAGGAAAATATCCTAGAGAGTAGGTTCCGTTGATAGAAAGAAGTTTCTATTTCTACCTTGTTACGGAGTTCGCATGCAGGTTTCCCAGGAAACTAAATGATTTTGCGAAGAGTTTTAGTTTTCCGGGTCCTTATTAGTTTAGGATCATGTATGAAAGATCTTCCCCCTAATTTATTAACATGGTCTAACCTTCGAACCTTTTTAAATTAACAGAAGATTATTTAAATTGATAAGATTAACAATAAGCGAAGCAAGTTTTAAATTCTTAAAATACAAGCACAATTTTTTTTTCTAACACGTCGGCATAAGACGAGAATTTCTGCTCTTCTCGATCCCTCTACTCTCGTCTTTTTTCGATTTCATTGTCGAGAGTAAATGCTGACGACACGACATTAGATCGAGTGACTAGGAATTTTGTCTTATATATGGTACATCAGCTTTATATACAGTATCAGCCATACGTAAAGCAACTTTTAATAATTTTTATTTTCTTTATTTTTTTTTTAAATCGAAGTTGATCGTAAGTCTGCTAAATTATATGTTATAATAATGAAATAACTTTTTAAGGACAAAATTTTAATCTACAAAATTTTATATGCCTAAACATTTTTCAAAATACATGGGTCAAAAGTAAAGCTACTAAAACTAATGTTCATTCACATAAAAAATATTATAAATCATATTGAATATTTGGTGGCATATCCTTTGCTCTTGATGACTGATTCACATCTCTTCCTAGATTTCAAAAGTTATTCGATGTAGGCCTCGGGTATTGATTTCCAAATTCTTTTAGAATTTCTTCATTAAATTCAGATAGTTTGGCCAGGTTTTTTTTTCATGAATGCTTTTATCAACTTCATCCCATAGATTTTCAATCGGGTTAAGATCACGGCTTTGGGGCGGAAACACCATAACCCTGACTTTATTAGCAGTCAACCAGTCTTTAACTAGCTTTGAGGTGTGCTTTCGGTCCTTGTCATGTTGAAAAACCCAGCTTAAGCTCATGTTGTCTTCTGCCCCCGATAGCATTTGGTTTCCCAAAATGTTTTGATGAACAAAACGATCCATAATTCCATCAATTTTAACCAGTGGGCCTATACCAAATCCTCCTAAGCAACTCCAAATCATGACACCACTACCACCGTGATTTATGGTGGATTGCATATACTTCGGATCAAACCTTTCATTTACTGGTCTTCTAGACCAACAAATTCCATCTGATCTGAATAGTTTAAAGCGATTTTCGTCTGAAATCAGCACTGTTCTCCATTTTTCATATGTCCAGTTAAGTTAATGGTTTCTTTGCTGACTTTCTGCCATATAAACCTGCTTCCTTTAGTCTTCGTTTTACAGTGTTCACTGATATTGAAACATGTCCCAACTGTTGTTTAATGCGTATAGCTCTAATAAATGGATCTTGAACGACCAACCTTTTTATATTTCTATCCACTACTTTATTAGTTTTTCTTCTTCTGTCACTTTTAGGAACTTCTTCTAAAGTGCCCCTTTTATTAAAATTGGAAATAGTTCTGGAAACTATTGATCTATTTAAATTTAAGTCTTTTGCAATTTTACATTGCTTCTCTCCATTTCTTAGTTTTTCTAAAATTATTTGCTTTATTTGCAGCGATAAATGTACACACCTGGGCATTGTTAATCTTTACACTCTTAAATTCAGCATTAATAAACCAAACAGCAGAAACAAAAATGAACAAAAATGAGATATTAAATTTAGTTGCTCTCCACATGAGCTACTCCAACAAGAAAATAATTATCAGCAAAGAATGTAGTCTCACAAGATTAACTAAAACATTGCGATAATTTTGTTTGGCAAATACCAAATCTTATTTATATTTGAATTCTTGAAAATTATGGTACAAAATATTTTTATAAGGTTGTTTTATAAAGGGTGTTTTTTATAGAGGTATAAAACTTTAAGTTGGCAACACTTTTTTAGCTGGCGGCGATTTTGTCAGCTGTCAAGTGATTTAGTTTGGTTTGGCATTTCAACATGAATAGACTGACGCCTGAACAACGCTTCCAAATTGTGCAAATTTATTTTGAAAATCATGGTTCTGTTCGAAATACGTATCGCGCACTACGTCCATTTTACGGTCAACATAATCGTCCATCAAAGCAATTAATTCGATTAACTATGGAACGTTTTCGCACCACGTTTACTCTAAATGATAATACGCATCCACAGAGACGTCGTACAGTGCGTACAGAAGAAGTCATTGCTACTGTAGAGCGTAGCGTAGCGGAAGACCAGAATCAGTCTATTCGCCATCGTGCACAGGAATTGGATATGTGTCCATTCACTTTATGGAAGATTTTGCGAAAAGATCTTGGTTTGCGTGCTTACAAAATCCAGCTAGTGCAAGAATTGAAGCCACACGATCACCTAGCAAGGCGTAAGTTCGGTGAATGGGCCCAAAATAAGATTGCCGTTGATCCCGATTTTCATAAGCGAATTTTGTTTAGCGATGAAGCTCACTTTTGTTTGAATGGATACGTCAATAAACAAAACTGTCGTATTTGGAGTGATGGTAATCCTCAAGTGTATGTTGAGACACCGTTACATCCAGAAAAACTGACTGTTTGGTGTGCTTTATGGACTGGTGGAATCATTGGTCCGTACTTCTTTAAAAACGATGCTGGTCAGAACGTTACAGTCAACCTCTATAGAGCCATGATTACTGACTTTTTCGTTCATCAATTGAACAACCATGATGTTCAGGAGCTATGGTTTCAACAAGACAGCTCGTGCCACAATTGATTTATTGAAGGAAACGAAAGATCGTGCGACTTAACGCCGCTAGACTATTTTCTGTGGGGATATGTGAAGTCGCTAGTCTACGCCGATAAGCCCGAAACGATTGATCACTTGGAGGACAACATTCGCCGCGTTATTGCCGATATACGGCCACAAATGTTGGAAAAAGTCATCGAAAATTGGATCTCCAGATTAGACTACGTCCGAGCCAGCTGTGGCGGTCATATGCCAGAAGTCATATTTAAATTATAATGCCAGAAGGTTATCTTTCGAATAAAGTAAATTTCATGTCAATTTAAAAAATTCATCTTTGTTTTATTCCATATAAAAGTTCTATACCTCTATAAAAAACACCCTTTATATGTGCGCTAGTGTACATTGGCCCATAAAACAAAAACTCGTGTTTCCTTGTAGAAAATCTAAATATAATTTTTTTGTTTCAGGTGTCAGGGAAGCGTGCTGTCCATTTCGTAACGGACCCCGCAGGCTCTCCCCACTTCTCACGGTAGGTTATTATTTTAAAACAATGTTATATCATTAACAGTTATTTTTTCAAATCAATCAATCGTTATTTTATGTAAAGAATCACTATTGATTTTTTAGTTGCTCATACATATCTATTTTCGCTATGTGGGTGTTTTGGATTTCCATTGTTTTTGGATGTTAAATAATCATAACTATTCTACTCGGTGATGGTTTTTTATTTTTTACCGTTTTTTGGGTAAATTCTGATTACCTTTATTGAATATAGAATCTGAAATTATACTAGATATGAATGATATGTTAATTATCTTGTAAATTTGTAGGATTTGGCATAACGATTATCGTGAATTTTCTTTTTTACCAATGTTTTTAATAATATATAATTTTACATGTTTCATTGATTAATGTGTACAAGTATGGTTGGTAGAATTGACTTTTACGTCTCGTTGTTGTTCCCATAGGAATGTTCTTTGACTCTTGCTCCCATTGATATTTTCATTCGAATATCTCATATATTTTGTTCGTCCTGGTATTTCCGACTCTTTGGGTAATGCATTCAATGTTGGAGCCTTATTTTTTTAAAATTTATTTACAAACGGCGTTAACGTGTAGAATCTAAAGCATTGCATTCTTTTTTTCTTCTAGAACTTTGTTCATAAAATGATGATATATTTATTATCCGACTAAAATGTGGTTATCGGACTTGCATTGTCTTTATTTTTGTTTATTTTTACGACGTTCCGATTAGGTTGTATCTCTAATCTTTATCAAGTATAAACTGTGTGCTATTGTCTACCAAGTCTTTATACAGTTGACTTGTTTCTGTAGATTGCCTATTCTGTCTATGACGGTAAGTTTTCTCTAGATTAAGGTTCAGATCTGCTTTTCTAATCATTACTCTCGTAAATGATAATCTATCTCGATAAGTTTAATGTAGGATCAGTTACTATTAATGTAAAAGAAAGAATTCCGAAGATCTTCTGTTCTCATTTAATAAATTTTTAAATATTATTTACCTACCTCAATTATAGTTTCGGTTCCTGTTTGTTAATTCTATCGATAGGGTTTCAAACTATTCCTAAATTTTTTTCGTCGTTCATGATTTTTCCACTACATTTTTCAGTAGGAGTTGTGATATTATTGGAGTCGTTTTACAGAAAGAGAGAGAGAGAAAATGCACTTAAAGTAAGATCTATAGACAATATATTTAATCATTATTCAATTAGAGAAGAACAGAGGTACCTATCAATCTAAATGTTGCAATTATTTGACAAATAAAGGCAATGAAATCTTAAAACATATTTTTAACTCATGGAACATCGTATTTTAATTTTTCTTTTCCCAGTTTTAAATTAACAGATCTTGATAAAATAACTATTTCTTCGAAACTGCGTTTTAAATTAGTTAAAATTAAAAATTGATAAGATACACTACTCGTAAATATAAGCGATGATGTTCTTTTTTCATTCGAGTCCAGTTTGTCCAAATTAAAAGTCGAATTTATTCGATATAGCATATATTTTACCTTTTTTTATCAGTGATCTCATTGACAATTATATCGTTAGATATAATTTTTCCATTCTTTTATGTTCCATTTGATGTGAAATTAATTAAAATCGTATATCAATTTGAATTTTCGAAACTGAAAGAAATTTCATCCAAAATGATACGGTGTAGTTATGAAATTGTTTAGATACTTTGTTGAACTGATTATAGTAACAAATAAGTAAAAAATGTATAGGGTTATATCCAACGAATTCTCTGTAAAATTAACATATCTTCAAAACTAAGGTCCATTCTTTGAGTGCTGAATAACGTATTTTTGTTTATATTGGGAAAAGTGTTGATAAACAGTTCAAAATCTTTTTTTCTACACAACGATTCTTTGCTATCCTTTTCTAACTACAGTGTTTAAACTAGTATGACATGCTAATCGGTACGTCAATTCTACAATAAAGAATTTTTTCCATAAGTAAATAATATTTAACAATATTCACGTATAAAAAATAAGTTCTTTAATCTTCTTTTTATTAATATTAATTATAAACTTCGTATTCGTAATATTTTCTAATATGTAAAATCACTCAAAAGAGTCAAGACAAGCAAAAAACTGAAAGGAAAATTAAATAAAGATATTTGTCTGTTAAACATCAAAAAAGCCTCTCCTCTACATACCATAACAGCGTTTAAACAATTTTATAATTGTTTAAATCTACTGGTATAATCGAATCTTAATTCGGACAGTACATTTTAATGTATATTTGCGATAAAAGGATCGAATGAAATATAATATTAAGGGATTAATGCGCTATTTTTAATGATGGGTTAAATTTTGTTCTTCTTCTTCTTCTTCTTCTTCTTCTAGGTAGAACGAAGTTCTGTTATCTACACAATGCCTCATCGATCCTCGTTTGACGTCGAAATCCAGCTGTCTCTCCATCTTTTGGGGGGCCGTCCAGGCGGCCGTTTGGTGTTTAGTTTCTCTCTCATCACGGTTTTTACTAGTCTGTCATCGTCCATTCGTTCCACGTGATCTCTTTACTGCCTACGACGGTTTCGAACCCACTTCACAACATCCCCCACTCCGCTGTCCTCGCGTATTTTTGCGCTTCTTATTCTATCTCTTAAACTTGTTCCCGTGATCATTCTCAGCCTTTTCATTTCTGTGGTTCTCATAATTTGTTTTGTCTTTGTTGTTTCATTTCTTGTTTCTGCGCCGTAGGTCAGTATCGGTCTTACACAGACCTTGTAAATTCTTGCTTTGCTCTCAACCGCCATATGTTATTGTTCCAGATTTTGCTCATTTTATTTAAATAATAAAAATAGTTAGACATCCCATTTTCTAAATTCTTGATTAACTTTTAATTTTTTTAAATTATTTTTACGTATGTTATGGTACTTTTAAATTTTACTTGGTTTTCTAAACTTATTTTATGTAATTAAAAATTTCTGTTGTGAAAAAAATTACACACTTTGAGACTTTAGAATGAGGATTGCATACCGGTATTTTAGACTTTTATAAGTTGTCTTTAGTTGTAAACTTCAAACGTAACTTTTGTGAGTGTTGATTCATTTTGGGCAGCTACACTATTTTTACTAGTATCAAGGCTTTTAATCTACTTTTATAATTTTAATTTTCCTTCAAAAGGGTCTGGTGTTTTACACAAATAATAAAATTTTACAATATTGGACACAACTGGAAGTTTTAACTGCTGGTTATTAGGTCGAATTTAGGTCCACATCTTTTTAGTGAAAAATTGATTTTACATGGAATATATTTTGAAATGACAGTTGCAAAAACTATAGATTTTGCTCTGTTAAAAAACAACACGGGTTTATGTTATATCCTCGAAAAGTTATATGTAGTTCAGGTCAGGTTCAATCTAATAATATTAATATTTATATATATTAAATATAATAATAATTTAATATTTAGAAAATCAACAAATCCTTGATTATATTTGAGTTAGGCATATGAAAATATATTAGAAGTTAAATGGAATAAGCGTGGGATCCTAAATATATATATATATATATATATATATATATATATATATATCAGAAGTAAACATTTTATGACTTACAGAAATTATTACAGAGCTTTTTCTTGTTCCCAAAATATATTTAGGAAATCTCTAACTGTTCACTCCATATATACACACAATTCTGATTTCATGACTATCAAATATATATCGCATGAAATTCATGATAGATTTTGCTGATAAAAATATCGGCTTGGTAAACTGAAACTATCCTATAAATCCTAATATCGATTTTCTCGAGCAGCTTCTTATATAAACTTGTGTCGCTATAAATGTTGACAGTTCATATTTTCGTATATCCCAACCCCATGCTAAAATGGTTTCAATTTCCTTCCTTTTTCTCGACGTTGATTGGCAGAGTCTCGGTTTAACCGTGTTCGCTTCGAATGGTAAACATTCCGGAATTTTAAATTGGCCTTTACCGTTTTACAAGACGTAAAAGATTAGTTGGTGTTTATCGAAACATATGTTGTGAATAATTTTATGTAATTTTTCATAAAGAACGCTTTTACTAAATGCATCTGGAGCAGATAAATTGATCAGGAATTTATCTGCAGAGTATTAATTATTGTATAGAAAAAATCACTTCATGATTGTCACCAAACTTTCTAGCAGGGATTTAAAGGAATATGACTAGCAAAAAATATTTCTAAGATGCGTTGATAAAAATCCATTTTTTTTTGTATTAGAAAACTCAGTGATCCAGCTGATTAACGCCATTGAAATTATCAGTTATTGGATGAAATAAGATGTTCATGTTAAAAATCCTCCACTTGGAAGCCTTCATTAGGAACGCAGGTACCCCAAGGACAGAATTAATGACATTGGAAAGGCTATTATTAATTTAGATTAGTTGTCATTAATTGACATTGCGGATAATCTCTTTTGCTGAAAGTGTTAATATCTGAAAATATCTCTATGCATCTCTCAGCTACATCGAAGCCTAGGCCTCGTTGGGTCCTTTACATCTCACCATAACTGCAAGCCATTCGAGGCCGATCGCCTTTGCCGATCCAAGCAGCCTAGTTAGTTGAATCTGCCCAACGGCTTCCGGTAACAAAATTGTATCCCCGAAATATCTCTGTTGCAATCCGTTGGGAACGTGACACTTTCTGAGAATATGGTAGATATTTTCATCCTCCTCCAGATGGCCCCTTAGGTGACAATGTCTTGTCAACAGTCCCATTACAATTCGCAGCTTTGTTCTTCCTTAGGAGCGAAGCCGCCTAGTAAGCCGTGCATTAGGTCTACTTATATGTTCCTTTGCACCCCTTATTCCAGGAGCTCCCCGCTACGATTCAATAAATTTACTTAGAATTTTAATTACTTTTTGCCAACGGCAATTGGGACAGGTAGAATTGGTTAGAGTTCATATGGTTCAATTGCGCACCCCAACTTTGCCGGACGGTCTGCCTCCTCATTTCCGTGTATACACGAGTAACCTGGGAGTTTGATCTTGTAGTTATTTTTTGTCAGACTGGTCAGTACACCAGTCGCGAAATTACGACATTGGATTTCAGTGTCATTATCGCAGCCCTACTGTCTGAGCATATATCTATTATCCTATTCCTGCTTATGTTCTTCCATAGAGATCAGGTGGTGACACTAGATCATCGATGCTTAGATTTCCATTGGGCCCTTTACATCCCACCATATCTGCAGGTTATTCGAGGCCGATCGCTTTTACAAATCCAAGCAGCCTCGTTGGTTAAACTTGCCTAACTGCTTCCGGTAACAAAATTGTATCTCCGAAATATCTCTGCCTCAGTCCGTTGATTGCTGGGCACTCTCTGAGAACATGGCCAAAAGTTTCATCCTCCTCCAAACACCATCCGCATGTCGGGTTGTCTTCGACACCGATTCTATGAAGATGGCCCCTAAGGTGACAATGTGCTCTCAAGAATCCCACCACAATTCGCAGGTCTTTTCTTTCCAAGGAGAGAAGCTTCTTAGTATGCCGTGCACTAGGCCCAGTTATATGTTCCTTAGCACACCTCATTCCAGCAACTGAGATGATAAACAGTCTTCAGGGACTCGTTTTCTGTGTATAAGTGAAGAGGAGGTAGGTTCGCCAGGACTTCCAGAGCCCTGGTGGGAGCAGTCCTCATCGCACTCAATATTCCCACACAAGCCATTCTCTGAACTTTGTCAAGTTGAAGAATGTGTTTGCGCTTTGCGTACGTTATCATGGAGCGGATCACCATAGTGTATATCAAAAATAGCACTTTAGGTGTCAGTCCCCATGTATACCTAAAGACTCGTTTACAAGCCCAGAAAGCAGATATGGCTTTCTTGGATCTAGCCTCAATATGATCATTTCAGCGCAGTCGTGAGTCCAGAATTATTCCCAGGTACTTAACTGTCCCCTTAAGTTGAAGAGTCCTTCCCACTAATGTAATTGTACTTTATCAAGTTAAAGACGCTTTGTTGTACTACAATAGTGGTGTACATGACCATGGAGCGGATCACCATAGTATATATCCAAAATAAAACTAGGTGTCAGCCCTATGTGTACCCAAAGGCTTGTTTACAAGCCCAGAAAGTACATATGGCGTCTTGGTTCGAGCCTCAATGCTATCATTTCGACTCAGTTGTGATTCCAGAGTTATTTTCAGGTATTTAACTGTTCTCTTGTATTGAAGAACCCCTCCCTCAATGTAATTTTGGGGAGTTTCCCCGTTTTTATCTTTTTTGTAAATAGTTTCACTTCGGCCTTGCCCGAGTTTATTCCACGGCTTTCAATGTAGCATCATCGTTCCGCGATCCGGGGGGCTTGCCTAATTGGTCCTCCCAGTTCTCGGATATTGCGACCAAGGCACAAAATGACTAGGCCGTCCTCATAGGCACTTGCCTCATTTACTTCTCTCAGCAAGCTGTCCACCACAAGGCTCCATGACAAAGGCGATAAAACTCCTCCCTATGAACAGCCTTTGGAATTGCTTTAACTGAACCATTGTTAAACTCAGCATATATAAGTCTCTGAGTCAACTTTGCTGTGATCCACGCTATTCCTGTCGGTTTAGAACCTCGTCTTTGCTAAGGCTGATCGACCATTCGACAGCGCGTTTTCAATCCTTGTGACGAGTCGCAACCCTTTCGCTTTAACTTACACTTATAGTCATGATTCCGTTCCGGGGTTTTCTCCCTCATATTGATTTGAGCCTAGAAAGTGCATTCTTAGTAGCTTTCCTAGGGTCTCCTCTTCTGTCATAGTTTTACCTACTTCAGGAAGAACCAGTGCTCCAATCCTGGTACCAGGATTTCTTAATAGTATTTTGCAGAGGCGTGATGCTGAGGGTATACTTGCTATGCCCTCGCAGTATTTCTTCAATACGTTCCTCTGTAAGTCCCTTATTTGTTTCTTATATTCTCTCTGAGCAGTTTTGTATTCTTCCCAGTTAAGTTCTGTTCGGTGTATTAGCGCTTTTTTAAAAAGCTTCAAAAGTAACATGTGTCCGATGGTTCTCAATTTCAGAGATCCACCAGAATTTTTTAGAATTCATTGGTCTTCATCTTATTTGACAGATAGCCTCATTCTCTCAAAAGAGATCTCTCAAAAGAGATCTCAGTTTGTAGTCCTAGGGTTTCGGCATCCCGCTATTGCTACGTCTTGCTCAACGTAAATTTCAAATAGGATGTACCGGTGATCTGACAACGAGACCTCGGACTAATTTCTCATTTGTTCACCATATTTGAAGAATGAATCGTTTGATCTAAGGCAGACTCAGCTCTACTTGTAATGAAAGTAGGCATGTTCCCATGATGAAATTTATGAAATTGTGTTATATACCTGTTCCAACTACTGTTGGTAAGAGAGAACTAAAACTGTTGCTGGAAAGCAAATTTATTGAATGTTGGAGTACCGAGAATGAGATGTGCTAAGAAACATGTAATTTGACCTAATGCGGAGCTTCTTTTCTTGAAGAGGAAATAACTGCGAATCGTGGTGAGATTGTTGACGTGATATTGTTACATGCGAGACCATCTTCATAGGACTCCCGTCGCGAATTACCCGGACTACAGATAGTGCCTGGAGGAGGATGATACTGCTTGATCATGTTCCCAGGAAGTGCCCAACACTCGACGGACTATGTTGAATAATATCACCCGAAGCAGTTAGGCAAGATGAAGTAACGAGGCGGTTTGGATTCGTAAAGATGACTGACTTCGAGTAACTTGCGGTCATAGTGGGATGTAATCTCCCCCCTCCCCCACTCACACATTCAAAATCGATTATCACCACTCTTATTCATTCATTTATTTAATGGTATATAAGTAGTGTTTATTTTTTGTTTCATTATTACATTCCTGAATCATGCCTATAAGTGGCAAATAAACAAACAGTTTTCAGTAATGGATATGAAGATCTGAAGAAAAAAAGTATACCAGATGAACCAAAGTAACGGAATTATGAAGAACAGGCCTGTCACCACGTTTACTTTATATGGCTTCACATCGCTGATTCTTAATTTGCAAATAAGAATTGTTTACATCAATAAAATTAATCGCACATACAATGAATATACCAGAAATAGGTTTCCGAAAAAAAATTGTATTTACATTTTCAAATTATCAATTATATCAAAATAACATTCTACCATAGCCTGTCTGTCCTATAAAAATGGAGATAATATAATATATTGAAAAATAATCGCACTTTTTGTTCTCCGTTAAATGTTCTGGTAAATTTTGCTCCCTAGCATCAGCTTTGTATGGTTAATATTTTCAAGACTGCTATTATATAATATACTGTACTTGTTTATGGTCGTCCAAATGAATTTTAACAGTCACTATTTTTTATGAATCAGTTCTTTGGTGGATTGGTCTTGGTTCTTTACTAGTATGGTCCCTTCGATTTCGCTACAGTCTTTAGGGAAATATTTCGAAAGGAAGAGAAAAAATTAGAAAAAAATAACATATCACTCAAAAACTTTGCAATAGCGGATTTACGTTAATAGAAATTATTTGTTGTATTTTTGGTAAAAGAAATTAACACTTTCTCCTATTTACTTTTTTGACTAGTAAGATGTGTAAAATGTTGGATGATGAAATAAGAACCGTCGCACAGGATCTGGTTAACCTTTTTTTAAAATTACTCAGAACATGGTAATCTAACGGTACACCTGCGACAATTCTCTAATCCATGAATCAGAATCTGTGGACCTCATACCTATAAAGCCTAAACCCACAAACCCAAATCTCACAAACCCTAACTTCGTTAAATGAAACCAAATTCGGGCCATTGGGTCCATAGATGTAGGGTTCATGGATTAGGGTATTGTCGCAGGTGTACTGTTAGAATACGTTGTCCTGAGTAATTAAAAAAAGATTTATCCAGATCTATTAAGGTTTGGGTCTTATGCAGACTTTTGTCCATTTTTCCTCACTATGCTCCGGAATAATTGACCTGTATACATGAAAAAAATACATAGCGGTCGAATGTAGAACCTCCTTCTTTTAGAAGTCGGTTAAAAATGATATTCATATCTTTGTAGTCGGTTATTCCCCTGTGTGTTACAAGGGGACAAATAAATCGAACATTTTTGAGTTATTTGAATTGTAAAAAATTTCAAAAATATTAACAGGCGCTACCTGATTTTTCGTGCATTGAAGCTCTAAAAACACAATCTGACACTGTTTTTAGTTTTTGAATAAAATTTATATAATTTCTTTTCCCGTGTATTTTACATTTATAAAATGCAAGAAGGTTGCAGTATATTGGTTTATTTATTAATTACATGTAATAAAGTTACACCTGCAAAAGAAACAACCAATATTATTTAATTAAATATTTTTAAAATATGAATACAAAAATTTTAGTTTGTTAATTAAACCTAGCTGAGTACTAATTTTATTTATACTCTCAATTATTTCAAAAGTTTTAATATTTTTGTTGTTTGAAGTTATTCGAACAATTTAAAATTATGTATTTACTGTAAAATTCTTTTTAAATAAATTAACATTTTCGAAACTTAATTTCTGCAATTAGTTCGAACATTAAACTACAAAGTTTTAATTTATTATTTGCAACTATTAAAAAGGGAAGGAGGTTAAACTGATGAATATTTTCTGTTTTATTTTTATTTTACAAACTTATTTTTAAAGATTGTTTCCCAATATGATGGGTAATTTTTGTCAGTTACGGGGAAAACAAAGAACTATTTTTTTCTCACAAAACTAAAATAAGTTTTCCTTTGAAACCCCATTCCAATTATTCTTGGCCAAAATATCTGTCTGTTATAATTTTTTGACCCTGATGTTCTTTCCACTTAATCCCTCACCTTTTTTCTGATAACATCTAATGCCTCTGTGTCAAACTTTTCACGTTAAAGCTAATGGTTTGATTTTTAAATTTTAACGTCTTGTCGCTGCTTTCTGCAACAAAGTATTGCGAATTCTTACGGGATGTATTATATCAATTGAGTGAGAGGGAGAGAGAGTGAACTTAAAAAAAGATGATCTATAGTCAATATATTTAATTAATATTCAACTAAGGAAGATTAGAGATGCCCCCAGTCGAAATATTGTAATTATTTGACAAGTAAAGGCAGTGGAAGCTTAAAACGTATTTTTAACCCGGGAAAACGGGGAAAACGAAAGAACATTCTTTTATATTAAAATTAAGTTTTCCTTTAATAGTTTTATTAAGTACGCGGTTTGTCCCAAAAGTATCGAGCCTACCTTCATATCTCCGCATTGGTGTTATTTTTTATCATCCGGTGAGTGACATCCTTCAAAGTAGTCCCCATTTAATTGAATAACACGTTCCCAGCGGTGTTTCCACTTCCTGAAGCAGTCCTGGAAGTCAGTTTTCGGAATTGCTTTCAGTGCATTCGTCGCTTTAGTTTGAACCGTCTTTTTGTCATCGAACCGGTGTCCTTTGAGCGGCATTTTTATTCTGGGAAAGAGCCAAAAGTCGCAGGGAGCTACGTCGGGACTGTACGAAGGATGGCGAAGCCGTACGACTTGGTGTTTTATTAAATAATGCTGCACAAAGTTCGATGAATTCGCTGGCACATTGTCGTGGTGAAGCAGCCAATCACCGCTTGTCCAAAGCTGTGGCCGTTTTCTTCTGACTGCGTCACGCAATCGTTTCAATACTTCAACGTTGTATTCTTTAGTGATCGTGTGACTTCTCGGGGTATATTCGTGATGCAAAACACCTTCATAATCAAATAAAACAGTCAACTTTGCTTCGACTTCGTCGTGCTTTTTTTTTGTCTTGGCGATTCAGAAAACTGTCGCTTTGTTTCGGGATCATAGCCATTAACCCATGATTCATCACCAGTAATAATCTTCTTGAGTACATTTTCATTATTAGAAACCATTTCCAAGTGGTCCTGAGCGATTTCAAAGCGAAGATTCTTCTGCTCTGCCGTTAGCAATTTTGGGATGAATTTCGCACATACGCGAGCCTTTGCCAAATTCTCGGTTAAAATTCTCCAAACAGTAGTTTTTGGTTTTCTAAGATCACTTTCTAGTTCGTGTACAGTCAACCGACGATCTCCTTCAATTGCAAGTCGCACACGCTCGACATTTACTGGTGTTATTGCGCTTGAAGGTTGGCCAGAGCGAGAATCACTGTCAACTGACGTGCGGCCATATTTAAACCGCTTGTACCACTCTTTTATTCTTGCTTTACTCATACACTCCTCTCTAAATGTCTTATTCATCATATTAATTGTTTCCGAGCACGTTTTTCCAAGATTAAAGCAAAACTTGATGCAAATTCGTTGACCTAATTTTTCCGTAATTTTTTACAATAACAAAATGCGACGAACGAAAAAAAAGACACTGGAAACAAACGCACACCGTTGATGAACTAACACGTCCAGTCGGTAACTGCGCACACCAACGAGCTTGTGAAGACTTACTGGTGACGCCCATGTCCCGCAGAGGTCGCTCGGAAGTTTTGACACTGAGATATGGATGCAGACTTAATACTTTTGGGACAAACCTCGTATATCTTTTAAATGGATTGTATTGATTAGTACCTTTAAAAGAATCGTTAAAGATTACTTAATATCGCAAAGCTTTTATAGCATTCAGAAGAATTTTGATAGTTGAATGTGTTTTTTGTATTATTAATTATGGTTAGAGCTAATTAAAAATTGGCTTTGAGGCTCGGAAGCAATGGGCCTCATATTTAACTTGATCCACACCTGTATATATATGTTTTCTCAGGACTAAATAAATATTTCATTTCATTTCGTACCAAAATTGATAACATACTACTATTTCTCAATACTGAAAACTTATTTTCATGTTCTTACAATAATTTTTGAAATTAGAAATTTAAAATTATTAATAGACGACTAAAGAGTATTCAAGATCTCAAATTTATGATTATGATAAATTTCATACAAGACACAATATTGCCGTATTCGAAAAGAAATTGTGACCCACTGTATATCATCTTTTAAAATTTTGAATAGTCTAAAATATAAGAAAAACCTACACACACAGAAATCTTTTGTCAAAATATTTATTTATTTATTGGAACGCGACATTGGAAGAATTATGAGGTGACCACCATACGAGTATATACACTGATATATAGACTTTGTAGACGAGAGGTTAAAAACTAGTATGAGATTTTTAATTTGAAAATAAGTGATTTTCATAGCATATAAACAACCTTAAATGTAACCTGAAAAAAACTAGTACATTGTTGTAAATATTAATAAATCTTTAACACATTACATTGCAGACACACGTTAGTGCATGTTCACAGGAAATTGAATTTTTTTAAAAGTGTGGCCAACTTATGGACTGTCAACATTTATCTCCATATATTTTCTAAAACGTTAAAACCAATTGACGACGTGGGCATTTATAGCGTAGCTTGGATCGGTTAAAATTTGGATGAAAGCTGAAAATTTATATATCTACATTATGTTTAAAATTATGATTCTTAGTAAGTAGTGAATACATTAGATATAAACATTCTGGTGTCAATCCCTTGAAATTTTACTAGACTCCTTCTGGTCCTATTTCCTATTTCCTTGGAAGTGATTTTACGGTTAGAGTCGTATTTCGTGTATGGAGAGATTTTTGCTTTTTGGCATTTTTACGTTCTAATAGATTTGATACCAGATAATTCTACAAGCGTCTAGATATACCACAATGAATATTGATTGCTAGGGATGTTCTATACTTTTAATAAAAGTACTGATAGTTGGTGTCGATCCGGATCATAAGATATGGCATCGACATAGGAAAACACCGTCAAAAAGGCAAAAGTAACAAGCTGTGCTACTATTCTCCTTATTTCATTCCATTTCTTCTGTCGAATTTATTCCTAAACCTCTTACTGTCCTTACAAAGTCTGTCTAGTTGGGAGGATATCAAAATTAGATTCTTTTATAGTGACATTTGATCAGTAAAAAGAGCACTCCAAATTTAATTAGTTCTTTCCTACAACCAATAACTGAACACTAAATATAAATAAACAGACAAAAACAGTCGTTACCTTACTGTCTTAAACTTTAATTGTGGGCATTTATTTGAACTTTTATTACACAAAAACAGTTTTTTCGTCAATATAATATTAGTTGGTATGAATCTGTTGTATAAGTAATGTTATAACTTTTTATCTTTGAAACTGAAAATTATGGTGCATTTTCACCATTATGTAGAATGACTAAAAATAGAAATTTTAGAGTATTTTGATAAATAAATGATTATAAAGCTCGAAAACCTGCTTAAATCTTATTACAAAGTTCCGAATTATGTTCACTTTTTGCAGGTAAAAACACTATAAATTTTTGATAAAAGTTCTGTAAATGCTTACTTTATCCAAGTAATTAAATGACATTTAATTATTTTATGTTTTTTTTTTCCAAAGCTTACCAAAAATATCTAAAATACGTATGCAGCTATCTCTATTTTCTTTTTATCATTTTTTGCCACTCTTGATATTTCCAACCAGATCTGTCTTTCAACTAACTAAAATGTTTGATAGCACAAATCACCCGATTAAATCAGCTTTCATTACAAAATTTAAATCAAAATTTCCACTATATTTATTATATGTGTGGCTTAAAATACTCAATTTGGTACAGGCCTTCCCTTTATAGCCAACAATACGCTTCTCAAAAATTTTGCCTCAAACAAATTTTAGAATGACACATGCCGAAATAAAACTATTGAAAATTAATGATGACCAAAAATACATTTTATAATACAAAAGATAAATAATATTTTTTTTGCCTAATAGGAAAATCTAATTATAATGGTCTGGTTGTCTTGTCTTTAAAAAATAAATAGCCTCCCATGTACAAATGAGAATTTAAAAAGTTTAAGTCATGTATATTTTCAAAGACCATGCAATTAAAATAGCATAGCAAATTTTTTGATCCCTACTTCTTGCCGAGGGGGAGGTATACAAATTTTTGTTTTCATTTTCGCCTCAAGTTCGTTTTTGGGTTAACTAAAAGCATGTATCTGCACAATTTCATTGAATTACTGAAACTAGGAAACGGACAATTTGGCAAAGATGTGATCCGCGGCTGAGCTATATCGCCTCCGAACCCATTATACCTATTTCAGTTACTGTTGGTAAGAGAGAACTGAAACTATTGCTAGACAGCAAAACCCCTGGAATAAGATGTGCCAAGGAAAATATAATTGGAGCTCATGCGCGGCTTACTAAGAAGCTTCTTTTCCTTAAGAGGAAAGAACTGCGGACCGTGGTGGAATGGCTGACGGGACATTCACCTGCAATGCCCTTTTCATAAGATTGGCGTCGCTGATGACCCGGTATGCAGATACATTTCGGGGATACAATAATATGACTCGAATTAGTTAGATAAGGTCAGGTAACGAGGCTCTTATTTATTCATTCATTCATTCAAGGTGAGGAACTGATGAAGTTACAAAGCGGTAACATAGAGACGGACTGACATGAAACTATAAGGGTTTCTAGCTGGCTACGTATAAACTTGTGTATAAGTCATACATTCATTCTCAAACATTTTTCCCAACAATTGGTAGGTCTCGGTAAATTTATTTTGATATTTGATCTTTATTCCATTGTATTTTTACGAGATATGTACTAAATAGAAGTTGCAAGTAGTCAGGTGACAGGTAGCAAACTAGTTTTGGATGATCTGGTTGGTGCTGACTAGCTTTTGATTGTTCCCCAAACGGAACTTTTATATTAAAATAATCAATATTAGTGAAATCCTCCTTCGAAATTTATACTTGCACGAAACGAGGGCAGCGCAATAATAACAAATTCGTTCATAATCAAAAACTTACGGATAATTAAAAATTCTTTGTTTTATTTCTTTCCGGAAGATCCATTCTCAGACTTTAGCGACTTCTGTAACTATGGCTCGCGGTCTTTGTGAAAAGTTTTCATTAACATTTGTTGTTTTAATACAATTCTATACAGGGTGGATCATTTTGGATGCTTTTATAGGCTATTTGGGAAACCGTAAAATATTTTTAAAATCTGATAAAGTAGTCCTGAGCTATTTTTTTGAGAAAATTATAACTGCGAAAACAAATTACGGCTTTACAGGGCGATTTTCGATTTTTTCCATTTTCTAAAATGTCCTATATTTTATTTATCAAAGCAACTACGATAAAACTAATAAGGTATCATTAACGTACTTTTTTCTGTAGAATCCAGAGACATAGTGAGATTTTTAATTTTAGTTTTATTTACGGATATATAATATCCAGTTTTAATGTTTTAAATGGAACACCCTGAATTGTTTTTTAATATATTTTTTTTTGGGATTTTGAATTATCTTTAAATTATGTTATATTTTCAATACAAATTGACAACAAATAGGCTAAAAAATATTGTGGCTGCTGGCGGCTCCGAGGAGCCAAGTTGTGCATGTCTACCTTAACACATTTTTAAAGATCAATAAGTTGTTAAAACACACTTAAACAAAACTCAAAAAAGCAAAAATATTAATAAAAAACTAAATTAACCACATTAAATGTTCAAACTGTTATCCATTGTTATCCAGACGCAGTTGTGTTTGCACTCCTCTGCTCACAGAGTTTTGAATATGTATATTAGTAATACTTCGCATAGCGGCCACAAAATTTTTTATAATTCTCCTAGAGTTCTATTTCTATTTAGACAGAATTTGTTTTTCATATACTCCCAAAAAAAGAAATCTAAGGAGGTTAGATCAGGTGACTTAGGTGGTCACCTGATTGGTCCATTTTTTTGCTACCATTTCTATGCAAAATTAGCGTTAAGGCATTCGACAACAATTCTCGCGTTATGAGTCAGGACTTCCTCATGTTGGAAATACAGTCTGTTACTTTCCACTAATGGCAAATTATCAATAAATGGGGCGATGTGTCTTACTGAAATGTCTAGGTAGGCTTGAGCATTTGAATTCCCGTCATATATCTCATAGGCCATTATTCTATTACCCAACACAGCGACCCACACATGAAATCCAAATCATCTTTGTGTTGCCCTATTTATTTGTTGGTAAGAGTTCTGATTTTCCCATAGATGAATATTATGGCGATTAGACATACCATCACTAGTTATTCTTGACTCTGTCCATATAATATTATTTAAGAGGGAAATCATTATCTCGTAACATATCCATGTACCAATTATAGAAGTTAGGTCTGCGTTCAGCGTCGCCAGGGAGAAGAACTGAGTTTTTTTTGCCTTGTAACATTTAACCTTATTTTGCATTAAAAAGTTTAATGGTTTTTTATGAGAAAACGCAACATTCATTTCAATCTTCGAACATACCCCTGTAAAATTAGCATAACGTCAGAACTGCGACCCGGTTGTTTGAACGCTGAATAACGTAATAATATTTTTATTTATATTTAAAAAGTGGTGATAAATAGTAGTTACTTCATTTCTTGGTACACACATACCGATTTTATGCTATCCTTTTCTAATCGCATTATTTAAAAGAGTATCATATGATAATCGGTACGTCAATTCTAGAAATGAAGTTTTGGTTGCCTAAATTAGTATTATTGTTATTTTCAGTATGTAAACAATATCTAACAATATTTACCAATAAAAATAAGTTTTTAAATCCTCTTTTTGTTAATATTAATTGTAAACTTCGCATTTATAGTAATTTCTAACACTTTAAAATACCGAAAAAAGTCACGACAAGCAATTAAATAAAAAAAAGATAAGTAAACATGTTGTTGTCTGTCAAACATCAAAAAAGGGTCTCCCCCACCGACCATAAACAGCCTTCAAACAAATCTATTGTTGTTTAAATCTAGGGTATGATCGAAGATTTCAATAGTGGATCTTCCGTAACACATTACATTTATAATTTTATTCTCTTTACCTTCTTTTTCATACGTTTGTGGTTGTTGCTTTTTAAAGGATCCAAAATTGATTAATTCCCCTAATCTCTTACAAATTGCCGGATTGGCTTGTTCGCGCTACGAATACCGTCCTAAATATAAATCAGAGGATTTCTACTAATGTTAATTACACTCAATATACCATTCTACCATATTATACTTTTCGAAATTTAGAAATTTTTCCATTTTGAGTTTTCAAACAGACAAATTGAAAGTTGACAATCTAATAAACCTCAAACTGACAGGCTTTAGTCGAATAAGTGATTCTTTTAAAGGGTGTTTTTTATAGAGGTATAGAACTTTTAAATGGACTAAAACAAAGATGAATTTTTTAAATCGACATGAAATTTACTTTATTCGAAAGATAACCTTCTGGCATTATAATTTAAATATGACTTTTTCCAACATTTGTGGCCGTCTATCGGCAATAACGCGGCGAATGTTGTCCTCCAAGTGATCAATCGTTTCGGGCTTATCGGCGTAGACTAGCGACTTCACATATCCCCACAGAAAATAGTCTAGCGGCGTTAAGTCGCACGATCCTGGAGGCCAATTCACGGGTCCGAAACGTGAAACTATGCGGTTACCAAACGTTTCCTTCAATAAATCAATTGTGGCATGAGCTGTGTGACATGTTGCGCCGTCTTGTTGAAACCACAGCTCCTGCCATTATGGTTGTTCAATTGAGGAACGAAAAAGTCAGTAATCATGGCTCTATAGCGGTCACCATTGACTGTAACGTTCTGACCAGCATCGTCTTTAAAGAAGTACGGACCAATGATTCCACCAGCCCATAAAGCACACCAAACAGTCAGTTTTCTGGATGTAACGGTATCTCAACATACACTTGAGGATTATCACTCCAAATACGGCAGTTTTGTTTATTGACGTATCCATTCAAACAAAAGTGAGCTTCATCGCTAAACAAAATTCGCTTATGAAAATCGGGATCAACGGCAATCTTGTTTTGGGCCCATTCACCGAATCTACGCCTTGCTAGGTGATCGTGTGGCTTCAATTCTTGCACGAGTTGGATTTTGTAAGCACGCAAACTAAGATCTTTCCGCAAAATCTTCCATAAAGTGAATGGACACATATCCAATTCCTGTGCACGATGGCGGATAGACTGATTCGGGTCTTCCTCTACGCTATGCTCTACAGCAGCAATGACTTCTTCTTTACGCACTGTACGACGTCTCTGTGTGTATTATCATTTAGAGTAAACGTGGTGCGAAAACGTTGCATAGTTAATCGAATTAATTGCTCTGATGGACGATTATGTTGACCGTAAAATGAACGTAGTGCGCGATACGTATTTCGAACAGAACCATGATTTTCAAAATAAATTTGCACAATTTGGAAGCGTTGTTCAAGCGTCAGTCTATTCATGTTGAAATGCCAAACCAAACTAAACATAAATCACTTGACAGCTGACAAAATGGCCGCCAGTTAAAAAAGTGTTGCCAACTTAAAGTTTTATACCTCTATAAAAAACACCCTTTATTTATCCATAATCACAGCCTACTATATTAAAACATAATATACAATATGTTATATTCGTCGAACTTAAAAGGTGTTTCTGGCAGTGACCTATGGAAATGATTTGAGTATTTAGATATTCTTTTTAATCGAGATCAATTAGAATATTTATTATATTATATATTTAGGTTACGAAACCAAGATCTTTCCGCAAAATCTTCCATAAAGTGAATGGACACATATCCAATTCCTGTGCACGATGGCGGATAGACTGATTCGGGTCTTCCTCTACGCTATGCTCTACAGCAGCAATGACTTCTTCTTTACGCACTGTACGACGTCTCTGGGTGTATTATCATTTAGAGTAAACGTTGTGCGAAAACGTTGCATAGTTAAGCGAATTAATTGCTCTGATGGACGATTATGTTGACCGTAAAATGAACGTAGTGCGCGATACGTATTTCGAACAGAACCATGATTTTCAAAATAAATTTGCACAATTTGGAAGCGTTGTTCAGGCGTCAGTCTATTCATGTTGAAATGCCAAACCAAACTAAACATAAATCACTTGACAGCTGACAAAATGGCCGCCAGTTAAAAAAGTGTTGCCAACTTAAAGTTTTATACCTCTATAAAAAAACACCCTTTATTTATCCATAATCACAGCCTACTATATTAAAACATAATATACAATATGTTATATTCGTCGAAGTGTTTCTGGCAGTGACCTATGGAAATGATTTGAGTATTTAGATATTCTTTTTAATCGAGATCAATTAGAATATTTATTATATTATATATTTAGGTTACGAAACTACGATTAAAAAAATGACCTAAATGATTTTATATTATATCAATATAGCTTCGTTAATACACGTATCTTATTTTAAAAAGTTTACATATTTAATAAAAACTGTTTTTCGTCTATTTGTTGTCAATTTATATTGACAATATAATATATTCCCAAAGCAAATGCAAAATGCAAAAAAATAGGAAAAATATAGGGTGTTACATTTAAAAAATTAAAACTTGGTATTATATCTCCGTAATTGAAACTATAATGAAAAATTGGACTATGCCAATGAATTCTACAGAAAAAGTACCTGAAGAATGCCTTATTAGTTTTGTTGTAGTGGCTTTGATAAATAAAATATTGGACATCTTAGAAAATTGCAAAAATTCGAAAATCGCCCTGTAAATCCGAAACCGATCGCGATAGCCGTACATTGTTTGCTCCATTATACTTTTCTCAAAAAAAATCTCGGGACTACTTTATCAGATTTAAAAATTTTTTTACGGATTCCCAGATGGCCTATCTTCTTCTTCATGTACATTCTCCATTTCGGAGGTTGGCTATCATCATTACTATTCTGACCTTGGAAGCTGCGGCCTTGAATAGATCAGATCAATTGACGTTGAACCATTCTCGCAAATTCCTAAGCCAGGATATTCTTCTTCTTCCAACAGATCTTTTTCCCACAATCTTTCCCTGGATTATGAGTTGCAGAATCTTATACCTTGGATCTCTCATGATGTGGCCTAGATATTGCAATTTTCTCTTTTTTACTTCATATAGTATCGCTACGTCCTTCTTCATTCTTCTCAGAACCTCCAAGTTGGTCACATGTTCTGTCCATGATATTCGCAGCATCCTACGGTAGGTCCACATCTCGAAGGCTTCTAGTTTCTGCTCGCAATGTAAGTTGAGGGTCCAAGCTTCTACACCATACACTAGGACTGGGAATACATAACATTTAAGCATCCGAATTCTTAGGTCCAGGCTCAGATCGCGACTACAGAGCAGCTTCTTGATCTTCACAAAGGATGCACGGGCCTTCTCAATGCGAATCTTTGTTTCTGAACCATAGTCCACGGAACAGTTGACACTTGTACCCAAATAGTCATATCTCTCGACTCTTTCCAACCTTTCGCCTTCGACATACAGATGTTCATTGGGTACTTCAGTTTTGGTGACAATCATGTATTTGGTCTTCTTAACATTAAGTGTCAGACCATATTCTCGACTAGTTGTGCTTACATTATTTAACAAATTCTGAAGGTCTTGCATGTTTTCGAGAGGCGAGAAGTACTGTGTCGTCTGTGTAGCGCAAATTGTTCAGTGGAATGCCGTTAACTCGTATTCCACCGGTGTCATTTTCGAGGGCTTTGGCGAAGATTTCCTCTGAGTAGAGGTTAAAAAGGAGTGGTGAGAGAACACATCCTTGTCTCACCCCTCGCTTGATCTCCGCTGCATTCGTTAGTTCAGATTGGATGCGGACAGATGCACTTTGGTTTAGATACAGTTTTACAATTATTTGTATATCTCTTGTGTCAAGGTTTTTTCGTTTCAGCGCTTCTATTAGTTGTTTATGTCTCACTTTATCAAATGCTTTATTATAATCAATAAAACAAGCGTATACATTTTGGTTGACATCGAGACACCGCTGCATCAAAACATTGTAGGCGAACAAGGCCTCCCTAGTGCCACATCCGTTTCTAAAGCCAAACTGAGTATCTGCTATATTTTCTTCCAGCTTCTTATAAATTCTACGATTGATGACTTTGAGAAAGATCTTTAGTGTATGGCTCATTAGGCTGATCGTACGGTGTTCTTCGCATTTTCTGTCATTCTGCTTTTTGGGAATTGTGACAAACGTTGATTTAAGCCATTATTCTAGTATTATTCCTGTTTCATAGATCTTATTAAATAGAGAAGTTACAGCACCTAAATTCTGCTCTTCGATCAACTTAAGCACATCTGCAGGTAGATCGTCCGGGCCAGGGGCCTTTCCATCTTTAGCAGATTTTATTGCTACTTGTATTTCTTCTTTTAAAATAGGTGGTTCAGTCTCATTATTTGTGTTGATAGTTATTTCCTCTCTTTGGTCATTGAAAAGGGTTTTAATGTATTCTTCCCAAAGAATCAGTTGGTCTTTAATATCCAACACAGTGTTTCCTTCTTCATCTGTCAGGATGTATGATTTTTGCTTCCGGCCAATTCCAGTAAACTCTTTAATTTTCTTATGCACACTGTGGGAGTCGTGTAGTTTCTGCAGATTTTCTATTTCAGTACACTTCTCTTTTAGCCACTCCTCTTTAGCTTGACGACATTTATGATGGCCTATAAAAACATCCGAAACGATCCACCCTCTACAATGGGATGGGTATGTTTTTTGTCAAAGCCAAAAAATCAGCACCTAAAGATGTTTGGTTGCATTACTTCGTTTATAAATTTAATATTCCGGTTTTAAAGAAACTCTGTGTTTCTTTTTCTCTTGGCAAAACCTAGCCCCACTAGTTCTCTGATACTGTCAAAGGCATGTGGGGATGGGAAATAAATATTTTAGGTTTCATGAAAAATTGAATGAATAGTGATGATCCAGGGTCTTATAGAAATATTTAACATACGCATCAATATTTCTTTATATCCGCTTCCCTAAAGATGAATCCAAAAATTGTTTACGTGATTTAGATAGTTATCGGTCTTGTAGATTTTATTCTTAGAATGAGAATATGTAAGTAATAATAATTCTAGAATGCGTTAAACACACAAACTCTATTCAGAATTATATTTTTAATGGTAATGGGTATCTTTTGTACGCCTTTCACCTCCTGCTGTTCTCTTGAGAGCATCCAAGTGATTAACTCTTAAGGGTACTTCGTATAATGAATCATTTTGGTAACTTTTATTACTTTGTATGCCATAAGGACTTTATGTTAAGACTCGTAATTATAACGTCTACAATTATTTAATATAACACATAATATCCAGGTAGTCGTATTTTCCATTTCTATACTGAAAAACCCTTCATTTTAAGTCTGAGAAGGTTATACGATATAAAAATACATAAATTATAGAGGGTATTGACGTATAAGCGGCGTTAGAATTCATTGTAGTCAAGAAACCAGGAATTTAATCTTTTTGCTATACAAAAGCGGGAAGAAAAATAGCATATTGCATTTTATCAAACGATGTCACTTTGTATACATTAAATTTTATCAGCAAAGTATGTCCATTTGATTGAGTGGTCAACAGGAAACCCTTGCACGAGCAGAAATATATTTTTTATCTATATATATTTATTTTATTTTTGCAAAATTTACTTAAAATAAATGTCGTTAAAATATGGCCAACTAGCACTAACGAAACTTTATACTTAAAACAATTTGACTGGAAATATTAACAACATAATTTTATTCTTATATATCTCTTTAATTAAAATTAGCATTTTCTCTTATGTAGCCTCAATTTTAAGTATTTTGTCTGATGATATTCTCTTGATTATTAGCATTAGTAATTATTTTTTTTGTCAATGATAGAATCGTATTATATATTGGTAACTTCAAGTTCTTCTGTTGCGGCTATGATATATCTATTGAAAATTATTATTAATCCGTGATTGTACGAAAAATAAAAATTCTCTTGTGTGGTCCCCAATTTTCATGCAATTTTGTGCCTTTACTCTATCCCGAAAATGACAACGGTTGATGGCTCATTTTAAAGCTTTCTTTATGATGTTTCTTGTTTGTTACCCAAAACATGTAGCATTATGAGAAAAAAAAATTAAAATAGTTATAAAATACTACAAAATCATTTTTTTTTAAAATAGTGGCTTATCTAAAAATTGTATAAAATTTGAATAATTATATGATCTAAATGGATTGTACACTGTAAAAAGGAAATGCATTAAATTTAGTGTAAATGTGCTGGAAACAAATTTCACAAACGTTTACTAAGTACATTTAAAATAATACAATAAATTTCATAATTTACATTAATCTAGTTTAATTTATTCCATTAAATTTAATGTAATCATATATTAAATTGAAAGTTTGATCATTGCTTTTTATGATGACTATGTACAAATGTACAGTCATTGTTCATTGAATTTGAGGTATGCTATCACATGTTTAATACACCAACATTAATATGAGTTCAAAAAATTCTGAAACTACCAGGAAAGGATGGATATTTTTCCCATAAGTTATCTCCGCCATCTAGTCCGGTTTCGAACTCATTAGTTCCCGTCAGTATGGGGCAGACACGTACACCTGACTATAAGAAAATTGAGTCCTTTAAGCAACTTATATTATACTAAACAAAAACTTGCAGGAAAAGATGGATATTTTTCCTATAGGTAGTGTTCGCCATCTCTACTGATTTCGAGCTCATTGGTACTCGTCAGTACGGAGCAGACATGTACACCTCACCATAAGAAAATTGATTCCTTTAAGTAATTTATATCATACTAAATAAAAAGTTGAATACAAGTTGCCCCATCTACCGGAATCCCATACAATGTATAATAATGTAAATTCCTTTAGTATTAGAGTATATGTCAATTAATTTTAAGGTACAGAAATTGAAATATTTTTTCAGTTACTTTATTGAAATTTAAGATCCCATTTAATCAAATTTAATGTACAACCAACTGATATTTGAATGAATTGCTTTAAATTCAAAGTAAATGTAAATTATTCACTATTTTTGCTACAAAATCATTAAATGTAATGTAGAATGAACATTAAATTCGCATTAAATTTTAAGTTATTTTTAACAGTGTGGCCAGTTATCGTCCTTGCCTAAATGAAGTAAATAATGACGGAAATGTGTAATTATATTGCTGTATAGTGGTTTATATGTATTATCCTTTCATGCAGAGAAAAGGAAATGATGGATACAAAGAGTTTGTTTCCTGCAAAAACAACGTGGTCCTCTTTTCATATGTGTTTCGACTACTTTATGGTCCCGTCAGTGGAGCTGTATCGAACCGAGAGCTACAACTGCTATATAAAATATAAATTCCATTTAAGTGAATTAAAACAGGAATTTATTTCATATTAAAGCTAATTAATATTGTTTTATAATTTATTACTGGGATGTATGTATTATTTTTATTAAAAACCTTTATCTATACACATAAACATTTCTGACCTTTCAAATCATACGTTTTAATCAGTTGTAATAATCAAGCAATAAAAATTAGAATAAAGCAATGATATTCGATTTGCCCTTTTAGACAATGCATGATCAAACTCTTATGATAAGCACAACATTTTGTGTTTAATTTGTTTGAGTATATCATGTTGGAGAGGAGAAACAGTGGTACTGTGAAATTTGTTTCATCTGTCCAATGGGGAGAACAATAATTTTATTTTTGGAAATATATTATTTTCAATCAGGTGTCGTTGTTTCTAGCGAATGACAACTGCTCTTAACATTTTAAGGGATATCCTATATATGTACTATTAGAAAACAGAAAGAAAATAATCCTCTTATTTCTTCTCCTGAAAAAAAAAGACTTCGTCCAGAAAAAAAAAATAGTTCTTTTTGAAGAAACTAAAGTGGAGATTCGAAATATACCCAAAATATGTACCAAGAAAGTGATTATAATCTCTATTACAATGTAAACTAACTTTGAAGGTAGTATTTTGATGTATATTTAAGAATCTTAACGCATTTTTTATTCGTAGAAAAACATAGTACTCTACCAAGCTTAAACATTGAAGTCACCAACAAACACATTGGATAAATAATCATTGAGTATTCTGCTTAAGGGGCTAAGATAAAACAGGGATGGCAACAGAAGAACATTAATTGAAGGAACAAACGTTGCTTCAGTAAGAGCTCGTTTTCTGTACGTTAATAGCCATTTTTTTCAGTCTCATATCACTCGCTTGATTGCATGGTGCCATCAAATTATATGGGATTGAATATATTAAAATGTAGGGTCATCTCTTTTACTAGAAGAAGGGTACTACTACACAACCATTATATGGAGAGTCAGAGATAGTCCATGTCACAACAGTAAATCATTTCGGCGGTCTATTTGACAGTGGAATGTTTGTCTTCCACGTCGTCTAGATAGTTTCTAAAACTTTCTTTGATGTTGGTATTCCTAATGAGACAATGTTTTAGGTTTAAGTGATGAGGCTGAAGCTAGCGGCCAGCGGCCAAATCGAGATATAGCGCGCTAAGTATAGATTAAAATTACATATTTAAAACATGATAAAATCCATATTTATTAATATTTTTCTACGATTTTTGGAATTTAAGTTTATTATAACTTCCTCTAAGTACCTAATAAAATTATATAATTTTTCTCCAAAAACAACCCCACCGATCAGAGTTAATTAATTATGCTTAATTATTTCCTAAAATGCATATTTATCAAAATTTTTCTACGATTTTGGGTAACAAAGTTTCTACTCATGTCCTCTAAACAGCAATATGGGTCCCATAATTTGTTCCCTTAAGACAACCCGGCAACAGCAGCGGCAAAAGTTCCGCCCTTACTTTAAAATTGTCATAATTTCCACATTTTTCAAAATTTTTCAGTGGTTTTTGGTAATTAGGCTTGAAATAACGTCCTCTAAACACTTATATGGGTCACGTAATTTGTTCCTTTAAGACAACCCTAGCGGCCAAGGTTCAGCCCTTATTTTAAAATTGTAATAATTTCCACATGTTTCAAAATTTTTCAGTGATTTTTGGTAATTAAGCTTATAATAATGTCCTCTAAATATTGATATGGATCACATAATTTGTTCCAGTAAGACAACCCTAGCGGCCAAGTTTCAACCCTTATTTTGAAATTGTCATAATTTCCACATTTTTCAAAATTTTTCAATGGATTTTGGTAATTAAGCTTATAATAATGTGCTCTAAATATTTATATGGGTCATATAATTTGTTCCAGTAAGACAACCCTAGCGGCCAAGGTTCCGCCCTTATTTTTAAACTGTCATAATTTACACATTTTTCAAAATTTTTCAGTGGGTTTTGGTAATTAAGCTTAAAATAATATCCTGTAAACACTTATATGAGTTACATAATTTGTTCCAATAAGACAACCCTAGCGGCCAAGTTTCTACCCTTATTTTGAAATTGTCATAATTTCCCATTTTTCAAAATTTTTCAGTGAATTTTGGTAATTAAGCTTATAATAATGTGCTCTAAACACTTATATGGGTCCCATAATTTGTTCCAATAAGACAACCCTAGCGGCCAAGGTTCCGCCCTTATTTTCAAATTGTTATGATTTCCACATTTTTCAAAGTTTTTCAGTGGTTTTTGGTAATTAAGCTTACAATAATGACCTCTAAACACTTATATGGGTCCCTTAATTTGTTCCAATAAGACAACCCTAGCGGCTAAGGTTCCGCCCTTGTTTTCAAACTGTTATAATTTCCACATTTTTCAAAATTTTTCAGTGGGTTTCGGTAATTAAGCTTATAATAATGACCTCTAAACACTTATATGGGTCCCATAATTTGTTCCAATAAGACAACCCAAGCGGCCAAGGTTCCGCCCTTATTTTCAAATTGTAATAATTTCCACATTTTTCAAAGTTTTTCAGTGGTTTTTGGTAATTAAGCTTACAATAATGACCTCTAAACACTTATATGGGTCCCATAATTTGTTCCAGTAAGACAACCCTAGCGGTTAAGGTTCCGCCCTTGTTTTCAAACTGTTATAATTTCCACATTTTTCAAAATTTTTCAGTGGGTTTTGGTAATTAAGCTTATAATAATGACCTCTAAACACTTATATGGGTCCCATAATTTGTTCCAATAAGACAACCCTAGCGGCTAAGGTTCCGCCCTTATTTCCAAATTGTTATAATTTCCACATTTTACAAAGTTTTTCAGTGGTTTTTGGTAATTAAGCTTATAATATTGACCTCTAAACATTTATATGGGTCACATAATTTGTTCCAGTAAGACAACCATAGCGGCCAAGTTTCAACACTTATTTTCAAATTGTCATAATTTCCACATTTTTCAAAATTTTTCAGTGGGTTTTGGTAATTAAGCTTATAATAATGACCTCTAAACACTTATATGGGTCCCATAATTTGTTCCAATAAGACAACCCTAGCGGCTAAGGTTCCGCCCTTATTTCCAAATTGTTATAATTTCCATATTTTTCAAAGTTTTTCAGTGGTTTTTGGTAATTAAGCTTATAATATTGACCTCTAAACATTTATATGGGTCACATAATTTGTTCCTGTAAGACAACCATAGCGGCCAAGTTTCAACACTTATTTTCAAATTGTCATAATTTCCACATTTTTCAAAATTTTTCAGTGGGTTTTGGTAATTAAGCTTATAATAATGGCCTCTAAACATTTATATGGGTCCCATAATTTGTTCCAATAAGACAACCCTAGCGGCCAAGGTTCCGCCCTTATTTTAAAATTGTCATAATTTCCACATTTTTCAAAATTTTTCAGTGGTTTTTGGTAATTAAGCTTACAATAATGACCTCTAAACACTCATATGGGTCCCATAATTTGTTCCAGTAAGACAACCCGAGCGGCTAAGGTTCCGCCCTTGTTTTCAAACTGTTATAATTTCCAGATTTTTCAAAATTTTTCAGTGGGTTTTGGTAATTAAGCTTCTAATAATGACCTCTAAACACTTATATGGGTCCCATAATTTGTTCCAATAAGACAACCCTAGCGGCTAAGGTCCCGCCCTTATTTCCAAATTGTTATAATTTCCACATTTTTCAAAGTTTTTCAGTGGTTTTTGGTAATTAAGCTTATAATATTGACCTCTAAACATTTATATGGGTCACATAATTTGTTCCTGTAAGACAACCATAGCGGCCAAGTTTCAACACTTACTTTCAAATTGTCATAATTTCCACATTTTTCAAATTTTTTCAGTGGGTTTTGGTAATTAAGCTTATAATAATGACCTCTAAACACTTATATGGGTCCCATAATTTGTTCCAATAAGACAACCCTAGCGGCTAAGGTTCCGCCCTTATTTACAAATTGTTATAATTTCCACATTTTTCAAAGTTTTTCAGTGGTTTTTGGTAATTAAGCTTATAATAATGTCCTCTAAACATTTATATGGGTCACATAATTTGTTCCTGTAAGACAACCCTAGCGGCCAAGTTTCAACACTTATTTCCAAATTGTCATAGTTTCCACATTTTTCAAAATTTTTCAGTGGGTTTTGGTAATTAAGCTTATGACCTCTAAACACTTATATGGGTCCCATAATTTGTTCCAATAAGACAACCCTAGCGGCTAAGGTTCCGCCCTTATTTTCAAATTGTTATAATTTCCACATTTTTCAAAATTTTTCAGTGGTTTTTGGCATCTAAGCTTATAATAATGTCCTCCCAACTGTTATATGGGTAACATAATTTGTTCCAATAAGACAACCCTAGCGGCCAAGGTTCCGCCCTTATTTTCAAATTGTTATAATTTCCACATTTTTCAAAATTTTTCAGTGGATTTTGGTAATTAAGCTTATAATAATGTCCTCTAAACATTTATATGGGTCCCATAATTTGTTCCAATAAGACAACCCTAGCGGCCAAGGTTCCGCCCTTACTTTAAAATTGTCCAAATTTCCACATTTTTCAAAATTTTTCAGTGGTTTTTGGTAATTAAGCTTATAATAATGACCTCTAAACACTTATATGGGTCCCATAATTTGTTCCAATAAGACAACCCTAGCGGCTAAGGTCCCGCCCTTATTTCCAAATTGTTATAATTTCCACATTTTTCAAAGTTTTTCAGTGGTTTTTGGTAATTAAGCTTATAATATTGACCTCTAAACATTTATATGGGTCACATAATTTGTTCCTGTAAGACAACCATAGCGGCCAAGTTTCAACACTTACTTTCAAATTGTCATAATTTCCACATTTTTCAAATTTTTTCAGTGGGTTTTGGTAATTAAGCTTATAATAATGACCTCTAAACACTTATATGGGTCCCATAATTTGTTCCAATAAGACAACCCTAGCGGCTAAGGTTCCGCCCTTATTTACAAATTGTTATAATTTCCACATTTTTCAAAGTTTTTCAGTGGTTTTTGGTAATTAAGCTTATAATAATGTCCTCTAAACATTTATATGGGTCACATAATTTGTTCCTGTAAGACAACCCTAGCGGCCAAGTTTCAACACTTATTTCCAAATTGTCATAGTTTCCACATTTTTCAAAATTTTTCAGTGGGTTTTGGTAATTAAGCTTATGACCCCTAAACACTTATATGGGTCCCATAATTTGTTCCAATAAGACAACCCTAGCGGCTAAGGTTCCGCCCTTATTTTCAAATTGTTATAATTTCCACATTTTTCAAAATTTTTCAGTGGTTTTTGGCATCTAAGCTTATAATAATGTCCTCCCAACTGTTATATGGGTAACATAATTTGTTCCAATAAGACAACCCTAGCGGCCAAGGTTCCGCCCTTATTTTCAAATTGTTATAATTTCCACATTTTTCAAAATTTTTCAGTGGATTTTGGTAATTAAGCTTATAATAATGTCCTCTAAACATTTATATGGGTCCCATAATTTGTTCCAATAAGACAACCCTAGCGGCCAAGGTTCCGCCCTTACTTTAAAATTGTCCAAATTTCCACATTTTTCAAAATTTTTCAGTGGTTTTTGGTAATTAAGCTTATAATAATGACCTCTAAACACCTATATGGGTCTCATAATTTGTTCCAATAAGACAACCCTAGCGGCTAAGGTTCCGCCCTTATTTTCAAATTGTTATAATTTCCACATTTTTCAAAATTTTTCAGTGGATTTTGGTATTTAAGCTTATAATAATGTCCTCTAAACATTTATATGGGTCACATAATTTGTTCCAATAAGACAACCCTAGCGGCTAAGGTTCCGCCCTTATTTTCAAATTGTTATAATTTCCACATTTTTCAAAATTTTTCAGTGGATTTTGGTAATTAAGCTTATAATAATGTCCTCTAAACATTTATATGGGTCACATAATTTGTTCCAATAAGACAACCCTAGCGGCCAAGGTTCCGCCCTTAATTTCAAATTGTTATAATTTCCACATTTTTCAAAATTTTTCAGTGAATTTTGGTAATTAAGCTTATAATAATGTCCTCTAAACATTTATATGGGTCACATAATTTGTTCCAATAAGACAACCCTAGCGGCTAAGGTTCCGCCCTTATTTTCAAATTGTTATAATTTCCACATTTTTCAAAATTTTTCAGTGGGTTTTGGTAATTAAGCTTATAATAATGTCCTCCAAACTGTTATATGGGTCACATAATTTGTTCCAATAAGACAACCCTAGCGGCTAAGGTTCCGCCCTTATTTTCAAATTGTTATAATTTCCACATTTTTCAAAATTTTTAAGTGGATTTTGGTAATTAAGCTTACAATAATGTCCTCTAAACATTTATATGGGTCACATAATTTGTTCGAATAAGACAGCCATAGCGGCCAAGGTTCCGCCCTTATATTCAAATTGTTATAATTTCCACATTTTTCAAAATTTTTCAGTGGATTTTGGTAATTAAGCTTATAATAATGTCCTCTAAACATTTATATGGGTCACATAATTAGTTCCAATAAGGCAACCCTAGCGGCTAAGGTTCCGCCCTTATTTTCAAATTGTTATAATTTCCACATTTTTCAAAATTTTTCAGTGGATTTTGGTAATTAAGCTTATAATAATGTCCTCTAAACATTTATATGGGTCACATAATTTGTTCCAATAAGACAACCCTAGCGGCTAAGGTTCCGCCCTTATTTTCAAATTGTTATAATTTCCACATTTTTCAAAATTTTTCAGTGGATTTTGGTAATTAAGCTTATAATAATGTCCTCTAAACATTTATATGGGTCACATAATTTGTTCCAATAAGACAACCCTAGCGGCCAAGGTTCCGCCCTTATTTTCAAATTGTCCAAATTTCCACATTTTTCATAATTTTTCAGTGGTTTTTGGGAATTAAGCTTATAATAATGACCTCTAAACACTTATATGGGTCCCATAATTTGTTTCAATAAGGCAACCCTAGCGGCCAAGGTTCCGCCCTTATTGTGAAATTGTCATAATTTCCACATTTTTCAAAATTTTTCAGTGGATTTTGGTAATTAAGCTTATAATAATGTGCTCTAAACACTTATATGGGTCACATAATTTGTTCCAATAAGACAACCCTAGCGGCGAAGATTCCTTAATTTAAAATTGTCAAAAATCCACTGAAAAATTTTGAAAAATGTGGAAATTATAACAATTTGAAAATAAGGGCGGAACCTTGGCCGCTAGGGTTGTCTTATTGGAACAAATTATGTGACCCATATAAATGTTTAAAGGACATTATTATAAGCTTAATTACCAAAATCCACTGAAAAATTTGGAAAAATGTGGAAATTATAACAATTTGAAAATAAGGGCGGAACCTTAGCCGCTAGGGTTGTCTTATTGGAACAAATTATGTGACCCATATAACAGTTTGGAGGACATTATTATAAGCTTAATTACCAAAACCCACTGAAAAATTTTGAAAAATGTGGAAATTATGACAATTTGGAAATAAGTGTTGAAACTTGGCCGCTAGGGATGTCTTACAGGAACAAATTATGTGACCCATATAAATGTTTAAAGGTCAATATTATAAGCTTAATTACCAAAAACCACTGAAAAACTTTGAAAAATGTGGAAATTATAACAATTTGAAAATAAGGGTGGAACCTTAGCCGCTTGGGTTGTCTTATTGGAACAAATTATGGGACCCATATAAGTGTTTAGAGGTCATTATTATAAGCTTAATTACCAAAAACCACTGAAAAATTTTGAAAAATGTGGAAATTTGGACAATTTTAAAGTAAGGGCGGAACCTTGGCCGCTAGGGTTGTCTTATTGGAACAAATTATGGGACCCATATAAGTGTTTAGAGGTCAATATTATAAGCTTAATTACCAAAAACCACTGAAAAACTTTGAAAAATGTGGAAATTATAACAATTTGGAAATAAGGGCGGAACCTTAGCCGCTAGGGTTGTCTTATTGGAACAAATTATGGGACCCATATAAGTGTTTAGAGGTCCTTATTATAAGCTTAATTACCAAAACCCACTGAAAAATTTTGAAAAATGTGGAAATTATAACAGTTTGAAAACAAGGGCGGAACCTTAGCCGCTAGGGTTGTCTTACTGGAACAAATTATGGGACCCATATAAGTGTTTAGAGGTCATTATTGTAAGCTTAATTACCAAAAACCACTGAAAAATGTGGAAATTATGACAATTTTAAAATAAGGGCGGAACCTTGGCCGCTAGGGTTGTCTTATTGGAACAAATTATGGGACCCATATAAGTGTTTAGAGCACATTATTATAAGCTTAATGACCAAAATTCACTGAAAAATTTTGAAAAATGGGAAATTATGACAATTTCAAAATAAGTGTTGAAACTTGGCCGCTAGGGTTGTCTTATTGGAACAAATTATGTGACTCATATAAGTGTTTACAGGATATTATTTTAAGCTTAATTACCAAAACCCACTGAAAAAGTTTGAAAAATGTGTCAATTATGACAGTTTAAAAATAAGGGCGGAACCTTGGCCGCTAGGGTTGTCTTATTGGAACAAATTATGTGACCCATATAACAGTTTGGAGGACATTATTATAAGCTTAATTAACAAAACCCACTGAAAATTTTTTAAAAATGTGGAAATTATGACAATTTGAAAATAAGTGTTGAAACTTGGCCGCTAGGGTTGTCTTATTGGAACAAATTATGGGACCCATATAAATGTTTAGAGGACATTATTATAAGCTTAATTACCAAAATCCACTGAAAAATTTTGAAAAATGTGGAAATTATAACAATTTGAAAATAAGGGCGGAACCTTAGCCGCTAGGGCTGTCTTATTGGAACAAATTATGTGACCCATATAAATGTTTAGAGGACATTATTATAAGCTTAATTACCAAAAACCACTGAAAAATTTCGAAAAATGTGGAAATTTGGACAATTTTAAAGTAAGGGCGGAACCTTGGCCGCTAGAGTTGTCTTATTGGAACAAATTATGGGACCCATATAAATGTTTAGAGGACATTATTATAAGCTTAATTACCAAAATCCACTGAAAAATTTTGAAAAATGTGGAAATTATAACAATTTGAAAATAAGGGCGGAACCTTGGCCGCTAGGGTTGTCTTATTGGAACAAATTATGGGACCCATATAAGTGTTTAGAGGTCAATATTATAAGCTTAATTACCAAAAACCACTGAAAAACTTTGAAAAATGTGGAAATTATAACAATTTGAAAATAAGGGTGGAACCTTAGCCGCTAGGGTTGTCTTATTGGAACAAATTATGGGACCCATATAAGTGTTTAGAGGTCATTATTATAAGCTTAATTACCAAAAACCACTGAAAAATTTTGAAAAATGTGGAAATTTGGGCAATTTTAAAGTAAGGGCGGAACCTTGGCCGCTAGGGTTGTCTTATTGGAACAAATTATGGGACCCATATAAGTGTTTAGAGGTCAATATTATAAGCTTAATTACCAAAAACCACTGAAAAACTTTGAAAAATGTGGAAATTATAACAATTTGAAAATAAGGGTGGAACCTTAGCCGCTTGGGTTGTCTTATTGGAACAAATTATGGGACCCATATAAGTGTTTAGAGGTCATTATTATAAGCTTAATTACCAAAAACCACTGAAAAATTTTGAAAAATGTTTAAATTTGGACAATTTTAAAGTAAGGGCGGAACCTTGGCCGCTAGGGTTGTCTCATTGGAACAAATTACGGGACCAATATAAGTGTTTAGAGGTCAATATTATAAGCTTAATTACCAAAAACCACTGAAAAACTTTGAAAAATGTGGAAATTATAACAATTTGGAAATAAGGGCGGAACCTTAGCCGCTAGGGTTGTCTTATTGGAACAAATTATGGGACCCATATAAGTGTTTAGAGGTCATTATTATAAGCTTAATTACCAAAACCCACTGAAAAATGTGGAAATTATGACAATTTTAAAATAAGGGCGGAACCTTGGCCGCTAGGGTTGTCTTATTGGAACAAGTTATGGGACCCATATAAGTGTTTAGAGCACATTATTATAAGCTTAATGACCAAAATTCACTGAAAAATTTTGAAAAATGGGAAATTATGACAATTTCAAAATAAGTGTTGAAACTTGGCCGCTAGGGTTGTCTTATTGGAACAAATTATGTGACTCATATAAGTGTTTACAGGATATTATTTTAAGCTTAATTACCAAAACCCACTGAAAAATTTTGAAAAATGTGTCAATTATGACAGTTTAAAAATAAGGGCGGAACCTTGGCCGCTAGGGTTGTCTTATTGGAACAAATTATGTGACCCATATAACAGTTTGGAGGACATTATTATAAGCTTAATTAACAAAACCCACTGAAAAATTTTTAAAAATGTGGAAATTATGACAATTTGAAAATAAGTGGTGAAACTTGGCCGCTAGGGTTGTCTTATTGGAACAAATTATGGGACCCATATAAATGTTTAGAGGACATTATTATAAGCTTAATTACCAAAATCCACTGAAAAATTTTGAAAAATGTGGAAATTATAACAATTTGAAAATAAGGGCGGAACCTTAGCCGCTAGGGTTGTCTTATTGGAACAAATTATGTGACCCATATAAATGTTTAGAGGACATTATTATAAGCTTAATTACCAAAAACCACTGAAAAATTTTGAAAAATGTGGAAATTTGGACAATTTTAAAGTAAGGGCGGAACCTTGGCCGCTAGAGTTGTCTTATTGGAACAAATTATGGGACCCATATAAATGTTTAGAGGACATTATTATAAGCTTAATTACCAAAATCCACTGAAAAATTTTGAAAAATGTGGAAATTATAACAATTTGAAAATAAGGGCGAAACCTTGGCCGCTAGGGTTGTCTTATTGGAACAAATTATGTGACCCATATAACAGTTTGGAGGACATTATTATAAGCTTAGTTGCCAAAAACCACTGAAAAATTTTGAAAAATGTGGAAATTATAACAATTTGAAAATAAGGGCGGAACCTTAGCCGCTAGGGTTGTCTTATTGGGACAAATTATGGGACCCATATAAGTGTTTAGAGGTCATTATTATAAGCTTAATTACCAAAACCCACTGAAAAATTTTGAAAAATGTGGAAACTATGACAATTTGGAAATAAGTGTTGGAACTTGGCCGCTAGGGTTGTCTTACAGAAACAAATTATGTGACCCATATAAATGTTTAGAGGACATTATTATAAGCTTATTTACCAAAAACCACTGAAAAACTTTGAAAAATGTGGAAATTATAACAATTTGTAAATAAGGGCGGAACCTTGGCCGCTAGGGTTGTCTTATTGGAACAAATTATGGGACCCATATAAGTGTTTAGAGGTCATTATTATAAGCTCAATTACCAAAACCCACTGAAAAATTTTGAAAAATGTGGAAATTATGACAATTTGAAAATAAGGGTTGAAACTTGGCCGCTATGGTTGTCTTACAGGAACAAATTATGTGACCCATATAAATGTTTAGAGGTCAATATTATAAGCTTAATTACCAAAACCCACTGAAAAATTTTGAAAAATGTGGAAACTATGACAATTTGGAAATAAGTGTTGGAACTTGGCCGCTAGGGTTGTCTTACAGAAACAAATTATGTGACCCATATAAATGTTTAGAGGACATTATTATAAGCTTAATTACCAAAATCCACTGAAAAATGTTGAAAAATGTGGAAATTATAACAATTTGAAAATAAGGGCGGAACCTTAGCCGCTAGGGTTGTCTTATTGGAACAAATTAGGTGACCCATATAACAGTTTGGAGGACATTATTATAAGCTTAATTACCAAAACCCACTGAAAAATTTTGAAAAATGTGGAAATTATAACAATTTGAAAATAAGGGCGGAACCTTAGCCGCTAGGGTTGTCTTATTGGAACAAATTATGTGACCCATATAAATGTTTAGAGGACATTATTATAAGCTTAATTACCAAAATCCACTGAAAAATTTTGAAAAATGTGGAAATTATAACAATTTGAAAATAAGGGCGGAACCTTAGCCGCTAGGGTTGTCTTATTGGAACAAATTATGGGACCCATATAAGTGTTTAGAGGTCATTATTATAAGCTTAATTACCAAAAACCACTGAAAAATTTTGAAAAATGTTAAAATTTGGACAATTTTAAAGTAAGGGCGGAACCTTGGCCGCTAGGGTTGTCTTATTGGAACAAATTATGGGACCCATATAAATGTTTAGAGGACATTATTATAAGCTTAATTACCAAAATCCACTGAAAAATTTTGAAAAATGTGGAAATTATAACAATTTGAAAATAAGGGCGGAACCTTAGCCGCTATGGTTGTCTTATTGGAACAAATTATGGGACCCATATAAGTGTTTAGAGGTCATTATTATAAGCTTAATTACCAAAACCCACTGAAAAATTTTGAAAAATGTGGAAACTATGACAATTTGGAAATAAGTGTTGAAACTTGGCCGCTAGGGTTGTCTTACAGAAACAAATTATGTGACCCATATAAATGTTTAGAGGACATTATTATAAGCTTAATTACCAAAAACCACTGAAAAACTTTGAAAAATGTGGAAATTATAACAATTTGTAAATAAGGGCGGAACCTTGGCCGCTAGGGTTGTCTTATTGGAACAAATTATGGGACCCATATAAGTGTTTAGAGGTCATTATTATAAGCTCAATTACCAAAACCCACTGAAAAATTTTGAAAAATGTGGAAATTATGACAATTTGAAAATAAGGGTTGAAACTTGGCCGCTATGGTTGTCTTACAGGAACAAATTATGTGACCCATATAAATGTTTAGAGGTCAATATTATAAGCTTAATTACCAAAACCCACTGAAAAATTTTGAAAAATGTGGAAACTATGACAATTTGGAAATAAGTGTTGGAACTTGGCCGCTAGGGTTGTCTTACAGAAACAAATTATGTGACCCATATAAATGTTTAGAGGACATTATTATAAGCTTAATTACCAAAATCCACTGAAAAATGTTGAAAAATGTGGAAATTATAACAATTTGAAAATAAGGGCGGAACCTTAGCCGCTAGGGTTGTCTTATTGGAACAAATTAGGTGACCCATATAACAGTTTGGAGGACATTATTATAAGCTTAATTACCAAAACCCACTGAAAAATTTTGAAAAATGTGGAAATTATAACAATTTGAAAATAAGGGCGGAACCTTAGCCGCTAGGGTTGTCTTATTGGAACAAATTATGTGACCCATATAAATGTTTAGAGGACATTATTATAAGCTTAATTACCAAAATCCACTGAAAAATTTTGAAAAATGTGGAAATTATAACAATTTGAAAATAAGGGCGGAACCTTAGCCGCTAGGGTTGTCTTATTGGAACAAATTATGGGACCCATATAAGTGTTTAGAGGTCATTATTATAAGCTTAATTACCAAAAACCACTGAAAAATTTTGAAAAATGTTAAAATTTGGACAATTTTAAAGTAAGGGCGGAACCTTGGCCGCTAGGGTTGTCTTATTGGAACAAATTATGGGACCCATATAAATGTTTAGAGGACATTATTATAAGCTTAATTACCAAAATCCACTGAAAAATTTTGAAAAATGTGGAAATTATAACAATTTGAAAATAAGGGCGGAACCTTAGCCGCTATGGTTGTCTTATTGGAACAAATTATGGGACCCATATAAGTGTTTAGAGGTCATTATTATAAGCTTAATTACCAAAACCCACTGAAAAATTTTGAAAAATGTGGAAACTATGACAATTTGGAAATAAGTGTTGAAACTTGGCCGCTAGGGTTGTCTTACAGAAACAAATTATGTGACCCATATAAATGTTTAGAGGACATTATTATAAGCTTAATTACCAAAAACCACTGAAAAACTTTGAAAAATGTGGAAATTATAACAATTTGTAAATAAGGGCGGAACCTTGGCCGCTAGGGTTGTCTTATTGGAACAAATTATGGGACCCATATAAGTGTTTAGAGGTCATTATTATAAGCTTAATTACCAAAACCCACTGAAAAATTTTGAAAAATGTGGAAATTATGACAATTTGAAAATAAGTGTTGAAACTTGGCCGCTATGGTTGTCTTACAGGAACAAATTATGTGACCCATAAAAATGTTTAGAGGTCAATATTATAAGCTTAATTACCAAAAACCACTGAAAAACTTTGAAAAATGTGGAAATTATTACAATTTGAAAATAAGGGCGGAACCTTAGCCGCTAGGGTTGTCTTATTGGAACAAATTATGGGACCCATATAAGTGTTTAGAGGTCATTATTATAAGCTTAATTACCGAAACCCACTGAAAAATTTTGAAAAATGTGGAAATTATAACAGTTTGAAAACAAGGGCGGAACCTTAGCCGCTAGGGTTGTCTTATTGGAACAAATTATGGGACCCATATAAGTGTTTAGAGGTCATTATTGTAAGCTTAATTACCAAAAACCACTGAAAAACTTTGAAAAATGTGGAAATCATAACAATTTGAAAATAAGGGCGGAACCTTGGCCGCTAGGGTTGTCTTATTGGAACAAATTATGGGACCCATATAAGTGTTTAGAGCACATTATTATAAGCTTAATTACCAAAATTCACTGAAAAATTTTGAAAAATGGGAAATTATGACAATTTCAAAATAAGGGTTGAAACTTGGTCGCTAGGGTTGTCTTATTGGAACAAATTATGTGACTCATATAAGTGTTTACAGGATATTATTTTAAGCTTAATTACCAAAACCCACTGAAAAATTTTGAAAAATGTGTAAATTATGACAGTTTAAAAATAAGGGCGGAACCTTGGCCGCTAGGGTTGTCTTACTGGAACAAATTATGTGACCCATATAAATATTTAGAGCACATTATTATAAGCTTAATTACCAAAATCCATTGAAAAATTTTGAAAAATGCGGAAATTATCACAATTTCAAAATAAGGGTTGAAACTTGGCCGCTAGGGTTGTCTTACTGGAACAAATTATGTGATCCATATCAATATTTAGAGGACATTATTATAAGCTTAATTACCAAAAATCACTGAAAAATTTTGAAACATGTGGAAATTATGACAATTTTAAAATAAGGGCGGAACCTTGGCCGCTAGGGTTGTCTTAAAGGAACAAATTACGTGACCCATATAAGTGTTTAGAGGACGTTATTTCAAGCCTAATTACCAAAAACCACTGAAAAATTTTGAAAAATGTGGAAATTATGACAATTTTAAAGTAAGGGCGGAACTTTTGCCGCTTCTGTTGTCGGGTTGTCTTAAGGGAACAAATTATGGGACCCATATTGCTGTTTAGAGGACATGAGTAGAAACTTTGTTACCCAAAATCGTAGAAAAATTTTGATAAATATGCATTTTAGGAAATAATTAAGCATAATTAATTAACTCTGATCGGTGGGGTTGTTTTTGGAGAAAAATTATATAATTTTATTAGGTACTTAGAGGAAGTTATAATAAACTTAAATTCCAAAAATCGTAGAAAAATATTAATAAATATGGATTTTATCATGTTTTAAATATGTAATTTTAATCTATACTTAGCGCGCTATATCTCGATTTGGCCGCTGGCCGCTAGCTTCAGCCTCATGTTTAAGTGTGGTAGTTAAGACATTATACTTTTCTCTAGTTAGGAGTTCCCTCGACTGCACCGTTTGGGACTTTCTATAGGACATCCATAAATAAGATTGAGAGAGTATAAATAAAATTCTCTTATTTTTTGTTCTTTAAACTTGAGGTTGACAAATCGTCGTTCCCACATTCCACACGGAGTTACATTATTTTGAGTTTGGATTTTCTTGAAAAGCGTAGAGTTAAACTCACCCTTTCTTAAGGTCATAAAATATTTCGTAATTGAATTGACGCCCAGAATTGCTAAGTATGCTTAACTTTAAAGTTTCTTCTCGAATGATAAGACTCGACGAAGCATTTTCGCTTAGTTATAGCCGGACAGATTTGGGACGAAATTATACAATGAACTGATTCATGGCTTTTCATAACAAACTTATTCTTCTAGACTCTAATTATAATTGCAGACCAGTGGCATACAAGGTTATGTTAAATTATTTATGTCGAAAAGTGCGTCACAATTTTTTTGATATAAAAAATAATAATGCGTTTGTAGCCCGTGAAGTATGTATTTTTTACTGTTTACTCTTGGTCTGATATGTTATTGCTTTATTTCTAAATCTTTTCCAAGGCTTGATTGGTGTAAGGTTTTAAAATTTTTATTATCTATATTTGTTTATTGTCATTTCGGCATAAAATACAAAAAAATTATTTATTTATTATATAAGTACTTAATTGGCAAATGCCCGAATAGTCTAGTGGATAACGAATACATTTGTAAATCTGAAAGAACATCAAATCGATGGTGGTTACGAAGAAACTCACTCCACGGATCTGTTGCGAAGAAAATTCTTTCGTTAAAATTGCGACTAAAAAAATTCCTTCTTCTCAGTGTCTATGATATATTCACGCCACAGTAAGATTTGTCGCTCACTGTCTGGGAGAGATTGTTTTCACGGCACCTATTTAGAGAGGATTTTCTATGCTGCACAATTTTTAGAGGAATTTTTTACACCAACGCTTTCTGGTCGGCATAAAAAACTTCTCTAAAAAATTGTGCGGCGTGGAAAATCCTCCTTAAATAGATTCCGTGAAAATAGTCACTCCCAGAAAATGAGGACAACTATCAACGAATCTTGCTGTGGTGTGATTATTTACACGGCACTAGGATTTTTTCCGTCACAGTTTTCACGAAGGGATTCTCTTTGCCGCACGCATCGATTTGATGTCCTTTCTGATTGGCAAATGTATTCTTTGTCAACTGTACTATCTGAGTATTTGCCAAATATGTACTGAAATAATAAATAAATAAATTTTTGATATTTTATTCCTTTTTATTAAGATTGTTATTTTTACTTTTTTGAATTATTTATGGTTATTTTTGCTGTTTTTCAATCTTAAAAATGTATTTTTTAAACTATACAGGGTCATTTTCCGGGAACTTTATCCATCGATTGTGGGAAAATTATAATTAGGAAAAATTATTCTATTTCATTTTGCTTTGATGGATCCAAAGTTTTTGAAGTTTTCTATAATTTTTTTAACAGTTGGTTTCTATTGAAATAACTCTGTCACATTCTCCATAAATAATAAATAAGTTTAAATAATTTTCGTGCGTGTAATTTAATCGCCCGGGCATGATTATTATTAATAAATGTCAAATGGCAAGAAATAGTGACAATTCTATAGGGTTCGATTGTTTTATTTTCGCCACGCCTTACCATCATGGTCAAATCTTAAAAGCATTTTTACAATAGAAAAATGTTGAATTGTCTATATTTTGAAAATTACAAATTTTTGGAATAGACAACCTTATATAAAGTTACCCTTATTTTTAATGCCTAATATGATGAAATTATAAATATAGGTGCTCTCTATTTCAAAAAATTGACTTTTGACGATTTTTTTAATATAATTTTTATCCTTCTTTTTGACCAATCTGTACTAATAATTTTTAAAATATTATAAAAAGACTACTAAAATCGATCTTCGTCTAGAAGAAAATTAACTCAAATTAAATAATAAAGACTTCCTTATAGAAAGTATTTGTTTTGGTCCGCAAACTTCATTTTTGACATAAAAATTTAAATATGTCCAAAACGGTGAGGCTTAAGTATAGAACATTATCAATGAAATATATCTAGAATTTTACGTGGGAAGCAAAAATGCAATAATATATAGGGTATTCCATTTAAAATAAGCAAGTTGACATCTACTTCCGGTATAACCGGAAGTGTTGCCATCGTGAAAATATTTTAGCCAGCTGTCTCCCATGCACGTTAGGATACTTTCAAATTTTCAGATTCTTCCTAGTTATAGTTTTCACATGATCGATAAAGTTCCCGGAAAATCACCCTTTATATAGCATAGGAAAAATTATAAGTAACTTATTTTAAGATTTTTTTGGTCTCTTCAATATATATATATATATATATATATATATATATATATATATATATATATATATATATATATATACTTAATTGCATTGACTGATTAATTAAGTCAGGCAGCGAGAAATTCATACTTTTACTTTATTTCCCTGTTACTTTATTCTCGAATTGACGTATCGATTAATATTATAGTTTAAATAATGCCATTAGAAAAGGATAGCTTAGAACAAAATTTTGTCACATTATGCACCAAGGAATGGGCTTTAGTTCTTACAATATGCTAATTCTACGTGGGAATTTGTTGCCATGTATTGTATATCAAAAGGATGAACATAAAGGAAATCTTCAATTAAATCATCAATGGGTGATGTTGAATAAACAGTTCTGGAGTTGGAATGTTCATTAAAGTATATCAAGAAATAGGATAAATAATTTCTTTTTGCACATTTTCACATTTAATAAAAAAAGTAAGTGATCTAAAAAATTCAAAAGAAAAATCTTTTTCGGTAATATTTTGTCGATCGAACAAACATACAAATTACCGTGGAAAGCGAAGATTTCATGCTTTAGAGACCGTGGTATGATTTAATAGACCTTTGTGCTGTCTTGTCATGGTAAAAAGCTCATCTGTTACGTAACAAACCCTGATGAAAAATATTTATGGGCGCCCATGCATTGAAGTATTTAAATTAAAAAAATAAAAAATAAAGGTCCAGACAAAAACGGTCAAGGACAACCTGCAATTGCTTAAAAATATGTGAAAATAATAGGGTGCTTAATGAACCTTGTATAAATTTTATAATTTTACGGTTAAGTACTAACCGAATCTGGTGCGAAGGTAGTACGTTATGTCCAAAATAAATTAGATCCTATAGGATGAAATTGCGAAAATAAAATAGACAGTTGTTGTAGAATAAGTTCCTATACCCTTGTTTATAGGTTAACGAGTAATTCCTTAATTTTTAAATATAATCCAGTTTGGCTGTTGAACACTAAAATAATAATACCTTTTTAGTTTGCCTTTGCCAATATATTTTACTTTAGAGTTGATACATTTGTTGTAAGTACTTAATTTACATATATATATATATATATATATATATATATATATATATATATATTTATATATGGTATTATTCAAATCATTATAGCCTTCTAAAATTAATTGTTGATTACCATTTTTTCATTTGATAAAAGTCTAAGAGCGGTATGAAATGTTATATTTTTTATTTAACCTATTATTGCATCCTTTCTTTTTCTATCTATGTCAATTCAGTAATTTATTACCGCTCATTCTTCCGTGGAATGCACCCGAGGCACCACTGGTGCCTGAAAGTCATCCGACATCCAGAAACTCATGGATACTCATCTGGTCCGCCTTTGCGAATCCAAGCAGCCTCGTTAGTTGAACTTGCCTAACTGCTTCCGGTAACAAAACTGTATCTCTAGGTTAAGGATCCAAAGAGAATACAGACAAACTATTTTGACATACGATTGTATACCTTAATATAAATGTTATTAAATAATTGAAATTTAACAGATCTGTTGGAGATATATAATAAATAAATATTTAAATGTACCCGTTAATCCTTCGTTCGCGAATGACACTTAAATTATTTAACTAAACCCTAGCGGAGGAGATATCACGCTCATCGTGCACTGTGAGGTGCAATTTCGCAGGATATAAACAATTTACATGCATATTACCAACCGGAATAATCAAAAGCTTGGGTATAAAATGGCTTAAAAGTTAACAAAATGAACAATTAAAGTGTGATATACCGTTAAGTTAAACTAGATAAAATAATAACAAATTATTTGACAAAGCTGTAAATTAGAAACCTGAGGTCCAAGCGTCGTGGTAACCCTTAATCTAGCTACGGGTTGCCGTTGCGTTGCCAAACGGGCGTTATACCTCCAAAACCCAAACGGAGTCTCGTCCTCAAAATTTCACAATTCAGAACAACAAAAACAAGGGACAGGAAGCAAGTACAAAAACCAGGAACAAAAATAAAATCGAGACGGGAACCAAAAAACGGGGACAAAAAACTCTTTGGCTGTAGGATTTTTCGTTATTCTGCAGGCAACGGTGTGAATGATTCCTCTAAGAGGGTTAATAAACCCTAGTTTTCACTGCAGTATAAAACACAAAAAACTACTGGGGAGTATTACAGAGCGAAACGACTCACTTAACCCCGTTTTCAGGTAGAGTAAAATCTACAAAAGTGTCTTGATGGCTCATACGCCGTTGCTCTTCCAACTGTCTTTTTAGAAAAGAGACCGATTTTTGCAAAAACCAAATTAAAATAAAATGCATAATAAAATGGCTGGATGCCGCACATGCCTGCTTATGTAATATAGCACACGAACTTTGAATCAACAACTAACCAATTTATGCATTCCTTGAACTAACAAATAGTGTAAAATGATGAATACCCCCTATTTAATACTCCGTTTTGTCATCCCACTAGAATTCCCTAGAATAGCAATATTCAACTAGTGACGTCATGGCTACGTCAGATGCCGTGGCAACACAACTATATCTGAACCAATGAATGACAATCTGAACTTGCTGGTTTTAGTGTCCCGAAAATGTCAGAAATAAACGGGAAATAATCGGCGTTTCCTTCAAAGAAAGCTCAAGAACTACAACATTCGAATGATAAGTTAAAAATAAGCACCAAGATAATATGGAAAAAAGGCACAGTGTTGAAAATTTAACCTTCTTTGACAGCTGTTTGAGTATATTTGAGTACATGTTTACATCCCTGTTAAAGACTTTAAAGGAATCAAATATTAGGGACACGGCCTTGAATCATAGAAATATACAGCACAGGAACCCATAATAAGATCACACTTCCCTGATACCCAGGGCTGGGTTTAGTACTATAAAATTCCCTGAGAGCTGTCCCCATGCAATAACAGGACTTTAAGGTATATGAGGCTTTCTAAACCGCATAGCTTTTAACAAAAACATTATTTCAGGTTAGTTCAGGTTATGGCGTTTACTCATTTGCAGAAGTGTGATATATGAGAAATTTTTCGTTATGTGTAAAACATCATTAGTACACAATAGCCGCGCACTTAGCTGACAATCCAAGATTGGATTGTTGAAAGTAACGGTGAATATTAAACCATATAAACAACACATTATTAAACTGATCATTTGGCAGAACTTCTCAAATGGTAGGAATAATTTGATTTTGTAACATTGCAAGATATCTTTGACCTGTCAATGTTTGGTCATAAATAAATGGACCAATTAGACGATCTGCTAAAAATAATGGAGAATATTAAAAAAGATAAATTGTAATTATTGCAGCATTAATAAATATATTTTGAAGATAGGTAAATAATAGTATTTGTACGATTATTGGTTTGTAAGGATGGTATTTAGTAGTTTTTAAAACATCACGAACAGTTGATTTTGGATTGTTAAGCTCGGTGCCATCAATTTCTGTACACGACGTTGAATTGTCATTGAAATCATCAAAAATATTTCTGTAACGATTCTCATTATTTGTCACGTAATTTTTGAGACGAGATTTTTCGAAACTACCAAATGCAAGTAAGTTTCTAACTAGTTTAGGAAAATAAGTTTTTCTGGGTCATCGTCGTTCTGGGTACATGTTAAAACAATTATACATAGCTTTCTTTCATTTCTGATATAATACTCTCGCATTTCTTTCATTTCTGATATAACACTCTAGCATATCAAACTTTTCTTCGCTAGAAAAGTTTAATGCCATTGTAAAAAGCGCAGTTAAAAACATACGCAAAAGTTGAATTTATGACAGAGTAAATAATTTCATTTCTTTCAGGTTCAAAGCCTACTAAACAAAAATATTCCAGTAATCGAATCAACGAACTGACTTGACTTAATTTTTAAGTTTCTTTTTAGGATTTTTAATTATTTTGAAAGATCTTCACCTAGAGTGAACGCGGAATAAAGAAATATTGTTATTAATTCGACTTTATTCTTAAGTAAAAGGATTTCGGTGTTGTCATACATTTAAATTTTACACATAAAAATGTGTTTTTAGTTCTTTTTAGGTTGTAACTTTTTTTTTGCATTAGTGTTTCACATAATGTCCTGCAAAAAGTTTAGTACATTTCGAAGAGTTCAAAATCCAGTATGGTGGTCATAAGGATAAATAAAATTTATAATGTTTCCAGAAAACCAAAATGTTGTAACTAAAATTTGGCTAAATAGACGTACTCTGCATAAAAAGTGACCATATAACAGTGTTTAAAGATTTAAAAAATATTGGAAAAAAAGTTATACCCGATCTAAGAAAATGCAAGATTTTACATTTTTTTAAATATCACAAAAACGCAACAAACCAGAACTGATTCACAAGAACCAATAACCTATTGACATAATTGTCTAAAACTTTTCCCACTTAATAGCCTTTCTGTCCCTTATAATTTTCGAGATGCCGTCATCACCAATTTCCGACACACTGTATATAATATATTTTTAAACAGTTAGTAATTACAGTAAGCATCCTTCACAAATAAGTGTAATAAAATTGTATTAGATCATTTCATATCCTATATTTGTTGTTAGTCACTAAGGAACAATATGTTAAGCAGAGATTGGCAAAAAAATTATATTTAACCATTAAACTATCAATTACTCTATTAATAATTTCAAAACTAAAATTATCAATGAATAAAGTAATTGGTAATACTATTCCTACAATTATCAATTAAGGAAATAATTTATAATTTTTTTTTTTGAGATTATCAATTTACGAAGTAATTAATCATTTTAGGTATAAAATTACCCCATCACCACAGAAATTGAAAATTTCATTTTTTAAAAGTACCTATTACAAGAACAATTAAAAAATGAATTTTCCGAATTATTGACTTTTTTATTAATTGATAATTTTTTCTGAATTAAATTCAGAAATAATTTAATAACTTTTTTCGCAAATAATGCAGCGTCACATATAATAGCGACATAAGTATGATTATTTATTCTGCTTGTGCAGATATAATTATCATTCACTTTCAGTGGAGAACAAAATATTTATGAAAACCATATTTATATTATGAATCGCTCCAAGAACAAAATGAGCTTAGCTTGAACTCCGATGTGTTGGATTCAAAATATTCTAATTAAAAGGTGTGGGATGACATGAAATTGTAAAAAACTAACGAAGGTACGTGGCCAAAATTTTTCCTCACACTTCTTTCACTTCTTTTCTGGAATTTTTGAATTAAATCGATATATTTAAATTTTTTCGACCATTTTGAATTCTATTGACGAGACTAAAGCGTATTATCAAGGGTAGAAGTAGCGTGATTTTATTTTTAATTATTTATTATTTGTTATAGCCTGAACAAAAAATGTTTGAGCCATGTAAAATACGTTTTCGTTACAATTTAACCATATAATTTAAATGGTGCATTTGATAAATTTGTCCTACTATTAATTTTCCATTACTTTATCTAAAATATGGAGTGTTTCAATCAAAAATAATTTTTTAATTTAATTCTGGTAAACTACCAGTTATTAATATAATAATTTGGAAAAATAAATTATTAATTATTCTTATAACGGGTAATGTGGAAACTGAAAGTTATCAATTACTTTGTTAATTGATAATTGTATTTATAAAATTAATAACATTATTAATTAATTGTATTAGTCTATTCTCATTCCTGGGTGAACGATTTAATGGAGATTCAGAGTTTTTTTTTTCATAAATAATATGCAGGATATTCTATTTAAAAAAAAAGTAACCTTTAATTATCGAAATATGGTTGTTTTTTTAGTACATATTCAGTGGGAACAAATACACGAATTTGATAATATGAAGGATAATGTGGCTCTAAAAACTAAGAAGTTAGCAATTTTGCTGACTTAATTTAAATCAAACTGTATATATTATTTGATGTGGTTAAACCTCTGATAGCTATATTTTCTTTTCTCTTACTATCACATTTTTACAGCTATTTTTCCTAAAACCTTATACAGCTGACAGATGGATCGATGGCCTAAACGACACAGAGAACATGAAACAACAACCCATTTTTGCGGTTCATCTAACAACAGTTCCCATCGAAGTAAATTACAATCGATTCTGAATACCAGAGCGGACAAAATGCTGATTGCAGTATTGAAAAGTATAGGAGCGTGTATTCTGAAGGAAATGCTTTATATTTGATAGCATTTAAATACGGAAAACTTGCATGGAAATGTAAATATACAATATCTAAATGGAAGGTCTTTTAATCGGAAGTTAGCCCGAATACAATAAATTCGACGAGTGATGTCTAAAATTTTCATTCTGTTTTAAATATTTAACCTTGCTTGTTTACCACAATTTCATAGACTAGAAAGAAGATGTACGTTTAATATATTTTTTAATTAATATATATATATATATATATATATATATATATATAAAAGAAAAATATTGTTTTTAAAGTGGAGTTAGTTGCCAAGGAAGTTATATCCTTTTGTTGATTAGTTTTGCTCATGATACCATTATAATTTCTATTATATTGGTCAACCAGCCAATTTTTATATTGAATTATTATATAATAAAATAGATACAGAAACCAAGGGAGAACTTAAAATCGATAAAACAAATAGTTGTGTCCCAAAACTAGATAAATCAGGGAGTAACAGCAAAATTCACTAAAAAGTTTAAAGTTTTAAACCCAGTTGCCAAAAAAGTCAGATCGAAATGGTTGGTCAGTTTTGTTTTGCTTATGATATCGTTGTAATTTGTATTCTCCATATATATATATATATATATATATATATATATATATATATATATAATATATATATATATATATATATATGGAGATCATGGACAAAAATTTATTGGAAATTAAAATTAATTAAAGATTTCATGGTGACCTTGAAACTGGCCTTCAAAGTAATTTGAGGATAAAGTTGATCGAAAACCTTCATTTTTTATAGCGGTAATATAATATATGACACAGGGGGCCAAACTTTATTTTAAGATCATTTGAGGATGTTCGTTTCTCCTTCTACCAGTGTAAAATCAGCTGCTAACTCGGAAACAAAAGATTATAGAGAAAAATTTTGAATACGACAGTTGTAGAAAATCAAATTGCGTATCTTACGGTGATCATAAAGTTGACCTTGGAACTGATTCTAGAGGTTACTTAAAGGTGAAATTAGTTTTCTCTAGTAAAAACCAATACTTCAGAGTCTAGAATTAAAAGTGCGGCAAATTTAACGTCTAAATTGGTGCCCCACACGGATGGTGAAATGACCTTGACGGTTGCATTAATATCAAAGTCAAATAAATTAGCCGGTATATATAGACGAAGAGAGGTCATTAGGAATGATATTGGCTTTTTTTTTACTTGTTCATAACCATTGTATTTATTATTTATGTCAGGGACAAAAGTATGGAAAGATTTATTTTCTGCTTATATCCTTAATATTTGGTTATCAATAATTAATAATATATCAAAAATAAACATACAATATAAAATTGATAACTTTTTATTCAACAAATGAATATATAAAATAAAACAAAATTCTCCGATCGTAAGTAGGAAAGACTTGGGACAAAAGTATGGAAAGAATATCGTTTCCACCAAAAAATAATTTAGTCTGTACAAATTAAAGAATTAAAGTTCAATATTGTGTTGAAAACCACTTTGCTACATCTTCTTGGCATTGAATCGATAAGATTTTGACTTACATCAACTGGAATCTTCCGCCATTCATCTTGTAAAACTCCCCATAGATGATTTTCATTATGAATTATTCTTTTCCTAATTTTTTGTTAAAAGTGTTCCCAAAAGGTGCTTAATCGGATTTAGGTCCGGCGACTGAGAAGGCCACTCCAGTAAATCAACACTTTTCTCCAATTTTTTACTATACGGGATAAGTGTCGAAATCTGCATAAAAGACGCATTTTTTCTTCGACATAGGGCAACATGGTATTCTGTAGTTGGGGTACATAAATCGATCCATTTTACCAGTTTTTTTTTTCACTATCGGACCCGTCCCAGACCTGGAAAGGCATCACCATGCCTTACAGTAGGTTTTGGGTACTTAATTTTTTCCTACAAGCCTTCGGACAAACGCAATTCCGTCTGAACCAAATACTTTCGTCATTCCAAAGCACCGTACCCCAGTTTTGAGGTGTCCAATTTAAATGCCTCTGAGTAAACTGAAGTCTGGCCTTTCGCGTTTTTTTTTTTGAAGAGTGAAGGCTTTTTGACAGCAACTCTTCTAAACAATCCAACTTCACAAAGACGTCTTATTGTTGAGTAAGAGGCATGCTGGATATATATATATATATATATATATATATATATATATATATATATATATATATATATATATATATATATATATATTCTAGTTTTTACCCACAACTTTGGAAATTAATAATAAAGATAAATGTTATAAACAATCAAAAAAAAAAAGCAGCCTATATCATTCCTACCCACCTCTTCTTCATTTATGTAAAGTTTCATCGAAATGGGTGCAGCCGTTTCGAAATTTATCCGTACAGACAGACAGACAATGCAATGAATGAATTCAGTATTCTAATCTCGTGGAGTAAAGATCCCTGAAGATGCCTCGTGAAATCGTAGGTGAAACGTAGGATAATAATTCCAATTTGACACAGTTAGATCGAACAACCATGATTTTCAACTTGATCAAAACCGTGAAAGGTTTCGTTCTTTACGGTAATGCAGTTTTTGGAATGAGTCTGGACTTTGTGCTAATTTATTTATAGAAGTGGACTCTCGTCCTATGACTATCATACTATTGTACTTATAAAAATCAATGATTGCCGAGACGATAATTCTGAGTTTGCAGTCTGAATTATTTTAAATAAAGTGAAAGAATTCCGAATACACGATTTTTGTGGTGATGCAAATTGTGTCAGTTTTTATTTTTGCATTTAGTTTCTGAATTTTGAACTTAAACCTTCAAAATTTTTTGTAATGAAATTGCCGCTTGTATTAAGCAATCAAATAATTTTTTAAATTGTAAATTGTTAATTTTTCAGGAATAAGTTATAAAGTGAAGAGGAATTATTGACTGTTTTAACAATTATGTTTTTAACATTCCTACAGTAAATATAGTCGAGATAAAATATTTTATCAAGCACATGACCTCTTTACTTGCAGTTTTATGTGAATAAACCTTCAGATTGTTTATAACATCTTTTTAATATTACGAAAGATAATAGAAGGTCAGACATAACGTAAACTGTCTTTATTTAAACAATGTCGCTAAATTATAAAAAGTTAATAGGGACTAATTGATAGCTTTAGTAGCGTGAAAAATTAATTTTTCTCTATTTTTTTTTTGCATAATCCCTATTTTTAATGGTAGACTATTTAACGCATATTAGTGCTATAATAAATAGTGAATAAAGGGTACTATTTCGTTTTTTAATTAAAAATTTCTATCTGTTTTTTTCAAAAAAGCAGTCTTGTAACAATAAATAAAAGATTATTTTATTTTTCAATTATCTATCCATAAGCAGTTATGAATAAATATTGTTTATTAGAATGGGTTTGTAATTTTGTGCCTGTTAGTTTTAAAAAATATCTTATAAAATAGTCGCATTTCAATAGATATGCCTATAATTTTACAATAATGTGAATTTGTCTTTTATTAAGAACTCTTTACATTTATGAACTAAATAAGAAATATGTAAGTAATTTTCGTTACTTTTACTTCATTTTATAACTTTTAACCTGTTTGAAATCTCACACTTTTGTCATAACTATGCCACTTTATCTGTGGGGCATGGATTAATTTCAGCAAGAATGAGCTCACTTCTTTCTAGAAAGATGCAAGCTCGTCTTAGTTATTTGACTTTAGAAACAAATTTGGTCCTCCATCCTAAAACAAATTACAAACTGAGTGTAAAAAGTTATCCCTCTGATTCACTAATATGGTCTAACTTTAAAACTGATCTAAATTGACAGGTTTCAAATTGACAAGTACAACAATAAGTTAAATGCATTTTGAACCTTAAAAATACAACAATAAAACATAATTTTCTTTTATTACTAAACCGGTAAAGAATTAAATATATTTTTTTTTTATTTTTGGGAGACAACTACAACTCTTACCGATTTCAAGGCTTTATATCTTGGTTTTTATCCTTAATATTCAAATATAAGTGTTTATTTGTCGACATATGCAACATAAATTATAGCAATATCATAAGCAAAGCTAAACTGACCGTTTAGAAGGTCTAATTTTCATGGCAACTAGATCGGGTCTAAGCCTTAAACCTTTTTAGTGAATCCAGCTGTTTAATTTAACCCCCTAATTCACCGTTAAAACCGTTCTAAATTGATAGCAGAGGGTTTAAACTGACAAGGTCAACAATAAGTCAAGCAAGTTTTAATCCATAAAGATAAGTATAAAAAAATCTTTTTTTTTATTGCTGAATCGGTAAAAATGGAGAATTTTATTTATTTTCGGGATATAACTCTTTTCTTTTCTCTTACATTTTTCAAGGCTCTGTCGCTAGATTTTTATATTTAATATTCTTATTTAAGCGTTTATTTTTTGACATATGTGATATAAATTATGACAATATCATAAGCAAATCAAATTGGCCGACTAGAAGATCTAACTACCATGATAACTAGATCGGGTCTAAGTCTTCTATTTCATTAAATTTAAAGTTTGATCGTTACTTTTCAAGGTGATTATGTACATTAAATATACAGCCAGTGTGCATTCAATTCGAGATATGTTATCACATATTTATGGAACCAACATTAATATGAGTTCAAAAAACTCTGAAGCAACCAGGAAAAGGTGGACATTTTTTCCATAGGTAGTGTCCGCCATATAAAACAGTTTCGACCTTATTGGTTCCTGTCAGTCCCTTCAGCAACTTGAATCATACTAAACAAAAAGTTCAATACCAGTTGCGCCATCTCTGGGAATCTTATTCAATGTATATTGAATAATAATGCAAATTTCTTTAGCATTAGGGTATATGTGAATTAATTTTAATGTACAAGAAGTTAAAATATCTTTTCAGTTACTTTATTGAAATTTAAGATACCATTTAATCAAATTTAATGTACAACGAACTGATACTTGATACTGATACTTGAATTCAAAGTAAAAGTAAATTATTCACGATTTTTGGTACAAAATCGTTAAATTTTATATAGAATGGATGTTAAATATGCATTAAATTTAGGATTATTTTTAACAATGCACAGTGATTTATGGTGTTTCTTTTTTTTATATTGTTGATTTAATTTAACGATAACCTTGTCATTTCGGCAAGGACTTAAAAATGGCGATAACGTGCAAAAAAGATATTGCAGTTACTGTTATCATTGTAATTTTATAGAAAAATATATGACGAAAATATAACAATAGGTTTCAATGCAAGTAATTAATATGCTTTTTGCAAAATATACCTATCTAATTTTATGAAGTCTTTGTGATTTTATGAGAAAATTTATTTTGTACTTCTACCAAGCAGATGAATATTTTTTGAAGAAAACTAAAAGTATATACAGAGTGTCTCACGGTGACCATCCATGAGAATAGCTCGGGAATAATATGATTTGAATTCTCTAAATTTGTATAATGGGTTTCTCGGTGAAGTAACAGCCATCCTATGTGACTTCCGGTTGTATCGGAAATTGTCCGAAACTTACTTATTTTCTATGGATCAACCTGTATGTTATATTTTTTGTATTATTTCTTTATTTCCGGCAACTTTTACTCAAAATTTTTTGCCCTAGTGTAGCCGTTTTTGAGGAAATAAATATTTTTTCCAAATTTTGACCTTTAACAAGATGTGGTCTAAAATTGAATATCGTTTCAAAAATAAAATAATGAAACTCGGAATTCCAGTTGTGGCTTTACATATTATTGGGCTCGATAATGAAATGGCCGAAAATGACATTTTAGATACAGGGAAGTTGAAAAGTAACCAATTTCACTGATAAAAATGAAATGTTTAGTTCAACAGTCTTCTAGATGTTGATTTTTAATTGTTTAATTCAAACGAAAGTTATTTGGAATAACTTATTTTCGCATTTTGTGGCTACATTTTATTTCGGTTATATTTAATTTGTTCATTTAACGTTTAAAATATTGTTTGAAAACTTACATTTGTTTGAAACAAATCCTTTTAAAGATGTTAATTTAATAAATAGGAAAATCTTGCCGTAAGTATTTTTATAATGTATTCAAATAATTTATATGTTAAGTTAAATAATATAAATCTAAATTCAACATTTTCTATTTGTTAACACAACTATACTAATACATTAAAATGATATGCACATTCTCTTATATAAAAAGATTTATAGCTCAGTTTAAGACTTTGAAATATTGAATGAACAAACTAAATTTTATACTTTTGAAATCCCGCCCTCTATACCTCCGATTTCGCCCCCTATAGGGCATAAAGGGGAAACAGAACAAGAAGACGTAGCCATATTGTTCCCTCGTGAGTGTTCAAGCGAAGCGGACGTGGTTTTACTTGTTCAGTTACTAAGGTAAGTAGTACCTTTTATTTTTTAATAGATATAATCTTGTTAACATTATTTTTTCAATAAATGTTGTTTATAATATAGTGTTGACAACCAAAACTATAATATACTTAGTTACATAAAATGATGTATAAAATGTGATGTTTAGATATAAATCATGGCGGCATTGCACGGTTCCAACTTTTCCAAGTTCATTTGGAGGCAAAATTATACTTATTCCTTGGTTGCATGAGTTTGCTAAAGCTAAATGCCTTTAAAGGGATTAGACATATACCCATTGGTATATTTATATAAATTAAACCAGCAAACATTAGATTTAATTATAGGTATAGGCCAGGCTGCGTGGCTGAAAAAGAGGGGGTAAAAAATATAAAATCGTTACAACTGTTAGTGGAATATTGTAGGTAATATTATAACTAATGAAGGAAAAATAATCGGAACTATCGGCGATGCACTGAGGTGAGATAGGGGTGATTTTTAGGGGTGAAAAACAGTTTTTTGCGATTTGCAGCTAAAAAAAGCATCTTATCGAAAAAAGTTGAAAATAAAAGTTGTAGGTAATAAAAAGATTTAGAACTTTTGTAAAGGTCATTTTACCCTAACCTCAAATTTTCCGAGAAAAACGCAAAAAATAGTCTTTTCGGTTTTTAATTTTTTTCTTATAAAAAAATAATTCTATTAAGCTCTAACTTGTTGAATATGTACCTTTTGATGCCCCAAAGGAGCTATATTTTTTTATGCAAAAATATTCAACTGTTGCGGTTTTATTTAACTTAAAAAAAAAGTGAAATTTGCAATCGCATTTTCTCTTCAAAATAATTGTTCGACAGACTTCGGTCTAGACTCATTTAAATATAGTACAAGGGAAAAAATTTTCCAAAAATCGAAAAAAACGACAAAATAGTTTTTTTCGATATGCGATTAAAATTATCATAATTTTACAATGTCAATATTTATTACAAACAATGAGTAAAAAATTATAAATGAATTACATTTAAATTATCAAATAAACAAAAACGTATGTATCTAGTTTCCCTTTGCTCAAGATCACTTGAAAAGTTAAGCTTATAATTGTTTTTAATGTTTACGTAATAAAGTTATACAGAGCGTTCTGAAATTAGCCTGCCATGATTTACTTTCAGCTACTAAAAATAAGAAAAAGTTCACAAGACCGTTGTTTTGTAGGTCCTTAAAATCCAAAGTGTTAAATTGCGTGAAAAGTACAAAATTTAAAACTTCACTGATTTTAAAATTTCAAATCTGGTATAGGATATGCTAGGTATAAATAAAAATAATATACAGGGTAGTATCCTATTTAAAAATAAGAATTTGTATCTTTAAAAATATTTTAAAAATCTACAACTTTCCTTTTCATGACCACATTCAACATTTTCGAAAAAAAACTTTTGTTATTTCCAGTTGACCACTGAGTTTGGCGTGTCATAAAGTTTATAAAATTATATTGTTTTAGGAGAAAGACATTGTAACAAAGGCATCAGCACAGATTGATATTTCTTCACCTTCTACATCCTCGTCATGTTCGGATTATCAAATAATAGATGTCACAGATCAGAAAAATTTGAAGGAAGCTGTCCAACGGGCTAGTAAAAGGCATTTAGCTTTTTGCGGAGAAGAATCTTTCAAAAAAGCCTGTAGAAACCTATACAATTTAGACCTTAAAGATTTTTTAGAACAGACTGTTCCTGGAAACTACATCCTAAATTTCTATAATCAGAAGGGTCATTTATCTAGAAAAACTAGGAATCAGTTAACTACCGTATTGATAACGGGAATTTTGTCTCGAGATGGGTAATACTTTCATAACTATATTACTGAAATAATTTGGCATGCCTTTGCACATATCTCTGTAGTAGATACTATATTACAGCACACACCGTATTAAATATACTGTATATCTACGAATAAAGCCCTAAGTTGGGTATCTTTTATATAAGATATTGATATTTCCTTCAAAAAGAAATTTTTGGTGTAATTTCAGTATTGGATGTTATTATATAAAATAAAGTTTTTGTTAAACTTAACAAATATTTTTTATTTTTGTAGAACACATTTTGTTCCACTAGATTTTGAAATTCTAGCGGAGAAAATATGCGATCTCTTCCCAAATGAAAATAAGGCCACCTACTACATTCCAAGAGTTCCAGGAAATACTATATTACAGCACACACCGTATTAAATATACTGTATATCTACGAATAAAGCCCTAAGTTGGGTATCTTTTATATAAGATATTGATATTTCCTTCAAAAAGAAATTTTTGGTGTAATTTCAGTATTGGATGTTATTATATAAAATAAAGTTTTTGTTAAACTTAACAAATATTTTTTATTTTTGTAGAACACATTTTGTTCCACTAGATTTTGAAATTCTAGCGGAGAAAATATGCGATCTCTTCCCAAATGAAAATAAGGCCACCTACTACATTCCAAGAGTTCCAGGAAATAAAAAAAGTCCACCTCTAAATGCTAAAGGAAAACTCGTTGATAAGTACAGAAATTTAAAACGATTATACAAATTGTGCAGTTGCACAAATACTAGCGAAGAAGATACAGAGACGAGTAAATCAAATATTGAGAACGGTAAGTTGGTTAACATATTTTTGTTTTAAAACTTCTTCTAATTATGACTTGAAACTTCTTGTTTCTTTTTAAAATATCATTAATGTAATGTTCACATAACAGATAATGTACAGGAAGTTAAAATATAAGGGGAAAAAAGAATTAAGGAATTTTGATGTATTCTTACATATCCTAAATTATCCCAATATACATGTTTGTTTAGCGGATCCTGAAATTTTACTTCCCCTTATCTTCAATATGCGATATAAATTTAGGTGAAATGTTCTTAACCCAAAAAATTTATTTGTTAATAAAGAAAATTATACAGACATTTTTTGTTTTATTAAATTTCCTATTTGATCCTAATTTGACGTTAGGTTATTAAAATATTTAAACGATGTTGCTGCATTTTAAGTAGCAGAATTAGAGTGATAGTTAAGTAAAAAGAAACGAACTTGTACAATTGTAATATTTGTAATATGTTAAAAACAAATATGACATATTACAAAAATATTAGTAAAAGTTTTTTTCAACATAGTTTACCATATTCTTATTATATTTGTTTTTATTTTAATAATCAAAAAAGTTTGCCTAACTAATACTACTTTTATGTCTTTTTTACACGTCTCGATAAATGAGTTTATTCATGTCACAATTGGCTATAAAAATATTCCAGTAATAACAATATGTGAAATTTTTACTAAAACTAGGATTTTTTCATATAAAATATTTACATTATCAAATTTTTCAATATACGGTGTACATGCAAAATAGAGATTTATATTGTTTATTTATAACAATAAAAATAACTAAAGAATAACATTTTTAATTTTATAATTGTATATGAAGTAAATCCTAATTTTGAATAATTATTTTGTAAATATTTTATTTGAATATTTTTTATTGTCGATTATGGCATAATTAATCTTATTTACACTGTGTAAAAAATACATATTTTGGTGTAAATGGTGCCAGCATTTTTGGTTATTAACATAAAAATGGTTATTGAGCCAAGTATTTTTCATCATTGATTCAATATTAAAAATAGTTCCGTTCAAAGTTTACAACTCATTGTTTTAAGATAGTATTTTTTTAAGCAATATCCTATTGGTGATTCATTTAAATCATACATCGTTTATTTTAACCACAGAGAATGTTGATTGAACATTCAGATATGTTTTAAATAATCTTTGAATATATTTGTTTAAGACATTAGATTAGTTCAACCAATCACTGACACTACTCGTAAGAACATTTCGTAGTGTTACATCAACCAATATTTCGGCTATGTTTAACTCTCCTTGTGCGGTTCAAGTAACATATCTAAGAGTTCATGCAAGCAATAGAACTTAATATTTTAACACCTTTTGTGGTATTAAATTAAACACCTTTCTTGCTTAATTTGAAATGATCTTGATGGTTGAAACGATGTTTCCTACATTTCGTTCAAGTAGTAATATTTGACATTTTTTGTTGTTCTATTGAAAGTATAAAAACTATTGCTTGTATTTAACAGAAAATAATGGTTGGATTGAGAGCAATGTTGGTAAATTCAACAATTTCCTTTTTTCAGTGTTTGAGCACTATCAAAAAATTTGAAAAATGATTTTTTTGAAATACGATACTACATTGTTAATTCATTCCGCTAATAGGCTATCTGTCCATATAGAGTGTGCCCATACCCAGCTAGAACAGTTTTGAATTTATTTTTGATTTTTCCCAAAATGAAAATGACATTTTAGATACAGGGAAGTTGAAAAGTAACCAATTTTGAGCACTATCAAAAAATTTGAAAATACTTGTTTTTTTTAAAACGATACTACATTGTTAATTCATTCAGCTAATAGGCTATCTGTCCATATAGAGTGTGCCCATACCCAGCTAGAACAGTTTTGAATTTATTTTTGATTTTTCCCAAAATCCTCTAAATATAAAGCAGTTTTATAGCCATGACAAACAAGCTAATAAAATGTTTCTATGGTGAGGTGTATCTTTCGTTGAAAACTCTGCACGTTCGACTTATAATTCAGTTGCATCCGTAATGAATAAAAAAGAAATTGAATATGTCAGCGTTTATATACGTAATATGTTCCATTTTTCGGCAATATTTTTCACGAACAAACACGATCGAAAATCATCGATAAATAATTAATTGCAACTGACAATAGCAGCATAGAAACATAGCATTACTTTGTTTATTATATCCTTCTTACTAAAAATCACTAAAACTGCTTGATATTTGGGGGATTTTACGAAAAATCGTTAATAAGTTGAAAACTGTTCGAACTGGTTATGGGGCTACTCTATATGGACACATAGGGAATGTTCTTACATATCCACTGAATGAATCAATATCGTTGCATCGTGTTTGAAAAAATTAACAGTTGAATTCACTAATAATTGACAAGAGCAGCAATAAGTCAAGTAAGTTTTATACCCTAAAAATAAAAGTCTAAAAAAATCAATTTTTTTTATTACTGAACTGGCAAAAATGGAGAATTTTGTTTATTTTGGGCATACAACTATTTTTTTTTACATATTTGAAGGTTTTCCGCAAGGTTTTTTTTCTTAATACCTCTATATAAGCGGTTATTTGTTGACATATGTAATGTAAATTATAATTATATCATTAACAAAACAAAATGGGTCTACTAGAGGATCTAAATTTTATGGCAACTAGAGTTTAGGTCTTAAATCTTCTTAGTGAATCTTGCTGTAAGTTTTTAAAATTTTTGGATAGAGCTCAAAACTTGTAAAAAATTACTTTTTTCTAAGATCGGCTAGAGTAGGGCAAAAAACTTAAAGTAAAAGTTGTCGTAAATGAAAAAAGGAATACAACAAAAACATAACATACAGGATGATGCATTTAAAATAAGTTTCGGACAACTTTCAGTATTACTGGAAGATGCTCAAGGTCCCTATTAATACAACATAGGATATACTCAACAATCGATTTAAATTAAGAAAAATTGTTGCAAGTGGATTTTGACATTACTGAAAAATATATTTATTTAAAAATTTTATTTATATTTTCATATTTTATGTATCATTTTAAAAAAGTTATTTTCAGATTATATCCGAAATTTTTACAGCCAAATTGACTAAAAAGGTTTAACTTCTACACCCGATTTAGTTGCCACGGTTGGTTATATTTTACCTTAGGGATTGTTACAATATTGTAATATAGAGTTATCTTTTTTATATAAGAAAATTAAGGATAAAAAGGGGAATAGTTATTTCCAAAAATAAACAAATTATTTCCTTTTTGGCCTAGTTTGTAATAAAATAACACGTTGTTTTAATTGGGTGTTTTTAAGTTCAAAATTTTGTCAGCTTGTTACATTAAACCCTTTTTTGTCAAGTTAAAACCATGTCATTGAATTAGGAGGATAATATTTAGTAATTTATCTAATGAAATTTTAAGTTTAGTAATTTTAATTATTACGTAATTTAATTTCAGGATAAATTTTACCGAGTACATGGGAAAAATAGAGGTCCATAACGATATAATACAATGCTGTCGATTTATTAAAACAATCCGCAGTGTATTTCTTCTATCCCGAGCGTAGAAATTATAGATTTAAAGTTTAAAATCGGCACAACGCCACCTAACGAGTAATAGCTAAAGTCTCACACTATGTTTTCTTCGGTGAATTCTCGGTTCCCTTCAATATTGTAGTTATCGGCTATATACGGTATAGAGTGTATTGTATTCTCTAATATATTGATGTTATGTGCTAGGAGCTTGTAAAATTGTACTGGTAGGTGGCGCTACTTGCTTGAAAAATGGAAAAAAGATGAAAAGCTTATTATAGAGAATTCTTTCATTTTTGTTATAAATCAATAAATGTGCGCCATCTGCAAGTGTATAGCTGATTTTCAGTTCTATTGATTTTTTTTAGTTAAGTTGTAATTCCCGTATTGAAATGGTTGGATAGGTTTCTGTCCTTATTGATTTCTGGAGAGTTTTCTTTTACGAATTATTTGAAAATGACTTTAGATGGCAACATTAATACTGAGTCATGTTATGGTATATATGTAATTATATAATTTTTCTTGAACCATTAAATGTTTTTAGTTGGTTATTTTCTTGGGAATATGGTTCATTTTTATATTGAATCTACATATATAAAGTAGTCATACTTATATACTTAGCTAGAAAAGTCTTTCTTAGCCTAAAAATGCAAATATAAAGTATATATATATATATATATATATATATATATATATATATATATATATATATATATATATATATATATACTTTATATTTTAGGACGTTTCGATTCTTTCGAATCTTTTTGAACTGAGCGTATCGGCGGATTCTACAAAAATGTACATTTTTAATATTATTATATACGGAATAACAGGTTAAAAACTTACCATTAAGAACATAGATTTTTGCTTTAAATAAAAATTAATTACGTGTGTGATTATAATTGGTTTGTGTTGTATATAAATATAAATATATATATATATATATATATATATATATATATATATATATATATATATATATATATATATATATATATATATATTATAAAATCTGGTTGTGAGTCTGTGAACGGTATTTATAGAATCCATATGCTAAAATTTTTATTTTCAGGCAGCTATTTGGTGTTCTAGCTTGTTTAGTTTTCTTTCTTCAAATTTAGACGGAGCTTAAAAAAAAGATTTGGAATATTTTTAAAATTAAAATACCAGAGAACTTGAATTTTGATTCTCTACTGAGAAATACAAATCATATTATTTTGATATTGAAATTATGAATTACACTTTCGTGATATAGTTAAAAACAGCCTGCCATCGAAAATATTTTAGTGTTTTTTTACTGCAGTTTCTGGAATTTTAGAAAACATTGCTGTCTAGTAGCTAGATATATATCCTAAAACTAGTAAAAATGACTTTATTTTTAAGTTTGTAAAATTAGTTTTTAAAGAAAAATTAAGTTAAAATAAGTTTAATAATTTATCAATGATTATCAATCTATTAACCTTTAAATGTCAGAAATGAAAAAAGTTATCTTGTCTTTAAGGATAATTTGAAGATTGCAATCATTCAAAATAGGATAAAAGATAATATAAAGTTTTTCTTTTAAGGTTTTAAGAGATTTTAAAGGACCCCGCACGCACCAACCAAATGGGAATTGGATCCCGGTCAAATTCGTTGAAAATTCAGTATGTTGTAGGTCTAGATGTCCTGATCAAAAGATCCTATGAGTACAAAGTCCAAAAGTTAATAGTTTTCGAGATACCAAGGGATGAGGTGCCCGCACGAACCAAATGGAAATTGGATCCAGGTCAAATTCGTTGAAAGTTCAGTATGTTGTAGGTCTAGATGTCCTGATCAAAAGTTTTTATGGACTCAAAGTTCAAAAGTTAACAGCTTTCGAGATACAGAAAGATGAGTTGCACTCGCACCAACCAAATGGAAATTGGATCCTGGTCAAATTCGTTGAAAATTCAGTATGTTGTAGGTCTAGATGTTCTGATCAAAAGTTCCTATGGGCACAAAGTCCAAAAGTTAATAGTTTTCGAGATACAGAGGGATGAGTTGTGCCCGATCCACCATTTACATAGGCAAGTCGTAAGGGTCAATTTTCTCTACTTATCTCTTTTTTTTCTCTCTTCCTATCTTGTGAACTTGCTTGGCTAACGTAAGTGAATGTAAATATACAATACATATTTTTTTTATTTATATATATATATATATATATATATATATATATATATATATATCTGTGTGTGTGTGTATGTTGCGTAAAACATTGCAAACTATGTACCGAAATATTGAAATCGCGTAATCATAAAAAAATACTTCAGTCGATAGGTTTAGGATAATGAAGGAGATCACCAATTGTAATCCTGACTATGATCAAGGATCAAGGTCAAACATTGTCAAGATGTCATATTTTTGGAAAAACTTTTTTTAAGAAGTAGATTTAAAAGATAAAAACTTTTTTTTCTATTTTCGTAATATTTAAACCTTATATGACCTTGAGGTCAATGGTCAAGGTGAGGTTTGTAGTTTCAATGATTTCTTGAACTCAAAAGTCCATTTTTAACCTCTTTTTTAGTAGTTTTCTTATTCATGTTATTTTTAATCATCAAAAGGTTAGAATTTAGGGACTGTGACCAAATATCTTGACTACGACTTTTGGTCAAGAATCAAGGTGAGATGTGGTCAAAACTGCTTTATCTTCATCCCTGACCTGAATGCCATCATCTAAATCATCATCATTAGTTTTCCTCGTATACACTTATATTCCTACAGGTAAATCTGTTTCCTAGTGTAAAATATATTCTATTGGGTGTGTAGTTTCTTCACCAACTTTCGTGTTTGAGATAATACCATATACTTTAAGTGCAGCGACTGTTCATTGGACGTTCTTTTTCAGTATAGATCAAGAGTACTCGTATTTGAAGTGGTAGTTTCACTGACAGTCCTTTTTAGGCTATTTAGTGATTTTTTATTTCAGGTGCTGAAACTGTTTCTCGGACAGTCCTTTTCAGTATAGTTTGAGAGTACTCGCATTTGGAGTAGTAGTTTCAATGACAGTCCTTTTTAGGATAGTTAGTGACTTTTTGTTTCAGGTGTTGAAGATAGGGAGAGAGATAGAAAAAGAGATAGATAGAGAAAATTGATCCTTACGCCTCGCCTATATAAATGATGGATCGGGCGCAATCCCACTGCAGCCCTCTGTATCTCGAAAACTATTAACTTTTAGACTTTGTGCCTATGAGAACTTTTGATCAGGACATCCAGATCTACAACATACTGAATTTTCAACGAATTTGACCGAGATCCTATTTCCATTTGGTTGGTGCGAGCACAACTCATCCCTCTGTATATCTAGAAAACTATTAACTTTTGGACTTTGTGCCCATGGGAACTTTTGATCAGGACATCCAGACCTACAACATACTGAATTTTCAACGAATTTGACCGGGATCCAATTTCCATTTGGTTGGTGCGAGCACAACTCATCCCTCTGTATCTCGGAAACTAATAACTTTTGGACTTTGTGCCCACGGGAACTTTTGATCAGGACATCCAGACCTACAACATACTGAATTTTCAACGAATTTGACCGGGATCCAATTTCCATTTGGTTGGTGCGAGCACAACTCATCCCTCTGTATCTCGGAAACTAATAACTTTTGGACTTTGTGCCCACGGGAACTTTTGATCAGGACCTCCAGTCCTACAACATACTGAATTTTCAACAATTTGACCCCATCCAATTTCCATTTGGTTGGTGCGGGGTCCTTTGTTAAGTCAAAAATATTCTGAAAAGAAACCATTTAGTATAAGGATGTAATACAATATTTATGTTATTTGAGGAAATAGAAAAAGAATATAAAAGTTACACAATCGTTAGAAATTTATTTTACAAAAATTGACAATAAATCAAACTTATTAAATATTTCAGTTCTGCAACCGATACTAATTTTTATGCAATTTAATATAAAACAACCTGAATCGGAAAATATGAAAAATGTGGACTGTATTTTAGTTGTACAGAAAAGGAAAATGCACAAATCGCTTGCCTTTTCGTACGGGCAATAGGGCAAAATCTTGATCCTGAGGGTACCCTCTTGCTAATGTTCGCACGGCTATTCCATTCACCCTTAGTTTTTTCCCGCGCTTTAAGGTTTGCAGAAATTGTCTCTAAAATCTATTGCTTATTTCGCTACGATACCGACCGGAGGAACGATACCCTACTCGACCCTACTTAGAGTGTGAGTGTCTATGACCAACTCGCTTGGATTGGTCTTGCGGTTTGTGCGCAGCAAATAAGTTGATAAAAAAATATATTGAAAATAAAATTGTTTATGAATAGGAAAACAACATAAATTTAAGTATAATTTTAAACTACATTATTATGTCACATAAGCCGCTAATTGGAGTAATTAAATAATTTAATTGCCCAAAAATAAAATAACCAAGATTCCAGAACATACCCCGTTTTTAATTAAATTAATTCCAGATATCGCAATTTAAATCAAACGGTGTAGTTTCTTCTTTTTCTTCTTCTTCTTCTTCTTCTAGGTAGAACCAAGTTCTGTTATCTACACAATGCCTCATCGATTCTTGTTTGACGTCGAAATCTAGCTGTCTCTCCATCTTTTGGGGGGCCGTCCAGGCGGCCGTTTGGTGTTTGGTTTCTCTCTCATCACGGTTTTTGCTAGTCTGTCATCGTCCATTCGTTCCACGTGATCTCTCGACTGCCTACGACGGTTTCGAACCCACTTCACAACATCCTCCACTCCACTGTCCTCGCGTATTTTTGCGTTTCTTATTCTATCTCTTAAACTTGTTCCCGTGATCATTCTCAGCGTTTTCATTTCTGTGGTTCTCTTAATTTGTTTTGTCTTTGTTGTTTCATTTCTTGTTTCTGCGCCGTAGGTCAGTATCGGTCTTACACAGACCTTTTAAATTCTTGCTTTGCTCTCAACCGTCATATGTTTATTGTTCCAGATTATGTCTCTTACACTGATAAAAATGAAATGTTTAGTTCAACAGTCTTCTAGATGTTGATTTTTAATTGTTTAATTCAAACGAAAGTTATTTGGAATAACTTATTTTCGCATTTTGTGGCTACATTTTATTTCGGTTATATTTAATTTGTTCATTTAACGTTTAAAACATTGTTTAAAAACTTACATTTGTTTGAAACAAATCCTTTTAAAGATGTTAATTTAATAAATAGGAAAATCTTGCCGTAAGTATTTTTATAATGTATTCAAATAATTTATATGTTAAGTTAAATAATATAAATCTAAATTCAACATTTTCTATTTGTTAACACAACTATACTAATACATTAAAATGATATGCACATTCTCTTATATAAAAAGATTTATAGCTCAGTTTAAGACTTTGAAATATTGAATGAACAAACAAAATTTTATACTTTTGAAATCCCGCCCTCTATACCTCCGATTTCGCCCCCTATAGGGCATAAAGGGGAAACAGAACAAGAAGACGTAGCCATATTGTTCCCTCGTGAGTGTTCAAGCGAAGCAGATGTGGTTTTACTTGTTCAGTTACTAAGGTAAGTAGTACCTTTTATTTTTTAATAGATATAATCTTGTTAACATAATTTTTTCAATAAATGTTGTTTATAATATAGTGTTGACAACCAAAACTATAATATAATTAGTTACATAAAATGATGTATAAAATGTGATGTTTAGATGTAAATCATGGCGGCATTGCACGGTTCCAACTTTTCCAAGTTCATTTGGAGGCAAAATTATACTTATTCCTTGGTTGCATGAGTTTGCTAAAGCTAAATGCCTTTAAAGGGATTAGACATATACCCATTGGTATATTTATATAAATTAAACCAGCAAACATTAGATTTAATTATAGGTATAGGCCAGGCTGCGTGGCTGAAAAACAGGGGGTAAAAAATATAAAATCGTTACAACTGTTAGTGGAATATTGTAGGTAATATTATAACTAATGAAGGAAAAATAATCGGAACTATCGGCGATGCACTGAGGTGAGATAGGGGTGATTTTTAGGGGTGAAAAACAGTTTTTTGCGATTTGCAGCTAAAAAAAGCATCTTATCGAAAAGTTGAAAATAAAAGTTGTAGGTAATAAAAAGATTTAGAACTTTTGTAAAGGTCATTTTACCCTAACCTCAAATTTTCCGAGAAAAACGCAAAAAATAGTCTTATCAAATAAACAACAACGTATGTATCTAGTTTCCCTTTACTCAAGGTCACTTAAAAAGTTAAGCTTATAATTGTTTTTAATGTTTACGTAATAAAGTTATACAGAGCGTTCTGAAATTAGCCTGCCATGATTTACTTTCAGCTACTAAAAATAAGAAAAAATTCACAAGACCGTTGTTTTGTAGGTCCTTAAAATCCAAAGTGTTAAATTGCGTGAAAAGTACAAAATTTAAAACTTCACTGATTTTAAAATTTCAAATCTGGTATAGGATATGCTAGGTATAAATAAAAATAATATACAGGGTAATATCCTATTTAAAAATAAGAATTTGCTAGGAGTTCCCGGATGATCAGGGAATACTGTATCTTTAAAAATATTTTAAAAAACTACAACTTTCCTTTTCATGACCACACTCAACATTTTGGAAAAAAAACTTTTGTTATTTCCAGTTGACCACTGAGTTTGGCGTGTCATAAAGTTTATAAAATTATATTGTTTTAGGAGAAAGACATTGTAACAAAGGCATCAGCACAGATTGATATTTCTTCACCTTCTACATCCTCGTCATGTTCGGATTATCAAATAATAGGTGTCATAGATCAGAAAAATTTGAAGGAAGCTGTTCAACGGGCTAGTAAAAGGCATTTAGTTTTGCGGAGAAGAATCTTTCAAAAAAGCCTGTAGAAACCTATACAATTTAGACCTTAAAGATTTTTTAGAACAGACTGTTCCTGGAAACTACATCCTAAATTTCTATAATCAGAAGGGTCATTTATCTAGAAAAACTAGGAATCAGTTAACTACCGTATTGATAACGGGAATTTTGTCTCGAGATGGGTAATACTTTCCTAACTATATTACTGAAATAATTTGGCATGCCTTTGCACATATCTCTGTAGTAGATACTATATTACAGCACACACCGTATTAAATATACTGTATATCTACGAATAAAGCCCTAAGTTGGGTATCTTTTATATAAAATATTGATATTTCCTTCAAAAAGAAATTTTTGGTGTAATTTCAGTATTGGATGTTATTATATAAAATAAAGTTTTTGTTAAACTTAATAAATATTTTTTATTTTTGTAGAGCATATTTTGTTCCACTAGATTTTGAAATTCTAGCGGAGAAAATATGCGATCTCTTCCCAAATGAAAATAAGGCTACCTACTACATTCCAAGAGTTCCAGGAAATAAAAAAAGTCCACCTCTAAATGCCAAAGGAAAACTCGTTGATAAGTACAGAAATTTAAAACGATTATACAAATTGTGCAGTTGCACAAATACTAGCGAAGAAGATACAGAGACGAGTAAATCAAATATTGAGAACTGTAAGTTGATTAACATATTTTTGTTTTAAAACTTCTTCTAATTATAACTTGAAACTTCTTGTTTCTTTTTAAAATATCATTAATGTAATGTTCACATAACAGATAATGTACAGGAAGTTAAAATATAAGGGGAAAAAAAGAATTAAGGAATTTTGATGTATTCTTACATATCCTAAATTATCCCAATATACATGTTTGTTTAGCGGATCCTGAAATTTTACTTCCCCTTATCTTCAATATGCGATATAAATTTAGGTGAAATGTTCTTAACCCAAAAAATTTATTTGTTAATAAAGAAAATTATACAGACATTTTTTGTTTTATTAAATTTCCTATTTGATCCTAATTTGACGTTAGGTTATTAAAATATTTAAACGATGTTGCTGCATTTTAAGTAGCAGAATTAGAGTGATAGTTAAGTAAAAAGAAACGAACTTGTACAATTGTAATATTTGTAATATGTTAAAAACAAATATGACATATTACAAAAATATTAGTAAAAGTTTTTTTCAACATAGATTACCATATTCTTATTATATTTGTTTTTATTTTAATAATCAAAAAAGTTTGCCTAACTAATACTACTTATATGTCTTTTTTACACGTCTCGATAAATGAGTTTGTTCATGTCACAATTGGCTATAAAAATATTCCAATAATAACAATATGTGAAATTTTTACTAAAACTAGGATTTTTTCATATAAAATATTTACATTATCAAATTTTTCAATATACGGTGTACATGCAAAATAGAGATTTATATTGTTTATTTATAACAATAAAAATAACTAAAGAATAACATTTTTAATTTTATAATTGTATATGAATTAAATCCTAATTTTGAATAATTATTTTGTAAATATTTGATTTGAATATTTTTTATTGTCGATTATGGCATAATTAATCTTATTTACAGTGTGTAAAAAATACATATTTTGGTGTAAATGGTGCCAACATTTTTGGTTATTAACATAAAAATGTTTATTGAGCCAAGTATTTTTCATCATTGATTCAATATTAAAAATTGTTCCGTTCAAAGTTTACAACTCATTGTTTTAAGATAGTATTTTTTTAAGCAATATCCTACTGGTAATTCATTTAAATCATACATCGTTTATTTTAACCACAGAGAATGTTGATTGAACATTCAGATATGTTTTAAATAATCTTTGAATATATTTGTTTAAGACATTAGATTAGTTCAACCAATCACTGACACTACTCGTAAGAACATTTCGTAGTGTTACATCAACCAATATTTCGGCTATGTTTAACTCTCCTTGTGCGGTTCAAGTAACATATCTGTGGTATTAAATTAAACACCTTTTTTGCTTAATTTGAAATGATCTTGATGGTTGAAACGATGTTTCCTACATTTCGTTCAAGTAGTAATATTTGACATTTTTTGTTGTTCTATTGAAAGTATAAAAACTATTGCTTGTATTTAACAGAAAATAATGGTTGGATTGAGAGCAATGTTGGTAAATTCAACCATTTCCTTTTTTCAGTGTAGTTGGCCTGATATCATGGCCGCTTTGTTGGCTTGTGTGCGTACTTCTTCCGTTACTGCCCTGTTACTGGTTATATGTGCTCCTAGGTATTTAAACTTCCCAACGTGTTCGATACGTTTGTCATCAACCATTAGTTTGCATCTTACCGGTTCTTTTGCTATTACCATTGCTTTGGTTTTCTCCACAGATATTTTCATATTATACTGTTTGGCTGTTCGATTGAGATGGAAAAGCATTCTTTGGTGTAGTTTGCACTTTGTTATTAACAGTAGTCTTTCAACATTTTATCGATATACTGACATAGACGAAGATATTTTATACATATGACTCGAAATTTGTCTAGAATTTATTCTAAAATTCAGATAACGTATAAAAATACACCGTTAATGAAAAAAAAACTTAGGTTTTATCAATTGTGTATATATTTAACTATTTGTTTTAAATCAAAATCATTATTAATGTCACTATTTTTTTAAAGCTGTTCGTGTATGGGATTAAGATCCAGAAAAAATATTAGTCCCCAATCTGATAAGTAGGATATTGTTATTTGCCAGTTAAACTAGGTTTAAATGGCATTTTAAAACGCACAATGAGTTAATATATTTTTGCTTGAAAGGGTAAATATGAATAATAAATATTCCTTGTTTTACATAAAATTCTTTTTCGTTTTTAAATATTTTTAGAACTTAAAATTAAACATAATACAATTCTTTCTTGATAATCTATTATCTTCCAAAGTGATATAGCTTTAAAAATTGTCATAAAAACCGCTGACAACGCGCTGCAAAGAGAGGGTACCATCACTATATTAAAACTTGCATATTTCATGAGGATATGCTACATAATTTCGCGAAACACTTCCTTCCTACCGCTAAAAGCGTCCCGCACAAAAACGTATTAATCCTTTTTCGTTGCTATAAATTTAATTCCTTTATTCCCAGTAGACCGGTACACTTTGTAAATTGGTGTCAGTGCCGTAGGGAATTCGTCAAACTCGACAAAATGTTGTAATTTACTACGTTATTTTCCTTGTGCCATTTATTAGGTCAAATTGCACATTATTTCGGTTAGGTTTAGAGATATATTGTCTCCAATTCGAAATTGATACATCTATACCCGTAATTTTTTACATTGTTATTTACAGAAAGTAAAGAAATATATATGACATGTTTTACTAATATTGAATCAAGAGCGGCATGGCAATTAGTTTAGTTAAATGTTAAAAAAAAACCTCGTAAAAGTTATAATAAAATTCATTGTGGTATTACATACACCTTGCTCAATTAAGACTGCCGAGCTGCTATATATCTTAAGACCTATTCATTTTACAGCGGATAAACAATTTATTAACTTATATGGCAAAGCCAATAATTGCTATAAATAGCTTCAGTACAGGCGCGAATCTAAGGGGGGGGGCGGTGGGTGCGATCCCCCCCCCCCAAGAGCTATGAGTTTAGGAAAATGGACCCGATTTTTCCTCCTATACTATAGTTTATTCAAGAACTAGAGAGAGTAATAAATCATTTTTTATCCCTTTTCTCTTCGCAAACTACCTGTGTTCTTTAGTTCGGTGTTTTTAGCAAAATTTGTTAGACACATATATTTTTCATAGGAATGGGTTAGAAATTTTATAATCAAAAATACCGGTGTATAATAATAGACTAAAACGTAGGATTATTCTCTCAAAAAATTCTAAGTTATAATTTAAATACTTACAAAATATCCATTGTCAAAAATACAAAAAGTTAAACATATATAAAAAAATAAATTCGTCCATATAATAATAAAATATTTTTGGGGCTATCGGTCATTTTATTATTATTAATTAAAAACATTTTTACGTTATTTGACGTTTCAGTTTATTTATTTCTTAAACCATCTGCAGAATTAAAATTAAACACTAAAAAGGGATTCAAATGTAATTACTTTTTTTTATGTTGTAATTAAAATTAGACCTACTTATTTTTATTTCTATTGTACTGATGTCTTAATTTAATTTACTTTTATATATGGAAATACGATAGCCCCAAAAAAATAAGATAAACATGTTAATTGTACACGCTTAAGAAAAAGACACAAATACAATAATAAAAAACTTACGGCTAATTAGAATTATTTTATATAAAATTAAAGAGTGGGACACACTAAAATAAAAATACGTAAAAAAAATACATAAACAACATTAAACAATAAAATACAACAGAAACAAAAATAATAAATTGTGTTTACATTAGTAAACATTACGTATCTACTTCCTAATCAAAGTCAGTGAAACTATCTTCGCTAAAATTAATTATAATTGGTTCCTCTATCTCACCGATTATGAAATCGAGTTGTCACATTTTGTTTTATTCTTTTATTATATGGATTTTTCCCAATTTTCCGCAGTAACTTTATTCAAAAAAATCTTTCAAAAGTTTAGTTAAATTACTAATTTTATTAATTGTGTTATTTCTAGCCACTCTACCTTTTACTTGAGAGAGATATTTACGTCTCCAACTGACAGTTTCCGGACGATTTATAAGAACAGATTTTCTATCTGGTTTTTCCCAGCAAAAATTATGTTCTCTGGGCAATTTCCGGAGATCAGTTCTTTTAATTTCAGGTAAATCGCGATCTTCAATTTAAGTTAGAATTTTGTGGATGGTTGGGATCTGCTTCTCATAATAAAATGTATATACAACCCCTTTAATTGCAGTTTTCATCTCTTTTTCCAACGAGGTTTTTCGTTTGCCTGTGATCGAATGTGGCTTGGGGTATTAACAATTCCAGTCGTTTTTTCTCCTTCAATATTCTGTACATAGTAGATTTTCCAACTCCTGTCATGTTGGAACATATCTCAACAGAGCTTTTAACATTATTATCTAGATATTGATATCTAAAGGCATCATAAACATTCATCGTAATAAGTTTTTCGTTGAAGAAAAAATGCCCGGGTTTAACGATTTTGGAATAAATATAGAGGTGAAAGCCATATCTTTTGGGTATCTCACTAATCTCAAATAATATATAAAAACAAGCGCAAACAAGAAAAAACTGTAAGTTGTACTTTGATCACTGACAGAAATTAAATTAAACTATCAGAAATTCTATGTTGCAGTAAATTTATAAAATATATTTAAATATAATGAAATATAATTAGATTTACGGCAGTTCTCAGTTACCTGCGGCAATGGAGCAGGTACGTTAGAGGTTTCGGTAACAGTTTTATTACTCTCTCTAGTTCTTGAATAGAGTATAGGAGTCTGTATGCTTGCGATCGCCCCCCCCCCTCCCAAAAGCTTTGAGTTCAGGAAAATAGAACCCATTCTGCCTTTTATATTAGGAATGAGTATGCTGCTTGCACTCCCCCCCCCCCCCCCCCTGTTGACAACTTCTTTTTCTTGCCATACTGTACTTTTGTGATATCACCCCCCCCCCCAAAAAAAAAAAGAGAGAGGCTGGATCCGCCCCTGCTTCAGTATATATATATATATATATATATATATATATATATATATATATATATATATATATATATATATATATATTTATTTGTTCTTTTGTTTTATTTCATCATAGCTTAGTTTATATAATAATAAGTAGCAGTAGCAATATGTAGATTTTTATCGAATTTTCTACATAAATAGCAAAATTGAATAGAAAAACAAAACAATCTTATTAAGAAAAAAATAATGAAAAGAAATATGGGTAGCCTCTTTTGGATTTTTAATATTATTTAAAGCAGCATTTTTTTAAAGTGAAAAATAAAGCCAGAGTCTGGCAATATTTTACTATTTTACAATAAATTTTAAATGATAAAAGATATCCGGTTTTCGGATTTATTTTGCACAGACCAGGAAATAGAATAAAAACAGCTCTACGGTTACATTTTAACTTTTAAAAAATCTAGGCTAGTAAATTTTTTAATTTGTGTACTGTACAAATTAACTCAAAAGTTCTTTTAACAGAATGTAATTACATAATTTAGGCTAGTGAAAATGAGCCATAGTTTGTTATATCTAACCGAAATACACATTATTTTATCTTACAGATACGACAAACGGCGTTCCGCTAAATTTCGTTACCTTACTTGCCTCGCGATCCACTATTACAATGGAAGAAATTGAAAATTAGCGACAAACGGCTTTCCTGTCAAGAAGTTTGGTTCATCTTTATTGTTAAATTTTCGTCGTGTAGTTTTCTACCCTTATTTTGTGTTTTGTATGCGAAATTATACATAGAATATTTTTTCTTAAAAATAGGAGGAATTTCCTGTGCTTGCCGTGAAAATATTTATCTGCATGACTGATGATAAATAAAGGATTTGAGGTTATTTAATAAAATTTTGTTACGTATTTGGTTTAAAGTCGCATCGGTAACTGAGACCATTAAGCGACCGGGGGAATTTTTTTTATTAATCCTATCGATAGGTAACCATTGAGTGAATACAGTGACTGACTGACTGATTCCGGAGCACTACAACCCAGGGTGGGTCTTGGCTGCCTCGACTATCTGCTTCCACCTGGAACGGTCTTGTGCCAGCTCCCTCCATTCTTGCTGATCAACTTCAAGGATAGCTAGATCCTTGTAGATGTTATCCCTCCATCTAAGCCTAGGTCTTCCCAGTGGTCTTTTTCCTTGTGGTGCTTCCTCCCATACCCGTTTTATTAGTCGATCGTTTCGACTTCTTTGTATATGACCTGCCCATCGTAATCTTCTGGACTTTATTTCTTGAATGATGTCAGGGCTTTGATATATTTGCGCAAGCTCTATGTTGCTTCTCATTTTGTGACGGCCTGTTTCAAGGTCTCGGTATGGGCCATATATTTGCGAGGATTTTTCTCTCAAACCTTCTTAGCAGCTCCGTATCGTGGACTGTTAGGGTCCATGTTTCATTGGCGTAGATTGATACTGGTCGTATTATTGTTGAATACAATCTTAAAGTTTAATTTTGATATTCGATGTATTTATGAAGTTATAAGAAAAAACACGAGCTCACAGCAGCATGTTTAGCAGAAGTTGTGCGGCCGAGTCGGTGCTAAACATAATGAGTTTTATTGGTTTTTTTAATGCACTTTCTGCCATTCAGAATTATATCATTGAAGACTTGTTTATACCATGCCTGTGATTCCTGCCTCTTCGTTTATTGATAATCCGTATATAATAAATCGCATCAAGGAGGAATAAATTTGTTTTAGAACGTGATGGATTTAGGAAATGGTTTAAGTAAAACAGTTTATTGTGGAATAATAGAACATATTTATGAAGTGTCTAAAATTCTGTTAACAGCGGCGAAAGAAGAACAGTTGGAGAATGAAAAAAAACACACCATTAAATATTGGAAATGTGTTTTTTCTTCGTTCTTTGTTATTGTAACACTAATTGCGTATTATACTGGCAAAATGATCGACCTCTCTACGAAAAATTTATATTGCCAAGCGTGTACAAGGTGGAGGAAGAAGAATACTTCAAAAATTTATACCGAAGGAAATTCAGCGCTAGGACGAGTGCAGCCTAAACCACGATAGTTTTTTCTGTAAACGGAAGTAAATGAATGAAAAAGATGTTTGCTAGATAACAGCAAACTCTTGGGGTACGCTATAGTAATTAAGAAGACAGGACACGAGAAAAGCTCGTTCAATTCGCAGAATAGAGCAAATTGAACAATAGTAGTTTTCTGAAGAAGCTGAAGCCTTAAAGCGGGAATCCACCTAATAAGCATTTAGAGTAAAGGAGAGCAAACACATGGAACTGTTCTCGAATGTTTTTTGTCGTTTGTGAACATTGTGACTTCACTGAATAATGTTTGCAAAGAAATACCAAATTTGCCATCATTTATCGTTGTTCAAAATTAAACAATTGGAGACATTTTTCATGATTCCAATCCATTGCTGAACAGTTTTTAGTTATTTTGCTATGTTAATAAGTTAATAAAAATAATTTACAATAAGTGTCAAATATAAACATGAAATCTAGCGACTAAAACTGAATGCCTAGACTAGTTTAAATATGCACCTCCACTCAACGCGCATAATAGGTATACACACCAATTCCTTTGAAGTACCGACAACGGTCGGAACATCGGTAAACATTGGAAAACGTTTGCCAACAATGTTTGTTCGTGTGGAACATCGGAAAACATTCGAAAACGTTTGCCAACAATGTTTATTCGTGTGCTATTTATGTCTCCATTGAAAATGTTTCAAGATTGATTTCGGTTACAAACGTTTGCAAATGTTTTGTACATTTGATGGATTCCCGTCTATACTCTATTACCCCAGAAACGGTGACTAGCTCGACTTAGTTGTAAGTATCCTCAAATTAGTATTTTGTCTTACCGTAAACTTATAGGATGTTAATAATAATTTTTCTGTTGCAAAAACGCCAAAATTTAGTTCTAAATGTGACCATTTTGTTAATTTTTAACTTTTTGTTTTTCATCTTAATTTAATACCAAGGTAATACCATTTAATTGGAATATATTTTTACTTTTTCTGTTTCAGACAACAATAGCTGAAGCTACACTGGATACGAATGGGTCACCACTGCACGGCAGTGGCCTGATGCGTGCCTGTATATACAGGGTATCTCGCGATGAACTGCCGCAATTGAAACTAGACTTTGTAAAATTTTTAAAATCTAGGAATTCACTGAAGTCCATGGCGGCAATTCGGCTAAAATATTTTTTAACTCACGTGTGGTTATACCGAAATTTGATGTCTTCTTGCTTATTTTATATTAAACACCCATATGATATTGTAACACCCTACATGATATTTTATTTTATATTCTACTCAAAACTATGGACATATTTCATGTATAATATTCTATATCTAAGTCTAACTGTTTTTGACATATTATAAATTTTATGTCAAAAATGGCGTTTGCAGGTTAAACATAACTATTAATTTCTCCTATTTGAAAGCCTTTATTATTTAATTGGGGTTGGTTCCCTTCTAGATCTACTTTAGTGGACACTGTTGATATTTTGGTAATAAATAAATACAGGGTGATCAAAAACTAACATTAAATGTTAACCTGAAAAAATCATTAAAAGACTATTTTTTTTTGAATATAAACCCCCTTTCTTTATAATGTTATCTTATTTAGCATTAAAAATAATGGTTACTTTGTATAAAGTTGTTTACTCAAAAAATTTGCAGTTTTTGAAATATTTTCAATTTAACATTTTTGTATTGTAAAAATGCTAAACTTCCGGTATAACCATCTTGAAAACATTTTAGTCGAATTGCCCCCATCGACTTTAATAAAATGCTAAATTTTAAAATATTCCAAAGTCTATTTTCTGAGAAATCGCTCGCTGCAGTTCGTCGTGGGTCACACTCTATAGAACTATATATTATTATTATACTAAACCTTAATTCTCGCACGAGAATTGAACTCGCGTTGGTCGTGGTCGTCCCCTACTAGTCCAGCGCCTTAAAGGTTGGCCTAATACCACTTCCATTTATTAACTGTTTTTAAAAATATATTTTATATACAGTTATTTCAAATTATTCGAAACCTATACTTACACAACGAGAAACAGTAAAATAGCCAATTTATTATACTAAAATAAAATCAATTTTTTCCTCTTTCAATTTAAAGAATTTAAAGAAATAAGCACTTTTAATCAAAAAAGAAGTAACCTACTAACCTAAAAAACTGATTTTTATTGTTTATCAGAAAAGAATTATATATTGTAGTAATTTTTTCTAATTTTAATCATTACGATCAGTGTAAACGAGACATCCTCTCCAATTTTTTGAATTTTTATTAGAGTAATAGAGGGTCGCGGAGTAAACTAGGCCTTGAATATTGCATTCTTAACCTGACTTTCAAAATAATCATCGATATTCTCTGTCGTCTGCAAAATCACGACCTCTGAGGTGCTTAATTAAATTTCAAAATTAAAAGAGTCAGAACGGAGACAAATTTGGACTATACGGCGGTGGTCCTGCTCAAAAAAGTTATACTCCCGAGAATGGGATAAACTTCGGCTGAACTTGTGCATTACCGTAATGAAGAGCAAATTCGGGGCGTTTTTAATCAACATTTAATTTTGTAAATGAATTACAGTGGATACCCACTGTTATTGGAAGGTCCTTTAACAATAATGACTGTTTGGTTCCAAAAAGCTGCCCTGAGCTTCCCAGTTGTTGTTTGCGTGCTTGTTTTTCTTGGTGATGGAGAATACTTATCATCAATCAAGTATCATTGCCTGTCAATATCATCCAAAGTTTCCAGAGGATATTAAAAAATTAGCTGCATAAGCAGTTTTGATTCGTGGTCAATAATTTTGCAACTTACCTTGTTAAAACTTTGCTTATGCCTATTTTATCATATAAAGTTGTCAAAACGTATATTTTCATGCTTTAACAATAGTAAACAGTTTCAAATTCTTCTTTTCGAACCATTGTTTTCAGTTCATTGCTATTTTTAATCGTACTTTTATACAGGGTGTCCCGTAAGTAATGGTACATGGAGCAGCAGAACAAAGTTACGCTAGTCCAGTAATTCTCAACCTATCGGGCACGCCCCTCTAGGGTCTTGTCATATAACAAAATGGGGGGAGTAGATTTACCTCTTGCCGGGAGATCTTGAATGATCTGATGATAATTTTGATGTCAGTTTGTCAAAATCGTTCGGTCAAAACTTATTATTGCAAACCGATTTTCTAACGACATTAAATTTGACATCAGTGACTAAAAAAGTCAATATTAAATTTACTTATTAGAGTGGAACTACAATGAATTGAACAAATTGCCGGATCATTGGTGTTTTATTTAGGTTTTTAAATCCAATCCGAGAACTTGCCGTAAAGATTGGGCGTGTCTTCAACATGGTTTTAGAAAGCCCATAAACATGCTTTAAATGAATTTGTACAATCTTTAAAATTACAGAAAAATGTATATATTACCTTGGAAAAGAGGAAAAATGATAATATGTTAAACTTCTAAAATCAATTATTTTTTAGGCTAGTATCTTTTTTCTTTTTTTAATGAACATCATCTATCTACACAAATTAATGTAGGAAAATGCTTTGAAGAATATCTGAATGGTAGTTTTAATCAATTTTTGCAAACTAATTTAATGCTGCCATATTAAATTGTGGAACAAGTGAAAAAATGGTTTAAGGCGAGACTTTTTGAATTATTGGTAAACGAAATATTTAATAAAATTTATTAAAAAAAAACAAATTTTTACGGATTGTTAAGGATGTAATTAGGCTCTAAACGACCAGCTTCTAATATAAATATTTTGCTAAGCAACTGCTTGCGTATGCGTTAATTTATTCTCAACATCATAATTATTGTTATTATTGTATGGTTAAAGTTTTGTAATATAAACAAAATTCACCCCCGAAGTTTCTAAATAATGAAAATATAATATTTCCTGCACCGTATTAATGTTACTCATACAAGATAATTAAAACCTTCAACTTCGTATGAAGACTTTGTTGATGTTCAACCACAACTTAATTAAATTAACTTTTGTAATCTAAAAAGATGGTCGTAATATATGTATAAATACGTTATTTTAAGTTTAACCATTAAAAATAATATCATATATAGTTGTTTTCACGTAATTTTACTAAATTTTTTTTGTGGCTGCTTTTTCGATATGATGAGGTTATGCACTAAAAACGTGGCTTGCCGCGCATCATTGGTTGGATTGTTAAAGTATTCCCTAATCTTAAAAAAATGATCCATCTCTAGCTGAAAACTATCCATACTTCCATACTATGAATTTTTTCAAAAGTCTTCAAAATTGTAATACAAAAATTTCTGTTTTTTAAAATCCAATTGAGGCTATCAATTTATCAACACAGTTTCTCTTCTAAAATATCATGCACGACTAATCTTTGCAGTTTTTTCTCTTATGTCTGCTTGCCCTTAACGACAGGAGTCGAATCGATGTCATCTACATTGATTTCGTTCAGGCTTCCGATTAGGTTGATCAACGCTTTCCACTGAGGAAGGCGGCTGATCACTTTGTTTCCCCTAATGTATTTCTTAGAATATTTAAATCCTACCTCTTCGACCATCGCCAGTTTGTAGAGATTGGTTTGTGCCAACGTCGGCTGTACCTCAGGTTTCCAATTTCGGGCCACTCCTATTTATTATATATACAGGGTGTCCAAGATAAGGATCCTAACCATGGGGATCTCGGAAACAGTTGGAGATACGAGGTCGGTTAAATTAGAGAAAAGTTGCGCAATTTAGTGCTAAATTAAACGTAATTTAAAAATTTAAAAATTCAAAATACTTCCGGAGATTTCCGGAAAAAACCGAATTTTGGCAAAATCGTTTTTAATTTTTGTAGGCTTTATTTAAAGAGATATCAAAAAATAAAAGGTAGATTCTTCTTGCCTTTTTTATAATTTGGTCTAAACAAAATTTAAATCCGACGTTTCGTTTCTGATCATGAACTTTCATTTTTTATATGGAACAAAAAAAAGTATCCCATGTATTTGATAGCATTTTTTATTACAAATTCAACTGTGTATCACACTTGCATATCAAGTGTGTAGTTCATTGGCTTTTATAAAACTGATATACCTTTCTCTCTCGCTCTCATGGAGCTCTTATGGAAAGTACTTGAACTACGTATTCGATATGCAAGGGTGATACATCGTTGAATTTGTAATAAAAAATGCTATCAAATACATGGGATACTTTTTTTTGTTCCATATAAAAAATGAAAGTTCATGATGGTATCTGAGAAACGAAACGTCGGATTTAAATTTTGTTTAGACCATATTATAAAAAATAAAAAGTGGCAATGAGAATCTACCTTTTATTTTCTGATATCTCTTTAAATAAAGCCTGCAAAAATTAAAAACGATTTTGCCAAATTTCGTTTTTTTCCGGAAATCTCCGGAAGTGTTTGAAATTTTTAAATTTTTTTAACTGCGTTTAATTTAGCACTAAATTGCGCAACTTTTCTCTAATTTAACCGACCTCGTATCTCCAACTGTTTCCGAGATCCCCATGCTTAGGATCCTTATCTTGGACACCCTGTATAAACGATTTTTTAGTTGATGCGGAATACAAAAAAATAGCCTATGCTGACGATTGAATGTCCATTTCTACTGCAGCAAACATCCTTTCAAGTGCTGCGTATTGGTATCAGGCGCCAGCCTACCCTTTTTTTTTAAGCACCCAAGATTAAATGTACTTTATCAGAACCCAACTTATGATTGTGTAAAACTTTTAATAAAATTTCCTTACCTTGCGACATTCATCTTGAGAATCTCCCAACAATTTTAAGCCATCTACGCGATGTGTTTGGTTATCTGGTTTTGTTGTTGGTATTGTATTAAAATAGTGCTGTAGTCTGTTAGATGTGTTAGGTTTAGTTAAGGTTTACAATTTGAAATAAAATATATAATTTATGAATTTAGATTTCTTGTAATTGGGCTTTAGTATGTTAAAAATATATTGCTAAATAAATAAACAAATTAATAAATATTTTCACAATTTTGTTAACGGTCGAAAATGGTAGAAGTTCCAGAGGGTTGAAAGATTTATTTAAATTTTGGTGGTATACGCATTTAAGTCTGTTCGAAACTTTAATTTCTTTATTTTATCTAGAACTGTATTTAAAAAAATACCTTGTAGCTAGAATGCTCTTATTTTAATTTTTATCTATAAAATTAGGAAAAAATATATAAACTGGTTTGACAAAATTGTTTTCTGAAAGTTCGCTGCTTTCCAGCTTATTGTTGTGTGAGAAATAGATATATAGATGTCACCATTTCTTATTTTTGAAGATATTTAGGGACTTAATTAAGAAACTGTTCAAACTTTTGGAGCAGATTTAATCATTCTAGAGTCCAGGTTCTTCTCATTTAATTATCGATCCAAACAGCCTATTATTTAAACAAATGTTTATCAAAGTATAGTTGATAACTTAAGTATATGACACATTCTAAATGTAGGTTTAAGTAATATGCTGTTAAAATGAATAACCGGCTACAAAGAAGTCAGGTCTAATTCAAAACTTTATATTAAATAGGTGTTAAAAAGTTTTTTTTTCAAAATTTTTCGAGTTGACAAAAAATGTAACTATTTTTCTAAATATCTGTGAGAGAGATAAAATTGAAATGTGTCAGAAATTGTTACTGCATGTAACAGTTTTTCTAGGACCATTTATAATTATTTTGATAGCATTTCGCTCCCATTCCATTGCCACGTCAATTTTTTACCATCCCTATGCCATACAGTACTTTACCTCGCACTATCGCACGGCGTCAACGCGTGGTTTGCCTTTTGCATTAATGTAGTATAGTTCTCATTCCAGAGCTCGTCAAGATACTTTGCGCTCTTTACTTATCTTGACTTAGATGGTGTACCTGTTACAGATATCTGTCATCACTTTCTTAATCATGTTCAGATCTGCTACTTTCCTAGTCAACATCAGATAGTCAATATTCGAGATTTGGGAACGTAAGTAAGAACTTAAACAACTAAGTCCAAATCGCTAATATCTTTCTGGTCAACACTAGCTTCTTATTGAAATATTGTATCGTCACTAGTTTTACAGAAGTTTGTAAAACTTTATTGATATAAAACTGGGCCCATATTAATTCATAATTCATGATTCAGTCAAATGGTTCTCATTTTGGTGTTAATAAGCAGTGATGCTGCGGGGCGAGACGAGACTGAAAATAGCGTTGTTCTGATTTCGTGGAGACGAGAAATAAATTACTTCTCATCTCACAAAGAAACGTCTTCAAGAGTCCGCATCAACGCAATCTTAATAAATAAATATATTATTTCGTCATTCACAATTTTTTTAACATTTGTCATACATTACCCAACTCTCCAGATATTCTATTTTATTTTAAACTACAATTAGCTTTCCGTATATGTATATATTTGTTATAATTTAAATTTAATGGATATGGATTTTTAAGCGCAATCCATATAATCTTATTGATGAGGCGCTGTGGTCATACCAGACTGCCGTATTTGTGACACAGAATACTTATTAATCTGCCATTAATTTGAATGCGTCAGTTTCGTCTTTTAATTCTTCACGAAAGATATGTCAACATCTAGAAATTAAATATAGAAGGCAGAAGATATTTTATGTATTTTGTCATTATCCATTTTAACTGAAATATAAACAAGAGCCTAGTTCTCTAAACATAGTTATACAATTTGATTTTTGATGCATTAAATGAGTTTCTTCATGATAGGCAATTTTTTGTTACCATTTTTTGCTGTCTAGTCATACTATATCCTCCTGACTCTGGTTCCTCTCCTAAGTTGAAAGATCACAATATATTTAAAGAGAGTGGAGGCTTCTATTCATGAGATGCTTACCTTAAATGAGAATTACCTTTCAGGAAGATTAAATTATTTAGTGATTGACGTATCTAAGTAAACAAAACACTTTTGCTCTTTGTTCTGTTGTATCTACCGAAAGTTAAATTGAGTCCTTTTGAGGTGATTTAATATAAATTACATTTTTTAAGATAAGATAACATTTTGATATGTTTTCATTTATATAGAGTATTAAAAAAATGATCTTTTTATTTTAAATAGAAAACTCTATTCCTACATGTTTAGAATTTGGGATTTATGTATAAATTTTTGATACATAAATGTATTTATTTATATGAAAGGATCTATTCTGAAATGAATTTTGAAGAATATATATTTAAATAATTATAAACAGAATCAGCCTTACCTTGAATTTAAATATACTAAACATAATGAGCAATTAGGATGTATTTTTTTAACCTGATGATTTTTTTAAAACAAGTAAGGACGTACTTAAATATGCTATTTGAAACAAAATTTCAAATTTAACAAACAGCCGCTAATTCGTAAAAAATCTGTTAGAATACTCGAAAAAGTTTTCCTTAATGTTGTCCCTTTGACAAGGTCCTTTAATCTGTAACTTTCAGATTAAAATGGGGCCCTTTAGAAAGAGATGTAATTCAATTATTCAAATGAAACAAATTCATTAGAAGACGAAGTGGATTTTAACAAGATCGCAGAATTAGGAAACTTTTACGTGATGATAAAACTTTGTTTTCGATGGATAAAAACATTTTTTTTTAGATTCTTTTCAATTCAATTAGTGATTTTAAGGTAATGAAGGCATCATTGTTTCAAGTTTCGCTTTTTCCCTGTAAAGCCTGTAATGGGCACGACAGATGTTTTGTCAATAGCATAGCACTCACCGTAAGTGTTTTTTCCTTCAGCGGCACGAACATCCTCGAAGCTCTTTTCTCCTTCACACTGTAGTTCTTTCGTACTCTTTATTATGGTTTTTATTATGCCTAAATGAAATTAAGCTTTTATTTTATATGTTTTAACCTATTTTATTCCAAGTAAGTAGAATAGATTTAATTTTTGACTTGATTTTGAACTATACAATGTAAGAATTTCAGAGGGCTATTACATACTGTTCCATAATAGTCGTGAAGCGAAGATATCTGAAACCAAACTTAAACTATATTGAAAACTGCTGCTTGTTCTATATTATGTAAACATTACAATCTTAGACCATCTTTTTTACTTCACTAAAGAAACCAATCAATGTATGCTTCTTTGGTGAAACTAAATGAAATTATATTGAAAAAACTGGTTAAATGCATGTCGGATACGCAATATGTTAGGATTCCGTAGCAGTTATTGCCTTTATTAGTTTGCGAAAAAGCGGGACAGCTAAATAAACGAGACGATGCGATAAATTTTTCATCTACATGGAAAACATTAATAAAAAATCAAGAAAGAAAACAACAAAAATCAACTAGTACACGAGAGACCTGCATACAAGAACAAAGTATATCGCACTCGGGAGAGGGGAGGAGCCTACGAAGCCGCCCACCCAATCAGGCAGCGGGCCAACTAAACAAAACGCGAAATTCTTCAGAGGCCACCATCAGTTCTCAGCGAGTAACGAGACGAACCGCACTTGAAAATGCCAAATGAGATTTTGGCGAAACGTCGTGAAAACGATTTTTTGAACGAACGGATTGAAACCCGGAATAACCAAACTATTCATTCTACCATCCGTGAAAATCTACGATATAACATTTTACACCTTTACGGGGAGGAGACCTTTTTAAATGTTAAACGTTTCGAGAAACAGATCAAAGAAATCAGCCCTCCTCTGCGATATAACTTTCTTAATAAGATGCCGCAACAACAATCTAGAACCAACTTGCACCAAACTCTCGTACCATTTAAAGACAAGAAGAACTATTTCAATCCTTAAGACCGCTGGAAAAGCTCTTCTTCGAGAACAAATCCGAGAAAAACGAAGAATTCTATCAAGGACTGAAACAGAACTTTACAATCTCCACTGAACTTTAACCCACAAAATCCATCATCTTCTGTGGAATGACATAGAAAAAGTATCGTGTTGGAGAACGGAATCAGACACTCAGCTTAAGGCAAGAAAACAACAGAAGAAATTTGAGGCACTACAAAAACGCAATACTGTCCACACACAGCAAACACTGGACTGCAACAAAGTTGTCCATGACATCTCCAACCACCAGTTAACAGAATCCGAGAAATTAGTTCTGTCTAAAGGTTTTAATTTTGCCGTAACGCCAAAAACAGTCCCCTTAGAAGAGATAATTTCGAATATAGAAGCTGCCCTAGAAAACATCCCTGAAGAAAATGCCGAACAAGCCAGACAAGACATAACACAAATTTTGAAATCAAGCCGGCCTCCCACCTCAAACTTAACGCGAGCTGAACATCAAGCCCTCTCATCCTTAAAAAAGAATAAGGAAATAACAATATTACCAGCAGATAAGGGAAATGTCACGGTTGTAATGAACACCAACGAATACATTCAAAAAATGTCAGAAATTCTCGAAGACGCCTCTTACAAACAAACTAACAGAGATCCAACGACGTACCTTGAAAAAACTACGAAAGCCAAGATTAAAGCCTTAAAACTAGACCCAGAAATTGAAAAATCTATAATACCAAGAGAAAAATCAAGCAGATGTCCAAAACTATATGGCTTACCAAAAATACATAAAACAAATGCACCACTCAGACCAATAGTGAGCGCCGTGGGATCTCCTACACAAAAACTGGAAAAATATCTAGCAAGTATCATGCAACCAAGGGTCGAACTGGCTGATTCCTTTGTGAAAAACTCCGAGCATCTGACTAAAATGATCAAAAACATTCACCTCGAAGAAAATGACATCTTAGCAAGCCTCGACATAAAATCGCTATATCCAAGCATACCATTGGATAAGGCTTTGGACAAAATCGCCATGAACGAGGATTTTCCAGAGTACACAATTGAACTTGCAGTACACTGCCTAAAGAACACATACTTCATGTTCAATAACCATATATACAAACAAACAGATGGCGCACCTATGGGGTCCTCGCTTTCACCAGTCACTGCCAACCTTTTCATGATATATTTCGAACAAGAGGCACTGCAAAAGGCATCTTTAAAACCAAAATTTTGGAAACGCTATGTCGATGATATTTTTATAATATGGCCACATGGAAAAGAACACCTGGACGATTTCCTCATATATCTTAACAATATCCACCACAGAATCCAATTCACGCTAAAAATCGAACAAGAAAAGAAACTTCCTTTTTTGGACCTGCTATTAACTAGGAAACTCAACAACACCTTGGGCTTCAGCGTATATCGGAAACCCACACATACTGACCGATATCTCAATGCAGCGTCACATCATCATCCCTCTCAAAAGCAGGCAGTAGTCAACACATTAGTATCAAGGTCTCTCCGCCTAACAGAACCTGACACAAAACAAGACGAAATAAGACACATTTCAACAGCTCTAGAACGGAATGGTTTCTCACAAGCAGACATAAAGAAAGCCATAAAAAGACAAGAAAAGACTACAACAAAGACCAAAGACCAAGATCAAACAAGGAACAAAGCCATAATACCATACATAAAAGGAACAACAGACCGAATCGGAAGAATCTTAAGATAACACAACATACAGCCCATATTTAAACCACAAAAAACAATAGCCAACATCCTGGGAAATCCCAAAGACAAGACCAACCTTGAAAATCATGGCGTTTACAGCATTCCATGTGCAGATTGTCATCAAACTTATATAGGCCAAACAAACAGGCGCATATCAGCAAGAATCCAAGAACATAAAAACAGCCTCAAAAACAAACAGACAACCTCAGCCCTATTTCAACATCACCAAACAACCGGACAAACCATCGATTTCGAAAAAACAAAAGAAATAGCACCGGTACAGAACTACAAGGTACGCGTCATAAGAGAGGCCCTAGAAATCGAAAAAGCGGGACAGCTAAATAAACGAGACGATGCGATAAATTTTTCATCTACATGGAAAACATTAATAAAAAATCAAGAAAGAAAACAACAAAAATCAACTAGTACACGAGAGACCTGCATACAAGAACAAAGTATATCGCACTCGGGAGAGGGGAGGAGCCTACGAAGCCGCCCACCCAATCAGGCAGCGGGCCAACTAAACAAAACTCGAAATTCTTCAGAGGCCACCATCAGTTCTCAGCGAGTAACGAGACGAACCGCACTTGAAAATGCCAAATGAGATTTTGGCGAAACGTCGTGAAAACGATTTTTTGAACGAACGGATTGAAACCCGGAATAACCAAACTATTCATTCTACCATCCGTGAAAATCTACGATATAACATATATATATATATATATATATATATATATATATATATATATCAAAGCACTGACATTATTCAAGAAATAAAGTCCAGAAGACTACGATGGGCAGGTCATATACAAAGGAGTCAAAACGATCGACTAATAAAACGGGTATGGGAGGAAGCACCACAAGGAAAAAGACCACTGGGAAGACCTAGGCTTAGATGGAGAGATATCATCCACAAGGATCTAGCTTTCCTTGAAGTTGACCAGCAAAAATGGAGGGAGCTGGCACAAGACCGTTCTAGGTGGAGGCAGATAGTCGAGGCAGCCAAGACCCACCCTGGGTTGTAGTGCTACGGAGTCAGTCAGTCAGTCAGTCATGTAAGCAACATTAAAGGCTTATAAGACTAAATAGGAAGTACTGTATGACCAATTTAATTTAATTTTAGAATACCTATTCAACGGTACCCACTTGAACGAATCGAGAAATACAAAATTAAATATTAAACCGTTCACTTTTTATACAAGATACATAAAATAAACTAAAATTTTTTGCGTGGTGTTATTTGATTGGCGACAATAATGATGTGTTATTTCTGTGCCTTAACAGATCAAACTTTAACCAAAAAGCAAATAATAAAAAGAAATTTTTTAACCCTGTTATAATAAAAAATAATAAAATCGTAACATAAGGCCGTGTTTATAACTTTGTCGTTTTTTTTTAAATTAAATTCAGACTATAATAAACTAAAATATCAGTAATGTGCTATTTTTATGGCCACCACTGTAAGAATTGCAAATATTAATAATCTTAAGATTATCAAAATGTCCCAAATAATCCTAAAGAAATAATACTAATCACAATTTACCTTGAGCCTAAATAAATCCTAAAATAGTAATGTCAGCCTGAGACCCAAATCATGCTGAAATTTTCTCAATCTGCTTCAGAACTGAAAAGCCCCTTCATTAATAATAAATACAAAACGCGACTAGATATTCTGGCATTTTACCCTCGTCTGTTTAAATATATAGAAATCTTTTCAAAACAGGTTTTAGACGTTTGTAGTTGAGTTTTAACTCAAAAGTTTTTTCGCGTTTCAGAATTTATGTTTTAATTATTATTTACCTTGAACTGAAGATATTTTCATAGGCATTTTCCATTTTTAAGGTAATATAAATGAATTTTGTAAAGTTCGGTTTAATTTGATTTTTAGTATTGGTATTCCTATTATGAATTGCTAGAGAACTGCAATGGAATCAAGTTCTTTACAAATAATTATCAAATCAAATTCAATATATTTTTTTTTTAATATGATCTTCTTCTTCTTCTTCTAGGTAGAACCAAGTTCTGTTTTCTACACAATGCCTCATCGATCCTCGTTTGAGGTCGAAATCCAGCTGTCTCTCCATTTTTTGGAGGGCCGTCCAAGCGGCCGTTTGGTGTTTGGTTTCTCTCTCATCACGGTTTTTGCTAGTGTGTCATCGTCCATTCGTTCCACGTGATCTCTCCACTGCCTACGACGGTTTCGAACCCACTTCACAACATCCCCCACTCCGTTGTCCTCGCGTATTTTTGCGTTTCTTATTCAATCTCTTAAACTTGTTCCCGTGATCATTTTCAGCGTTTTCATTTCTGTGGGTTCTCATAATTTGTTTTGTCTTTGTTGTTTCATTTCTTGTTTCTACGCCGTAGGTCAGTATCGGTCTTACACAGACCTTGTAAATTCTTGCTTTGCTCTCAACTATCATATGTTTATTGTTCCAGATTATGTCTCTTAGTTGGCCTGATATCATCGTCGCTTTATTGGCTTGTGTGCGTACTTCTTCCGTAACTGCCCTGTTACTTGTTATATGTGCTTCCAGATATTTAAACTTCCCAACCTGTTCGATATGTTTGTCATCAACCATTAGTTTGCATCTTACCGGTTCTTTTGCTATTACCATTGCTTTGGTTTTCTCCACAGATATCTTCATATTATACTGTTTGGCTGTTCGATTAAGATGGAAAAGCATTCTTTGTAAGTTGTCCTCGCTATCTGCTGTCAAGGCAACATCGTCTGCAAAGCATATAATCTGAACGGTGTTGTGTCCCATTGGGTACCCAATATTTGTGCTTTTTACCTCATCAATCATTTCGTCCATGATTACATTGAAAAGTGTTGGACTTAGGCCTGTCTTATTCCTATACCAGGTAAAACCCTTCAAATTACTATAGTTAAACCGCTGTATATCTTTACGTCAAAATTTGACATATGCATCAAACTAGTGACATTTTTTTTTTGAGAACTGTAACAGGATCGGAGTGGCTCATTCTACTATTTTCTTTTTCGGTTATATAACAAGAAATTTGTCGAATGGTTTATAAGCAAGTTTCACAAACTAAATATCCTTAAAAAAGAAAAATGTTATACACAAAAATTTTAAAATTGAAGTTTTTCCTTCTGTTTAGACATATCGATAATTTTATATGTCATTTGTATAGGGCTATTTAATGAAGGAGTTTATGTGCTTATAGTGGGTTTGATATTTTAAGTGAAGTTTTAAATATGAGAGATTTTAAAAGCGGATTAAAATTTTCTCTTTTATATTACTACACTAAGAGATGTACTACTGCTAAAAATAATTTACTTTACGTATTAGTACATGTCTGAAGGTACAAGTGTGGGGTGCTTACGTGTATGTTCACTTTTATAAGTGAACCTATGTTGTTGTAATGTTTCACCTATGAAATTTATGACAATAAAAGCTTTATTTATTTATTTTATAAAGTAAATCGTTTATATTCTAAATTATTGGTAACTATTTCGGTAACAGAAAAAATTACACGCAATTTGTTGATAAAGTTCTATTTTTATTATAATACTCCAGTTAGGTATAACAATATTAGGGTAGTCTAACTGAAAACTAAAAATAAATTGACTATTCTAATAGAATCAGAACTAAAAAACAGTATTCTTAGAAACAGTGGGTAAGTATACAATATTCTAGAAATTATTCAGTGTTTTATACTTAATGACTAACTTTATGATTTCTGACTGAAATAAATGAAGTAGTTAAGCTGCAAAAATATTGAATAAAAAGATAAATAATTAATCATCTTCATCAAATAACCTAGTTTTCTTAAAAATAAATACATAAATTTAAAAAAAAATGTATGCTTCAACAGATAATAGTTAACACAACGCACGACTCATGGCTCCGAGTCTTTAACTGACTACATTTCAAGATTCCTCATGCTCTATCCTCACAGATAAATTTATAAACATATAAATGTGTAAAATAATGAAAGGGGTTCGGTCCAGGGCATCCAGATCTAAGGCCCGAATATTGCATCAGGTTCACTGAAATAGAGTAATACATGCATAAAAAATTATACAGACATGGAACAACAGAAATCGTAAGTGAACTAATTACAATTAAGATTAATTATTTATTTATATACTTAACACTATTTTCAAAAATTATAGGTATATATACAATATCCTAGAAATGATAAGTATTTTATATTAAATTATTGTAACTTTATGATCTTTGACTGCAAAAACTAAGGTATTCAAGCTACAAAAATATTGAATAAAAATATAAATAATTAATTAGTTTCTTCTTCATTAAATAGCTAGTTTTCTTAAAAATAAATACAGAAATTTAAAAAAATGGGTGCCCCAAAAGGTAAGATTTAATACATCGCACGACTCATGGCTCTGAGTCTTTTATTGACCTCATTTCAAGATTCCACATGCAACATCCTCACACATAAATGTGTAAGCATATAAACATGTAAAATAATGAAAGGGGCTCGGTTGGGGGCATCTAGATCTGAGGCAAAATCTAGGGCCCCTAGTGGCATCAAGTTCACTGAAACAGAGTAACACATATAAGAAAATAATACTGCCATAAAAAAATAGAAATCGTAAATGAACTAATTACAATTAAGATTGATTATTTATATATAATAAATATAAAAAAAATGGTATCATACTCTTTCTTGTTTTATATAATGCCATGGGCAAAAGAAAAAAATATCCCATATAGAAATGGAAAAGGAAAAGAAGTGCTTAAAAGGTGCCAATAAAAAATTTAAGTTAAAAATTTAGAAAATATGTAAAAAAGAATTTTATGAGAATACTTTAGAAGTGGTGAAATTTTTATGTATGAAAATGCCAAAAGAGATTAAAAAAAAACACAAATGAAAATTATTAAAAATGTCTGTACATCCACATATTATCAAAAACTGAAAAGAGGATTAAGGGTCAAAATGACTTCTCCTTTTCTGAGGAATCGCCATCACTCTCACCAACATTAATAATAAGTGGCTGTAAAGGAACTCGAATTTTCTTTTCAATTTACCACTGCTTTTTAATAATATTATTTGTGTGTTCGACATAGTTAGCCCAATTCTGTTTTGTCACTGTTCCTAACGCCTTTTTCCAAGCCTCTATTGGTTCTTTAACTTCTAGAATCAGTTGGTCATAATTTCTCTTTGCCTGACTCCATACCATTTCAATTGGGTTAAAATGGCAATGGTATGGAGGCAAGCGTAAAACTTTATGTCCAGAAGATTCTATTAGCTGATCTACTACAAAGCATTTTGCAGGCTTTGGTACCGAGATATCAAAGACCACAAAGTATCTTTTGTAGCATCTTCTCCAAAGTTGATATATTTTTCTTTCAGCCACGCTTTCATAGTGTCCTTGCCCCAACCCTTTGTTGGCCATTTTTGAAGTTGCCTACTATGATAAGGAGCATTATCTAAAACAATTAAAGAATGTGTTTCCAGTTTTGGCAAAATATCTTTTAACCAAGCTTCAAAGTTTTCCGAATTCATTTCTCCATGGTAATCTCCAGTTTTTGACTTTGATTTAAAAATCAGCATTGCATTTTCAACGAATCCATTTTCATTTCCTGCATTCAGTACTATGTACCTGAAAAAAAGTAGAGTAGTATGTGGCAGTACAAATTATTTGAAATATTTTGCAGAAACACAAATTGGTCTTAACCAACGGAAGCTTTCATGGTTTTGGTCAATTGAGAAATAGTGGTTCTTGAGTTTAGACCAAGTCAAATTTGAAATGTTATGCAACTTTTTACCTATATTGCTCGAAACATCTTTAGGGATCTTCATTTCACGTAATTAGAACACGGAACACTGCATGTGTTGATGGTCTTAGTTAAAGGATAATATCAAAATTAATTTATTTTTCTCAATTTTTATGTCATTATGCCTTGAAATTGGAAAATTTATTTCATCTGTTTATTTTTTAGAAATATGATGCATTGTTAAAAATATACTGTATTATACCCATTTTTGGTTTATTTTTAAGCAACTTTATGTTGTATAAATTATGGGTGAGGAATATGCAATTAAATAATTATAATACTTATTTCAAATCGGCTTTTTTTAGCACAATAAAACATGATACCTTATCAGCAGTTTCGATTGGCGAAGCATTGACTCGTCTGAGAACTTGGGCAAGAACACTGATGTACCATATTTTAATATAAAAATATTAGTTGTGTTTCCTTAAACCGAAACAAATTAGATTCTATGCGATACAGATTTACTTCACGTTTCAGCAAAATACCTGTAAGCAGTTTTTATATTTTGATAATATATATTTTTTTTTCATAATTTTTAACGCCCTGTATTTTGAAAACGAAATATTTTAGATATATTTTTATATCAAATTCTTTTATAAAACCGCTTAAGAAATCACTACAAGATTTTTTTTTTTGATTTCTGGAAAGCCTGTATCAAAGTAAGATGATCATTATTATTTTGTAAAATGTAAATTAAATTATTTGTTTAACTTTCATTTATTAAGGAAACATTTTTATCATATTAAGTAAAAATTTTTCCTAAAAAGGTTCAAACTTGTTTGATAAAACATACAGAAATTTAAGTAAGAAATTTCTCAATCTCCCCAGGAAATAAAGTATTATAGTAAAAATGTAATATTTAACATCCTGCTAATAGGAAATGGTCCAAGGATTATTTAAATAAAGCTTTTTGCAACCTGTTATAGATGAAAAAAATTCAAATTGTGTAGTGCAAATAACTGATTTATTACCTAAATTCCTCCCCAGATAATTTTCGTACTGATTGAGTGCTATTTCCTGCCATGATCATCTGTGGGTGCCATTTTGAAAAATCCATGTCTCGTCTATAAAGACTGGCTCAAATTTATTTTCCCCTTTTTCTTCATTCTTTAAGGACTGTTCAAGAAAGTCTTTTCTCATTTTCTGAATTTGTGGTTTCTCCATTAAAGCTCTACGTGGGTCATCCTTCCTATATAAATATATAAATAAAAATGAAATGTGTATCCTCCAAAAATAAATTACACAGGTCTCCTGTGAAAAATTCTGCTTATTATTTTGGCACAATTGCAACTGCTTTGAATTTGTATCTAACATTTATTTGCTGTATGTAAATGATTGTTTACCTGTAGATAAATCCTATTTGCTTTAGTAATATGCCTAGACTTGTCCTTGCTCCATGGTATATTTCTTTTGCCTTTAATCGTTCCAACAATATTGAGACTGTTATTGAGGTACCTTCACAAATAAAAAATTGTTATGAAGAAATGACGAAATCTTAATATTCTATTTAAGTTAGTAAAATTATGTTTACTTTTTGTATTCATTACAAATATTTTTTTGTTTTTTTTTTATTTTTAAAACTTATATTTTCATTATACATACACCTTGACGGGTTAGAAAATGTAAACAAAACAAATTAGAATAAAATATAACATAAAAAATTTTTTAGAAATACTTACCCTCAGAAAACATCATATATATTTCATCTCTAATTTGTAATTTTGTTGATTCCGGCATATCTTCAGTTTTTGGTCTCTTCCTTTTTCTTGTTTCCTTTATTGTCGTTATTGGGGCATTTAGAAAAGTTCTCACAGTTGTATGGGATAAGTGTAAGCATTGGTTTCTAATTTGAATTTTAAAAATTCATAAAGTTGATTACCCAGATCTTCCCTTGCTACTTGTTTTAATTAGTAAATTAGCCTGTAAGGAAAATTTTTTAAATGTACATATTTCATACTATAAACAAATATTTTTAAAGTGATTTTTGGATAAATGATGAGGGGACACATAAACTAGATTTAAACTTAAGAATTCTAGAAGTTATTTTTCTCTTATTGACAATTATACCAGCTATATAAAATTTTGAAAAGTGTTGGGGCTAAAATATGAACTAAGAGCTTCAAAATATATATTCCGGAAACGAAAAGCAAACAAAAACGAATTAGATGAAACAATCCTGTAACAAGACAAAGTGAAAAGAATGGAAGTTAATATATTCCATGGGATTTATCCGTATTTTCAAAATATTTTAATGGTACTTGCTTACCTGAATTATAGCTTTTAATATTTTACGAACAAGAGGTTGTTGGTAGATGGAGAAGTTTAATTTTGAATTTACACTGTCATACGTTTACAGGATTCTTGGGTACCAGAATTTAAAAATCATATCAACTGAATGATATGTATAATTATATCAGAATAAGAAGTCGGCACATGGGTGGAAATTTTAGTTAAAATCAAAAATAGTGACTTGGCTTAAAAAAAATTGTTATATGAGTTCAACTGAGCAATTAAAGCACATCAAATTAATGATGAGGGGGAAGTACTGGGTGAACAAATTTACTAATATTTTTATATGTGTACATTGATATAATTTTATTGACAACCGTGCAGTCACTAAGGTTTCACACTTTATTTTCAGGGTATTGTTCCTTTGTAGTCAGAAGTATGTTTTACTAAAACTGACAAACATTTTAAACACTTTCTGAATCACTTAAAAAACAAAAGTTAGAAACAAATATGACAAAAAAATGTTATGTAGTAGAAAATAAATAACAGTAGGGCTGGAGTCAACTATGTTGATTTTAAAATCAACAATTCAATTTCTAAAAAGTGCCACTAATAACAATTAGGTATAAAAATAAGCATAACCCAAATTTACCTCTATAGGATTACAATTAGGCAGCTTCCTTTTAACATAATCGTAAGTAAATTTAATCCAATCTTGGGCTATAGGACAGCTTCTTATGTGGCGGAATTTAGGACTCTGCATACCTGAAGAAGAAGGGTGATTCTCCATATCCTAAAACACAAATGTAAGTTGCTAAAAGTGGCCTCTTTCATATAGATTATAGGTTGGAAAAATGATAGGGTCCTGTATTCTAGAGAGTACATTATACTAAGAATGGAGCTACGATTTCGTTTTCTTTTCCAAAAACTACCTTAAAGTACTCTAATAATCTCCTAAATCTTCACTAAATCCAATAAATACCTAGAAATCTAAAACGTTCCCTGTAAAAATAACTAAAAAATTTGTGCATGTGTACTATTTTGTTCATCTTATTTTTTTCTTCCAAAATTAAGCATTTCAGGCATATGTTTCAAGGAACAGTTTCCCTTGTTTTAAGCTATTGTATTATTCTTTGTTATAATATTTTAAATATTTTTAATTACATTCTGTACAAGCTGTATTAACTAATCATAGTGTACACATGAGTTTGAAATACTGTGTATTTTCATAAAGCTCGACAGAATGTTGCTTAACGTTTTCGAAAGAGATACTACAAGAAAAAACCTCTTTATTAGTTACTTACCGGTATATCAAGCTGATTAAAATTTTCCATATGTACATCCATACCCAGTTAGAAAACCTAAATAAATCCAATAAAAACAAGCACTAGTAAAGTGTTTTTATTATAATAACGATAGTCTAAAATTTATAGGCTATCAAGGGTTTAAAGTCACAAACACTAAACACTACAATATTAAATAGCGGCACAAAGTGTCTAAACTATTTTATATCGTAATATAATAAAAATATCGCATCGTTGTCGACAAAAATGCCTTTAATAATATTGTTTGCCGTTATTATAGAAGGACAAAATAAAGACACAGTTAGTCTGAGGCAAGGTTATGTAAATAACAGCGGCTTTCTTTTGTGTTCCTTGCTCCTGACCTGTGATATCTTTTATCTCTTTCATTATTATTAAGAGAAACAAGGAGGGAAAATCAGTAGTATTTTGCAATTTCTATTCTGTCTGGAGTAGATACGGAGTAGGTAAGCGTGTTAACGTTCATATTTTTATAAAAATATTAGTGGGATATTTTGTAGAATTATTACATTTTAGATAATAAAACATGTTAAAAATTATGAAATAAATATAAATGTTGCTTCAATTGTAAAAATAACTTATTTTTCTCTACTCCGAGAGGAAGACAGAAAATCGAAATGAACGACCCTAGTTATATTTATGAGGAACATTTTTTTTTGATGTATGGCAACTAAAAACCGTTACAATTACTAAATTTTTAAAGATATACAGCGTTTTGAGTATATCCAAGAAAGTGTTGTGAATTACTCACAGCTACAGGGACGGACTAGCTGTGACACTCATGACCCCATTTCTTTACGACCTGTATGATAAAAACTTTGGACAATGCTTTTTTACATACCTCTAACTATTGACTAAAAATTAAGTACTCTTCATTTATGCTGCTAATCTTCACCGTTTAAAAAAAATGCTATTTTATTTACTGTTAGTCCCCTAACTTCTGTAGGGTTAAATAAGAAAAAGAAGAATTTTCCCCTGTCACCATAGATTCAATAAAAAATTGAACTGCTGAGTTACAAACTTCGTAAGGTTGGTTCAACGCGGGTTCCGTGAAGTCTGATACACTCACGGGCACGACAAATTGAAGACTGCTGTACCCAGCACATTAATTCAGCATTGTTCCTTGTTTGATCACAATGAAACGTGAATTCCCATAGAAGTTCCTCTCTACTATCGACCTGAGTGGAATGCTCCAACGTTTTGAGGTACCCTTACAGACAAAAATCCAACGACGTTAGGTCGGGAGATCGAGGAGGCCAGGCAATAGGTTCCCCTCTACCTATCCAGCGGTTTCAGGTGCTCCCGCACAGCAACGCTGAAATGAGGTTGTGCCCCATTGTGTATGTAGTACATGTTTCGGCAGGTTTCAAGTGATAAATGCTCTACAAAATTGTAAAGATTATTCTGGAGGAACTCCAAGTAACGGTCTTCATTCACTCGTGCCTGCAATATGAATAGTCCAATCAAAAAATTGCCAATGATTCCTGCTCAGACATTAATTGACTGGAACTGATCTTGATGATGCGAAACAATAGAATTTTCATCAGCTCATACATGTGAGTTGTGTAAATTTATGATACCATTTTTAGTAAACCATGCTTCCTTCATCCGTGAAAACAAGAGTGCTAAAGTTTACATTATTTCGTAGCTGATCCAATAGTCTGTTTGCAAATTGGATTCTACGGAGAAAATCTTCAGGAATCAGTTCATGCACTTTTTTCAAATGATATGGATATAATAGCTGTTCTGGAACAATTTTATGTACTATTGTTTTCGACGTATTAAACCATGCTGATAATTTTCGAGTGCTCGTAGAAAGAATGTCATCTACAGGATTTAAAATTCTCCCTTAAACGTGGGTCAACTCGTTGACATGTTTTCTGATCTGGAAGATTACGATTAGGATATCTGTCGTGATATAACCTCCTGGCTTCCAAAGCATTACTAGATGCAAGAGCATACATCAGATATATATCTGCATACGTATTCCATATTTCGAATTATTTCACGGTTAATTTCACCACGAAATCCCAAAATCAGTAAATTATATTAGAATATTTATTTATTCTTTCGTACCTAGCAACGTTTGCAAGAACAATACTTTGTTTTTGGTTCTGATACAATAAAACGCACATTTTTTGCGAACCCAGGACCAACTCCAATTCATGGAATTAGATGTTTTTAACTAAAGAGGTGAACTCCAATTTTGGATCGAATTTTTTTTGAAAGTTGGATATTTGATAGGAACAAAGAAGTATCTTTTATCAAAATACGCCGTTTTTTCGAAAACGGTTAGGATTAGCAACATGAATGAAGAGTACTTAATTTTTAGTCAATAGTTGAAGGGACGTAAAAAACGTCCAAAGTTCTTATATAGGGTGTAAAAAAATGGGATCGTGTGAGTCACAGCTAGTTCGTCCTTGCAGCTGTGAGTAATTTACAACTCTTTCTTGGATAGTAATTTGAAGGGTCTTAACTGGTACACATCAAATTAAAAAAAAAATAAATATACAGGGTGGTTTAATAATTATGTGTAAAAAACTTAATTCCATTGCAGTTCTTTCGGAGCCCATATCTCCGAAGAGGAGGCTTATACGAAAAAAGGTTATATGAACTTGTAGTATTCCTTTCACGTGTTTTTTTTTTCATATCCGGGAGATTTCCCACATTCTCCCGGACAGCCTGTATAAATAGGCCTTATCTTTGCTGTAGGGGCTGGTTGTATTAAAATAAAAAAGAGAAACGGACAGCACTGTATAAACATCATATCTAATATTTATGGTAAAATAGTCTTTATAATGTTTATTCTATAAGTATGGAATGTCTTTATAAATATGAAAAATTTGTATTCAATTTTCTTTCCTATACGTGTCATGCTCGCGCAACATCTTCTAGTGGGTAAGCCCGAGTCGCTCGCTGCTTATCGACTAAGTATCTTAATAGGTATTAGACTACACTCAATTGATTCCTAATTAGATACCTAAGTGAATATGGAAGATCGGCAACGCCAGATCGTCCTAATTGCCGTAAGTGCTATTATCAACACTGAATTCAGTTACTAACTCAGAATGACTGAATACTGGATGGTCTAAAAAGCACTTTAAATTATAACACTGATTGAAATTTCCCTTAAAGTGAAACTGATGTTTTAATTTTAAAAACATCTTGATTAACGTAAGATAGAAGTTGACAAATGTGGCAAATTTATTAGGTTACATTTTTTAGGAATCTTAAAGGTTACAATAATAGGGCCATTTGATATAATATCGAAAATCATTGAAATGAATAAATATTTAGGATTTTTGTTGACACAAAAAAAATTAATTACATTTTTATATCAAGATTATTGTTACAAGTATATGATCAGTATTTTAATACGAAATATTGAATTAATTAGTATCCAATTCAAAATTGCCATTATTAGTAGAGAACAAACAACGGGTCAATTAGTATAATGCAATTGTCTTTTGATAATGGCCAGTATTTGCTTTACCATTGCAAGCAATGTCGTGTGTTTTGTCCTGCTAGGCAGACTAATAGTACGATCTGTTTTCGGAATGTTCTTACATGTGTTTGTTCTGAATAAATTAGTGGATAAATTTACTCCAAGTTTTCGAGATTAAATATATCATTCAAACCTATTTTCTTTAATGAAAAATATTTTAAAACAATTTTTAGCTTTTTTGCTGTATCCCTTTCATTATAAACAGTGTAAATTTTACACTAGAATCTTTATATATTTATTTTATAAAAATTGATTTGTTACAGGCGACTGATCAATGCTAAAAGTAGGTGCTTATCCATTACACTAAATCTGGTATTTATTCGGATAAGTGGCAACATCAGATTTTTCGCTGATTTTTTTCCTGGAGTTTTAAAACACGAATCTAAAGTTTTTTTTGGTGGTCGCGCATACCTTTCCCAAAAGAAAAAACTATTTTCTCATTCACACCATATTTTTTTACTTATTCTGTCAAATTTTGCCATTTTTACTAGAAGATAAATACACATTCTAAAATATAGCATATTTTGCTTAAAATTGCACGTGACATTTTGATAAGATATAGCAGAAAACACTAAAAATCGAGGCGTATGAAAACGTGAAGGACTTTAAACATGGCGGGAAAATTTCGTGCATTGATGCCGAATTTCACGCGGCCATTAAATTCCACATATTTTAGTAAAAATTCTCTTGTTGTATGTGCCATGTATTTTTTAAAAAAGAAATTTATCTTTTCTCAAATAGTAAATATAAGCCCGATTAGTTATGTAGTATGTATTTATTTATGTGCAAATCGCTAGTAGACAGCAAGACCAAAATGAAAAGCAAAATTTAACATATTAAGAATTCCTCTTTCTTACCTTTTGCAATAAAAATTTGCAGGTACATGCTTGAATTAATCCAAAAACAAAACAGATAAGAGGCAAATTAAAAAAAAAGATATCTTCCCCTATGTAATCTGTCGGTTAAGTAACATTTTTATTGGGTTGACTATGCTATGAACCCCTTAGTTTTATTTCTTTACTATCTTCTTTCCCAGCTCGGTTATTTTTATCTTTCTGAATTTTGCCTACATTCTTACACTACAACGTTGATTATTTACCTTATCTTTTGCAAAACCTGGAGGCAGGGATTTTAGCAGTTCTGCACGCTTTAACGAAGGCATTCTGTTAAACCCCAATAACAACATCGAGATCCTTCCTACTGGTTATTTTATAACTGGTATCCTTTCTACTGGAATTTTTCCTACCATTTTTTTTACTACTGGAATCATTTCTATTGTTTATGTTTTTGGTTTATCTTCTGTGTTGATCTTTTTGATGTTATACTAGTACCTACATAGTGAACAGAGAGATCACGCAGCTAACAGTCTCACCATCTAACAAACAAACTTTTATTAATTTTTTTACATTTAAATGACCTATAACCTATAAATATTTCATTCTTTTTGTAAGCCGTTGCACAATTCTTGGCATTTTATGATCATGGAATATACTATGTGTGGGTTATGTTTTGGCGCCCGTAGGTAATAGTCTGTAATATTTGTTAAATTTTAATTGATTTTGTTGTAAAGTTGTGTAATTATTTTTATTATTATATATCTAGCTTTACACTACAGCTACACCTTCATTATTCAATTAAAGATTATTATTATTATGATTTTCAAGCTAAACGGCTTCGCACTTCCTCCAGGAAATATTAATTCATACAGATATACAAAGATACCAAAAGTATGGAGCTTTTTACGCGAGGTTGCAAGGAGGATGGTTTTCTGAATCTGTTTATACAGATGCTTACTAAGGCCCAATCCCTTGATGTTCTGCAGGAAGTTCTTTGATATCACTCCAGTTTTTGATAAAATTATCAGAACGCTGTTCAATGCCCATTACTTGCGAATTTGCATCTCTAGATCTCTGTATTTGTCGATCTTCTCATATTACTATTATGATTTTCAAGCCAAACGGCTTCGCACTCCCTCCAGGAAATAATGACTTGTACCAGGTATACAAAGATACCAAAAATATGGAGCTCTGTGGGGACCCTTTCCATGTTATTGAGTTCTAGCTGACGTGGTCTGCTGTATTTCCCACAAACTTTCGAACGGTCTGCGTGGTTGCAAGGAGAAATGCTTTCTGAATCGGTTTATATAGATGCGCACTAAAGCCCATTCTTTTGATATTCTGCAAAAGGTTCTTTGGTATCACTCCAGTTTGAACGCTGTTCATTGCCCATTGTCTTCGAATTTGCACCTCCAGATCTCTGTATTTGGCTAACTTCTCATTGTACTTTGGTCTGAGGTTGTTGTTGTTAGGTATAGCAATGTCAATTAGTGTAGTTTGCCTAGAATTATCTGTGAATAGATTTAACTTATCTGCTAACTCTTGATGTAGTTTCTTGGCGGCTGAGTCGTGTCTTTCCTTATACTCCGTTGCCGCAAATGCTTGGCATCCTCCAGTTATGCGCTGGACTGTCTCTGATGTTTGACAGCTATATCTATATTGGTGGTTTTCTATTGAGGGATCTCTGATGATGAATCGATAGTTTTTCATCGGAATAATCTGGTCTTGGATAGCTAACAAAAAACCTTCCATTTCTGTTCTGAAATCAACCAGTAATTCGACGTTGAATTGTCGACATTGTCCTGATTGGAGGCCATCCATAAAGTGGCTTCTGTAGCCAGGCTTACAACTTCTCTTGGTGTGTAGTGGTTTTTAATTATCTGCCGCATATTGCTCTATGTAGTGTGGAAGAGTCCGTTAACCTGTGGAAATATGAACGTAAATTTATTATTTGTTGATTGAGCTGCTTTCCAATATCCACCAGTTCTCTTCCTCCTTGATATCTTGGAAGTATTGTGTGCTCAATAGCACTCCGAGGATGGTGTTTCTGTGTTTTTGTTAAGTGTTCTTATTTTTCTTTGCAGATTTTCGATGTTCTTCCTGCTCCTATTTACAATTCCGAAAGAGCAGCTATGTGCAGAGCATGCGTACGTGTTGAGTGTCTTAAACCAATTTCTAATATTATTATCAGATTTAGAAGACTAATGGCTTCGTACTCCCTGTAGGGATCATTGACTCATACCAGGTACACCTAGAGACACCAAAGATATGAAACTCTATGGAGACACTCTCCATGTTATCGGGTCCTAGGTGGCGTAGTCTTCTGTATTTCCTACAAACTCTCGGATGGCCCGCGCGGTTGCAAGGAGAACTGCGTTTATTATTATTGTACTTTACAAGTCAAACAGCTTCGCACTCCCTCCAGGGAATATTGACTCATACCAGGTACACAAAGATACCAAAAGTATGAAGCTCTCTGGGAACCCTTTCCATGTTATCGGGTCCTAAGTGACGTGGTCAGCTGTATTTCCTTCGAACTTTCGGACGGTTCTCGCGGTTGCCAGGAGAACTCCTTTCTGCATAGGTTTATACAGATCCTCTCTAAGACCCAGTCCCTTGATGTTCTGTAGAAGTTTGTTTGATATCACTCCAGTTGTTGACAGTATTATGGGAATCGTTTGGACGCTGTTCATTGCCCATTGTCTTCGGATTTGCACCTCCAAATCTCTGTATTTGGCAATCTTCCCGTTGTATTTTGGCCTTAGGTTGTTGTTGTTAAGTACAGCAATGTCCATTAGTGTAGTTCGCCTAGAAATTTTATCTATTAGTATAATGTCTGGTCTATTATGAGCAACTGTTTGATCCGTCAGAGCCGTTCGGTCCCAATATAACTTGAACTGGTTGTTCTCAAGAATAGGATCCTGATTGTACTTGTAATAAGGCACTTTTGCTACCTGTAATAGGTAACTTTTCTGCTAACTCTTGGTGTAGTATCTTAGCGGCTGAGTCGTGTCTTTCCTTATACTCGGTCGCGGCAAACGCTTGGCATCCTCCAGTTATGTGCTGAATTGTCTCCGATGTTCGACAGCCATATCTGCATTGATCATTTTCTATTGAGGGATCTCTAATGATGAACTTCCGATAGTTCTTCGTCGGAATAACCTGGTCTTGGATAGCTAACAAGAAGCCCTCCGTTTCAAGAGACATCTGACTTGAAATCAACCAATATGAAGTGGCTTCTGTAGCCAGACTTCTCTTGATCTGTTTGGTGGTGAGAAGTAATATCTTGTTCCCTCCCCTTATTATTATTGTTATTATTGTTATTTAGGAGTTTCATTGCTCACTTGCTCAGGCGTATACTTTTTTTGTATATATTTGCTTATCTTAAGAGTGAAGTTGAAAGCTAGTTCCTGACGACATCGCAGAAGGTTTATACATTCAACCTAGCTACACATACAGTAGTGTCCTGAATAACCCACCCCTACTCTCTGGCATAGGGGTTAACTTGGCATTTTTGCTTGCTAGCATGGCTACTAGCCTCAAACTGAACTGTGGTGATTTTGTTTTAAATTTTATTAATTAATTATTCATTTTAATTTACTGAAATATCAGTGTAGTAATATATTATGTCATTATGTTATACAAAATGTGCTATATTCCAAAATTTGACGGAATCGGTCAAAAAATAAGATGTGAAAGCGAAAATAATTGTTTTTCGGAAAACTATATGTCATCGACCAAAAAAAAACTCCAGATTTGTGTTCTACGACCCAAAAATAGGGGGACGCAGATAATCGATGCTTCTACTATGCTGAATAATTACCATAAATTTACATCAATGGAAATATCTACATTTCTAAAATAAAAAAGATCTGTACGTTCAAATACGATAAAAATTTCAGACTCTGTAACGGCTTTACGCCAATTTTCTAGAAGATTGCTTGGCTAAGGAAATGAAATTTTTCATTTATTCCGCACAAAACACTGATTTGTTTAATTATTTGGTAATAATTATTGTATATTAAAAATATCTACTGAAAAAGTGAGTGATTTTATATGCTTACGTTTCCATAGGATACCACAAAAAATATGAAATAAATAATACATCTTCACTAGGAATATTTAAGTTACAGTCCATATCAGATAACAATTAAGAATTTTTACCAAATTATTCTGTGCCAACCATTCATCAGCAGTCTACCCGTTTGTGCCCAGAAAATAGGTTGATGTTTTGTACTTTAGGTCTGTAAATTTTTGTGAAGTTCTAAGTGTTAATTTTTGTGTATGTAATAAAGTGGAAACTTGATACACATCACATAAAAATGTTTGTCCGAGTAAAAGGCTCTTAGATTTTCGTAAATCAATAAAAATAAAAAGGATTTCATCTCGTCTTTTGTACAATACAACTAATCTCAGCAAAACGTTTCTTACCGTAACCGCAATCCGTATAAAACAATGCCACAATGAGATGAATAGCGGAAACCAACCATTTCAATTGCTGATTACGATTAATTAACTAAAACTGATTTACTTAGTGAGCGAAAATGGTGTAACGAACGAAACCCAGAGGCAAAGGAAACTTGGCTAATTAATCAAATGTAAAGCTCTTGAGGATTCAATGTTTGGTCGATTTCAGACTGAGACTAGTAGGCGTTGTAAAGATATGTCTGTAGGTAGATAAAATATGCGATAAAAATGAGTTGTATAGTTATAAATTTATACATAATCACTACGGATCTCGGCTTTATTTTGATGTATATGGCTTTGCCCGAAGCTGGTATTAATTCTGGTATTCAAAACTACAATGACGATAGTTTACGCCATACAGTTAAAAAAAGCAAATCTTTTTTGTATGTCGCAACCGAAATATTGATTTATTTTGACGGGCGGACTTTTTTAGGTTGCAGATATTTAATGTGATTATCGTACTTTTCGTACTGCAGCCAGTTCTATAAATCGCTCTTGCTGTCAGTTCAGTTAAGGTCTCTGAACTAGTTTAATTATTTGAGTCTATCGCATTCATATGTTGGAGAGCTGTTCATATCACTGAGGCTAATCAGGCTCTAGCTTTAATTTTTTGATCGCGATAGGTCAAAATTTAATATTAGAAATTGAATTTTGAATGCATGAATGAATGAATAAGAGTGGCGATACCCAATCTTCGATGCTTGGGCCTCCTTGGGCCTATTACATCCCACCATGATCGCAAGTTATTCAACGCTGATGCGAATTCAAGCAGTCTCGCTACTTGCTTTGCCTGACTGCTTCAGGTGAAATTATTGTATCCCCGAAATTTCTCCGTTGAGTGTCGGGGCCCCTCTTATCCTCCTTTGGGCACCATCTGCATACAAGGTTATCCGCGATGCCAATGCTATGAACATGTCCTGGCAATAAGTCGTGCATATCTAACTTCAGAGGCTTCACTCCAGTACTAAATACCTTTGCCTTCCAGCAATAGTTTCAGTATTCAGAACAAGTATAATGAGTTGGGGGCCGTATGGTTTCGCCGCCAACCCCATCTTTGTTAAACGATCGGCTTCCTCATTTCCGTGTATACCTGAGCGACCCGGACACTTACGAATCTGTAGCCATTCTGTTGGATTATAAAGTACTTTCCTGCACTCAGACATCAGTTGTGAAGCTATATTGGACCATAGTGCCATTATTGCAGTCCTACTGTCTGAGTATATGTTAATCGTCCTATTTCTGTTTATGTTCCTCTTATAAAGCTGACAACATTGCAAAATAGCATCAATTTCTGCTTAAAAAAACCATTTCGTCCTGTCCCAAAGAGTAAAATTCTCTGAATCGCATGCTTCTACCGATACTTTAATACCGGCTTATTCATCCTATCCAGATTCATTTCTGGGAAGGGTTTGCTCTTCCCCCCGATCCTTTCTGATTGGTAAAAGTTTTTCAAGAGAAAGGTTTCGATTCAAAACGGGCGTCATGTAGTTTGTTTGTACAGGGCGCGATGAACATCTTTCCACAACGTTTCCTCACTTACACGATTAGCCATTTCCTGCTGGCAAACTGCCCTCAGAGCCCTTGATTGAATTTTAGAGGTTTAATCTAAGCGAGATTTTAACAGTGCATATTATACAGTTGACATTTTCTCTGTCTCAATATTAGAATATAAAACGAAATTAAACAAAAAGGCAATCGTAGGTATTATGATGTCATAAATCTGATCAAGCTGTCATTCAATCAAAAATATGTTTCAAGCACAAATATATATATATATATATATATATATATATATATATATATATATATATATATATATAAACAGTTTACCACCTGCAAATACAACTCTGGTTCTCTTTCCATACGCGTTCCGACTGCCTTATGGTCTCATCAGTGGAGCTATATGGATTCGAAAGCAACATTCGCAGGAAACAATTGCCTACAGAAAATATATATTCCGAGACATGCCGCCAGGATATTAAAGCTGCCGACTTTTCGATGTCAGACTGAAAAATATCGCCAGCCGAATGGCATTTATTCTGGAGTAGTGCGAAACTTAAAAATTAAGATTTCAGTAAGAAACAAATAAATCTATTTTCTATCGTGTTTAATTAGTTGCCTATATGTATTCTCTTTTCAAGCAGTAACAAGGAAAGAATATATACAAACAGTTTGTTTTCTGCCAATACAACTCTGGTTCTTTCTAAATACGCATTTCGATCACCTTATGGTCTCGTCAGTGAAACTATATAGAACCGACAACGTTCGCAGGAAACAATTGCCTATATCAAATATGAATTCTGGGACTTGTCGGCAGGATATTACATCTGCCGGCTTTTCGATGTCAGACTGAAAAATATAGGCGACTATTTAAACACGACAGAAAATAGATTTATTTATTTCTTACTGAAATTTTAATTTTTAAATTTCGCACTACTTCAGTGCAGATTTGATATACTGCAGATATCTCGGGAATCTGTATAGACAATTGTTTACTGCGAATGTTGCTCTGGGTTCATTACAGCTCCACTCACGAGATAATCAGTTGGCCGAAACTCGTATAGTGGGAGAACTAGAGTGTGTTTCTGCAAGAAATAAACTATTTGTATATATCCTTTCCTCTTTTTGCTTAAAAGGATAATAAATATATATATATATATATATATATATATATATATATATATATATATATATATATATATATATAATAAAACGGCAGAAAATAGATTTATTTATTTCTTACTGGAATCACTTCTATATGTTATTACCACAGAAATTTTTAAGGTAATATAAAAGTCACTGACACACATGAATGTACCTTAAATTTAAGGTTATTTTAACACTTTACACTAAAAAGGAAATGCATTAAAATTAAGGTAAATATGATGGAAGCAAATTTCATAAAGGTTTATTAAATGCGTTTAATGTAATGCATTAAATTTAATAATGTACATTAATCTAAATTCATTTATTCCAATAAATCTAATGTAATCATACATTAAATTTAAAGTTTCAATCATTACTTTTTAAGAAGACTATTTACATTAAATATACAGCCAGTGTTCATTTAATTTAAGATCTGTTAAGATATTTAATGGACCAACATTAATATGATGTCTAAAAATTCTGCTACCAGGAAAAGGTGGAAATTTTTCCCATAGGTGTACCGTCATCTGTAGACCGGTTTCGAACTCATTAGTTTTCGTTAGAACCGGCAGACATGTACACCTCATCATAAGAAAATTGGGTCCTTTAACCAACTTATACTAAACAAAAAATTCAATACAACTTGCGCTATCTCCCGGAATTTCATACAATGTACCATGAATATTAATGTATATTCCTTTTATGTTAAGGTAGTTGTGAATTAATTTTAATGTACAGAAAGTTAAAATATCTTTTCAGTTACTTTATTGAAATTTAAAATACCATTTAATAAAATTTAATGTATAACGAACTGATATTTGAATGAATTGCTTTGGATTTAAAGTAAATGTAAATTATTCACGATTTTAGGTACAAAATCATTAAATTTAATGTAGAATGGACATTAAATTTGCATTAAATTTAAGGTTATTTCTAACAGTGTATATACTAAAAATATGTCAGGGGTGGTTCTTACCCTTAAATAGCGGATCGAACCGATATCAGAAAACATGTGTTAAATATTCCTAAAAGTTCTACCATCCTGCAAAGTTACGTGCGATTCATCGACTAACACTCGGGTAGTGTTACTAGTAAGTTTTTTCATCATATATTTGTCAAAGCCAATTAAACTTAAAAATGAAAAATATTATTTACCCACTAAAAAGCAAAAAACAGTTAAAATTGCTGTAAAGTTTTTAAAGTTGTGTAAATTTTAATTATGATGTTATTGAAGATTCTTATTGTAATTAGTATACATAATAATTAAATTGATGAATAATTTATAATTATAATTTTAAAACTTTCTGAATGATAAATAAATTTCAACTCAAAATCTCACACCAACCAAAGAATACATTCTAAATCAACAAAGATTTTCTGAACAGGGTATCATGCAACTTTAATAGCTTTGTCACTTGCATCTTGACAAGGGCACATGAAAATCCGAAGTTCGAGATCAATTAGTCATTTGATGTTAATAGTTCGCCATTGTATTGTTTACTACCCTGATTAGAATGCCACACAGCTTCTGTCTTGCTGTTAATATTTTATTACTTCAACAAACAACTTTGTATTACGACTACAGTAAATTAATTTTGTGATTTTAAATAACATAGAATGTTATTGTGCATTTACGCGGTGTTACTTTAACTAGTATCAAGGGAACGCTAATATTAACTTATGCAGAAATTAGCTTGGCGCATTCTTTACAGCGTTTTCTTTTACATAAGATATAAAAAAATGTTATTATCTATATCTATTACACTCATTTTACATTATGTACGATTATATTAAATTTAATGGAATAAATTTAATAAATTACATTAAATGCATTTAATAAACGTGTATGAAATTTTCTTCCATTATATTTACCTTAAATTGAATGCATTTCCTAGTGTATAACATTCTGTATCGCTATAACACCTTACAACAAAAAACACCTTTAGTATTAAATCTGTTCTTCTTACTATTTTTTTATTAGTCAAGTTCATATTCAGATATATATGTATATATATATATATATATATATATATATATATATATATATATATATATATATATAGGATGTGCAGAAAATACGTGTACCACTTTTTTGCTAACTCACTTATATCGAATTTAGGCGGTAGAGTACGTCAAAGTTTTAAAAAAATATTGATTTTTTTGAAAACCTGTTAACTGAATTTAGTGATTTTTGGTGTGTGGTCTAACACTATAATATGAGGTTTTCTCATGGACGTCTGGACATGAAATGTTTACAAAAACAAAACGCCACGAATGGGTCACAATCAGTAGTAATTTGCCAACTGTTTTGGAAAAAAATAAGGGAAAACAATATAATTTGTTAATACCCAATTTTTATGAAAAAAAAAATTATTATTATAATATATTTCATATAATATTTATAAACAATTTATTGCTACAATAGTAAACTAATATCTTTAAAATAGTATGCTTTATAATGCGCCAGTTTAACTCCCAGAAAATTCAAGATTTCTAAATAGTGTGATAAACTATGAAATCTGGCAACCTCGGAAATTTCTTTTACGCTATCGTACGATCAAGGTTGAATCCGGTCCATTCATAAAAATTTTGGCATATGACATTTTTGTGGTTGACGTTGTGTGTCTTGGATCGTTTTTTAATTTTTTGTGATTCCAAAAGTGTTTTTGTAAGTGACTAATTATTCATTAGTGACAAAATGGTCAATCATTGCCAAGTTTGCCGAAAATTGGATTATTTATTTCGAAATTTAACTTTTCACAGGTAGGTTAGGTTAAGTTTGGTATCATAGGCGGGTAACTTGGGATTTTAGATTTTGTTATCAGTGATTTTTTATAGGTTTCCCAGTGATTCTAACCGCCGAGACCTTTGGATTAATATATTAGGACTACAAGATAAAATCTTGCCCAAGTCACTTCGTATCTGTAGTGAACATTTTGGCCCAAACGATTTCTATTATCGATTTGATGGTGTTCGTGTTTTAAAGTGAGACCAACATAATAGAAGCCCACCATTTTCTATTATTTTTCATTAACATTTCCCTTGTAATATTACACCAAATAGTACCGCTTTTCCTATCTTTTTACAATTTTTTCCTTAATTTTTGTTTTCCCTATTACTTGTAAAAGTGTAAAATTTTCATTTAACCAAGATATTACAAAATCTGCAAAAAAAACTCATAAACGTTATAAATAAATATATGACTTGCATAATAACTGTCATGTGTGAAAAATCCAGAAATGAAACTTCAATTTCTGCAATTTTTATTTATTTTTATTCGATGTCCGATAGTTACATAGTCTCAAATTTGTTTACACAAATTAGATAGTCAGTAAGTAAGAAAAAAAGTATATTTTATTGTACGTTATTCTATTTTATATATATATATATATATATATATATATATATATATATATATATATATATATATATAATTGTAATATGACCAACAAGTAATATATTTAATAATAGCATATACTTATTTTTATCCCATCCTTATCGGTATATTTTGTCATAAATATTTTAGGATACTAGAAACAGTGAAAATCAAGAAATACACTAATCATATTAAAATAAATAATTTCCGTTAGAAACACATGACAGATTGTCGATTCGAGATATTAAAAATTTTCAACAATAGTACTGCCAAAACTTAATGGGCAAACAAATTTAATAGTTATTTTTATTAATTTGTTTTATTGTATTTCTTTATATACCAATTTCTTATGATTGGAGTTTGGGGACTGTTCAGTAAAACAGGTTTAACTGTAACAAGTCTTTCAGATTAATACCTAAATTGAAACAGTCTATCATATATATTCCAAATCATAATTGAAATTATATACAAATATTAACAGGTTATTTCTTGAAAATGAAGTTGTAAATACTCTATTTTCTCCTGAACACATACACTGTCGAATATATATTTTTTAAATATTTCCATTTTTAATTTGCTTCATTTATTAACTTACAAAAAATATCTCCATTTTCTCGTTTTAGGAATTTTGTACAAGTGTTATTATTTTTACAAATAATTGGTATACTAACCAAACGTCAAAGTAGTCATTTGCATACCGCGACGTCGTTACTTTTATTCAATATTGCACTTCAATATTTGAGACATTAGAACTTTGGTAAGACTACTTTGTTACGATGTTCATGGCTGACGTTAAATTTCATATGCGAGTGTCTGTACGGCATAGACACGTTGATAGGAATAATAAAAATAGACAGCGAGTCCATACAATTTAGAAAAAAAATTTCAATCACAGTAATGTTCAAGAAACAAAGTTTTTGTCGGTTTTAGAATTGTGGGCATTAATTAGCCACTTAACTAAAATCCGGCAAAATATTACGCAATTTTTTACTTTGGACTTGGATAATTCTTACATGGTACTCTGTTTTAAATAATAACTAGTGCCTTGGATAAAAAAAAGGTTATTTCAAGTCATTAATGTCGTAAAAGATAAATGATATGAATAATACGATTATTTGTATATTGAATACTGACTTACGTTCAAGTACAACAACTTCCGTATTACGACATATTAATAGAGTAATTAACTATTTCTTATGAAAAAATATTTATTTCAATTCTGCAAATAAAAGCATCATAGAATATTAATTGATATTTTTATTCGTTTTAAAATTGTTACGCCGCTGGCGTGAGCTATGACACCCCTCTAACCCCTGGCCTACAAACATGTTGGCGCTTATAAATTTCATATTCATGAATGACTAGCCTGGTCCATTCTCTACTATGTCTATGGGTTTTCTAGTGATATAGAGATCTGTTGTAAAGTTGTGTAAATGTTATAAAAGTAGTGTCAACATCGCTTCTGGTTTTGTATGTCATCAACGTTATGACAACCTAGATATTTCTACGGGATAACTGTATGTATTTGGAAGTTTTTTATCTCTTGAAAAATTTTCAGTGGATGAGCAGTTTTGCCAGAAAAAAATATTTTCAGTTACATGCGTACACCAATTTGCAGTAATTATAAAACAAATATAATAAATATTGAAAGTACAAGTATGTATTTTAAAAAGATTAAAATGAACTGACTAAAAAGGAAGCATTAATTAAGCAAATGTGCAAAATGGTCGCCGTTTTGCTGAATATGGCCATTATTGCTGAATATACTTATTAACAATTTTTAAAAGATGGAAATCTAATATCTGTTTTAAGAGCGCCCTACAAGAACAAGTCACACATATTTAACTCTGGAGAATGTGGTGGCCATCTTACTGGTGCCTTATTGCCTCTTCCAATCTATCGGCTGGGATATGGATCATGTAAATGTTGCCGAACAGCAATGGAAAAATGGTGCGGGGCACTATCATGCATATACAATAGTTCTCGCCGAAGTAAAATAGGCAAAATTTCCATTTACCCTGTATGAAATCATAACTGGACCAATAAGGCAGCAGTAAATAATACCTGCCTAAACTTTTATTTAAAAGTTGTGCTGATTGTGTCCAACATTAATGGTATATGGATTTTCATCCGTATAAACATGTTCGTTGTGCAGGTTGGTGATTCCGGATCTTGTAAAACACGTCTCGTGAGTAAACAAAATTTTTCTACCAAAATTAGGATCATAAGTTCTTTTGTGCGAATAAATTCTCAAAATGTAAGGAGCATGGGGAGAACAATCGTTAAAAGTTCCTGAACCTTTTGGACGTGATATGGATGTTCAACTGTTCTTTTAAAATATAATTTATAATAATTTTAGGGCTATCCGACTCACATTCTCTCCAAAATTTCCTTTTCCTTTTCGAATGCTCGAGTTAGAATTCGACCCTTGGCTCCAAATTTCTTCTCAAAGCTGCCCCTTTCTCGAAGATTACGCTCAATATTGACAAATTTTTAAGGGTTTGGTGTTCGGCGGTTAGGAAATCTCTCCATGTAAATCCACACCATTACCTTCACAAAACTCATATGCCAGGAGCATGTCACCCTTTTAAGATTGCGTGGAGTTGTCCATGCTTAATAGTAAAATGGGCTTAGAAATTTAGAATGTTAATCTTACTTTAGTCGACTTAATAGGTAGTGATGGCAATTTATCAATAGTCAAATTATTAAATGCCATAGCAACAAAGTTATTCGAAAAATTATTATTACAAATATTTTTTATTATTACAGTTAATAAATGTATGTAATTGAAAATTTTTTCCTGACGAAACCGCTCATCCAACGAAAATGTTTCAAGAGGTAAAAAAGCTTCCAAATATATGCGATTATCCGATATAAATATCTAGGTTGTCATAACGTTGATGACATAAAAAATAAAATGCAATGTTTACAAGTGACGTTACTTTTATAACACTTATATTACTTTGTAGCCGGTCACTATACCACTATAAAATGTCATTTTATATTGTTAGACCACCAAAATCATTAAAATGAGTTACCACGTTTTGAAGAAATTTTGGAAAAATCTATATTTTCTTAAAACTTTGACGTCAAAAGTCTATCATGAAAAAATGTACACATATTACACATATTTTCAGGACTAAATAAATATATATATACATATATATATATATACATATATACATATATGTATATATATATATATATATATATATATATATATATATATATATAATACTTGCAATATAAATAAAAATGTTTATTAGGATGCAAAGGATAGAATAATTACATATTTATTAAAAACATGTTCCCTTTTTATTGGTGTCTGGAGGGGAGGGGGCACGTGCACCCCCCTAAATCCGCCCTTGTATATGTATAATAAAATAGAAAATTCTCGGCTGTGCTGACAAACACCCTTGAAAAATATTACTCTCATGTTAAAAAGTGCGGAGAACTCCAAGATTATGGAAAGATTCCTGGTCTGAAAAATGACGATAGCGTTGTTTCGTCCTAGTATGGGACTCATTAGGCTATTGCATTCGGTACAAACTATCATTTCGCATCTGTAACCCATAAACAGATTTCACAATTGAAAAGTAGCAAATAAGACACAGTGGCGACATTGTACAGAATGCGATGGCTTGGTGAATCCCATACTAGGACGAAACAGTGCTGTGGTCGTTTTTCGGACCCGAAGTTTTTCCATGAACTTGGAGTTCTCCGCACTTTTTAACATGAGAGTAATATTTATTACCGGTATTTGTTCGCATTGCCGAGAATTTCCTATTTTGTTTTAAAATTACACATTTATGTATATATATATATATATATATATATATATATATATATATATATATATATATATATATATAAGTAGACATATAGGTTTTTTTTCTCTTTATTACAAATATTTCCAACTGTGTGTTTCCGCAAAATACGTGCCTTTGGGATTTCTTTAAGAAATATGGACCGAAGGCAGAAATGAACACATAATATTATTTCCGTTTTTCACAGTATTACTATTCCAAGGGAAATTGTGTTTCTCCTGCTTTACCACCAATTTAATGAAATAATAATTACACTCTGTGCCTGATGTACACTTACTATTTAGTGAGATCGATAGTGTCAAACTAATTTAACATCTTAGAAGCGCTTTTTTTTTTCAAAAAAAAAAGGCATATCGAAATTGTAAATATTCGGTCAAGGAGGATTCATGAAAGCCAAAATCTTTTTACACCTATAACAGAATAGTGAATCCCACAACTTATTTGCGTCGAATGCATGCATCTCTATAAACCCTTTTGTACTAAGACAATTTCCAAGTTGTAAATGCCGGTTACGTAACTAAAATTGAGACTATTGTTTCCATGACAGATAAAAATTTATAGAATTGTTTTCGCTTTTTAGAGCTCTTTTTGAAGAGGGCTGATTTTTTTTTTTCAATTTTGTTCAAAAATTTCAATTTATTTTAATTACTATCTATATACTAATCGGGATTTGTACCTTGTAATATTTCCAAGATCGTGAAAAAGTACCTATTTTGGTGAAAATTATAACATATATAAACCTTCCAAAATTTTTCAATTCCGAGAACCCGAATTTTAAAAGAAATTTAGTTCGACATATTGAATTTCAACGCCATAACTTCGAATTAATAATCTACGCCTACTAGATACTCTGCATTGAATTTACGGACCTCAAAAATCCCCGATAACAGTTTTGAATGACATCAGGTTTTTAACTAAATCAAGAAATGTAACTTTAAAAAATTAGTTTTAGATTCATGATCTTCACACGCCCCCCCCCCCCTTCATCGTCAAACACATAAAGGAAAGCTTCATCTTGGGTTTTACTGAATCGACTTTTTACAATTTCGGCTGTAAATAATTGTATTGTTTGAAAAAGGCTTGACGGTATAGATATATAAACAATATGTAGAGGGCAAGAAACAAATAAAATACAGTGGGAATAAAATATATTGTTACGAACGACTAAGGAAAACCTATTGATACGCCCTCGTATATACAAATATTACGACGTGATGAGTCATCTTTATTATAATGTACCGAAAGGAATAGTGTATCGATGACTCATATTTCTGGATGGATCTCAACTTTTATGCTCTAGATTTATATAGGAATTTCCATAGGTATATAAATAGAGATGAGATAAGCGTAGTAGTTAATATAAGTATTGGAAGTATTAGTGAAAGGTGTGGTGGTCTATTTTACGAACTCATTGAACGATTTTAGAGAGACAAAACCGTAACAATATCTTATTTCTTTTCATTGTCGATCAGTACAGCTATTAAAAGTATTGGTATGATTTTCTTTATCTATAATCACTCACTGGGTTCCAATAATAAGACCACTTCTTAATGATTACTTTCAATTCTTTAATAACTACTTTTTTACACTTTCACTATTAAATTACCACCAACTCTTAGCTGATACCCTACCTACTTACATATACCCACGAACTTGACATACAAAACTGGACTGATCATGCATAATACCTCCCCTTATAATAAAAATGACGCCACCATGCTCCGTGCCACTACGTGCAAATAATTGCCTTGGCAACAATGAATTCCCTAAGTTTTTATTATATTGGTGAAAGTGTATTTTTGACATTGACTGAATATTTTTCATTTTGACAAAAATTTATTTTTGATTTTGCTGTTTTATGGATTTTATCACAGTTTATGTAACGTTTTACTGAAAAATTCAAACAGGAACGTGAACTTTAAGGTTTTTTTTGGTATTTTAAAAAATGTGATTCCTCATCGTAAGACGTGCAAATACCTCATCTAGTAAATTGGAATTTATTCAATAATAATTATATAAAATTTTACCTTAGAATCAAATTATAAATCCAAGGGTAACAAGTTTAATCTTATTAATATGATATATGATAATTTTTAAATGCTATCAATATTTTAGTTTTCTAAGGGAAAAGAATCTTCAAATTCAAGAGCTGAAGCAAATTGGTCATGATCATAATTCTTTTATACACCAGATAAGTAACTCTGTTCAGAGCATTTTTCTGGAAATAGTTTTTTACAAGAAGATGATTAAAAAGTTTGTGCAAACATCTTGAAGCAACTAAACTTGGACTTAATAACATACACTGACTCTACAAAAAAAAACTCCTGAATTAGATGTGCATTAACCAACAACAATATCGTTTTACCATAAAGTTAATTTTCCACTGACATATAAAGCTGAACATCGAAACTGGTATGGTGTTAAAATTTTAAATGATTATACGTTTAAAAACCAATATGTCATATTAAAATAGAAATAAATGATTGCATATAATATGAAATTTTTCAATATTATTAAGCATGTTTGGAAATTACATAAATTTTACTTTTATGTATTTGTTTTGTCTAAAAATAAATTAATAACCTTTTGTTTGAATATGTTATTAATTAATAAAACAAAAATTCTTGATTTTAGCTCAGATAGGAAATTTGTGTCATGAAAATCCTTTGTCAAAGTAGTGAGAAGCTGTGATTGATTACCATTTCAAGAATTCAACTCTAGGAAAGGTCAATTCCAGATCCTTAAACAGTTAAGTAAATGGAAAGTTTGACCTAGTGTAAAAATTAAAAGTTGCTAGTAAATCTTTATGTATATATTTAAATTAAAAATGATTGTATTAATGTAAGAATTCTCTTGTATTTACAAGCTTTTTTATATTTAAAGTGACATAATAAATATTGTTTTGTTTACAGTTAAATATAAACTGCTTTAACACTATACCATTTAGTTTAATTTTTTTTTATAAATATGGCTTAGTACATAATGTTACTTTACTTCCTTTACATTAAAGCTCCGTTTTTATGAAGAAAATGTCAACATTATTATGAATGTTGTTAACTCTATATAAATACCTAACATATCAGTTTCCTAAAAGCATCGAGGAGAAAATAATTTTAACAAAGATCTAATCGAAGCTATTTTTAAATAATGAAACTATCTTACTTTGCAATAGATTATGTGGAGATTTTGATACCTTTCATTAAACAATATACTATATTAATTCATGATATAAAATTTTTAAAAATAAATGCCTTAATACTTTTTTTCGTTAACTTCTTATACTCTACGTTCGAATAAGGATGTTTCTAAAACAGATATTTCAAAAAAAAATTAGTCTCGATTTGTTTTTGGCGCATATTTCACATTTTAGCTATTTTGCTAAATAATAGTTTTATTGTAAAAAATAAAATATGTAAACAGTCGTAGAAAAAGCATTTTCATTTATTTATAAGTACTGACATTTCATGCTTGTTATTTAAAAATAATAAAATTGTTACATATTTACGCTGTTCCAGAGAAGTTAAAAAAATTTGCTTTATTTGAGTTGCTTTAAAGAGAAAAATTATAATTTTGAGGAAACTAAAAGTAGAAATTCAAGTTAAATATTGTTTTACAGAAAAAATTATCCTGGGCTGCGATTCTATAAGAGTAAAGGGAAATAGAATATCATAATAAGGATCTTCTATCTTTGTTCAGTCTGTATTAACACATAAGTATATCACTGTCCTAAAAGAGATAAGGAAAGAGAATGTCAAAAAATATGCTTACAGAATCGGAGCTCTGGTCTTTTTTATCGAATATACTCGATTAATCTGTCAAGTAAAACAAGGAAGAGCGATTTATTGTTTTACATATAGTATAGAAAGAGATAGTTATTGTCTAAACCTGTTAGTTAGAATAATAGAAAATAATTAACAAAAATTTTAATATGGTATTACTCATTAAATATAAATATTAGTTTAAGAAATATTTAAGTTTTTACTTTAGTAATATATTTTTGTACAAAGTTAAAATGAACTATAAAATTTGTCGGCCTTAACTGGAAGTCTATTAAACCTTATTTTTAAATTCTTAAGTATTATTATGTGTCACTTTTTATAGAAAGTCTATTTTCTTTTAAAGATACGTTTTAAACATTTATATTTCAGAAACTATAATGATTAGCGAATTTTAGATTCACACACTGCTCCAAAAACAATACATCGGAATGAATCGATTAGAATTCCATTGAGTATGCTTCCTCTTTAGACATTTTCAAATCTTAAATTAGAAATAAATAAAACTTATAAAACATTTCGACAATTCTCCCCCATATATCGTATTCGAACCCTCTGTTATATTACCCCATCGGGGGCACCTTTTAATACAGTCACCGTGGCCCGATCGCTGAAATACGAGCCCGGCAGATACACCTTTCCAATGTAATTTTGTGACGATGCCTGGCGTTTGAAATATGACTCAATCGGCTAATGCATATAAATATAAGCCCGACATGAGAGAGAATGGGACAGATAAAAAGTAAAAAAGAAATGAGGGTTTAGGGTTATTTTTATGTGCTTTTTAGGTTTGTTCGAAATAAATAGAAGCTGTTAAAAGGTGTACCTTGTTAATAAAAGCTTAGCCTGCCTGAAATTCAATTTTCTCGTTTAATTGAAACACTCTTAAAATATTTTTGAAGTAGTCGTTATATTCATTCCTTAGTAATCGAACTACCATTAGGAATATTCAGGATTAAAACAGTGGATTCATAAATGAATAAGGTTTAACTGAATTCAATTCCTACCCAATATACTTAGTAGCAGTGAGTACTAATTTGTATAATTATGTGTATTTTAATATATCAAACAGATTTATAATTTAAACTAATCTCACTGCATTTTTTATCAGATTGTTTACTCTCACCTAAACCTTCTTGCTACAATCAAGAAAATATCAGAGATCTACCCCATCTGGTGAAGGAAATAATACACCCAATCTTTATCAACTATTGCATCAGATGAATTTATCAGAATGGAGATCTCAATCATGGCTAGAATACGTATAGGCCATATTAGGCCACTATATTAAGCCAGTTAGCCAATCTAATATTGCTGTTATCGAAATGAATCGAAAACGCAGAATTTATTTAAGACAATTAACGAAAGAACCGTTATAGTTATTATTAAATGAGGTTGAAGAAACGATTGAGATTGAGAGGAAGGCCTTCATCTCACTTCACTTAATTTTAGTATTCCTCAAAATCTGCATACTCCAGACACTTTTGTTCCTTAGTCCAATAAAATTGTTTCATCCAAATTTAATTTTTGCGATGTAATGTTAACACATAAAAACTATAAACTAAGCAAAAAAAATTGACATAGCTAACGAATTGGCTTACTATGCACGTTCACACGCGACACCCGAAAAGGAGCGTCTGTCTACTCGCATTGTTATCCAACGTTGCCAGATAGTCTGTATCCCGCACATTCATTGATTTACGTATCCTTACCAACTTGGCTTGGCGCGAGATTTGAATCGTGAAATGTGCTTGCTGGGATGATTCAATTCCTACAGCACGTATTTTAGCAGTCAGATATTCTTTACAAATCGATCAATATGTGGTAATAAATACTTTAATAAAGTTTCACCAAGGCATCAACTGATTTTTATTACGTTTTGTATTAATTTCCATTATATTTATCATTTGGAAATTTATTTTTTGATTTGAGTACATAAATCAGTGACGGATTTACGGGTAGGGGAGGTTCAGGTTCAACAACATTTCATGAAGATTTGAGCTTGATACAAAACTCCATAAAATCATTTTAATGTCCACACTCCCCCATGTGAAATCAATGAACGTTTCCTTGATACTACAGCTATATAAAGAATATTTGCCTATAAATTTTGTTTCCCGATTTTATTGCAAAATGACTAAAAAATACTTTTTTTAGAAAATATTTAAGGAAATAAAAATTCTTACTGATTACTTTTTAAAATTTTTATTTAATGCAAATATGTAATTACACAACAGACACTCTGGTGTTAGATAAAGGTAAACATAGAAACAAACTTTATAAAGTGTACTTAAACAAAATTTAATAAAACATATAAACCTACAGTGAGTGTAATAAGCTTTTTATTAACTAAAAAACAAAAATTAAAAACAACTTTTTATAATATTAATACCAACACCTCAATTTCCAAATCTATTAAAAACAAATATCATATCAGTCATATCTTAACCTTCATATATGCTAACACAAATACATAAACTGTACTTGTACAAAATTTAATACAATATACAATCCTACTGTGACTCTAAAAACCCGTGTATTTATTAAAAACAAAAATTAAAAACACCTATTTATATTAATACCAACACCTCAATTTACAAATTCATTAAAACAGATCTTCATATATTCTAAAGTAAACAAATACACTCAAAATAATCAATATATTATCTATATGTATAATTTTAAAATTGCAGCACAACAACAACTCGGTTTTCTATACAGCAGAAAGATGAGGATAACTCTGTAAAAGAACAAACTGTCATATTATGTATAATTAATGTTAATAGTTTTAAAAAAAACATTTTATTTTGTTTAGAAAAAAAGCTGTTTTTCCCTACTCCTTTATCTAGTTATTTCATTTCCTTTCTGTACCATATCCATTCTCTCAAATCCTGTAAATTCAGTCCCAAATTTCTGATTTTCATCCCAATAATATATATATATATATATATATATATATATATATATATATATATATATATATATATATATATATATATATATATATATGTATAACAGTAGGTATAAATTATCTTGGACATTTCTTCTTGGTCAATCTATAACTTTGCATTTCTTAATAAACTTCTACTTTTCCTACATCTACACCCGATTCAAAATAAATCTTACATACCTCACGTCTTTTTTCAAAATCTGTTGATTAATTAATAGCAGTATTAAGCTAATCAATAAAATTACATAGTTTATTCTAGTAATGCAGTTTGATTAATATAAGCTGAATTCGAAAACTTCTAAATGTTGTTCGGCCATATATAGAAATCTAAAAAAGAACAAGAACACTTCTTTGTAAATCTTCTTAGACTCTCCACATTAACACCTTTTACAGGATTTTAATCATGTAAGTAATGCCTGCTTGTCTTAAATCTCATTACTTACCAACCAAAGTGCTGAATTCTAAAAATTCTTTCATAATTGCATGCCCATGAATATGATGCAAGTGATCTCTTAAATCTGTGGTTAGTCTAAAAGCTATAGCACATCCTTCGAGACACTCAAGATTGTTGTTAACACCCTTTTCACTTACTGTATTATGAACTTCCTCGAAATATCTCTTTAAATTACCTTGGGAGGAATAGGATTTGTTACAGAGAGAACAAGTAAACGCCATAATAGTATTATATCACAAAATAATGACATTAATAAACTTTTATATCCGCAAAATCAGAAAATGGAAATTATTAGAACAGCATGAAAAACAAGGGTTTATGAATGTGAGGCTTTAAAATAACAAGTTTAGGTTAGGAAACAACTATTGGCGGGAAATGATATGACGCCCATTTGAATAAATGCTCGAAATACAGACTATGTGGCAACGTTGGATAACACTGCGAGTAGGCGCTCCTCATCCGAAAGACAATCGCGAGCGATCAGCGGTGGGGGAATATGACTGTCTTGAAAAGCCCGACATTCCATCTACTCTCCTATATCGATTACTGACTTGGGACAGTTGCATTGTTCTAATATAACATGGGAAATAAATTCAATTAAGCACATTTTTACAGAATATAAAATTTCTACAAATTTGAGAATTAAATACAGTACACAGAACAACATCCAAGAAGATCTGAAGTTGACATTTTTATTTTATGCACATCGATAATATTTTTACGGATTATTTAAAAAAAAATAAATTAATTAAATAAAAAATGACGCAGATATGAGCCACCCTTTTGAAAATCCTCGCTGAATTTTCGTAAAGATCTTCGTAAAGATCCGAAAAAAAAATTTATTGTGAGAGGTAATAGCTAAGATATTTTTAAAATTTCTTGTAGAAATGATTGATTTTTGTCGAAATTTTGAGTGTAAAAATTTATAAAAAATGAATGCGGATCTAATCAAAAAAACATCCTACGGTATATTAGATAATATTGTTAAGAGTATGTGGTTTAAATGTTATCAAAATCTATAAATAGTCCAAGCCATAGGTAAAAATTAGTGCTTTTTTGACAAAAATTCCAAGGGTGTTGGGGGCAATGTAAGAACAAACCCTCCATAAAATGTAACAGAAAAATATAGGTTAGTACCAGGACCAGGTGGGTCAAAGTTGGCTAAAACAGGTTTTTTAATTCCACAAGCCAAGGAACGCATTTTGGAAAAAAATAACAAATAAAAGTTGTAGAGATTTTAAAAACCTACAATTTGAACTTTTGTGCCATCATTTCCATCAATTTGTTATTGCAAGAATGCGAAAAAATTCTTAAAATCGGCCATTTTGTGTTTATCAATTATTTATTGTGAAAATTAACTTTTTTTGCACTTTTTTGACTTTAAAGGAAAGCCCTCGTCATTTTGAACAAAATGATATTTTATAATAGTAAGTCGGATAACTTGTTCCCGAGATATTGCTATTTGTTTATCCGAAGATGCGAAATGTTGATTACTATAACTTTTTTTGGGTAAACATTTTGATCTCCACAAAGGCTCAATCTCTTGGTGAAGACCTAAATTTTCATATCTTGTTAGGGACAAATGAAAAAATTAATTTTCAACCCCTTAAATATCGCTTAAAAAAGCGCATAATTTTTCGAGCTACTCCAGAGTTGAAAAAAACACCAAAATTGGTTCATTCTTTGCTGAAATTCGGCGATTCTTTTCCGAGCGCTGCTGATTTTAAGTTGTGAGTTCAGTTTTCTCGCGGCGCGTGAGCTCTAATTCTTTATAAAGAAAACACCCTTTCTTTAAATCGATATTTAAGGGGTTGAAAATTAATTTTTACTTTTACCTCTAACAATATATAAAAGTTTAGTCTTTGACAAAGAGATTGAACCTTTGGAGGTCAAAATGTTCATTCAAGAAAAGGTTATAGCAATAATTAGCAACATCTCAGCAAAAAATTTTCCGATTTGCCATTATAAAATATCATTTTGTTCAAGAACACTAAGCCATCCCTTTAAAAACAAAAAAGTGAGAAAAAAAGCAAATTTTTCAATAAATGATTGATATAAAAAAATGGCCGCTTTTGATGATTTTTTGTTTTTTTTTGCAATAACAAATTAACAAAAATGATCGCACAAAAATTCAAATTGTTGGTCTTTAAAATTTCTACAACTTTAATTTAAAACTTTTTTTCTATAATGTGTTCCACTGCTTGTAGATTCAAAAAACCTGTTTTAGCCAAATTTGACCCCTTCCCTGTTTGCTCCAACCTATTTTTTGATGATGTTATACAAACCCTATATATATATATATATATATATATATATATATATATATATATATATATATATATATATATATATATATATATATTGCGTCGCCCACACACGCTTCAAGCAACTGCCCGAAGAGGAATTCGAATACTAAAATTTTGAATATTTTGTTTTTTTTTTTTTAAAAATTTGACAAATTGGTGAATGTGAATTAAATAACTTTTCTCTTGCTCTAATAAAAATACTACTTCTTCCTCAGCCACTTCCTGTCCACTCCTGAACGTAGGCCTCTTTCATCTGTTTCCATACTGTTCTGTCCTGTGCTATTTGAAACCATCTTGCTCCCGCTTGCCCTTTGATGTCATCTAGCCATCTTTTCTGCGGCCTGCCGACACTACGCTTTGTTTGTCTTGGTCGCCAATGCGTTAGTCTTGCCGTCCATCTGTCCTGAGTCTGCCTAGCTACATTGGATTGGCAAAATACTACTATTTATATTTTATTCTAAACCACGATATGTATTTTTAATTTTTCCTTGAGCGCCCAGTTACTGTGTCCTATCTAAGATAAGATAACAGCACTGTATTTATTCTTCGGATTAACTTAAAAATACATATATTATTAATAACAAAATTTTAATAAATCTATTTTCTCTTTTAATTTCCCCTTAATAGAACTAGCTCGCTTCCCCTGAAACTATCCCAAGTGAGTTCAGATTCTCATAAGTTGAAATTACCTTTTATCTACTGCCAATTAAAACCACTGAATTGTATAAACAATCAACATAAATTTATTATAAATCAAAATGATATTAATACGGTTTATAAAATTATTTTGAAATACCTATTATCTAGATCAGCTTTATTAAAATTAAAAATCAATTGCACCTTATCTCTACTGTTAATTATAATGTCACTCCACTTAACTGTCAAGTGTTGTTTGTCAAATATGATGGTCTCGTGTTCAGTTGAAATTTGTTTGACTTTTATTTATTTTAAAAATTAAAAAAAAATGTGTAAAGTGCGGATTATTAATTTTAACAAGTGATTATAAATTAGTTCTAATGATTTTATAATGTCTAATATAAATATGGTAATATTATATTTTAAAATACCTTGATCCTTATGTGTTTGTTTATTTATAAACAATTAAAAAGGTATATTTGTGTTTCCTTGTCTTCTTTTACCATCAAATTGGATTGGGATAATTGTTTAAAAATACCTACTATCAAGTAAGTAGATATTCTTTATTAAACACTGTCTTAATTATTTTTGGAAATGTCCAGGAATTGTCTACTTCTAGGAAATGTTGGTATTTATACCAGCCAGGTATAATTTCTTGAACTTTTATTTGACACAATCGGGTTTTACAAAATTTTCTTGATGTTAGTTGGAGTTGCTATTTCTTAATGACATTAAATTTAATTTAAATTATTTTTTTTTAAATATTGATTAATTAAACTTTATTTAATATTTATTTACTTTCATAACCTTTTTAAAAATATTTACTTAAAAAAACAAAAGATCTCGCACGTTGCTTTATGATCTTGTCGTGAAAATTTTTAAGGTTATGTAAAAATTTGTTTTGAGGAGAAACTTTTCTTTTACACCTCTCAGTAACAATACTTTTTTGTAACTCTCTCGAATTTTTGTCATTTTTCTTTATATAGTATGCCTCCAGCTGACTTAATTAATCATTCTGATTGGCTCAGCAGTTGAAGGCATCGGGTTACTTGATGAAAAATCACCCTTTTCTTGGCATTCTTGTCAAACAAAAATGGCTGTCAAGAATTTTAAAATTGATGAAAATTTTCCAATTTTACCATTTCCTGGATTTATCCAATCATATGCATGACAATAAATACTATAAAATTAAACTCTATTATTTTACCTATCTAATTATACATAATTTAGCCTTCCTAAAACAATTTTTAATATTAAAAATTATAAAACAAAATGGTTTGACATGAAAATATTGAAATCTATAATTAACTAATTATTGAAAATTATTGTTTGAAGATGCTAAATTATGTTTTCTTAATATTAAAATATTAAATATTAGAATTTTCCTTACATTCTAATATAACTTATTTTACTCCACTACATAAAATTAATTTATAATATCTAATTTTAATGTCAATATCAAACATTTTCTTAAATTTATTCTATGTTCTTATCTGTTTTAATTAAAATTATTTTCTTAATACTACTGTTAACTGTCTAATTTATATTAAAAACAATTCAATGAACCTTATTTATTATTTAAAAGTACTTTTCGTGACTGGTTTCACACTATGTTCACCTTTTGTTCCTTTTCAAAACATTATTGTTGCAAAAACCGATCGTTATGTTTTTTATTTTACTTGAAGATTTTCACTCTTCATTATCACTTTACCTTCACTATCACATCTAATGTTTGTACCTTATTATTCTTATGATCAATTTATAATATGATCTTATTGTATTAATATTTATATATTGTTTATTTTACAATTATGTCTAAAAATTCATTATGAATTTAGCATTATATATGATTTTTATAATCATGTAAGCTTTTAATTATGCTTTGGTCCATATTATTTGTAAATATTAATGACTCTAATTAATTAATATACCTACTGACTACTTATTACTATCTAAATAATAAATTTATATTGTATCTTAGATATTTTAATTGAAATTGTTTAGACTAGTCGAGTATTTATAATATGGTCATTAGGTCATCTTGTGTCGATTCCTATTCAATATATATATATATATATATATATATATATATATATATATATATATATATATAGGGTTTGTTCTTACACTTCCCCGAACACTCCTAGGTAGGTCTCATCCCTCTCGGAATTTACATCACTATATTTACCTATGGCTTTGATTATAAGTAGATCTTGAGATATCTTGTCCAGCAGTTTGAACAATGAATTTTCGTGAAACCGCAAAAGAAAAAAGTGTCTTTTCTGTGTGTCCAAACCAAATATTATTTAAAATTATCTTCACTCTGCGATTTCTGGACCATATATGAGGTCTTCCATTGATGTTGCGATATCCTCCGACTCCTTTTGAGTAGTTATTTTCAATTTCCTGACCAGTTTAGTCTCTTGTTGGGGTCTCATGTTGGCTACAGATACTCGCTGAGAATCTAACTTTTCAGATAATTTGAGCGCGCTTATGCTAATTTTAGTGTTTAATAATTGCATCATTTGTAATACAATAGCATATCCATCATTAAATATACTAGCTGCAATATAAGACGCAATCTCAACAATTTTCGTGTCAGTCACTGCAATGCACTAGTGAAACCATAGACCAAATGACAGCGTTTAGACTTGCTTTGGTATTCTGACTTCGTTCTGATCAATACTTTCACTCTTGTTAATTGTTTAACTGATGTACTGGTGTTACTAACTTTTCTAAGAAACCCTATATAAGTACGTTCCAAAGTAATATAACATGTTGTAGTGGCTCTATGTATTGATGTTTGCCTAAGTTGGAAGCTATATCTCTCACTGATATTCGTTTAAAATTGCAAGACAAGTTGTTGCTGCGTCAGTGACAGTGTGTTTGTTTCATCGGTGCAAAAATGAATGTAGAGTAAAGGTCCAACATTAAGTTCTGTTTTAAATTTGGTAAAACTTTTACCGATACTCTTCAGTTGATGGAAGAAGTATATGGTGATGATGTTTATATCGCAGTGGAGTCCACGAGTGATATAGGTGCTTTAAAGATGACCGTGAAGACCTAAATGATGACTAACATGCTGGCCAATCGAAATTTGTGATAACAGAAAGTTGCCATCAAAATCGTGCGTGAAAGATCACCCCAATTCTTCATTAAAATTAATAGTAATGAAAATGAATATGCCCAAAAGATCAGCAATTTTCAATTTCCTGGTCTGTTTAGTCTCTTGTTGGGGTCTCATGTTGACTATATATACTCGCTGATTATCGAACTTTTCAGATAATCGGAGCGTGCTTGTGCTAATTCTAGGGTTAAATAATTGTATTATTTGTAATACACCGGCATATCCATCACTAATTATACTAGCTGTAATATAAGATGGAATCTCGACAATTTTCGTGTCACTGCACAGCACTAGTGGAACCATAAATCAAAGACAGTGTCTAGACTTTCTTTGGTATTCTGACTTTATTGTTGTGAACATCGGTCTAATCAATGCTTTCACCGCTTTTTAATTTTTTAGGTGATATACTGGTGCTACTAGCTTCCTCTAACCTATTGGCTATCTTTTTTCAAGAAAATCTCATTTTGACATTTTAATTATTGTTTTCTATTAAAAATTTTTCAAAAGTATATAATTTTTGTAATAAACGTGGCGATCTGTACACAAAGCAAACTGATTCTATGACACTGAATGTTCAGAAAGTCTCAACTAGTTTGAACTAAGTTATTTTAATCTTTTTTCATTTCTCAAAGTGATTCTTAATATAAAGAACTGATTCAAAATATCTAATTTAAAAGAATATTCAACAACATTTTTGTCAGGACTCTAACCAGTTCACTCGCTACCTGAGTTTCGAGCCGATATTCTACCGCGTTCACTTCTAACTCCAGAAATAATTTGAATTCTGAAATTGTTAACACTGAAAATATTCCTAAAAGTTTAATCATATTATCTGACCAAAAAAAAATCGATTTTTTTATTAAATCTCAAGGTGGTGTAACCCCTTAATAAAATAAAACAGTCTATATATATATATATATATATATATATATATATATATATATATATATACGACCTTTTTAAAACTTATTTCTGTCCCTTTCTAATATTTTTGAAATATGGTGTTGCATTAATTTGAGAATCTATTTTATATTAATTTAGTATCATGTTTTAACTAAATCATAAACGAAGATAAAAAGAAAAACGTTGTTAATATGCTGCTTTAGATTAGGGTTACCCTTTTTAACGTTTTTACTGTTTTTCACTAAAATATGTTATGACATTTTTATGATATCTCTTTTCTATGTCGTATCGTATTTTATTATTTTTATTTTTTACTTATTCAAATGTCTTTTTCCTTTGCAGGTAAGCCCACGTTGAATAAAACTCTTCTGATTTGTAAGTACAACAAAGTCATTATTTCTTATCTTCTTTATAAATTGTTTCAAAATGTGTTTTGTTATGAAGTTAGAATCTGGGGCTAAAATAATTTACACTCAAATAAATATTGCACATTTTCAGCTACACACAAAATTTAAATTGTATATTAGTAATAACGTAACATATACATACATATTACTGTTAGTTTTAGAGGGCATCATTTACTGTATAGTGCGAGGTTTTTAAAACATCATGCCTTTTTTGCACTTTTTAAAATTAATTATTTTCCTATCCGTTCCACATAAAAAAACGTATAGTTTGGAAATGTTGCTGTGAAAAATATATCTATGAATACGTATCAATATTTCTTGTTATGTTAAGTATGCATTAGTTTAACCGTTTCATAATCATTCAATTTATGGTGTTTTATTTTAAAAAAAGACATACAACTGATTGAAAACATTAATATTTAAATAACAATTTTGGACACCCCGTATAAAGAAAGTCAATATTGTAATATTGTGAGATAAATAATCCCAGCCAACACTTTTTACAAATTTTTGCGGAAAGAAAAGAACCGTGCAGTGAATATTACAATTTAAGGAAAATATTAATTTCAGTGAAAAATATTCGTAAAATTTAATAATTTGGCAACTTCGTATTTTAACGCAAGAAAAAATTTAGTTTTGAAGATTGATCTTAAATACGATAAAAAATGTAGGTCGTAACATTTAAGAAAAATAAAAATGATGCGTCTCGCTTCTCTGGGAAACCTTTTATAAGCTAAACTACACAGTACGTTTCGAAGTAAACAGGACTGTTTACTTCGAAACTAGTAGCGCCATGTATTGAGGTCTGCCTAAGTTGGAAGCTACATATCTCACTTATATTCGTTTATAATTGAAAGACCAACTGGTGATTAGAAGTCGAGTTATTGCTTTGTCAGTGACAGTGTGTTTGTTACATCGATGCAAAAATGAATGGTAAAACTTGGTAAAACTTTTATCGATATTTTTTAGTTAATGGAAGAAGGATATGGTGATGGTATTTACCCCGCAGTAGAGTTCACGAGTGGTATACGCGCTTTAAAGATGGCCGTGAAGACCTAAATGATGACCAACATGTTGGCCAATCGAAATTTGTGACAACAGAAAATGCCTTTAAAGCTGTACATGAATTCATCAAAGATCGCCCAAATTCTTCATTAAAATTAATGTGAATGAAATTGAATATGTCGAAAACATCAATTTTTCGCATTTTAACCGAACATTTGGACCATCGATAAGAACGTTCACGCACAAATTCACAAATGACCAAAAATTGCTCAAAATTCAATATTGCACAAAAAATTGATTAGGTTTTTTCCTATATGTTAGCTTTTCACATTCGTCTTTATTCTTGGTAAGTGAAGTTTACGAAATCGTAGCCAAATTAATAACGTCATTCATTATTTTTCTCTGACGAGGCTCATATTCATTAACCGAGTTTTTATGATGAATCGGTTGCTTTACTTTTGCCTTCTCCATTGTAGTTTGTCTTTCATCACTTTCCTAATTGTAATCTTGTATTATTGATTATTTATTTTCTTCTAATTTTTGGTCACGCATAATATTGGATAAGAACAAGATATTTTGGTGACATTTTTAGGGGTGCTCCGAGGTGGTCCCGTAAATATTACTTTTTCTTCTTAAAGTGCCTATCCTCTTTGGATGTTGGCTATCACATTGGTCCATATTACTTTATTCACTGCTGCTCTGAACAGATCTGTTGATGTCATTCCAGTCCATGTTCGTAGGTTGCGCAGCCATGATATTCGTCTTCGTCCAACTGATCTCTGGCCTTCCATCTTCCCCTGCAGGATAAGTTGGAGCAGGCGATATTTCTCATTCCGCATGATATGTCCAAAGTACTCCAATTTTCTGCGTTTGACATTTGTACGGTATTCCAGTTCTCCACCGATACGTTGTAAAATGTTTTCGTTTGATACGTGGTGTATCCAAGGAACTCTAAGCATGCGGCGGTAGCACCACATCTCAAACGCATCTATACGTTTACATGAAGCATCGGTAAGGGTCCAGGCTTCTGCTCCATATAAGAGAGTTGAGAGTACATAGCATTTCAAAATCCTGATCCGCGTATGTATATTGAGGGATAGGTTGCAGAGTATGTTGCGCAGCTTATTAAAAGTACCTCTTGCTTCCTCGATTCGGCTTCTTATTTCTCGAGAGTGGTCCCAGTCCTTATTCAACGTGCAGCCTAGATATGTGATCGTCTCGGCCATTGTGAGAGTTACGTTGTTGGCAGTAAACTGTATATTGCCGACGTTGTTTTTACTGACAATAATCGTTTGCGTCTTCTTGCAGTTTATCTTCATACCATATCTGTTGCAAGCTGTCACTATTCGGTCGATAATTCTTTGAAGTCCCTCTGCAGTATCGGCTAAAAGAACGGTATCATCCGCGTATCTTAGGTTGTTTATTACTTCTCCATTTACAATAATTCCATCTTCTATGTTGCCCAGTGCTTCTTTAAAGAGATGCTCTGAGTATACGTTGAATAGAAGTGGCGACAGTATACAGCCCTGGCGTACTCCTCTCTTTATATTAAATTCTTCTGTTGTCTCATTCTCAACTCGTACAATAGCCTTTTGTTGTGAATATAGCTTTGATATTATCTCTCTGTCTCTGTCGTCGATTCCTGTCTCTTGTAGGACTGAAATCAGCTTACTGTGCTGCACTTTGTCAAATGCCTTTTCAAAATCTATGAAGCATGCAAAGACGTCGGCATTGATGTCACGTGCTCTTTGAATCAGAACCTGCATGGAAAACAAGGCCTCTCTAGTGCCAAGTCCCTGTCTGAAGCCAAACTGCGTGTCACTTACGTTTTCATCGAGTTTTCTATATATTCGTGCTTGAATGATGTTAAGAAAAGCTTTTAAAGCGTGGCTCATCAAGCTGATTATTCTATGATCGGAGCACTTAGTTGCGTTCGTTTTTTTGGGAATCGGGATGAATGTCGACAGTAGCCAGTCTTTTGGTATATCATATTACTAAGGTAGGTATGTTTCAGGGTAAAATTGAAGAAGTGTGTTAATTAGCAAACTTTTTAATCGACTTCATTCGCATTGACAAGATTGAGATATTTTTTTGAGGAAATTTTCAGTAAGATCTAAATGGTTCTCCGAAATGGTCTCTTAGAAATATTTTCCAGATAAATTTATTACAAAGGCTTACAAAATTGTAAAAAAATGTTGGTTGGCGAACTATAACGAAGTATAATTAGTGTTTTTTTCCTTAACATTGCGGAATAACGTTAGCGAAACGATAAATGTAAGGGGCAGCAGTAAATTTAAGAGTAAATTGTGACCTTGCTAACATAACAGATTATGTACATTGTAATCTCGGATCCTTGAAAAAATAATGCCTTAATACCTCCTTAATAAGAAATTCCTTTATAATTATTATCCTATAACTTTTAATCAAAAATTCATCACGACATACTTCGCATAAGTAAAATGACTTTAAATAATAATTCAAGCTTTCTTAATCAAAAACGATTATGAAACCTATATAAGTTTAAAAGTAATTACTACAAAATAATCAATTCCTTAAGAATTTTAGGACTTTATTAAAAGACCCTCGTTGCCATAAAACACAGAAGCAGCGTCTGTATAATACAGCGGGATATCGGCATATAAATATAAACCAAGCCATAATTTTTGGAAGCCTTACCCGGCTCCATATTTCACGACCTGTAATATCGAACTTAATTAATAAAGAACACTGTTTTATGAGAAGCCCTGCGAACTGTCACTGTGGGGTGCTTTTATCTCTTATTAGGATTTATTTACTGAAAGATTTTTTTTCCAATTATCGTTGAGTTTTTTTTTTGTTAATGTAATATTTGTATTGATTTTTTGTCAGTTGCAGCATCTCTTCGTACAGGGTGTTTTAACTTCCGTTGTAGTTCTTCGGTTTCTCAATTATTGATAAATATAACTTGAAATGTTGTTTTACAGCTACGTATGGTCATTACTAAAGGGTGTTTTTTATAGAGGTATAGAACTTTTAAATGGAATAAAACAAAGATGAATTTTTTAAATTGACATGAAATTTACTTTATTCGAAAGATAACCTTCTGGCATTATAATTTAAATATGACTTCTGGCATATGACCGCCACGGCTGGCTCGGACGTTGTTTAATATGGAGGTCCAATTTTCGATGACTTTTTCCAACATTTGTGGCCGTATATCGGCAATAACGCGGCGAATGTTGTCCTCCAAGTGATCAATCGTTTCGGGCTTATCGGCGTAGACTAGCGACTTCACATATCCCCACAGAAAATAGTCTAGCGGCGTTAAGTCGCACGATCTTGGAGGCGAATTCACGGGTCCGAAACGTGAAACTATGCGTTTCCTTCAATAAATCAATTGTGGCACGAACTGTGTGACATGTTGCGCCGTCTTGTTGAAACCACAGCTCCTGCACATCATGGTTGTTCAATTGATGAACGAAAAAGTCAGTAATCATGGCTCTATAGCGGTCACCATTGACTGTAACGTTCTGACCAGCATCGTTTTTAAAGAAGTACGGACGAATGATTCCACCAGCCCATAAAGCACACCAAACAGTCAGTTTTTCTGGATGTAACGGTGTCTCAACATACACTTGAGGATTATCATCACTCCAAATACGGCAGTTTTGTTTATTGACGTATCCATTCAAACAAAAGTGAGCTTCATCGCTAAACAAAATTCGCTTATGAAAATCGGGATCAACGACAATCTTGTTTTGGGCCCATTCACCGAATCTACGCCTTGCTAGGTGATCGTGTGGCTTCAATTCTTGCACGAGTTGGATTTTGTAACCACGCAAACCAAGATCTTTCTGCAAAATCTTCCATAAAGTGAATGGACACATATCCAATTCCTGTGCACAATGGCGGATAGACTGATTCGGGCCTTCCTCTACGCTACGCTCTACAGCAGCAAAGACTTCTTCTGTACGCACTGTACGACGTCTCTGTGGATGCGTATTATCATTTAGAGTAAACGTGGTGCGAAAACGTTCCATAGTTAATCGAATTAATTGCTCTGATGGACGATTATGTTGATCGTAAAATGGACGTAGTGCGCGATACGTATTTCGAACAGAACCATGATTTTCAAAATAAATTTGCATAATTTGGAAGCATTGTTCAGGCGTCAGTCTATTCATGTTGAAATGCCAAATCAAACTAAACATAAATCACTTGACAGCTGACAAAATGGCCGCCAGTGAAAAAAGTGTTGCCAACTTAAAGTTCTATACCTCTATAAAAACACCCTTTACTTCCGTGCTAATTAGATTCACTATTTGTAGTATCGTAACTCCTTCATGTTAAGTGAGGTTTTTTGATTATAGTGGAAACATGGCTTACTTTTCCAGAACGAAGATTGTGTTTTTTAAGCAAAGCGAATAAACAGTCAGCTCTACTTTGCGCATTTTCTATTTTATCCAAAGAAGAAAAGTGTAAAAGAAAACTGTTCTCAGAATGTATCAGACGAATCAGAATTTTATAGTTGGATTTTGAAAAACGTATCATGTTTTTCGTAAGATTTTTCTATTCATTAATACACCATAGAGAAAATAAACAATTTTAATAAGAACAAAAGAGCTGCTCCAGTTAGAAATGAAAATCTAAATGCTTGTAATAAAGGGGCTTTTCTTAGAGGTATATAATTTTAAAATGAAATAAAACACAAATAATGTTAACAGCTATGGTTTTGGCTTTATTTAAAAGATACTTGTAAGTTTAAATATGATCTCGGGCATATAAGCTCCACGGCTAGCGCGAATGAAGCGCAATCGAGAAGTCCAATTTTCGACCACTTTATCGCGCAACTGGAGCTGTATATCAGCAATTACGCGACGAATATGGACTTCCAAGGGTCCAACTTCTGTGGTTTATCGGCGTAGACTAGTGATTTTACTTATCCCCAAAGAAACTAATCCATAGGTGTGAGATCACACGATCGTGAAGGCTTGTTCACAGGTCCATTACGCGAAATTATGTGCTCATTGAATGTTTTCCGAAATGAATTGATAGTGTCACGTGCTGTGTGGCATGTTTCGCTTTCTTGTTGAAATCAAAGCTCATTCACATCAATACGATTCAACCTACCCATAACGCACACCAAACAGTGATTTTTGATGGATGTAACGGCGTCTCGATAAAGGCTTCTGGGTGTTCTCCGCTCTAAATTCTTCAATTCTGTTTATTAACGTAGCCGTTCAACCAAAAATGAGCATCACCATCGAACAAAATTTTGCGTGAAAAAGAGCATCAAGCTGAATATTGTTTTCGGCCCATTTATCCATTGTACGCCGCTTATGATAGTCATGCGGTTTCAATTTTTGCACAAGCTGGATCTTGTTAGCTCGTAATCCAAGATCTTTCCGCAAAATCTTCCACATAGTGGATGGACACAGCTCCAATTGTTGTGCACGATGGCGAATCACCTCATTCGGGTCCTCCTCAACACTACGTTCCACAGCACCAATAACTTCTTCTGTACACACTGTACTGCGTCTTTGTGGATGCATATTATCATCCAGAGTGTACATAGTGCGAAAACAATCCATGGTTTGCCAAATAATTTGCTTGGATAGACGATTATGTCGAACGTAAAATGGACGTAGCACAAGGTAAGTTTGATGAACTAAACCACGAATCTCAAAATAAATTTGCACAATTTGCAAGCGTTGTTCTGGCGTAAGTCTATTAATGGTGAAATGGCAAAACGTTCTGACTACAAACCAACTGTCCACTGTCAAATTTACGGCCATTAGAAATGATATTGCCAATTTAAAAACCAAATCTCTAAAAAACACCTTTTACTTGTATTTTCGGAATGAATGAGTAGAATTGAATTCTAACTAAAACTAACCGAAAAATGCCTTGAGGCTTTGATTCTTCTAAAGACCTAATGCCAGGGTGCAGTTCACCCATCGTATTCCTGGGTAGATACTCTCTTAGAGAAGACAACAGTGTGCCAAACATTCCAAAACATTACAACGGACCATATAGCTAGAGTGAGAAAAATATTGCCTTTATTTGCTATTACCTATGCGTTATCTGTAACTGAACAATAAATCCTGCGAAAAGACTATTTTTTTGAAAATTTTAATATTCGCAAGACATTGCATGAAGTGAATTTTAAGGTTTCTCAGATTGCATCAGGATATTGGATGATTTTGCTGATTTTTATTGCTTAAATTGTAACTTGAAGGAAATTTTGTGTAAGATAAAACTGACGTTTGTATGTCTAGAAATACAGTGACATATATTTTAGAATTCTCATGAATTTTGTTGCGCTCTAAACCTCTAATTTGGAAAAATTGCAAAAGTTAAGGATATTTTTAAAACCATTAGACTTCAAATAAGTTTATGTAGGGTACAAATAGTTTCTCTCGATTTCCTGGATTTCCTCTTTAAGAATCAACCTTCGTAAGAACTCTCATAATAGAATTAGTGGTCAAGAAAGAATACTAGCGAAGACAGTTAAGGTTCTTGAAAACTAAAAGAATGGCTCCTCTTACTGTAACGTGAAGGTAAGTCTTGTTTTGACTGAGACTGTCCCTTTTTTTTTGTTACTTCGCTCCGGTATACCCAAGAAAAGCGACGGGACGCAGAATTGTCCCGTTTTCAGTTAGTAATAGAAAACAAAGACTCAAACGTAGTAAAGTACGAGAGAGAGAGAGAGACAGACAGAGAGATATGGATTTTGACGCGTCGACAATATGAGTCTTTTAGCAACTAATCCGAGTTGTTTTTGGAGTATCGAGTTTTGTTACTTACACTTATTTTGCTCAGTAGTTGGATGTCCTTCATGAAAGAGATAATGTTGTTGATGTTCTGCGTAGGGAGAATCAACTGAGGGGTTAGCAAAGATTTTGTAAATATTAGGTTGGTTTTGATAATTATGACAAACGAAAAGAATGTGATTTATGGTTAAAGGAAGGGCGCATATAAGATGCAGAGTCTGATCTCGATTATTTATAAGGTATTCGCTTGTAAGACGCTTATGACCAATGCGCAGTCTAGTGAGTACTACAGATTCAATTCGAGTGAGTGAGTACTGTGTTGTATTGTTGAAGTAGTAGTGTTTGATCTTGTGTAGTTTATTTTCCTCTAGTGTTAGATCCTATTCAAGTTGGATGAGATTGTTGAAAAGGTTGTTGGAGTATGTATTAAGGTCTTTGATTGAGAAAATATAGTCTATGATAATGAGATTGAGGGGTGTTTGGCGAGGGAATCCGCCCTTTCGTTACCTTGTATACCCACATGACTAGGGATCCGTAGGAGAATTATATGTTTATTGTGGATGTATCTCCGCTCGTGGAGATATTTGTTTTCTTTAGATAGGGAGTGTGTAGAGTTGTAAGAGGATATGTTTTGAATTGAACTGAGTGAATTGGTAGCTATTATCCATTTTGTGTGGGGAGAGGATATGGTGCATTTAAGGACCCTGTATATATTAGTTGTTTTGTGTATTATAAAAGATTTTTATGTTTATGATGAGACTGCTGCTAGTTTGAGTGGTAGTTTTAGATCCAACTGTGTAAATAATTTCGAAACCTTTATATGTGGTTTGAATTGACTAAGGGTTTTTCTGATCACTTGAGGAGAGGTGTTGGGTTTGTCGTGTGTAGTAAGGAAGAGGTCTTGTACAAAGGGGGACATACTTCATGGAGGAAATGTGTAGCCCTTATTATGCGGTATAAAGCATGGATGCAAAAAAATTTGCAGTTTGTCCTTGCGCTCTTGGAATCTTTGACTAGAACTGGAGGGAACTTATCCATGGATAGGTTATTCTGTGGAATAATTTTGATATAGCGAGGTTGGGCCTAATGAAGAGGGCGTGACCACAGTTGAGAGGTTGTTTATTTCTGATATAGTTTATGGGTAGAGTTTCAGCTTCACACATAATACTGTTTCTTATATATGTAATTTAACCTGGGGGGGAGGGAGGGTAGAGACGTATTATTTAATTTATTTCCAGCCATCGAGGAAGCATCACTTGAAAATGCCAGCTGAGATGTTGGCGAAACGTCGTGACGATTTTTCTATTGACGAACGGATTGATAACGGGAAAAGCACTTGTGCATATATATATATATATATATATATATATATATATATATATATATATATATATATATATATATATATATATATGCTTTAACATATTTATAATGCGAGTAATGTTATATTTGCTTAATATATTATGGTAATACTAGTTTTAGGAACATTCTAAAGTGTTTACGTGACTATTTGGATTCTTTAACTTGAAAGATACCAACACATTTTTTTTATTAATAGTTAACATGGTAAACCGAATATTCCATGAGTCATTGTTTAATTGATTCTTAATGTAATTTGTTAGCTATATATTTTAAACCCTCCTGTATATTGAGAATGAGTTTTTATATTTTTAGTATATTTCTTTATTTACTACTTCTAGTCTTTTGTAAAATCCAGTCGTTTAAATCGGGTGATGTGCCCGATATCTAAAATGGCGTGTTTTCTCAACCGTTAATATGGCTTTTTGAATTCAGCTGGTGCCCTCTAGCGATAACACGCACCGGCCGTTTAGCAGCTCTCGGCGGTTTTATTACCTGACTACAAAGGAGTTGCTGAAACCACGGTGATCCCCTGATAAGCATAGGTTTAGTTCTGTAAAGTTTGTCTTAATAGATGGTTATTTTGCTGTTTTCAGCCTAATTTATAAGTTTTGTGTTAACATTTAAAGCCCTTAGGATAACACGACGTAGAATGTGTGCATCAGAATACTCTACCGCATATTTGTTTTCGAACAAGTTTTGGTAGAATATATAATTATTATACGAAATAACAAATGGCTTTACGTCAGTGTCGAAATTATTTATATTTTTTATTATTTATCAGTTCACTTAATTTTCTAAGGCTTTGGCCGGTGATGCTATGAATGAATTTCAGGGAGAATTATTATTTCACCACAAATTGGGAAAATGAAAGCGAAATTTCGAAAAAAGATATTCTTTCTTAAAATAAACCTACTTTGAAGGTTAAGTTGCTTATTCTTTATCTGCCTTTTTCCTCCTGTACTGTTATGTCTGCCATTTTTCTTTGTTAAAATCATAAAAATGACCTTTCTTTCATTTTGAAACTTGATACGTAGGCAGGAGGCCGAAAAAAAGCGATTGTTCAAGAATTTTTCCTAGAACGACATTTCAATTTATTAATGTAAACATTTATTTACATATTGTGGCTAATTTTTACTTTATGTGATTTTTTATTTGTAAAAATAATGATTTTTAAACTTGTTATAACCGATCTACAGCTTCTCTAACAGCAGGCATCTTGCGGTGAGCACAATATTACGCTGAAAGATTTCCATCTCAGACATTATCAAGTCTAGAAACCATTCACAGAATTGATAGGGCTCAATTAATTTACAGTGTTATTAAAATGTAAAAATAGTGCAATCGTTTAAATATTATTTTAGTAAATGTTCACTATGGGCTCCACGTACTTGAATACATTTTTTTATTGTTCGAATATTTTCCCGCTGCACTACAAAAAATATTCCGGCATTATTATGGACTTCGTTAGAATGCTGTACTATTCTCGCTAGTAGTTCTTCTTTAGTATTTACTGGTATTGAATAAACTAGTTCTTCTAGATGTCCTCAGAAGTAAAAGTCTAAAGGATTTAGGTCTGGAGACCTTGGTGGCCATAAAACAGGCCCAACCCTACCTATCCATCGAGGGTCAAAAACCTTAGTTAAATGTTGACGTACTATACGGTTAAAATGAGGTGGACCACCATCATGCATATGCCACATTAGCATTCTTTTATCAGTAGGTACGTCTTCCAATAAATTATTTAATTTTTTCTGCAAAAATTATAAATAAATCTCACCATTGGGTCATTGTCCCAAAACAAATGGATATATGAGGATATTTCCGATGATGCTAGCCCACACATTTACAATAAACCTTTTGTCGTTGTTTGTTTTAAATTATAACGTGCGGGTTTTCATCAGCCCAAAATATGAATTGTGTGAGTTTATTATGCCATCTTTTGTAAAACCGGCCGCAATGGTAAATAAAATAAGGTTAGAAAAATTTAGATTAAGGTTATGTTGTTGTATAAACCAGTTGGAATATTGAAGTCTTGCGCGATAATCATTCGGAGACCTAGCGTGTACTTTTTCAAAGTTATACGGATGAAGTAACTGTTGTGTTAGAGTTTCATGTACAGTCCATTTTGTAACATTCTTTTGTGTTGCAAGCTTTCTTATGTTATTTGAAGGGATATCAGCAATATCTTGCAAAATTTGTGCCTCTACGCGAGGGTCTCGTGCTCTTCTGAGAGCCCTCACCGCCACGTCGCTGCAAAATTGACTCTGAATAAAACATTTAAAAATTAATTCGTTAACTCTAATAATTATATTCTAATCATCTTTTACCAATTTCCCTTAGGGTTCGATCAACCTTTTGAAAGGTTTTTGGATTTGGCAATATTCGTGTTCGAAATCTCTTCATGCCTTCGAAGAATTTGACATGGCTTCACCAAAAATTAAATGCATATCAACATATTCTGCATAAGAATATTCTTCCATTTTTTAAAATTATTTTTACTTGACGGCGGTTTAGACAAGTTCTATCAATATTAATTCATTATGTAGGTATTAACAATAATAACCTGATTTTTACCTGTTCGTGTTTAGCATGAGTGTTTCGCATAAAAACCGATTTATCTCGAAAACCGTCAGTTTTATCGAAATAAATTAACAGTACCTTTTTTGAAGAGGAATGACCAAAATATTTAAAAAATCAGTTTCGGCTCTGTAACGAGTGCGGCTGAAGTCCTTTCCTGATTTCTCTGATGATCTAAAACGTCTATTGTAGTATGGTTTAATGAGTCTTTATGGACTCTTTAAAATATTGAAATTTCATTAAATTATACAAGTCGGCTCAAAACTTAGAACTGATAAGGTAAATCGCTGGGTACTCCTTCAGAACCCTTAAGGGGCACTTTAGGTATTTCCTTCTATGACAAAGTAGGGTTATTTTGACCTTTCCTCTAAGCTTCCAAGAAATTAGGAGGTAATTACCGGACACCCTGTATATTTATAAAGCTTGGGTAAAATTTGAGCCTTATGGGCTTGGCCGTTTCCGAGAAATCTTGCTCACCACCTTTAAAAACACAGCTTTAAGAGTAACGCGTTTAAAGTTTCCAAAAGCACTTTACACAATAGTATATTTTTTTTCAACCGGCAGTTTCTAATAATTCGATTCGGTGTTATCTGCGGACCATTCTTCTCTTTCGTGTGCTCTTATGCGGTCTTCGGTCAGACATCGTGATGCGCTCTGCATTCTCCTTTTGGGCATATAAATGCGCATTGGGTTCAAGTTAAAGACCAATAACATTTATATAATACAAGAGTGATGCTGTACCTTCATTAAATATGCCGGCAACGATATTTGCAGCCATTTTCCACAATTTTTGAGCCACACGGAACAATTTTGGGAGTTCTGCAAATCCGTAACTGAACGCAATAGCTGTATATGTTTTAGTCATTATAATTTTCTCAAAAAAAGACCTCGAGGCTACGTTTTATAAATTCTTTTACAGTTTCCCAGATAGCCTATTAGAACATCTAAAATGGTCCACCCTGTACAGAACGAAGAAAATATGTTAAAAAGTATCCATTTTTTATTAATTATCGCCTTGTGGCATTAACTCTTGATGCATGAGTGCTTGTTTGTTCTATTTTACACAAACTTTATGTTAATTAATACTACTGGGAGACAAGAACACGCTATAGCAGTTCTCTGGATTTGTCATAAAACGGTTATTTATTAATTAAATTATTATAGGTGCTAAAGTATGGAATTATATAATGTAAAAATTTTAGTATATACAGGATGGCTTAAGGTGACTGTCTATTGGAATATTTCGGGAAGTAATACGATTTAAATCCTGCAAAAAAGGAAAAAATGAATTGCCAAAATATATGAACATCATAAAAAGGACAATACGAGGTTTATCCCAAAAGTATCGAGCCTACCTTCATATCTTCGCATTGGTGTTATTCTTTATCATCCGGTGAGTGACATCCTTCAAAGTAGTCCCCATTTAACTGAATAACACGTTCCCAGCGGTGTTTCCACTTCCTGAAGCAGTCCTGGAAGTCAGTTTTCGGAATTGTCTTAAGTGCATTCGTTTCAACCGTCTCTTTGTCATCGAACCGGTGTCCTTTGAGTGGCATTTTTAATCTGGGAAAGAGCCCAAAATCGCAGGGCGCTACGTCGGTACTGTACGAAGGCTGGCGAAGCTGTACGACGTGGTGCTTTGTTAAATATTGCTGTACAAAGTTCGATGAATGCTCTGGCGCATTGTCATGGTGAAGCAGTCAATCACCGCTTGTCCAAAGCTGTAGCCGTTTTCTTCTGATTGCGACACGCAATCTTTTTAATACTTCAACGTAGTATTCTTTAGTGATCGTGTGATCTCTCGGTGCATATTCGTGGTGCACAGCACTTTCATAATCAAAGAAAACAGTCAGCATTGTCTTCACTTTGCTCTGACTTTGACGTGCTTTTTTTGGTCTTGGCGATTCAGAATGCTTCCACTGTGAAGACTGTCGCTTTGTTTCTCTAAATGCCTTATTCATCATATTAATTGTTTCCGAGCAAGTTTTTCCAAGATTAAAGCAAAACTTGATGCAAATTCGTTGATCTCATTTTTCCGTCATTTTTTACAATAACAAAATGCGACGAACGAAAAAAAAATACTGTAAACAAACGCACACCGTTCACGAACTAACATGTCCAGTCGGTAACTGCTCACACCAACAAGTTCGTGAAGACTTACTGGTGACGCCCATACCTCATAGAGGTCGCTCGGAAGTTTTGACGCGGAGATATGAATGCAGGCTCGATACTTTTCGGACAAACCTCGTATATATGAAAATATAAATAGAAGCAAATATTGAAAACAACATTTAGTCATGCTGGTTTGATTTTTGTGTTTAAATATAATTTATATTTCTCTAAATATTTTTTTTTTAATTTTACATGAACTCAATATATAAATAATAAAAATTGTTTTCAGTTTGTCTCCACTTTTTCGAATTTTTTGTTCCAAATTATCCGAAAATGTAATTTTCCACAATGAGACCCCCTACATAATACTACATTGTCAAAATATTCAATAACGTTTACTTATGGATTAAGATTATAAAATTAACAAGCTTTCAGTTGATCTTACACGAACAAGGAAGCAGGATTCATTTGATTCTCAAAACCTCCCATAAAATTTCACATTTTATCTTCTCGGTTTTATCAAATTTCAATTTCCTGCTCGCAATTCTTCACTCGATTTCTACGCAACCTCTTTTTTATAAGACCAAATAGAATGTAATGCAAAACAGTAAAAGTGATCGGTTTGGTAGTTTTAGAAATTTTCCAAACCAAGCAAACCAACAAAGAAAAAAGAAACAAATTTATATGTATTATATTAGGATAAAAATATAGATGTGCTTATCATCTCTTAGTAAATCAAGTACTGAAATATTTTTCTTTTTAAATATTTTTGCATGAAAGTTTTTAATTTTCTACTATATTTTATATAACTTCCGACTTTAACAAAGTAAGGATTAAATTAAAAACTAAATCTTCACTGAGTTTTGCAATTACTTGGTTGAATCATTTCTCAACTGTAAGCTTAGATTCATTTTTAAAATAGGAGATATTTTATAAGTATTCTGACGTCATCCGATTTTAAACTAACTCTTTAAAAAGTCTCGGCTAACTGATAAGACTCTATTTTTATTAAATAAACTTTTTATAGCTACGCTGGGACTGAGCAATGCAAATGACGAAGCCAATATAAGGAGTAAAGGAAACGAGATATCGTAATAAAGCTAAATTTTTAATTAAATTTGACAGAAACTTTGCCTTCAAGCACACTTTCAGTCGTAATTTTTTTTCTTATTTTGTAATCGACTTTAAAAAAAGTAAGAGATTTTCCTTACATTTTTTTTCTGTTATACATTGATTAGGTTCTCTAAGGCGATTGTCTGATTACAATAGTTTTTTTCTTATAAAACTTGATATAATGACGGTATGATCTCAAGTTTTCAAGCAGATTTATTAATATTTCAAAATTTCAGTTTTAAGATGGCGGAATATATTGTATTGTTTTTGATTTCGACAAAAATTGGTATTTGGAGATTTTTATATATTAATATATATATATATATATATATATATATATATATATATATATATATATATATATATATATATATATATTTTAAAGATTCAAATCTAATCCGATAAGGTGAATAAATATTTTATTTAACTTGATTTTGAACAGAATGTTAGGGATTGTTGAAATACTATAAAACAATGATTTAATATAGAGGATGTATAGAAAAGCAATGTGTGATTATACTACACTGTTAAAAATAACCTTAAATTTAATGATTTTTTACCAAAAATGGTACATAATTTACATTTAGTTTGAATTTAAGCCAATTCATTCAAATATTAGTTCGTTGTACATTAAATTTTATTAAATTATATCTTAAATTGCAATTAAATAACTGAAAACATATTTCAACTTTCTGTACATTAAAATTTATTCACATATACCCTAACACTAAAGGAATTTACATTATTATCCCATATTCGATTACGTGTGATAATATAATTTTAATGTACACTATATGAATGCTAATGACCCTTTTATTAAAAATATATAGAAATACAGGTATATGATTTCAGATACTGCCTTGAAATTTCTTGTGCAAACTGTTGAAAAAACCTTAAATTTAAAGTATATTCATTAATTTAATTTAATGGATTTGTACCTTAAATCTTGAATAAGTTACATGTACTTTGAATTTAAAGCATTGTACAATAAATTTAATTGAATGTTACCTTAAATTTCAATAAAGTTACTAAATTTTGGTATAATTACATTAGATTTGATGTAAAAATTATTGAATTTAATGCATTAACGGTTTATGAAATTTTCATCCAGCACGTTACCTTAAAATTAATGGAAATATTTCAGGAGATGGTGCAACGCGTATTGAGCTTTTTATTTTGTATCATATAAGTTGCTTAAAGGACTCAGTTTTTTTATAGTGAGGTGTACATGTCTGCCCCGTACTGACGGGAACCAATGAGTTCCAAAGCGGTCTATAGATGGCGGTAATACCTATGGGAAAAATTTCCACCTTTTCCTGGTAGTTTCTTGCAATTTGAAGTAGTGCTTTTGATTTTTAACGAGATTAAAAAATGCCTGTCCTGTTGGAAATTAATTCATAGGTACAAGAATACAGAATTTTTTGAACTCATATTAACGTTGGTGCATTAAATATGTGATAACATATCTCAGCTTCAATGAACATTCTGTGTATTTAGTGTACAGTTACCGTAAAAAGTTATGATCAAACTTTAAATTTTATGTATATTTACATTAGATTTAATGTAATAAATTAATTCAGTTTAATGTAAATTATTAAATTCAATGCATTACATTATATGTATGATAATATTTTTGTGTGCGTGAAAGTATCTGATATGAGATAAAATAACTGTGTCCTCTAGGCGTCATCATCGTAAATTGGCCGTTTAAACATTTAACAAATGTTTAACAAATTTATACTTTCTTCATGAATGGAAGAAGGTTAGCTTCATTACTGTTTTCAAGTCAAACACAGATCACACTAATCTTAGCTGTTTTTTTCATATATATATATATATATATATATATATATATATATATATATATATATATATATATATATATATATATATATATATATATATATATATGTAAGAAAAATATTTGATAACAATAAAATATCGCCTAAAACAAAGGAAGATATGAAGGTCAGAATAAGAAATTATTTTCAAGATATTAATATTGAAATGTGTCGCAATTTGCATATTGAATGTGTATTTAAGGAGGTGGAGGACATTTTGAACAACTAATTAAGTAGTGTCTTTTTACTTAACTACTTTATGTTTAATTGGTACTTTAAGGTTTTTTAGATTTGCTCTTTAACTAGTAAGTAACTAAACTCATTTTTTAAATTATTTGCATTTTGATTTACTGGAACAATATTGGCAACAATATTAGTTTTAAGGCTTTTTTTGGGGCGGACACTTAATACAATTCTGTAGAAAGAAGGCTTTAATTGAGTACAATTATAAGATTAACGGTGTGTCTGTAGAATTGACCGATTCTATATCTGATGTTGGTGTAATATTGGATAGTCAGTTAACTTTTAAAGAGTATATACATAATATCACTAATAAGGAAATGAAATTCGTGGGGCTTGTTACATGAAATTTATCTGACTTCAACGATATTATTTGTCTTAAAAATGTTTATTGCAGTGTTGTGAGTTCTATATTAGACTATGCCTCACCAATATGGTCACTTTTCTACAATGTAAACAAATTGGAGCTAGAAAGGGTGCAGAAGCGCTTTTTAAGATTTGTAGCTTATAAATTGGATGTTCCTAAAGAAAATATCAACTACCCTAATTTACTACTACAATTAAATTTGAAGCCTCTTGAACATCGCAGGGAATACATTGACTTACTTTATCTATTTAAAATCTTTAATAGTATAATAAATTCTCCAGAACTACTAATGCATATTGGTTTCAATGTGCCTCAGAGAAGTAGTCGATGGGTTGAAGTGTTCTCTGTGGATGTTCATAGAACCAACTACTCCACATATGCACCACTAAATAGAATGTGCATTTTAGCTAATAAATTATCCCGTGATCACGTTGATTTGGACATTTTTAACAAGTCCTTAAATAGTTTCAAAATTTTTTTAAAGCGTAATCTATAGTCCAAATTTTTACTTCTCACTGTTCTATATGTAGTCTTAAATGTGAGCTTACTGTAGTTTACCGGATGCTCTGGATTTGTTTGTTTATTATTTACTATTGTTTTTTTTTATCTATTTGGAAGCTTGTTTGTAAGTTGTAAAGTGTTGTAAATTTTTAAATGGTTTGACTGTTAATAAAGCATTTATTTATTTATTTATTTATTTATCTCAGTATTACAATCAAATGGATTATTTAATTTTAAAGCTTAAATACTTCATAGAAAGTGTTCAACCATACTCTTTACTAGTAAACGATAAATATCGCTTTGACGTTTTCTTCTGTCCTTTAATACTCATGACTAACTAGATATCAATGGGCTAACATATTTTGGAATACCAATAATAAAAATGAATATACCGAAAAACTTGCGCTGATAGGAAAACTCCCAGAAAAATGATAGAGTAACAATTAGTCTACATGATAAAGTCGTTATGTACAGGGTGTTCTATTTAAAAAATCAAGGAAAAATTAATTTACGTTTCATAAAATGGGCAAAATTTTGGCAAATAACCTGTATGAGATAATTGGTTAGGTGCTATATTAGACCTTTAATATTACATTTATCTTTTTCGATGTACTGTAATTGCTGTTGATTAATAGATATAATGGATAATAGAGGAGTATATTTTTTTCAGAATTTGGTGAATTGTTTGAAAAAGTTGGTAACTTCGCAATAAAATTCAAAACTAGAAATGCTATCATATGGATAGTTCTCTGGGGATACAGGGTATCCCATTAAAAAACTATTTTTTAGTGCTATGCTGTCATGTATAATTGAAAATATATTGTAGAAATTTTTATATTATAGAACTTCTTTCAAATTTTTGAAAAATAAGGGAGATAGGGTACTTTGTCACACTATTGCCCCACCCCGTATAAAGAAAAAACTCTTGTATTGTTCAGTCTAGTTACTACTACCGTAATAACATCCAAACTATTCCCACTAAAACAAACTTATTTAAAATTAAGATAATCTTCGCACCGCCATGCTATTGAAACTTCGCTCCATCTAGGAATGTATTTACAAATTTACCACCTTACCCTTTCTTGCAAGGGGAAATAACATCTGAAAATTAGGGGTGCTCGTAACAGCTCTGTTGCTTTAACATAAATTAATAATAACATTGTTCCCGATAATGCAATCTTGCCATGAGAATTACGATTTGGAAATGAATTATAGCTATATGATACGGCAGATAGCACCGCGAATTGGAACAGTTTATCAATTAATCATCTCTAGTATCATGGGTCTATTTAAGTTCAGGTTAGGTAAAGTTTTTGAGTTACGGAAGTATATAAACTTGAATATTTGTTTGATCTTAGATAGTACAAAATGAATAAGGGTATTTAAAAACTTTGAAATTTTATTTTAATCGAAATAATGTTACAGATATTTTAGTCGTGTAGCTTATATACGCCAGCAAAGGATACCGCAGAAATCTTATGGGAAATAACTTTCGGTCAAACTCTTTGAAATCACCGGGTTTTGGTAGTTCTTGATTAACAGACCAAAAGTACGGATGGTCGCTAAGCCCAAAAAACTCATTGTTCACAGATATAGATCACTGAAGTTGAACTCTATTGTATTTGACACCCTACACTTATGTTGCTGCATCCTTTCTTTATGTCCGTAATAATGAGCTCTTTCAATGTTGTATAGAAAATCGAGGATAAGGTGATAAACTTGACCTCGCCCTCAAGGTCAAAGGTTTAGGTCCGCTCACGGGGATTGAATCAGACGCGGATCCAGGGGGGGGGCGAACGCCCCCCCCCCCAAGAGCTTTGAGTTTAGGAAAATAGACCCGATTTTGCCTCTTATACTATAGTTTATTCAATAACTAGAGAGAGTAATAAATCATTTTTTACGCTTTTTTTTCTTCGCAAAATACCTGTGTTCTTTAGTCCGGTCTTTGGAAAAATCTGTTAGACATATATATTTTTCATAGGAATGGGTTAGAAATTTTATAATCAAAAATACCGGTCTATAATAATGGACCATTTCGGTTGGATAATAATAGATATTTAGATGTGTGAAGTGTTAAAAAGATTTTAATCCTTCTCTAGGCGTCGGAAAGAGGTTTATTTTATCACCAAGTATTTTTGGCATAGAATATTATTTCGATAATAAACTTAAAAAAAATTATAATATTATTTTATTTCTTATGATTTTTTAAAAGTTCACATACATTAGAAAATATAGATAATTTTGACATATTTAACACAAATCACAACTGTATTTTTATTATTTTTAATTTTGGCATAGAAACCGTTTTAGGCACATTCAGAATAATGTTTGTATTTAAATACTTACAAAATACCCATTGACAAAAATAAAAGAAGTTAAACATATATGAAAAAATAAATTCGTCCATATAATGTGAAAATTTTTTTGGGCTATTGGTCATTTTATTATTAATTAAAAACATTTTTAGGACATTTGACGTTTCAGTTTATTTATTTCTTAAACCATCTGCAGAATTACAATTAAACACTAAAAAGAGATTCAAATGTAATCAATTTTTATATGTTAAAAATATTTAAATAATAAATTATGTTTACGCTAGTAAACATTACGTATCTAATTCGTAATCCAAGTCAGTGAAGCTATCTTCGCCCAAATTAATTATAATTGGTTCCTCTATCTTACGGATCATGCGATCGAGTTTCCACATTTTCTTTTTTTCTTTTATTATATGGATTTTTCCAACTTTTCTGCAGTAACTTTATTCCAGAAAAATCTTTCAAAAGTTCTGTTAAATTACTAATTTTGTAAGTTGGGTTATTTCTAGCAACTCTACCTTTTACTTGAGACAGATATTTCCTTCGCCAAGGGACATTTTCCGGACGATCTATAAGAACAGATTTGCTATCTGGTTTTTCCCTGCAAAAATAAAGTTCTCTGAACAATTTCCAGAGCTCAGTTCTTTTAATTTCAGGTAAATCCCGGTCTTCATTGATTTTAGTTAGAATTTTGTCGAAGGTTGGGATCTACTTCTCATAATAAGATGGATGTACAACTCCTTTTATTGCAGTTTACATCTCTTCTTTCAACGAAGTTTTTCGTCTGCCTATGATCGGAGTACTAACAATTCCAGTCGTTTTTTGCTCCTTCAGTATTCGGTACATAGTAGATTTTCCAACTCCTGTCATGTTGGAACACATCTCAACAGAACTTTTAACATTATTATCTAGATATTGATATTTTAAGGCATCATAAACATTCATAGTAATAAGTTTTTCGTTGAGGAAAAAATTCCCCGGTTTAACGATTTTAGATTAATTATAGATGTGGAAGTCATATCTTTTAGGTATCGCACTAATCTCATATAATATATAAAAACAAGCACAAACAAGATAAATTACTAAGGACACACTGTAATGTGTACTTTGCTCACTGACAGAAATCAGAAACTCTATTGTTACAGTAAATCTATAAAACCTTATAATGTTTAAATATAATTAAATATAATTAGGTTCACGGCAGTTCTCAGTTACCTGCGGCACTGGAGCAGGTAAGTTGGAGGTTTCGGTAACAGTTTTATTATTCTCTCTAGTTCTTGAATAGAGTATAGGAATGTCTATGCTTGCGATCACCCCTCCTAAGAGCTTTGAGTTCAGGAAAATAGAACCGATTCTGCCTTTTATATTAGGAATGTGTATGCTGCTAGCATTCCCCTCCCGTTGACAACTTGTTTTTCTTGCGATAGCCACTCCCCCAAGAGCTTTGAATTCAGGAAAATAGACACGATTCTTCTTTTTATACTAGGAATGTGTATGCAGCCCGCATCCTCCTCCCCTGTCGACAACTTGTTTTTTCTTGTGATCGCCCCCCCCCTCTCCAAGAACTTCAAATTCAGAAAAATAGACCCGACCCTGCCTTTTACTCCCCCTAAGAGACAGGCTGGATCCGCCCCTAGGTTGAATGATACTAAACTTTTTTGATATCCAGAACAATTATGTTTGTTGAGGTTAGAAAGTTGATCGAGTAAAATATTTTTATCTTTATTTTCGCAGATGGATTTTTATCTCGCTCAAGGTCAAAGTTCAAGGTCGGCTCAACTCATATGTGGTTTAAATGAGTTTTTTAATCCGAAAATATGAAAATCAGAATGTTTTGACTTTAAATATGATCTTGTCTTGGCAGTCAGATTGTAGGACGTTAATAATGGTTAATTAACGATTGTAGAACATCCCATCAGAGACGGTCAGTCAGATAAAGCAAAACCAAATAAATATCTGGCGTTTGACTTTATAGAACTATATGCCTAGCCTCATCCATAGAGATTACTCATATCGACATAATCATATACACAAGCGTAGCCACATAAGATAGAGATTGCCGTTTGCATTAGTGTGACCCAATGTGTACCGCACGAAGGTGACTATAGTGGACTTAGCACATCCTTTGATCTTGAAAAGGGCCGATTTGTACTTTTGACTTTACGAGGAGCCATAAAGATGTTTTTAATCCTGCACTTGAATATTAATATTTTCTTCAGCTTCCTGTTGTACTCTATTAGAGTATCTAGAGTTGTATTTAGAAGAGAGTCTTTTGGATACTTTATGTTATGTTGATGAGGCGCATAGTCTAAAAACAAAACGTGCTCAAAGTTCAGACTTCAGATTGACATTTGCAATAATAACCCATATTTAGTTTATGGTTATTAGCATGATCATCATCATACTTAACCCCTCAATGAATATTATTGTAGGCAATAAATATTTGGTGTTCCGTTGCATTTCTAAACCTGGAAAATACCTAGACTCTGTTCATTAATATACTTATTGAGTTGGAACTCATCATTTTCCTTCACGAGTCAAAAACAGGGAAATCTGGAATGTCATGATAATGTAATCGTCTCCATGGGCTATTTCTTCTTAGAAGATTATCTATTTTAGTTCTGGTTGGAATAAATTAGGAGTCTGCGATCTTAAAAGCATTTGTTGTGCAAGCTCGATGTTCTACAATCCCTAATTAACCATTATTAATCCCTCGATCTGACTGTCAAGGATAAAATCATATCTAAAATATAAGTACTCATTTAAACCACATTTGACCTCGAGCCGTCCTTGAACTTTGATCTTGAGCAAGAGGTAAAATCCTTCAGCCAAGACAAAGATAAATATCTTTCACTGACATCGAGAGGATTAGTTATTATTCAGTCTCAATTTGGCCTTAAACGGACCTCGACTTTTGATCTTAAGGGGGAGGTCAGGTTTATCACCGAAAATGAAAACCTCCTCGTCTTCTGTACAACATCGGAAGAAGCCGTTCTTACGGACATAAAGAAGGGTGCAGTAATATACGTGCAGGCTTTCCAACACAAAATAGTGCAATTTTAGTGATCTATATCTTTGAACCATGAGTTCTTTGGACTTGACGACCATCGGCACTTTAGATCCATTTTTGTTATTATTGTTATTATGATTAGAAGTCATTATTATTCTTCTTAATTTATGTTAAATATTTTGTGAATCACTATTTTTTAAAATTTAAATACACCTTGATTTTCCGATTTCCATTTAAAAAAATTTGATTACCTTTATTCTGAACGACGAGCAAATCATATATCATCAGCTCTCTTTTTTTTTTGTTTCTTGCCCTCTTCGATCTGTTTTTGGATGTAAGGCCCCCCAATTGTTTTTCGTTTTCCCCTGTTTTATTTCGTTCTCTTCTAGGCTAGTCTGGCATGTTTCTTGATGTCCCCCAGCACATTTGGGGTCCACCACGAGCACGATTTCCTTGCGGCTATCGTCAGTCTTGAATCCAAATATTCCATCTGGAGTCTGCTAATGTGGCATTGTGTCCTACAAATTACTATTTCCCAGCAACTCCTTGATATCTTATCTTAATTTTTTCCCTTGGCAACGTATTTCTCTTCCTGTCTTTTAGTGTAACTTCTTTGTGAATGTTCAGACCCGGACCTTGTATGTCATGGTTCAAAGTATACACTGATTGAAGACCTTCGTTTTGCGATATTTTGAGATTTTCATATTTCGGAGTATGTATTGTAGTTTATCAAGGCGTACTTTTCTTGAGTCTTCCATGTACTGATTCTTCTTTTTAAGCGTTATGTCTTGACTAAAGTATATACATTCTTTAATTTGCTCGAAGATGTCCGTTTCTTTTTCTATGTTTGTTATTATTTTAGTTTTAGAAATATTTATTTGTAGGCCTACTTTTTTTAAATTTTCGTTTAATTCTGCTATTATCGTTTATAGCAAATAATATTATGTTGTCTGCATATTTTAGATGGTTTAGTTTCTATTTATAGTGACATCTCTTTCTCTCAGCTCAGGTTTTTGAACACGTCCTCTAAGAGCAGGTAAATGCATTGGGAGATTATGGGTGGTTTTTGCAAACTTCTTTGCCAATTAGTGTAGGTTCTGTTTCTTCGACCAATTTCGTACTTCTTTTCTAATCTTGGTAGATATTGTGAATAAGTGACGTATATTTTAAATCGATTCTGACGTTTCTGAAGGATTGTTAAATTGCCGACGTTTCAGTTGGATCGTAGTTTATTGTGGGCTATATACATAGGAAGATCATATTCGTTTGCTCTTTCTTTTAATAATTTTGCTGTGCTCAATCCGTCGCAAAAGCCAGTCTGCTCATGAGATATGTACATTTCTATTTTGCTGTTTATTTTGTGTTTGTTATTGAGTGTTATTCGTGGGAGGACTTTATGAATTTGAGACAAGAGTGTTATAGGTCTATATAGTGGCGTATCTGAGAGATGATCACCCCCACCCCAAACAAAAAAGTTTTGAATTCAGCAAAATAGATTCGACTCTGCCTTTTACTCTAGGAATATGAATGCTGATGGCATCTCCCTCCCAGTCGACAACTCGCGTTTACTTGCGATCACCCCCTCCAAGAGCTTTGAATTCAGAAAAATAGACCCGACTTTACCTAGGAATGTGAATGTTGTTGGCATCCCTTACCCCTCGACAATTTGCTTTCGCTTGCCATCGCTCCTCCAAGAGCTTTAAATTCAGAATTGCTGGCCCCTCCCCGTCGACAAGCAATTTGCTTTCACTTGTTATACTGTGTTTTTATGATAACACCGTCACCCCTCCCCACCCCCAAAGAAAAAAGCTGGATCCGCCACTGGATCTATAGTTCTTAAAATCCTATTTGTCGCCCGTTTTATAGACTAAAATTGATGTACCATCTTTCCATGCGGTAGTAATTTTGTCGGTTATTAAGCATTTATTAAATAATATTTTCAGTGTTTTGATGATTTTTTCTCCCTCTTCTGGTAGCAATTTTTTATAATATTTTCTTTACCTGGTGCTCTCTGACTATATGTAGATCTAACATATTGATTTTTCTCTTGTTCGAAATTTAGTATTTTAAAAAGGATCATTAAAATCGACCCCTCTATAATATATTAGGATCCATTACATATAAATATTATCATTTCTTATATATGTGACATTGAAATGTTATATCGGAATAAGGGTGTTCTATATTTTGTTACTTTGACATAAATTTATGATTACATTTTACTGCAGATAGCATCGTAAATTGGAACGTGTTATCAATTAATCATTTCTAACGTGTGTATTAAATTTAAAGAGGGTGCTGTTTTTGAATTTAGAGAGTACATAAATTTAGATATTTGTTAATAGTTGCAAGCGGAAGGAAAGCTGAAACTGTTGTTGAAAGCGTAATAATATTTAGTTTAAACTAATTGTCAGAGTGGGTAATAAAAATGAGTAGCATTATTTGCGATTTATTTCAATATTTATCCATATAGAGTGTTATTTAATTTAGAAAAACGTGCATATCTAGCTGATATCAGCAGCTTATCTAATGTTCACTGATTAGTATCCGAGAGAAGATACAAAGATAACCTAAAATAATTTTTCAATAATGTGTGATCTCGTTTATTTTAAAATTTAGGAAAAATTCAAGTATTGACATTAAGAGCACGTTAAAGTAGTCATTTTAAGAGAAATACAAGTTCAGTTTTTTTTTTGAAATGATTGTTTTTAAGCTCAAGAATACTTGGGTTGTAAAATAAGAACTGGATAAAATCTTTACCTTATTGTTTCACATAATCGCTTCCAGTCTGTATGCACTTATCCCTAAGGTTCTCCAACACTTCTAGGGCTTCCAGGAAGGAAGATCGCCCTAGCTCATTAAACCATCAACTACCGGTTGTAATGACTTCTTTATGAAAACTATTGCCATGGATATTTTCTTTTAATTTAGTTAATAGGCTATAATCACTGGGAGTCATGTCGGGTGAAGTAATTCAGATTCTACCATACCAGTATAAGATTAGTGACCGCGGTTTTCTTTGATTACTCTCCGCAATTTTAATATAAGTTGGGCATAATAAGGTCTTGTTTTTGTGTGCCTTTAATCTTTCTGCCAAACGGAAGGATTTACTTTTCACCTAACACCTGTATCTTGAATTGACACACTGCAGTCCCATGATATTTCCATTTCATATTACGACTTTTAGTTTAAGGGGTGTGATGGGCCCTACAAACAAAGTTTTGTCTGTTTTCTCTAAACTTATACAAAACACGCTTGAAATTCGCTATACTAGTTAGCTTTTGTAATATCGTTAATATCCCACGTTCCCATATTGCAAATAACGTTTCCGTATCTTAATGTTTTGACCAAATATTTAAACAGCATGATTCGATAAATGCGGTTCCTCAACTAAGTCTCTCACTGTCAGTTGTATGTCTTGCAGAACAAGATCATATTATATTTTATTATTGTTTTCTCGAGTCCTGACAGTTACCAGAGGTCCAACTGCATGTTGTCTTCGCATGAAGTTTTATCACATTTAAATTCACGGCACCACCGTTTATCAATGTCATAAGAAACAATATAAGGTTTCGTGAATTGGATTTGGTGTCATACCTTTTTTCTTGAGGTATTTAATTATTGCTCTTTCCTTGATATCCTTAATGACAAAACAAATCATATACTACCTCCTAAAATCGCTATTAAATTATTAAAGTTGCCAGATTTATTGTGGGTATATTTCAGTTTAAATTATTTAGAATTTGTATGTTTAGTTTATTTAAACCTTGGATGAGCAAGAAATCAAACTAGCCGGAGTTAATTTGATAATATGAAAATTTCATTATATTAAAATTTCCCTTGATATAACCTATAATTAAAATTGTATTCTTTTTTTGCCTTTTAGAAATGCTTTTAAATATAATTTTCCTTAACTGGGTGACTGACACTTATACTGATTAAAATTTGATTATTCTTGCTGAAAATTTTTAATATTTTTTGTTTTTACAAAAGGTAATAAAAAATATTTTGTCTGAAATTTTATGCTTGTATGGAGGTACATTAAATATAAAACGGAAATTAGAAAAAATTAAGTCACGCATTTTATTTGGTATAAGAAATTATAGGGATTATAATACATTAGGCTTTTAAAGTTAATAATAATTAATTTTTTATTGCCAAAATTGTGATAATTTTACAGCTGATATATCTTTTCGCTATTTCTTCACAAATTGTGCTATCAGATATAAATAAATTTTAGGTATGTATTGCAACAATTTTGCGAAATAAAGCTTTAAGTTGAGTTAACATATAAGCGTGGTTAGAATAAGGTGCAGTATAACTTCGGCAGTAATTATCTCAGCGAGAAAAACTTCAAATATTTTCCAATTATATGATATTGCTTAGGGACTGAATTAAAATAAGTAACAAAAAGGTAAGTAGTAATAAAATAGGAACATTAAAAATAAAAATCTTATTTTGCGTCATAAAGCTATTTTTAATACACTATAAAATTTAAAAATTTGCTAATTTCAAAAATTAAATCCTTCCGAGAAACAAATTGTGATCTGCATGCGGAATTTCAGAATGACCGGTTGATTGATTTTTGAGATATCCTGCAAGGTAGTTTGTTATTACATCAAATTTACATTTTGTGGTTTATTCCGTATTTTATTAATCAGTTTTGATAACTAATGGTTGAATTTTACATTACATACTTTTATAACACTTCCTATAAAGATTTTTTTTTCGTAAAGTTGACATTGAAAAAGTTTCCCTCTCTTTATATTCATTTTATATTCCCAAATCAGTGGATCGCGATTCAAAAAGGGGGTGGCTATAACTTTTTGGGGGGTCGTCGAATCTCAGTTTTAAAAGTCGAAATCATTTTTAAAATTTAACGGCAGTAGATCAAATTTTAATAAATCATATATGCTTGGTAAGACGTGATATATGCGACCTAATTAGTGTACAGTTGGGACATGCATCTCTTATGTCTGGCGAAACCTGACTGTGACAAGCTAGTCGGGTAGTTCGTAGCGGACGCGAGATTCCATTGCCTCGCGAAGAAACGTGTAAGAAGGAGAAGTTTCGAGATGGTTAGTCTGACGTTTCGCCGAGCTGAAAATAATTGGGTAGATATTTCTAATTGATATCTGAGCAACAAGCAGAGCCTTAGGGGAGAGTCTTCAGATATTCATCCCCGAGTTTAAACTTTTGATTATAAATATAAGTGTACAGATAAATTGTCGCTCTCGTTAAGATTGTTACCAATTGCTGTTATTTTGTTGTTTTTGTCTTTTGTAAATGAATCATTCATTGTTAGTCTTGTTTCGAAAATATTACAGTAATATTGGTAGCCCATCACAGTTCTTCGATAGCCACATCTATAAATATAGGCTGTTCTATTATTTATCTTCTTGGTAAATAGAAACCATTAAATAATATTACTTAATTCAAAATTTTTGAAATAATTTCCTTTGAGGTATTTTATTTTCCAGGTATTCACCTCATTGTGAAAATAAGGCTATAGAGAAACCACAGTGTGTTTTGTGCAACGCTGTTCTTAGGGCTGAATCTATGAAAGCCTCACAAGTGGAACGTCGTTGAGAAATATAGCATTTTGAGCATATTGCCCATTCAAAATCATGCATCGAAAGTAGTCAAAAATATAAAGTGCTTTCTCGGTAAAATATATTATTCTAAAAAGTGTACACATATTTCGCCATTTTGCGAAAAAATCGTTTTCAACGAAGTTATCGAGATCTCTCTTTTGATTGAGTTCACATGAGTCATAATCCTTCAGAAAAAAATACGAAATCGGTAGAATTTTGAAAATTAACACAATTTCTGCCGTTTTTCGAAAAAATTTAAACACGATTTTCTCAAAAACTAAATAATTTTTTTTTCGAGAATTCCCTGTTATATGCTTCTTCAGTTACAATTGTTGTTATGGGTGCTAAAATGTAGGGAGAGACACGATATTTTTTTTCTTTTCTCAATGACCGATTCCATTTTAAATCTTGCAATGACATTTTTTCAAAAAAAAAAAAAAGAAAAATGCTTTCTCCGAGACGAAAAAAGTGTATACGTATTTTGCCGTTTTGCAAGAATATCATTTTCAACGAAGTTATCAAGATTTTAAAGTTCAGATTAATACTTTTGCAGTGAAAAAACATACAGCCATTGTTTTATTTAGGATTTTATATTTTTCGCGTAATTTAATTTTCTTTTTTCGTAATTTAATTTTCTCATGAACTTCAAGAAAAAATTTGAAACCAGAAAAAATTTCAAAATTAAACAAAATGGTGGCCGTTTCTTGAAGTAAAATCAAGACATTATTTTTCGGTTGACTGTTATGTGTTTCATTTTTTTAATTTTTATATATATTTTATTTACCAAAAAGATTTCACACGATTATCAAAAAGGTAGAATAACATGAGCAAATATTTGCAAGTAGCAACTTGTTTACAAAGTCGATCTATAGTACAATTTCAACATACATTCAAAAGTAGAGACCACTACTTATAAATATGTTTTATTATTCTTATATGCTTTCAAATACCATATACTTACTTACTTACTCCGTGGCGTTACAACCCCGTGTGGGTTTTAGCCGACTTGACAACATGCCTCCATTCGTTTCTGTCCGTTGCTAGCTCCATCCAGTTCTCTACATCCATAGCTTTAAGGTATCCTGCTATATTATCCCGCCACCGGAGCCGGGGTCGTCCAAGTGGTCTTTTTCCAGTTGGGGTTTCTTCCCACACCAGTCTCACTATTCTTTCGTTAGAGTGTCTTATGAGGTGGTCCGTCCACTGGAGTCTTCTAGACTTTATTTCGTTTACTATGTTGGCGTCTGCGTATAACTCTTCTAACTCTTTGTTTGTTCTTATTCTATATGGTCCCGTTGCCCCATCCAGTAACGGGCCAAAGATTTTCCTTAGGATTTTTCTCTCCCAAACTCGCAGTCGCTCTTCGTTTGCCTTTTTTATTGTCCAAGTTTCGCTGCCGTACATCACTACTGGTCTTATAACTGTTTTATATAGATTTATCTTTGTTCGTCTTGTTAGTTGCTTCGATTTTATCAGGTCTCGAAGGGCGTAGCTACATCTGTTCCCAGCTTGGATCCTATTGTTTATTTCTTGTGATCCGTTATTATCTTCAGTTATTGTTGTTCCAAGATACTTAAATTCTCTGACGCGCTCAAAGTTGTAGTCGTCGATGGTGATGTTGTGTCCAATTCTGTCTCTGTTTCGAATATTGCGGCTCGTGTACATATATTTAGTTTTGTTTTCATTTATTTGTAGCCCCATCTTCTCTGCTTCCTTGTCGAACCTGATAAAAGTTTCCTTCATTTTTATTCTTGTGTTTTCTATTAGATCTACATCGTTTGCAAATGCCAGCAGTAAGTTTGGTCCTTCTCGATGGAATATGGAAGTCGGTGTATCAATTCTTGCATTTCTGATTATGTGTTCTAAAGCTACATTGAAGAGTTGTGGTGAGAGTACATCTCCCTGCTTCAGTCCATTGTTAATCTCAAATGTCTCCGAGTACTGTTGCCCATATGCTAATATATTATAGGTATTATAGTTTCTCAGTTTCAGTCAACAGTGACAGCAACTGCCTGGCTGGAGAATGTACAGCGAAGCTTCGGCGTGGTGTTGCGCTTCGAGCAAGGTTGCCTACGGGATTTGACGCGAGCCTTTTGTGAACCATCAGCTGCATTACTTCTGTGTCTTTAGCATGCTAGCCATTGAAACCCATCGATTTTAAGAAGGAACAGTGGTGAGGATTGCAATAGCATTACTGACAGCTCTAATTAATTTAGATTTCTGATGGCAGATACTAAGCTATTTAATGAGTTGGGCGGCCCTCGGAGCACGAGAGCAAGGGGCCGCAGCACCACAGAAGGTCGCTCAGCAATATTACCAGCATATATATATATATATATATATATATATACCTTCATACATACATACGTGCATACACACATACATACATGTACATAGACACATTCATACATTACTGATTTATGAGAATTTATAAGGCCTGTTATATTACGGAATATTTTCCGTGTCATGTTCTAATTCATATAAATCACGGTGAATCGTAGTAAGTTGGTAGTGAGCTATATAATAGTTTATGTACTACTTTGTTTTCTGGATCATATCTAAACTGGTGAGATTCCTGGTTAATTCACAGGCGTTAATTGTATGTAAGAGATGAGAGATTGCTCTCGGGATAATTCCTGTATTATGGATACCTACACGGACCTAATTCAATACCCATAATAAATTTATTCTACAAGTTGGCTTGTCGAATTCGCTACTGTATTACAGTAATTAGATTGTCCCCAAGGACATTTTTTTCCACCACGAACAGAATTCACTTTTCCATAAGTCACTCATGGCTGTATTGTAATCAACTATCCTATATAAAATACAGTATTTAATACGAAATATTTCCTTTACAATCTACTTATTATATCATAGTAGCGTATCCGACAAGTAGACTTGTAGAATAAACTTACTATGCGTATTGAATCAAGTCCGTGTAGACCGAGCGTAATCACTCACCTTTTGAATGCGTAATGGAATTGTACAACATATCGACTTATTAAACAAGTTGCTACTTGCAAATATTTGCTCATAAAATCCTATTTTTTAACAATCATATTTATTTGGCAAATAAAATATATAAAAAATTACAAAAATTATAATTATACAAAGAAGCCGAGAAACGGTCGCCATTTTGTTAATACTGCAAATTTGTCGGCTTTTAAATTTTTTTCATGAAGCTTATGACTCATGTGACCTCAAACAATAGATAAAATTAACCTACGTCAATTAGTCATAAAAATTTAAATAAAACAATGGCTGTATTTTTCTTCACTGCAAAAGCACTAATTTCAACTTTAAAATCACGATAACTTTGTTGAAAATGAGTTTTTCACAAAGCGGCAAAACACGTTTAAATTTTTATGGTTTCTTTAGTGATATATTTCAGGGAGAAAGCATTTTTCTGAAAAAATCTCATTGCAGGATTTGAAATGGAATAGGGCCATTGAAAAAAGAAACAAAATTATTGTGTCTCTCCGTGCATTCTAGCACCCATGAAAATAGTTGTAGCTGAAGGAGCATATAACAAGGAATCATCGAAAAAAAAAACATCTAAAAAAAATGTAGTTTTTGAGAAAATCTAGTTTTTTTTTTCGAGAAACGACCGCCATGAATTACGCCAATTAGTCATAAATATGTACAATTTTGAATTATAAATGACTTTTATTTTTGTTCGGTCTATTGAATCGGTCTTGGGCGTTTGTAAATGATATGAGGCTTTCTTCGAACGATAAAAGTTGAGTTTTACTGGAATGTTTCAACAACCAAACCAAGCTGTATCATATGAGTTTGCTCTGCAAGTTGCAGAAAATAGAAAATCCTATGTTAGTTCATGTACCCCGTTACTCGTTTTTGTGAAATACGTTCACTTGAAGGGCATCACAGGAAAAGGCACAACAAATTACTACGAAAGGTAAATATGTTGTTAAGATGATAAACTCATTCTTTAAAAGTAATAACTTATAATGAAAAAACTCGTATGGAGTATGTATCAATAGAGCACTAGCCATGCTTGGATCGAGGTTCGGCTTTCAGTCAGAATTAAAGCTTGCATCCCAAGCAAAGGGGTTGAACTACATGATTTACCGCTTTGCCTTTTGCAAGAAGTGCTGGACTGTTTGGTGACTATTGTGAATTATATAAAATATAGTACTCTTAATACTCGTTTGTTCAAAAAATTATGCAAAAACATGAACGCTTATCACGAGGTTTTTCTTTTATACACTGCTGTTCGTTATCTATCAAAAGGAAATATTGCTGACCGAGTTTTAAGTGAATTTGACACGTATTAAGGATGCGATCTGGATTCAAAAAGTTACTTATTTAGCTGATACCTTAGATCAGCTAAACAAGTTATATTAAATTTGAAACTGTAGGGTAAAGATACGTACATTATTCACTTCAGATAATGTCCAGGATTTCGTATTAAATCTGTAAAACTGGCGCTGTAAAGTAAATCTTGGAAATTAATAATCACCTGCAAGCACTTATATCTCAAACGTTATTTTCCGGAATTCTCTTAACAAGAAGCTGTATTAGTAAGAACCTCATTTCATGTATCTTCGGAGATTGCAGACATTCTCGATAAAGTACAACATTAATTTTTGAAGCTGCGAAATAACTCTTCAGCGCATGATATATTTTAGGAAAAATTGCTACCCCAATTCTTGTGTGCTTTGCGTCATTTGTCTCCCAAAATTTTCATGCTTTTATTTCGTCGTTTGCTTCTACTTATATCTGCGAAAGTGGATTTTCAACTTTTCTGCAGATCAAGACAAAAGCCATTAATTAGCTGTATGTTCATGATGACATGAGATTGGCTTGACGAAAACTTAATCAAAAATGATAACACTCATTAGGCAGATGCAGGCTCAGTCATTACATTAATCATCAATATTTAGTAAAAAAATATTATAGCGTGTTCAAGCCTAAAGTTTATTTTTTCAAACCTTTTATTTTTGTTTTATTGATCAAATATGATTGAGGAAAAAGGGGGACGAGAACATTTTTAGAAAATCAAAAAAGGATCGCAATTAAAAAGTTTGGGAACCGCTGTTTTGAAAAATTATAATTTTTTGACACTTTTTAATAAAAGCCGTTGTTTAACCGGAACTGTGTAACTTACCACATGTTGTTCAAACTTGTATTTCATGAGTATCCATCTTTATTTAAAAAGCAATTAAAACAAAACAGTTCTTAATTACTTTTTTGAAACAATCGAACAAATTCTAATTTATTTCGTTGGTAAAAAAGCTTAAGGTTTGTTTGTATCGAAATTAAACGAAAATATTTTTCGTCCTCACTAAAATTACAAATTACGTATTTATCAAAATGAATCGTATAAACATAGGTTACACCGAATATGATTCCCGAAAGCGCGTATTGAAAAAGGCAATCATAATATAGTGCCGTCAGTACAGTCAGTATTTACACTGTCGCAATGCATTGTTTATTTGTTGGTATTTTAATAATGACAATGGCACATCCGGAATGGAATTAATTAACGCACTAACGGCTGAAATTGCTTGATTGGTCGGAATAGATAATGACGCCGCTGGGCTAATAGGGTGTTCATTGTTTTGCCGTTTGACCACTTTGAAAATAAACTAACATGCAGTGACGTGTGTAGTTTTGACAACAAATGACAACACTCAGTTATTTGTATACATTTATTTGTTGATGTTACGGTGCTATTGATATCACTATGGATGCAGAGCAGTTTGAATGGAATCTTTAATCATCCTGATTAATATTGTCATTACTAATTATATTTTAACTTCATAGTTGGTATAATTATATTTTAACTTCATAATTGGCTACAGAAATCTGGATCTATTTTGGCTGTTTTAGCTGTTTTGTTTAAAAACAATTTACAAAAAAGTAGTAGTGCAAAATATTTATTATTTCTGCTTCTTTCGCAGAAATGATTTCATTTTCTCTCATCAGATGTCAACAGGTTTAATATCTTGCCTATATATCTCGGAACGGGATTTTTAATAGGCAATTGTTTTCTGCCCAATTTTGTTCTAGGTTAGTTACACATATGGAGAGAAAACCAGAGTGAAGTAAGTAGGGAAGAAACTGTTTGCATTTCCTTTTGACGATCTGAAGGAGAAAAATATTAAATTGTTTAAATTCGTTTAAACGACCGTATAATGTTTCGTGATATGTTATTTATTTTTTACGTATAATACAAATTATAACAATATCATAAGCAAACCAGAACTAACCTCCTGGAAGAACTTTCATGGCTTACAGCTTCGGTTTGAAACCTAGTCCTTAAACCCTTATTAACATAGTCCAATTTAAAAGCTGGCCTAAGTTGACAGCAAGTTTAAATTGACTATTGGTACTGATGGCAAGTAAATCAAATTTTGGAACTTAAAAATACAGGAATAAAAACCTGAGTTTTTATTACCACATCACCAAAAATGGAAAGTTTTGTTGACTTTTGGTAGACAATTATTCTTTTTGCCGATTCCAAAGCTTCATCTTCAGATTTTTATCCGTAATTTTCCTATTTTAGTAATTATGTGTTGACATATGCACTACAAATTTTAACTAGATATTAAGCAAAGCTGTTGCGTTCACTTTAAATTTATAAATTTAATAACGAATTGTGGTTATTAATTCCAAGTTTTATCCCCAACACGATTCAGTTTATTGATTGTAAAGCTCAGGGGGGTTCTAATATAATTTAAGAAAATGTGGGTTCAAGAAGTGTGTGTGCAAAATAAAATCAAAAAACAATAAACAATTTATTACCAATAAGTGTACACAAAATATTAAAATAACATACTAAAAGATTAATACTATATTTCTATCAATTTTTAAAAGGAAAAACAACATTTCAAAATTAAAGTTCATAATATGGACAAGATAAAAAAAATGAAAGTTACAATAGTGATAAGATATAAGAAACTTACAATAGTAATAAGATAGGAAAATTATAAGAGTGATAAGGAAGTTGTTCAAACGTTGGCCATATACTACCAATAATGGTACGTTTATAATAAATAAACATTTGTCTTCTGCAAAGGCACGATAAGGTAAGATTTGAAGAATAGTCGAGCTCTTTTATCTTGAAACACACTAACAGGTGGAGTCAAAATTCTATAGATAGGCTTCAAATAAACCTTCTGATGAAGTAGGTTGAAACTCGAGTATCTTTTCCATATGGCTTTGGTCCCAATGTGTTTCTTAGAGTTTTTATCAGCTAAATTCCCTCAGAAAAGCATTCTATCAGTTCAGGAATTTGTAAATTGCTCATTGGTAAGTATCTTTTAGATACGATTTACCCAGGTTATAATGCTAAAAACATAAAACTAGGCAGTACAACTTGGAACACAGTATTAGGTTGCTTCGGCATTAAGTAGTTTAAATAAAGAAAATACGTAATTCAGACAAGCAATAAGTTTTTAAGATAATTTTTATGGATTCTTGTCAAGATGGCCGACCATGAATTAAGATAAAATGCTGAAAAATGAATATTTTCGTTAATTGCCAAATAAATTTATACTCTGCCGATACATATGTAAGCAAAAAAAAGGTAATTTGTATCTCAGAGGAGTAAGCAAAAACAAAAGGTAATTTATATTTCAGAGGAGATAATCTGGTAAATCTTAAGATAAAAAGGAAACGTTTCTTAGTCTTTCGCAGTTGGCGAATGAAGACCTAGAGTTCACAATTCCGGGCTCTCATCACAGAAAAACCTTTAAACAAAGGCTGTTCTGACCAATTGAATAAAAATGGTGACTAAACTAAAAAAAAAATAAACTAAATAAATTTGGTTATAAAAAAATTGCATTTTTTCTTTTTATCAAAACATTTGGAAACAAAATCCTGTTAAATACGAAAAAATGGTTCAATCAATGACTTTTACGTGCGATCGGTGATCATCACGTGTACTATATCAGCTGATCTTGACTGTTGGAACAAATGCAGTAGTTATAAACCTGTACGAGGGTTTTAAAAATATAGAATGACGGAATTACAAAAAATTCCGTAACAAAACCTAACTAACCAACCAGAAGATCCAATCAACTTCTATAGCAACTAGATAGGGTCTAAGTCTTAAACCTTTTTAATGAATCTAACCGAGCGAATTTGGCTGTGAGTCTTTATTCTAGGACACCAATGATTACACGCATTGGAAACATAATTGCTAAAAATATAGCATTGTTTAGCTTGATTTCAGCTATTATTAAAAGGTTAAATATATATATATATATATATATATATATATATATATATATATATATATATATATATATATTATATAGCCTTAAATTAACGAAACGGCATAAATTTTAAATTCAACCTTATGAGTAGTTGAAACAGGGTATCCCAGAAAATAAAATTTATTCTTTCATGTAACTTATTTTATTTTTATTTTATTACAAATGTATCTGGAAATTTCACATACTTAAAAATTGAAACAAACGACAAGTTTTAAAATGTATAAAATATAAAATTAATATTGTTCTACATAAATAATTAAACGCTAATTATTAAAATATTAGGATATATACATCACTTAATATAGAGTAGTAAATAATTGGGTTAATGTCGACGTTCGAGGCTATATTAACTATCCTACATTGTGTACATAGAAAAGACATTACAGACATTAGAATATAACGGAGATGTGTATTTGCTTACGCCTGAATCTGTCGGAGAATATCATATGGTAGCTTTGATATGCCACATAGACATACACAGACAGCTTATGTCAATGTTAATTTTGGTATCTCACTGTTATTAAATTGTATGTACGTTATAAAATAATAGGTAATTTAAAATTTTGTGTAGTTTCAGTATCAATATGTTATTATTGATTTCCGAAAAATGTACCTACGAAGTGCAATATTTTGAAATAACTACGATGGTTTCATTTAAAGAATTGTGTTTTGTGAAATTTTCAAAATTAGGATGATGATTTGAATAATATACGTGGGTAGGCGTTTATATTTCGGGAACTGCCAACACTGCTTGATAGCATTCTCAAAGCATTCACAAAAACTATACTGGAAGAAATCACCAAAATCATATTTATACAGGAAGAACAACAAGGTTTTAGAAAGAACAGATCTAGTATTGAGGCAATATTCATTGTCAAACAAATAACTGAAAAATACCTAGAATTCAATAAACCTGCGTACATGTGCTTCGTCGATATGATCAAGGCTTTTGATAGAGTACGTTTAAATGACGTCTCAGAAATAATGAGAATGAAAGATCTAAACCATAGGCTAATTAACCTAATATATGATATTAACATCCAGTGCAAAACAAAAATCAGAATAGGACATATAACAACGGAAGACATATATGTAAACCCAGGAATTAGACAGGGCGATTCCCTCAGCCCCTTCATATTTAATATAATAATTGATAAAATAATAGAAAATCTCCCCAAAACAGCTGGATACAAAATGTTAAACACATTCTTCCATACCGTCTGCTATGCGGACGATGCTGTTCTTATCGCAGACTCTGAAGATAACCTCCAAAGACTACTGCACTCTTTTAACACTAAAGCGAAAGAATTAAATATGCTCATCAATACCGAGAAGCCCAAATTCTTAGTAACATCCAAAGAACCAATACGGTGCAAGTTGGAAATCAACTCCAAAATTGTCGAACAGGTAAATCATTTCAAATATCTGGGAGCAGAAATAACGAGCCATGAAAACCTTTTTAACGAAGTAAGAGAGCAAACAATGAAAGCGGCTAGAATTTCTGGATGTGTAAAAGAAATTGTGTCGAAGAACAAATACCTTAATACCGAAAGCAAAAATAAGATATATAGAACGGCTCTAAGACCCATCATAACATAAGCGAACAAGACCAGATACAGGCAGAACTCTACAAATGATGAGAACAGTTGAAATGAAAACATTAAGAAGTATACAAGACAAAACTCTATACAACAGAATACGGAATGAAGATATCAGACAACAGGACATAAGAAGATGGGTTAGACAAAGGCGAAGATTCTGGAACAAACATATAGGGAGAATGGAGGACGGTAGACGCGTTAAAAGTGCAAAAATGAATATCCCAGTAGGAAAAAGATCACAGGGAAGACCACCAAAACGATGGCGAGAATGCTGGACCTCATCTTCCGGGGAAGACGTGAAAGCAATGAACAGGCAATAGCCTACTAGCATGGTTAACTGTGTTAGAAAAAAGAAGAAGAAGAAGAAGTTAATAATTTCTTTCTTTGCCAACTTTTATATAAAGGATTTTTGGTAAATCGATTTCTACTTACGACTTCTACAAGCTGTTAAAATAAATGACTCAACTTTGAGAACACCCTATATATATATATATATATATATATATATATATATATATATATATATATATATGTATGATTCAGTATTAATCCAGAAATTCATCCGTTCGTTCGTCTGGTTTCCTGTAGAAGTTTGCAGACGTTTCGCCAAAATCTTATTTGGCATCTTCTGTGCTTGGTGGTTGTAGATCACGATCAAGACCCATGTTCCCATCCGTGAATCACTACGCAATAACATATATATATATATATATATATATATATATATATATATATATATATATATATATATATATATATATATATATGTATATATGTACAATCAAAAGTTATGAGGCAGTTTGTACGCCTATAAACATTCAAGCATTGTGATCTGTCATATAAATCTTGATGTGGTATGTACTGTGGGTGCTAGTTCGAGTTGAAATATATATCGTTATGATTTAATATTTTGAAACTAAATTATTATACTGGTTAGATTTTAATTTAAGTCTTAATAAATAATTCGAATAAAAGTGTGAAAATTTTACCTGGACGAAAAAATTAAAATTCTTTTTTACTTTGTAAAACTTGCTAAAATGGAAGTTTCTTTATGAATAATTAAAAAATCTCGATATCAATTATTTGAACCCTCTGTCCACTAATTGAATTCTCGCTAAGGAAATGAAGTTCATTTTTTACTTCCCTGTAAAACTTTGTGATTAAAAACTCCTAGAATTTATTTAACTTGATTTTTTCTTTCCCTGGAAAATTACCAATATATACGTTTAATATTGTATCTGATAAGGGAATGTTCTAATGGGCCCGTTTCCCATTTCTCTTATTCTGTAATATGTTGGAGTATACCAAGAAATATCGAACGTTTTTTTTTTCGTCCTGAATTTCATTTCTAGTGTGTAATAACCATCTTCTAAGTTTTTTTTTTTTTAAGTTTTGATTTGAAAGACTGAGTTCTTCATATAAAATTATTTGCATAGGATTAGGTTTAAAACAAGGGATTGATACATGTAAGGTTTGCTTTGTTTTATTTTATTGAGGTGGAAACTTTCTTCTTTTCGTTGTTTTCATTCAAAAAATAAATGTACAAAATATACTGAATTCGGACAAAAATTCGTTGATTGTACATGAGTTTGAAAAATTAAGTTGAAGAGCATCGGATTCATAATGACAATAACACAAAATATCAGGAACATTAAATATCTAGAACGATTTTGCCATTTCGAAGGTTTCGTGGTTCGTATATCATGCCTTAGTTCTTGTCTATGAAGTAAAAATTTCCACTAAATTTTACCTCTTAAAATCGTATTTTTCAATATCCAACTAAGGACTTTTCGACCGAGTAAAAGGAATTTATATATTTAAAACTCTAAAAAAAGATGAAGTAAAGTCTTCAAACTATATCGTATTCAAAACGTCGTTCTAAATCCTGCATTTGCAAGCGATTTTACAAGAACAAATTCCTTTTGTATTAGAAATTAGAAATATCATTTTTACCAGCTAACATTGGTAATGAGTTTCACTCCGTAGAGATATGGTTCATGGCATAAAAATACGTGCCAAGATATCATTTTATGAAATAGAAAATATCACAGAATAAGCGCTATGAAAAATAGATTTAAACTAAAAAATTTCCACAGAAAACCTTAAGGCAGCAGTCAACCCTTTTAGATAAGTTTTATTGTGATAAAAGCCGACACATGTCAACTTAATTTTTTCAATTCATGTATAACTAATGCGCTCTCAACCGAATTTAGTAAATTTGTACATTTTGTGAATGAAAATAGAAAAAAATTCACTCATTTAAAAAAAATATAAAGCAATCCCTGACTGAGCGAATGACGTATAAAACTCTTTTCGTAAACTTAACAACATGCAACTGATTTTGCATGATTAAATTGGTCTTTTGAGTCATAATTGAACAATACTTGTTTTTAAGGACGAACTTAGGGGGTAGTTCTCATCCCCTTAAATAGAAATATTTTTCAATGCACTACAACATATCACAGAATAAGAAGAATCAGAGACCGACTTTTTGAACTTCTTTACTACGGGTTAATTTACATGTTACTTATACTTATTAAGATTTGTTCGTACTGAATGTTTAAGAAAAAATATACTTTTCATTTCTTTTCAAGAACTTTAAAATGGGGGTAGGTAATCCTGTGACAAATTTTATTGTGAAATAAGCCGATACCTGTCAACTTAATTTTTTAAATCCATATACAACCAACAAGTTTTTGACCGTATTAAGTAAATTTATACATTTATTGAATGAAAAAAATTAATTTTTCACCCCTATAAAAAAATACAAAATAAACTCTTACCAAGAAAAAGACATGTATAAAACCCTTTTCGCAAACCTAATTATATGCAAGTGATTTTTGTAAGAGATGATCAGTCTTTTGAATTATAATTGAAAAAATAAAGTTATTCGCTATAAATTTTAGGGGATAGTTATTATCCTCTAGAAATGCAATTCGGGACAAAAAAATACGTATTGAATATTTTTAGGGATATTCAGACGTACTACGAAATGAGACAAATCGGTGCCAGACCCCTGAAAATCTTCTCTTGTGAGTGTAAAGGTCATCCTGATATTAAAGTGTTAAAATCTGATGAGTAATAAAAAACACACTATACAATCAATAAATAAAAATACGTAACATAATGTAAAATATTTATATACGTTTAAAAACGTTTAATTTAAAGTCATGAAAAATTTTATTAAAATGAAACAGTAAAATATTTAAAGTTAATTAGGGAGAATTAAAAAAAAAGAAAAACAAGATTTCATTAAAAAAAAAAATCTGAAACGAAAGGAAATTAAATTAATGAAAACAGATATGAGCATTGTTACATATTTTATGATAACAGTTGTTCTTGTTTTATTGTTTTAGAATTTTTAATACCTGTTTAGCTGACCATTATGTTATGTGCACATACTTACAAATCAGTTTATATATATTTTTTCCTAATAATATATTTTTAAATTTATTTCCTTAAAAACTAGACACCCCATATTGGCAGTCGGATCTTTTGAATGGTCAATTTTGTTTTGCTTATAATATTGTCAAAATTTGTATTCAAGAAATTGGCCCTTATATAGGATAATTAATTATAACTTATAAATTAAGTGTTGAAATCAAAAAATTGTTTTAAAAACAAACAAAATTTTTCCCTTTTGTCAGTTTCGTAATAAAAGAAAAAAAAAATTTTCTAAGATTCAGAAATTGGTTGCCTTATTGTTGCTCTTGCCAGTTTAAACCCTTGGGTCAGTTCTAAAATTAGACAATGGTATTGGGCTAGTTCTAAAATTAAACTATGCTATTGAGGTAGGGGTAAAATTTTTAAACTGCAAAGTAAAAAATTTCTCTCATTCTTATATAAAATATTATTAACGACTTATCCTGAGGTGCGACAGTATTAGAGATAGAGGATTTAAAAATAACGAAGAACTATAACGTGAAAAATAAATTATTCTTAATAATATTAGATGGAACATGTTCAACACTTGCACAAAATGTAAACTTCGAATAGTGTTTAACTTGCATCTGTAAAGTAGGAAATTAAACTAGAAAACTTTTAAAAAATTGTGGTGACAAAATTCTATATTTTGTTAGTTTTCGCATTAATTTAAAGCCTTTAAATAAATCAACATGTAATCGATGTTTATAAAGCCCTAAAGGGGGTTAAAGGAGATTTAAGAATTATTAATGTGTATTCCTTTTGTTTTTAGTTTTACAAAGGGACAGTGTACAAAAATGTGTACTAAATTTTACGTTATAAAACTTCAGGCATAGTAGTTTGATCCAAGAATTTTATAAGAAAATGAAAAATTATTACACATAAGTTAAACAACACGTACGAAAGACATATATGCAGTTATAAAGGACCCGGCAAAAATAGAAAAAGATTATCGCCACATCTGCACTGACGACGGCATATGATAAATTTTTAGATAGCTCAGTATTGGCTGATACATTTTCACAATATACCAAATCGAAATAATTTCTATATAAGACATACTGCCCGACTTGCAGGGTGGGTATTGCTAAATTTGTGAAAACTATTTTTAGGTATAATGATTTATTCTGTATTGCTCCCAAACAGGCAATTCTCTTAGTATCCAAATACTGAAAAGTTACATCAATTATATTGTTGAGTTTATAATACGTGTTTCAGTTAATATGGTCGATTATACTAAGAGATGGCATCACTGGTGTGTACTAATGACATTATGGTATTTCGAAATATAAACGTAGGCCATTAGAAGCCAGTTTATTATCAGTTGTCATTTTGCAAAAAACATAGTTCTTTATAGGTTCGAAAATGTTGAACTTTGTACCAGGAAAAGACGTTTTGCGGAAAAGGTTAATAACCTTGTCACAGTTCAATTTTGCGCTCAGGCTCACTACGGCTAATTTATTTAATTTAACCTTATTTTGCAAATACTATCGTTAAAGGCAACACAGTATCATTTTCCTTAAGTATTTCCCAGGGATTCTTTCAAGACAAGCATTTCATTATGTACAGTTTCGATTAATTTTCCCACTTTGGTATTTCACTACACTGTGCTTAGGTATTTTCTTATCAATATCAAATCTACTGATACCTTTTTTTTTGTATTTAGATAGATCTTGTTTTTTTCCGTACCATTTAAATTTATATGCGATGGGATTGTATGTATGTTGGGTTGTTGAAATCAGGAAATTTCTATTGATGTATTAATATGTATTTCTTGAATTTAAAAATAACTACTGGGATACTTATTAGATTTATTATTTTTGTTTTTACTTGAAAATGCTAATGATTAACGACTTGGCTTAACTAATAAATGCATTTTAGTCGACTGTTGTTGCCCGATGTCTTTCTTTTTGAGCCATTTCTTTCACGCTGATCAGGTTAAGGTAATGTAATTAATTAACCCAAAAAGAAAATCATCTCCCAAAAAAAAACATATCTCTTTGGTCTCCCTGACACAAGGAATTGGGCATCTGGTATAGAAAAAGTCCGTCGATGCTGCTGACGGAGGTGCTCAGCACTCTTTCGACCTGGGATGGGCAGGCCAGCTAGTATTGTGTAACACCCGAGAAAAGTGTAGGGAACCTCCCAAGGAAGCCTCCAAGCACCCCGTGGCAGACAACCCAAAGGGCGGATAACAAAAAAAGAAAAAAAAACAACCGGCAAACACAAAAAACTAAGAAGAGAAAGAGTAATAAGCACCCACCAAACTAAAAGATGCGTTGGGTGTTGCGCTGGCGCACCGCAGAAATAAAAAAAAATAAAAAAGGTATTCTGCTTGGTGCCACTCCCAATAAAATTTCATTTAAAGGAAACAGCGACTGAAAGTTATCGATTGTTGATTGAAGGTTATGGTGAGAATGTTTTAACCCCAAAAACTTGTAAACGAAGGTTGAAACGCTTCAAATATTTATATATATATATATATATATATATATATATATATATATATATATATATATATATATGTATATATATATATATATATATATATATATATATATATATATGTATTTAATCAAACAAACAAACAATTGAAGAGAATAAGTATGAAAGTTCTAACAAACAAGTCAATCAATTAAAGAGAAGATGGTATACTAACTAACCAAAGGGAAGAAATAATAAACACAACGGAGAAATTTATGCAGAGCTATGTACATCAAAAACTAAAACACCAGCAACCCTGAGAAAATACGAATTACTGGATCTGAAGAAATACCAGAGATAGAGTTTGATGAAATCAAGGAAGAAATGTCCGAAATGCAATTAAATCGAGCACTTGGAGAAGATGTGACGGTGGGTACTTATTAATTAAAAAAGTAAAAATTTTGTTTAATAAACGTCTTAAAAAAGAAGAACACTTAGAATTGGAACAATGCAATTATTCTAATACATAAAAAATTATAAAACATTAAGTACTGCGCAATTCTCGTATTAATATATAGAGTCGAAACTTGGGCATTAAGAAAAACTCTTCCATAACCTACAGGTAACTTAGGAAAAAGCAGTATTGGATGTAACCGTACTTGACAGGAAAATCCATGAATGGATACAGAAACAAACAAAGAATTCAAACAATAATAAGAGCAAAACGCATATAGGTAGGACACGTAATCGTTAACTATTGTTACGATTATTGCTGTAATTCTTATCGATCATGCCACCGAAAACAAGTGTAAAAGCTGTGAAAAAAGCCGGTAAGGCTCAAAAGAATATCTCCAAAACCGACAAGAAGAAGAAAGACGGAAGAAAGGGAAGTTATGCGATTTACATTTGCAAAGTTTTAAAGCAAGTACATCCAGATACGGGAATTTCCAGTAAAGCTTTCTTTAATGACATTTTTGAACGTATTGCTGCCGAAGCTTCTCGTTTAGTACACTTCAACAAGATATCGCCAATTACCAATAGAGAAATACAAACCGCTATAAGGGTTCTATTAGCCGGTGAATTAGCAAAACAAGCTGTTAGTGAAGTTCCAAATAAACTTATGTTCGAATACCTATTCGTATAAATTACAAAATGAAAAATTTTTGTTGGACACGAAGAACAACGGAACGGAAAACATGGACGGGGAAAGGAAATTTTAATTGAAATTAAAAAGAACAATATAGAAAATATAATAAGAAACAATTAAAACGATTTCAAAAAACTGTACTAAAAAATAAAAAAAAAACACACTACGTAAGAAATTTTAGTTTATTTGTTGTATCTTGTGTTAATTTTGAGGAGCTGAACAAAAAAATGACAATGAAATTAAAAATTTTGTTGCAAATTTCAAGAACAAGTTTTTTTTATCTTATTTTTAACAAAATAATAAAAAGTATAGACTTTTAAACTTGTAGAGACACTAAATAGTCTATCCTTTTGCTTTTCTTTTGCGAACTGTTTCTGGAACATCTCTAACAAGAGTTCAACAGTAGTCGGCAAACATGGAAGCAAGTACCTTTTCTCCATTAATGATATATCCTGATGGAAGCGTTCGCCGTGTTTATCATTTACAGCTCCACAGTCAGGAAAAAAGTTCAGATGTGAGTGCAGGAAATGAATCCTTAGAGACATATTGCAACCAATTTTTTGATACGATGACAGCATATTTTCAACAAGAGTGACGTAAGTATCGGCTTTTTTATTCCCGAAGAAATTAATAACCACGAGTCGAAAGTCATTACAAGCATTTTTTTTCAATATCTGATAAAATGCTGTCAAAATATTTGTCTTTCAGAATATTTTGAATTTGTGGCCCAACAAAAATACCTTCTTTAATTTTTGCTTCCCTTAGCTTTGGAATTTCTGACGCAAATACTGAAAAGCTGGCCCATCTTTATTCAGTTAGGCCCAATTTGATATGCAGTGGTGGCCCTAATGATTGTCCAGTCTTTTCTCTTTTAATGAACTGCCTTTGCTCGACTGTCCCATTCATACAAACAGCAAAACTTGGTGTAGCCTAGCTGCAACCCACGTAAAATTACAATCACCTTTCAGTCGCCACAGATCTGCCATTGGTGCTCGTCGTATTTTACACTTGTCAATAAATACTTCATATTGTATGATTCTTTCATGTGAACTGCATATCCCACAGGAATATACCGTAAAATATTTCCATATGCAATATTACTACTTTTAAACTCAATGTTGAACTGTCTATAAACAATCTCCATTCCTCGGGCTTGTAGTTTATATTTAAAGCCGACAATAAACCGCGAATGTTATTGCAGAAAACCAAATTCTTCTCCATTTTAAAAAGTGGCACTAGGCCTTTATGGCGTTTACGAAAAACGCATACAGAAACATCGTCTTCCAACAAGTTCCACTGCGGTAATCTTGATCCTAGTAACTCTGCTTTACTTTTTGGAAGTTCTAAGTCTCTCACAAGATCGTTTAATTCTGATCGGGTTACTTTCTGCGGTTGATGGTATAAGGTGCTGGGTGCAAAATCAGTATCTTTTGATGTTGATGATCTTCTTGAGAAATAGTTGCATCGTTATTATCTTATTCGTACGTGAATGTTTCTGAGGTTCTGGAATAGGAAGTTTGTCACTATGAGGCACTGGTCTTTCGCCAGGTGGTATATTTGGATAGTTGATAACCGACTTTTTCGTCTTGGATATACCTGTGCCTTGCCCGGCACGAGGTATGATGCAGAAAAAGCGATCATTAACATGATTTGAAGGCTCTCTCCAGATCATTGGGACAGTAAACCGCATAGATCGTTTTTACGATGTAACCAGTTTCTCAGACTTGAAGCGCATGCATTACTGCTAATATGTGGCTCCCACTGTTTGTCTTGGTCCCCAATATTACAATCGAAATAAACCTTGAACCTGATCTAACCTGAATTAAAGAGGTAAGTTTAGGTTCAGTTTAAGCACATCAAAAATGGTAACATTTGTCGATTTTATTTTAGATACTTTTTGGCTGTTGCTCAGTGTTATTAATTAAATAATCGTAGATATAGTCTTCATACATTCTCTTAGATTTTTGTTGCTGGGTGTAAAATTACACTATAGATCTTTAGTAGACTTCTATTCGAGCCATTTTAGTTGCATTCAAAAATATTATTAATTTTAATATCAAAAACCGAATAGATATCAATTTGCCACTTTTTAGATATAATGCAAAATTTTTGTACATAAGGTACTAGTCCGGTGCTGACAAAAACCAGCGATGGAAATATCAGGAGCATATGTATTCGAAGCTCGAATCATCCCTTACCATTACCGAAAAGATAGCAGATGGCTCACGGCTAACATCATTGTTTTCCATTTCTAGGGAAACACTTTACGAGAAGCCCGCTACATTAGGATGGCAATTGTGCTGCCAACTGGGTTTTATTAAAAGTACTAATTTAAAATCCGTGAGGGTTTATACCTTCAACTTTAAAATAAAAAATTTATACATGTGTATGTTATACTTAAATATAACCAAAAATGAGAAACAAATGTTTAAACATTTAAAATATGTATTTTTAACTTCATTTACAATAATGTATTCCGCACTGGCGACTTGTGCATATAAAAAATTGGGGGTTGCAGTTCCATGGGTACATTAAAGACATAGATATGTATAAAACCTGTCAGAGGCACCGGTAGATGAAAAAATAAAAGTCTTTAAAAAAAATCAGTTAGTACGAAATGTATTTTAAACAACTAAGCATAAAAAAGATAATAAATTTTAAAAATATAGCAGTCAAAACAAAATGCACGTGTAACTGTAAGTAAGTTAAATTATTTCAATAATTGACTGATCTTCGCATACAAATTGATTTAAATTTAATCATTAAATTATCAGTAGAAATTAAAAAAATATTTGTACTTATAAAGGGTGTTTTTAATAGAGGTATAGAACTTTAAGTTGACAACACTTTTTTAACTGGCGGTCATTTTGTCAGCTGTCAAGTGATTTATGTTTAGTTTGGTTTGGCATTTCAACATGAATAGACTGACGCCTGAACAACGCTTCCAAATTGTGCAAATTTATTTTGAAAATCATGGTTCTGTTCGAAATACGTATCGCGCACTACGTCCATTTTACGGTCAACATAATCGTCCATCAGAGCAATTAATTCGATTAACTATGGAACGTTTTCGCACCAAGTTTACTCTAAATGATAATACGCATCCACAGAGACGTCGTACAGTGCGTACAGAAGAAGTCATTGTTGCTGTAGAGCGTAGCGTAGAGGAAGACCCGAATTAGTCTATCCGCCATCGTGCACAGGAATTGAATATGTGTCCATTCACTTTATGGAAGATTTTGCGGAAAGATCTTAGTTTGCGTGTTTACAAAATCCAACTCGTGCAAGAATTGAAGCCACACGATCACCTAGCAAGGCGTAGATTCGGTGAATGGGCCCAAAACAAGATTGCCGTTGATCCCGATTTTCATAAGCGAATTTTGTTTAGCGATGAAGCGCACTTTTGTTTAAATGGATACGTCAATAAACAAAACTGCCGTATTTGGAGTGATGATAATCCTCAAGTGTATGTTGAGACACCGTTACATTCAGAAAAACTGACTGGTGTGCTTTATGGGCTGGTGGAACGTTACAGTTAATGGTGACCGCTATAGAGCCATGATTACTGACTTTTTCGTTTATCAATTGAACAACCATGATGTGCAGGAGCTGTGGTTTCAACAAGACGGCGCAACATGTCACACAGCTCGTGCCACAATTGATTTATTGAAGGAAATGTTTGGTAACCGCATAGTTTCACGTTTCGGACCCGTGAATTGGCCTCCAAAATCGTGCGACTTAACGCCGCTAGACTATTTTCTGTGGGGATATGTGAAGTCGCTAGTCTACGCCGATAAGCCCGAAACGATTGATCACTTGGAGGACATTTGCCGCGTTATTGCTGATATACGGCCACAAATGTTGGAAAAAGTCATCGAAAATTGGACCTCCAGATTAGACTACGTCCGAGCCAGCCGTGGCGGTCATACGCCAGAAGTCATATTTAAATTATAATGCCAGAAGGTTATCTTTCGAATAAAGTAAATTTCATGTCAATTTAAAAAATTCATCTTTGTTTTATTCCATTTAAAAGTTCCATACCTCCATAAAAAACACCCTTTATTTATTAGAATGTTAGAAACTTAAGGAAAAGCCGCCACTGGTATTCCACCTTATTTTTTACCCAGGAACAATACCATACAATAAATCTTATTTTTAATAGAATATCTATACATTCTTGAAAATTTACATCCAGGTTAGTAGAGCTGTAATTTTTAAACCCGATATAGTTATTTTCCATGAAAGTTGGCCCTTTTTTAATCTTGTATAGTAAAGTTTTATACTTATTTGTTAACGTATTGTTGTACTTGTCAATTTAGACCTTATAATGTTAACTTAGGTCAGTATTAAAGTTAGATTATGTTAGTGAGTTAGGGAGTAAATTTACTATATTAAATATTTGATACAGGTTTTTCAAATGAGTCATTTGTGAATATAACAATGTTGAAGCGCAATTCTTTGTCTTTGTTTTTAAGGAAATCTAGTCAAAGAAACTATAAAAACAAATATTCTAGAGAACCAACGAAAATTCATTTACCAGAGAATAAACCAACGCAATTTTATATTTTCGGGGTCGTTGAAATCGACTGATCTGACTTCAAAATTGCTCCTTCAGGTCGAAATTTTTTTCGACTCTTAAAAAAGGGTGTGAAAATTCTTTAAATTCGTAAGTTTTGAAATGTGAGTGACTTCCTTCAGGAGGTCAAATACTTCATAAATTCATTTCTCGTTTTCTTTAGGCATCAAAAATAGTTTTATTGGATGCGTATGTCGTGAACCGTCTTCTGAATATCTAGAGAATTTGTCAACACATCTTCAACCTCTTATTTAAAACCATTTCTCTGGAGGGATGCATATTTGGAAAAACTATTTTTAATGCCTTAAAAAAGAGAGAGATAAATTTGTGAAGTATTCAACTCCCCGAAGAAAATAGTTATCTGGAGTAAAAGAAAATGGGGAATATTCTTAAATACACTCCAGTAAAAGGTTGACAATCATCAGGTTTTTTATTTTTAAGCCTTTTATTGAAAGGGAGTCACTCACATCTCAACACATCTGAATTTAAGGAATTTTCGCACTCTTTTTAAATGGTAGAAAAAAATTGTGACCTGATGGAGCAGTTCTAAGCTCAGATTCGGTTTCAACCACCCCGAAAATATACAAATGCGTTGGTCTAATTTGATACATTTTGTTTTGAATGGTTGTGTAATCTGTTACTCAATGAATTGCTTCTAATCTTATCGACTGCTTTGATAACGTATTAGAGCAACATATGGAGGCGTTCATTCAAATTCTTAGCAACTAAATTTTGACGACAAATAACACAATCTACAGCGAGTACATTTGGTCCTGCTCGTGTCAAATGTATTATGAAATTCTTGTGACGCCCTGTCATTGTTGAAGCACCATCAGTAGCATATCATTTCTTTTATGCAGTCAATCATCGCTCCAATGAATTATCCAGATAATGTCTGATGCATCTTATGGTCAAGAGTTTTTAATATATCTTTCACCACGGGCAGTTCTTGAAAATAGAATACATCTTTGTCCTGCAGTTTTTTAGATTAAAGGCGTCATGGCTTCATTCGAAAAAAACTTTTTAGTAATTTAAAACCCTAGGTGATGATAGTTTGTAGGAGATACTGCCGGCGTTCCTTTTTAAGATTTAGAAATTATTATAGACAGATTTTTTTACGGTTTATTAGATTTACTTACCTACCAATAATGTTGAAAAGTGGCTATGTTCACTTATACTGAGATTGCGCTTGAACATAGGAAGTTTTCCCACAAGAGCAGCCATGATGTTTTTTTTAAATTAAATTTAACTCATCATCATACAATTAAAAATCTCCTTCATTAAACTTTTGATACAAGTCGGCGTTTTCTCATAGACGAATTTAGTAAATTTACTACCAGGTGTATGTAGTAAAAGAGAAAAAATACCAATATCGTTTTTTTATGTATGTACGTCGATTTCTTCCGGGCCAGTTGCACCGGTATGAGTGAAATTTTTTGCATTATGTTCAGGAAGTTACTGCGGTGGTCGCATATTGTTTTGGTCGAAATTAGTTCGATAAAATCCAAGATGTCACTGATAATATGGCTGCCGAAAAAATTAATTTTGTTCGATTTTTTCCAAGATTGGTATGTCGAAATTTTCGGGGTCGTATACAACAAATCTAAAATTATCTTTCAATATGGTGGATCAAATAGGGCAGATTAAAAATTTAGCATTTTTCGATTTTGTTCAAAATAATAACGAATTTACAATTGTTTTTAAAAAAATTAATATTGTAAATGCAATATGGCGGTCTAATTTTTTTTTTTTTTTGGATTATATCCAAAATTGGTACTGGGAGATTTTTAAGGGTGTAGATTAAGGTTAGATTAAGATTTTGAAATTAGTTTTTTGAAATTCAATATGGCGGATTCAGTATAGTGTGTTCAAAATTTTACGCTATTCACATTTTTTTGAAATTGGTGTTAGGTGGTTTGCGAAATCGTAGGTTTCAAATCTGAAGTTAATTTTTTACAAATTATTCTATCAGATTGATATTGGGGGTTCTTGAGGCATATATTACGAACTTTAAATTAATTTTGTCAAACTCAACATCAAGGATAAAATATGTCGTACTAAAAAATATACATATCTCAAAAGTAGTTTCAATATCGATGTTGCGGGTTTTTGGGGCCTAGGTGTACGAATCCAAAATTAAATTCTTAAAATTTAAGATAGCGGATTTACTTTACAGAATTCTCAAAATCAAAGAATTTTTTGTTCTTCGGTTGCATGAGGCTTACAACTTTTGACAAAATGGGTATTTTTTCGTGACCTTAGAAACTGAATTGAATTTAAAACTGAAAATCGAAAATTAAAATTTTGATAAAGCAGTTCAATTGACTTCTAAAAAAAAGCTGAAAAACGATATATAACAATTATAAATTTTTATATGAAATTGAAATTTTTGAGGTCGGCGTTAAATTATTACTAATTGAAACAAATAACTACTAACACGAGATACATAAAAACTACGGCAAGACAACCATTAGAAATCAAGTATTAGTCAATCTTTTTATGTAAATCACGTTTTGTGAGGTTCTAGTTTGGCTCCGACTTCAAAAATTTCAGTTTCATTTAAAAAATTATATTATTTTTAATTTTTTGCTCTTTTCTAGAAGTCGGTTAAATTTTTTCATAGTTTTGAATTGTGCATGCATCGACTTGCAGGTCTTCGTTTGTTTGTGACGTCAAGGCACTCGCTATGTAAAGAAGTCGTTCAAACTCCCATATGTGTTCGAGTTTCTCACAGTTTATAAAACAAAAATTTTACGCATAGTTCCATTACCCCGTGTACACAAGTTAGTAAAATCTACTAAATGTATTTGGAACGAACGTTTATTTTTAGAGCGTAGAAAAAATTATGTAAAAACTTAAAACTGTTTGTCTTCCCCTGAAGTGCTTAAAAAGCTAATTGTTATTCAGCCCTAATTGTTTCGAAACGATTTTTAAGCAGTAAAAACTTACTTTTCCCCGAAGTAAAAGTGTGAATATATTTAAAGCCGAAAAGTTTTATATCTTTTCGATACCCGATTTAAGAAATTTTGTAAAAGCTTTTGAATTTATGGAAAACATTAGCAGTACGGCGTTTTAGCACGATAAAACTTTATTGCGACTTTTTGAATAATCTTTATGTAGGATTTCATTATTATAACAGTTAGTAAAATACATCACGTTCGACAATGACCTAAGTCTAAAATTTACTAACTTCCAGTTACGCCGGAAATTTTGTTTTATAATAGTGTTCCGGACGGCCGCTATTTATAAAGACACGGTACACACTGTATTGTTTTAATAACTTTTTATTGTCAACTTTAATTCTGACACTTGTCAAAACAATTCAAGTTGCATCGACGAGCTCTCAAACTAAACTGTCCACGAAGGCCGATTTGGGCCCTTGATATACCCTTTTGATCGGTACCAGAAGATTCCCTAATTTTCTAGAAGTATTTCGATACTACATGGTGTAACAAAAATGAGAAAAACGAGCAATGCGGCTATTTCTCAAAATAAGGAAATAGAATATACTAAAAAGTTCCAGACCTTCCTTCATCGACGTTTCGTGAGAAAATTAACAAAAGGTAAAATTAAATAAATAAACTATAAGCTCGTGAAAAACAAACCTAAAGCCGTACAAACTACAAACACAAACTAATACTATGAAATGTATAACGCTATAGAGTTCATTACAATGGAGATAAACCGAAGATAGCACATGTAATTTTTTTTTTCTACTGTTTAAATACGGAAGCTGATCAAAGTGGAAATAAAGTCATTTTTTGACGTTAGTAGCTCGAAAACTATACACTTTATAGTAACATCTTATACACATTCATTATATCAAAAATATAGAAGTTTCCCTTATTATAATGAAGTTTTTGAAATAATAACTATACTAACTAACTAGCGCAAAGACATTCTTCAACTTGACAAAGTTCAAAGAATGGCTTGTGTGGGAATATTGCGTGCGATGAAGACTGCTCCCACCAGGGCTCTTGAAGTTCTGGTGAACCTGCCTCCTCTTCAGTTATACATAGAGAATGAGGCCCTGAAGACTGCTTATCGTCTCAGGTGCTTAGAACATCTTGGAATTGGAACTGCTATTCATGTGTCTGGGAAAGTGCGGTGGAGAGGTGTCCATCACTCCCCATGCGGACAGATTACATGATGCCGCATTTAAAACCCAATTTCTCTTTGGAGATATTTCTGCCAAGTAGAGAAGATTAGGAGGGAGAACAAAATCTTCCGAAAAATTGATCCTGGTGGTATAGTGATGGATCTCGACAAGATGAAAGAGCCGGAGTATTCAGCAGGAGCACAGGAGTCAGAGAGTACTATCCTCTCGGACAATGTGCGACAATCTTCACAGCGGAAATTTATGCTATTCTGTAGTGTGCCCATCTCTGTGAGAGGGATGTAGACAGAAATAGGGTAACAAATATATGCTCGGAGAGTAAGGCTGCGATATTGTGATGGTGTGACAAGGAACGGTTGCACAGTCAGACTCGTATGGGTCCCGGATCACTCGAGTGATGAGGAAGCAGACCGTCTGGCAAAGTTGGGTTCGGCAACTGATTCGTATGAACCCCAACCAATACTACCTGTCCCAAGTGCTGTTGGCGCAGGGCGTACTAAGGAGCTTCGATCCTTGGGAAGGAAAGAGCTGCGAATTGTGGTGGGATTGTTGACAGGTCATTGTTAAATTAGGGGCCATCTTCATAGAATCGATGTCGAATATGACCCTTCGTGCAGATGGTATTTGGAGGAGGATGAAACTATTGACCATGTCTTCACAGAGTGTCCAGCGCTCAACGGACTGAGACAGAGAGATTTCGGAGATACAAATTTGTTACCGGAAGCAGTTAGGCAAGTTCACCTTACGAGGCTGTTTAGATTCGCATAGGCGATCGGCCTCAAATTACCTGCAGCTACGGTGGGATATAGAGGGTTCAATAATGATCTAGTATCACCACCTCTTTTTCATTCATTCATTCAACTATACTTACTATAAAGAAAAAACTCATGATAGAGTTTCTCGTGCTTGAAAATATCTGATTATAGCAAATTAAAGTCAGTTTTATTATGAAATATATAACTAAAGTCGACACGCAAATTGTTTGTTATGGTTTTGTTCTATATAAAAAACGACAAGTATTTATACTAATAAAACTGACACTCACCGTAACCGTGGGCCTAACTTTCAGAAAATAATCTTTTTTAATATTTAACTAAATCCTAAAAGTTCATTTACATGTCAAATGTCTAAAAATTTATATCGTAAGAACTACAAATGTACCAAACAAAAAGCATTTAAATGCATCCGTCATGTTTAGTATTTTCATTAAGAGTTTGTTTAATCTTTTGTTTGTTCTTTTGTTGTCATGGAGATTTTTAGAAACGTAACAGCAGGTTTTGAGACGAGCTCTGATCGAGGTAACTGGCAGAGGTTTAGTTACTAATTTTTTTGTTGATTTTCTAAGAAGACAGTATTATTTTTATTTCAATTAGCAGCTAAGACAATAAATTAATTTGTGAAGGGATCATTTGCCAAATTTTGAAGATGAACAAAGTTAAGGAGGTTGTCCACCTTTGAGCCGTAAAATTCAAGGCTATTTTTAAGAATTAATTGATGGATGATTGAGGATAATTGAGACATTTTTTTTCTTTTATTGGTACAAGCCTCGTCTTTTAAAATGTATTTTTAGGAAATAATAATAATTACACTCTCTACCTTGTGACATCCTTGACTTTGTCCCCTCAAAAAGCCGTACGCAACTTTTTGGTAAGGCAAGATGTTGTCGGAAACCAAAAAAATGAAATACCTTTTTATTTTGTGTTACGTTGGCTAGCACGTTTACCTTAAATTTAATGCATTTCCTTTTCACAGTGTGGAAGGAAATTTCATAAACGTTTATTAAATGCATTTAATGTAATGCATTAAATTTAATAATTTACATTAATTTAAATTAATTTATTCCATTAAATTTAATGTAATAATACATTAAATTTAAAGTTTGATCATTATTTTTAAGGTGACTATGTACATTAAATATACAGTCAGCGTCCATTGAATTTGATATATGTTATCACATATTTAATGCACTCACATTAAATGAGTTCAGAAAATTCTACCAGGAAAAGGTGGACATTTTTTCCATAGATGGCGGCCGCAATCTAGACCGGTTTCGAACTCATTGGTTCGCTTCAGTACGTGGCAGACATGTACACCTCATCATAAGAAAATTGAGCCCTTTAAGCAACTTATACTCGTATCATACTAAAAAAAAGGTGAATACAAATTGCGCCATGTCCTGGAATCTCATGCGATGTATACTGAATAATAATGCAAATTCCTTTGGTGTTAAGATATATGTGAATCAATTTTAATGTACAGAGTTACTTTATTAAAATTTTAGATGCCGTTTAATTAAATTTAATGTACAACAACTGATATTTCAATGAATTGCTTTAAATTGAAAGAAAATGTAAATTACTCACGATTTTTGGTATAAATTCATTAAATTTAATATAGAATGGACAGTAAATTTAATGCTTTTTAACAGTGCAGGACAAACTAATGTTTAATGGAATTAACATTTCCACACTCGCCGTGCTAGACCGGAAACGCCACTTACCTAGGACACAGCGTAACTGCTTAAGGTTGGTGCGATAAAATGGAATTATGATTTAAATACGTCAATGATCTGTCAGATATGTTGCTTTAATCTAATCTACTGCAATAGCCTCAACCTGAACTGAGATTGCAATGCATCCCGTCAGCTCATGTCATATAATTTCAAGTTAGCCCGAGGTATAAGCACTCACATACTAAAATAATATACCCATATTGGATCCCGTAGAAGCTCAAAGCATTCCTATATCAATATTAATCTGGCACTGCGAGCATTGCACACACGAATATCCACAGGGATGTAACTTTATATTGAAAATTAGAGCTGTAAAGTTTTGTTGGATAGATTAATATTATAACGAGTGTAATTGAAAGGAAAACAATTAAAATTATGGTTTAGTCGTGAAAAAAAGATTTCGAACTTTTTGCTTCGACTATTAATTTATGATATAAGATCTTCAGCATACAAATCATTACAATCCATCTGATCATAGCATCACAACTTGAAGTTAAGGTCTTTTATACAGCGTGTCCAGGAAAATGTGAGAAATCTCCCGGATTTGAAAAAAAGAAAACACGTGAAAGGAATACAAACTTTTTTCTTATAGGCCTCCTCTTCGATGATATGGGCTCCCAAAGAGCTGCAGTTTTTTACACATAATAGTTGAAACACCAGGTATATTTCAATTTTTTTTAAATATGATATATACAGGTAAGATCCTTCAAATTATTATCCAAAAAAGTGTTGTGAATTACAGCTGCAGGGACGGATTAACTGTGCCACTCATGACTCCATTTTTTTTACGTTCTCTATGATAAGAACTTTAGACAACGCTTTTTGGTATATCTTTAACTATACACTAAAAATTAAGTACTCTTTATTCATGTTGCTAATCCTAACCGTACATCATGTATTTGGCCGTATGTCGACAAAAGATACATATTTGTTCCTATCAAATGTTAAACCCTCAACCTTATGATAAAAAAATTAGATCTAAAATTAGAGTTTACCTATTTAGTTAAAAACGTCTAATTCTCTGAATTGCAATTCGACCTAGGTTCACAAAAAATGTGCGATAAAATAGGGACCAAAAACCAAGTATTGTTGCAAACGTTGCTTGGTACGAAAGAAATAAATATCCTGCATCTCAGAACATGTAAACTTTCACATCACAGACACATTGATTCTTTACTGGGATATTAGCTAGTCCGTTCCTGCAGTTGTCCTTTCCTGCAACTGTGAGTAATTCACAATACTTTCTTGGATAGTAATTTGAAGGGTCCTACCTGGTATACATTTTATTTTAAAAAAAAGATTAAATATACCTGGTAGCTCCTTGGGAGCCTATATCTCCGAAGAGGAGGACCATACGAAAAAAGTTTATATGAAGTTGTCATATCCTTTCACGTGTTTTTTTCATATCTGGGAGATTTGCTACATATTTCCGGGCACCCTGAATGTTAATTATATGTTGTAAATGATATGGTTGTATATAGTTTATAAATACACCCAACAAATTCGTAGAAATTGTAAAGGTGAAAAAGAGAGGTTTTGAAAACAACAAGCAAAGCGGTTGTTCAATTACTTCTGGTTTCTACTAAATATATATATATATATATATATATATATATATATATATATATATATATATATATATATATATATATATATATATATATACGAGGATGGTTCGATAAGTTCTCGGCCTGAAACAGAGAGGGCGCTAGTAGAATCAAATAACTATAATATTTTGTAAGCATGAACCTTGAGATGACATCCTGGAAAGTTTCAGATGTTTGCGTTCAGTTGCGTGTTTGAGGCGATCGAGTGAAGACATAAGGTCGATATTTTATGAAAGATGGATAAAATTGAAGTTCTAACCGTTATAAAGCACTTTGTTTTAAAGGGCTTAACTCTCACGGATATTAAAAATGAGTGAAAATTTACTTTAAAGAATTCTTCTCATTCGTTTTCCATAGTAAAAAAATGGGCTGCTGAATTTAATCGTAGTCGTACATCAAATCAAGATGATGAGCGCTCGGGACCCCCAAAAACAACTGACGAAATTATTACAAAAATTCACAATGTCATCCTTCACGACCGCCGACTGAAAAGACGAGAGCTTGCTGGTATAGCAAACATCTCGATAGATCATGTCCACTACATTTTACGTGATGTTCTTGGCATGAAAAAGCTTTTTGCGCGATGGGTGCCGCGTTTGTTAATTGTCGACCAAAAACGCCTTCGAATGAACACTTCTTAAGAGTGTTCAGACGCAATCCTGCTGAGTTTCTTCGACGTTTTATAACTGTAGATGAAACATGGATTCACTATTACACGCCAGAGACAAAGTAGCGGTCTAAACAGTAGGTGGGGCAGTTGAAAGTGCGCCAGAAAAAGCAAAAACGGTTCTGTCTGCAGCCATGGCAACAGTTTTTTGGGATTCACATGGCGTGGTGCTTATAGACTATTTAGAATAAGGCAGGACCATCACCGGGGCTGTGTGTTGTCGCCAACGTTGTTCAATCTCTACTCGGAAGAAATAATTAAGAAAGCCCTGGAGAACGAATCAGCCGGTGTAAAGATCAACGGTCATCCTATTTGTAATATACGATACGCTGATGACACGGTACTCATGGCAGAAAGTATCGAAGATCTCCAGAGACTATTAGATAAAGTAATAGAAACAAGCGAGGAATTTGGTTTGTCACTGAATACAAAGAAAACTAAATTCATGATAATTACGAAGAAACATATCGACAATATCAACCTATATGGAAACAACGAGCGAATAGAACGAGCACGAAACTACAACTATCTAGGAGTAAATATTAACGAGTCAAATGAATATACACGGGAAATAAGAATAAGAATAGAGAAAGCCCGAAGTGCGTTTAACAATATGAAACAAATATTTTGTAGCCGAAATCTAAGCTTAAAATTGAAAGTGCGATTGCTTAAGTGTTATGTTTTTTCGGTCTTGTTGTATGGTGTGGAGGCGTGGACGCTGAACAAACAGTGTATGAATAAATTGGAAGCATTTGAGATGTGGGCGTATCGTAGAATCTTGAAAATCTCCTGGAAGGATAGAACAACTAATCAAGAAGTACTTGACAGGATGAACAAACAAAAAGAGGTAACACTGACTGTTAAAATAAGAAAGCTTCAGTACTTGGGCCATATTACAAGAGGCAATAAATACCAATTGCTCCAATTGATTATGCAGGGGAAGATTCAGGGCAGGCGCAGCATCGGGAGGAGAAGGATGTCTTGGCTGAGGAACCTCAGAGAATGGTTTTCTTGCAGTTCTGTTCAACTGTTCCGGGCGGCAGCTTCTAGGGTTAGAATTGCCATGATCATAGCCAACCTTCGCAGCGGAGATGGCACTTGAAGAAGAAGAAGATCACCGGGGAGTATTACGCTTCACTACTGGACCATTTGCAGCATGTGATTAAGGCTAGACGTCCACATCTTGCCAAAAAAAGTACTCTTTCATCGGGATAACGCGCCTCACTCAAATTTGTGGTTGTTGCTACAAAACTCCATGACCTACGTTTCGAAGTGCTTCCACATGCACTATATTTACCGAATCTGGCTCCCAGCGATTACTTTCTTTTCCCAAACTTGAAAAAATGGTTCGCCGGACGAAAATTCCCTTCAAATAACGAGGTCAGAGCAACGCCAACCTCTTATTTTACAGAGTTGGACAAATCGCATTATACTACGGGTATTAAGATGTTAGAACATCGTTGGTCTAAATGTATTGAAGTACAAGGGGACTGTGTTCAAAAATAAATAAATAAATAAATAAAACATTTTCAGAAATCAGCTGCAAATTATATTGTTTCATCATCTGCCCTTTAAATAGATCCCGTAAGAGATTTTTCTCTTCAGATTGCATGAAATTCCTCAGTTTGTGTCGGACTTTTTGTGTAGTTGTATATAAGTTGCTTAAGGGATTCACTTTTCTTAGTGTAAGGTGTACTTGCCTACCCTGTACTGACGAGCACCAATGAGCTCGAAACCGGTTTACAGATGGCGGTACACTACCTATGAGGAAAACTTCCACCTTGTACTATTATCCATTTTAATTATTATATTTTGGTGTACTGTTTTTTACTAATTTTTTAAATATTTTTTATTCTTTAAAGTCGGTAATCACGGCTTTTGGGTATACTCTGCACTTGGCTTCAACATCACGATTTTGACGCAGCACCCTATATGTATATATATATATATATATATATATATATATATATATATATATATACATTATTAATTAATTTTTATGAAGTTTCAGGAAAAGATTAGACTTAAACTCGTCAAATACCTGTTATAATTTTTTAGAAACATTATAGCCTCGTTTTTAAATGAAAAATAGATGCATTTTCTATATGGTTTTGAGAGTTTATTCTATTTTTTTTTTATGATAATAGGCTAGCGAACGGTAGTTTTGCATCGGTGAGCCAATGGCGTGGTATACGGAATACTTGTACAAGGGCGCCACTCAATTCTTAGTAGGATTTGTTCCTTTTTTGAGTAAAACCACTGGATTGAGAAGAGCGGTTTAATGGTATTCACTACTAGTATGAAAATGAAATAAACCGGGACTAACTTTGATCAATTCTATTAAGTAAATCGTTACAACATAATTTGCATTATCTGAAAATGAAATTTTAAATGAAACTTTTATATATCAAATTTTTCATCAGTGATATCGTAATAGTGTTATATAAATAGAAAATAATTTTTAATTATTAAGCACAATGTTTTTAAAATTATAGCCTAAATACACATTGGTTTAACAGGGCAACAAAACATCATGTGATCTATTTGGTTAACCATCATGGATTAGTGTAGCTAAAGTACAAAGGCGAATTACGGTAAAACTTGTTTTTCATGCAATGTTGGATAAACAGCCGACGTTACTGCATTATGTACTGGCTGGTCCGTTTAGGCTCGGAATGCCCGGAATTTTGTGGGATCAACTTGATGTTTATTATTTCGGTATGTTAATGTAACCTTTGACATCGTACGTAGATTTAGTAAAGATATAAAATTTATGTTTAAATTATTACCCATAAAATCGAGAACTTAACTATTCCTTTCTGATTAAGTTTCTATAGTATTATTTTATTGTATTCTCTAGATATCCAGTCCAATACGTTTGTAATTAATACCTTTATTTATAATTTACGATGAGCTTTGAATAAGTTCAATGCAAAAGTCCGTACTCCTCTTAGATTTCTTCATATATCCCTTTTATACAGTACTCCAAGTAATTGTAAGTCCAAAATGACGATAATCAGCAAATAAATAAATACACATAAAAAACCGACTATTGTATTCAAAAAAAGTATCAGATCGACAAGAAAGTAATTTCGGTTTTGTGGTGTGATAAAAACTCATTTTTTTGTCTTGCCTTCCTTGTTAATGACTTTGTTGTGAAGCAATTCGCAGCTCGTTCCACGGACAAGTGCTTAGCTAGAGCCAGCTCTATCATTCTGGATAGGTTAGCAGACTCTGGTTTGTGGGCACTAATCCTGGAGATTCTCGGATAATCGGGTATGCACCCCCGAAAACGTAAGCATATGAAATGCATACTGAGGTTATGAGATATCCTTTGCCTGGTAAAGATTATTGCACATAATCGGTTTCTGTCAGTCTTGGCACTTCCGTGCCACGCTCGTTCCGCAGCTAGCATGGCTCCCCATGCTTCCCCAGCCCAAAAGTAAAACGTAACGCAAACACGGATTGTAGGAATCATCGTTCATTTTCCTTGGACTCCGCGAAACCGCTCTCAGCAGCTCAGTGGAGTTTCCTTTCCATATTCACACCCCACACATATTGTCTAGACTTTTACGGGACGCACACGGTGTGGATGTGAACAACATGAATATCGGAAACAAAATCTTCATTTTTTTTATTTAAAGAATAAACTTTAATCAATTATACAGGAAAATACGTCTACAACGTTTGACGACAACTTAGTTATCGGATATACTGCCTCGTTTAGGCCTTCGATCATACTCTAGATTTAAACAATAATAGATTTGTTTGAAGGCTGTTTATGGTCGGTGGGGGAGACGCTTTTTTGATGTTTGACAGACATAAACATGTTTACTTATCCTTTCCTTCAGTTTAATTGCTTGTCGAGACTTTTTTCGGTGTTTTTAGGTATTAGAAATTACTATAAATGTGACGTTTACAATTAATATTAACAAAAAAAGGATTTAAAAACTTATTTTTATTGGTAAGTATTGTTTACTTATTGAAAATAACAATAATAATAATTTAGGCAACCATATATTCATATTAGAATTGACGTACCGATTTTCAAATGATAGTCGCTTAAATAATGCAATTAGAAAAGGATAAAATCGGTATGTGTGTACCAAGAAATTAAATGTCGACTGTTTATCAACACTTTTTCAAATATAAATAAAAATATTATTACGTTATTCAGCGTTCAAACAACCAGGCCCTAGTTTTGATGTTATGCTAATTCTACAGGGGTATGTTCGAAGGTTTAGGCGGTAGAAGACGTCAAACTTTTAAGAAAATATAGATTTTTTCAATTTTCTTGAAAAGGTGAAAATTGAATTTAATTATTTTTGGTGTGTGGTCTAACACTAGAATATGATGTTTTCTAGTTGTATAGCAACCGGCTATAAAATAGTGTAAGTGTTATAAAAGTAACGTCACTTGTAAACATCGCTTATGATTATTTATGTCAATAACGTTATGACAACCTAAATATTAGTATCGAATACCCGCATGTATTTGGAAGTTTTTTTACTTCTTGAAAAACTTATTGGATGAGCAGTTTTGCCAGGGAAAACATATATTCAATTACATGTGTACGCCAATTTGCTGTAATAATAAATCAACTTTTACAAGAAATGTTGGACGTATTTTACAAAGGTTTAAAAAACTCACTAAAAGAAAAAACTAAGCAGATATGCAAAATTGCCACCATTTTGCTGAATACACTTATTAACACTTTTAAGAATATGAATTTGGACTTTATCTAATATCTCAGGATTATTAAAAAAAATTGCCATCGTTTAAAACGTGCATCAATAATTCTTCCCGGATGTTCATAGGACTCCTGTATATGCCCCGTAAAAAGAAATCCCTCATATTTAACTCTGGAGAATGTGGTGACCATCTTACTGGTGCTTCATTGCGTCTTCCAATCCATCGGTTGGGATATTAGTCGTGTAAATATCGCCGAACAGCAATGGACGGGTGGGGCACCATCATGCATATACCATGGTTCTCGCCAAAGTAAAATAAATTTTCCAGAAGAATACGTTTTCCAGAAAAAGTAGATAAATATTTCCATTTATCCTTTCTGGAGTCACAACAGGACCAATATGGGAGCGATCAAACATTTATTTTAAAGTTATGCTGATAATTTGCAACTTTAAGTTTTGGATTTTTATTCGCATAAACATGTCCGTTGTGCTGGATTGGTGACTCCAGATCTTTTAAAACACGCCTCGTCAGTAAACAAAATTTTTCCACTATAATTTGGATCACAGATCCTTTGTTTCGAATAAATTCACAAAATGTGTGTGGATCAATTGGAAAAAGTTTCGGAACCTTTTGGACGTAATATGAATATAATACCTAGCTTTCAAAGCGACAGATCCTAACGCTTTCTTCTTCAACTCTTTCTAAAATTTCTTTTTCTTTTTTACTGTTTGAAATTGTTCGAATACGACCCCTACCTTCAAATTTTTTTTTAAAGTGGCTGTTTCTCTGAGTGGACGCTCAATATTGGCGAATTTTTGATGACTTGTGTAAACCCTTATACTTCGAGGTCTATTTCCTTCACAAAACCCATACAATAGGAGCATATCAACCTTCTCGGAGTGCGTAAATTTGTCCTTGTTTAGGAGTAAAATAGGCTTAGAAATTTAGACTGTTGATCTTACCTTAGTTGACTTCCTAGACAGTTACGAATTTTGTCAATAGTCAAATTATTAAATACGATTGCAACAAAGTCATTCGAAAAATTATTGTTACATGTTTTTTTCCTATAATAGTTAATTGGTGTATGCATGTAATTGTAAATATTTTTTCCTGGCGAAACTACTCATCCAACGAAAATTTCTCAACATGTAAAAAAGGTTCGAAATATTTACGATTATTCCATAGAAATATCTATGTTGCCATTACGTTGATGACATAAAAAAATCAGAAGCCATGTTTACAAGTTTTAAAACACTTACACTACCTTATAGCTGGTCGCTATACCATTAGAAAAGGTCATATTATAGTTTTAAACCATACACCAAAAATCATTAAATTCAGTTACCACGTTTTCAAGAAATCATTATTTTCTTAAAGCTTTGATGCCTTCTGTCACATAAACGAAGCAGTATCAGATATAACTAAGTTCTTTTAAATCATGTTTTAATGTCATGAATCTGTCATTAAACGTTGTACACCTATTTTTCGAACACTCTGAATACTTTCCACTTTCTTTAATTACCTTTTGCCATCTTTTTTACAGCTTCGTGGTTCCGAGATCATAGACATTTTGGTTTTTAACAGCAAAAAACTGAAGTCAGTGCGATTTTGGGTCATCATCATTTGTGAAAGTTTTATCGTTCAAAGAGTTTTGTGAACTTCGAAATAAATGATAATCGGATAATGTCAAGGTCAAGCCTGTATGTGAAATGCTACATCACTTCCCAACCTAGTTTCGTAATTTACCACAAGTTGTTAAAGATAAGTGAGGCATTGCATTATCGTGATGGCACACAATTGCGATTTTCCAATTCTGACCGCTTTTCTTTCATTCCTTCATCTAGTTTCATTAATTGTTGACAGTAAGCATCTAAATCAACCGTCCGGCCTTTTTGGAAATAACTCAAAATATAAAACGCTTTTGTAATCTCACCAAATTGACAGCATGACCTTTTTTGCATATAATTCACCTTTAGATATTATTTGAGCTTGTTCATCATGCTTGAACCATGATCGTTTTCGAATGCTATTACTGTGGATGACTCATTTTTCATCATCAATGATTCTTTTCAAAAAAGATTTGGTTCCGTTGTGTGTGAGATGCAAATGAGAAATATTGATTCGTTGTGTTAAGTTAATCTCTTTTAATTCATGCAGAACCCAAATGTCGTGCTTTTAGCGAGTTCAAGACATTTTAAGTGATTTCCAGTTATTGCATGCAATAGATTTAACCTCTTTGTAATCTCAAACAGTTATATGAAGATTCTCTTCACTTATGGCTTTGATTTTGGTCATCATCAGTTTGAGTTGGTCACCTTTGAGTGAAAAATCTCCAAAACCGAGTTTTTTTTTTAAATCAATTCAAATACGTGCATTTTGTTATGCAATCAATCCCATAAACATGACATTCTCTTTGTGAGCCTCAACAGTTTTCTTTTCTTTATGGCAGTAAAAAAGTAAAATATGCCGAAAGTGATCGTTCTTGCTCTCCATGTTAAAACAACAGCTACAAATAAAATTGCGATCATTTTGCTTCTAAAGTATCGTAAATGTTTCTGATATCAAATATCAAAAGAGAAAACCATAACACTGACAAAATTCCTTCAAAACAATTGCATCGTTCGGTACGTGTGACTATCAAAAATAATTTCTGGCCAACCTTTTATGTTTAAATTTGTCTGGAAAACTGGTATTCCTACTTGAAACAATATATTTTCCCATATTATTTTAATATTGATTTTAACCTTATTTTAAATTCAGATTCATTTTTGAGTTGTAAATGTTTGTTGGATCTCTAAGATATTAATTAAAGAAACAAGATTGTGATACTATTTATAGGTTTTTATCAATGGTAAAATGGTGTATGCGAATTCCATGGTGATAAAATTTTACTAAACAGTGTTTGTGTAGAACGTTGTGAACGTATTTACTAAGTTACCAAATTATTAGAGCATCAAAAACTTTTTCAATAGCTTTCAAAGTACTAAAAATTCTTTAGATACAAGTTTCGAATATATTATTTTGAAAAACATATATCCATAAAATATTCACTAAAAAAACGTTTTTATATTCCCCGTAAAAATCCCGTTCCTTAACGTAGCACTTCAAACACCCATTTAACACGCCCTATTTGTCAAATAAATCCACCTTTTCCCGGCAAATGTGTTTGTTTTTAATAAAGGCCCGTTTTCGCAAAACAACGGATCCCCAGGGAGAAACTAACTTACGTGCGGCTCATTCGGTTCTTCCCCGAGCCAATCTCAGTAAAATAAACCGCTAATAAAATTCCATTGTTATCGTTCAAAACCATATCAATCACATATTGGTTTTTCAATACATCATTTATTATGCCCCAGGAATCTTGGAGTGAATATTTTACCGCGCTTTAGCCATAGGTATGGAAATTCAGGCTGTTCGCTTGCCGATCAGGTCTTTTTATTCTACCTGATTCTCCAGAATTTTCGCGCGTTATTAAACTAGGCAAATATTACACCGCCTTTGTGTTATTTACCGAGGGTTGAAACTATTTGTGAATACGTTTGAATACAAAAGGCTTTTTAGAAACGAACACATGCTCGAAGAAAACTATAATATTGCTTAAATATTGGTCCCTTTTGAGTTGCTAACAATAAATTCTCTATGCACAGCAAAGGCGGCAACAATAACGTTTCACAGGGAATTAATATTTAACAATAAAATATTGCCAAACTAAACCAGCTCACGGTCATTAGAATTGAAGCTTTCTCACGTCCATAGTCTTATATAGAATTCTCGTATAAAATAGATATCATGGTTATTCATGTTATAGGTTTTTTTGGCATAATTCTTTTTCTGAGTAAAGAATGATTCATGGCACATTTTTTTATTTCCGTGTTCATAGTATGCTAGTTTTAATATCCTTTTTGATTATATGATGAGACATCTTATCATATAGGAATACGCAAACCATTAACTAATCTTTCTAATGTTTGTTGATAAAGGTGATAATTTTCACGTAAAAATATTAGATCAAAAAACAAAGAAGATGCTGAACAAAACGTGATACACCATCGAAAGGAATAGTAATCCGGTAATACAGATACATAGGTATTGGTGTGAAAAAGCAGCGCAGCAAAGTTGCCGAACCGAATTCAAAAAATAATAATTAACCAATCCAATTTCATCCGGTACGGTGACATTGTTGAATTTTATTAGGAGGCGAAGCAAATTTTTTAAATTCAATTTTGAAAACTAGTCATGTTTCAATAAATCAAATTCATAATTGGTGACTTACGTTAAATTTTGGTGTATCGATTCTTACAGATGCTTTTTACTATTTTGTTGTTTTAACATAAGCTTTTGAAGATTACACAAGGAAACAAATTTTGAACTTTTTCCGACAACATAGAAAATACCATATGTTTCGGATTATATCTATCTCACATTCCGAGAAGCTAATAATGAATTTGTTGTAACAGACCCTGATTTCGTGACACTACAAAAATTGAGAAAATAAGCAGAAAATTTCAGTATAAAAATAAATATATCTTTTAAACATCCTGGATTCTAGCAAAAAATTTTTAATTACTGCAATCTTATAGAACATTTTTTACCTACGAGGGCGGTCCGATAAGTACTTAGCCTTACCGCCCGATGGCGCCACTATCGCAAGAGAAATTTACTATCGTGTAGTACATTCTCGTAGACGGCTACTGTCAAAATTTCAGCTGAATCGGACTTGCAGTTTTGTTTTGACCGCGTGTGGAAGTGGGCGTGACCGCGGATTTTAAAAAAATGGAAAAAGAGCAATATCGGTCGGTGATTCGATTCTTGTTTTTGGAAGGAAAATCGCACAGCGAAATCAAAGAGCGCTTTGATGCGGTGTACGGAAACTTTTCTCTTTCGATGGTGACCGTCAAAAATTAGTTTACCGAGTTTCAACGGGGTCGCACGTCGGTTTTTGATGAGCCACGTCCAGGTGCTCCGAAAACGGTAACCACGGAGGATCACGTGACAAAAATCTCACGATCTCCTATTGGCAGATCGCCGATTGAAGGTGCGCGAGATAACTGAGACAGCAGGCGTCTCAAAAGACCGCGTGGGTCATATCCTGCATGAAATTTTGGGTATGAGAAAGCTGTCGGCGTGATGGGTGCCGCGTTTGCTCGCTCCGGACAACAAGCGCAACCGTGAGACCACTTCAGAGCAGTGTTTGACGCTGTTTAAGCGCAATCCGAAGGAGTTTCTGCGTCGTTTCAGGACCGTCGACGAGAGATGGGTACACACCAGAGACCAAGGAACAGTGGACTGCACCCGGCGAACGTGCTCCGAAGAAGGCGAAGACTGTCCTATCGGCTGAAAAGGTGATGGCCTCCGTTTTTGGGATTCACACGGTGTGGTTTACATCGACTACCTGGAGAAGAGCAAAACGATCACAGGGCTCTACTATGCCGAATTGTAGAAAAAACTTCCCCATTTGGCCAAGAAAAAAGTGTTCTTCCACCATGACAACGCATCGGCTCACACCTCCGCCTAGTTTGCAGACCTCCAGAAAACGTATTTTTCAAACGGGTTAAAGAAGTTGGAGCATCGCTGGGTCAAGTGTATCGAGCTAAAAGGAGACTTTACTTATTGGACCGCCTTCGTAATTAAAGAACATCCTTATTGCATCCTATGCTATGGTACGAATTCCTTTTTTAAGAACCTACAAAGTGGCTTATCATAGCTGGATCTCATCGTGCCTGGTGCCTAATTTCTGTTGTTCTGACATCTTGATGAAGCATCTCTCCTTGTTCATTACTGACTGCATTAAGGTTACCATGAAATATTTCTCGAGGAGAATATAGAAAATGGATTTTAAGTGAGATTCTGCATTCTTAGTCTTGATATGAGTGAAACATTTTTTGTATCAATACTTCATAGTTTTCTGCTTTGTTATTGCACAGAAAGCCTTTGACGACTGCAACGAAACAGTTCCAAACTTTTAGTTCTTTTTCGTTTAATTTTTGAACAAAAATACTGTCTTTAATACATTTTCCTCTCTCAGGACCTTTAAAAATTCTTTCAAACTAGCATCGCTAAGTTGACTGAAAATATTGTGCAAATATTTGAACTTTCGCTGTTCTTATCCATGGCTTTGAATTAATTTTTTATTAGCTCCATCATAATATACAAAGGAGGTAATATAACATTTTTGGGATCAACAACAGACGGCTTGCCTTCCCGATTGATACGAATTTTTTGCCCAATCCAATAAACACAAAAACAACAATATTTTGTAAATCCACCCCGTAATCCAACCACTATGGCAATTATTTTGAGGTCTCCACAAATTGCCCAGTTGTATTTCTTGTAATTAATTGACTTCAAAATTGAGTCAATTCTATTGTTTCTTTCATTACTACATAATGAGGTATTGAAATAGATGATATTTTGCTATCATTGTGTCAAAGGACCGCTTTTAAACTGCATTTTGATGAATTGATAAGAAGTCGCCATTCAGATGGATTATGATTTATATCTAACTCATTCAGAATACCCGTAACATCGTGATACATCCATAAAGATTCTTTAATTGTAAAATAAGCTTTAAAGGACTCGTTAAGCTTTCTAAAGGATGCTACAGTCACCTCACATCCGAACAGATTCTCTAGGCTGGAGGATAGACGTAAGTCTTAAGCCAAAACCTTCATTTTACTGTGGTTTATTTGATGGGGTTGAAAGCTCTCACCACAATATTGGAACTACAAAGGGCAGTTTATTTTTTTTTACCATTCATTCATTTCAAAAGTTGGATATAACAAGTAATACAACATACATATATTAGGTGTACGAGGCTTTTCCATATCTCCGATTTCAAATCAAAAATACAAGCAGTACGATTAGTTCAGGAGCCATATTTAAACTAAACAAACGCCTATATAATCCTTTGAAATGGAACAATAGAAAAATACTTCATTAATACGTAAGATTTTAGAATATCTGATCAAAGATTTATTATTTTTCTTCTTCTTCTTCTTCTTCTTCTTCTTCTTCTTCTTCTTCTTGTTCAAGTGTTGTGTCCTTTGCAGAATGTAGGTTACCTTTCGCACATATCTATGCTACTTGGCAACAATAAAATTCAACATTATAATATCTACCACTCGCATCGATATTTTGCGCACTTGTGTATTACTTAATAATTATCCAGAATAGTCTAAATATATTACTTATCAATAAGTTTCTTTTTGGGTAAATAAGACATGTTAATTTTCCTTGTCTCTGAAGAAAAAATTACCCCGCCAATGCATTAGGAAAAATTCATGTATCAGTATAAAACCAACGATTACAACCAGACTTCTACATTAGGGTCGATTATTAAAACATGCTTTCCAGCACTTTGCCAGAAAATATCCCTAATTTGGCTGTTGGTCACGTTCTTACGAAATATGAGCGCTGACCAGCTATATGGATTCCATAGAGCTGGGTTATTGAAAATAAAGCCCTCAAAATGTATGTTAGGGAAAGAAAAAGCACGATTAAATGTTTCTAAAATGTGTTACAATTTAGGACTGTAAAATAAATTAAGTTTAAGGAAAACTTCACAGACATTTCACGGATTGCGATCTTATTTCAGCGTTATATGAATAAAAAGGATTTTTCGTGCTTTTTTTGTAAGGTAAGACATGGCCTTAGTAATAAATTCTTATATGTGTTGTTTCATTATTCCTGTAGACAAACAAGTTTAGCGATTTCTACAATTAGGGAACCTCTGATGACACGTTTTGTATCTGAAAAGATAAGTTTTTAAACTATCATCAGGAGTAATGTATTAAAAGGCATGTTATCGATTTCTGGAGCCATTTATATAATGAAAGATCAGGGAATCCAGAAATTATGATCTATAGATTGTACTGATTTAGATAACAAGAAAAGTTCACACCTTCTATGTCAGTCACTCTAGATGGTTATTTTTTGGATATACAAGGTTCCTATTTTTGAGTGCGACTAATAACGATACTAGCATTATTTTAGGGGAATTCACTGAATATTTTGATGGAATCAGAACTTTGATTTTGGTATCAACCTAATGATATTTTTAACCTAGATTCTCGATATTGGGATGCTATATCATATTTGGGAAGGCTTAGTATTAACTCAAAAATACATCGGACCTAATCAGAACCGATACATATGCTTGCCTGTGAAGAGTTTCACTACGCATTTTCTTAAAGGATAAATCAAATCTCATTCCTTGTGTAGTTTTAGTGCCTAATTATTATAACTAATTAAAGTAGTGCGAAAAATATTTTAAAATTATATACTTGTGTCGGGCATTTAGACATCGACGACAGATTTAAAGGTTAGAAATTTTTTTACGGCTAGGTTTAGTTTTTTAATAAAAATAATACATATTTACCGATAATAAATTATAAAACAATAATTAATAGCATTTATATACAGCAATCTTCTGTTTTAAATTCATTTGAATGGTCAAAATTTCTCAAAAACCCAATGTAAATATAACTCTGAACGATGACTGTCGATAAAATAATATTTTTATTGAAGTCAAAAGAAAGTCTGTATTCATAGAACGAAATGACTTATTTGTTTCGGTTGTCTCTTTCTATCTGGCTCTTCCCATAATATCATTTTCTGCAACATATGGCTTGGATTAGAAGAATAATATTTTGTTTTCTGTCCTGTCAAAACTGTATTTGATATATTCGTAGATTGATGACGCATAAGTGTGCTCTTACTGGAACAAATGTATTATACAACTCACTTACGCACATACGCCATGCACTTGTCAAATGGTTCTATCATAAAAGCTGGTTATTTTAGAACCTCGAGCCCGTTGAGACTTTTGATCGACGTAAATAAACTACTGATTCCCGAAGTTTGGGCCACTTTGACAGAAAAAATTTTTCCTTCTTTTATAAAAGAGTTAATTTTTCGCAGGTTCTAGATTATTTTTTCACTACTAGTACGCTAGTCGAGTAGGTGGAGTGGAAAGGAGTTTTAATTTCAGGATAAATTAATCGGGAATTATGCCAAGAATGATATTTAGCATATGTGTCAGTCTAAAAAATTATTTGTGTTAATATAAGTTGGTCTGGTTGTTATTTTATGTTTACCTTTTTTTCAAAGAAAAAATGGTGTCGTGTTTTGTTAGATTGTTATTATTTTCTAGAATTTAATTGTACATAGTCCATAGGTAAAAATTAGTGTTGATTTTGACGTAAATTCCGAGATGGATGAAAAAATAGGTTTGTGCCAAGAAGGGGGGGGGGGAGTCAAAGTTGGCATAACAGGTCTCTTGAATGTACAACCAATGTTGTGGAACCTAACATCTTACCACAGCTTTCCGGCAAAACAGGACTTAAATAGAGGTCCAAATTTGTGGAAAGTACAAGGATGTCTGGGAAAGATACCGGTGGATCCCACTGATGAGTCCACCACCGGTATCGGGACAAAACATCCATACATTTACTACGGTGGTCGAAAATAGATCGCTAGCTATATGTCCTTACCACCAGGGGCATTGCTAAGTGCGACATGACGCCCGAGAAGGGACGGCGGTAGACGAGGGTCTTAACCGCCGTTGGCTTTGATTAAGGCTGACCCGGCCATTGGAAGACCACCGAGGATGTCCGTTCCACTTCCTTTTCAGGCCTGTGCTTTCTAACTGCTTGGACTGTCCGACAGTTAAAGCCGGAAAACCTTAGGGGGGCATGTTGTGGAACCTAACATCTTACCACAGCTTTCCGGCAAAATTGGACTTAAATAGAGGTCCAAGTTTGTGGAAAGTACAAGGATCGGCCATTTTTCGCATATTAATTATTTGTTGCAAAATTAACTTTTTTTGCACTTTTTTAATTTTAAAGGGAACTCCTCGTGATTTTGAACAAAATGTTATTTTATAATAAATCGGATAATTTCTTGCTGAGATATTGCTAATTGTTTATCCCAAGACGCAAAATATTGATTGCTATAACTTTTTTTTTGGTTGAACATTTTGACCTTCAGAAAGACTCAATCCTTTCGTGAAAGCATAAATTTTCATATCTTGTTTGGGGTAAATGAAAAAATTTATTTTCAACCCCTTAAATATCGTTCTGAAAAAAGGGGGTGTGCTATATTCATATTTTTTCAAACCACCCCAAAGTAAAAAAAAAAACACACTAAAATCGGTCCAATCGTTGCTGAAATACAGCGAATTTTTCCGAGCGCTACTGATTCGAAGCTGCGAGTTCAGTTTTTTCGCGCGCGTGAGAGCTCTATTTCTTTATAAAAAAACACCCCTATTTTTAAAGCGATATTTAAGGGGTTGATAATTAATTTTCTCATTTGCCCCTAACAAGAGATGAAACTTTAGGCCTTCAAGAAGCATTGAATTTTTGTGAAGGTCCTAATATTTACTAAAAAAAGTTATAGCAATCAACATTTTTCGTCTTGGAATAAACAATTAGTAATATCTCAGCAACAAATTATCCTATTTACTATTATAAAACACCATTTTGTTCCTCTTTAAATGCAGAAAAAAAAATATTGCAATAAATAATTGATATGAAAAAAATGATCATTTGGTGGTTTTCTTGACTTTTTTTCAATAACAAATTAACAAAAATGATCACTCAAATTGTAGGTTTTAAAATCTGTACAACTTTTATTTGAAACTTTTTTTCTAAAATGTGTTCCTTGGCTTGTCGATTTAAAAAAACTATTTTTAGCTAACTTTGGCCCCGCCCCCTCCCTCTTGGCATCAACCTACTTTTTGCTGTTACATTTTATGTACGGTTTGTTCTTACATTGCCTCAACACCTCTGGGTAGGTCTCATCCATCTCGGGATTTACGTCACTATGGTTTGGACTAACAATAGTTCTGTGAAAACTGCAAACGTGTCAATTGATCGTGTTGTATTTTTTAATCTGTAAAATTTTTTAATTCTCTTATAAAAATGCTTTTTATTTCTTCCTTTGTAAACTGGAATCAGTAAATTATTCTTAAATCGTCCAAAAATATTCCTTTTTGTTTTTATTGATTTTCTAAAGAAATGTATTTGATACCAAACTAAAAATCTGTTATATTCATATTTGTTGTTTACAATTACATTTAAATTAACTCCTTGTGTCAAATATTAATATATTAAATAACCCTAATAACACATGATTAAAGTGTCCTCTGTTGTTTATTCATATATAAATTACCAACAAAATACAAATAATATGTTTCGGACAAGCAAATTCTCACACAAAATTATGTTTGCTGTTTATACGTACTCGACATTTACAACAAAAGTTAGATAATCCGCTCGAAACACGTTAGCCAAACTATAAACCGACTTCATAATAATGTTTTCCAACACTGCTTTCTTGTGTCCTATCTTATTACCACATCCTAAACGGTAATTGTATTAAAATGAAATTACTGAAACATGGATTATACAGTAGAACTTTTACACGGGATTAAACCAAATTATTTTACGGAAAGTTTGCTTATTTGATGCTGTTGGGTAGGGAAAAGTTACCGAAAGACATCTGCTGTAAATACCGCGAATTTGGACGTATTAAAGTTACATAAAGTCAAGGGAATATACTGAAATGCAAATTGCTGTGTTAATTCTACTTGAACAAATCCTGCCTAGAAAGGAACGAGGGCATGTTGCCTGCTCTCCTATTATCTTATTAGTATTCCACAACCGAATCCTTCTGTTTCTATATGCAACGACATGAACTCTGAGCACTTTCTTTCCTTGATGGTCTTTGATGTCTAATAAAGAAGGAAGAGTTTATAATTTAGGCCTTTCAAGTACCTAGTTTAATTAACATATTATCAAAATAAGAGAGGGCCTTGCACTTGTTTTTATATAGGTTAACGGCTGTTGAATAATTTATTATAAATTACTTATAATCAGTGTACACAGTAAAAAATTTTTTACGTAAAATTACCATAATTTTCATTGGTAATATATTGCCTTGTCTATCTAGGTAAAAAATTACTTGCATTTCAATGATAAAAAATATTCATGAATCACTAAGTAATTTTCGTATTTATATCATGTAATTTTTGTTGTTTTTCCGAGTTGATTTACTTGTTGTTAGATGCAGTGTAACAAACACATCATGTAAAAATACGTATTCCACCATGTCAGATTACGTAAAAATACGTATTCCACCATTTGAGATTACGTGAAAATGCATTATAATATATGTTAGAAAATTTAAGTCATCAAGTAAAAAAAGCCCCCCACACTCTTCTTATGAAAAAGTAACCCTGATTAAACAAATTTAATTTTTAATATGATGCAAATTATATTATCCTGACTAAAAATTATCCTTGTCACAACTCGATAATTTGATGTTTTCTCAAATAATCTTTAGACGACCAATATTAAAAAATACATATTTCACAAAAAATAGATCACGGAAAAATTCAGCCTGCTTCCGTACTGATTATATGAGAAAATTCAATTTCATTTATGGTAAGCGAGAACATGAGAACTACACAGTATATTGAATTTTAACAGAAGTAACTGAAAATAGGATATAAATTACATCATATTAAGAATTGAATACGTTTGACCAGGAATACTTGACCATAAAAAATGTACAGGGCTCCTTACCTATCTGTTGTTAAAAGAATTCGTGAATTAGACATATGGATACGTCAGTAGGTAGGAATTTTCATTCATCTTCTGAATAAAACAACGAACAGTTGCTGTTAACGAAGTTTTTATTATTGTAATGATCTGTATATGAATAAAGAAATAAAAGCTGACATAATAACGATTTATTTATATTGAAACAACTAACCAATATTTCGAAAAACAAATAGGTAAATATTGTAGTTATTTTACAAGTACCAAACAAGATTGAGGCAGAACAAAAGTTAAACTTATACAGAAGGAGACATGCTATAATGAGATTATTTAAAATAAAGTTTTTTCTTTAAATTTACATATTTATTGTACATTATATATAAGAACGTGGCTTACAAAAACTTATAATTAAAAATTTATTTATAACAAAAAAAAACTTAGCAGCTCAGATTAATAATAACAGATACATTTATACATAATTTTGTACGCATAGAGTGGGGATAAATTCAATGGATAATCAGAGAGACCCAATAGTCTATTTTATTTGTGAATCATGTACTTAGCAAGTTTTGTTATTAGTAGATTTTTACTAGCTTTTAAAATATATTAAAGATTAAAGCTTTATTAACTAAACACTTCGTGCAACGCTGCTTATTATTTACTTTTAGGAATCGAGTACTTGGTCAAAAGGTTTATTTACTTCCCCCATGGCTACAACGTTTTCTTGACATTTTAGAAGTAACATTATAGTAAAAGTAAAGTACTACAAAGCATCCCCACTTATATATCTATTTTTTTGTATTACTATTTCAAACTTACAAGATCTTGGCGCATACCGATACAAAATTTTTGAATGAGATGCTTTATCTGCTTTGTTTTTTGATCTGAGCTTTGTAGTCAGTTATATATTTCTTGTAATTATACAATATATATATATATATATATATATATATATATATATATATATATATATATATATATATAGATAAACTTATATTTACAAAAAAAATATTTCAGCTTATAATAACAAAAATCTTTCTTTAAAGTAAAGCCTTCAAAAATAAATGGCGCCATTAATTTTTTAGCTTTACTTTACATATAAAAAAATCTATATATCTTTCTAGTTACATATTTTGTTAATAAAATTTATACCCTATTTTTCGAATTTCGTTTTTTAGATCTTGTTCCACTTTCAGGATGAATATTAAAAAAGTACCTTTGAGTAAATACTAATATAGAACTTATTTCGTTTGGGTATTGTAAATTAAATACACAGTAATAACAAAAAGTGGTTACAAAAGCATCAGTAAATATTAAATAGTCCTCTGCTACTATCTCCTTTTCCATGCAAATTGTTGTACTAAATTTGTAGATACAGCATCAATCTGTAATTTTACAGAACTTTTGCTATAAAAATAGTTTTAAATATTTCCATTTCAAATATGACAATTTTAACTTCATGACTTCTTAAAGAAAAAAAGATATAGGATAAATAATATTTTGGCCTTTAGTATACCAATTTAAAGACAATAAATGTTAAAAAAAATATCTCTGGTCACATTTTTGTTGTCTTAATTGTTTCGGCAACGCCAGTGGTGCACTTGGAAATAAATGTTTTTATTACTAAAAATCGTTTCAGATTTATACCTAAATGGACACTCAAATGTTTTTCTCGACTTACCTGCCAATATCCACTTATAACTAAAACATAATATACTTTATAAAAAGAAACTATTGCACCAAACGTGTTACCTATGCAGTTAGTATAAAAATAATGGCCGACTGCCACGTCTCGCTGCTGCTCTTGGGGATGAGTGGGGGAAGCGTCATTATTTTACATTATTTTACATTATTGTATATTATTTTACATTATCTTACATTATTTTACACTATTTTACATTGTTTTACATTATTTTAAATTGTTTTACATTATTTTACATTATTTTACATTATTTTATATTATTTTACACTATTGCACATTAAATTACTGTTTTTATGTAATCATACTTGAAAGCATATGTAATGGGAAAAAATACATTGTACACATAGTAAAATTTCAATAGCAGTAAAAGTATTTAGATGTAGATTTACATGCGTTTTTTACTGTGTAGTGTTAAAAAATATTAATTTCACTGGCCAATAAGATAATTACACAGGTCCAAAAAAAATGTTTGTAAAAACTTTTTAAACCAATTTGCCTCAATCGTATGTAATTTTGGGTGCTGAAACCGTATTAGGTATCAGTTTTTTTTTTTCATCACCCACAATTTTCTCACAATATGACATCGATTATATATTTCAAATAAAATTTTATAAAAAAAGTTGAACCGACTTCTAAAAGAGCGCTAAAAAGTGAAAAATAACTATAAATTTTTATATGAAATTGAAATTTTTGAAGTCGGCGTCAAACTAATGCCTGACAAAATGTGATTCGCATAAACAGATTAAAAATACTATATTTGTACTTGCTTTCTTACCATAATTTGTATGTTAATAGTTATTTATTTCATTTAGAAATAATTCGTCGCCGACTTCAAAAATTTCAGTTCATATAAAAATTTACCGCTCTTTTACAAGTCGGTTCAATTTTTGTATAAAAATATTATTTTTAGATTTTTAGTTTTGAATTCATTATGATATCCATGAATTATTTTAACTAAGTACTAATCGAGATTATCTCGCAATGACTCCGAGGTGGTAAAAAAGTACCCATTTTATCTAAAGTTGTAATTATCCTAAAATGAACCCCTAAAAATTCTATGATACTTAGAGTTCTCCAAATACCAGTGAATTTGTGTAAAACGAATATTTAGTCTGTCATAGTAAATTCACTATCTAAAATTTCAAATTAATTTCAGATTGGTAATATGGGCCCCCCAAAAACTGTCTAATATCGATATTAAAATACATTTCTTAGCCCAATATATTTTATACTGCATATTGAGTTTGTATACGCCCGAAGAACCCCGCAATATAAACTTTAGGCAAAATCGGAAAATGTAAAATTTTCAGTCCCTCATATTGTATCTTATCAACCTAATAGTTGTAAAAAATTAACTTCATATTCGTAATACACGACCCCGAAAACCCTCTAATACCAATTCTAAAAAAATGCGAATAAGGTAAGATTTTCAACCCACCATATTAGATCCGCCATATTAAATTTACAAAAAATAATTTTAACTTCTTAATCTAATCTAAATACTTCAAAGCCCCCTGGTACCAGTTTTGTATGAAACCCGGAGATTTAAAATTTCTAGATCGTTGTATTGCATCTAATATATTAGATTTTCTTAAAATAATTCTATATTCGCTATTTACATCTTCAAAAATGATTCAGTTCTACTTTTGAACAAAATCGAAAAATGTAAAATTTTTAGTCCGCTATATTAGATTCGTTATATTGGATTCGCCATATTGAATCCTGGAAAAATACTTTTAAATTCATAATTTACACCCTCGAGAACCCTCTATATCAGTTTTGGAGAAAATTGAAAAATGTAAAAATTTAAGGAATCCGCCAGAGTGAGTTTAAAAAAAATATTTTAAATTCGAAATTGACACTGACAAAAATCCCCCAATACTGATTTTAGACAAAATCGAGAGATGTAAAATCTTTAATCCGCCTTATTCATTTCTTTTTAATAATTTCAGATTTGTAATGTGCGATCCCAAAAACTCTCCCATCTCATTTTTGGAAAAAATCGATCAAAATTAATTTTTTATCCGCCATATTGAATACGCCATAATGAAATTTTTCAAAATAATTTCAGATTCGTTATGTACCACCCCGAAAACTCCTCCATACCAATTTTGGAGAAAATCGGACAAAATGGATTTTTTTCTTTCACCATATTGGATCCGCCATATTGAATTCTTAAAAAAAAACTAATTTGTTTACGTGTGACCCCAAAAACTGCCTTGTACCAGTTTTGGACAAAATCGGACAAAATTGATTTTTTTATCCGCCATATTGGATCCGCCATATTGCGAGTAAACAGTTCGATCGTAGACGCCATACAGTGAGCTTTGAAAATGGTGAATGAGATTTCACCGAAACGTCAGCTGCCTTACAGTCCTGAGAGGGACTCAGCATTTACACGGGATGCTCGAAAACCTTCGATTACATATATATATATATATATATATATATATATATATATATATATATATATATATATATATATATATACATACCTGGTGGGTCAACAATTATGTATAAAACACACTTCCATTACAGCTCTTTGGGAGTCCATTTCTCCGAAGAGGAGGTCTATACGAAAAAAGTATATATGACCTTGTAGTATTCCTCTCACTTGTTTTTTTCATATCCGGGAGATTTCCTTCAATTTCCCGGACATCCTGTATATATTTTCTAAATAACTGTAGTTATGGATATACTGCACACTTAATAGTTAGACTACACAGCTTACGTCAATTTTTATTTACAGTCCCGATTTTGTTCAGGTGGCAACCATGATTACGGAATATTGAATCGATTTTGATGTTATTGCATAATTTAATAAATTATGACTCTCCAATAAACTTTTATATTTATGGTATTATAGACAAATTAATTATATTTATGTTCCATTATCAATAAAATTATCTTTTATGTTTAGTTATATCGCACAAATTTAAAATACTTACTATATAAACATTGTCAAATATGGATTTGTTTCAAATGATTTAATGCAATTTTATTTATTTTTTATGGTTTTGTGTTTATTGCAAGAAATTGAATTAGGATAATAAATTTGATTTCCAATTTCCTAATATTGAACAGACAAGAAAGAATCGATATTTACTACGTTATTTTATTTATTTTTAAAAAATGTTAAATGAAATATATCTAACAAGTAAAAATATTTCTCAAACAGTATTTAAAGTCGATTATTTTAATTCCTTCGTAATTGGTACAAGAATAATTTGTCAGTCACTTTATTTCAACCGAATTTCTTTTTAAAACGTAACTGATAATTTTAAGTAGATCGGAATTTCAATCGTCCTAATTTTTTGGCAAGCTGTTACTGCACTGATTTTTAATTATGATTTGCATCTTAATTTGCTATCCAGTTACTGCAGCGCTATCAGTTAACATTATTATTATTATTTAGACTATATGTTATAGTTTGCAAAATTACGGCAAGCAGATAAAACAAAAGGAGAACCATTACGATGCATGTTGCCGTGCTTCTATCTGATTATAATGTTCCCAGGACCCAACGATATTATTCCTGATATATATACAGCACAAGAAAACAACCTCCTATTGAAATTTAATCCCTAAGCGGGTAACATCAACACAACATACGATTCCATGTTCTCCGATACATCTTAATTAGAATAGAGGCGCAGCGGTAGGACAAAAGCAATATAAATTATTGTGAGCTGCTGAGGCTTCATATTATTAATTTATTTATTCTAGGGACACATAAAAATTCTTATAGAGAAAACGCATTACCTTGGGTGTCATGAAAATATTTTACTATATTTAGATATGTAAGTTCTTAAATAAAAGGGATCGTTTATGCTGATATTGCAGTGTTTATGTAATCTTAAATTCGTAAAATGTGGGATAGTAATTGAAAATATAACATATTTATTAGTATAATTTTTCGCGCACAATTCGAAAGTAACCTATTTTTTGCCATTGTGACAAATTTCCCATATAAAAGTGGTGAAATGTCCCAAAAACAACGATATATTTCGCCTTTGTCCATTGTTCGATGATGATTCATCCAGAAAACAGTTGAATAGGCACATTTAAAACCTACCACGTGTGTTTAAGACTTCTTCATAAAATGCATTCGTGAAAAGTTATTTCGCTGTATACTAATATAAAAAGACCTTTTTGGACAATTTTACTTTATTTTTCATAAAAACCTAGCATTGTAGCGTAAAATAGATACAGAATTGATATTCAGCACGAAAATTTATCTTGATTTTTTTTTTAAATTGCTGCCATTGATATGTTACAAAATTTGAATATAATATGACAGCCACGTTGTCCTGTTACCAACCCAATACTATATAGGCATCCACTAAGAAAGGATTTTTTACAATTGACATGCTAAAGGCTTCATTTCATAAAATTACCAATTTCTCTTGATACTATCGAGCTACGGACTTTATTGTTATTCTAAAGGATAGTCCATAGCAATATCTAAAACTTATTTCTGAATTTTCCGATATTCCATTTTTAGAAAAATATTATAGGTACCCATTAAAAAAGGATTTTTTTGAAACTTGCTCTCTAAACTGTTGAAAAAGGGTAAATTGTTATTTCATAAAATTACTGATTTCTGTTGATCCAATAGAGATATGGACTTGATTTTTACTCTGAAAGATACGTATAACAATATCTAAAAACTAGTTTCTGGGATTTCGAAACTCCATTTTTACAAGGCTACTGTAGATTTGACTGTTTTTCTTTGAAAATTAATTTCCTCAGCAAAAAATCCCAATATGAACGTGATTTTTAACAGAATTATCTTACGAGGATGCTTCGATAAATTCTCGGCCTGAAACAGACAGAGTGCTAATGGGATCAAATAACTATAATATTTTGTAAACATTAACCTTGAGATGACGCCCTGCAAAGTTTCAGATGTTTGCGTTCAGTTGCTTGTTTGTGGCGATCGAGTGAACATATAAGGTTCGATATTTTGTGAAAGATGGATAAAATTGAAGTTCGAGGGGTTATAAAGTACTTTGTTTTAAAGGGCTTAACTCCTACGGGCATTAAAGATGAGTTAGATTCTACTTTAAAGGTTTCTTTTCCTTCGTTTTCAAGAGTAAAAAAATGGGCTGCTGAATTTAATCGTTTTCGTACATCAATTCAAGATGATGCGCGCTCGAGACGCCCAAAAACCGCCTCAACTGATGAAATTGTCACAAAAATTCACAATGTCATACTTCATGACCGCCGACTGAAAGTACGCGAGCTTGCTGGTATAGCAAACATCTCGATAGATTTTACATAATGTTCTTGGCATGAAAAAGCTTTCTGCGCGATGGGTGCCGCGTTTGTTAACAGTCGACCAAAAACGCCTTCGAATGAAGACTTTGCAAGAGTGTTTAGACTTATTCAGACACAATCCTGCCGAGTTTCTTCGACGTTTTATAACTGTAGATGAAATATGGATTCACCATTACACGCTAGAGACAAAGCAGCAGTTTAGAGAGTGGGTGGGGGCGGGTGAAAGTGCGCCAAAAAAAGCAAAAATGGTTCCATCTGCAGGAAAAATCATGGCAACAGTTTTTTGTGCGTGGTGCTTATAGACTATTTAGAACAAGGCAAGACCATCATCGGGGAGTATTATGCTTTACTACTGGACCGTTTGCTGCATGTGATTAAGGCTAAATGTCCACATCTTGCCAAAAAAGTGCTCTTTCATCAGGATAACGCGCCTGCACACAAATCTATGGTTGTTGTTGCAAAACTCCATTACTTACGTTTCGAAGTGCTTCCATATTCGCCGGATCTGGCTCCCAGCGATTACTTTCTCTTCTCAAACTTGAAAAAAATGGCTCGCTGGACGAAAATTCCCCTCAAATAACGAGGTCAGAACAGCGAAAACCGCTTATTTTGCAGAGTTGGACAAATCGCATTTTACTACGGGTATTAAAATGTTAGAACATCGTTGGTCTAAATATATTGAAGTACAAAGGGGCTATCAGGCCGAGAACTGATCGAATCATCCTCGTAAAAGTAATTTTTGTATTTTCCTGAATTCATTGTTCGAAGGCTGCAAATGTGTTATTACTGTTTTTCCGAATTACTTAAAGACTATTAAATAGATTTTGTTTAAGCATTATTAATCCGTAACAATTACTCAAAGAAAGTTCAGAGTGTATTTCAGATCATTGTCATAAGTCGAAGATTAGTATAAGCAAAAAAAAAATAAATTACTTACTTCTGCGCTATATGTATCATCCTCCCAAAAATCGTTCTTACTTCCCCATCCCCTATTTTTAGCTTAGCATGCAATTGTCGGCTAGTGCGAGTACGCACATATACAGCGTAATGAACGTATTTGCATCTCTCGAGGAAAGAGGACAATAGCCAATTGTTCATTTATTTATTTCTGATACAGTGAAAAAAAATCACCAACAAGGTAATTTCTGCATGCCAGTAGAGAATTTTTCTATATGGTTGTAGAGGCCATTATACTATAACAGTGATTTTTTAATTGAAATTGAGTAGTAACTTATTCTCAAATCTAATGCTACGTTGGCGCGATGGGAGAGGGTGTTCTTCTTTCCTCATCTCGGTAAATAATAATTTTTAAAATACTCGAAAACGGCTACGACAAAAATAACAGAAATCTATTTTTATTGGAGAATAGATTCTTTTATATTTTTTAGTTCTCGTTAAATAGCTGATTAAATGTTTAAAGCTAACTTAGGTTTTTATTAATTATAATGAATTGAATCCAATAGGGATACTGCATGGGTATAAAACCGCGCCATGTGTTCCACTTCTTGATGAGAAAATAAGTTTGTTAAGCTTATGTTAATTATTCTTTTTATGCATTTTACTTTATTAACTTTAAAAATATAGACTGTACATAATTTTATGTTTTACATTATTAACAATAACTGTACTCTGTGTATGATTAGTCGCTAACCAGTTATTCTGGAAAAATGCACAGTGAAAATTTTACTGCGAAATAACTTCTAAGATATTGGTTTCAAAAAAAAAATTTCAATTAAAAAAGATAGAACAACCTCTTCTATACCGTACAGATCCTTGTCCTTGTCCTTGTTTTAGATATTAACAAATACTACTTATCAGGGCTGGGTTGATTTTGATTTTTTTAAAAGAATTGTTTGTTATTAACTCGAGCTGTAGGCGATTTAAAAGTTGAGACCTGGTTATACACCCCTGTCCAGGATATCTGTAGTAACTACTCTTTTGGATCAAATTTATAAAATGGAAGATGATTGTCTTTTCTCTCAGGAGAATACGTAAATATGTCAAATGAATAGTGGTCAAATGTCCACAATGAATCTGTAATATATTCAACTATAATAACAGAAGATGGGCGAGCATTTCTGTATGGCACTATTGATATCTCTGGGAAGTCTCATATTTCGGAATACTCAACGGAACTTTGTTGTGTTCTAATTTCTTCATGAAATTTAAAATATCATTGCTACACTATAGTAAGAAAACGCGTTAAATTTTATGTAAATGTGCTGCAAGCGAATTTCACAATTTTTTATTAAATGCATTTAATGTAATGCATTAAATTTAATAATTTACATTAATCTAAATTACTTGATTGCATTAAATTTGATGTAATCGTACATTAAACTTAAGGTTTGATCATTACTTTTTAAGGTGACTATGTACATTAAATTGCAAAAATTGCAATTGTAAAAAATGATTGAAAAACTGGACAACGAAGCATCAAAAATAGGATTATAAATGAACTATGACAAAACAAAAGTAATGACAAATGAAACTGAAGAAATGGTTTTAACGGTCGCACAAAGGAAATTGGAGGAAGTATCATAGTATATATATATATATATATATATATATATATATATATATATATATATATATACAGGTCAAATAATAAAACTAAATAAAGAGAATCAAACTGAAGAAATAAAAAGAAGAGTTAGACTATCCTGGATATCTTTTGGTAAACTCTCATACATTCTAAAAGACAAGAAATATCCTCAGTATCTAAGAACTAGAGTGTGCAATCAAGGCATACTACCTGTCTTAACATATAGATCCCAAACATGGACATTTACCAAAGAGAATATAGTTAGAAATGTCAAAACATAAAAAGCAATAGGGAGACAAATGCTAGACGTCAGACTTATAGATAAAAAGAAGAACACATAGATACGAGACAAAACAAAAGTAATCAATGAATCGACACAAGTAGCCAAGCTTAAATGGAAATTCGCCGGTCATACTTTAACACAGAAAGACAATAGATGGAACAAAATAACCCTAGCAACACAAACGAAGAAGAGGAAGACCGCAAATGAGATAGACAGACGACTTAAAAAACGCAAGCCGGACAAAGATGGGTACAAACGGCTCAAGATAGAGAACAATGGAAAAAACAAGGAGAGGCCTATGCCCGGGGATTATTAAATATACTGCCAGTTCATAGAATTTGATATATGTCATCATATATTTAATGCACCAACTTTCAAAAAATTCTGAGAATACCAGGAAAGGGTGGAAATTTGTCCCATAGGTAGTGTACCGCCATCTGTAGACGGGTTTCCAACTCATTGGTTTCTGTCAGTACAGGACATACATGTAAACCTCACCATAAGAAAATTGAGTCCTTTAAGCAACTTATATGAGTATAATACTAAACAAAAGGTTCAATACAGGTTGGACAATGTACGTTGAATAATAATGTATCTAGTATTAGGGTATATGTGAATTAATCTTAATGTACAGAAGTTGAAATATCTTTTCAGTTACTCTATTGAAATCTAAGATCCCATTTAATCAAATTTAATGTACAACGAACTGATATTTGAATTAACTGCTTTAAATTCAAAGCAAATGTAAATTATTCACAATTTTTGATACAAAGTCATTCATGTAGTGGAATGAATATTAAATTTGTATTCAATTTAAGATTAATTATTAACAGTGAATGTAAAAATTTTCATGACAGACAACGCGGCGAATGGCTGGAGTGAGAAAAAGTATTGAAGCAAGACACAGTTTTAAAGTTGTAACCTTGCCCGGTACATCTTTTGAACTTGCTGTGCAAGAATTTAGAAATAAAAGATATTACAGAACACATCGTTTAAATAACGAGTGTTCTGCCAATTTAGTCAAACAGCAAGCATTAGTTATTTCAAGCGATGTGCGTTGGAATATTGTTGCTGACTGTTTGGAAATGTACCTCTCTCAGTGGGATATAATATCAAAAATCTCTGAGGAAAACAGAAAAGATGGATTTTGCCATATATGAAAAAATATCCAATATTGAACTTAAACGCGCAGCAAAAGAATATCTAAATATTTTAAAACCTATAGCAGAAAAAGGAAAAATTCAATTATTTGAGATGCTATGGAGCAGTGGCAATACTTACAGCATATCCTTGAAGAAGATCTAGAGTTGTCTCGATAAAAAAAACAAGCATTGCATCGTCCATATGACCAAGCATCCACCCCATCATATCATTTTGTATATGTTGGATCCTCACAAACAAACAAACAAAACTAAAAACATAATGGGGATTAAGTGGTGGATCTCACAAAATGATGAGCTCCGAAATTGCATTTGGTAGTAATAAAACAGTTTTTGTGTGCATTTACTTCTTCAGTGTCCGTGGAACGTGTGTTTAGTACATTTGATTTTGTGCATTCCGATTTAAGAAATAGATTGGTGAAAAATATGAAAAATGGGCATTTCTGTTCAAATTTTACAATAAAAATGCAAATGATGATAAATTATAAGTTTATAATTTCAAGTTGACTTCTATATTTAAATGTTTTAGCTGCTATAAGTTAAAAAATATATTAGAAACTAAATTATTTGATTTAAAAGTTTATGACATTTAGGTACCTTAAGGTAAAGTTTTTGAGAGTTGCATTGAAGCTCTTACGTCTTTTGTATTTTTTTTTCTGGATTTGTTTGAAATATTATAATAAATATTTTTTTATTTAAGTTGTGATTTTTATTGAAATAAACAAGTGAACTAAAGCTCGATTTTATTCACATAATTTGAATCATTTGATTAAGATCAATCCAACTTTGCTATTTATGAAGATGACGGCTGAACCAGAATCCCTCTGGATATGCCAACTTTGCTTTATACTCAAAGAGCCAATCCAATTCCAATCAAAATATCACTATTGGAATTTAATACCCTGCCTGTTGACCTATGCAGAATTAAAATATTTCCATCCATTGTGTTTACTAAAGTTGATATGATATTTAAAAAAAAGTTTCTTTATTTTTCTTTTTTTTTTCAGGTAAGTCACAGATGTCATAAAGAGCAGTCTAGAAACGGACTCTATTTACAAGAATTTCCTGAAAGGTAACATTTTGTTAAATTCTGTTTGAATTATTATTCAATTATAAAACGCGTTGCGGAGGAAAATTTAATACAGGTCAGACCACACTCCATTGCAATTATTGTTGTTACCAGTACGTATACAAATTTATGTCTAATTAATTTTAGTTTGGAAAATTATACGATATTGTTATCAGTTTATATTTTAATTAGAGTAACTGTTCGGGATTAGCATGGGTTTAAATTATGTATTTAAATAATTTAGAATAGTCTATACAAAGCTCGGGAATGGGATTTTAATAGACACAATGCCGTGTATTGTAAAACAATTTAGGAAAAATATTGACAACAGTTGGAAAAAAGTCGGATTATAAATTTCAACGTTTTTTTCAATGATATAACAAAAATAGAATAGCTTTATAAAACATTATAGTATTCACAATTTATATATATATATATATATATATATATATATATATATATATATATATATATATATATATATATATATATATATATAGGGTGTCCGATAATTACCTTCTGTTTTCTCGGGAGCGTACCCTACTTTGTCATAAAGAAAATTCCTAAAGTGTCCCTTAACGGAGATACAGATCCCTCAAAGGGTACCCAGCGATTTATCTTATCGACTTTAAGTTTTGAACCTACTTGTATAATTTAAGGATTTTTAATATTTTATAGACGCCATACAGACTCATTAAATCTTACTACAGTTGATATTTTAAATCATCAGAGAAGTCGGGAACGGACTTGCACCCACACTCATTGGGCGTAATTTTTGACAGCTGTCATTTTATACAGGTGTGAACTGATTTTTTAAATATTTTGATCATTCCTCTTCAAAAAAGGCACTCTTAATTTATTTCGATAAAACTGGCGGTTTTTGAACTAAATCGGTTTTTATGCGAAACACTCAAAAGTTACTAATGTTAAACACAAACAGGTAAAAAGCAGATGGTTATTGTTACTACTTACATATTGAATTGTTATTAATGGAACGTGTCAAACACCGCTTTCAACTAAAAATAATTTTTAAAAAATGGAAGAATACTCTTACGCATAGTAGGCTTATATGCTAAATGCATATAAGGGAATATTTATGGTGAAGTGCTGACAAATTCTTCGAAGGCAAGAAGACTTTATGCTGAAAGATTTCCAGCTCAAACATTAGCAGATCCAAGAACCTTTCATAGGGTTAATCGAAGCCTAAGGGAAACAAGTAAAAGATGACTAGAATATAATTATTAGAGTTAACGAATTAATTTTTTTCACATTTTATTCAGGGTCATCTTTGCCGCGACGTGGCGGTGAAGGCCCTTCCAGGAGAGCCCGAGACCCTCACGTCGACCAAAATAAAATCAACATTCTAAATTTCTCAGAAAAAGTTGACATGCTCCTGGTTTATGGGTTTTGTGAAGGAAATTGGGTTTACACGGAAAGCTTTTCTAAGTGCCGAATATCTAACCATCAAACATTTGTCAATGTGAGCGGCATCGTCGAGAAACGGGCGGCTTTGAGAAAAAATTTGAAGGTAGGAGTCGTATTCGAACAACTCGAATAGTCGAAAAAGGAGAGAAAATCGTGGAAAAAGTTGAAGAAGAACCAAGTGTTAGTACCCGCCGTGAATTAGATATCCTTAAATATTGTAAATGATATTTTAAAAGAACGTTTAATTCATCTATATCACGTTCAAACTATTCAGGAACTTTTACCGGCTGACTCCCCATGTGCCTTACATCTTGTGAATTTATTCCAAACAAAAGAATTCAAATTTTGGTATAAAAATGTTGTTTACTGAGGATACGTACTTTACAATATTTGGAGTTATCAACCTGCACAAATAACACGTTTATGCGGAAGCAATCCATATGCCATTCATCAGCATAACTTTAAAATAAATGTTTGATGGTGCCCCACCGCCTTTTTCCGTTACCGGGCGGCAATATTTACAAGACCAATATCCCAACCGATAGATTGGAAGAGGCAATGAGGTACCAATAAGATGGCCACCACGTTCTCCAGAGTTAAATATGGGTGATTTCTTTTTGTGGGACTTATACAAGGATCCGGTGAACACCCGGGAAGAATTATTGATACGCATTTTAAACAATGGTATATTTTTTAATAATCCTGATATATTAAATAGTCCAATTTCATTTTTTAAAAACTATTAATAATTGTATTCAGCAAAATGTCGGCCATTTTGCACATTTGCTTAATTTAATGTTTTCTTTTCAGTTTGTTTTTCACTCTTTTTAAAATATACATGTGTACTTCCAATATATGTAATTGAAAATATTTTTTTCGTAGTAAAACCGCTCATTCAATAAAAATTTTTCAAGAGGTAAAACATCTTCTAAATACATGCGGTTATCCGATAGAAATATCTAGGTTTCCATAACGTTGATGACAAAAAAACTCAGAGGCGATGTTTCCAAGTGACCAGGCGCAGATCCAAGGGGGGGGGGCGGTGGGGGGGATCCCCCCTCCAAGAGCTTTGAGTTCAGGAAAATATACCCGATTTTGCCTCTTACACTATAGTTTATTCAAAAACTAGAGAGAGTAATAAATCATTTCTTACCCTTTTTTCCTTCGTAAACTACCTGTGTTTTTTAATCCGGTGTCTTTGGCAAAATCTGTTCATAGGAATGGGTTAGAAATTTTATAATCAAAAATACTGGTCTATAATAATGGACTACCATTTGGGTTGGATAACAGTAGATATTTGGAAATGTGAAGTGCTAAAAAGGATTTTAATCCTTGTCATAGGCGTCGGAAGGAGTTTATTTAGTATTTATGGCATAGAATATTTTTCGGTAATAAACTTAAAATAAAATATTTTTATAATATTATTTTATTTCTTATGATTTCTTAATAATTCACATACTTTACAAAATATAGATAATTATGACATATCTAACACAAATCACAACTGTATTTTGATTATTTTTAATTTTGGCATTGAAACCGTTTTAGACACATTCAGACTAAAAAGTAGCCTTATTCTCTCAAAAAATTCTAAGTTATAATTTAAATACTTACAAGATACCCATTGTCAAAAATACAAGAAGTTAAACATATAAAAAAATAAATTCGTCCATATAATATTAAAATTTTTAAGGGACTGTCGGTCATTTTATTATTAATTAAAAACATTCTTAGGACATTTGACGTTTCAGTTTATTTATTTCTTAAACCATCTGCTGAATTACAATTAAACATTAAAAAGGGATTCAAATGTAACTAATTTTTATATGTTACAGTTAAAATTAGACCTACTTATTTTTATTTCTATTGCACTGACATCTTAATTTAATTTACTTTATTATATCGAAATTCCATAGCCCCAAAAAAATAAAATAAACATGTTAATTCTACACGCTTACGAAAAAGACATAAATACAATCATAAAATAATAAAAAAATTACTGTTAATTGGAATTAAATATATAAAGAATGTGACACACTAAAATAAAAATATATAAAAAAATCAAAAAATATATAAACAACATAAACAATAAAATACAACAAAGACAAAAATTTAAATAATAAATTGTGTTTACACTGGTAAACATTACGTATCTAATTCGTAATCAAAGTCAGTGAAGCTATCTTCGCTCAAATTAATTGTAATTGGTTCCTCTATCTCACCGATCATGAGATCGAGTTTCCACATTTTATTTTATTCTTTTATTATATGGATTTTCCCCAATTTTCCGTAGTAACTTTATTCAAAAATATCTTTCAAAAATTCAGTTAAATTACTAATTTTGAAAGTTGTGTTACTTCTAGCAACTCTAATCTTTTTCTTGGGACAGATATTTCCTTCTCCAACGAACAGTTTCCGGACGATCTATAAGAACAGATTTCCAATCTGGGTTTTTCCAGCAAAAATTAAGTTCTCTGAGTAATTTCCAGAGCTCAGTTCTTTTAATTTCAGGGAAATTCCGATCTTCATTGATTTTAGTTAGAATTTTATCGACGGTTGGGATCTGCTTCTCATAATAAAATGTATGTATAACTCCTTTTATTGCAGTTTTCATCTCTTCTTCCAACGAGGTTTTTCGTCTGCCTGTGATCGAATGTGGCTTGGGAGTACTAACAATTCCAGTCGTTCTTTTCTCCTTCAGTATTCGGTGCATAGTTAATTTTTCCAACTCTTGTCATGTTGGAATTCATCTCAACAGAGCTTTTAACATTATTATCTAGATATTGATATCTTACGGCATCATTAACATTCATCGTAATAAGTTTTTCATTGAGGAAATATGCCCTGGTTTAACGATTTTGGATTAAATATAGAGGTGGAAGTCATATCTTTTGAGTATCTCACTAATCTCAAATAATATATAAAAACAAGCGCAAACAAGATAAATCACTAAGGACACACTGTAAGGTGTACTTTGCTCACTGCCAGAAATTAAATTGAACTATGAGAAATTTTATTGTTGCAGAAAATTTATAAAAGTTTGTAATATTTAAATATAATTGAATATAATTAGATTTACGGCAGTCCTCAGTTACCTGCGGCTTTGAAGCAGGTGCGATGGAGGTTTCGGTAACTCTGTCTAGTTCTTGAATAGAACGTGTACCCTTGCGATCGTCCTCCCCCCCAAGAGCTTTGAGTTCAAGAAAATAGAACCGATTCTGCCTTTTATATTAGGAATGTGTATGCTGCTGGCACCCCCCTCCCCCCGTCGGCTACTTGTTTTTTCTTGTGATTACTTTCCTTCTTCCAAGAGCTTCAAATTCAGAAAAATAGACCCGACCCTGCCTTTTACACTGGAAATGGGAATGTTGTATTCCCCCCACCCCGTCGACAATTTGCTTTCGCTTGCCATACTGTACTTTTGTGATATCACCATCCCTCCTAAAGAGAGAGGCTGGATCCGCCCCTGCAAGTGACATCACTTTTGTGACACACACTACTTTTTAACCGGTCGCTATCATTCATTATCAAGTGTTCAAGAAATTTGGAAAAAATTAAACGTCTTCTACTGCGTAAACGAAGCAGTATCGGACATTACTAAGTTGGCTAATATCGACCTACTTTGACGTATATTTGTTTTTTCTTTTTCTTTAACGATTCTATTATAATATTTATTTTTATTTTCTTGGGTGTAGGTTTTTGTTGTCAATTAACAACAATATAACTTCTACAAGAAACAAATAATTATTCCCAAGATTAATGTGAGATAATAAAAAAAAGATACATCCTTCGGAGGAAGTTTAGTATAGTCGAGCGAAACGAAAAGAAAATAAAAATTTTGAAGTACTACCAAAACCTGTACCCACACATCCTCTGTGTGAAATAAGATCTTAAAATCGTTAAAAAATAATAGACGTCATTATTCTCCATTGGCTATTCCTGCTTGATAAATTGATATTTACAGTTTTGGGAGAAAATGTATTTTACATTTAAATAAAGCTAATTCTCTTCTGATTTCATCGCTTTTCCCTTCTTATCTTGACACTTTACAGCAGAAACTTTTTATTTCGATATTTTGAAATAAACGTTCCTGATTTGTATTTGTTAATTCTCGTAAACGTAATCCGTAAAGTTTCGGTTTGAATATTTGCTAATTCGAATTTAAGCGCATTAGAAAATTACTTTGTGATTTTATTTTCGCATTAATTTGTATAAAAGTCTATGATTTAGTGTATTACAAAAATTAGATAAAGATAGAATTTAACCACAAATAAAAGACTGTTGGAAAATCAATTTCATTTTATTTATTTATTTAAAGGCAATATATCTGTATCTAGACTAGAGTCAATCCTTGCATTATCCATTGCTTGAAATATGGCCCATAGCTCGACTGAGTCAAAAGCCTTGCTATAATGAAGAAATGCTAGGTGGATTTGTTGATAAATGGAATGAAGAATGTTACTGATCATGGGCTGCGGAACCCAAGATCCGGCAGGGGAAGCAAATCGAAATTAGATCACAGGGCTTCCCAGGTCGTTAGCCTGCGAAATCCCTGTGAACAAAACCCCACCAGACATAAGATGAAAATGAAGAACCCGTACAGGATAGCTACATGGAATGTAACAACATTGTATGAGGCTGGTAAGCTTAAAAATCTACTCTTGGAAATGGACAAGCTAGATATTACTATCATGGGGGTAAGTGAAACAAGATGGCAAAACACAGGAAAATACATATCAGACGGATATGCCCTTTATTCTTCTGGAAACCAAGACCCTATGCACCGAAATGGAGTATCAATAATTATGAAACAACATATTAGTAAGTATGTCATTAACTTTGTACCACTGTTAGACAGGGTAATACTAATACAGTTAAATGCCAAACCTGTAAATATAAACATTGTTCAAGGATGAAAAGGAAATCGAAGAATTTTACCACCAAATAAAAGAAGTGCTAAAAACAACAAAGAAACACGAAACAACTATACTCATGAGAGATTTTAACGCTAAAGTTGGACAGAAGACAACGCATAACATCACCGGAAACTTTGGCTTGGGAGAGAGAAACCAAAGAGGTGAACGTCTAATCGAATTCTGCCAAGAAGCTCACTTTGTCATTGCAAATACCTGGTTTCAACTTCCAGAAAGACGTCTGTATACGTGGAAATCCCCTCAAGATGGACAACATGACAGAATAGTACGGAACCAGATAGACTACATTCTAATAAACCACCGATTTCGTAACAGTGTTAAAGATGTAAAAACTTACCCCAGCGCTGATATAAACTCAAACCATAATTTACTCTGCTCCAAAATACAAATTAAATTAAAGAAATTAACAAAGCCATCTAAACAAAACAAGATGCGCATCAACCCCCTCAGAAATCCTCAAGCACGTGAACACATATCGCAGCAAATAAATAACAAAATACACAAAATATCGAAAATACCAAACGGAAACAGAACCATTAACGAATGTTGGTACGATATACAAAACTCGATTTTAAAAGAAGTGGAAGAGTCTCTGAAAACACCTAAAAGAATGGCAAAAAATGAGTGGATGACACAGGAAATTCTTGACCTTATGGAGGTACGACGGAAATATAAAAATAAAGATACTGACAAATACAGTGAAGTCAATAAACTCATAAAAAGAAAAATTAAGCAAGCCAAAGAACTCTGGCTCGAAAATTCCTGTAAAGAAATAGAGAACCTCCAAAAAAAACACGAGAATTTCAATCTCCACAGGAAACTTAAATATACCTCCGGAATCAGAAAACCAAGAAATGCTCATTTACTCAAGGACGCCGACGGAAGAATCTGTAATCACGAACAACAGTGCAGAGAATGGGAGAGATACATCAGTGACCTTTTTGACGATGCTACTCGAGAAAACGCTGCACATACACATAGTATATGCAGCAGCGAGATAGACAGGGGCCCCAATATATTGAAGTCGGAAGTAAGGAAAACAATACAGCAATCCAAAAATAATAAGGCACCTCGACCAGATCAGATCCCTGCTGAGTTGCTTAAACTTCTAGGAAAATATTTCTTACTTAACCACTTTCTTTAATAAAATCTACAACGAAGGAATAATACCAGATGATTGGTTAGAATCGCTGTTTGTAACATTACCAAAGAAAAGTAGACCCACCAAATGCAGCGACTTTAGGCTGATTAGTTTAATGAGCCACACACTTAAGATACTTCTACGAATTATACAGAACCGAATATTCCTTTTATGCGAAAATAGAGTGAGTGATAAGCAATTTGGATTTAGAAATGGTCTAGGAACAAGAGAGGCACTATTTTGTATGCGCGTTCTCCTACAAAAGAGCTGTGAATTCCGAAAGAACATCTACGTCTGTTTCATCGACTTTGAAAAGGCACTCGACCGAGTACAACATGATAAACTTTTTGAGTGCCTACAAGCAGCAGGTCTAGACCACTACGATATAAGACTGCTATTACAATCAGGTGGCCTCTATCCAAATTGAAAACAGTCGTACTCAAAACCTACCCATCAAACGTGGAGTAAGACAGGGTTGCGTTTTGTCACCCTGTCTCTTTAATGTATATTCTGAAAAAATCTTTAGGGAGGCTTTGTATGACAGATAAGAAGGAGTAAGACTAGGCGGAGAAGTAATCAACTATATTAGATTTGCTGATGATACGGCCATTCATGCGGAAAGCATCGAGGATCTCCAAACATTAGTAAACCTAGTCAATGAAGCGAGCTGCTGAAGAGGCCTTAAAATCAACATCTCAAAAATAAAGTGGATGGCAGTTGGAAAGGTTACTGTAGATGAAAGTCAACTTTGGCTCGATGGGAAGAGGATAGAGCGTGTAAACCATTTCAAATACCTTGGCAGTTGGTTGAATGTAAATGGGGACTCAGATGAAGGGACAATAGCTAGGATAGAAATATCGCGGAAGGCCTTTATGACATGGAAACCAGTTCTATGTAACAGGAACCTATCAATGCATATTCGTAAAAGGGTCCTGAAATGCTATGTATGGTCTATTCTATTATACGGTTGCGAGACATGGACACTAAAAACCACAACGCTAAACAAACTGGAAGCATTCGAATTGTGGTGCTACCGTCGAATCCTAAAGATATCATGGGTTTCGCACACTTCCAACGAGGATGTTCTCAGAATGATGGATACAGATCGACTGCTCTTGAACATTATAAAGAAGCGGAAAACAGAATACTTCGGTCACATAATTAGAGGACCTAAATACCAGCTACTTCGCCTTATAATACAAGGAAAAGTGGAAGGAAAAAGATGGATAGACCGAAAGAAGCTTTCATGGCTACGTAACATCAGGCAATGGTGTGATTGCACGGTGGAAGAACTATTTCGCGCAGCAGCCGATAGAGAAAGATTTCAGGAAATTGTAAACATGATGCCCACCAACGTCTGAATACAGGCATGGCACCTAAAGAAGAAGAAGGTGGATTTGAATAATATATTCTGTGCATTTTTCGATTAGTAATTTGATGTTCTGCATCTGCTCTGTTGTACTAAAACTTTTTCGAAACCCAGCTTGTTCGGGAGGTTAATAGAAGTCAAATTTATTTTTTAGTCTATTAGTTCTAATCTTTGTAGGAAATTTGTACGAATGTGGCAGAAGACTTATGGGGCGATAATTCTCGATGTCTAACTTGTCGCCTTTTTTGTACAGAAGAATGACACGGGCTTTTTGCCAGTTATCATGAATTTTACAGTTTTGAAGACATTTACTCAAAAGAATACTCCTTGAATGTAGCTTTGAAGACCTTCCGAGCTCCAACTTTTCTTTAGATATACCATCTTCACCAGGGGCACGATCAGATTTTATTTGTAACAAAGCATGTTTCAACTCTTCGATTGTGATTTCAGGTATTCCTTTTCAACGAACATTTGTAATATTGGGGAGCTTGATGTCAGGTTTTGGGTTAACTGAAGTGTACAAATTTGAATAGATTTCTTCTACGATTTTAGCCATTTTGCTTCGTCCATCTTTGTTTCTCCTTCTTTATATTGCGTTTACCAATTGAGTTAATGGATTTTAATACCTTCACATTTTTGTTGTTTTATATGATGGTTCTAATACTTTCCTGATATCATGTCTAATTTTTCTCTTTGTCACTTCGTTTATTTATCAGAAATCTTTTAAAAGTCTATTCCTGTAGCGTTTATTTTGTGATATATTATATTTCATAAAATTGTATGTACTTGTCACGTGTTTTTTAAATCCTATTCTCTATATCTTTGGGGTGAAAATCATCCCCTAAAAATGAATTTCCTAAATTTTATTTTAAAGAAAAATTTTTTCTTGTAAAATCGCTTGCAAATGCATACTTTAGAATGTGGTGGAACACGATATACTTTGAACGAGGGTTTGCTTCGCCTTTTTTTGGGGTGAAAATGTATAAATTCAATTTATTCGGTTGGAAATTCATTAGTTGTGAGATTGAAAAATACTGTTTTAAGAGGTTAAGTTAGGGGGCGATTTTTTACTCTGTAGACATGAATAAAAGTGTGAAACGTGAACTACGTTGTATCACAGAGTTTTCGAACGTTTTCACAAAAAACTGTAAGGGGGTAGTTTAGCGCTTCAAAATGATAGGTTTCCGCTACATGATACTCAGACTTAATGTTTCTGATGGTTTGTTTTATTGTCGGTTGTTCATTCTTTTTTTTCATATCTATTTGGAAAAACACTTGGCCTCGTAGAATTTTATTTTTAATATAGAGTTTTTTGCGTGATACCGAAATATACAGGGTAACTAAAGAAATATATATGACGTCATTAGTATATTTTTTCTTTTAGAATCAGGAAGAGTACATTTTTTACAGACCACAAGGTTAATATCGATGTTGGGAAAAATAAAAAAAATTGGTACCATAAATTAAATGTTCAAGCTAGGCCTCGTTAACCATCTGAAAAGAGCAAATATACAAATTCTTTTTATATATTGTCGATGACACCTTAGTGAATTCGAACTTTTTTTACTTCTAAATTTTCGGACAGGGTCAAGTATACTTTAGCTTTTAAGTGTCCCCGCAAGAAATAATCAAGGAGGGTCAAATCTGGTGATCTAGCTGGCCACTCAATTGTCCCTTTTCTGCATATCCAACGATTCGGAAAAGTTTCATCCAAAGCACGGACAGGGGAAGCGTAGTGGAAAGTCGCTCCATCTTGGGAAAGAAGGTTTCGCTGGAACATATCGGGTTCTTGTGCATTTGGATTCAAAGTTGTTAATGAAGACACTCCAAATATCTAGCGCCGGCACCATCAAAGAAATAATGACCAAAGACTCTTCTGTCAATTATGTCGCAACACACGTTCACTTTTTGAGGGTTTTGGTTGTTAACTCTAAACCAGTGAGGGTTTTTAGTCATATATAGCGACAATTTTGTTTATTGACATTGTCAGAAAAAATAATTCTTGTTTCAAAATTATTGTTACCGTTGCATAACTGGTGCATTTGTTCGCAAAATTGATTTTGGCAATCAAAATTATCTTCCGACAACTCTTGAACTAAACTTATCCTGTAGGGGTGGTCACCTTTTTCAGTATTTTATGCATACTACATTAAAAGATAAAAGCTGTTTCAATAAGTGTGGATCGAGGATTATCTTGAACTGTCAGCAGAATATTAAGCTGATCTTCTGTTATTGAGGGTCGACTAGATTTCCTGATATCCCGAACATGCTCATATTTCCTGAACTTTGCCTTAACCCGGCTTCGCTTGCTTTAGCTTATTGGTTGCCGATAAGGGTGAATTGCATTGAATAAGTTAAGTACTTATCATTGTTTGCGCATTCTACCTCCAAAACCAATCATGAATAATATTTCAATTCTTTCACGTTCCGTTAATTTGATCGTTTTTTCTAAAGATAGTAATAGAGCTAAATGAAAGTTCGAACACACTTGTTTTTCCTACCAAGAACGTTGAATACTTATTTAAGATACAATATCTAAACTAACTTTTTGTGACATTGGGAATAAAAAAATTTTATAAACAAATTTAATATCATTAATGTTATTATTAGAGTGGGCAGGTGGACGATCTTGCGAATTTAAGAAATTTTTCTTAATGATCCACAAGCAGCAAACACAGGAGATGCCAAATAAGATCTTGGCGACATGTCTGCAAACTTCTACAAGAAACCATGTATTCCCGGATTAGTTTTGAATCACATGTTCCCATACTTGGTAAATTTTTCTTGAACCATCAACAATATTCGCAAAATAGTTCTTGGGATTAAGGTTTACATAATGTTAAAACATCTTGATTATATCATTAAAATATATTTCCAAAACGTTGCGACCATTTTATGGTCTTCATCGGTTATATGCAACAATAAAACATTATTTTTTTCGTCTTTTCCTTATATTCATTCTTTATTATTATGGGCAAAATCATCACCTAATTAGTGATAAAAAAAAACAGATAAAAAAAATTTTTTTGACTCTTTATTTTTGTAGGCCCTTGTCTTCCTAACATTAAATTTGTATAACTTTATCAACTTAAAGATGTTTTTGACAGCTGAAGCCTTAGTTTGGTGATCGAACACACAACCCGATGAGTTGGGAATTGTATGAAAAATGTCAACGTAATGACAGACATTCGTGTTTATAATAGACGAATTAAATCAATTCGTGGAAGTCTGCGTTGCCTTCCTCGCATCTCTTTTTGAAGTCTTGACATGTTTGCTGTCAAGCATATCAGCGCAATGCATTGTCGTTAAGACGTTTCTCAACTCGTTGAAATATTTTCTGATCTGGAAGAGTACGATTAGGATATCGGTCGTGATATAACCTCCTGGCATCCAAAACATTGCAAGATGCAAGACCATAAATCAAATGCATATCTGCCTACTCAATAAACATGTATTCCATATTTCGAATTATTTCACAATTAATTTCACCACGAAATCCAAAAATCAGTAGATTTATATCCAAGTAAAGAATCAATGTGTCACCGATGTGAAAGTTGACAAGTTCTAAAATGCAGGATATTTATTTCTTTCGCATCAGCAGCCCGCCGATAGAATAAAATGCACATTTTTTGCGAGTCTAGGTCAAACTTCAATTCACACAATTAGACCTTATTAATTAAAGAGGTAAACTCTAATTTTGGATAATTTTTTACGGTTAGGATTAGCGACATGAATGTAGAGTACTTAATTTCTGGTCAGTAATTAAAGATATGCAAAAAAGGTTGTCCAAATTTCTCATCATATCGGGCGTAAAAAAATGGAGTCCCTACAGCTGTAATTCACTACACTTTCATGGATAGTAATTTGAAGGGTCTTTCCTGGTATACATCATATTAAACAAAATTGAAATATACCTGGTGGTATGGAAACCGATATCTCCGAAGAGGATGCCTGTACGAAAAAAGTTGAATTTGTAGTATTCCTTTCCTTCCTCATCATAGATTGGTCAGAACCACATTAGAGCTAAACATCAGAAAGGAACGAAATAGAATTGTACAGAAAAGGAAAACAAGAAAGTGGATGCAACCTAGAAACGAACAAGAATTTCAGAAATACATAAATAACGCACTAAAGGAAATAACAATAAATGATCTAGATCTCCTACATGATTCGATAACCCACACAATCGCAGAGGCCCAAATGTGGTTTTGCACACAAACTGAAAGAGGAGAAAGAATTAGACTCATGACGAAACTTAAAATAGAAAATAGAAGATCACTTTTAAGAGATGGTAGTACAAGCCAACAAGAAATAAATCATATGAACAAAGAAATATCCAAAGCTATTAGGAAAGACATTAGAAAATACAAACAGGAAAAAATAACGGAAATTATAGATGAGAACAAAAGTATGAAAGTACTTCGACGAAGGCTACCACCAGGCAAAAAAGACTTAATAAAATTAGAGGACAAAAGTGGGTAAATAAAATCTAACAGAGAAGAGATGTTAAACATCGTTGAAGAATTCTACGAGACATTGTACAAAAACCAATTAATACTTGAACCCGACGAACACGAAACACTATGAATCACAAATCAGAACTCCGAAAATATGCCCAAAATCTTAATTGAAGAAATTAACTACGCCTTGAAGAGAATGAAAAACAACAGAGCACCGAGACAAGACGGAATAGTAATAGAGTCCATAAAATGTGGGGGTCCTGCTCTTATTGAGGAAACTAAAAAATTATTCAATTTATGCCTTGCAAACCAAATCATTCCGGCCCAGTGGAATAACTTGAATAGACCCGTCAGCCTCCTGAGCCATCTATATAAACTTTACACTCGTATAATTACCAATAGACTAGAAAATAAACTGGATCTTTACCAGCCTAGAGAACAAGCTGGGTTCCGCTCGGGCTACGGGACAAATGACCATTTGCAATGTATCAAAACACTTACTGAAAAAACTGTAGAATACAATCGACCACTAAACCTTGTCTTCGTCGACTTTCAGAAGGCTTTCGATACCGGAGAGTTGGTGTCAATTTTAAGAGTATTAAAAGAATGCAGGGTAGACCAAAGATATTTCAACATCGTCTACAATATTTATAAAAACACAACAACAATTAACTTACACACCATGATGAAGAAAATAAAAATAAAAAGAGGAATTCGACAGGGAGATACAATATTCCCAAAACTGTTTACGACAGTGCTATAACATGCGTTTAAAGCTTTGGATTGGGAAGAGAAAGATGGGGAAAGATTGAGTCATCTTAGATTCGCTGACGATATAGTCCTAATATCAGATGATCTACAAGAAATCAGAAAAATGCTAGAATAACTACAACGGACAACACAAAGAGCAGGTTTGAAGATAAATTATAACAAAACAAAAATGTTGACAAATTTAGTACCAAGCGACCCTATGAAAATAGAAAATGAGATCATCGAAATTACCGAGAAATATAACTACCTTGGTCACGAAGTTCGAATTGGAAGGGACAACCAGACGAGTGAGCTATCCAGACGAATAGCTTTGAGATGGGCGGCTTATAGAAAACTCAGGAATATATTCAAGACAGATATACCCATAAACCTGAAATGGAAAGCCTTTAACCAATGTGTTCTCTCAGTCTTAATATACGGAGCGAAGACACTAACATTGACGAAAACATCTGCTAAGAAACTGCAAATAACACAACGTAGAATGGAGAGATCCATGCTGGGGGCGTCCCTGAAAGATCGGGTCCGAAACGAGGAAGTTAGGAGAAGAACGGGGGTAGATGATGTCATTGTGCGCACTGCAAGGTTAAAGTGGAGATGGGCCGGACATGTGACTAGAATAGGAGATAACAGATGGACGAAAGGAGTTTTGGAATGGCGATCGACAGCGGACAAACGCAGTCAGGGACGACCACCGACCAGATGGACAGACGACCTCAAAAGAATAGCAACAAACTGGATCGCAGTGGCTCAGAATAGAGGAGGATGGAAATCTCTTGAGAAGGCCTATGTTTAGCAGTGGACAGAAATGGGCTGATGATGATGATGATGATGATGATGAGTATTCCTTTCACGTCTTTTTTTTTCATATACGGGAGGTTTCCCGCACTTTCCCGGACACCCTATATAAATAGGTAGTTTCTTTGTCTATTTCTAACTATTATGTAAATAAATAGGAACCCCTGGGAAATCAGTGATATGAATAATCTTGGTTAACAAGACTTATATTTTTACTTCAATGAAAATTTAATTTAAAAAACGAAGTATTTCTTTAATAGTTGTTGCGACTAAAATTACAATCTTCCTAGAAGATTCAGAAAATTAATTTACGATTTCATAGAATTTAATGAATTTAATTTTCCGTAAATTACGACAACTTAGCGTTTTAAAAGCAACTACAAAACCAATGTAATTACAAAGATAATTAAAACAAAAACTATTTACCTAAAACTAGAAATTAGAAAATCTTTGAAAACGAATTTGTGATAAAAAAGTAAAGGAAAATAATAAAATTGTCTTAACTTGATATACTTTGCAATTAATAATTAAGCCCTATAGATATCTGAAACCATTTTTGATAGAATTATTGGTTAAAGTTTAGGAGAGGCTGGATGACAGGGTCCATGACGGCCTGCAGATATCTGATTTGTTTAGGTTGGCCAGAGCGTCTAGAGATCAGTCAGACAAACTGTACGATTTTTAAACTATGGCGCTGTGATTTGGGGGGTACAAATGGGACATCTAGATTTAATTACTGTCTATGCTCTTTAAACGTTTTTTTTTTAACAACAATTGTTTTAAAATTCCATCGTTTTTTCATTTTTGCTTGTAGTTTGAACTTCAAAGAATCCATTCCGCTTTTGCAAATATCTGTAGATTCATCCTCTGGACAAGGACAATTGTTTGAACATTTAATGTTTGGGATAAACAATTAAGATTATTCATAAAGTACCAAACCGATTTGGTCCAGCTTTCGCACATAATCAGGGGGTTATACATCACTGTCGGCCTTTTTTGCAAAATTTATTAACATTTATAAAATAGTGCAAAATGGTGGTTTTTCGCCATTATCTCGATAAATTATTTATCGATTTTGACGTATAAAAAATGAAAATAAAGGTCTTTTCAATGCCCACAACTTTCATTTGGACAAGTTTTCTTTAAAATGTAACCGAAAAATTCTACAGACCGAAAATCAAATTTTCCGACTTTGGATGTTGTTTATAAAAAAAACAGGGCTGATCTAGCTGTACTTTTTTACGTATTTATCGTCTACTGGGTGCCCCCTACGATATGAAACTTTCAGATATCTGCAATAAATTTTTACATGAACTCGCTACAAATTCAATAGGAAGACTGGAGTATTGTATCGATACAAAAAGTCCTCGCAAATAGAATTATTGGCCATTATAGAAAGGTAGCCATAATTGTTGGGTGATCCTCATTTGGATAAAACTGTATATGTGTATTATTATTTGTACCTTAAAAATAAAATAACTCGTTCTTAATTACTTTCTTTATTAAGTTAAGCGAAAATATATGAAAAACTGTAAGTTTATAACAATTTTGTTACGAAAATATGTGTATAAATTTATATATATACTACATATTACATATACCTTTTTTTTTGCTAATATTTATATAATGTTTTTAAAATTTTTTAAAGTCCGTTTCAGTTTTTGTTTGCAATAATTTTTTAGCTTTAATTTATTAATTTCAGCTTCACATTTAACTATATTTCACAAAATATAATCTTTTACAAACCTCACTCCCATTTGACAAAGTAGATTTTCGATTTTCGTCCACATCACTGTTCGTACCAGCGTTATGTTTTTTTATCATTATTGCATAGTTCGTCAACAATTTCCAATATAGTGAAGATCGGATCCTCTGTAGGCGCATCACTATCAGTTAAAGCAAACGCTTGTAAACTTAAAATTTTATATTAATGAAAGGAAAAAAAAACGTACACTTTTTAATGGAATTTTAGCATGTAAAGTAACATAAGTCAAAAATATAATCACGTTTCTTTTTAGTTTCTCTTTTTTATCTTATTCTACTTTATAGAGCAAGTTTGTAATAGTTTCTGTATATTATCTAAGGATTTTTGTTAAAAACTCATTCTAAGGGAAAGCCAAAAAGAGTGAGTAGTTTTGCTTTGACGAATTATCACCGGATCTTCTTCCAAATTTACATCTGCAGACTTACCATAAATTGATTTAAAAGTGTTATTGTTTCGACGACTTCGTATTAACGGAGTACGAGCCTAAATTCGGGGTAGCACCGAGTCAAAGTGCCGCCACCGCGCGGTTTAATGTCTGGGTTTCCCCATTTCGGCAATCGAAGAATTGTAGTTTCAGCTGTATTATTTAGATTATTGAATTTATTTAAGGAGTTTAGGGCAATATTAAACCTGAAACTTAATATTTTGTCGCAAAATAAGAGTGTATTCACAACACGACAGAAACATTTTCAGCACCATTTGATGTTGTGAAGTTTTCCACTTTTAAATTGCTTGCTACCTCTAGTGCCTTTAGTTTAAGTTATGGCCTAGATATTGTAATAGCTTTAGTTGTGACTTTAAAAAACCAACTAAAGACAATTTGATCCTTCTGATTTCGAAAAATTTCGTTTTTACTTCAAGTTATCAGTTCCTCCAAACGTCTTTCAAATCATTTTTATTTTTCACAATATCGTTGATTTGTGTTTTTCGGATCCCAATATGGAGATGAAGTTTAGAGGAGAAAGAAAGTGTTGACCCAAAGAAGTCAAGCCTAGATTCGCAAAGGTGTTGGGCATCAAATGACTTCCAATCATGGAACCTAAGCATTGAAAGTCAGAAATTCATAACTCTCATTTACTCACAATAATATTTTTTCAAATTAAATTGTATCTGAATAAAATTCACTATTCCTTCAATTTCTAACATGTCACAATCTCATGATATAATAAAAGTGTGTTTCAATTTAAGTCTTGTGCCACATTCGACAATAAGGAGCAACAAGTTCTACACAGTATAAGTGCCCTTTTAACCGACTTCTAAAAGAAGGAGGTTCTCAATTCGTCGACTATGTATTTTTTTTTTTATGTATGTACACCGATTACTCCGGAACGGCTGCACCGATTTAAATGAAATTTTTTACATTATGTAAAGGAAATTGCTGCGGTGGTCCCATATTTTTTTAGATGAAATTGGTGCAGTAAAATCCAAGATGGCGCTTACAATATGACGGCCAAAAAAATTAATTTTGTCCGATTTTCTCCAAAATTGGTATGGAGGAATTTTCGGGGTTGTACCCAACGAATCTGAAATTATTTTTAAAAAATTCAAAATGGCGGATCCAATATGGCGGACAAAAACATTTGATTTTGTCGAATTTTCTCCAAAATTGGTATGGGGAAGTTTTCGAGGTTGCATATAACGAATCTGATATTATTTTTAAAAAATTCAATATGGCGGATCCAATATGGCGGATGAAAAAATCAATTTTGTCCGATTTTTACCAAAATTGGCAAGGAGTAGTTTACGGGGTCGCATATGACGAATCTAAAATAATTTTTACAAAAATTCAATATGGCGGATCCAATATGGCGAACGAAAAAATCAATTTTGTCCGATTTTTACCAAAATTGGCAAGGGGGAGTTTACAGGGTCGCATATGCCATATCTAAAATAATTTTAAAAAAATTCAATATGGCGGATCCAATATGGCGGACAAAAAAATCAATTTTCTCCGATTTTCTCCAAAATTGGTACGGGGGAGTTTTCGGGATTCCATATGACCAATCTAAAATAATTTTTAAAAAATTCAATTTGACGGATTCAATATGGCCGACAAAAAAACTTTTTTGTCCCATTTTCTCCAAAATTGGTACGGGGGAGTTTTCGGAGTCGCATATGACGAATCTAAAATAATTTTTAAAAAATTCAATATGGCGGATCCAATATGGCCGAAAAAATTAATCTTGTCCTATTTTCTCCAAAATTGGTATGGAAAAGTTTTCGGGGCCTCACATAAAGAGTCTGAAATTATTTTTAAAAAACTCAATATGGCGGACCAAAAAAATCAATTTTGTCCAATTTTCACCAAAATTTGTACGGGAGAGTTTTCGGGGTCACACATGACGAACTAAAATTATTTAAAAAAAATTCAATATGGCGTATCCAATATGGTGGATAAAAAATTAATTTATTCTCTTTAAATATCGATATTGGAAGGTTTTGGGGCCTATATTACCAATCTAAAATTAATTTGAAATTTAAGATAGTGGATTTTCTATGACAGACTAAATATTCGTTTGACCCAATTTGATTGGTATTTGGAAAACTCTAAGAACTAAAGAATTTTTAGTGGTTCATGTTAGGGTGATTTACAACTTTGGGTAAAATGGGTACTTTGTTGCTACCTGGGAGTCATTGCGAGGTACACTAATCTCGATTAATACTTAGTTCAGATAATTTATGAATATCATAATGAATTCTAAAACTAAAAATAGAAAAATAAAATTTTTATAAAAAAATTGAACCGACTTCTAAAAGTGCGCTAAAAAGTGAAAAATAACCATAAATTTTTATACGAAATTGAACTTTTTGAAGTCGGCGCCAAATTATTTGTACACAAAATAAATAACTACTAATATATACAAATTATGGTAAGAAAGCAATTACAAAAAAAGTATTTTAAATCTGTTTATGCAAATCATATTTTGTCAGGTATTAGTTTGGCGCCGACTTCAAAAAGTTCAATTTCGTATAAAAATTTATGGTTATTTTTCACTTTTTAGCGCACTTTTAGAAGTCGGTTGAATTTTTTTATAAAAATTTTATGAATTGCTAATTTTCACACTATATGATGACTTTTAGGAGTTCAAAATGCTTACGGTATGCTAATTTAGTCACTTTTTGAGAGATTTAACGTAAATAGCCATGATATAAGTTTGCTGAAAAGATTAAATAAAATAGTTCACAAATTAATATTAAATTACCTCTTTTGACATTTATTGTAAGCTGGAAATTTGTAAATATTCTTGAAATAGTTTAAAAGAAAAAAGTTAGTCTATTCAATATGTGACAAATTGGTGATACATACGGCAATAGAAAGTATTGAGGTATCGAAATCTATAAGACATGGAAAAACGGTTTTACTGGTAACTTTCTTATTTTTGAAATTTCCTTAGATGGATGAAATGAAAGTTTAGTTTTTTTAAACAAACTGTGATACGTCATAAAAAAAGTTAAAAAACCTTCTGTAGAATCCAATATGGGGGTCATAGAACGAAGATAAGTTGATGATAATTGTAGATAACCGAACAAAAAATGGTAACCATCTGGGGGTCCATAGTTGCCATAATATACGTTATAAAAATTGTGCATATATACCCATTTACTATTAAGGTATTTGAAGTTCCCAGTTGTTTGTAAGTACAATTAAAGACAAATACCTACAAACAGCTGGAAACTCCAACATACCCTAATAATAAATATTTAGTTAAAAGCCGTAAAAGTAGGTAGATTTTATCAAACGAAACTCTTTTTAATCTTTAGTATAGTTCAAGTACTCTTGAACAAGCCCTAAAAAGACAAATATATTTAGAGCAGTACTCTAATTAATATTTGGAACTTAATAAAAATAGTCTTTTAAATTAGTACCTTATTTCATTTAAATGCTTTTAAGTTTATTTGAAGTCGATAAAGACAGAGATATAGTTATCACTCACCTTTTATTTACTACCTTTTAAATTTGTCCTAACAGAGCAAATTGAAAACCCCCGTTTTCTGCCAATTCACATAATATTGATATATAGACACAAGGTAAAGGTTTCTTTAAGGGTTGCGTAAAGAAGATCTCCGGGGACCCAGCTGTCTTATGTGCACTCTAAAGAGAAAAAATGTCCAAACTTTTTAAGACATAATCACCATCAGTGTCCCGTATCCATCTTGATAACGCGCAAAGTTTGAAACGTTGTTTTATAAGGATTATCTTAAATCAAAAAGGTTGGAATAAAATCCATCAGAAACTGTTTATAGAAGTTTGTCAAATTATCCTAAATTTGTTTTTTGTTTTAAGTTTTACTAAATTTTTGAATTTGATGTACTAATGAAATCACAGTAAAACTCAGAAAACAGTTCGCTATTGTAGCGAAAGTCACGGAGACAAGTTATAGCTTAGAACTTAGGTTGTGAATGTTTTACTTTTTCCTTTTTGACTATTGTATTTATGCATTTGTTTCGTTAATATTATAAAAATCGCTTTTCCTTTAGTCTCAATTCAGAAATTCCATATGTTAGAAAACTGCCATCGTACAAAAACTTTTTTGAATTGTGAAATTTAGAAACAATGTTAGCAAACGAAAAATTCCAAATTTTTTTGTAAATGACGTTTAGTTCATGTTAATTTTAAAAATATTAGTTGTATGAAAGTTGGACAATAGCAACTTAATCTCTTAAGTCAATATATTTTAACAGTAATTATCTATTTTTAGAGAACTTTTGTTAAATATTTACCCAAAGCTGCAAAATAGGTCTATATTATGTTTCAAATAAAAAAAAAATAGTTACAGATATATTTATAGATATTATTTAACAAGGCTTAACAAAGAACGCATGTCTATGGTGTAATAGTAATTCGCGTTGAAATTCATCCATTCATGTCACAGAAATCCTAGCGAATTTATAAATTAGGGAGATTGACTATTCGTTATTTTAGTTACACTCCGGTAAAATTACTAAGTAAATTACTAGTAAAAATAAAAATAAAGACAATGCAAGTCCGACCACATTTTAGCCAAAATTACTATAGTGAAAAATATTGATTGCTGCTTAAAAAAAACTATCTTAAACTGGGTAATTAAAATTGCAATTAATTTCGCGCCAGTGAAATCAAGAATTTTTGGCGGAAATGAAATCTCAAAATTTTACCATGAAATATAATATATTATTACCAACTATGAACGCCTTACCAAATCCTGGCAACACCCTGTAAGGTACCTCAGTTCAGACTTACCTAATGATTGTCCTAATGCTGACTGAAGTTTACCTATACGCTAGCTCATCTCAGGGTAGATTCGTTGTTTTTATATTTTTCCACTATTTTTAATATATTGCCTGTGTAAGTTTTATAAATGTCTAAATCGGGAAAAAGGCGCCATCAAATTTTACTTTAGAATGAGCCCTAATGATTATACTACGAGCAATTGTAGTAGAGAAAACTTGGAAAAGAATAAATATTTAATATGCCATATCCGGGTAAATAAATCGCAGAGTCTAAATACTTAAAAGTATCCTAATTTAACATTATAGGAAATAAAACCAATTAAATAGAGGCCAATACATTTATTCCTCACGGTATACCCCTTCCCAGATAATAAGTACAACCCCTGGAAAAAGTTATCACCAGTGTGAATTATTGCAAGCTCCTCTAATGGGCCTATCTGATAGAATTGCGATTACACATAGTAAATGGCAATAAATAAACCTTGTTGACTTAGTCGAAAGTTATTGTCTTTCTATGACGTAGCAAAATGTGAATATTAAAACAAAAGAATAGTAAATTAAACTTGACAGTGTCCTGCACCGTGAACGGCAAACCGATCCAAAAGTAAACAAATCAACTACACTTGGAAGATTTACGTCGACATAGCCTAGTTATAGAAAAAAAGAACACACTCTATTTTAAACTAGACTATGAAGGTCCATAAGCCCAACAATGCCGGAGACTATCAACGTTGCAGTAATAAAAAAAAATAAGCAATATCAAAAAAAGTACAAAAGTATCTGCAAAGAGAAAGAATTAGAAAATATAAGCAATAGAAAGTTGCACAAAAAAAAATGATAGATAATTACAAAAATTAGATCATAAAAATTAACATAACTGTCGCTTAAGTGGTTAAAATCTTGACAAAATTTTACTGAAAAGTTTGTTACAATTTTGTACATAATAATTAGTTTCCAAAATATTCAATTGTTAAGCAATTGAAATTTTCAATAAATGTATCATTATACTATTCATTATTTTAAACAATAATTAAATGGGTACTTGGCCACTCTGGGACTCTAAAACAGAACCGTAAAAAAAAACCTCAATTACAGTAGAGTATCGCAAAAATAAAACATTTAAATTTGAGGTTGTAGCGCAACGAAGTCGACTGCGTTTCACCTTACATAGTTTACTGGTTCGCCGCAAATATGTGATATGGTAAATTACCAAAAGATAAATATCATTAGAAAAAAAAATATTAAAGTCCAAATATTTAAAATCTATTAATTAGAAAGGTTCAAAATCATATACACAAGAATCCCCTACTTGTTAGCCTTCTAGGTAATCGAACAGAAAACTGTGCTTAGATAACTAAACGATTCAAAATACAGGTTTAATACCCATTAGGCTTAACAATCAGAAACTCTTGTGTACATACTTTGGCTAAAATTACGCACTTAGCTGAATCACTTTCAAACGGTTGGTTAAACAAGGCCTGTGACATAGACGGTTTCCCCAGAAAGGACGTTGACCTGGCTCAATATGGAGATTGTCCCCTTCAGAGGCTCACAATCTCAGAAGTGCAGCACGATAACCCAAACTGTACATTACAAAATTCCATCCAAAAAAAAAAGACTGAAGAAATCCGAAGACACTGTATATTGTAACTATTCCAAAAACATACTATAGTTTTCCTAAAGACGTAATTATTGCAAAGACCCTAAAATAAAGAAATAAAAATTCCTACTCAATCAGTCGTACAAAAGGCCTACGCAAAGCCTAGCTATATGTTGCTTAAACACAAAAACTGATTGTTTCAAAAGAAATATGTACATACCTCGAACTCAAGAAAATGGTGGCATCTGCTAATTGATAAGCCGTTGTTTCTGGCTGGCTGAAGAAAAATAATCGCCAAACTGGCTGTAGAGTGAAACGACCAAAATCACCAAAAATTGTTTGCACCCCGACTTGGTTTTGTTACTTTAATCGGCCATTTATGACCAAGTCCCTTAACTTGGGAAAGTAGTAAAACTAAAACCACTTCTTCACGCTTTTGCGTCAGATAGCCAAAAGAGAACGATTTCTCTCAAATCACTAGCACATTTCTTCCAACGGAAGTTACCAAAAAAACTTAATAAAAACGTCCATCAAAAATCTATCCAAAAAAATAACCTTAATCTCGTAGCCATAATCTCGAACCCTTGAAATTTTATCATACAATTTCAACTACTTCCGGAAAATATATCTCAATTTTAAACTGGCCAGTACTGAAATCAGACCGAGACAACCAATATCTTAATAATCTAACCTGCCTCGTCCTACAAAATGAATACTCAATAACAAACTACTTAATGGGTTCGAAATATTTAAAAATGAAATCCAATTAGTTCGAAATAGTTCGAGATAGTTCGAGATAGTTCGAGGGTCTAATTTACAATATTATAATTACCAAAAATTCTAACTAGTAAAGTAAAAAGAAATATTCAACTAATAAACTAAAAACAACATAATGAAAAAAATCGATGCTATTTTATTTCGAATTTAGCATTTCGATGATATTCAACCGATGTGCCATCTTATAGGCAACCTTAAAAACTTTTCAAGAAATTGAGTGGACCTGACTATTTAACAGCTGATATGTGACAATAAATAAATATTTCCTAAAGATGGAAAATCAGCAAGAAAACAAAAAACCACTGGTTATATTTATCCAATCATTAAAAAAAAACGCTTTTCCCAATCTGTGATACATTGTCTCGAGGTACCTAACGAAATTTACAAATTACAGAAATATGTTAAGTTTCGATGTCAATCAAAATTTCAAGATGTAAACAAAAGGAATGATCTGAATATAGATGAAACCAATATTAATGAATGAAAAACAAAAGGTAATCATTAGTTTTATAGTAGAAAACATCGTTTACTGTAAATTTACGTACAAAACAAAAATTAATTTATTACTTTATTAATCTGAACCCGTAATTTAATGTAGAAAAATGTAAACGAAAATATTTACTATTTAAACCCAATTTTTAACCGTAACAATAGTTTTAAATATTAAAATTATGCTAGAACAAAGAATACTAAAACTGAAGGAAGGACACTATACAAGGTCATGTGCCTTGAGCTCGTTTACACTTGGTGCAGTGTTCTTCAAAACTTTTCAGAAGATTTGAGTATAAAGTTAGGCTCGATTTAGAGTCGGTATTAACCACTCTCCACCGTGCGACCTCCTGAGTTATTTCCTTTGGTAAGCTAACTGTCGCCATAGACGAAATTTCGGCCACACATTCTACTCGCTTAAAAATGTACCTCACACAACTCCAATAGACTGTCAAAAATTATTTTTTGTTTTGAGTTCGAGACAGAAGTTCTAAAATATGTTTTATCTAGTGCTGCAATGTTTTTGATTTTGTTAGAGCTAAAATCTGTCAAGAACTGCGAATTTACAGGTTTCTAAACAAATTCCCTGATATCTTATTTTATTACATTCGTCGAACCTTGTCTTACAGTTCCAGACCATTTCAATATTATGTTTTGGACTCGGATTGACTCTTGTTTCCAGTTTGCCTGCACCGTAGGTCTTCAATCACTCTTTAGATTTCCACGCCCTATACTTTAACTCGGAATATCGTGATATTAGACCATGAAAATGATTAAAGAAACCATCAAGAATAACTAGAACATGATAATTTTCAAAAACCACAGCACCATACGATCCACAGCGAATATATCAAATGAAAGATGATTATGGACAATTGGACAGAGGGACGAAGGAAATTTCTAAAGAGATAGAGGACTTGTAAGGGTCGAAGATGCCTAATGAAAAAAAATTATCAAAAAGAACAAACCAAGACGTCAACTCCGTAGAGACACCTGACTTCACTACTCACGAAATGCTGCTTGATAGCAAATAAAAACTAGCTGATGCCTTAGAGAATATCCAATAATAACAGCAATGTTAAAAATGGTAAGAAACCAGTTAATCAATGCTTATCAATTACCAATGAATCAATCGTTGCATCATTTAAAGTAAAGTACCAGCATGTGGAAAAATGCAAAAGTGATACTGTTGTTTAAGAACGGCGATACTGTGCATCAGGGTTGGATTGGTTTCAACTAAATGATTTAAATTATGGTCAAAAATCACGATTTATATCACTCGATTTTTCAATAAAAATCAAGATTTAAATAAAAAATATTTATTATAATATTTCAAACAACTGGCTAAAAAAATCACAGACGACTTAATAGCCACCATGTGATGCCAAAAAACATAAAAAAGATAAACTTTACACTGTTAAATCAAATTTAATGATATTGTACCAAAAATCATGAGCAATTCGTTCAAATATCAGTTCATTGTACTTCAGATTTGATTAAATGGTATTTTAATTTCAATAAAGTAACTGAAAGGTATTTCAACTTCTTGTACATTAAAATTAATTCACATATACCTTAATGCTAAAGAAATTTACATTATTATTCAATCTACATTGCATGAGATTCCGGGAGATGGCGCAAATTGTATTGAACTTTTTGTTTAGGATGATATAAGTCCAAGGAAAACCGGTAAAAGATGATTAGAAAATAATTATTAGAGTTGACGAATAAATTTTTCACATATTTTATTCTGGATCATTTTTGCCGCGATGTGGCGGTGAGGGCCCTCGCAGGAGAGCACGAGACCCTCACGTAGAGGAACAATTTTTGCAAGATATTGCTGACAACCCTTCAAACAGCATAAGAAAGCTCGCGACACAAAACAATCTTACAAAATAGTATATGAAACTCTAGCAGAACAGTCACTTCACCCGTACCACGTTAAAAAAGTGCATGCTATGTCCCCGGATGATTATCCCGCAAGACTTCAATACTCCAACTGGTTTTTACAGCAACATACCCTAAATCTAAATTTTTCTAACCTTATTTTGTTTACAGATAAGGCCAGTTTTACAGGAGATGGTATAATAAACTCACACGATTTACATTTTTGGGATGATGAAAACCTGCTCGCTATAGTTTAAAACAAACACCAACAAAGATTTATTGTAAATGTGTAAGCTGGCATCATCGGAAATAACTTTATAGGTGTTTTGGACGTGACGAGATTTATTTACAATTTTTTCAGCAAAATTTATATAATTTATTGGAAGACATAGCTCTTGATACAAGAATGCAAATAGTGCTCCACCTCATTTTAACCGTATAGTCCGTCAATACTTAACTAAAGTTTTTGGCCCTCGATGGATAGGTCGAGGTGGGCCTGTTTTATGGCCACCAAGGTTTCCGGACCTAAATCTCTTAGACTTTTACTCCTGAGGACGTCTAAAGGAAATAGTTTATTCAACACCAGTAAATACTAGAGAAGAACTACTAGCGAGAATAGCACAGCATTCTAACGAAGTCCATAAAAATGCCGGAATATTATTTGCAGTGCAGCAGGAAAATATTCGAAGAATAAGAAAATTGATTGAAGTACGTGGAACCCCTGTTGAACATTTTCCAAAATAACATTTAAACATTTTCACTATTTTTGCATTTTAATAACATTGTAAATGTTTCTGGACTTGACAATGTCTAAGCTGGAAATCCTTCAGCATAACATCTTCTTGCCTTCGAATAGTAAGACAGCGTTTCCTCATTATGTAGTTTATTTTTACCTGTTTGTGTTTAGCATTAGTAACTTTTGAGTTTTTCGCATAAAAACCGATTTATCTCGAAAACTGCTAATTTTATCGAAATAAATTAAGAGTACTTTTTTTGAAGAGAAATGATCAAGGTATTTAAAAAATCGGTTTTCAGCTCTGTAAAATGACACCTGTCAAAAATTTTGTCCAACGAATGTGGTTGCAGGTCCGTTCCTGACTTCTCTGATGATCAAAATCATCTACTGTAGTATGGTTTAATGAGTCTTTACGGCCCCTATAAAATATTGAAATTTCATTAAATTATACAATCCGGTTCAAACCTTAGAGCCGATAAGGTAAATTGCTGGTTACCCCTTTAGGGCTTTCTATCTCCCTTGGGGGACACTTTATGAATTTTTTTTTTCTATGACAATGTAAGGTTATTTTGAACTTCCCTGTATATTCCCAAGAAATTAGGAGGTGCTTACCGAACACCCTGTATTTCTTATCGTATATCATCGAGTAAGGATATCGTTGGATGTCCCTTTTTCTAGATAAGAAGAAAATGTGGTTAAAGGTAGACATACGTTTAAATAAATACTTTCAACGAAAATAGTAAAGGAAAAGCAACTGCTACGGAACCCTAAGGTAATACCCGACACGCACTTGGCGTTTTTTAAAATTTTTATTGACACAACTGTGTTTACTAGTTAATAAATTTTATATATATTTGTGAAAATTAGATTATATTTTATATTCGATAATCTTCGTAGCACCTAAATACTTTTAACGCCTATGTTTGTAAACAGAAATAATCGTTTTTGTCTACTACTTTATAAAAACAACGAATAAGAACTCGGCATAACTTTAAAGACAAGAAGGAATTTTCCGAGACAGCCATGCAACAAAGAACCTTAATTACTTTCGCGCTCAAGTGATCAGTTTCCAACCGAAATTGCTGAACGGGAGGAGCACTCTAGGTACATGTTTCTTGTAGGCGGAAACGGGTAAATCCGCGTAAACCAAATCATTTATCAAATTGCTGTTTCTTGGGACTTGGTGCGCAAGAACGCGCGAAGTTTAATTATTTTAATGCGTGCACTTAGTTATTCTGAAAAAGGATTTTATTTTGTGGCGAGAACTCGAAAGTTTGGATATAAATTATAATACTAATTGCTTTCACGGAACTTTTTCCTTTACAAGTGTGCGTATTAGTAAATGTGTCAAATTATTTAACCAGCACCTGCAACGCCTATGTGTCTGTCAATTTTAATACACTTGTCGCGTTTTGTGCTATATTTGTGTTGTACTCTCTACACCAAAATAATAACACTAGTCAGCAAATACAAAAAAAAATTGCGACTGATGTTATAATAGCTGTGCGTGGGAGTTTAAAGCATCTTGATTACGATTTCAACAACGAAAATTCTCTACAACGTATAAATTTCGAGTTATAGAATGCATCAGTTATTTTTATTTAATACAAACATTTTTATGTAATATTTATACATACGTTGAAAACAATAAAAAAACAAGATATTTTAAGAATAACAGGATACAAAAATACACATGAAAATACATTTAAAGCAAGTCTTTTGTACATAACTTTTTTTTATAAAGGTTGACTTTCGTTTATTTTCCTGATCGCTTTCTCTCATAAATAACCAAAAATAATTCCCCATCATTGCTGGTAGCGTTGCTCCATTGTTAATATGTCTTGGTGAAAGTTTCTCGTAGTTTTCTACTTTTTTGTTTTCTAAAAAACTCCGAAATAATTGTTTTAAAACAACTCCACGCAGCTAGTTCAGCATAACTTAATTTTTGGTCAAACTGTTGATTTCTTAGTATTTATCTAATTTGTGTTCCAATAAATATTCCTTCCTCAAGCTTAGCATTACTTAGTTTAGGAAAAATTTGTTTAAGGTACTTAAACGCATCTCCTTCTTTATCCTGTGCTTTATCGAAATTTTTAATCAATCCCAGTTTAATGTGTAATGGAGGTAACAGTACTTTTTTAGGATCAACAAGAGGTATATTCATTACGTTAGCTTTATTTGGAATATATTGATCTCTTGGAAGCCATTCTTTTACTTGGTGTATTGCTCTGTTGTCCCGAAGACAAAGAAAACAGTAATACTTCGTAAATCCACCCTGATGCCTTAGTAATAGTCCTATGACTTTTAGATCAGCTCATATTTGCCACTTATACATATCATAGCTTATTGCATTTAGAATAAGTGACATACTTTCGTATGTTTCCTTCATGTCAATTGCATGTGCAAAAGGAATAGAGGGTCTTTTGTTGCCGTTATAGGGCAGAACTCCTTTTAAATTTATTTTAGGCGAATCTATAAATAAGCTCCATTCGTTGGTATTATATGCAAGCAAGTTTTTCCATAACACGATTTGGATTAACACAAACACATTTTATCCTGAAGAGTAAAAAACTAAGAAAGCTCTTGGTTACAGTTTATAAATATTATAACTTTGGTCCCAGTGGCTAGTAAATTCCATTGTTGTAATCTAGACTCTAATACTTCAGCATGCTCTTTGGACAAGTGAAGGTCCCGAACTATTATATTATTTAATTCAGGTTGTTCGATTAAATGGAGTGCTTTTCTTTCACTTTCTGGAAAATAAGAATCATCTTTTTCTGATACATTATCGCGTTCTGCTTGATCATCATACATTTCTAAATCTTCCTCCCATTTGGCGTTGGAACTGGTAAACCTTCTCCATGAAGAATCGGTTTTATTGCGGAGGAAATATCCGGATATCCAATATTATGTTTGCTCTTTCTTGAAAAACCATACACTTTTGTCATGCAAAGGCAACAGTCGTTAAAATGATTTTTTGGTTTTCCTCAAATCATTGGAACTGCAAAAGCACAGAAGAATGTTTGCTATTTAACCAGTTACTTAGATTTGCTGTATAGGCTTGGCAACATATCTGAAGAGCCTGATCTTAATTGCCAACAAGACATCCAAAATACTTATGATAAGCTCCTTTGGTCCTTTTGTTAATTTTCTTTTTTTGCAATTTAGAGGTAAACTGACCACATATGTTGCAAAAACTATCCACGGTGTTAACACAGCCATGTTTCTGTACTTTAGATATTTCTGTACTACCGTGTACGCCGGTTCAGAGATGTGATACAGGCGTCAACTAACTTTATTCAACACAAAGATAACACTAATACAAGGCTCTTACTATTGGCTTGTTGGCGCACTTTGCTTCACTATCTAATACTAACCACTACTCGTGCTAAACCAATAATGATAATAAGACTTCCGGCCAGCTGTTTTTATATCCGTTTCGTTGTTCTTGTATTTTCTAGAAAGATCGGGTATCGGAAGTTCGAAAAGTGATGGCGTACTTCTTGTATTCAGGGGCCATCTATAAGTAAATTCGGCTGCGGGGCAGAGTGAAATTTGGAATTATATGGGTTCAAATGGGTACATCCGTTATTTTAAGCCCTAGGGGGTTGAGACTTCGTGGTTGACTTGTCATCCTTAGACACCCCCAAGTGGTGTTGCCAGATTGTGCACAATTCCCCCAAAATTATGGAAAACTTAAATTTGGTAGCGTCGCACTCCGTTATATTACAAATTACTTTTTAAAATAATGAGATTAAAATAATCATTCTTTTTTTGCTGAAAAAATCATAACTGCAAAATCTTACGTGTTAGGAAGTTTTTACCACTATTTTCGCATTAAGAGACCACAAATTAATCAAAGACTACCTTTTACATTACAGTCGCAAATTGGCTCTAAAGTAGTGTAATTTTTCTGGATTAAAAATTTTATTATTGGAACAATTAAAGATTTTTAAAAAAAAAGCTAGTATAGAAAATTCTTTGAACTTTTATGAGGGTGAGTCATTGTCTAGTTATGATTAAAATCACGATTTAAATCACTTGATTTTTTCAATAGAAGTCTTGATTTAAATAAAAAATATTTACTTTAATATTTTAAATAACTGGTGAAAAAAAGATTCACTAACGACTGAAGTTTAAAAGTAACGCCTAAGAACATAAAAAAGATAAACTTAACATTAAACTACCTAAATGTCATAAACTTTTAAATCAAATAATTTGTTTTCTAAAATATTTAAAATAGCCAGAAAATGTAAATATCATCATTTGCATTTTTATTGTAAAATTTAAATAGAAATATCAGTTTTCCACCTTTTTCAATCCCAAATCTATTTCTTAAATCGGAATGCATAAAACCAAATGTACTAAACACTCGTTCCACCAACGCTGAAGAAGCAACTGCAAATAGGAACTGCTTTATTACTGGTAATTGTTTTGCAATTTCAGGTTTATTGTTTTGTGAGGTCGCAATTATGTTATTTATTATTTTCTCCAAAAACATTATTTTCTTAAAGAGACTTGTGTGTGCGTTCCATTTTATTGTTAGTGGTAGAAATATATATATATATATATATATATATATATATATATATATATATATATATATTCAACATAATTTACTTATAGTTCCTAAGGTTAAACTAATTTCTTCTAGAGATAACTTATAGTTTTGTTTTTGGAGATCAAACATATAAGCTACACATTCATACGATGTTAGTGCTTGATCATATCGACCATGAAATGCTTGATTATTTTGTAGAGAAATCTCTACTCTTCGATGATATGCTGTAAGTCTTTTTATTGCTTTTTAGCATTTTTAGTTTTTTTCTTTGCAAAATATCAAGGGCCACTGCTATTGGTTACAAAATATTTAGATTTTTCTCTACAGCGCGTTTAAGCCATGTATTGGATACTTTTCTTAATTATTTTTAATCTTATGCACACCGAGAGACATACATGTCCAAACAGTCAGCAACACTATTCCAACGCACATCGCTTGGAACAACTAATGCTTTACCCCCAACTTGACTGAATTTTTCTCGAACTAGAAGACTGTTACGGAAATATTTAGTGTGTGTTCTTTACTGTCTTTTATTTCCAAGTCTTTGCACATCAAATCCAAAAGATTTAACGAGCAATCATAGGTTATAGATTTAGAACTTGTTCTTTTTTCATTACTTTTTTCATGTAAGCTTTGTTCGCCACGTTGTCTGTTACGAAAGATTTTACATGACATTGGTATTTTAATTCAGATGAAGAAATTTGATCACAAAAAAGTATCATTAAATATTCAAAAGTATGAGACTTTCCAGAGTTATCACCTTCTGTTGTTATAGTTGAACTTATCACAAGTTCGTTGTAGATATTTGACCATCCGTCAATTGACACATTTACGCATTCTCCTGAGAGAGAAGAAACACATTTTTCTTTTTCTTTGTCATAAATGTATATCCTGCTTGCTGGAAATGTTCTGGACGGGGGTGTATAACCAAGTCTCAACTTTTGAATCGCTTTTCGTACTTGCCAGTAATCAATACACTGCCCGAGTTAGTAGCAAACGATTACTTTTGCTATCTCGTTATCAATGTTATGTGTTTTAGCTGTTGATATACGAGTTACAAAACTGCCAATAGAGGAACTTTTTTTGGGTTAGCTCGGAAAAGTTTTTTGTTGATTTTTCGATGCTGGATATAAAGCTAGAAGTCGACAAAGCTGGTGAAGCTGCATTCTCTTCAGTCTGTTGTAAAGTACTCTGGTGCGTATCTAAAACCAAAAATATAGTTTTAATCTCCTAAAAACTAGTTCATTTTGATTACCCCCGTATAAAAGCCAAAAATGACTTTTTGGTGAAAATAACTCAAGTAGTATCATTATCAAGAAATAAGTTAGCACTGTGTTAAAAATCATTAACATTAGATGGTAGGTCTTGAAAAAAAAAAGTGGTGTGTTAAAAACTTTGTTACTTTGCTAAGTACGTACACTACTTACCTACATAAATTGCACTTTGCCACTCAGTAGTCTTAAACTGACTAAGTACAGAACCGGTGATGTGTCTTAAGCCTTTGGGATCATCCTTGAATATCTTTTTTGCAACTTTTACACACTGATCTACAAACAGACTTATTAGGATCTATTTTCTTAATGTAAACTTGCTCTTTCCTTTCAGCCATTTCAACGAAAATAATTATTTGAATAAAAATTACACCACTCCTCTGAACCAGAACACAACCCGTAATATAATAAAATGAGCACGAATTATTACTCCTTAACAATTTATAGGCAAACAAGTAAGGGAGTCCTGACAAGAATTTTCTGACAGTAAGAGCCGCTAAACCGTAAAGACAAATTCAGACAAAAAAAGATGAAGAAGCAAAAAATAAAATTGGAAATTTCAACAAAATAAAAAAAATCAAAAGAATCATGATTTTTTAATTAAATCAATTATTTTTAATTTAAAAAAAAATCAAAAATAACCCAACCTTGCTAATGTATAAGTAATTCGGTTGATATATCGTTCTTTAGGCTCTAGAGTGTGATGCACTCTTAATGACAGCCGATCGTATGAAGCAAGTTGACACTGTTTGAGGGGTGCCATAGACGTAGATTATAGGTTATTGAAATTAAAAATAAAATAATGATTGCATTTTTATTTCGAAAATATTATTACACACAAATAGATCCATTTTTAAATTTAGGTACATTAACTAGAGCTATTAGGTTTTTACACCACTAATCAAAAACTATTAATTTTACAAATGGTTAAATATATATTACAGCACTTTCCAATATGCACCCTAAAAAATACACAGTTTTACATTTTGGTTTGCGTTTCAAAAATTCTTTATTAAAAAAATTAAATAAAATTTTCTGTAATTTTGATGGTCTTGTTTTTGCCAAATCAGATGATGGTGCTTTACCATTTCTGTGTTTTCCAGTGCCCTAAAATGCTTTTTAATATTAAAAAGAAATAACTTAAACTTGATTTTTCATATCAATACAGTACACTAATAAAAAAATTAAATTAAAAAACTTCTTGGCACCTGCCTATTTACCCTAGCTATGTTTAGAATGGATGCACCATTAAATATTGTTGAAACAACTTATCCTTGCAAATGGTTTGATAAAAACATTTGTTTTCAGAGTGAATTGAACAGATCCTGACATGTTCAGAAAATACCTTCGCCTTTATATTCACACTCTGGACCAACAATTTTCTCATTGCTAGGTTTGTTGGAAGAGAGTAGAGCTGAGTTTCTGTATTTTATTATATAAAACTACTTTCATTAATCAAGTTTTTAAGGCGCTTTTTCATTTTATTCTAGTTTAATATGGTTTTTTCTTATTATTTAAATTCAATTTAATTAAAATAACGAAACTTGGTATACAAGGAAAATAAATTAAAAATTAGCAGCTATTTTTTCATAGAAACATTTACTTTAACCGGAAAGACATATGTCGCTTCCTATGAACTGCCGTACGGATAAATTTTGCTAAACATCTGTTTTATTGACTGACTGACTGACTCCGTAGCACTACAACCCAGGGTGGGTTTTGGCTGCCTTGACTATCTGCCTCCACCTGGAATGGTCTCGTGCCAGCTCCCTCCATTCTTGCTGGTCAACTTCAAGGATAGCTAGATTCTGGTGGATGTTATCTCTCCATCTAAACCTAGGTCTTCCCAGTGATCTTTTTCCTTGTGGTGCCTCCTCCCATACCCGTTTTATTAGTCGATCGTTTTGACTCCTTTGTATATGACCTGCCCATCGTAGTCTTCTGGACTTTATTTCTTGAATGATGTCAGGGCTTTGATATACTTGCGCAAGCTCTATGTTGCTTCTCATTCCGTGACGGCCTGTTTCAAGATCTTGGTATGGGCCATATATTATGCGCAGGATTTTTCTCTCAAACCTTCTTAGCAGCTCCGTATCGTGGACTTAGGGTCCATGTTTCACTGGCGTAGATTGCTACTGGTCGTATTATTGTTCGATAAATTTCGGTTTTTGCCTTTTTAGTGATAAATTTTGACTTCAGCAAGGTTTGTATCGCAAATGTACATTTATTTGCTTGTCCTCTTTTTGTATATTATTATTTGCCGTTATCACTGCGCCCAGGTACCTAAAAATTCGCACATGCTCAAAATTATAGTCATCCGTGGTGACGTTCTGCCTGATTCTGTCTCGGGCGGGGTTGCGGGAGACATGCATGTATTTGGTCTTTCCTTCATTTATTCGGAGCCCTATTCTCTGAGCTTCTTTTTCTATCTTTATGAAGTTTTCCTTCACACTGACTGTGCTTTCTCCTATCGCACCCATATCATCCGCATAGGCCAAAATAAGTTTAGGGTCACTTGGCCCAAAAACCTCCGCGTCAACTGATACTGTTCTTACGGCTTTCTCCAGTGCAAGGTTAAACAGTACTGGTGACAAAGCATCTGTTTTATTGCCTAAGTTAATTAAGTATAATTTTTTGGATTTAAACAAAAATTTATAAAAATAATCACATAAATAAATAAAGGAATACGATCAATGTTTTCATCAGTTATTTCCTGTGCTGCTGCTGCAGCATCAATTTATTATACAACTATTTACCATATTGTCGCAGTTTTTAAAAATATTTATTTCACTCAGAAATCACAAATTAAACACAAAATACAAATGTTGCCATCCAATTGTTACTCCTATGTTTGTCACTGTTTTGCTTCTCATACAGGTAGGCTATTATCACTCCTCACTCTTTCCTAGTCAAAGTGTCATTTGGCTGTCCAAGCATTCGGAATAAGTACTAGTTCAAGCCATCCATTTGGATTTTTTCATTTTGGCTTTTGCAATTAAATACTACATACTTAATATATATTAAAGAAAGGGTTTTGGAATAATAATGTTGAAAATAATTTTAAAATATTTTTTGTAAATTTTTAACTTTTTCATTTTTATTTTTCTGTTCATGATTAACCTAAAGCCGCGTCCACATTAGTAAAAATTTAGATGCGGCTTTAGTTGTTTTATTATGTGTACGGCCATTTCTTTCGGCCAGTAGGCCCTTTCAGCGTAGATACTAGTGTCTGTACTGTATAATATCAACATAAGGTAAAAGTAGATAAAAATATATTAGTATTTGAGAGACATATTGTTGTATCTGTAAATTTTAATAATTTAAAATAGGTTGCATTTTCGCAACATTTCTTTTCCATGACACTTTTACTGTAGATAATCGATAAGCTTTAGCTTTCATCCTCTGTTAGTGGTTATTAATCAAAATCCTAAATAAATTGTAAAGATATGTACAACTATGTTCTAGATACTGTTCAATGGTCTCATTAATTTTTTAATAAGGCGTCATAACTGAAGCACGAAACCGCAAATGTCTAGAAATTATGTCAATGTGTTTCTATTTATTTTCTTCATTTACTGGCAGTCTGAAAATTGGAAAATATCTACTAATTCGTACGGAACTCAAAATTATATGTAAATACATAATATACAATTAAAAATGTACCTGCAAGCACCCCGGATTATCTTTTCCGGTTTTACAATTCGAAATACAAGTTTTATTACTTAGAAAATAAACAAAAAAAAAACAGAGGGGTGATTAGAAGCAGTACATACTGCGAATGCTTACTTGTAGATCTATTGAGCTGCTTGTACCTTGAACAGCCGAGCGCTATACCCACTTGCACCTAAGGCGTAGAACCTTTAAAATTTATATTTAAGTTGGCGGAGGGTATTTTAGTTAGCCAATGACATGCTGTTACTCGCTTAGTTTCTGTGTCTCTGAAACCAGTTACTGTTTGGCATTCCTGCATGTTGACTTCAGGTAAGTACGAGTATAAGCTCAATGGAAAAACTGTATCTTTTCTACTCGAGAAACCATATTTTCAAAACTTTTAAAAGTCCTAAATAAGTCTGTAGATCTTCCATATTACATCAAACACATAAGTTAATTAGTCTTTCTGTTAATTAGTTGACATGTTTTTCCTCTATAAAAATATGTTTGTTTTAAAAAACAATAATTTCTTCTGTATATTTTATTCCTTTGTGTTTATAATTTACTAGAAATTTTCTTTTCTTATAAACACTTAGCAGTCAATTTAAACGATTAAAAGAGAAGGCCTTATAAGAAAATAATCCTACAAACCGATTAACGGCAACATAACACATTGAGAAGGGTTAGCTATAAGAGGGGTGGCTAAAAGCATAGACGTACATGTGGACGGGTGTTCTGAGAATGTTTTATTTCTATTTGCTAACTTGAGTGAAATTCACTAGTATAGTCATTATAAAAGTATATTTTATTTTGAAAACAGTTTTTTAAATAAAATCAACTGTTGGAATAATGAAAAACTTGTTATTATAATATATGAACTTATTTATTTTATATATTTTTCAATTTATGCAAAAATTGTTTGCTAAAATTTGTTATCAATATCAATGTTTTGCAGTTTCTTAAATTTACTGGTCACTAAATGGAAGGTAGTCATCTGGATAGCCTTACCAACCAGTAAATACAGCAAGCTCTAGTAGAGACAAAAGTTTTCATGAAGGAAAAACTTTTCTTATTGGTTCGTAGTGTTTTATTGTAAAGGTTGTTTTTTAGAGGTTTGATTTTTGAATTGATAACGTTATTTCTAAGGACTGTAAATTTGACACTTGATAGTTGATTTGTAGTCAGTGCGTTTTGCTATTTCACCATGAATAAACTTATGCCAGAAAAACGGTTGAAAATTTTGCAAATTTATTTTGAGAATCATGGTTCAGTTCGCCAAACTTTCATGCTTTTGCGGTCGACATAATCGTCCATCCGAGCAAATTATTCGGTAAACCGTGGATCGTTTTCGCACTACGTACACCCTGGTTGATAATACACATTCACCAAGATGCCGTAAAGTGCGCACAGAAGAAGTTATTGGTGCTGTGGAATGTACTGTTGAGCAGAAACCGAATGAGTCGATTCACCATCGTACACAACAATTGGAGCTGTGCCCATCCATTTTGTGGAAGATTTTGTGGAAAAACCTTGGATTATAATCTAACAAGGTTCAGCTTATGCAAGAGTTGAAACCGCGTGACCATCATGCGCGCCGTACATTCCGTGAATGGGCCGAAAGCAATATTCAGCTTCTTCCTTTTTTTCAGCGCAAAATTTTGTTCAGTGATGAGGCTTATTTTTGGTTGAATGGCTACGTTAATAAACAGAGTTGCCGAATTTGGAAAAGTCACTGGTGTGCTTTATGAGCAGATTGAATCATTGGCCCATATTTCTTTAAAGATGATGCGGGTCAGAATGTTACCGTCAATGGAGAGCGTTGTAGAGTCACGATTGTTGACTTCTTCGTTCTTCAGTTGAATGGTTTTGATGTAACGGAGCTTTGATTTTAACAAGTGCACGACACTATCAATTTATTGCGAAAAACATCCAGTGAGGGCATAATTTTGCGAAATGGACCTATGAACTTGACTTTACGATCATATGCTCTCACACTTATGGATTACTTTCTTTGGGGATATGTAAAGTCGCTAGTGTACGCCAATAAACCACAAACGTTGGACCACCTTAAAGTCAACATTCGTCTGGTAATTACTGATATACGGCCCCAGTCACTCGATAAAGTGGTTGCAAATTGGACTTCACGATTACGCTTCATGCAAATCAGCGATGGAGCTCATATACCCGAACTCATATTTAAACATAAATGGCATACGATTATCTTTTAAATATAGCCGAAACGATAATTATTCACATTATTTATACATGTTTTATTTCATTTTAAAATAATATACCTCTATCAAAATATCCTTTATTAAAATACGGATACTCTAAAAATGGATTCCTCATTTAATAATGAAAACTGTCCAGTTGATGAAAAATTCTGGACTTCTTGCGACTGCATCAGGTCAAGAACTATTTTGGGTCTGGTGATGAACACACTAAAACTGCGCTGTTACTTAAAATGAGAACATGTGATTTAACCTTTATATCAGAGAATAAAGGATAAAAACGTTAGAATTAAGTAAAACACTATAAACTAGTAAAGAAAGTTGTGTTTCACCAAAACACGCAATAGTTTTCGATATACTACCTATTTTTTTTATCGTTTATAACTTTTATTCCCACTAAAGCCTGTTCTATTTATGGGATTATTGGCGGTAAATTTTACGTGTACAGTTATTTTTGTTCTTACTTTTACTTATTTCACCACTCCAGATAAGTTTTTGTCAGAGTCATCGTTACTAAAATGGTCGCATATTTCTGAAACAGAATAAGCCCATCCGAAGTCACTTTCAAGCCTATTTGAAGCTCTTTGTCATTACTTTCGTTTAAAATTTTTCTCAGTTCGTCATCTGTTAATTTTGTTAGCATTTCTGTGTTGTTCGAATAAGGCCTCTTTTCCTTAAAGGGACTTCGGTCTAGAATAACTTCATCCGCCATGCTTGAAAATGATCCCAAGAACAACTCGAATCCCGCATATTATAGGTTTAAGAACTTTCGATAGTTTCATAGTGTATCATGTGAAGCTATCAGTGGTGTCAACTTGTGGAAAAAATATATAAGTTTAAAAACGTATAATTCAAATAAAATAGTTATGCAATATCATTTAAATGTTAGGGAAATAGTTTTTGAGGAGTGTGAACAAGTTATTTTATTGAATATTTGTTATAAATAATCAACCAGAATACTGCAAGAAGTTTGTCAACCGCGCTTTATGTAGAGCACTTTTTCGAATGCTGGTAATCCTGTATGAGCACCGTGTTACACAGTATATCTTACACTGGGGTATTATAAAGGGTGTTTTTTATAGAGGTATAGAACTTTTAAATGGAATAAAACAAAGATGAATTTTTTAAATTGGCATGATATTTACTTTATTCGAAAGATAACTTTCTGGCATTATAATTTAAATATGACTTCTGGCATATGACCGCCACAGCTGGCTCGGACGTAGTCTAATCTGGAGGTCCAATTTTCAGTGACTTTTTCCTACATTTGTGGCCGTATATCGGCAATAACGCGGCGAATGTTGTCCTCCAAGTAATCAATCGTTTCGGGCTTATCGGCGTAGACTAGCGACTTCACATATCCCCACAGAAAATAGTCTAGCGGCGTTAAGTCGCACGATGTTGGAGGCCAATTCACGGGTCCGAAACGTGAAACTATGCGGTTACCAAACGTTTCCTTCAATAAATCAATTGTGGCACGAGCTGTGTGACATGTTGTGCCGTCTGTTGAAACCACAGCTCCTGCACATCATGGTTGTTCAATTGATGAACGAAAAAGTCAGTAATCATGACTCTATAGCGGTCACCATTGACTGTAACTTTCTGACCAGCATCGTTTTTAAATAATTATGGACCAATAATTCCACCAGCCCATAAAGCACACCAAAGTCAGTTTTTCTGGATGTAACGGTGTCTCAACATACACTTGAGGATTATCATCACTCCAAATACGGCAGTTTTGTTTATTGACGTATCCATTCAAACAAAAGTGAGCTTTATCGCTAAACAAAATTCGCTTATGCAAATCGGGATCAACGGCAATCTTGTTTTGGGCCCATTCACCGAATCTACGCCTTGCACGAGTTGGATTTTGTAAGCACGCAAACCAAGATCTTTCCGCAAATTCTTCCATAAAGTGAATGGACACATATCCAATTCCTGTGCACGATAGCGGATAGACTGATTCGGGTCTTCCTCTACGCTACGCTCTACAGCAGCAACGACTTCTTCTGTACGCACTGTACGACGTCTCTGTGGATGCGTATTATCATTTAGAGTAAACGTGGTGCGAAAACGTTCCATAGTTAATCGAATTAATTGCTCTGATGGACGATTATGTTGACCGTAAAATGAACGTAGTGCGCGATACGTATTTCGCACAGAACCATGATTTTCAAAATAAATTTGCACAATTTGGAAGCGTTGTTCAGGCGTCAGTCTATTCATGTTGAAATGCTAAACCAAACTAAACATAAATCACTTGACAGCTGACAAAATGGCCGCCAGTTAAAAAAGTGTTGCCAACTTAAAGTTTTATACCTCTATAAAAAACACCCTTTAGTATAGCAGCGTATTTCCACCTCAAAAGTGTATACGTTTATTAATAATTAAATTTCAAGTAACTCAAGTGTCAAACATATTATATTATATACTAGTGTATCTAAGTAATGGAGAGCACATGCTGCGTTTTCATATAAGGTTTCAATGATTACTCCTTTACTGAAAATCAGTCTATATTAGGAAGCTATATCAATATATTTTCTGAACTCCACGGTCGGTCAAGTTCATCAATATATCGAATAAAATATTGTATAATTTTCTATTGCTCTTATAAATTTTATTTGTTTTTCTTAATTAGAAAAGGTATTTTTAACAAATATAGTTAGTCTTACCTTGCGCTCCCATAAGAACCCATATAATTTCATGCCCACTTCTTGATTACAAAAATTTACGGAGAAAAATTCTGAAAAAATTCATGTAGCTTTGGGACAATATTAGGAATATTTCCAGCAAGTTTCATCGATTCCTCTTAAAATAAGTGAAACTATCGAACGTCCTTAACCAATACGACTGTACAATAACAAACGCGAGGTTTCAGGCCCAACGTAATAAAATACTGTGCATGTGCAAACTACCTATCCTCCCAGTCTGCAGGAAAAAACGGAACGCCAAAGCAAAATTTACATTACAAACTTGAACATGAATTTTTGTAGTTTTTGAACATTTCTAGATCTAAAATTTTTAATAGATTATGGCGAGACTCTATTTCCTCCGAGGGGACTGATCCAATGCCCTTGACATCTCTATCATGTCACATTTATTAACATTTCCTTCAATGTTAGCTATATATGTAATGTCTAACTTGAATTTTTTTTTCATACCATGCTATTATATATGGCCCGCTACTGACAAAAGCTCGCTTTGACTGCCTCAACTTCGCAACGGTTTAATCTCTTGCTCGGCTCAAGATGGTGGGAACTAACTAAGTAGAGAACAGGTGCAGATCGGTCGAGTAAACCGGCTAGTTCCGATATGAGAGCTGGCAGGGCATACACACAGTCTCTGGCTCTCTACGACCTAATTCTCTTCTGTGGTTAAATTTTACTTCTTTAATTGCTTAAGCGTGGGATGTCAGTTAAGAAATTGCTTTTTTACCGGAGCAATTAGGAAAAAGTGTTGGTTTTTGTTTAGGGTTAAATTAGAAAGAAAAAACGGCCATTTTTATAGATTAGATATAGTTATTTGGCAACGGGGGGAAATTAATTTGGTCCATTTAAATTTTAAAATATAATTAAATAGGCATAGATACTTGGAAATGAGTTTAATAGCATTTTTTCCGATTTTTCATAGCCTTTGGAAAATTTTATTTCAAAGGCTATTTAAAAACGATTGAAAACGATCTTTTCGGTAAAAATCGAATTATTTTTTTACAGCGGGTTCCTGATTGTCGTGCTATTATTTAAGGGGATAATTTTTTGTCTCTTTCTAGGGTGAAATTTTGATTACATAAAATTAAAAGAGCACTTTTTAAGTACATGTAATTATTTTAATCCTTGTCAATATCTTTGTATACAGGGTGTTTCCAAATAAGTGCGAAAAATGTTTGAACTTGAGCTAATTTCAGCATATAAACATATGTCTGATTATGCTTAGTTTTTAAGATACAGGGTGTTAAAATTTATTATTTTTAGTTTTTTAAATTTATATCATTTGTTTTTAAAGATAATTGTCAAATTTGGAACACAACACTTCTTACACCTCTCATAAAAAAATTATTTTTTTATTTAATTATTCAGTTAGCTTTCCCATCTTATCGTGAAGCTTTTTTGTCTCAAGTTTTCCTCTAAAAGTCAATATTTTTTCCACAAAAAAAAAAGAAAATACATAAGAAAAAAGTCATAATGTGTTTGTTTAATTCAATTTGTATTCAAATTTGTTTTAATCAACAGGGAGTAAGAAAAAAATACAACATAATAATAACAGAATTTGAACAACAGTAACAAAATATTAATAACAGAAATTACACCAAATGTTGAAAATGACCACCCTCGGCCATAATGCAAGAATCCGATCTTCGTCTCATTGAAGAGCGTATTCGTTGAAATAATCTTGGAGTATTTCTTATACTTTCGCAAGACGTAATAATGCGATTTCCCAAATCTTCAATATTTTTAATAGGAGATGCATAACCCAAGATTTAAGGAAACTTCAGATGCAAAAATCCAAAGGATTTAAATCTGGAGATCAAACAGGCCAGTGATGAGTGCCTTCTCGACCTATCCTACGATTGGGATACACTGCCACTAAGTGACTGTGTACATTGATACTGAAATGTGCTGGAGCGCCATCATGCATAAACTATAATTCTTGTCTAACTTGAAGAGGAACCGTTTTAAGAAGGGCAGCTTTACTCTTCTTCGAGAAAGTGAGAATGTTATTCGCTATTTAATCTTATGGAAGGAAACATAGGCCAATTAGATAATCGTCTAGAACACTAATCAATACATTTAATGAAAACTGATATAGATACTTGGCTTCAAGAAATGCATGCGGATTTTCTTCAGCCCATATGTGATTATTGTGAAAATTTCTTATAGATTCCCTTGAAAAATTTGCCTCATCAGTAAACAAAATACAAGATAAAAAGAAGGGGAGAATTGGCGATCATTTCAAGTATCCAGAAAGAGGGTAAAATTTTACAGCTCCCGAAAAAAGTATGACTCTGTATACTATTTCACATAATAATAATAATTTCTTTATGAGGACTATAAAAAGTGTTGTATTCCAAATTTGACTTAATTATCTTTAAAAAGAAATGATATAATTTGAAAAAAAAAAACAAAAAATAATAATAAAATTAAAAATGGATATTAAAAACTTATGAAGTTTTATGTTTAAAATCAGCTGAAGAATAGTTATTTAAAATATTCCGTATTTATTTGGAAACATCCTGTATATCAGCGTTTAACGCAGCTAAAATCAAAAATCTAAATATCTAATTAATTTTGTATAAGCTTTATTATTAAATTTGACTGTTAAATCAAATTCTCTATCAAAAAGCAATTATCTTCATGTTTAGAATTTTCCACATTGGATTAAAACAAAAAAAAAGAGAAAAAAAGCATTTAACAAATGCAAAAAAGAAAAATTCAAATGACTATTTACCCTTTTAATTCGGTTCGTCATATGTCAATGCTAAATCTGTAAGTGCAAAGAAAATTAATACACGTTGCTTTTGTCAGTTTGTAAGTGTACATACCCTGGTGTTCTCCAGATTTGTTGTCGGGAATATCTATTAATTAGCATCAATAAAAGTTTATATGAAAGAAGTAGATGTTTTTTCAGGTATTTTTGACACGTAAGATCAATATATTTATGATTTACTATTTTATGTGGTTAGTGTGTTACCTTAACATTGTATCTAGAGATAATTGTAAATAAAATCTATATAGAAAAATAAGACAGTTAAATAAAAATTGAACTAGAGCAAAATAGTGCACTTTGGTATTTAATTGAACGTAAATATTCTTGTTCTTTTCAGATTATTTTTTTGTGGCTTTATTTTTAAAAAGGGGATAAATTTTTTGTGGATATTATTACGTCAAGATGTTCAAATACGATTGGGTAGTTTTTATTATTTTTCAGAGCTATTTAAGGGCATCCAATACTTTTGAGTTGCAATCAGCCTTTTCACAAATTTATTTCCATCTCTCTTTTATATTTATTACTTTCCAAAGTTTTCAGTTTACAATTGTTTTCAAAAGCTTGTGAAGCATAGATATGAGAAACTTTATTATAAAATCACCTATTTTTTTTTGTAAAATATATACATTTGCTCCGAGAACTTTTTATAATCAAACTGCCAACAAATTACAAACTTTATTTTTTAAAATATTTTTTTGCAAAGGGCTTTGATGCTACTTTTCTTGCTGGTTTTCAACTTGTTGCTGCGATGTAAGTCCAAGCGTCATGACTATTCTTATGTGTCATGACATTACACATTATTTTATGGAAATGTTTGAGAGTGTGCCCTGTGAGCTAGTAAACGTTCATTTCCAGGGATGTCTTCAGTGTTAATTTGTCCTTTGAAATTTGAACCCCTGTAACTCCGCTTAAAATCTGTATCAAAGAAAAAAGATTATTAATTTTATTTTTCCATTTTTACGTTTAAAAATACATTACATCACTTATTAGCTTTGTCCCCTTGATCTCGTAATATATTTTTCTAATTCCTCTCTTCTAATTAATTATGTTTTATGTAATAGATTGTTAGACAAGATGATATTTCATCATATTGTTTATTTTTAGGCATGGTCCTTATTCAATAAAATTTGAAAGAATTGCGTTCACAGCAATATCTTTTAGTAATTTAGTTTTTAAAATATTATACACTCTTACTTTGTTTTGTTTAAGATTTTTTACTCAGTACAGATTTAAGGAACGAAAGCTTTCACGGCTTTGCTGAAGTTGAAAATCATGGTTTTTGTGTTTAGACCGTGTCAAATTGGAATTATTATCCGACGTTTCGCCTACTATTGTCCGAAGCATCTTCAGGAATTTTTACTCCACGAGATTAGAACATTGAATAACTATCGGGGAGCAACAGCCCGGTATTTATACCCGACTGGTGCTCAGCGAACCATGATCCAGCGTTATAATCGATATCCATGTGTGACGTAGACTGTAACCCGTATCTCTATTAATATTATTTGAATATTTACAAATTTCGATTCATTCTCTAGTTTTCCGCTTAAAGAACGTAGACGAAACGTCGGAGAAAATTCCAATTTGATACGCTCTAAACCCAAGAACCATGATTTTGAACTTGACCAAAGCCCTGAAGGATTTCGTTTTTTATTAACGAACCCCTTTGGGGAGGATATCGTGAAAGATGCCAAAACCTTTGGCGATCTCCGCAAGAGCAAGACGAAGATGATATGCCAGTTAACCTTTCTTCTAAGATATCGTGACGAAAATGTATTAACAAAACTGTTGCAGATAAAACACCACACAACCTCCAAAAGTGCCAAGAATATCTACAAGCTTGCAAGCATGGCCCTCGTCAGAGAGAGGGTCAAGGCAATTCGTTCTGATTTGGATACAAATGCCCGTAATCTTTATGAATTACATTTAAGATTGTCATTTTTAATAGAACAGGACAAATTTGCAACGCTGGATGAAATCACCTATGCCCAACCTGAAAAAATCCGTCAACAAGTCACTATCAAGCAAAAAAGAGAATTCGAAAAACTTTTGAGCAACAATAATTCAGCAAGCACACCAGTGATCACAGTTGTCAATTTATCAAGTATACAATTTACTGTAGCAGAGAAAACTATCTTATCTAAAGGACAGAATTTTGCCATCACTCCAACGCGCATACCGGTGGAAGAAATAGTTTCTAGAGTCGAAGTCTCCATTAGAAAATTAGCTTCAGATCAAACACACACGATTCGATACGAAACAGCTAAGATCATAAAACACTCACAATCACCTAAATTAAATAGGATATTAGTGGAAAGGAAGGCTATTAAATAACTAAACGAGAACAACACCATCTTAATTTTCCCAGCTGACAAGGAAAATGTCACAGATAAGGACAAATATACTGAACAAATAAACTAGCTCTTGGACGACAATACTTACAAAGTCATTCGGACGGATCCAACAAACAAAATCGAAAGGAACCTTAGATCTCTAATTAACGCATCTAGTCTCACTCCAGAAGAAACAAAGCCGTTAAACCACGCAGCTCCAAGATTCCACGCCTCTACGGGCTGCCTAAAATCTATAAAGAAAATGTACATCTACATCCAATCGTTAACGTAATAGACTCACCAACTTACAAAATAGGTAAATATCTAGCCAAACCTTTACATTCGTTTACAGGAAAAACTGAATCCTTTGTTAAAAACTCTGGACACTTTGTCCAAAGATTAAAAATCATCCAATTAGAGCTCGGAGAACGTATTGGTCGGTTTTAATGTAGAATCCCTGTATACAAATGTTCTTATAAATGATTCAGTTTCCATTGTATCGGACATATTACGAAATAACAACATGGACTCCACCCTATTATAATTAATTAAAGCATGTCTGATTTCCGAGCGATTCTACGAGCAGACTTCGGAAGCGGCCATCCGCTATCACCTGTGGTAGCTAACATTATCATGGAAGCTTTCCGCCTTATTTTCTGCTCCTCTAAAATCTAAATTTTGTTGCAGATATTTTGATGATACTTTCATTTTCCTGGATCATCTAGACCAATAATATCCTAGCATAAAATTCACTATGGGAATTAAATCAAAGGGTGCCCCTCCCTTTCTTGATGTACTGGTATAAAAGATAGATAATGGCAAATAAGAACATTCTGTACACAGAAAACTAACACATACAAATCGATATTCCAATGCAACGTCACATCATCATCCTTAAAAACAATCCATCATAATCTCTTTGGTACATAGAGCAATTTCAATATGTGTATTGTGCTGAAGATATAAGACATTCTATTAATAAATATAGAAAGCCAACCCCTCAACAAAACGTCATAAATGTACCTCCTATGGATAGTGTTGTCTTACCTTACATACAGTGAACCACCGACAAGATTGCCAGATTGCTCCGAAAATCAAACATTCACATAATTTTCAACACATGTAAGAAAAATGTTTGAAGTCACCAAAGGACGCAATGCGATTTCAGACCCTTGTGGTAAAGTGTATGTAGGTGAAACAGGACGGTTTATATCCACTAGGTTTAAGGAATATGAAAGATGTATAAAAAAGAAGCAAATTGTACAACCTGCAGTAGCTGAACACCAACATTGCTCAGGCCACACTTTGAATGTAAAAGAAAGTAAGGTGTCTGGTTTCTTTAAACGTAAAATTTGAGAATCAATGGAAATTTGTAACTATTCAAATACTATTAATAGAGGTACGAGTTACAGTCTATACCACACGTAGAAATGGATTGTAACACTGGATCACTGTTCGCTGAGCACCAGTCGGGTATAAATACCGGGTTGTCGCTCCTTGATAGTCATTTAGTGTTTTAATTTCGTGGAGTAGAGATTCCTGATGATGTATTGTGCAGTCGTAGGCGAAACGGCGGATAGTAATTGCACTTCGATACGGTCTATACCCAAGGACCATAATTTTCAACATCATACAGATTTCATTAATTACATTTATATAAACCTTTGTTATATCGTTCAAAATTATTCTTAAAAATATACAGCTGCATTTTTTTCATAATCTAAATTAGTTTTTAATTTTTCCCCAAAATTTTACTTAGGTCACAATTTTTTTTGTATTCAAATTGACCGCATAGCTAACTTCATTATCCTACTTTATAATTTCACTTCTTGTTATACCAGCAAGAGTTTTGGGGTTTTACTGTTTGCTATAGAAACTACGTTGCGATATGAACATTTTTCATCCGGTCACGTTCCCGCTTATTTACATTACAAATCATATTTTCCGGGTTTATTGGGGTAATGAAAATAAACGTTTTATTATCCAGCGTTTGTTTTTCTTTCTCCCAGTGGAACATCGAAAAAATTAAATCATTAATAACCGAGGGGCCAAAGACATTTAAAGCTTTTAGCGCATTTAGTTCAACAAAGAAAAAAGAAAAACGGTCGCTGAATATTACCTTACAAAAAATAAAAAATAAGATGAAATGTTTCGTAAAATTAATTAAGCTGGGGTAGTTTTAAAATGAAGACTTTAAAAAAGTCAGGTATCATAATTTCAAAAGTAGAAACATCAAAATATAAAAATATATATTTGGTTTATTTATTTTCAAATAAATTTTTTAGGTGATTATTTTTCATTCGTTTATACACATTTTTAATTATAATTATTAAAATAGAAATGTCAGTGCAGATACTTGCTGTTTGCTGTTATTCGTTCAAAAACTTGTTAGAACAAATTGCCTAGTAAACTCACTGTAGCTTATAGTATAAAAGATCTGCTTTGAGTATAATCATAGACATACAAAGTTGAAACCGATCTAGGAATATAATATTTCTTTCGGCACAAGAGCATATCAATAAATTCTCTTAGTCCTTCTTAACAATATAAACAGAGATATGACCGTAAGTACATAGACACTCAAAGAGTAGTGCTTCAGTAATAGTGTAGGGGCCACGGGGTCCGCAGTGGCTCCTTTAATTTATATGGACACGCCCAATTTTTTTTATGTATTTTGAGTCTCTGAACAGAAAGACTATATCCTTAATTATGTACATCCCTTTCACACTGAGCGAAAGTCGATACGCTGGAACTCGCGGTCTATTCTTTATATGTTTTTGAGTACAATTGATATATGACATAGCATCCGAGTTTCATAAAGTGTATCGGCAAAAGGTGAGTTACGAAGACCGTTGAAAGCTACCCTGTTCTAATTTAACATTTATTGTAATGCAAACCATTGTTAAAATTGCTCATTTTATTTTAATGTTTTTTCGCAACAATTTTTGTACCACTGAAGTGTACTTTTGGAACCATTGATCAAAAACAGGCTTTCATTATTATTTTGCATATATCTTTCTAATCAGGGTTCTAATAACTCGTTATTTAAAACTATATTCAACAATCTCCATTGCAACACCTTGTCTTCTTGCACCTGTCGGGTCGATACCTGAGATGTGGGTTGCCGTGCTTAGTTTAAATTGCCATGTCTCCGGAAATAATTCGAATTTTTACATGGGAAGACATTTAAAATATTCATAATGGTACACATAATAAATCAACATAAAAAATTCATTTTTTAAAACTCTCACGGTGAACTAATCCGTTAAATTTCACAACATAAAAAATTAATAAATTTAATTAAAGAAACCTTAAAAAATTGTAACACTAATCGTGAACTTAATAAATGGTGAAATAGGTATAATTTATCTGTAAGGATTGTCTATTGTATCGACGCAACTTATAGAAAGTTGCGTTTTAGTATGGAGTTTGCCTAGACTTCTAAATCATTAAATATAAAAACATATAACGCACCTAGATTATAAAAGGTGTTTTTTTATTGAGGTATAGAACTTTTAAATGGAATAAAACAAAGATGAATTTTTTAAATTGACATGAAATTTACTTGATTCGAAAGATAACCTTCTGGCATTATAATTTAAATATGACTTCTGGCATATGACCGCCACGGCTGGCTCGGACGTAGTCTAATCTGGAGGTCCAATTTTCGATGACTTTTTCCAACATTTGTAGCCGTATATCGGAAATAACGCGGCGAATGTTGTCCTCCACGTGATCAATCGTTTCGGGCTTATCGGCGTAGACTAGCGACTTCACATATCCCCACAGGAAATAGGCTAGCGGCGTTAAGTCGCACGATCTTGGAGGCCAATTCACGGGTCCGAAACGTGAAACTATGCGGTTACCAAACGTTTCCTTCAATAAATCAATTGTGGCACGAGCTGTGTAACATATTGCGCCGTCTTGTTGAAACCACAGCTCCTGCACATCATGGTTGTTCAATTGATGAACGAAAAAGTCAGTAATCATGGTTCTATAGCGGTCACCATTGACTGTAACTTTCTGACCAGCATTGTTTTTAAAGAAGTACGGACCATTGATTCCACCAGCTCATAAAGCACACCAAACAGTCAGTTTTTCTGGATGTAACGGTGTCTCAACATACACTTGAGGATTATCATCACTCCATATACGGCAGTTTTGTTTATTGACGTATCCATTCAAACAAAAGTGAGCTTCATCGCTAAACAAAATTCGCTAATGAAAATCGGGATCAACGGCAATCTTGTTTTGGGCCCATTCACCGAATCTACGCCTTGCTAGGTGATCGTGTGGCTTCAATTCTTGCACGAGTTGGATTTTGTAAGCACGCAAACCAAGATCTTTCCGCAAAATCTTCCATCAAGTGAATGGACGCATATCCAATTCCTGTGCACGATGGCGGATAGACTGATTCGGGTCTTCCTCTACGCTACGCCCTACAGCAGCAATGACTTCTTCTGTACGCACTGTACGACGTCTCTATGGATGCGTATTATCATTTAGAGTAAACGTGGTGCGAAAACGTTCCATAGTTAATTAAATTAATTGCTCTGATGGACGATTATGTTGACCGTAAAATGGACGTACCTAGTGCGCGATACGTATTTCGAACAGAACCATGATTTTCAAAATAAATTTGCACAATTTGGAAGCGTTGTTCAGGCGTCAGTCTATTCATGTTGAAATGCCAAACCAAACTAAACATAAATCACTTGACAGCTGACAAAATGGCCACCAGTTAAAAAAGTGTTGCCAACTTAAAGTTCTAGACCTCTATAAAAAACACCCTTTATTAATAAAAACTACTTAAAATAAATATTACTTTAACAGGATATTTCGTATTAGATGACATACCGAAAAATTAAATAAAGTTTCAAAGGTTTATTTAGGTTATTGCTTGTCAAATTAAGGATAGTAGATACATTCTGGGTTTTACTTATTTTGAAACACAATTTTCTCATACTTAATTAGGCGGGAATTTTTATAAATTTATAAATACTTTAAAAATACCCTGTTACTTCAACCACTACAAATACAACTTTTATAACAATATGATTAAAAATAGTGTGAAGCGCGTGTAAAGAGACAATAATGAATAACTTCACTAAGAAATAAGAATCCATTGTCAAAGAAAAAAAAAAAAGCTTTTCTGAATATTAAGCATTATTTCATATTTTACAACCGGGCTTTTATTCTGGAAAGAGGCTCAACGTTTATTTGAGTACCTTCTATTATTTTTATTGAATATTTCAGGCTATTTTTTATTCTCCTTTCACACAAAACGCATTTTTCTTCTTATCTGCATTACATTGTGCTTGAAAATCGGTTATAAATGATCTTCAAGTCAGGAATACAAAGCTAAATATACAGAAATCTAACAAAGTATAAGCACATGATAAATAGCTTAACATTTCGAAATGATAATACACTTTTATATATAAAGTATTTGTAAATGGTAGTTTAAAATGATAAAGAAGTGACATTAAAAATAGTTATTTTTGTATCTGATATACATTTAAAAAGCATCAATTTCAATTTGAAGTATAGTACATTTTCTATTATCCAGATATGTTTGTATTTTCAATTGTTCGTAAAAACCTGGACGTATTTTTAAATAGAGATATATAAAATTTTTAAGTTTATTTCATAAAGTAAAAAGTAATAGCAAACAGGAACAATAACCGTATATAATTATCTCAATAACATATAATGAGTTAGCATAATGAATTTTATAAAAATAAGGATAGCATTCATTTCATTTTGAGAAGAAAATAAAGCGCTGCAATTTGCAGCAATATGCATCTCATCGTGATTTGCAAAATCTTTATCCTCAGTTAAAGAAATTATAATGTTATGAGCCGGTTGACATTCATTATATAGGCTGTCAGTCAGGCGCGGATCCAAGGGGGGGGGGCGGTGGGGGCGATCCCCGTCCCCCGCCAATAGCTTTGAGTTCAAGAAAATAGACCTGATTTTGCCTCTTATACTATAGTTTATTCAAGAACTAGAGAGAGTAATAAATCATTTTTTACCCTTTTTCTTTTCTTCGCAAACTACTTGTGTTCTTTAGTCCGGTATCTAGCAAAATCTGTTAGACACATATATTTTTCATAGGAATGGGTTAGAAATTTTATAATAAAAAATACCGGTCTGTAATAATGGAGTATTTGGGTTAGATAACAATCGATATTTGGAGGTGTGAATTGTTAAAAAAGGATTTTAATCCTTGTCATTGACGTCGGAAGGAGGTTTCTTTTATCACTAAGTATTTATGGCATAGAATATTATGTCGGTAATCAAATTAAAATAAAAGTTTTTAAAATATTATTTTATTTCTTATGGTTTCTTAATAATTCACACATATTAGAAAATACAGATAATTTTGACATATATAACACAAATCACAACTGTATTTTTATTATTTTTAATTTTGGCATAGAAGCCGTTTTAGGCACATTCAGACTAAAACGTAGCCTTTTTCTCTCAAAAAATTCTAAGTTATAATTTATTATTAAGTACTTACAAAATACCCATTGTCAAAAATATAAGAAGTTAAACATATATAAAAAAAAAAAAATTCTTCCATATAATATTAAAATTTTTTGGGGCTATCGGTCATTTCATTATTAATTAAAAACATTTTTAGGGCATTTGATGTTTCAATTTATTTATTTCGTAAACCATCTACAGAATGACAATTTAACAATCACAACAATCAAAGTCAGTGAAGCTATCTTCGCTCAAATTAATTATAATTGGTTCCTCTATCTCAGCGATCATGAGATCGAGTTTCCACATTTCCTTTTATTATATGGATTTTTCCCAATTTTCTTCTTCTTATTGCGCCCTTTCCTTCCGAAGGTTGGCGATCCAAATGGCAATTGTGGCTCTGGAAGCTGCAGCACGAAATATGTCTGTAGATGAGCGATCAAACCATCTCCTCAGGTCTTTCAACCATGAACTCTGGCGTCTTCCTACTGATCGTTTACCCTGAACTTTACCCTCTATAATGAGTCGAAGTAGCTCATATCTTTGACCTCTCAGCACATGACCCAAGTATTGAATTTTTCTCTCTTTAATGGTGTTTAGCAGATCTTTTTGTTTATTCATGCGCTGGAGTACTTCGTTGTTAGTGATCCTTTGCATCCATGAAATTCGCAACATCCGCCTATATATGTATATTTCAAAAGCCTCTATTCTTTTTTCTGTTTGTGGGTCCATTGTCCAACTTTCGCATCCGTAGAGTAAGGTAGAGAAAACGTAGCATCTGACCATACGAGTTCTGAGCTCTAGACTAAGGTCTGATCTTGTAAAAAATGTTTTCATGCTCATTAGTGTTTTTCTCGCTTGTTCGATCCTCGATAAAATTTCCTTCTTCGGGTTACACTGGCTGTTGATATTAACTCCTAGATATTTCATTGATGTTACCTGTTCTATTGTTTGTCCCTTGACATGCAGACGTACATTTATTGGCGCCTTTGAAAATACCACTATTTTGGTTTTAGAGACGTTTAGATGTAAGCCGAACATTTCGCTATGATGTACTACGGAATCTATTATGCTTTGTAGCTCTTGTACGCTGTTTGCTATTAGGACGGTATCATCAGCGTACCGAATGTTGTTGATCGTAGTTCCGTTAAACTTGATTCCACCTTGGGCATCGTCTAGTGCTTCTTTAAATATGGACTCGGAATACAGATTAAACAGGAGCGGAGATAGCACGCAGCCCTGTCGGACTCCCCGTCTAATCCAAATATCTCCGGATGTTGTTTGTTCTACTTCGACTGTTGCCGTTTGGTGCCAATAGAGTTCTGAGATAATGCGTAGGTCTTGTTCGTCGACGCCGGTTGTTCTCAGAATTTCAATCATCTTTTGATGGTTAACGCAGTCAAATGCCTTTCGATAGTCTATAAAACATGCATATACATCCACGTTCATGTCTCTGCAGCGTTGTGTCATTACATTTAGGGAGAAAAGAGCTTCTCGTGTTCCCATTCCGTTTCGAAATCCGAATTGAGTGTTATCCATCTGATCTTCGCACTTCCTGTAAATTCGTGTATGGATGATTCTGAGAAAAGTTTTAAGGACATGAGACATCAGACTTATTATCCGGTAATCATCGCATTGTGAGGAATTAGGTTTTTTTGGCAGTGTTATAAATGTTGACTTTAGCCAGTCTAATGGTATTTTGCCGGAGTTGTATATGTTATTGAATAATGATGTTAACAAGTCTAGGCTTTTGCTTTCGTTGTCTGCAATTAATTTAAGTATTTCGACGTTGATTTTGTCTGGACCGGTAGCTTTACCATTTTTCTGTGCTTTTATTGCATGGCGAACTTCTTCTTTAGTTATTTCTGGGCCTTTTTCATTTATTTGACTGACTGCGGGTGGTGGAACACTGGGTCTATCATCATCGAAAAGTGTTTGAATGTATTCTTTCCATCTCTCTAGTTTATCCACTGTCCCCAGAATTACCTCGTTATTATTCCCTCTTAAAATTGTTTCTTGCCGCTTTCTGTGTCTGCCTGTCATTTCTTTTACCTTCTTGTGGACGTTAAAGGTGTCATATCTTTTCTGAAGTTGTTCGATTTCTTGACATTTTGTTGACATCCAATCTTCTTTAGCTTCCCTGCACTTTTTCCTAATGATTTTATTGAGTTGCTTGTATTCTGTTGGGTTTGTTTTGTGTTTTCTTCTTTCATTCATGAGGTCTATGATTTCTTGCGTTATCCATTCTTGCTTTCTGTTGTTTTTTGTAAGTCCAATGTCTTCTTCTTGAATATTTGTTATTTTAGTTTTTAAAGCATTCCATGTTCCCTCAACGTCCTCTCTCCGTACCGATTTCTCCATTGTTTCCATTTCTTTCTCGATCTTGAGACTAATTTCTTTCCTTTTTATGGGGTTTTTCAATTGTGCGATATCTATTTTTCTTGCTACTTTTTCCCTTTTAACTTTCAGGAATCGTTTGAGTCTAAAGTCCATTACAACTGGATTGTGGTCGCTATAAATGTCTGCTCCAGGGTAGGTTTTTACGGATTTCATATACTTCTTAAAGTTTAGGTGGAGTAGAATGAAATCAATTTGATTCCTGACAATTCTTCCTTCTCTGTCTGCAGGTGACTTCCAAGTATACAACCTTCTGGGATGCTGTTTAAAGAAGGTGTTGGCCACCAACAGGCTGTTCTCCACGCAGAATTGTACCAGTCTATCTCCTCTGTTGTTTCTTGTACCAAGACCGCATGCACCTATGTTGTCTCCTTCAGCGCCACTGCCAATTTTGGCGTTAAAGTCCCCCATGATCATCGTCATCTCTCCACTCCTTGTTAGTCGCATTATTTCATCGATGTTGTTATAAAATTCTTCGATTTCTTGATCTGACTTGTCGCTTGTCGGAGCATAAACCTGAACCACATTCAGGTCTCTATGAGTTGTTCGCAGTTTCAGTAGTGCCATTCTATCATTCAGAGGAACGAAGTCCACAACCGACTGTGCTATTCTGTCCGAAACGAGTATAGCTGTTCCATATCGATGTTCTGGGTCGGCTCCGCCTGAATAATAAATATATCCTTGCTCTGTTTTTTGTTTTCCGGAGCCGGGCCATCTTACTTCACTCAGTCCCAGTATGTCGATTTTCAATCTTCTCATCTCAGCTTCAGTGTTTGCCAATTTTCCGGGCATGAATAAGCTGCGTACGTTCCAGGTGGCAATGCGTACTGTCTTGCCATATAACTGTATTTTGTTTCCGCTTCCTTGATTGTCAATGGTAGACGACGGGGGTATTCTTCGCACCCTCTCCCCATTTAAGGGGTGCCCCGGACTGAGGGCCATTTTTATATTTTCGTCTGCCATTTAGATTTTTGGAAGATATACTACAGTAAGGGTTCCGTTCCTTTTCTGTACCGCAGTGGGAAAACCGTTTTCGCTGCTTCAGCTACGCTTTTCCGTGTTCGGAACTATACCGCTTCGGAGTCATTCTTCTTGCGCTATAGCCCAATTTTGATGAAACTGCTGCCTTTCACCAGTGCAGCCGCCCATTCTGGGTCAGACGCTGCTCGATTGCTAGTTTTGGTCCACCCCGGGTATTTCATTTCCCCGGTACCACCTATATCTAGGAGGCATTCCCCTATCCGCCGCCTGGGGAGGCGCCCGATGGAGGACTAGCAACCCCTCACGGGTCCAATTTTCTGCAGTAACTTTATTCTAAAAATCTTCCAAAAGTTCAGTTAAATTACTAATTCTGTAAGTTGTGTTATTTCTAGCAACTCTACCTTTCACTTGAGAGAGATATTTCCTTCTCCAACGGACATTTTCCCAGCAAAAATTGAGTTCTCTGAGCAATTTCCAGAGCTCAGTTCTTTTAATTTCAGGTAAATCCCGATCTTCATTGATTTTAATTAGAATTCTGTCGACGGTTGAGATCTGCTTCTCATAATAAAATGTATGTACAACTCTTTTTATTGCAGTTTACATCTCTTCTTTCAACGAGGTTTTTCGTCTGCATATGATTGAATGTGGCTTGGGAGTACTAACAATTCCAGTGGTTTTTTTCTCCTTCAGTATTCGGTACATAGTAGAATTTCCAACTCCTGTCATGTTGGAATACATCTCAGCCGAGCTTTTAACATTATTATCGGGATATTGATGTCTTAAGACATCAAAAACATTCATTGTAATAGGTTTTTCGTTGACGAAAAATTCCCTGGTTTAATGATTTTGGAATACATATAGAGATGGAAGCCATATCTTTTGGCTATCTCACTAATCTCAAATAATATATAAACATTAAGGACACACTGTAACGTGTACTTTGCTCACTGACAGAAATTAAATTGAAATATCAGAAATTTTATTGTTGCAGTAAATTTATAAAAGCTTATAATATTTAAATATAATTAGATTTACGGCAGTCCTTATTTACCTGCTGCACTGGAGCAGGTACATTGGAGGTTTTGGTAACAGTTTTATTACTCTCTCGAGTTCTTGAATAGAGTATTGGAATGTGTATGCTTGCGATCGTCCCTCCCTTTCCCAAGTATAGGAAAATAGAACCGATTCTGCCTTTTAAATTAGGAATATGTATGCTGCTGGTACTCCCTCCCCTTTGACAACTCGTTTTTTTTTTTGCGATCGCCCCTCTCCATCCCAAGAGCTTTGAGTTCAGAAAAATAGACCCGATTCTGCCTCTTATACTAGGAATGTGTATGCTGCTCGCATCCTTCCCCAATCGGCAACTTTTTTTTTCTTATGATCGCCACCCACCCTCTTCAAGAGCTTCAAATTCAGAAAAATAGACCCGACCCTGCTTTTTACATTAGAAATGGAAATGTTGCTGGTGTCCCCCCCCCCCGTCGACAACTTGCTTTCACTTGTCACTTTTTTAATATTACCGCTCCCCCCCCCCCAAAGAGAGAGGCTGGATCCGCCCCTGCTGTCAGTAGCATCGCACGAGCTTAAAATGTAGATATTAAAGATTCGTCACTGGAAGCTTTGATTCTGGCTTCGTGGGTTTCTTGTAGGTGTTTAAAAGCCAGAGTACGTTTTAAATTAGCTTTAGTTAATTTATCCGCCATTATAAAAATTAGTAGACTGTGAATAAAATCAATATAACTAAAAGATTTTTAATCCTTAATAAATGTATTTTCCACTTTTATGGAAAGCCAAACGAAAAAAATAAAAAAATTGAATAATACATTGTAAAGCGAACTGCAGAAATAAAAAAAAAATATTTTTTATAAAGAATTCGCAAAATATGCACCAGACAATGCTAAGATATGTTTGCGCTTATGAAAGACAAAACGAAAAATAGATAAATGTATCTTGAATGATGAACTGGCCACGTAAGAAATTGTTTATAAAAATTTGTAAAATATGCTCCATACAATACTAATAAATAAAAGTAACTTTACAAAAAGGTACATGCATTTTTTATACCATAAATAAAGGGTGTTTTTTATAGAGGTATAGAACTTTTAAATGGAATAAAACAAAGATAAATTTTTTAAATTGACATGAAATTTACTTTATTCGAAAGATAACCTTCTGGCATTATAATTTAAATACGACTTCTGGCATATGACCGCCACGGCTGGCTCGGACGTAGTCTTATCTGGAGGTCTAATTTTCGATGACTTTTTCCAACATTTGTGGCCGTATATCGGCAATAACGCGGCGAATGTTGTCCTCCAAGTGATCAATCGTTTCGGGCTTATCGGCGTAGACTAGCGACTTCACATATCCCCACAGAAAATAGTCTAGCGGCGTTAAGTCGCACGATCTTGGAGGCCAATTCACGGGTCCGAAACGTGAAACTATGCGGTTACCAAACGTTTCCTTCAATAAATCAATTATGGCACGAGCTGTGTGACATGTTGTGCCGTCTTGTTGAAACCACAGCTCCTGCACATCATGGTTGTTCAATTGATGAACGAAAAAGTCAGTAATCATGGTTCTATAGCGGTCACCATTGACTGTAACTTTCTGACCAGCATTGTTTTTAAAGAAGTACGGACCATTGATTCCACCAGCCTATAAAGCACACCAAACAGTCAGTTTTTCTGGATGTAACGGTGTCTCAACATACACTTGAGGATTATCATCACTCCAAATACGGCAGTTTTGTTTATTGACGTATCCATTCAAACAAAAGTGAGCTTCATCGCTAAACAAAATCCGCTTATGAAAATCGGGATCGACGGCAATCTTGTTTTGGGCCCATTCACCGAATCTACGCCTTGCTAGGTGATCGTGTGGCTTCAATTCTTGCACGAGTTGGATTTAGTAAGCACGCAAACCAAGATCTTTCCGCAAAATCTTCCATAAAGTGAATGGACACATATCCAATTCCTGTGCACGATGGCGGATAGACTGATTCGGGTCTTCCTCTACGCTACGCTCTACAGCAGCAATGACTTCTTCTGTACGCACTGTACGACATCTCTATGGATGCGTATTATCATTTAGGGTAAAGGTGGTGCAAAAACGTTCCATAGTTAATCGAATTAATTGCTCTGATGGACGATTATGTTGACCGTAAAATGGACGTAGTTCGCGATATGTATTTCGAACAGAACCATGATTTTCAAAATAAATTTGCACAATTTGGAAGCGTTGTTCAGGCGTCAGTCTATTCATGTTGAAATGCTAAACCAAATTAAACATAAATCACTTGACAGCTGACAAAATGGCCGCCAGTTAAAAAAGTGTTGCCAACTTAAAGTTTAATACCTCTATAAAAAACACCGTTTATAACAAAATGTAGCAGATAAATATTTCCGTAAAGCTGAAATTTTATTTTAATATGAAAAAAGAAAGATCATGTGGTACGATCGTACGATCCACATGTTAATTGCACACGGCGGTTTAAATGCTTTCTCAAATTTTGGGTGGGAGAATATGATTGTTAGAGTTTAGATTTAGAGGTACTAAGGGTACCAGTTTTGCAGACAAACCTAGACGCCTAATAATAAGCCTCAAAATTAAATTACTCTTTAGTTTATACCTATTATATACGAGTGACCTTTAGTATATGAAAGATAAAATGATGGTTTGTGACAAAATAATGCAATTTTATTTATAGATACAAAAATTTTGAAAATTCTTAGAAAATAGTTAAAAACTTTTTCATCCGGCAGTAGAAGGAACATAAACCGACCGGAGGAACGATACCGTACTCGACCCTACTTAGAGTGGGCTTATTTGACCAACTCGCTTGGATTGGTCATGCAAATTGTGTGCAGTAAATAAATTGAGAAGAAATATAATAGAACAAAACTACATTGAAATAAAAGTGTTTATAAATAAAAAACAACATACATTGAAATATAATTTTACACTATATTATTATGTCATATAAGTTCCTAATTGGAGTAATTAAATAATTTAATTGCCCAAAAATAAAATAACCAAGATTCCTGAACAGTGCCCTTATTAACGACATATTGATCGATTTTTATATTTTCGCAGTACAATATTCTTACAATGCACCTACTTTGGAAGTTGGATATGTAACCTTTCAATTTCTATTTTCCCTTTTTGTTGTTATATTTATAATTTTTGATAAAATTATAAATATCACCTCTATTTCCGTTTGGAAACATTAAGGAGTTTAATGAAGAACATTGATTTTATTTATTGTTTTTTCATCTTAGCCAAGAAATTGTAGATGTTACATAACTTCCATGTCACCAAAATTTTATGGCCTTTTTGTTTTGTTGGCATGACTTGTAACATTTTAATATTTTTTCATACGGATACAACTGTATTTGGATATATTATGTAGTATAAGGAAATATGTTATGTGTCTTATATTTTATAGTTCCTTTTTACTTTATTTGTTCATTGTTTATGTCCCGTTATGAAAACTTGAACATTCCGTTAATGCGATTAATTGGCAAATAATATAAAACAGAAAATGTCAAATTTCTATCCAAAACTTAAAGCTACCTAATACGTAGGGTTAAAAAATTGTTTAACTCATCATTCTTCACCAAAATTAAATAAAATATAAAACAATTTTAAAATACATTCATATAATATATTAAAAGCCTTGATTTAAATAATTCACCTGCCTTTCTGCGAACGCCGTTTTTTCCCGATCCTAGCAAATCCGACAGATCGCGTCTTGCTTATAATTTTACTTGTGGAAGCATCAAGTATGTTAATGCAATTTCTGCATTATCTTGTTTTAATTTTGTGCGCAATTTATATGATTTATGTGCTAAAGTGACTCATTTGCCAATGGTTTCGTTTGAGATTTTAAATCTGGCTTCTAATGTTATTAAAGTGAATAATGGATGATTTTTATGATCTTAGCAAAAAACTATCACAAAAACAATATAGAAAAGAAAATTGTAAATAAAGCCATGAGCACCTAACCTTCATAGAGGATTATTTCAAAGACTAAACATTTTTTTCGGGTATCCCGTGTGTGTGCTGAGTCCTTCTCAGGACTGTAGGGCAGCTGACGTTTTAGTGGAATCTTATTCACCATTTTTAAAGTTCATTGTACAGCATCTGTGGACGAACTGAAGCGTGTGACTCGGGTACGGCCAATTTTGTGTGTACGTGGGGCTTGTTCGTTGGCTACATGGTTCTGGTTAATGAGGTTGCGATTTTTGCTGAATATTATCGGCCCTGTTGCCACTGTTTGGGGTCGTATTGCTGAGTTGTGATCCGTTTCTTTACTATTTATTATTGGTTGATGTTTCATTAGCAGGTTTTTCCAGGTATCAGGCAACCACCCCGAAAAATCTTGAAAGCCGAGAGAAGAGTTTCAAAGCTTTTGTTCCTTATGTCTGAGGCAACACAGACCAAATCACAAAAATTCTCAAGATACACAACATTGAAACCATTTTTACCACAGACCGTAAAGCAAAGGATCTCCTTCCTTCCAACACCTACGGAAAAGATCCCTCTTGAAAACCAGGGAGTATACGAAATTCCATTCAGAGATTGCAGCTCGTCCTACGTAGGTCACATAACCGTAAAATAAGCATCAGAAGAGACGAACATATAAACGTTGTCAAGCAAGAAACAATTTCTTCTGCACTGGCCCAATACTTGTGAATCACAGGATATAAAATCAATTTCTCAGGAACAAAAATGCTGTCGAGATGTGTAAACCTATCCAACAGGGTTATAAAGGAAGCTATCGAAATTGCGAAGAGGGCCAACAACTTAAATAGAAGAGACGACAGTTAGCGGTTGTCTAATACTTGGAAATCCCTGTTAGTAAAACATTAACCAGTAATAGGTAATAAAGAAACGGATCTTAACTCGGCTCCACTACCCCAATTACTGGCAACAGGGCTGATGATACGCAGTAAAACTCGCAACCTGATTGACCAGAACTATCCAGCTAACGAACATGCCTTACGTATACACAAAACTAGTCGCACCCAAGTTGCAAGCATCAGTTCGCCCACAGACGTACTTCATTTAAAAAAAAAATGGTTATTTATGGTTTGATGTAGCGTTACGTAAATAAATATCCAACAAATCTTAAAAAATAATTCATGCGTATATATTAATATTAATTCTCGTTGCGTTTCACCAGTCTAGGTCATAGAAAGTCTAGCCTCTATATAAATGAGTTTTTACGGTTATAACTTGCTTGTTATTTTGGTTATAGTCTGCCATTACTTAGTTAATTAATATTTTGAGTCTTAGTATAATGTATTTTTTTCTGGTAATTGAATCGTCTGTAATCATTAAAATGTTTTGAGTAGTTCACTAGTAGCGTTTTAGTTTATTTTTAGTGCTTACATAATGTTAAAGGTTTTGTAATATACTATAAATTATTGTATTTATATTTTAGTTTCCTACTCTAGCGTTAAAAATATGCAACGTACCTAAAAATGTCATGCAGATGCGTCAATATAAAAATAATCATATTTAATTCCATTATCGCATTTAAAATTATCGATAGTGTCAACGAAAGCATACTGTTTCGAAATAGACTGGTAGGATACTTTCGTTTATATATTATTTTTCAATCATACCCGAATTAAATGAATTTATTGCACTAATATGGGTTATATTTTAAACTAAAATAAGTTGTGTTATCTTCAAATTTTTTCGTTCTCTTTCTTAACAATATACAATTTTAATAGAGTTAAAGTTCTTTAAAGTCTACAATTAGCTTCTTGTCAAGGTAGGAAAAATATACTTTTACAATGAATTCGAAATATTTGTTTTTTTAGTTTGTCTAACATTTTGAAAAAAAATCATTTACAAAAAACGTTAATTTCCGTTTAATATTTCAATACATTATAAATTTGTAAATTGAAACACAAACATGCATTGGATATTTCTCGTTAAAAGGTAATGTTTAGTTAACGGTATCCGAATTTTTCGAATTACCATGAAAAAGGTTACAAAAAACATGTTATTCATAAATATAACCGTACATAAAATATTGGCATTTTTATAGTTTTTAATAAATTTGGTAAAAATCGCAGAAAATATAGGAATGAAAAGCATTTATATTTGTAAATATGTATAGGGGTGTCCAGGAGAATGTGAGAAATTTCCCGGATATGAAAACAACACGTGAAAGGAATACTAGAAGTTTTCTTCGTATAGGCCTCTTCTTCGGAGATAAGAGCTTCCAAACAGCTGCAATTTAATCAAATTATTATCCCAGAAAGTATTGTGAATTAGTCACAGCTGCAGGGACGGACTAGCTGTGACACTTATGAACCCATTTTTTTACGCCCTCTATGATAAGAACTTTGGACAACGTTTTTTATATACGCTTAGCTATTGACTAAAAATTTAGTACTCTTCATTCATTTCGCTAATTCTAACCGTTTTCGAAAGAACGTCGTTTTATTTACATCATGTATTTGGCGTATTTGGATAAAAGAAACACCTTTCTTTCTATCAAATGTTCAACTTAGCCTTATGATAAAAAAATTCGATCTGTGGCGGCTCTAGGCCCCTCATACTCTTTTGTCAGAAGTATTTTATTATCCTGTTGTATTTATTTAAGATTCAATATTTTTTATAGTTCATTTTACAATGCTGCACTGAAAACGTGATATTTTTCTTACTTTAGTAAAATAAATTATACCTTTTCGTACAATTTAAGGATTGTATCAATAAACCAATCGGGCCCTTTTACGGTCATTGATGACTTGGGATTTCCAACTGCTTGTAAGAGAATGTGTTACGGTGTTGTCATTTAGGCGGAATTATTCCCAAATTTATGAATCGCTATTAATAGACCGCTGAAAGGTTGGAGAACGTGACAACACCGTACGATACTAGTAAATTATAGGCAGATTCGTTTAAAAACCCTCAACTTCCAAGTTTGAGGCCTATTCTATTCCATTACTATTCTCTACTAGTCTAACTCCGTTTGCAGTAAAATATTCTATTCTTTTTCTATTCTCTATCGGTTATAGTTCAGTTTTAATATTACTTTAAGTCTTCCCGCTTTGAATCCTCTTTTTAGATAAATTCGCTTTCAGTGCAAGCGCGACTACATAATAAACATTGCTAAACTTTTAAATCACGTTGTTAATTTCACACTTACACGCACACTAAAAATTATAAGTTTAGCGCACTACAAAACGCTAAAAATCCAAAATTAGAGTTTACCTTTTTAGTTAAAAACTCCTAATTCTATGAATTGCAGTTCGACCTAGGATCGTCAAACATGTGCGATTTATTTTATCGGCACCAAAAATAAAATATTGTTGCAAACGTTGCTAGGTACAAAAGAAAAAATATCCTGCCTTTTAGAACTTGTCAACTTTCACATCGCTGACAAGTTGATTCTTTACTTGGATATTAATTTGCTGATTTTTGGATTTCGTGGTGAAATTAATTTTGAGATAATTCGAAATATGGAATACATGTTTATTGAGTATGCAGATATGCATCTGATGAATGGTCTTGCATCTTGCAATGGTTTGGAAGACAGGAAGTGGTATCACTTCAGATATCTTAGTCGTACTCTTCCAGATCAGCAAACATTTCAACGAGATGGCCAACTTCTAAGAGAGAATGGTGGGCGATCCCATTTAATAAGGTAATTATTATTAAATTTCTTCATAATTTTAGGAAATTTTGGGAAAAAAGTACTGATGATAGTCGGGGAAGAACAGTACGTAGTCCGCAATTGGAGGAAAATATTTTAAATGCTATAGATGACACTTCATCAACGAGCACTGGAAAATTATCAGCGCAGTTTAATATATCGTAAATAATAGTATATGAAGTTCCTCAAAAACAGCTGTTATATCGACATCATTTGGAAAAAGTACATGAACTGATTCCTCAAGATTTTCCCCGTAGGAGGCAATTTGCAAACTGACTATTGGATCAGCAACGAAATAATGTAAATTTCATTAGCACTATTTTCTTCACAGGTGAAGCAGGATTTACCAAAAATGGTATAATAATTTTATACAACTCACATGAATGGGCTGATGAAAATCCTCATGCAACCATTGTTTTGCATTGTCAATATCAGGTCTAATCAGTTAATGTCTGGGCGGGACTCATTGGCAATTTTTTGATTGGACCATTCGTATTGCCAGCACGACTGAATGGAGAACTTTATTTGGAGTTCCTCCAGACCGCTTTCCATGATTTATTAGAGCATTTACCACTTGAAACCCACCGAAACATGTATTACGTTGCTGTGTGGGAGCACTTCAATAACGTCTATCCAACCATTGGGTTGGTAGCAGAGGACCTATTGCCTGGCCTCCTCGATTTTCCGAACTTCTGCCGTTGGATTTTTACCTGTGGGGACATCTCAAAACATTGGTGTATTCAATTTCGGTCGATAGTAGGGAGAAACTTCTACGGAGAATCATGTTTCATTATGATCAAATAAGGAAAAGTACAGCAGTCCTCAATTTGTCGTTCCCGCGAGTGTATCAGACTTCACAAAGCCCATGTTGAACCCTTTTACGAAGTTTTTAATTAAGCAGTTAGTTTAACTTTTCATTGAAACTATGGTGACAGGGGAAAATTCCTCATTTTCATATTCAACCCGACAGAAGTTAGGAAACCAACAGTGTAAATAAAATGACCTTTTTTTCCAAAATGGTTGGGATTAGCGATATGAATGAATAGCAGTTAATTTTTAGTCAATAGTTAAAGGTATATAAAAAACGTTGTTCAAAGTTCTTATCACACAGAGCGTAAAAAAATGGGTCATGAGTGTCACAGCTAGTCCGTCTCTGCAGCTGTGAGTAATTCACAACACTTTCTTGGATTGTAATTTGAAGGGTCTTACCTGGTATACATCATATTAAAAAAATTGAAATATACCTGGTGGTTCAATGATGATGTGTAAAAAACTTGATTCCATGGCAACTCTTTAGGAACCCATATCTCCAAAGAGGAGGCCTATACGAAAAAAGTTTATATGAACTTCTGGTATTTCTTTCACGTGTTTTTTTTTTCATGTCCGGGAAATTTCTCACATTTTCCCGGATACCCCGTATACATCAAATCCGGAAAAAACCTTACTATACATGCGATTGAGATATTTTTAACATATAAGATACAAATTTTAGAAAATTAGTAATGAAAGCGTCATCCATATATCAAAAGCTTTTTTTATCGCGCTGTATATTTAACTAGCTACTTGTCCTAGTTTCACTACAAGCGCTTAAATAAAAGCTACTTAATAAATTCCAAATGATCGCATTTGTCGTAATAAAAATTATATTTTACGATATTATTTGTGATAAAATATCGTTTTTCTAAGTAAAATAACAAATAACTGTTAAAACTTTATATACGAATGTAATTTGACCTTTTCATTTATCATTGGTTTTGATTTAGAGTAGTGGTAACTTATCCGGACAGGTATATATGTACATTTTGCAGCCAAACTGTGTACCTTTAGTAATAAAAAAGCAGAAAAAGCGTCGAAATAAAAATGATCTTCCATTACTGTCTGATATTTGTTTTATTTCGTAATAAACATTAGTGTTATGTACCGAGAAGCGAGTTTTAGCTATAAATTTCATTAAGTGCAACAGTTAATCTCCAGCAATTTTATATCGCCTTGTTTTTATCTGTAACTTTCTTTTATTTTGGCATTATTTTACTGTAGTTAATCATTTGGGATCAATAGTCAGAATTAAAAAAAAAATTCAATGAGAGACACAGCAGTAGGAGGACAATTGATGAGATTGTAAGATTTAAATTATTAGTAAAATTAGGGTAAAAGTGTGTCTAAGCATTTGAAGATGTGAGATTTGCAACATAAAATTTGTTTTGACTTATATAAATCTTCCTACCATTGCAACTTTTTTGTTCATCCCTCTGTAATGCAAAGAACTTTATGTCTAACAAGTGGAGGTGGCGACCTTGTTATCACTGATTTTGATGAGATTTAAGAATTATACCGACTAGCGTCATCTAAAGAAATCTCCAAAAATCTTCGTGCCATCGCTTATTTGTTTTTTGTGAAAAAACTTTTAAAATCGAACGCGTTATACGCTGGCAAGTGCGATATTCTTTTAGAAGCTCTTTCACACCAACCACCGTAGCACTAATAGCTAAACGCCTTACCAGTGCTCCGAGAACTAAGGATTCGATCCCCGCTCAATGCTAAGCTTTTTTTTATCATTTCAAAAAATCATTATCATCGGTTTTGTCAATTATTAATTATTCCATGTAGTTTTTACACACGAACTTTTAAATACCTACATATACAGGATGTCCGGTAAGTACCTCTTAACTTCTCGGGGGCATACAGGGGAGGTTTAAACAACCCTACTTTGTCATAGAAAAGAAATTCCTAAAGTGCCCAGCGATTTGCTTTATCGGCTCTAAGTTTTGAACCGACTTGTATAATTTAATGACATTTTAGTATTTTGTAGAGGCCATAAAGACTCATTAAATCATAGATGTTTTAGATCATTAGAGAAGTCAGGAATGGATCTGCAGCCACACTCGTTGGGTTTAATTTTTGACAGGTGTCATTTTACAGAGCTGAAACTGGTTTTTTAAATACTTTGGTCATTCCTTTTCAAAAAAGGCACTCCTAATTTATTTCGACAAAACTGGCGGTTTTCGAGATAAATCGGTTTTTATGCGAAAAACTCAAAAGTGACTAACGCTAATTACAAGCATGTAAGGAGAATATATGCAGAGTGTGCTGGTGTGTTTTAATTTATGGGGAAGCGCTGTCTCACTCTTAGAAGGCAAGAAGATGTTATGCTGAAAGATTAGCAGATCAGACACTGTCGAGTCCAGAAATCTTTGAAAGGGTTGATCGAAGCCTAAAGGAAACGGGTAAAAGATGATTAGAAAATAATTATTAGAGTTGATGAATTAATTTTTTACAGGATCATTTTTGCCGCGGCGACTTGGTGGTGAGGGTATATATGGAAATGAGGTCTGACAAAGATTAGAACCCCAATCGATTCTATTTTGTCTGATTTTACAGCCATTCCTCGTCATACTATCTAGTACGTCCTAGCACTCAGATACCAGTCGTGAAGCTACGATATTACACTTCAGTACCAGTAGTGCAACTATCTAAGCATATTTGTATTTTCCTATTTCTTTTTATATCCTTGTCACATTGGCATTTCATATTGTCCAAGAGAGGAAAAATCTCTGACTCCCGTTTAAAGGGGGTAGTACTATTTCCTTAGTAGCTCTCATTATTCACGCAGAAATCAATTTTTGAACTTTGTCAAGTTGAAGACGATGTTTGCGCTTGGTTGCCCTTTTACTTTTTTCCCTTCTTTACATTTATCAGTAACCTACAAAGAAAATTAACTCCCTAATTTACTAACATGGTCTAACTTTAAAACTGGTCTAAATTGGCGGTTGCGGTTTAAAATGACAAGGGCAACAATAAATTAAGCAAGTTTTGAAGTTTAAAATTACAAGGATAAAAAATTATTTTCTCATATAACTAAACCGGTAAAAAACGGAAATTTTAGTGTAATAAGCTTCTTCACCTATCTCAAGAGTTCCATAAGAACGAAACACTGAATACTGCCACGGCACACCCTCGTGTTTGTCGCCTTATGACGGGGTAAACCCACGCCCCTAACACGTTTAGGTACTAGCAATAATTTGCACGCTAAAGCAAGTTTGGGTCCAAGCATGTCCAGACCTTGCGCAACGCAACCGCGTCGTTAGCACTTCTAGTCCTCCGGATTGGCCGGAGATTACAAGGTGTACTACATCCCATGCATTCTGGTAGATACCAAGGCAGTATTCAGTGTTTCATTCTTATGGAACTCTTCAGATAGGCGAATAAGCCTATTACATTTAGTTGTAATTGAGGTTGTCATGTAGAGTCGTCACTGACATGGTTTGCACCATGTGCAACCGCCGAAAGTTAATGGTGTAGACAGCAAGAGTCAAGACTCAAAATCATTTTCGATCGAAAATTTAGTTTATTTTCGAGAGACAATTATTCCTAATTCCGATTTGTAAGGATTTATGTTTAGGGTTTCATCCTTAATATTTTTATATAAGTATTAATTTGTTGACGTATGTAATATGAATCATAATAAAATCGTAAGCAAAACAAAACTGACCAACTCGAAGGTCTAATTTCCATGGCAACTAGGTCGGGTCTGTCTTAAACATTCTTAGTGAATATGGCTGTAAGACTTTTATGAACACGCAGAAAAAATTTATTCATCCTTAAAAGCGACTAGAAACTATAATAATAAACAGTAAGACAGAAAAAAACCCTTACTTATAAATTTTCTTTTTTTATTTAAAATGTCAAAGTGAAAGCAGTTTTTCAGTTATTTCATGGTAGTTTTTTCACTCTGTATGTGATTTGACCTTTCTCGTAAATTATTTTATTTGATCAGATGGTAAGTCATTTATATATTTCTTTTTGGCGAGTAGCCATTTCTCAAAACCAATTGTTTAAACGGCGAATAATGGAGTGAAATAGAATTTGATTAACTAATAAATCGTTTTGAAGTTTAGAGCAGGTTTACCAACTATTTGTCATACAAACAAGAGCTATAATACTAGCAATGTTTATTGTCGGTTTCATATTACCTATAGCTTCTCACAATGTTAACTGTTAGATTCTATATAATAAATGTTATTGTGCGTTAGTCTGACTGTTTGTCTTTTTATGATCTCTAATATTGTCAAATTGGATATAGAAGAAAATTTAATAGATTAAGATTTTTTAAAGGGCATAAGGTGCCCTTAAGTAGATCTAACTAATTTGGGGGGAAAAGGAAGTTTTTATTTAATCGATTCCTTGAATACCAGCACATTTTTAGTTTGTTGATTTTCAGTCCCATCTGCCTTTTTATATTTTTGCCCTTTTGGTACAATTACAAAAGTAACCCGGAATTTTCCGTAGAAGGAATAGTTTTTATGTCTGGACAAGGAATTTTCTATTGTCGTATTGACCACTGACGCTGTATTTTGCAATGCACTTATTTTACCACTGTCTGAAGGGTTTTTATCACAATCATCATTAGTAAAATGTTTGCTCAGTTCTCAGTCAGAATCAGCTCACCCTTAGCCATTTTTTCTCAGCACATCGTCCCTTGATTTTGTTGCCTTTTCTTTGTTCGGCAAACTAGGCTTCTTTTTTCTATTGAAATAGTTGCTTCGCCATATTTCAATCAACAACAACATCGCGGCCCAACATAATAAAATATTATCTAATCTAATGTAGCATATGCCGACTAAGTAACGGCGCTGGCGTTTAAAATGAAGTGCTCTTACACAGGGTATTCGAATAATGAATAATTGGAGAGGAGATTCTATATGGTAAAGTAAACAAGCAAAAAGTCGAAAACTCAATATTTTTCTAGTTCCAGCCTGTCAAAGTTTTTTTTTTATGGCGTAGAGGCCAAGAGGGCTCCAGTCGCCCTTTTAATTTATATGGACCTACCCAAGTTTTTGTCTGTATTTGAGCTCCTGAATAAGAATTTTTTTTATGTAGAAGTCCGCCAGAGTAGTTATAAGATTGTTATTAACAAGTAGTGGTTTAAATTTTTAAAAATATTTTCGCAAAATTAACTCGGCCGTATTGTTTGAGTAATTTTAAGCAAGAAAGATTCTTACAAACTTTTACGTATAACGTTCAGTTTTTGAGATAATTAATGTTAAACAATTGAAAAGTTTTTTGCGATTTTTGATCACCTATAATTTTTTAATTTAATTTTTTTGCCGTTACACGCTATAACAAAATGCCACATGAAAAAGTTACGCTCTATTTGTTTATTTGGGCAATAAGCAAATAGATTTTGGCCATTTATGTACATTCATGGGCGTCCCACGCGGCTGAGAGCGCTTAGTTCATTAGTATAACCCAAGATTATTATAGCTAACGCTAAGCTATTATAATCTTTGGTATAACCAAAAGATAAATAATCTCTTTGTATGCACGTTTATGTTAATTAGTTTTTCTGATTAATAATGAAATCTATGGAATTTTGTGAAACAATGGCATTGCAACAACTCTGAATTATTCTTGTCGCTCAGTAAGTATACGTCATATTTTAGTATTTTTGTGTAAAAATGGAAATAATATCAGTCATAAACTTCATTGCACAATATTCAGACATACGAATTAATTTAATGAAATGACAAGCCTGTCATTCAATGCTTTGTTTAAAATATTTCTATCATTTAAGTGCGCTTTTTAACAGACTATGTTATGTTTATTTTGAGTATTCATTTGTTTCAACCTGCATCGATGTATACTATTGCAGAACGTATTGTACAGTCGTTTGTATATTCTGAGGGTATTTGACGTTGTATTTATCCAGATTCATTGTTTGACGTTACATGTTGACACATTAGATTCATTTTTATTTGGCTTTAATCTAGATCATCTTTTAATCCCGGAAAACATAAAGATTCTGATTCTTCCGGCAAACGAATTGACAGCGGCATGTGCTAATCGTTCTGTAGGCAGTACGAAATCATGTAGACATACTCTGCTGCAAATTTTGCTCGTGCATGAAAAAAAATATATACTAAAATAAATACAATTCTGAATAAATGAGGATTTTACTTCATGTAATTCTTCTTATTTATTTATCAGGAAGACCAACTAGCATCGATGTGCATATAAACTTAAGATGATCTATATTCGATTATAGCATAGAATACAACAACGGTTAAAATCTTATCATTATTAGAACTACTTATAGATTTAACATTTTTTTATTCTACAATAATCAAGTTATCGAAAAAAAATAATTTTACTAGGTACAATCTAATGCAATGCGGAAAAATTGTAGAACGAGCTTATTTCGTTATATTTCGATTATACATATATGATATGAACTAGGAGCGGTAGATCGCTTGGGACGCTTGCCAGTAGACTTTCTTCTGCGCGCCATACAGGACGACGCCACCACATAAGCAGCCAAAAGCTATTTGTTTATAGATAAAATAAACAATTAGAGCGTAACTTTTTCGTATGATATTTCATTTTAGCTTGTAGATGTTGATTCGAACTTTCGACCTTTGTCAGTAAAATTTAAAAAAGTTCACCCAGTCAGAAGTTATTACTGTTCAAAAAAATCGCAAAAAACATTATTATCTCGGCAACTAAGCATCGTACTTAAAAGTTTGTAAGGATCTTTTTTGCTTAAAATTACTCAAAGTATACGATCCAAGTTAGTTTTACGAAAATTATATTTTCAAAAGTTTAAATAATCCTATGACTATTCTGGCGGGCTTCTACACGAAAAATTCTTGTTTAGAGGCTCAAAATATATAAAAGAAAAACTTGGGTAGGTCCATATAAATTAAAGGGGTGACTGGGATCCCTTTGGCCCCACCACTATTATTTTCAACATCTTGAAGTTAGTTTTTAAATTATCAAGTTGATATTTTTCACTGAAATTAGGCTTAATGACTTCTATCATTCTATTGTTCTGTTTCTCTACTATGTCACCAGAAGTACCTTTACCTCAAAATTCAAATTTTCTTTTTCTCATATCTTTTTATTTTGTGTTATTGGAAAAAATAACAGGCCATTTTAAATGTAAAAGAACATCTTAAAAAATCAAGTTACAATGCTTCAGATTTAGCTAGGTCTGACAGACATTTAGGAAAAGTTTTATTTGATAAAAAATATTTTTTTTTGTATTTTAGAAAACCTTATAATTAACACTATATTTATTTACAAAATTGCTCATGAATACTCAAATATTGAATATCGCTACATGCATTTTTGCCATAGAAGAGCAAATGGGATTACTGAAGAAGCAAGGCGGTTGTATCTGGAAGGATATCCTGAAAGAAATATCCTATGTGCCCAAACTTTCACTAGCCTTAATCAAAGGTTGGGCGAAATCGGAGCATTCAAAAAAAATGTTAGTGCTAGAGGAAGACCAGGATCATTTAGAAATGTTGAAATGAAAGGAAGGATTATTAAAATGATAGAAGCCGATCCGGTACTAGTTCTAGGAATGTAGTTTTAGAAGATGGAATTGCCAATTCTACGGCTTGGGAAGTCCTTCATGAGAAACTTTTGATATACAAAAGGTATAAGCCCTTTGTATAGAAAAATGTGAACAAAAACAGCAGTTCATTAGGGTCAGATTACTCACCGAAGAAGCTACATTTACACGTGATGTTATTATCAGTTTTTATAGCACCCATAAGTACGGTTATGAAAATCCTCGAGCTCTCATGAAACGGCAACACTGGCGCCTATACTCATTACATGTAGGCAATGGAATTAAAGGATACAATCTTGTAGAACGGAATTTTTTTGGTAGGTTGTTCGATGGGGATGCTTATTTAAATTTTCTGCGGAATGATTTTCCACAATTCTTGGAAAATATTAAAGTTTTATCAAAACCAAATATCTGACTACTTCGGGATGATGTTCCACCTCATTTTAATTTGAATGTGCGAAAATACCTCAACGAAATGTTCCATAGCAGATTGATAGTATGAAGTAGACCAATAGTTTCGGCGCTGCGCTTGCTCGATATCAGTCCAATGGATTTTTTTTCTGGGAACATTTAAAGGTTTTCGTTTATAAAACTCCCGTGACCGATATTAAGGATCATCGCCAAAAGATATAGGAAATACGGATGAACCATTTTTTGAAAAAGCACCATAAAACGTATAGAAATGAATGGAGATCTTTTTCTTTTTTGAAATATTAATTTTTGTGTTATAAATCTTTTTCTTTTTTAAAATATCAATTTAGTTTTGAAAATTTTATTCACTTAAATAAAATAAAAAACTAATTATTTAACTGTTATCTTGTTTTAATTTCAGATCATCTTTTAGATATCTAATTCAATTTGAAGCATACCAATTTGATTTTTTATTTTTGCATTTGCAAAACTGATTTTACTGGTAATAAAAACTTTAATCCAATCTACGTTTAAAAGGTGTGGTTTATCGACTCGAACAAGAAGTGCTTTTTTTTCTTAGGTATTATTTTATCCTTCAAATGACATGTCCATTTTTCCCATAACTGTCACAACAAAAATGTTAAAAATAATATTTGAATTTCAGGTAATGTGACCTGCGGTGGCATAGTAGAAAAACATTTCTTTAACAGAAAAATAGAAGTCATTAAGTGTAATCCCTGTGCCAAATATAAATTTGATAAATTAAAAACTAACCGCAAAATGTTAAAAATAAGGAAAAAAGTAGACAGGCTTGTAACTCGGAAAGTTTTGAGTTTTCAACTTTTTGTTATATGACTTATTTCCTTTATTTTACTATTTCGAATTACCCCTCTAAGTATCCTGATGCATTATCTTAATACCCTGTACAAGATCGTATATATCCATCCAATTGCCTAGCTGTTCAAGACTGTTTTGTTTAGAGATATACTACTTTATTTTCTATTTAGATTAGAAGTCTTATCTGATCATTAATCTTTAGAAACTATTGCTCACAAAATTGCATTAAATATGTATTTCCCAACTTTTGACTTCTGTGCAATTTACATAAAACAGCTTCTTTAAAAATTTTCTGTTTTTATTAAAACTCCAAGCGCGCTAAAGTAATCAACAATCGTCCCTGGGAGGTACTTGAAAACTTCTTGAAAAGTGGACATTTTTCTTTTAGTTTATGCTCTATTAATATTGTCTGTGTTTCAATTTAAACTTGGCAGTATTACCGTCTGGGAATATTAAATCGTTTTTCAAGAGATTTTATTAAAAACTTTGCGTTCGTTTCCTGAATAATTTTTGCGAATTAAATATGAGTTTTTGGAAAGTAAGGAGGTTAATAGTTACTAAGTATAACATAAAAAATAAAAAAAATAATTATCTTAAATTGTCTAGTTACTCTAGACGCCCAGGTGTTTTTCGCCGTCGCGTCGATCAAGAACCATCCGGCCAACGAACGCGCCCCATGTACGCATGAGACCGACAGAACCTGAGCCGCAAGCGGCGTTGCCAACCGTTCGGTAATTACCGTGCAAGTACGGTAATTTCAATGGTTGTACGATGCGTGAACCAGCCCCATTACCGTACCATAAGGGTACGGTAATTTCACCAATTCGAAAATTTGTGAAAGTAAATCGACATAATCAATTTTCTTTTTTTAGGACATTTTTGAAAAAATGTTCCATTCTTAATATTGATTGGTATCATCTATCTTTTTATCCGGTGTTTTTAGGAATTTGAGGCGCTAACAAAGTAAAAATCGTAATAAAAAAATGAAGATAAAATCTGAGGATGAAAACTCACCTCTAAAAGAACCGAAAAAATGTACTTCAAAAAGAAGCCGCAACATACAAGTATGTTATAATTATTATTTAAAAAAAAAACTTTTTCAATAATTCTTTTTGTACAAATTTAGAAGAGAGTAGATGAATTTTCCACATTATAAATAGTGGCATACCCGCAATAAGGAATAATGTGGAAGTCACCATTCAAGAAGTAGAGAAAGCTATAAAATCCTTAAAAAATAGAAAGTCTCCTGGACAAGACGGAATTCATAACGAATTGTTGAAATACGTAGGACAGCGACTAACACAGGAACTCACAAGCTTCATTCGAAAAATCCTGACACAATGCAAAGTACCAGATAGGTGGAGAACCAGCACAATAATGCTTATGTTTAAGAAAGGTGACAAACAAGAACCAGGGAACTACAGGGGTATTAATCTGCTGGACACAACTCTGAAACACGTTACGAAAGTAATCAAAATTAAAATTAATTCGGTTACAACACTAGAAGACGAACAGCAGGGATTTAGATCAGGAAGGTCTTGCGTGGATGCAGTATTTATTCTACGACAGATAGTCGAAAAATCTAGAATACAATAAACCAACATTTTTATGCTTTATAGATCTAACAAAAGCATTCGATCGCATAAAGCTAGATGACGTAATCCACCTGTTATATAAGAGAAATATTCCTATCAATATAATTCAGACCATCGAAAACATATACGCAAACAATAAAGTTCAGATTCGCACTAACGGTAAATTATCAACACCCATATTAGTCAACAGCGGTATTAGACAGGGAGACTCGCTTAGTCCTTTGTTGTTTAACATGATAATGGACGAAATAATAAAGGAGGTGCGACTTGGTAGAGGATATAAAATGGGTGATACAGAAATAAAAATTCTCTGTTACGCTGATGACGCTGTGATATGTGCCGAAAATAAAGACGACCTTCAGAGATTGTTAAATACCTTTAATCTTACGGGAAGAAAATATAATATGATCATCTCAGCCGAAAAAACTAAATATATGACAACCTCAAAAGAACCCCTCCGATGCAAACTAGAACTAGACGGTCGAATAATACAACAATAAATGAGTTTTAAATATCTAGGAATCGATATAACTAGTTATGGCAACATCGAAGATGAAGTAAGAGGGCAGGTGGCCAAAGCAATCAAAGTGGCGGGTTGCCTCAACGACGTGATCTGGCGAAACAAACACTTATAACAAGAAACAAAGGTTCGGATCTACAAAACCACAATTAGACCTATTATGACATACAGCTCGGAAACACGGCCAGAGACGACAAAAACGAAACAACTATTGGAGACTACAGAAATGAGAATACTTCGACGAATAACAGGAAAAACGCTACTAGACAGAGAAAGAAGCGATAACATCAGGCAATCATGCAACACAGACTGCATTAACTACAACGTAAGACACAATGGAACAAACACATAAGCCGAATGACAGAGGATAGACTGGTAAGGATCGCACGAGATAAATCGCCTAGTGGTACACGCAGTAGAGGTCGACCACGGAAAAGGTGGAGCGATAATTTAAGTCCAGAATGAGGAAAATCGAAGAAGGAACAGGTCAGGGACCTATTATGGAAGGTAGAAGAAGAAAAAGTAGAAGATAAAGAGTGGCTACGGCCTGTAGCAAATACTAATATAAAAGCTAAGTGTGCATTGTGGTATAGTGAATTTGTAGCTGAACTAAGCTGTATTAAAAAACATTTGAGGGCAGGAAAACATCAATATCATGTTAAAGCTAAAAATTTACCAAAGACACATTAAAATCTTTTATCGAAACTCGAGTTCTTTCAGATAGGGCTGAAACATATGCTATAAAAGCTGCTGAAATTCAATTGAGTGCATTTTTTGCTGAACAAAATGTATCCTTTCGAATAATGAATCACCTTTGCCCCCTGTTAAAGAACGTTTTTTCCGATTCCAAGGTATCAAAATGTTTATCTGTAAAAAGTACAAAAGCTACCTCTATGATTACTAATATTATAGGGCATAACTTTAAAGACGATTTAGCAAAAGCCTTAAGAATATCTAAATTCAGTGTTTTGGTACATGAATCAACGGACATTGCTTCAATGAAAAGTTTTGATATTATAGGCAAAAAAAAACATAATAAAATATCTATATGGATTGTTTTTAATGTAACAGCACAGTCGGTATCCTGATAGTATTTTTGTCACGAAATTACTTTTTTTTCTCTCTATTGATTGGCCTACTTACAGTGGCATAACTAAAAGTATGTGCCCCCCCCCGCAGATTTTTGAATGCGTCCTACTATTTTGCACCAGTTTTAATTCTTGGTATTTATTCATTTTCAACGGACGTGAGGATGCCCCTGGATTGGTTGCGTCCCCATCGCACCGCGTGGTCAGTGGGGTCGTTATTTACGCCACTGCCTGCTTAAGAACTTGTCTTACTTGAGGTCTTAAAGTGTTTAGTTCTAATTAGAAATTATATTAGAACAGAAAACATTTTTTGTTTCAATTCTAAATACTATAGTTGTTACGGTGATATATAAGTATGTATTATTGCATTTATGTTTGAAAGTATAGTACAAGTCAAAGCACTTTATTGGCGAAGTTTTAAAAAAAAATGTATATATATATATATATATATATATATATATATATATATATATATATATATATTTATGTTCTTGTTAGCTTTTAGCCATAGATATTTGAAGTTTTCAACTTGAGTTGTAATAAGATTCTAAAAATACTTATTTACAGTCCCACAATTTAAACCTGGCTTTGCCAATTAAAAAAAAAAAGGACCAAAAATTTTTTCTCCTAAATATAAAAACCAAAAAATAATCAATGGTATGGTAATATATATATATATATATATATATATATATATATATATATATATATATATATATATATATATATATATATATATTCCGGCAAGATGGCCGACTTTGACAGTGGTGTTTTGATTGCTGAGTTTAATAAATTAAAGAAAAGCGAGCTGATTGAAATTCTTGTTCATCATACGTTACCTGAGAATACTACTAGTGAAGTGCTTGTAAGATTTGTAAAATTCTTGGACGATAAATGGAGCAACCACCGTGAAAATTGTTCAGATTTGATTGACATGCCCAATGATGGTTCGAAGACAGTGGTTAAAAATGTAAACAACCAGGAAATTGAAATTAAGTACCTGAAGGAGCTGTGCTTGCAGAAGGATCTAACGATTAGATATCAACAGGAGGTAATTGATTCCATAAATGAACAAAAATCTCTTTTAAATAACCTATTAAATAACGGTCATAACTTTAACAACAATAATTTTAAGTTGACATTGACCTCGCCCAATCAACAGGAAATGATAAATATTGCTTCAGCAGATAAACAGATTCCCTTACGACCAATCAACGGTAAACAGAATCAACAGAAAACTGCAAATATTGTTTCAGCAGATAAACAGGTTCCTTTACGAGTAACTCCATCTAGATCCGATCGCCCTGATATTGCCAAGCAGAACAGCGGCGGCGGCACGGCCGGGGTTAGAGGCGAGCGGCCAGCGACTGATCGGTTGGCTGCCCAGAGTAGTCGAACTGATCATGGTGAAACACACGCTGCCGATCCACGTGTACAGAAAAATGTAGAATCTGGTAATGTAGTATCGTTTACGGCCTCGGACGTGTCGAGTGCTGTATTGCATGCACAGACTCGACAAACTATGAGCGGTTTGATTTATATGGATAAAGAGAAGGATAAATCGAATTGGACTGTCGTCAATCGTCGAGGTAATACAAGAAAGAAATTTGCAGTGGTTGGGACTGGAGTTAACACAGTGCGTGACTCAAATTTGAAAGCTGTTCCTTGCTTTTCATTTTTCCATTTATGCCGTCTGGATCCTCAAACGTCAGAAGGAGATTTAACCTCATATATACGATCTATTTTTCCGGAGGCAACATGCCAGAGGCTCGAATCTAGATACCCTGAACTGTACGCATCTTTTAAGGTTGGCGTTTTGGAGTCTTGTTCAGAAAGATTCCTTGATCCAAGCATCTGGCCCAATGGTGTAAAAATCAAAAAGTTTTTTCATGCTAGAAAGAAGTAACCCTCAAATATCATCGAGCTTTTCTGTCAAGAATAAAAATGACTCTATCTTGCTTTTTCACTTAAATGTTCAAGGCTTGCCTAACAAGATTGACACGCTCTCTTTATTTTTAGATAAATTGTTGTATAATTTTATTTGTATTAGTGAACACTGGTGCACTGCCAGTAATTTGAAATGTATTAAAATTAATAATTATAAATTAATTTCCTCTTTTTGTAGGTCTGATCATGTTCGTGGAGGAGTCTGCTTGTACTCAAGAACTGACATGGAGTGCAAAATGGTTAATGTTAATGATTTTTGTAGTGAGATCAATGCTGAGTTCTGTGCTATTGAGGTCCCTCATCTGAAATTGGTTATTTTAACAGTGTACAGATCAGGTTTGGGTAACAGTAACGTGTTTTTGGATGCTTTTGAGGCGGTGTTAAACAAATTATCACAGTCGTATAATAATATCATTGTAATGGGCGATTTTAATATTGACTTTAGAACAGAGTCCACCATTTTGTCAGAGCTAACTTGTATTATTAATTCCTATGGTATTTTTGCCACAATATGTGACTACACTAGGGTGACCAGTGATTCCTCAACTTGTATCGACAACATTTTGACTAATATTGCTGACGAGCTCTACAGTTCTGGAGTGCTGGATCCATGTCTTTCCGACCACCGTGGTCAGTTCATTGAGCTAAGTATGGGGATGGGAATTGGTGTTCCCGAACGACTTAGAGTAAGGCCTATGACAACAAAGGGAATTGATTCTATTTTGGGCGACTTGAGTGTGATTGACTGGGGCATTTTCTATCAAAATGTCGACTCTGAATGGCTTGCTTGGCATCTGGTTTCGGTTTGTCAGCAGCTGATCTGCAAGCATCTTCCTATGAGAGATGTCTTCACCGATAGGCCTCCTGTTCGGTGGTTTAATGAGACATTAAGGAAAATGAGGGATGAGCTCTCTGTGGTGAGGCTTTTGGGCGATGGGAGCACGGAATTCCCGGATTTGTATAAACTTATGAATAAAAAGTACAGACAGAAAGTTGCTTCTACAAAGAAGGATGCATTTGGGAGTTTTCTGGAAAATTCGCAAAACAAAGCAAGGGATGTTTGGAGAGTTATTAACTATGAGAGAAATCGATCTTCACATAATATTTCTAGTTCATCGCTCAGCGCTGGGAACTTTGGTGAGTTCTTTAGTAAAATAGTATCCGACACTATAAAGGATCTACAGATTGACACTGAAATACAAAATGCTATGGTTTCGTCGATCCCAAATTCGGTGCGTTCTTTTGCCCTTTTACCAGTTACGGAGTGTGATGTTTGGAGTGCTATACAGGCTCTCAAAAGGTCGAACTCTTTTGACATATATGATATGAGTAGCGCTATTCTGAAGGAGATTAGTGTGTATTTGGTCAAACCTTTGAAGCATTTATTTAATTGTAGTCTGGCTCAGGGTAATTTTCCGGATTGTCTAAAGATAGTAAGGACTGTTCCTTTGTTTAAAAAAGGAAATGTCGATTCCATGGAAAATTATAGACCTATATCTTTGATTCCGTTATTGGGGAAAGTATTTGAGGTAATACTGAAAAACAGCTTGAGTCGTTATTTTGAACATAACAATTTTTTGCATCCTTCACAGTTTGGTTTTCGCCGGAATTTTTCGACAATTCAGGCAGTTGCTGCGGTTGTGGAGGGCGCGGTTGAGGGAATAGAAGGTGGGGAAAGCGTGGGGCTCTCACTGTGTGACCTCAGTCGTGCCTTTGATTGTGTTTCTCATGAACTTTTGATTAGAAAGCTTCATAGATACGGTGTAAGAGGCGTTCCCCTCGATTTGCTTTCATCTTTCCTGTCAAATAGAAGGCAGGCGGTCGCATATGGTGGAGAGCTTTCTGAGCCTACGGCGGTACGATGTGGAGTGCCGCAGGGTTCGGTATTGGGACCTCTTCTTTTCATTATATATGTCAATGATCTCTTTAGGTATTTGTCACCAGGTCTGTGTATTTGTTACGCTGACGACACGGCGCTAATTTGTAAAAGTAGAGACCCAGAATGTTTAATGAATGAAATGTCTGTTATGGGAGAGCGTGCGAGATGTTGGTTTGCTAATAATTCCCTTAAATTGAATGAGGAAAAAACACGGAATTTGTTTTTCATGAATGGACGTGGAGTGGTTGATGGTTCTTCGGTGACATTGTTGGGTGTCAGTTTGGACGATGGTTTGAACTGGAATTCTCACATTGCATTATTGAGGAATAAGTTGGCATCCTCTATTTTTGTTCTCAGGCAACTTCGTGGGTCTCTTCACTGTGACACCCTTCTCTCTGTTTATTATTCCTTGTTGCATTCTCATATTTCGTACGGTATTCACCTTTGGGGTTGCTGTGTTGGAGCGATTCAAATCTTTAGAATGCAGAAGAAGGCTATTCGACTTGTCTCTGGTATCGGCTATAGGGACCACTGTAGGCCACACTTTATAAAATTGCGGGTACTAACGTTGCCTAGTTTATTTATCTTATACCAACTACTGGAGATTCATAAAAACCGTGGAAAATTCTACCAAAATTCCCACTTTCACTCTTATAGCACTAGATCAGCTAATTTAATTAGGCCTTCGAGGTATAGATTGGAGAGATCTAAGAAAAATACACTGAATGTGTCATTGTACAACACATTGCCTGAAACATTTAAAAATTTAGATTTTATGAGATTTAAAATTAAATTAAACGAATTTTTGTTAGAGCATGCATTCTATTCGGTGGATGAGTACATGGAGACTTCTTCTAGAGCTTATTGTTAGGACTTTTTTAATGTAATTTACAGATAGTTTTAACTTTGTTTTTATTTTGTTTTGTGACATATTACAATTGTATTTTTCTGTACAAAATGTAATGAAATAAATTTATCTATCTATCTATCTATCTATATATATATATATATATATATATATATATATATATATATATATATATATATATATATATATATATATATATATATATATATATATATATATATATATAGGGTAACCAGGGGTAATGGCGTTCACTTAAGAAAAACATGATGTATTTTTTAATTTATTTAATATAAATCAAAATTAAGAAAAGTAGCAAAGTCTTTAATTATCGAGTAATCAACAATTTAACAACAAAAGCATATATCTTTGACCTACTAGTAGTAGGAAAACATTTAAAAAAAAAAACATGTTTGAGCGGCATTGCCCCTGACTTTGGGTAATGCCGCTCGGGGTACGGGGTAATGACGCTCAAACATGTTTTTTTTTGGAATATAACAAGTAAGATACATTTTAATTAAAGAAATATAATGAAATCAACCTTAAAAAATAAAAGTAAAGTCTACAATCACAAATTTGCATCAATTATCCCTATTTGTACGTAAGATTAGCCTTTTTTTCAATTTAACAATTATAGTAAAGTTTTCTATGGCAAATCAACTTCAATTATTTTAACATAATAGAAAATAACTATTAGTTACTAGAGGTACGACAAATTAGAAATAGAAATATTTTAGTTTTGAACACCTAAATTACAGATATATTCATCTGGCGTATCCCACCCTGAACATATATCATGAGCCCACAGTCCGCAGTTTGTGCAGCGATACCACAACTCGTTATTTTTTCCAAATTCTTCGCAAATAATACATTTGTTATAATCTTCATCATCCACATTCATTTCGTCATCACTGTCATCATCGCAAAGGTGCTCTTCATCTCCACTCTCCGAAGAACTTTCTTGTAAAATTTTTCTCTTGTAAGATTTTTGTTTCATTTGTTTGTTCTTCTTTTCTTTGACAACTTTTTTTAGTCTTGATTTATCATCTTTTCCAGTCTTATTGACTTTCGCTATTTTTTTCTTTTCTTTATCCTCTAAAATTATTTTCATAGGAGTCGAAGTTAATATGGTAGCATGTTGTTTTCGCTTTCTTTGACCGTGGCTCGAAATCCAGATTCTGCTTTACTTATATTCGCAACTTGTACGTATGCTTTGTTGAAAATATTTGCAACATCGTATGGAGTTATTTTAGACAGTAGATGTGTCTTTATGTGCCCGTTGCATTCATCCCTATAAGCAGCTTTCAGCGGCCTATAAAAAGACACATCCAGCGGCTGTGTTCTATGAGAACTGTGTGGTGGAATGGAAAGCATTGTGATGTGGTTTTCCTTGCAAAAATTAAAACCTCGGAGAGAAATATGACTGCTGTGATTGTCCAGAATTAACAACACAGGTGATTCTTGGGTAGGCTTTGCAAATGCTGCGAAATGTTTGAGCCAAGTGACAAATAAGTCTTCGTTTATCCAGCCATTTTTCGAGTTGGTGTATAATGCAGCATCTTTTCCTAATAAAGGCATCATTCTCTGTCTGGGAAAAATAAACATGGGCGGTATAAAGTTTCCCGCTGCACTCATCGCACACATAACTGTTATGTTGCTTCCTCGTTCGCCGCTTGTAACAGATCCGACTCTTCTTTGTCCTTTTTCGGCGAGCACTTTTCCTGGGTCTGTCACCGCGGTGATACCTGTTTCATCACAGTTGTAAATATTGTTGGGAATAAACTTATGTTTTTCCATTAAGTCGCCAAGTTTATCATAGAAATGTGTTATTTCTTCTTTGTTGAAAGCAGAAATTCTGTTTAAGCTTGTCGCTTCAGCTTTGACTATAGAAAGAGGATTGCCTCTCATAAAGGCGTGTACCCAATCCAATCCAGCTGTTTTACTGCTTTCATCAAAATTGTTTTTAATATTGTTGAGCTCAGCATATTTATAAACAAGTTTACGCAAATCTGCGACATTGAGTCCATAGTATAGCGAACTCAGCAACTTAACTTGTTCAGCAATTTCAGCTTTCTGCTGTTGGGTGAAAACGGACTTGCGACCTAGTCTTGGGTTGCTCATGTTTTCATTTTTTAGGCGATCTCTTAAAGTAGTGAATGGTATGTTATATTGTTTTGCGGCTTTTCTTTTGGACATATCTCCTTCAACCGCAGTTTTAGCAGATTGAAGGTCTTCTTCGGTCCAAGCCGCTTTAGCGGTGGTCCTTTGACGATTTCTTGACATATCTACAACAATAAAAAATCACTAAGGGGTAATGGCGCTCAGGTGAGCGGTATAACCTCAAACGGTAGTTTTGTAATTAATTTGAAAATTTAAAAAAATCACACACAATTGTTGAAAATTGATTGCATTATCATAAAATAGAATAGCTTTATTATCAAAAAAGTAAAATTAATAATTAAATAAGCATAAAGTTTTGGACTTACCGACAAAAAACACCTAACCGAAAATTGGATCAGCGCGCCCGCAAACAAAGAAATGCACTTCACGGTCGCATGACGCGAGCTGACTATATATACCTTCGGCACCCGAAACCCCTCACTACCTGCTTTGCTTAGTGTTTTATTTATTTTTAATTTCTGTGTTCGATTAGGTCATACATGAAACTTTGAATCCCAATTTTTCAAATTTACCCAGTAATTTTTGGTACGGCATAGTGTCAAATGCACGAGCCAAAACAACAAATATCGCCAATGTCTTAAACTTGCTATTAAAGCTACGGACTATATAGTCTATAACATGCAGTCTCGCATCCTTCGTGGAATGTATTTATAGGCTAAATGTTTTAATCCGCCCTCTCAATAAGTAAAAAATACTTGACCTTTGAGTTTAAAAGAGTAAATCGGATACAAAAAAACACGGAAAACCAATCTCTTGTGCCAACATAAAAACGTATATCAAAGAGACAATCCCTTTAACGAAAATTTCATTAATTTCGAGGGTTTAAAGATCCCCCACACAAAACATACTAAAGGGATTTTAGAAAATATCTATTTTAAGGTATGCCACTTCGCTTTTGTTTGGAAGAAATTAAACTAGAGAAGATCATTTAACAATTATAATCAGTCCTCTTACATTGTATTAAAGAAAATTCCTAGATCGTCTTTCTATGTATTTGCTCTAATTTGAACAACTGAATAACTTTTAGTTCGGTTTAGACCGTTTTCCGATAGAGTTTTGTTATACAATAAGAACATTATATAAAAACGCTGTTTTTTGTTTGAAAAATCGTTCGGATACGTCGACTTTCTTTTTGTTATGAATTTTTTCAAATATATTAATTCGCCCAAAAATTTTTTGTACACTTTTGGACTCCCTGTAAAATTTTGAACATTTTATTTGAAATATTTTATTTACCCGAATTTTCTATAAGAGGATAAAAATACATAATCTGAAAAAAACTATATAGTTTTGAATATAATAGGGTATAATAGTTTTGAAGACATGTCCTTTTTAAAAGATATCAAAAGAAGTGCTCTCAACACAAATGATTTATTATTTAATATCGGAACATCAAAACTGTTTAATATCTTGAAATTAATTAGATCTGGGGCTCTATCCTTGAATTGTGGAACGTGAAATGAACGGTTACATCCAATGAAAAATGGCGAATGTGTTTTTCTGATGCGTTAATCATTCATATCCCTGTTCGCCCAGTGGCAAGCAAGCGAACGGTGAAAGCAGTTACTGAACGTGCGCAAATGAAATGTCCACCGCTAAGTGACATATCTGGGGATTAGTATTTTGTTATATTTTTGGTTGTTAAAAATAACTCGTTATTAAAAAACGAAATATGTTGGTGAACCGTTTCTTCAAGACGTTTTATTTTTTGATTAAACAATTGCGATATTAATTAGGTCGCAAATTTCACGTAAATTTGAAATTACAGACATGCGAAACTGTTACAGGATATTTTGTTTATAACTAAATAGTGTGAGCGTGCTATTTAAAAATGTTTTTCAACGCTACTTCTGTCTATGGATTTAACATAAATACTTGTGTGTATATCAGTGGCGGCTGGTACATTAAATGAGTAGGGATTGCAATTCCAATGGTACATTAAAAACATAGATATGTATAAAACCTATCATAGGCACCTATAGATGAAAAAATAAAGTCTTTAAAAATTCTAAACAACTAAACATAAAAAGGGTGATAAATTTTAAAAAATATAGCAATCAAAATAAAATGCATGTATAATTTACTGTGAATTATTTATAAAGAAAATCCATACGCCGACCTTTAGCATTAGAAAACTTATTAGTAACCCGCTGATTGAAATCAGGTATGCTTTCGATAAGATCCTCTTCTTTAGAAAGCATTGCCAAATCAGAAAGTCTTTCTTGACTCATTTTATTCCACAAAAATGTTTTTATCCATTTGAGGGTAGAAAAGCACCGTTCTGCTTCAGCCGCTTCCATCGGAATAGTAATTAAAATTTTTAAAAGTTTTAGAAATTCACTAAATGTCTCGCTCGATATTTTGCGAGAGATTGTCATAAAGTATAAAAAGTCCCGAAATTGATCCAAATTCTTCAGTTTCATATATGATGGTAAGTTCTGTATGGAGTTGGAGAAAAGGGGTAAATTTTAATCGTATCTGTAAATTTTTGTTCGGGAAAACATATACTACATTCGACATACTTTTCCGGAAAAAAAAGACTGTCTGCTACCAAGAGACCTGTATAGATAAATCGTTCTTTTGCTCGACATCTAATTATATTACAAATTTCTTTTGCTTTCCGAGGAAACTCCGCGGAATCATCGAGCTCATGTCGTTTTGAAGTAGATGGAGATGGCTCAACGTCGTTTTAGCTCATATTATTTCTAATTTCTTTTAATTTTGAGTCAAATAATAATATATTATTATTTTCGCGATAACAGCGTCAATTTGTCTTTTTCGAAACTTACCAGAAAACAAATCAACTTAAGGCATTATTTTGTAAAATAAGTTTAACCATGAAAGAAAATTCTTGCTTTTGAGAATTTGGATATACCTTGATGATTTGTTTGTGGTACTAACGTTTTTACTATCATTTATTTTTTTTCCATTGTCTCTAGAATGCTCTCTTTGTATTCGAATACGGTATAAACAGCTTTAGAATTAAAATTGCATCTTATTGGGACCGAACGAGGTAAGCGTTTTTTAACAATTTGATTTAGTATTGCGGTTCTTTAAGGACTATTTGAAAAAAAAGAACAAATCCTTTGTAAATTGGAAAAAAGTATGCGGACATTTTTGTTGGCGAATGCAGAGTTTAACATTGCCAAATTTACTTGATATGCATAAAAATGCACGTAAGCAGCATACTCATAGGTTTTTTTCTACAATTTCTTGCACCCCTTGTTTTCTAGAAAATAAAAAAGCACTCACTTGGTTTTTTTACTTATACATACAGGAAGATATACAGCAGGAACTTCATTATATTTAATTGCTTTTCTAGAATATCTTATAAATGGTTCTTAAAAATATGTAACACATACACGATGATTTTTATAAATTCCTTTGTAACTCGGAATCCTTTGAATTCAAAAATCGAAATCTGCCACTGTAGTTGTCTGCACAGTTTGGGGTACAGCACTTAATTTTTGATGTTTTTTTCTCGTCAAACATTTTTAACGTCTTTAAAACATAACAAAATATTTTGATAAAAGTAAAAACATAGTCACTTTCACAAAAATTAAAATACCGGTACAGTAGACATCAGATATAGAAATACCGGCACAACAGACACCACGGTTGTAACCTGAAGTAAAGGAATGGTTTAACTGCTGCTTAACGAAGAAACCTTTATTTAATACTGACACCGCCACGCGCGACTGGAAGCAAAAGTTCAAACTCGTCCAGTGGGTGTATTAAACACTATACTACATTACACTTAAATAAATATTATTATGATTATAATTTATTGGGACATATAAATATGAACCCTACAGGCCAACGAATGAGATCCTTCAACATAAAAACCTTATTTATGGTACATTTGAACTTCAAGCCTATAAACAGTTGGATTTAACTCTTAATTTTCGATGGTAAAAAGCCTCTTATCATTTAAAAATTATCTTGTCTAAAACACCGTTAAAGGCTAGTTATTTTAATAAAAATAATATCAGTGTATGGATGGACAATTTTATATTACTTCAGGGCATTTGCTTCAAATTAACGAATACAACAGAATTAGATAACTTTTTTTTTATTAAAAAAATACTTATAACCTAAATTAAAAAAAAAAAAACGTTATATTAAAAACCAATTAAGTGGAAACCTAATTATCTCTTTTTTTTTGTAGGTAAGCCTGATGCTGAAATTAGCGAGCAAATTAAGAAAAATATAAAAGGTAGAGTAGCATAAATTTCATTAAAGTAATTTGTGTACACAAGATTTAAATTAGGAGGTCTACAAGCAATTAAGAAAGAAAATTAAATCGTTTAATAAGGCTGAAATACTCTGGTATTTATATATTTTTTTAGAAATTAAGCACTTGAAATATTGTGATCATAGTTATAAGTATTTCATCAAAAAATTAGAATACTTTTTTCTTTTTTAGGATGAGTCGAAAATACATTAAATCATATTTTCTTGTCACGATGTCATTCAATACCTAGCCATTTGAACGTAACGATTCTAGGAAAATATACATGTTCTGTATAATGCAATTAAATTTATTTATTATTTATTTATTTATTTATTGATACTCTTGCAAACACCTAAACATAACATGCTACAAGGTAATTATAAGTAAGAGAAATTTTGCAGACTTAACTAACACAGAACAAAGACAGCACAGAAAAGAACCTGCATAAACCTAAAGGTTACTGTATAAGTTGCAATAGCAATTTCTTGGTACAATTAAAAAAGTCAATATCATTATTCTTATATAGTATGTTGCACTCAGTTAACATTAAATTCATTGGAGAACGACTACCAATGGAGACATGAAAGAATTTTTCCTTTTGTATCCTTAATCCTATCTTTGGTACATGAAGAGGTATATAATTAATCAAAGAACAATTGTTAAATTTTATATTATTGATAATACAATAAACAAATATCACAGATAGAATTTGCCTTCTTTTCTGAAGAGTTTGAAATTTAAACCTTTCTAACATACTGCTATAAGAGATCAGATATGGATATAAGTTATTTTTCCTAACATATAAATACCTCAAAAACCTTTTTTGAACACGCTCAATAGCATCACCATGCACATTTGCACTAGGATACCATATATTAGATGCATATTCTAGAGTAGGATGAACAAGTGCATTATACAATTTTATTATTATATTATGGTTAGTAAACTGACTTGTATTTCTAATCACAAAACCAAACACCCTAAAAGCCTTATTAATAATATTGCGGTAGTGGGTATTAAATTTCAAATTAGACTGGAAGTGCACCCCCAAATCCCTACATTCAGTCTTTTTTCGTAGTTTTGCTCCATCAATAAAGTAATTAAAATTAATAGGATTTATTTTATTTGTATAAGACATAAAGAAGCATTTATTAGTATTTAAAAACATTTTATTTAATTGAAACCATTCTGTTACTGAATTTAAGTCTGCTTGCAGTGCACTACAATCATTACTGTTTGTTACTTTCTTAAATATTTTAAAGTCATCCGCAAATAAGAGACCATCAGAATGTTTAAGACTATTAGGTAAATCATTTATAAACATTAAAAATAACAGTGGGCCCAGGTTGCTACCCTGCGGTACACCAGATGTTGCCATAAAAGCCTGAGAAAATGACCCTCCCACTCTCACCATGTGCGGCCTACACAAAAGATAACTTTTCATGAAGAGGTAAGCATTCCTAGAAAAGCCAAACTCGACAAGCTTAGCCAGCAACACCCGATGGTCCACCTTATCAAATGCCTTTGCACAATCAATATACACTGTATCCAACTGCTTCCCGCCATCAATAGCCTCCGAGGCATGATTTCTAAACACACATAAATTTGTTACTGTGGACTTTCCACTTACAAATCCAAGTTGTTGTTCTACTATTTTATGAGTGATGTTGGTCACAATATCATCTGAAAGGATCATCTCAAATATCTTAGCAAGTGAATTAAGTATACTAATTGGTCTATAATTTTCAACATTTGTTTGTTTACCATCTTTAAATATGGGAGAAATAATTGCTGTTTTTAGTTTATTGGGAAAAATTTTTGTTTTTAGGGCAACTTGAAAAATATGAGCAATAGGGGCTACTAAAAAGTCTGAGCAGCCTTTATAGATATATGAGGGAATATTATCCTCTCCTGTGCTTTTTTTTTGGTTTTAGTTTTTTTTTATACTTTTTTGAAATAAGATATATATATATATATATATATATATATATATATATATATATATATATATATATATATATATATATATATATTTTTTCTTTCTTTTTTCCTATATTTTTCTTATATTTTTCTTGGACTTTCCTATTTGTGTATACTTTCGAATTTTGGTTTTCTTGCGGGTAAAATTCGTTTTATTAATTAGTTTAGTTATTATACATATTTATTGACGTTTCAGTCACACTTGACCTTCCTCAGAATAAATCTTTGTTAACTTATATATTATAAAGTTTCCACAAGCAACAAACAAAGTACATATTGGTAACACGTGACTAAGTTTTGACACCATACAACAAAATCTTGACTTTTAGTGTCACATGTTAATTTGAACATTTGATAATTTGTTGTTTACAAAGCTTTTGATGTGTGTTTCATTTATTTTTGCATTATTTAAAAGTGTTATTCTGGAGGTATTTTCTTTAAATTTTAAATTTGATACCTCCTTCAAAAAAGTTCTTAGTAAATGAGTAAGTCTGCAATTATTAAATTGATTACAATTTCAAACAGTTTATATTTTTTTTTTCTTGCAAATCTCCTTTTTTCGAAGACAGTTGACAAATAGCACCCCACATTAGTTTTGGCACTTTGATGGTCTTACTTAGGTCGTAAGTTAATTGACCACTTGTATATGAAATAATTTTATTTATTCCCTATGCTGTGAAACTATTTACACTATCTATTCCAACTATTCCCGGCGCCTCTGGGCATATACCAAACTGTTGAATGCCAGAATGTGCGGTGTGCGAACGGTCTGCCAATGATAATAAATCATGGCGTCGCGAAAGGGGAGACAGTTAGGGCAAATCTGTCCCCTAGTGAGAAATATGGCGTCGATTAAAACTATTAATGACCATCAACGGAGCGCGTCATCGACAACTATTGGGAATTTCGAGATTAATGCAGTGTGTATTAGTGGAAAACATGAATATGTGACTTGAGTAGATACATACATTAGTAGCGTTTTTAGTTTTATGGAAATAATTGCCAGAAATTGTCTAGTCATTAATTTTTTTGTGTTTGTTCCTATAGAATGATGAATTTTTTTGCATAATTTTTTTAGCAATATTTAATTATAAACATGGAATTTAAGTAAGTTATATCAGAGTGATGAAAAGCGGAAGGACTTTAGTACTAGAATTTTACAAAATTAGTGGTGGACAATAACTATCAACTTTTTTATTTTAATTGTAGGCCTTATACATATAATTTTATAAGTAACTTAAAAAAATTTTTCTAATTTATTGTCGAAAATTTTGCAATTTTTAATTCCTGTCAAATCTAAATCCAAACTGCCATTTCTAAAAAATTACTTATACCTTTATAATGGCACTTTCATTCGTGAAATGTACGGATATCTTATTGTTAAAAGAGCGGAGCATCGGTCGGTAGATATCCGTCACGAAGACAGCCATCGGTCAAACATTAAGCAGGCATGCGATCCCTATCCTTATCTTAAGAATATCCCATAATTACACTAAATACTTACGGCCGATATATCCGTATCAGCGCCGCCAACTATTCTCTGAACTATTCGATGGTTTGACTGTCGAAGATGTCGGTAATCGGTTTCGGGCGGCACCTTCTGGATTAACGTGGTAGAAGACCCACTTGCACTGGACAGCTTGTGATAGTGGAGAAACGGCAAGCCAGGGGTCATTTATACATGTTTATTAATGGCTGTCGGAACTAGGTAATGAAACCAATGGTTTTTAAATATTATCTATCCTATATTCCATACTTTCTAATATGGACAAAAACTAACTTAACAACCTAAGGTAAGTAACAATAATCAAAACTAAATGGACTGTATGGCAGGTAAATATAAGCTTATGCGTTCAATTTGTGACGCTGTTCACGGCGCCTCGTACTAATTGAGCGGTGGCGGTACGACAGATTGTAACCTGGTGGTATCGTTCACGACGCTATTTACGGCACCTCGTGCTAAAAAATCGCGACACTATTCACCGTGCCTCGTACTATTCGACCGGCGACGGTACGTTGTATCTTAGCGTGTCCTGACGTCGATCAACGGCAAACGTCATTATAGTGGTTTGCTGCGCAGGGCGGTTATATCGCAGTGGTAAAATGGACGTGATGGGCGGCGACGGTTATAATGCGACCTCAGTGACAACACAGTAAACACGTTCCTGGTCATTAAGGAACTAAATGAAACTAATGGCATTTAACGCGTGTGTGTACAGGTGGCGGTAGGATATAAGAAATGGAGCGCCACTGCTCTGTTCTTATCTGGTCTTCGGCAAAGTCGGCCAATAATGGTAGGATATGAGGAAAGAAACCGACATTGCCCGTTTTTTTAAAGGTGATCGACAGTGTCGATAGGATGAAATAACTCTGCCCGTTCTTATTAGGTCTTCGATAGTATCAACCATAAGTGGTAGGAAGTAGGGAAAGCACTGAGATAATTAAACGCCATATACACATACTTACTCTTTTACCTAACCAACATTTCTGGGCCAGAAACGAGCAGTCCGGCAGTCAGTTTCGACTATGCGTCCGGGAGAAAAACGTGTATCGGAATTGGCGGTTTGCGAAACCTTAAATAGTGCCAATATCGGTCGGTGGTTCTTGCGGCCCCACTACGATGCCGGCGAGTAATTCTGTGGAGTTGATTGATCCATTGTATTACATAGCAGGCCAGGGTTAAGAATACTTATTGTATTGCCTTTTCTAGGAGAACAGGTTGACTGTCTAAATCAGGTTTAGCAGCCTGCTCATTAATCTATCCTATGGGTATACACCTTCCGGATAGATCTTTGAATGTTTCTCCAGTAGGTTAAAGCTTCACATTCGAAAGTGATGTGAGAGGCCGTTTTGTCCTCTTCGTCACATAGTCTACATAATGGTTCTTCATTGAAGATGTCCATTGTATCTAGATATTTCCTAAAGCTGCAGTTGCCAGTTATCGGTCATGTTACTAGACTGATTTGTTATCTGCTTAGACGCAGAATTTCGCGGCGCAATAGTTGGTCCAATAAATGGAATAGCAGACCCTTGTCTTGCAAGTTGATCCGCCTTTTCATTGCCCGGAACACCCTTTTGCACTGGTACACAAAAGTAACCCTGCCGTTTTTTGTCAGAGCAGTAAGGTTTTGAAGACAGTCTCGAACCTCTTTTGATGTTATCTAATAGCACGTTAGAGCCTTCGGTGCCGCCTGACTGTCGCAGAGAAGACATCGATAGTGTGGATTTCTGCCTGAAATATTGTTGCATGCTGCACCAGTGCTTCCTTTCTGACTCAATGTTCGGCCAGAGCCCGTATTCCAGTCTAGCTAAATGATGTAGGGTTCGTCAGAGTTGTAAGTTCAAGCAATGAGTTTGTTACCACGGCTTTGATGCTGGTGTCTTCGAGGGCTTGTCCAATCCACTAAAGAAGGGGAGGGAGGTTTAGTAGAGTTTCCATGGCTGCTGGGTACTTCTCATAGCACTCGTGATGCATAGGCAGACTACTTTTTGTTTGAGTTTGGAGAGCATCAAAGTGGCCTGTCTTTGTAAGATTTTTGTCGACCCTTTTAACCGGGTCATATGTTATCGTGGGTCTTACCACTGCAGTGTACAGCCAGTGCACAATATGCGGCTTTAATCTTCACATCTTGCCCAGTGCCTTTTTGCTACGTTGATGGACATTTTATCTTTAGATATATAATAATCTTCTGCAGGTGTGAGTTACAGGTAAGTTTTGCATCCAGGATTGTACTTATTTAACCTTTTGGCTTATCTGCAGATGATATTAAAGAGAGATGGCATGGGGACTCGCGCATAGAGCACTGTGGTATATCGCTCGGTATTATCATATACGGACGCTCCGAAAAACATCGGAAAATCCTATTTTCTGGCATGGCGCGGTAAAACTAATTAGAGAACGGTAATATCAAAGCTATCTTTAAAGCTATTTTCCCGCAAGAATTACATTTTTCCGATGTATAATAAATAAGGTACACCCCGGTAAAAACATAATCAAGCCCAAAAAATCGTAACTTTGTTACACCTTATTAAGTTTTTAAACTATTTTTGGCAGATTGTAGCATAAAGTTTGGAATCCTCTTATATAGATCTCTCTGTACAAATAGAAAAAAATGTATATAAGCAATTAAAAGAAGTCTTAAAATGTAGATTGAAATTTTAAGTAGGGCGTTTGGGCGACTTTCTCCTCCAAGCATTTCAATTTATATCTTTTGTACGCGATCTTCATGTAAGAGACCCGGATAGCAAGACTTATCATGGAATCTGCGAAACCACACACTCACAGGGTAAGTTATCCACTCTTTCTACTGTGTTATCGCAAAAATGGCATATTTTGCTATCGACTCTGCACATTTTTTTGAGATGGTATCTCAGAGAGAAGTCTCACAATCAATTATTTGATGGTCCTAAAATCTTTCTTTATGGTTGATTCTTGTGTATTTTGAGTTGCTGAATTCGAAACTTTGACATGATGAGTTGTTAGGTGGTGTTAACCGTTAATTGTTTTAACACCGTAATATTGTAACTAAATAAAATGTCAATTTCGAACTTATGCTATTTTGTTCAAAATTTAATGACAAAGTCGACAATATGTTTAAAATTGAAAAATATTAATTAGAAGTCGAGATATTTCCATATTTGGTCAAAAAAATTTCGTGCATTCTAAAAACATTGATTCTAATTAAAAATAATAATCTTATGAATGCCTATTTTACTCCATAATTACATTACGTCAGAAATGATTTTTTAATAAGTAAACTGAGATGGTTTAAAGACAAAATTTGTATGTGTTTTTGGCATTTCAAATATTTATAAAAGAATAGGGGATATTAGCGTAAACATAACTCTTATAAGAGCTACAACAAAGGTTTGGATTTTTTTATAGATTTAGGATATTTTTGATCTTTGGAAAAATGTTGATAAGTATGGCAGTTCTCGCAAATTATTCTAAAAATTTACAAATTGAAGAGTTATCCACCACAACAAATTCATAGAACCTCCGCCTTTTACGAACCATATATTATACTGCCATATAAACTGTATATTAAATATTTTTCATCCCAATAATTTTAGTTGATAGTTACAACATGATTTGTTAATGCATATTATTCTTGCTGCAAACGAGATACTTTAGAACTATACACACGGTACATCTACAAGAAACCTTGTATATGTCTTTCTACTGCAGAAGAATGTTGTTCTTTTTGCATTTACGAAGATAAGCAAACATGTTAAAACATATTTAAGAACATAGGTCAAACATTAACGATGCGGACCTGCATAAACTAAAACTAAAAAACGCAGAAGAAATTATCCACCTTGGTTTACATCTAAAATAATAAATAATATGAAGAAAAAATTTAAATCTTGGAAAAAATACAAACGTTCACAAAAAATGAAGATCTGCGAAAATTTCAACAGCAGAGAAGACAAATTAAGTATGACATAAATGGTGCATATAAAAAATATTGTGAAAGTGTGGAAAACCGCATTGCTTTTAACCCATTAAACTTCTGGCAATTTATAAACAGTAAAAGACATAATAAAGAATTACCTGAAAATATGATTTGTGGGGAAAATACTTTTTGCAAAGTTTTTTAAATCTTCATTTGTTTCATCGAACAATGCTTTTAATAAAGATATTCAAAGTTCTGTCACTCAAACTATTCAAATTTGTAAGGTTAGTGAAAATGAAGTACTATCTTGCTTAAAAGAAATGAAATCAAAGAGAACAGTAGGTCCGGATAAAATTCCATCCTTTTTCTGCGTGACTGTGCATGCGTATTCGCAAAACCTCTCTCCATTATCTTTAATCTCTGCCTAAATAATTCACAGTTTCCTGATAAATGGAAAATTTGCAAAATATAGAAAACTACAAACTCGTCTGTATAATTAATAATTTTTCTAAATGTTTTGAAATGTTTCTGCATAAACATCTATTTTTCCAGCAGAAACACCTATTTAGTGGTTCCCAACATGGTTTTATAAAGAGTAGGTCGACAGCGTCCAATCTTTTCTGTTTTACTCAGTTTGTGACTGATGTCTTGGACAGGGGAGGTCAAGTAGACACAATATACACAGATTTTAAAAGGCGTTTGATGGGCTTGATCACAGCATTTTGCTTAATAAACTACATTTTTTTGGATTTACGCAAAAATTAATTCTATTTTTTAAATCATATCTCTGCGATAGGCAGCAAATAGTAGAATGCTGTGGTCAGTCCTCGGAACCCCTGTGTGTGACTTCGGGAGTTCCTCAAGGGTCAATATTCGGTCCTTTATTATTTAATATATTTATTAATGAAATTGTGGGTGACTGTATAATGTTACTGTATGTGGATGATGTTAAATTTTTACTTCTATAAAAACGATTCTGATTGTCAAAGACTACAAATAGCAATAAATACCGTCACCGATTGGTGAAGCGAAAACAGACTGCCTCTAAACATTGGTAATTGCAAAGTCATGACTTTCACATTAAAGAAAAACGTGCTGGTGTATGATTATAAAATTGATGGAAGTTCAGTTCCACGAGTGGAATGCTTTAGGGATCTGGGTGTGACATTTGATAGCAGACTTTCATTTGTTCCTCATATAAATGATCTTATACAGGTGTGTTTTAAATCATTAGGCTTTATTATCAGAACCTCAAAAACATTTCCTAATCAAAGTACGCTCATTTTACTTTATTACGCTTTTGTAAGATCTAAATTGGAATATGCTTCCATAATATGGTCTCCTTATTATCAACACCATATTAATGACCTTAAGAGAGTTCAGCGGCGTTTCTTGAAATACCTAAGCTTTCGGATTGATGGACATTATCCTGAAACAGGGTTTCCGCATGAAATCTTACTTCAAAGGCATTCTTTTTGTTCTCTAGAACATAGACGTATCGTCACAGACCTCAAATTTCTTTATAAAGTTTTGCATAGCAGAGTGGAATGTAGGACATACTGGAAAAATAAGTTTTCTTGTACCTAGGACTTCAGCTCGCCAATCTGCGACATTCTATTGTCCTACACCTCGTACAAATATGTGTAACTACTCTCCTTTATATAGGATGTGCAGAATCTACTACAAAAATCAAAATAAATTCTACATATTTAGCTGCGGATTGGCACAGAAAAAAAATAATTGAGTATGTAATATTTTGTAGTTTTATTTATGGTAATTTGTGTATGCTTATTTTTTCTTCTTTTTTTTTTGTTGGTTTTGTCATTGTAAATATTTAAGTTTTTTTTTTCTGTTGTACCCTTTTGTTAATTGATTTTTTGTAATTGTGAAATGGGTTTAAATAATTAAATAAATAAATAAATAAATCAAAAATTTACCACATGTTTGGGAATGCAATTATTTACCCGTATATCATTTTTCAGTAGCCAAGTGAATAAACGCAGAATAAAACATATCGTATATATTTTTCCAAAAATCAAAAATATTCTAAATATGTAATTAAATTTTAATCTTTTATTATAATTTTAATAGGGGTATTTTTATTATACTATCCCCTATCCTCTCTTAAACATTTGGGATAGCAAAAAGCATTAATTTGACTTTGCATCATCTCAGCCGTCTCACAATAAAACATTTTAGTTATAAGCAGAACTGTTAATGTTGCTCAGCTTCTAATTGCCTATTTTCAGTTTTGGAAGTACGGTCGTCATTTTCATTAAACATTAAATAAAATATTATGGGTTCTAAATGGATAACCCATTTGTTAACAATTTTACAGTGATTATAATTTAATGATTTATTAACAAATTCCTTGACAATGTGACGGATAACCATGTTGAAGATTCGAATTCAGCAGCTCAAACTACGTAAGAATAAACTGCATGGACCCCAAATGGACATAAAAACCCTATGACGCCTACACTTATGTAAATTGACATATTTGTTATTCCTAGTCATAGGCATTTGGGACGCCAATAGCTAAGGAGATTGGTATACTGGAAACTTGAGCTTGTTACTCCTACTTCTTGACAAAACAATATATAATCAGACTCTAATGCTTGAGTTTCTTAAGAGTTCTAAATATTTAACAAATTCATTTATTTTGGTCACTAATATCTTTCTGCTGTTAATATGAAAATTACTGCAATATTAGTAGTGCGTAAAAATTTGTATTTCATTCTTTTCCCAAATATGCTTCAGAGCAGTATATAATCTCGATAAAAAACTCATCTGCATGGATTCCGGTATTTTCGTTATTCTAAATTTGACCAATTTCTCTATATTGAATTTACATTTATGTATTATTTCATAAAGATAAGAAATATTTAAAACAGTATAAACAAAGTTGACGGTATCTTGACAGCTTTTAAAATAATTCTAATCGACAGAAATTTAAAATTTAAAATAAAATCAGCGATTGTGTCTCGACTTATCTTTGGTACACTGTAAAAACGAAATGCATTAAATTTAATGTAAGTGTGGTGGAAGCAAATTTTAGCAAACTTTTATTGAATGCATTTAATATATAAGGCAATAAATTTAATAATTTACATTAATTTAAATTTAATTTATTATACTAAATCTAATGTAATCATACATTAAGTTTAAAGTTTGATCATTATATATATGTATATATATATATATATATATATATATATATATATATATATATATATATATATATATATATATATATATATATATATATATTGTCGTATATCCACGTCCGTCGTTTTGGGAAAATTATTAGTGGAGATCGGATTTTCCGCGAGAACGCCACCGAGGTACGTTAAGATCGAACGCGAACGACGTATACAAGCTGTGAATAACTTGCGTATCAGGATTTTTGTCATTTATGGTATGCGTTTGTCCCTACATTAAGTGGTCCTCACCTTGAAGTGAGGCTTGGATGTCATTTACAAATTGTTCCATTGGAGAAATTGAAGTGTTGGGATATGATTGAGCGTTATGATTTATTTGGGTCATGTCAGATTCATTATGAGTATGGAATCCTGTTAGATCTGGCGCGACCCAACGAGGGGCCGCGGAGGTCCCACCAAAACCACCCGGACAGCCTGAAATGCCACCCGCCTCATCAGACCGGAAGGAACTGTGAGAGAAGGGATTGGACATTTTTAAATAAATAATTTTTCCTCTTAAATTGGAATGTTTTGTATAAAAATACAAAAATCACGGAGGGCTGGGCTTTAATATACTTAATATATGAAAAAAAATACGTATATGGAATTTGGGTTGGATGAGAACTTGGTCAATATTTACTTTAATTTGTTTTTATTAGGCGTGAGCTCTTATAGAATTTTTTACAGCAAAATTTTTTTTTAGACTGGGACTCTTAAGTTTTTGCGTCGAAATTAAAATGTAGTATTGGGACTCTTAATAAAATTTCCGAAATTCAATTTTTCCGAAAATTTTTGTTTTGATGTTAAGCGCAAACTAAGGCACTTTTAGTGTTCTTAGATCCGTTAACGATGTCACTATCAGGTTATCACTAATTTTCTCTTGATAGATTAATAAAGTCGCAATCGGGAATGAATATCTAAATCGGGTATGTAGCTATCAGGTTTCCTTTACGCAATTTTATTTCCGCAAATTATTATATTCGTAGAAGTAGGCGCGTGAATACTCTGTATATTTTTTATTTTAAACAGTTTCCGCAAGAATCGGCGTGGAAAAGTTTTTTGAGGAGCTTATTTTTTCCGACGGCACTGAAATTTTACTAAAATTTGAGTTTCACGGCTTTTATTTAACTGGAGACTTTACTTTGAGGTTCCTCCCCTAGCACTGAACTGATATCAGCTACTAGAGTTCACCTCTAACGAATTTCCGCCTAACAGACAAGGTTTCCTGGCCTTTCTAGTACTGCAATCTTCTTATCTTCTTTCTTGAATCGAATTCTGGATCGTCTTACCAAGACAACCAAGAACCTCTCTTCTTAAGCCGTCGTAAGCGGAGCGTTGCACTAGCGTAAACAGCTTAGTTATCCTCTTGATGCCGAAAGGGGCGCTCCAGGAAAACTTCTGGGAAATTTAAAACTCCCTTCTCGCGTGTTGAACCGTTTAATTTTTTCTTCTGGAAGGTAAACTGACAATAATCTCTTGCGAGATTACCGACGAGTGGCCCACCTATTGAAGATTCCCCATGCCTTTCTCTGAGGTGGTGCAAGTGCCAGACTAATCAGCAACGGCAGAGAAGCTCATGTTTCGCCTGAGTAATTGCTTCAAAAGACTTTTAAAATTTTTGAGAGATCTGCGCTCTTTAAAAGAATCATATTCTGCTAACGAATCGCGACATCGGGTGCTATTTATACTTTCTCGGCACTCCGTCTATATATATATATATATATATATATATATATATATATATATATATATGAATTAATTGACACAAAGTTGAAATATCCTTTCAGTTACTTTATTGAAATTGTAGATACCATTCAACCAACAACTTTAATGTATAACTAATATTTTAATAAATTGCTTTTAATTTATAGTAACTGTAAATTATTGACTGTTTTTTGTATAAAATCATTAAATTTAATGTATGACTGGACATTAAATCTGCATTAAATTACCAATTGGCAATAATTTTAAATAGAATGGTGATTTTTATATTTAAGAATTCATTTTTCTTCCATGTGATCCCAGATAAAGTATTTTTTTGCACACTTTTATAACATTATTATGTACAGGTTTACATAATAACTAGTGTATAATAGCTCGATTATCAATTTTTCTTTAAAATGGCGTATTAAGAGCAGTTAATTTACTTTCACAAAAGATTTATTTGCTTGGATGAGAGCCCAAAAACTTTTTTCAGTTCATATGGAGTTATGACAGCACTTAAACCTAAACGCGTTTGTAATAAGTATTTGTCCATACTTTTAAAAACATAAGCTTTATCGTTTAAAAATAGCATAGTCATAAATCAGCTTTCATAAATCAAAAGCTTTCTTAAAATTAAAAAATCTAATGGCTGAAATTTTTCATCCGGAATCTTCTTTAAAATACAACTTCATAGTTTCTGCTGACTTACAAAATTAAAACTTTAAGAACTATGATTTACCGAGTAGCAATTTTAAGATTTCATCACTCTAAAGTTTATGATGGTCATATTTCTAAAAGGAGTTAATAAAAAATACCTTAAGTCCGGTCTACCTAAATTCAACCTAATATAAAGCTGAATAAATCTCTCATATCGGGCTGTTCAAACTGAAGCAACACAGTGGCATGACGAAAAGGAACTTTAAAATAAAAAAAAATATTTACGAAGTATGTTTCTTTATTTGCCTAAAATAATTGATCATTTCTTAAAGTTATCAAATATACCTAGCTCGGTAGGACTTTGACATCTTCGAACTGAACATTTATGTCGGTTCCGTGGATGAAAGAAAGAACACTGTCAGATCGATATAGCCTGGCCTATATATATATATATATATATATATATATATATATATATATATATATATATATATATATATATATATATATATTGTTGTATTCGCACGAAGATGTAAGTCCCTGTACCCGGCGATATACAATAGGACCCATATATAGTTTGATCTTGTATTTGTACTTATTTTCGGGCGGAACGTGTCGGTAGGATATTGATTATTTGTGGTACTGCTTATCGACTAGACGTCGTGATTTTTAATTTTATCCGTAGTACTACGACACGCCCCCCTTCAAGCAACCACTTTCCATATTGTTCCGTGATCTGTGTCTTGTTCACGAATCAATATGGAAAGCTGGGTGTCCTAGAACTCCACGACGCGCTGCAAATTTCGGCCCAATTACGCGGATCCAGTCGCTAGTAAGGCAGACTCAATGCGGAGGTAAATTCCATGTCAGGTATCTAGCGGGTCCCTCCCCTAAGAATCCCCGAGTCATGGTATCAGAATTGAGTCTCGGCTCTAGTGGGTCCCTCCCCTAAGAAACCGTCGAGTCCCATTGTCTCTGAACCCTTCCGGGTCCCTCCCCTAAAGATTCAGAGCTATTCTGACAAAACCCGCAAAGATCCCCACCAGGGATGCCATGTTGTATTCGCACGAAGATGTAAGTCCCTGTACCCGGCGATATACAATCTTGATATTATTGATTGACCTAAAATTTTACAGCGGTGTTTCGTCGTCGACGGTAGGACTCATCAGTGGGTCCGTCGACGCCTTACCCAGACACCTTGTGTTGACGTACTTATATATACTTGGATCTTGTATTTATACTTATTTTCGGGCGGAACGTGTCGGTAGGATATTGATTATTTGTGGTACTGCTTATCGACCAGACGTCGTGATTTTTAATTTTTATCCGTAGTACTACGAGAATGTATATATATATATATATATATATATATATATATATATATATATATATATATATAATATAGGAATTAATTTTTCTTGAACCACTAAATACATTTTTAGTTGGTTATTTTCTTTATTCTTTATAAAAATGAACCATATTCCCAAGAAAATAACCAACAATATATATATATATATATATATATATATATATATATATATATATATATATATATATATATATATATATATATATATATATATACATCCTCAGAATATTTTCATCATTCTGAGGCTGTGTTTTCATGCGAGATATATTTACAGCGATTCGAAACAAACGTAAATCGTGATTTCCATACGCGAACAGTTATTAGACCGCTTCAAGAATTTTCTGTAGCGAGTATGCGAAGGCATTATATATATATATATATATATATATATATATATATATATATATATATATATATATATATATATATATATATATATATATACATACTTATTTATATATGCACTGGTGTTTTTTCGATTTTCAGTCCGTTTGCTAGTAGAAAAAATCTTAATGTTTCGCCAACATTTCTCTGGCATTTTCAAGCGATTCTTCCTCGACGGCTGCTCGGCTTGGAATTTCCAAATTACATTTAGAAAACTTTTGTCGATATTTTGAGATATAATCCCACTTTTGATTTTTTTTTAAACAAAATTTAAATTTGACCGGTTATGCTATCACGTGACTACTATTTTTTTGGTTAATTTTCATCTCGATCGAAGCAGAAATTGATGCCAAGATCAAATTTCGAATAAAGCTGTTAATAAAAAAAATTCTATTGAGAACTTTACTGATCACACTGTATAAATGTCGGTTTAGAACATTCGGCGACGATGTCCGATTTCTACACTCCATCTCTTCCTATCTTGTCACCGCCCATTTTGAAGGATATGGGCATTCATAGCTTTTCTTATTCCTTTTGTACAATTTCTTCTAGGTCTTCCTCTTCTTCTACGATACTCCGAATACCAATCATGATTTGTTTGGCCAGTCGTGAGTCACCCGTTCATTGTATATGATCATGCCAGATTAATTGCTTTCTTGCTTTATTTTTGATGGTCAAAGCTTCTATTCTCATCTGTCTTAATGTCTCCTCGTTTCTTATTCTCTGTGTCCGTGATATTCCTGCTGATTTCCTCCAAACATCCATTTCTACTGCTTCTAACCATTTTTTATTTCTCTCTGTAATTCTCAAAGTCTCAGCCCCATCAATTAAACAGCGTTTTATCATTGTGTTATATACGTTATTTTCGTTTTTTGTTAATATTGTTGCTCCACAATATCCCATTTGGACTCCTATCTTTTTTTTTTAACTTGGATAATTCTTGCATGAATTTTTTTATCGTCTGTTCCCGTTTTATCAAAGATGTACCTCAATCTCAGTATTTGTACTTTTCATCCCCCTACTTCTGTATTATCAATTATTTGGAGGTTACTCTGATTATCTCCTATGTGAGTTTTTTCAACGTTTATTGACAGATGCCATTTCTCATGTGTTTCTTGTATTTTTTTGCCATATATGCAAAATTTTCTTTGTCGCCTGCTAGAACTACTTGATCATCGGTAAATTGTAAGGTTTTAGTTAGCTATATTCCCATTCTGTAACATTTGTGCTTCCATTTTGATAAAGCTTTTTTCTCATATATCATGAATAATGTGATTGAGATGCAGCATCCCTGTTTTAAACCTTTGGAGATTTTAAAGGATTTCGATAGCTCCTTTTCCATTTTGATTTTTGAAATAGAATCTTTGTATAGATTTTGTACAGTTCTAGTAAGTGTATGCTTTATATTTGTGTTTGTCATCGTAACCCACAGTTTGGTTATAGGGATGTTATCATAGGCCTTAGTTAAATCTATACATAATATATAAGTATCTTGATTCGTATCGGCTCTTTTTTCAGTTATTTCTTTTATGAAAAAAATGTTATCATTTCAGGATCTACCAGTACGAAATCCGCACTCTTCTTCTTGCTCATTGTATTCTTTTTAATGAAGTCTCTGAGTATTTTTCGGTAGGGTCGACTCATTGTGCTAGTTGTCGTTACACCTCTGTAATTTTGGCAATTTTCTTTGTTTCCTTTTTATGGATTGAGATATTATGGTCTACTTTCCATTGTGTAGGGGTTCTTGACCATTGAGATATTTATTAAATATCCATGTAAACATATTAAAAAGCAAATGTCCTATGGCTGAGCCTTGGTGGTTCAAAGTAGACTTGGTAGTTTAACACGTTCATTGCCAAATGTGAATTATCTCGTAGTTAACAATCTAGACCCAGGCGCCAACTATGAGATAGTTTGTATTTCGCATCTCGTTACTAAAAATCTAAGTACGAGCTTGTTCGTAGCTTAGCCATACAAATAGAAGATGCCTGGCCTATAAGAAAGAAATGAAAAATTTAGATCAGTGTTTGTGAACAGATTATTTATTCATAAGAAGTAAAAATACATTAGAAAAGTTTTTGTATATGGTAATTCTCGAAACATTCTTCAATGCATAGGGCTGCGCAATAGTAATGACGTTCTCGTCGTTTTTTGTTTCTTGTGCAAACTCTACATGGTTCTGTTGGTCGTTCTTTTTTCGGTTGACGGTAGAGCTTCTAAATAATAAAATGTTTCAGGATTAATATTTTTTTTTTTTTACATGCTTGCTCTAAGCAAAGACTCTACGAACTTCTCTTTAAGCTGCAAGGAGATAAATTGTGAATCTGTTGTTTGTATGCATTGTGAATATATACTTCGAAAAGATGCAGTGTTCTATTTTTGGCCACCTTATTGTTTTTCGTAATGCTGAATAGTAAGAAAGCATTTGATCCGATCAATTCTCGCTGGACATTCCACTGTTGTAGTTCCAAATTATATTAGATTTTAGAGAAATCTTACCATTGCCGCTGCGAACTTCCACCATATTAAGTTTCTGCTTATTTGAAATGACGAGAACATGTCCCTTCTCTTTCCACCTGCATACTACCCCTGTACGTTTTCGCTCTTAAGTAAGTTCTTCTTTTCAGATAGCATATCGATGAGTTTTACGGAATTGTAAAAATTATCCATATGCAAGACATGCCCTTTATCTAGATAGTTTTCTGTTATGTATAAAACTACCTCAGTAGCATAGCCTACATTTTTCTCCAGCAGGTCAGATTTTCCACAGTATATTTTAATTTTTTGTACTAGGCCATTGGACTCACATAATTTATATAACTTCACTTCATACTTGTGTTACTTATTATTGATAAATTGGCGGAAGAAAAGTCTTCTATGCCACAACATTAGTGACTCATCAGTACAAATTTTTATCTGGAGTATAGTTATTACGTTTAACATTGTTAAAATGAATCAAAAGTGATCGCATTTTAGATAGTTTATACTCTGTTTTCAATGAGTTGTCTGCGAAATGCAAAAAAACGCAATAATAGTTGAAACCTGTTTTGGACTCATGACGCACCTCCAAAATTTCATGTTGTAAAATATACTTGTACTTCAATATGACGCAATCCGTGGAAGCGAACGCGGACCTATATGAAGCAAAAGTTCCAAAAAAAAATTAATTTCTGTTATATTAGTGCTCTTTCACAATGTCATGTTACAAGCTTTGTGCATTTGGATTGTGGCTAAATTTTTCTCGCTACCCGTTTCTGCAATAACTAAAAGAATTTCCATTTAAAAAACTTAACTTGATCTTTAAAGGACCTTGAAGGTCTTGACTTAGGCCAATGCCTATATATGTGGTGTTCGATTTCCTAAAATTTGCATAAAGGATGTCTCAGATGTTTTTCGTTTTTGTTTTGACAATTACGGGTTAAATACCGATAGTGAGGGAGGGGAGTGCTGTCAAATGCTTGATTGGCTTTTCAAGTTTAGTAGCGATGAAATATTTTACGGGACTACAGCGCGCAATTTGCGTACAAGCGCTTTATAAAAACAACGATTCCTACTCTATTGTTCGACATCTGTACAGGACACATTTGGACCATGAGAAATATGCCAAGTGCAAATTTGATCAAGCATTGGGCTGGATACGGTACACGAATATTGACAGCTGTTAGGAGCTTCAATAATATACTGTTTTCTGATAAATTGAATTTCCATCAGGGGCCATGTGAAGAAACAAAATTGCAGAGATTGGGTTCTTTACAATCCACAAGCCAAGGAATAATCGTTCCTTATTATAATTTTTTTTTAAGATAACCCTAATCGCATTCAAACTGTTAATTTCGATCGTTATTGCCATTTGATCCGGACATTCTTGGCTCCTGAAATGCAAAACCAGATTGGCTACAACCGGAATACATTTTTCTAACGAAATGGAGCAACTTCCCACGTCACGAATGATTCTTTGACAGCTCTTCATGATTTATTCCGTGAAAGAGTGATAAGTCGCCGAGGGGATATCAACTAGCCACCGCGGAGTCCGGATTTAACACCTGTTGATTTTTTTCTTTAGGACTACTTAAAAAGTAAGGTTTTCAACCCATTACCAACGAACTTAAAAGTTCTAAAGCAAAGAATCACAGATAAAATTCACGCGATTCCAAGAGCGTTGGTCCAACGAGTAATTGAAAATTTCAGTTCATTCAGCGCATTTAAGAATAGTTACTTTTCATAAATAAAAATTGAAAAACCACTCTATAATTTAACAACAATTAAATAAGTCTGAATTACTTCTGATGTTTTATTTTTTAAAAATCAAAAACGAAAAACATTCAGAGCTACCCCTTATTTAAAATCTTTCTTCATAAACCTTTGTTTTTGCATTACTCAACCGATCCGGTATTTTTATGTCACGCTTTATGGTTGCTTGCATATTCTGATGTCAGTATGACACATCATGTTGTAAAGTCTAGTAATTATCTTTCTGAGTTTTATTTCGAAAAGAATGAAACATCTTAATCTGCTGCAAAGAATGCCATGTTGCCGTTATTTTTATCCATTCGCGCTGAGTTTATGAATAAATCTCTTACTATATTTGTTTCCTTTCTTTGTAAAAATAGATGGAATTATTATGCATTGAAACTACGTACATAAGCAGCTTATTTTACAATTTCAATCTACGCCCCTGTAAAGGGCTGACTTGCAGGGCGTTTTACAGGCACAAGAGAACTTTATTATATGAAAAAAAGGTTTTATATTATGAATGAAGGTCGGGCTAAAAGAGTTTTAAGTGAGGGAAAACGAAAATAATATAGATCAAATCTCTGGGACGGCATAAGAAAAAGAAATATAGTCTGTGATTTTTTTCATTTCACACTTCTTTATCTCAAGATTTTGTAACCTTTATGGATAGAAAAGTTTAACAAAATATCTCTTTTACTTAATAATACTAGGCTATTAAATACAAAAGTCACAGAGTCACAGTATGAATTATACGGGATCATCACCATGTCTCATGTATTTCGGAAATCAAAAGGCAGCTACAGCCGCAAATGCCTTTTGTTTTGACGACCGGCTTTAGCCCTTGATACAGGTCAACCGGAATGGGTAGGGGTTGTTCAAATAGACCTTGCGAACCTTATTTATGCGGGCAGGGGATATATATATATATATATATATATATATATATATATATATATTCTTATATTTTTCTTGAATTTTCTTATTTGTTTATATTTTCAAGTTTTTGGTTTTCTTGGGGGTAAATCTGTTTTATTAATTAAACTGCATATATTTTATTTATTATGCATATTTATTGACGTTTCGGTCACAGTTAACATAAAATTAATAAGTTAATTCTAAAACATATCTTATATACTTAAAGTTTTTGCAAGGAAAACCACATTAACTACATATTGGTAACATGTCACTAACTTATGACACGATACAACAAAAACTTTGCTTATTTAAAAAAGTTGTCAGATCATTACTGGTTAGTCCTAATAATCGGTAGACACGAAACTGACAAAGAGTGAAAACTCAGAGTTAGTTGAGTGTCGTGGACCGTGGTTTGGAACCCACGTTAAACTGTAGATCCCGTCACTAAAAAATCCAATGGGTTAATGTGTTGTTAATTAATACTACTTACTCACTTACTCTTTATTTGAACTGATTTTTATTTTGCCAGTACCGGTGGTCAAGGATTTGAATTTTTTTTCTGCCTTAAGGGTCCTTGCACTGATGATTATTTTCTTCCTTATTTTTGGGGTGTTTTATTTTTGATTCATTTTGTGAATATATTATATTTATTTTTTTGATTTTTGTAAGGTGCTTATGTGTATAATTTGATTTGTTGGGGGGGGGGGGGGGTTATTTTAAGATGTTATAATATATTTTGCTTAGTTGCTTTGTCTCAGCTTTTGTATTTATAGATTTTTCATTTTTTTGGATTGCGATAATTTTTTATTTAGTTTAATATAATCTTCTTAAAGGATTCGATTTTCTTATGGTGCAATCTACTTGTTTGTCCTTTACTGGCGTAAACCAGTGGGTTCGAAACGGGGCTGCAGGTGGCGATATACCGCCAATAGGAGCAGGCTTGTCCTTAGAACATAAGGCTTTTTCAGATGGTTTCTCATGTGTATACATTTATTTATTTAATTTTTACTTTTTGTTGTCTGAGAACTATATCTTGTGATATTTTTCTAATTTTAATCACTACCATTAATATAGTTGCGGTAATCTTTCTAATTTACCGTTAACGTCAAAAGCATCGTCAGAGCTGTCACATCTGTGCGATGAAAATAGCCGTATACTTCTATATCTATTAAAAGTACATGAGACTATTTATAATTTCAGGTTTGTATTTTTGTTATGATATCTCAAGCGAGAAATTGCATATCAAAAATAGACAAATATATCAACTGAAAAATAAAGACTTTAATATTACTGACATATTCACTCACAACACTGATTGAAATTTTTCCATATCGAATAATATTAAATTCTGAAACTTCAATCAGTATTTGCAGCATGAAAATCGGGAATTTGAGGGGGTTATATTTAAAATTATTTTTTTATGGTGTAATGATTGAATTATTAAACTAGTTTAGCAAAATTGCTTGTTTTTATATTTCACAATTTCTAGACAAAAAAGTTTTCCGACTTGGAGATTGTATTCGATTAAATAAATTTTCATAGAAATACGTCAACAAAATTTCTAGGACTAGGAATACATGAAAATTTAGAACCAAATTATTGTGAATCTAGTCCAATAAAAACGAACATTTTCTTATGACAAAATATAGTTATTTTGTTTCGCACATCTGGAATTAGATGAAATGTTCATTCTCGCGCATTTGGCTGGTAATGAGTATTCGCTTCTTTTATATATATATATATATATATATATATATATATATATATATATATATATATATATATATATATATATATATTTGAAACTGATCATTTATTTATTGTTCTATGCTAAATTTTATTGGTAGTAGAATCTAGTGTACATGCCCAGAAAAATTGTTTTAATTCTTGATCATTATTCTTACATACGATGAGCGATATCATTGACATCTCAACGTGACTTTTGGTATCACTATTGCTCTTTCTATAGCGAATGGAACACTTGACTATGGTTATTGCTGGAAAGAGTGAAGAGCTGATTGAAAGCCCATCGTCCTGAGCGTGGAATCTGTTCTTGACTTGATAATAAGGATGACGAAGGCAATACTCCAAGAGATCCATTACTCTGTTTAGCGGTGGTTCAATCTGATTATGTTAAATTCTTTGGAAATCCTGCTTTAATAGTTTTTAGCTATTACCCCAATCGTATATAAATATAGATATTTCTCACATCAAGACTTATGAATCCGTAGCCTTACTCTAGATTAACGTTATAAATAATATTCATATTTGTGGAATTCATGACATCACGGTTCGTATTATTTTTTGGCGGCTGAAGGATTTAAAAAAAAATATCCCAGTGCACTTGTTGAAGATCCTTTGGCGCTGGCTGTTGGTACTAATGTTGTGTTGGTAATATATATTTGATAGTCCCTAATCTCGTGGTGGTTTCCTACAGAGTGGAGACAATGGCAGTTTGTTGAGTATATGAGCTTTGAATTTCTTGAGTGTTCTGTTTATTTTTTCTATTTTTAGCTCTATTAACTTGACTAGATCATAATGTAGCAGTCATTTTCTTTTTTCTAGAATATCCTGATTTAGTTAAAAACTTACCGACATTTTTTTTAAAATCTAATACCATAATGTTGTTATGGCCAATGCCGATTCATTTATCAAAATAAATTAAAACTCATTAACTCGACTAGTTGACAAGTTCTGCTGGGCATGTTAAGACTTTTTTGTATTCTTTCTGCACTTTTTATATGAAGTTGAGAACAATTGGAATGTAATATGCATGTATTTTTATGATTGTTATATTAGCACATTCTGTGTTGCAAATACTTGTTAATTACACTAGTCAACAGATACAAAAAAAAAATTGTCACTGATGTTATAATGGCATCTTGATTGCGAATTCAACAAAGAAAATTTTCCACCACGTTAAAGGATGTATCAATTATTTTTATTTAATACAAACATTTTTATATAATATTTATACATACGTTCAAAACAATAAAAAAACACATGATATTTTAAGGATAACGGGATTTATTTACAAAAATATACATGAAAATACATTTATAGTAAGTCTTTTGTAAATAACTTTCTTGCAAATGTTGATTTTCATTTATATTCCTGATCGCTTTCTCTCAAAAGAAACCAACAATAATCCCCCATCATTGCTGGATCCCATTTGCTTTGGTAGCGTTGCTCCATTGTTAATAAGTCTTGGTGGAACCCTTCTCCTTGCTCGCCACGAACGGCACCCAAATTTTCTGGAAAAAAATTTGTGGTTCAACAAATATTGCTTCCTTCAGCTTAGCATCACTTAGTTTAGGAAAAATTTGTTTAATTTATTTAAACACATCTCCTTCTTTATCTAATGCTTTAACGAAATTTTTAATGAATTCCAGTTTAATGTGTAGGTAACAGTACTTTTTTGGGATCAACAAGAGGTATTTACTTTACGTTAGCTTGATCTGGTATATATTGATTTCTCGGAAGCCATTATTTTACTTGGTAGTGGCTCTGTGTTGCTCTACTGTCCCAAAGACATATATACTTCCTAAATCTACCCTCACCCCGTTATTTGCCCCTTATACATATCATAGCTTATTGCATTTAGAATAAGTCAACTGCACGTGCAAGAGCAATAGAGGGTCTTTTGTTGCCATTACGGAGCAGAACTTCTTTTAAAACTATTTTAGAAAGATCTATCAATAAGCTTCATTCGTCTGGATTATGTGTAAATCTTAATTTTTCCTTAACAGAATTTGGATTAACACAAACCCACATTTTACCCTGCAGAGAATGAGGATAACTCCTGGTTTCAGTTCCTAAATATTGTAACTTTGGTTCCAATGGCTAGTAAATACCATTGTTGTAATCTAGACCCTAATACTTCAGCATGCTCTTTGGACAAGTGGAGGTCTCTAACTAGATCATTTAATTCAGGTTGTTCGATTAAATGCAGTGCTTTTCCTTCACTTTAGTGAAAATAAGAATCGTCCTTTTCTGATTCATCATGGGATTCGGCTTTATCATGATACATTTCTAAATCTTCCTCCCATTTTGCCGCGGGCGCTGGAACTGGTAAACGTTCTCCACGAAGAACCTGTTTTATTGCTGAGGGAATATTCGGTTACTAAAATATTATGTTTGCTCTTTCTTGAAAAATCAGACACTTTTTTCATGCAAAAGTAATAGTCGTGAAAACAATTTGTTGATTCTCACCAAATCACTGGAACTGCAAAAGGCATACAACAGCGTTTGTCATTTAACCAGTTACTTAGATGTGCACAGGTTTGGCAACATATGTGAGGAGCCCAGTCCCGATCTTGATCGTCAATAAGACATCCAAAATAATTTTGATAAGTTACTTTGGTCATTTTGTTAATTGTCCTTTTCTGTGATTTAGGGGTAAACTGACCACATATGTAACAAAAACTATCCGCGGGGTTAACCCAGCCAAGTCTCTGTACTTCAGATATTTTTGTACTGTCCCATACGTCGGTTGTGATAATACATTTACAGACGTCAACTAACATTCAGCACAAAGATAACACTAATACAAGGCTTTTACCATTGGTTTGTTTGCGCACTTTGTTTCTGTACACAGTACTGACCACTACTCGTGCTAAACCAATACTGATGATAAGATTGCCGGCCAGCTGCTCTTATAGCTGTTCCCTGCTTCTGGTATTCTCTAGAAACATCGGATATCGGAAGTTCGAAAAGCTACGGCGCAGTTCTCGTATATCTATAAGTAGATTCGGGCTACGGGAGGGAGTGAAATTTGGAATTATTTGGGTTTAAATGGGTACTTTCATTATTTTAAGCCCTAGGGGGTTGAGACACCCCCATGTGGTGTTGCCAGATTGTGCACAATTTCTCTAAATTGTGGAAACGTCAATTTGGCAACGTCGTATTCCTGTATATTACAAATTACTGTTTAAAATAATGTGTTTAAAATACTCATTCATTTTTGCTGAAAAAATCCTAACTCAAAAATCTTACGCCTTTTCGCATTTTCGCATTTAGAGGCCAAAAATTAACCAAAGACTGCCCTTTACATTACAGTCGCAAATTGGCTGTACAGGGTGAGTCAACGATTGGATGAAGTAAGTTTGTGCCTTTTCGGTGAAATTTACAAAGAAACTATATTTATTGTTTGATACAGTTTATTTTTACGCAGATTTTAAAAATATTTAGGACTCTACAGGGTGAGCCTAAAAACTAGGACAGCATAAAGTTGTATTTTTTTAAATAGAACACCCTATATACGAATTGTATTTCCGATTTAGCTTATAATTTTAAATCTTTTTTATTAAGGGTTTACTATAACAAAACTTTATAGTTTCTGAGATAATTAAGTTTAAAGAAAAAAAGTCACATTTTCAAGCATCAATTCAATCCTAAATAACGTTTTCAATTTTGTGACAAATATTGCGGCGTCCCCTTTTTACAGGGTACGGCAACGAATGCGTACGGCAGCTCAATATGTCGGAGGCTAGGTTCGTATCTCTTTTAGAGATAGTTGTGCTCTGCTTTGATTACCCAATAGGCGCCACCTGTTTTACATTATCTGTGTTACTTACCTAGTGATTAAACAGGAAAACACTTAGGTATGAGGAATGATTTTAAATTATTGACGGTAGGTGTATAGCTCCACAATAAAACGACTTAATTAAAACAAAATAGCAATTCCATTTTATTCCCATTAAAAAATTATTATTTACATAAATTTGAATTGTGCTTACAATGTTTTATTTTTACTCTCTTGATAACTATCACCTCGGTTTTAAAAGGTTATATAAGATTTGGCCGCAAACGTTCTAGAACCTTAGTCGCCAATAACGTACGTTTTGTTGAGTTATCAAAAGTTCTCACATGTTACTACATCACCAAATATAATTATGTTGCATTGTTTGTGTTATAAAAAATTGATTCACAACTCGAATCTCTAACTTAAGGTTTTTCTCCTACCTGGTATATGCAATGTTACCTCTCACTTCAGCGCTGTTGCTAGGATTCCTGTTGTGTTGTGGATGGATTGAGGCTTCACAGGGCCACTTCCAACTCACCAATCAAACGCAGGGTAAGGTTGATACAGTCGTGGTCGCCTGTACAGGAAAACTAGGACCCGAACCATCAAGAAGTCATGACAGCAATATCAAGATGAAAAGCCCAAAGATAAAAAAGAACTGGCTTCAAATATTCACATAGCCAAATAGTCAAATAGCCAAGTAGCCAAATAGCCGAATAGCCAAAGAGCCCTAAAATAAAATGTTGTTTTTACCACATGTTCGTAAAGATAAGGGGCAAAATCTTACCTCATTAATTAGTGGACTTTAACAAAAAACTTGACCGTCCGCCCTTTCAGAGCTGGTGGCAGGATTGGTCTGCTGCCTTCTGCGGTTCAACAGTAAAGGGAACGAAAATACAAATCTCTCTTGCAACCAGACGTGACAAATCTTAGTGATATTTATACTTAGTCTTGCCAACCTTATTCTCAACCTGGAGCACTTTAACCTAGTTCCGAACTTACACTGACCACCAGTTAATACTTCAAGTATGGGCAGGCCATGGAAAATTATCAAAAAGAGAATTTTGATCAAACAGTTCAAAGTCACTAATCACGATAAAACAAAGTTCAAAAAAAATTGCCACAAATCCATACTGCATACTCAACCTTAAATGATCGATCTCGACATGCCGTGTTCGTGTCAACGAATGGGTATACATTCACAGCAAATGCTAACTGAACTATGTCACCGACTATAACCTTATACTTTTAATACTGAAATTGAATGTAAACAAATGAGAGTTTATTAAAAATAAAATATTTACGACTTTTAAATTCAAACCAAATAATGTGATATATAAACTACAGCAATTTATGAACTGTGTTAAAAAAAAATTGATAAGTTACAAGACCAAAAGAGTTGTGAACCAAAAAAAATAAATTCCATGTTTACTATTTTAAATTACAGGATAAATAATTAAATTTACTCAGGTAAAAATATACAAATTATATCATATTACTAAAAACATGTAGCATTGATGCTAACTGGTAAATTCAAATGCTACAATATATTCAAATTTGGAATTTGGCAATGCCAAGGACAAGTTAACATAATTTTTACCTAATATTTGCAATAAAAGCTACAGGGTGTTGAACACATCGGCTCAAATTTAAACAAGTTTAAATGAATAAATATCTTTTTTTTTTAAATGGTACACCCTGTATATTTTCATGTTATTTAATAGAGTAATAAAAACCCAATAAGTTTTGTTCAATATATCCTATACCTATTTAAAATAGTTTTTAAGATATTTCAGTTTTTCTTATTTTCCATACTTTTTTACAGAAATAGTCTTCATTATCATAGTAGCCATGGCAAAAACAATGTAAAAGAACATTTTTCTCTGTGTCAAATTTATAACCGCAATCGCTTCTTTTGGTTTTTATGTAGTGTAGTTTGGTTTTTTTTTGCATTCATCTTATATTGTAAAATGAATTTTCCAAAGAATGAGTTAATAGATATGATTTATACAATAGGAGAGGCTCAAAAAAATTGCCTTCTTGCTCAAAGAATTTACAAAATGAAGTATCCTGATCGACGCCAGCCTAATACCCATACTTTTCAAAACTTAATGCAAAGATTTGATTCTTCTGGTACTGTTGATTATCCAAAACGTAAAGTGGTCAACAACTCAGTAACTAATGAAGAAAAAGAACTACAAGTATCGTTAAATGTTCAGGAAAATCCTTATATTGGTAGCCGTCAGTTAGCAGCATTATGTGAAACATAACAATCCACCGCTAATCGTACTACCAAGAAATATAGGTATCATCCATATCACATGGAATTACACCAAGAATTACATGGACAGGATTTTGAAAGTCGTGTAAACTTTTGTCGTACAATAAATGCGGAGATTCAATTAAATCCAAATTTATTATGCAAGGTAATGTTTAATGATGAAGCTACTTTTAGAAGTAACGGTGCCGTAAATAGGCGCAACATGCATTATTATGCCACAGAAAACCCATTTTGGATTAGAGAGGTGCAACATCAAAACCACTGTTCATTAAATGTTTGGTGTGGTATTCAACATAATCGAATTATTGGACCCCACTTTTTTAATGAACCACTAAATGGCCATAGTTACCTGAACTTTCTACAAGAAGAACTACCCCAACTGCTTCAAGGTCTCGATAGGGATGAGCTCGACAGTATGTGGTTCCAGCACGATGGTGCGCCTCCGCATTACCATCGTGAAGTTCGCGCTTTTTTGGACCAACGATATCCGCAAAAATGGATTGGACGTGGGGGTTTCATTGAGTGGCCACCAAGGTCTTGCGACATCACCCCATTAGATTTCTTCCTATGGGGTTATATTAAAAATAAGGTGTATGTTAATCCACCAACAACAGTGGAAGATATGCGAAACAGGATTAGGGATACCTGTAGAACAATAACGCCATTAATTTGGTCCAGGGTCCGAGAAAATCTGCAAGAAAGACTAAATTTGTGCATTGCACAAGAGGGTCGTTTATTCGAACACTTATTAAAAAGAAATAATTAATCTCAGTATTTAATAGGTAATTTTTTTGTTTCAATTTAGTATAAAAGTAAATATGTATTTGCCTTGTCGTTATTGTTGTGTTAATTTTTTCACATTATGTTTAATTAAACTATTGCCATTGTAATATAACGAATAATGTATTTCATCATATTTAACCACATTCTGTTTGTTTCTGTAGTTTCTTTTTATTATTTTACATGGCTACTATGATAATGAAGACTATTTCTGTAAAAAAGTATGGAAAATAAGAAAAACTGAAATATCTCAAAAACTATTATAAATAGGTATAGGATATATTGAACAAAACTTTTAGGGTTTTTATTACTCTATTAAATAACATAAAAATATACAGGGTGTACCATTTAAAAAAAAAGATATTTATTCATTTAAACTTGTTCAAATTTGAGCCGATGTGTTCAATACCCTGTAGCTTTTATTGCAAATATTAGGTAAAAATTATGTTAACTTGTTCTTGGCCTTGCTAAATTCCAAATTTGAATATATTTGTCACAAAATTGAAAACGTTATTTAGGATTGAATTTATGCTTGAAAATGTGACTTTTTTTCTTTAAACCTAATTATCTCAGAAACTATAAAGTTTTGTTATAGTAAACCCTTAATAAAAAAGATTTAGAATTATAAGCTTAATCGAAAATACGATTCGTATATAGGGTGTTCTATTTAAAAAAATACAACTTTATGCTGTCCTAGTTTTTTGGCTCACCCTGTAGAGTCCTAAATATTTTTAAAATCTGCGTAAAAATAAACTGTATCAAACAATAAATATAGTTTCTTTGTAAATTTCACCGGAAAGGCACAAACTTACTTCATCCAATCGTTGACTCACCCGGTACAGTAGTGTTAGGAATACATATTTTCTTTTTGTTTACTTTAAATAGCTAGTACTACGGTATACGAAATAAGTTTTTGCTTGAGCGATTAAATACAGTCATAGTTAATGTATTTTTGGGAGAAGAACTACTCACTGATTGTAGCCAATTATAAGTCTGTCTCCGTCATCTGTTTGTGATGAGTCCCCCCTGAAAGCCAATGTTGAACGTGAAATAAAATATACCGAGGGGAAATTTTAATAATGAAAGGTTCTGAATGTCGCGCTAGTTTTAAACTATAGTCGAATATTCACTCTCAGCTGATGATGGCTCTTATAATATTCCACATATATTTTTTTTGATTCTGCATTTTTTTTGTATTTAATATTTATTACATTTTATTATTTCCTTTTGCCCATTTATAAATAGCAGCAAATCATTTAAATATAAAATTTAATAGTAGTTTTGCAATGTAATATGGTAACCTACTAAATGTTTATTTTTTTCTAATCAACAACGAAAACTCATATATCAATAGTGATTGAGTCAGTGTCAAGATCTATAAAGACTTTACGAGAAATAATAAATAAAACATGTCAACATAAGCACAAAAAAGCCACAAATACAAATATTTCCATTTCAAAGAAAATATAACGAGATGTCGTTTGCCGCAGTTCTGAAAAAGTAACCAATGAGACAAAATCGTGTTTACCCTTTATAAAGGAGACGCATCACTCAAGTAGATATAATGATCTGAAATAAGACTTTCTTTCATAGGCGGAGATATAATAAAAAAACATATATTGTATTATTTTCTAAATTGTTTCTGCAGTGTCATGATTTACTTTTTTACAGAATGTTTAGTACTTTTTAGGATTTCTATTTTAGCGATCAACTATTAAAAAAACTGTTGGTTGTAAAATTGATAAGATTTGAAAACAACTCACTGATATACCAAATCTGAACGGTGTTGGTAATTCAATGTAGGCATTTTAAGTGTATTAGATACCGTTATTTAGAACATCTGTAGGCATATACATATTAAGACATGAACCAGTCTAGGCAATACGAGAGCCAACCTCTCAAAAGTTCAAAGAATGGCCTGAACGTGAATAACAGGAGCAGTGAAGACCTGCCCAATGGTAGCCATGGAAGTAAACTTAAACCTTACACCTATACATATAAAGGGTGTTTTTTTTTATAGAGATATAGAACTTTTAAATGGAATAAAACAAAGATGAATTTTTTAAATTGACATAAAGTTTACTTTATTCGAAAGATAACCTTCTGGCATTATAATTTAAATATGACTTCTGGCATATGACCGCCACGGCTGGCTCAGACATATTCTAATCTGGAGGTCCAATTTGTCCAACATTTGTGGCCGTATATCGGCAATAACGCGGAGAATGTTGTCCTCCAAGTGATCAATCGTTTCGGACTTATCGGCGTAGACTAGCGACTTCACATATCCCCACAGAAAATAGTCTAGCGGCGTTAAGTCGCACGATCTTGGAGGCCAATTCACGGGTCCGAAACGTGAAACTATGCGGTTACCAAACGTTTCCTTCAATAAATCAATTGTGGCACGAGCTGTGTGACATGTTGCGCCGTCTTGTTGAAACCACAGCTCCTGCACATCATGATTGTTCAATTGATGAACGAAAAAGTCAGTAATTATGGCTCTATAGCGGTCACCATTGACTGTAACGTTCTGACTAGCATCGTTTTTAAAGAAGTAAGGACCAATGATTCCACCAGCCGATAAAGCACACCAAGTCAGTTTTTCTGGATGTAACGGTGTCTCAACATACACTTGAGGATTATCATCACTCCAAATACGAAAGTTTTGTTTATTGACGTATCCATTTAAACAAAAGTGAGCTTCATCGCTAAACAAAATTCGCTTATGAAAATCGGGGTCAACGGCAATCTTGTTTTGGGCCCATTCACCGAATCTACGCCATGCTAGGTGATCGTGTAGCTTCAATTCTTGCACGAGTTGGATTTTGTAAGTACACAAACCAAGATCTTTCCGCAAAATCTTCCATAAAGTGAATGGACAATATCCAATTCCTGTGCACGATGGCGGATAGACTGATTCGGATCTTCCTCTACGCTACGCTCTACAGCAGCAATGACTTTTTCTATACGCACTGTACAACGTCTCTGTGGATGCGTATTATATTTAGAGTAAACATGGTGCGAAAACGTTCCATAGTTAATCGAATTAATTGCTCTAATGGACGATTATGTTGACCGTAAAATAGACGTAGTGCGCGATACGTATTTCGAACAGAACCATGACTTTCAAAATAAATTTGCACAATTTGGAAGCGTTGTTCAGGCGTCAGTCTATTCATGTTGAAATGCCAAACCAGACTAAACATAAATTACTTGACAGCTGACAAAATGGCCGCCAGTTAAAAAAGTGTTGCCAACTTAAAGTTCTATACCTGTATAAAAAACACCCTTTACTTGTGGGGAGTATGTCGAAGACGACAATATAAAGGATGATGAGAGATGAAGTCATAAAACGAGAGCCCAATCTCTTATCCAAAAATTAACAAATCTGGGAAATGCCCCAAGATGAAATGAAAAAGAAGTTCAGCTTTATGAAAAACTTCAACAAGTTGAGTTGTAAAAGTGAATGCGACAGAAACAGCATTGAAAAACTTAACATCCATTAAATGGTATACATATGGCTCCAAAACAATAAAGGGAACTGGAATAGGGGAGTACGAATCCAGAACTAAACACCATTAAAGCTTGGGAAAGTCACCAAGCATCTTCCGGGCGACAATACACGCCATCAGGAAATGTATTCAATTCAGCAAAGAGAAATACTATCGCAGATAGGAGATTGTTATCATGTCGGATAGTCAAGCAGCCATCAGTGCGCTGAATTTTAGTGATTATTAAAAAAGTAATTTTCATTCATTCTCAAAATATGGACCTCTATTGCGAATCCAAGCTTGAGCTTTCTTACTTATGGAGTTATTCTCAACAGCATTTCTTTATATGATATACGTATTTAGTATTCTTACGTTTGTTTAAAAGCTGTAGAGAATGTGAAGATTGACTAAAATGTGACTTTCGGACTTTTGTTGCATTTATTTTTGTTCGTTTGTCCGACGTTTCGATTAGGTTATATCTCTAATCGTTATCAAGTGTAAACTGAATACTTTGTCTTAAGGGGTAACACCACTGTAACAGCCAAATAACAGGGCTGATTGTGACAATTTTTTTTGGGAGTGTGGAAGAGAAGTAAGAAAATTCTTTTCAAAGGGTTCATTCAGCACATATTAAAGTATAATTTTTTTTTTGATTTTGATACAAAATGGCGGCGGCAGAACCGATCCCCAAAATCACCTTTAAAAATCGAAAAACGGGCGAAAACATTTTGCGTGAACTATGAGACTTGGAACAAAAAACAAAGAAAACTTATAGCTTGTATATAATTGGCTTCCCGATGACGTAAGGTTCTTATTCAAATCGAATTTTGTAGAAAAGTCGCACTTTTGAAAAAAAAATTAGTCGATTTTCGGTCAAAAATAAACAATAAATTGTTTTTAAAAAAAGTTTACATCCAATCAAAAACCTGCTACGTAACAGGGAAAATAATATGTCTGTGAAGCTGCGGAGCGACAATCACCGCAGATAACGATATCACAGAGGAGATAAAATGGAGAATTCAGGCAGCAAACAGATGTATGTATAGTCTCAATAACACCATCATATCCAAGAACTTAACACGAACCTCAAAAATCAGGATATATAGAACAGTGATTAGACCAGTGCTCATGTATGGTTGTGAGACGTGGACGCTGACAAAAGCAATGAAAATGAAACTTAGATGTTTTGAGAGGAAAATCCTTAGAAGGATTTTCGGACCCTATCACGACCCTAATACTAATCAATACCGAATAAGAACAAATCCCGAGGTCAAACAGATATATGACGCTAGCGACATCGTACAAGAAATTAAATCCCAACGCCTAAGATAGGCTGGCCATGCCCATAGGCTCCCTAATAACCGCCTTACCAAGTTAATTTGGGAGGAGGCCCCCACAGGGAAAATACCCTTAGGACGCCCATAAATGCGATGTAGGGATAACATATGGTCAGATTTAAGAACAATGGGTTTACTCACTGACCCAACTATCATGGACGACTGTGTGAGATGGAAGCAAGTTGTGCAGTCAGCCAAGACCCACCCTGGGTTGTAGGGCTACTAAAGAAGAAGAAGAAGAAGAAGCTGCTGTTGAAATTTCAGATCGATCAGTACAATAGTATTTGAAAAAAGTGGTTTAGAGAAAAACGCGTACAAATTTATTATATAGAGTTTTCCAACTTGCGGTCTTCTGGCACATCTGGTGGTCTTCTGTGAAAGTGTAAGGCCCTTTCACTCTAAAGGCAACAGGCCCACTTGACATGAAGCGCTCAGGGGGCGCAGGCGGTACACTTCGTGTTTAGCGCGCGCCAGAAGCGTTGACTCAAAATTGAGATTTCGACGTTTAAAATTTTTTTTCGCTTAGGGACTAATTGGATATTGTTTTTGAATACCTAATAGTTCATTTCAACCAATAAAAAAATCGATTTTTTTCAACCTGGCACCTTAAGGCTACGAGGTTTTATACAAACCGTGTCCATTTAAGCTTTTCGCTTCACGGTACACACTTTAATGATTTGATGGTACGATGTTGTTGGTGCCTAAGATGAAGTATCTCAATACTGAGTTTATTGAACATTCCATTATTATTTTTAATATAAACCATATATTTTCTCTCTTCATATTGGGTTCCATATATATTGCTCCAGCGACACACCATTTTATCCTAGACGTGTTCTCCAATGCCAGATTTCGAAGTTTCCCCCTTTTTGAATAAGGAATGTGTTTCTTCTTGTCCTGTGATTTTGGCCTTAGAAGTTAGTTATAACATCGTCTATTAATTTTATGGGGTCATCATTCTGTTGTAAATTTGATTTATTATTTTGTCTCTCTTTTTCACCTGAATATTACTTTGTGTATGTTGACTTTCTTTATACTGAGATCTTAACAATTTCATTTGAATGGTATCATATCCTGGAAGGGCGACTGGCTATTATTGTAACTAAAGGTTCCTTATCATTTTTATCTCATGATTTAAATTTTGCAGACGGACTCACATATATAAACCAATTAACCGGGAACACATCTGGCAAATCTGGAAGCTAAAATACGGGTCTATTTGGCCAATTAACTGACTGCTAAAAATGCCCATGCAATTCGATGATAGTATGAGGAGCATCCATTGTTGCTTAAAAAAACGTTTTTTTTTTTATATCTGCTGTAAGTATATAATTTCATCATCTACTATTTAAATAGATCTCGTAAGAAATTTTTCTGTTTAAATTACATAAAATTCCTGGAGATGGCGCAGCTTGTTTCGAACTTTTTGTTTAGTTTCATTTAAGTTGCTTAAGGTACTCGCTTTTCTTAGGGTGAGTTGTACTTGCCTTGAGGTGTACTGATAAGAACTGTTGAGCTTGGAGCCGATTTGCAGGTGGCAGTACACTACCAGTGTCACTTTTTTCTTGCTCCGTTCGTTCGTTTGGTTTCCTGTAGAAGTTTGCCAAAATCTCATTTGGCATCTCCTGTGCTTGGTGGTTGAAGATCAACTGAAAGAAAAATCAACGTGCAGCGTGCTTTATACGCGGTCGCAGATAGTAACGGTTGGTTGGCGTTGCCGTTGGCGTTGGCGTTGACTCCGCCTCCCTTTCGAGCGCCACCGTTGGTGTCAGTTTAAGCGTGGTATGCGTGTCGATACAGTGGTTCCGCTTGAAGAGAGTTTTCCAAGTAGAAGGCAGATTAAGTGCATCGTCTCTCTTGTTCAGAGTACCGTTCTCCTCAATTTCGATGGATTCACGAATCAATCTTGCCTTGTAGTGTTCTATATTAGCGATTTGCTGGCCGGTGTCAAAATCAATTTTGTGTCCTGTCTCGTGTTGGTGTTGAAAAGGCGCCGATGTTGTCTGTTTGTTTCTTATACTGAGTTTATGTTCTTCCAGTCTAGCTGATATTCTTCTTTGGTCTGGCCTATGTATGTCTTATTGCAGGTGCCACATGCGATTTTATATACGCCTTGATTTTCTAGACTGATTTTGTCTTTTGGATTTCTTAAAGAAGAGTCTATTGTTTTATGTGGTTTGTAGGCTGTAGATATATTGTGTTTCCGGAGTAATCTGCCGATTCTGTCTGTTGTGCCTTTTATGTAGGGAAGTATAGTGATTTGTCTATCCTCGGCAGGTGGCCTTGTTTCTCGCGTTGATTTTTGTTGCAATTTTATTGCCTTATTTATTGTTGGTGTCTTGTAGCTGTTTTGTTAGAGGGCCCTTTTTATGTGTGACAGTTACTTTTCTTTTCCTTGTTCATCAATTAGGCGATATTAGGGTATTGGCTACACCTTGTATTTGTGAGGGGTGATGGTGAGAATCAGCATTCAGGTATCTGTCCGTGTGTGTTGGTTTTCGGTATACTGTGTGTCGTAGATCTCCATCCATTTTTTTGGTTATGAGGACGTCTAGAAACGGAAGCTGATTATTTTCCTCTAGTTCCAGAGTAAACTGTATCTTTGCGTGGATAGAATTGAGAAACTCATGGAAGCAGTTGAGCTGTTGTTTGCCATGAGGCCATATTACGAATATATCATCAACGTAGCGACACTAGAGTTAGGGTTTGAGGTGGAATTTTTCAAGAGCTTTCGTTTCGAAATAGGTCATGAAAAGATTTGCCACGGCTGGAGATAGTGAAGAGTCCATAGCAGCGCCATCTATCTGTCTGTATATCTGACAATCAAACAGAAAATATGCGTTTTTAAGACAGTGTCTGGTGAGATCCATAATATGAGTTGGGAAATCTTATCTTTGAACGATCTGATCCAGTGCTTCATCCATCGGTATGCTCGGATAAAGGAATTTTACGTCGAAACTTGCAATGATGTTGTCCTTGTCAATTCTTACGGAGTGTAGAATGGTTAAGAAATGCTCCGAGTTTTTGAAGTAAGAGGTGGCATTCTCAACACGTGGTTGCATGAAGCCAGAAAGGTATTTTTCTAGTTTTTGAGTGGCAGAGTTGTAAGCGCTAACAATGGGACTTAGAGGGACATTTGGCTTCTGAATCTTCGGGAGTCCGTATAGTCTTGGGCACCTGCTGGATTTTTCCCGTGGTATCAGTTTCTGTTTGACATCCAGTTCTGTGATCTTCAACCACTAAACACAGAAGATGCCAAATGAGATTTTTTGCGAAACGTCTGCAAACTTCTACAGGAAACCAAACGAACGAACGGATGTATTCCCGGATTAATACTGAATCACATGTTCCCATCCGTGAAACACTACGCAACAACATATATATATATATATATATATATATATATATATATATATATATATATATATATATATATATATATATATATATATATATGTAAAGTAAAATGCGAAACAGTGAATGCAAACTTCGCTCCATCATATCCCTTCTGTGTTAGAGGTTGCACAGTTAGAATAAATTGTGATAAAACACAATTCATCCTATTCCACCACCATCGAGATGGTGACCTACCTGTACCACCATACCGAGAAGAAAGTCAAAGCTTACCCTCCCCGCCATAGTGATACGGCAGAGATACATGTTTCGTCTCTCACTAGACTCATCAGGGTACCGACATGCACCTGGCTGTGCAAAGGACAGATCGGAAGGAAGCATGCAACACTGAAACGCGGCTTCGCCGACCTCTCGTCGGATGACTTATATATGTTTATACGGCTTTCACGGATACCTCCGTGTGAGATGCATTAGCAGTGGTTATATCCACATTATGCTGTAGTAGTGCTGAAATCACATTCAGCAAACGTACAACTATATGCAACTCCGTACATAAGTAAAGTAAAATGCGAAACAGTGAATGCAAACTTCGCTCCATCATATCCCTTCTGTGTTAGAGGTTGCACAGTTAGAATAAATTGTGATAAAACACAATTCATCCTATTCCACCACCATCGAGATGGTGACCTACCTGTACCACCATACCGAGAAGAAAGTCAAAGCTTACCCTCCCCGCCATAGTGATACGGCAGAGATACATGTTTCGTCTCTCACTAGACTCATCAGGGTACCGACATGCACCTGGCTGTGCAAAGGACAGATCGGAAGGAAGCATGCAACACTGAAACGCGGCTTCGCCGGCCTCTCGTCGGATGACTTATATATGTTTATACGGCTTTCACGGATACCTCCGTGTGAGATGCATTAGCAGTGGTTATATCCACATTATGCTGTAGTAGTGCTGAAATCACATTCAGCAAACGTACAACTATATGCAACTCCGTACATAAGTAAAGTAAAATGCGAAACAGTGAATGCAAACTTCGCTCCATCATATCCCTTCTGTGTTAGAGGTTGCACAGTTAGAATAAATTGTGATAAAACACAATTCATCCTATTCCACCACCATCGAGATGGTGACCTACCTGTACCACCATACCGAGAAGAAAGTCAAAGCTTACCCTCCCCGCCATAGTGATACGGCAGAGATACATGTTTCGTCTCTCACTAGACTCATCAGGGTACCGACATGCACCTGGCTGTGCAAAGGACAGATCGGAAGGAAGCATGCAACACTGAAACGCGGCTTCGCCGACCTCTCGTCGGATGACTTATATATGTTTATACGGCTTTCACGGATACCTCCGTGTGAGATGCATTAGCAGTGGTTATATCCACATTATGCTGTAGTAGTGCTGAAATCACATTCAGCAAACGTACAACTATATGCAACTCCGTACATAAGTAAAGTAAAATGCGAAACAGTGAATGCAAACTTCGCTCCATCATATCCCTTCTGTGTTAGAGGTTGCACAGTTAGAATAAATTGTGATAAAACACAATTCATCCTATTCCACCACCATCGAGATGGTGACCTACCTGTACCACCATACCGAGAAGAAAGTCAAAGCTTACCCTCCCCGCCATAGTGATACGGCAGAGATACATGTTTCGTCTCTCACTAGACTCATCAGGGTACCGACATGCACCTGGCTGTGCAAAGGACAGATCGGAAGGAAGCATGCAACACTGAAACGCGGCTTCGCCGACCTCTCGTCGGATGACTTATATATGTTTATACGGCTTTCACGGATACCTCCGTGTGAGATGCATTAGCAGTGGTTATATCCACATTATGCTGTAGTAGTGCTGAAATCACATTCAGCAAACGTACAACTATATGCAACTCCGTACATAAGTAAAGTAAAATGCGAAACAGTGAATGCAAACTTCGCTCCATCATATCCCTTCTGTGTTAGAGGTTGCACAGTTAGAATAAATTGTGATAAAACACAATTCATCCTATTCCACCACCACCTAACACAGAAGGGATATGATGGAGCGAAGTTTGCATTCACTGTTTCGCATTTTACTTTACTTATGTACGGAGTTGCATATAGTTGTACGTTTGCTGAATGTGATTTCAGCACTACTACAGCATAATGTGGATATAACCACTGCTAATGCATCTCACACGGAGGTATCCGTGAAAGCCGTATAAACATATATATATATATATATATATATATATATATATATATATATATATATATATATATATCATTTTTTTTTATTTTGTCTTTTCTTGGGTTTAGGTTCTATATTTAATAAATACTTAAAAACTGTTTGACGTTTCGCCTTTTATTCAAGGCATTTTCAAAATGTTTGCCTCCTAAAAATATATAATTAAATTACATCATATAAAAAACATATTCACAATTTTCGAAAAACAAACAAGACACTTAAATAATAGTTAAAACTTTAAAATCTCTTAAAACTACTTAATTTTACTGGTACGCACCTTGACATTTTGCTGTTTTATTTCTGAATAAAATTTAAATTTTGCATCGTTTACTGAGGAGACGTGGAATGCGAATGTGTTTTATTTTTTTTAAATATTTTTTATATTTTACAATGCATAAAAAGTAAATATGGTATATGTTTGGTTTTATGTTTAAGAGGATATTCCATTTTTTGATTTTTATTTGACTGGATCGAATACTTAATGTTTAAATTAGGTTTGCGTAAATATGGCTCAAATTTCCCATATCTGTTCTGTCGTTAACCGTGTTTTTATCTTTTTTAATTTCAATCATTTCTTTTATCTGTAATTTTTGGTAATTCATATCTTTGTTTTTTATAATGGTACTGTTATAATCAAAAGTGTGTTTTTCGTCCTGTGTGTGTTTGTTTAACGCTGTTGAGGCGTTTTTTGTATATTTATGGCCATTCAATCTGTTCTTTAGCAATTGGCTCGTCATGCCTATATATTTTTTGGGACAATTTGAGCAAGGGATCGAATATATTATATTTGATTTATTCATTAGAGGAGTTTTACTTTTTAAATTTGTGAACAATGTATTTAATTTATTATGTGACCTGTGGCATACGATGATATCATGCTTTTTTAAAATGTATTTTATTTTTTCTGACAGCTCACTAGTGTACGGTAATGCCACATATTTTTGTTGTTTATGTTCTATGTTTTTTGTTTTTACGTTATTATAGAACTTATATGTTCGTTTATCAATTATTTTGGTGATAGTCTTTTCGTTGAAATTATTGTTCATTAGTGTCTCTTTTACTTTTTGCAGTATTTTTGGTCGGAATTCTGGAGACGTTAGGGAGATAGCACGATCAGATAGACCGATTATAACGCTATTTTTTTGAGTTTTTGAATGATTAGAGAAATAGTTCAGATATCTACCTGACCAAGTTGGTTTGGTGTACCATTCAGTTAAAACTTTGTTCTTTCTGCGTATAAGCGTCATATCTAGAAAATTTATTTTATTATTATTCTCTATTTCGGACGTGAACTGTAATTTTTCGTTGAAACTGTTAAACTCTTGGAGAATTTCATTTATTTTATTTTGTGGTACAGCTGCTATCTCCCTAACGTCTCCAGAATTCCGACCAAAAATACTGCAAAAAGTAAAAGAGACACTAATGAACAATAATTTCAACGAAAAGACTATCACCAAAATAATTGATAAACGAACATATAAGTTCTATAATAACGTAAAAACAAAAAACATAGAACATAAACAACAAAAATATGTGGCATTACCGTACACTAGTGAGCTGTCAGAAAAAATAAAATACATTTTAAAAAAGCATGATATCATCGTATGCCACAGGTCACATAATAAATTAAATACATTGTTCACAAATTTAAAAAGTAAAACTCCTCTAATGAATAAATCAAATATAATATATTCGATCCCTTGCTCAAATTGTCCCAAAAAATATATAGGCATGACGAGCCAATTGCTAAAGAACAGATTGAATGGCCATAAATATACAAAAAACGCCTCAACAGCGTTAAACAAACACACACAGGACGAAAAACACACTTTTGATTATAACAGTACCATTATAAAAAACAAAGATATGAATTACCAAAAATTACAGATAAAAGAAATGATTGAAATTAAAAAAGATAAAAACACGGTTAACGACAGAACAGATATGGGAAATTTGAGCCATATTTACGCAAACCTAATTTAAACATTAAGTATTCGATCCAGTCAAATAAAAATAAAAAAATGGAATATCCTCTTAAACATAAAACCAAACATATACCATATTTACTTTTTATGCATTGTAAAATATAAAAAATATTTAAAAAAAATAAAACACATTCGCATTCCACGTATCCTCAGTAAACGATGCAAAATTTAAATTTTATTCAGAAATAAAACAGCAAAATGTCAAGGTGCGTACCAGTAAAATTAAGTAGTTTTAAGAGATTTTAAAGTTTTAACTATTATTTAAGTGTCTTGTTTGTTTTTCGAAAATTGTGAATATGTTTTTTATATGATGTAATTTAATTATATATTTTTAGGAGGCAAACATTTTGAAAATGCCTTGAATAAAAGGCGAAACGTCAAACAGTTTTTATGTATTTATTAAATATAGAACCTAAACCCAAGAAAAGACAAAATAAAAAAAAATGATATAATCTATGGTTCAAGAAACAAGAAAATAAATATATATATATATATATATATATATATATATATATATATATATATATATATATATATATATATACCAGCTAAAAGTATATAATTTCATCATCTACTATTTTTTTTTCTTATGTATATGTAGATGGGTGTAAACCAAACATAGTGAAGTATATCATATGTTAATGGAGGATGAGTAGATCAAGAGTGTTTTTACATTATTTTGACACTTTTAATGTGTGATCAGAAATATTCTTTTTTATGTCAATCCATGTTCTGTTGTATTGTTAAGTTGTAAATTATTTTAAATTTTAAAGCATATATTTTTAATTAAGATTTTTTTTTGCGCCAGGATTAACAAAGGTTGCAATATCTCGAAAACTATGGAATGTAGAGTCCAATTTCAAAAGACTCACCTAAATACATGCTAACATTCTCGAGTTAGAGAAAAATGTTCGATACAAAAATTGTATGGTTGGAAGGGGGACCCTCGAAGGTGATCATGAATTTGACCGTGGGCTCTTTCTTCCCGGATATTTAAAGGTCAAGTTAGTTTTTTAAAAGGGGAATCTCCATCTCTTATTGCAAAAATAGAAAGCGGGGTAAGTCTATTCCAGTATCCAAGTTTCAGCACTGTTATGAGAATTGGAAGAACCATCTCCAGCGCATTGTGTCTTCTTAAGGGAGTTATTTTGAGGGAGATAATATTGAATTGTAACTCTGTTGGAATAAGGAAGTTTTAAAAATCACTCTCATTAGCTAATTTACATACCTCATATTTGACATATCGTCGATTCTTCTCATGACTCTTGCAGAACATTTACGAATCCTCAACCTCGATATCATCTTGTTTTATTTTGATTCGCGTGGTAGCATCATCAACTTTTGTTATACAAAGTATTTTTTCTGATTATACGAGTGTGTTTTTGAAAATACTTAAAGAAATGAGAAAATTTAGAACGCATGTTTGAGTTATACCATGTGGGAATATATTGTATAAAAGATATTTGTGGGTGGCCATTGTTATTTTGAGTTTTGATCTTATGCCGTATTACACCACAGAGTTTCTTCATTAGAGGTCCGACTTGGCGATAGATTAAATTATGTGTACTAGGTTTTAAAAAATGCTCAATACAGTGTTGACAACATATTTTTTGAAATAGACCTAATTTTAACTAACAACTTTGCAAGGCTATTAAATAAGTGAATTTAATATTTTGTCCCTATTTAAATTTAAATTCATAGGCTTGAGCTTAACTTCAAAAAACAAAACATGCTACATACTATATTTATCGGTTCAGAAAGGTTATTTTATAATAGTCTTCACTTAAATCGAAACCGAAAGGACTCTTTTTCTTTTTTTTCGCAATCGGTGTTTTATCCTGCCACTTATAATAAAAATGAAATTACAAAAATCAGTCAGTGATGTACATCAAAGCTGGCTTCGCATTTTATTTATTTCTTTATTTAGGTCGAGGGGGAAAGTATTGAAAACCCTGTTGAAAAATACCAAATAAAGATAATAAAGGATGACAGATTGTCAACAAAAAGGGGATTTTACGAGAATAATTTGTTACCGTTAGAATTATCGATTGACAAATACAAAAATCTGCTAAACGGAGATAAAAAAATTTTGATTAAATTTAATCAGGAAGTGTGGCTATCAAGGTCACATTAGTTTGAAAACAATAGTATCAAGAAAATTCGCCCTGTCGTGGGTATATAAAATAATTTTCCTAATTTTTAGTTTCTCATGTTGATCTGCCTTGATTTTGATTTATTTCAGTTTTAGTTGAGTATTTTGAGGTAGGTTTTTTTATTGATGCATTTAAATATATTCCTAAAGGTTTGCCTTTATACGAGTTTTAAGTTTATAAAATAACTAGCTTGTCTCCTAGTTAGTTATCAAACGCGAAGAAAAAATATAAGCATGCATTTAAAAATAATTCACAAAATGTTTTAAAACACGTTCCAGTGTAGTTAAAAAGTTTATAACGCCATATTAGAACGTTTTCACATTACTTTTGATAAGGTTGTTAATAGTGTAATTGTTCCAAAAATTCAATTAGTGTTTGTTATAACTTTTGAGTATAAAATAATGAAAATATTAAATTTTTAATTGGTCTAAAATGGATATTGTAATAGAAAACTTAACTTTTTTATCCCTTTGGAAAACCACACATTTTAAAGTGATAAATTCCTAGTAGAGTTTTTTAATAATGACTTCCTAGTATTTGGATTATTTGGAAGATTATTTGGCACCTAAAATAAAAAGGAAATTTTACTGAAACATTATAAATTAAAAATTTTCGATGCCAAGCAATAAGTAATATGATTCGGTAAATATACTGGCTCCATTCATTTAGCAACCTATATCTTTAAAGGAATGAATAAATAATATGAGATGTCAAGTCATTCTGACATTAATTCGTAGCTTTACAGTTGCTTAAACAGAAGAATAGTGAATAATGGATAAAACGAAAATACAATGTGTCCGGTAGGTATCTCCTAATTTTTCGGGAGCGTACAAGAGAGGTCAAAATAACCTACTTTTTCATAGAAAAAAAAATCCCAAAGTGCCCCTTAACAGAGATACCGAGCCCTAAAGGGGCAATATGCCTTGTCAGCTCTAAGTTTTGAATCGACTTATATAATTGAATGGCATTTTAATATTTTATAGAGGCCATAAAACTCATTAAACCATACTCAGTAGATGTTTTAGATCATCAGAGAAGTCAGGAACAGACTTGCAGATGCACTCATTGGGGTGTCATTTTACAAAGCTGAAAATGTATTTTTTAAGTACTCTGTTCATTTCTCTTCAAAAAAGGTACTCTTAATTTATTTCGATAAAACTGACGGTTTTCGAGATATATCGGTTTTTATGCGAAAAATTCAAAAGTTACTAATGCTAAATACAAACAAGTAATAATAAAATATGCAGGGTGTGTTGATGTGCTTTAATTTATGGAAGGCGTTGTATTACTCTTTGAAGGCAAGAAGATGTTATGCTAAAAGATTTCCAGCTCAGACATTGTCAAATCCAGAAACCTTTCAAAGTGTTGATCGGGGCTCAATTATTTTACAGTGTTGTTAAAATGCAAAAATTGCAAAAGTTTAAATGTTATTTTGGCAAATGTTCAATATGGACTCCAAGTACTTCAATACATTTTCTTATTCTTCGAATATTTTCCCGCTGCACTGCAAATGATATTTCGACATGATTACGGACTTCGTTTGAATGCTGTGTTATTTTCGCTAGTAGTTCTTGTCTAGTATTTACTAGTGTTAAATAAAGTAGTTCTTTCAGATGAGTCCAGAAGTAAAAGTCTAAGGGATTTAGGTCTTGAGCCAAAAACAGGACCACCTCGACCTTTCCATCGGGGGCCAAAAACGTTAATTAAGTGTTGATGAGGTGGAGTATCATCATACATGTACTACATCTGCGTTTGTCTATCAAGAGGTACGTCTTCCATTAAATTATTTAAATTTTGTTGCAAAAACTGTAAATAAATCTCACCATTGAGTCTTTCTTCCAGAACAAATGGATCTATAAGGTTATTTTCGATAATGCCAGCCCACACAAAAATGTAAATTGTGTGAGTTTATTATACCATCTCTTGTAAAATCGGCCCCATCGCTAAACAAAATAAGGTAAAAAAATTTAGATTTAGGTTATGTTTTGCTGTATAAACCGGTTGGAGTATTGAAGCCTTGCCGGATAATCATCCGGAGAAATAGCTTATACTTTTTCAACGTAGTACGGGTGAAGTAACTGTTCTATTACAGTTTTATGTACAATCCATTTTGTAACATTGTTTTGTGTCGCGAGCTTTCTTATGCTGTTGGAAGGTGGTTTCGACAAGTTCCGTCAATAGTAATTCATTATATACACTGGTAAAAATAACCTTAAATTTAATGTACATCCATTAATTCAATTTAATGATTTTGTACCTTAAATAGTGAATAAGTACTTTGAAATTCAAGCAGTGTACATTAAATTTAATTGAATGTTATCTTAAATTTCAATAAAGTAACTGAAAATATAATGTTTAGTTACATTAGGTTTAATGTAAAAGTTATTGAATTTAATATATTAACTTAAATATATTTAATAAACGGTTTCCAGCACTTTACCTTAAAATTAATGTGAAGTTCTTTTATAGTGTAGATATTAATAAAAACAACATGATTTTTACTTGTTTGTGTTTAGCATATGTAAATTTTCAGTTTTTAGGATAAAAACCGATTTATCTCGGAAACTGCCTGTTTTGTCGAAATAAATCGAGAGTACTTTTTTGAAGAGAAATGATCAATGCATTTAAAAAATCGATTTTCAGCTTTGTAAAATGACACCTGTCAAACATTAGGCCCAATGAGTGTGGCTGCAAGTCCATCCCTGACTTCTCTGATGATCTAAAACATCTACTCTACTACTGTTTAATATGCCTTTACGGTCTCTATAAACTCTTAAAATTTTGTTAAATTCTACAAGTCGGTCCAAAACTTAGAGCAGATAAGGTAAATCGCTGGGTACCCTTTTACGGCTCTCTATCTTCGTTAAGGGGCATTGTATGCTTCCGAGAAATTAGAAGGTACTTACTGGACACCCTGTGTATGGTGCGATTCAATTATTTTTTCAGGAAGAGCAAATAGCGTACTAAATTCATGAGAGGATTTTACCAACATTGGGTGACCCATATCGTTCGTATGAAACTGATTGTCCTTGAGTAAATGAATTTAAACGTGGCGGAAGAAGCTTCGAAGATACACCACGTCGTGGTGTCCTAAGATAAGCTTTGTCACCTGAAATCATCGATGAAGTTCATGATTTGGTTTTATCCGACAGACGAGTAAATGGTTAACGTGATTCTGCGTAATTAATAATATGTGAAAAATCTTTGCGTAAGATGGGTGCTGCATTTAATTACTCCAGAGCAAAAGCGAATTCGTATGCGAACATCCGATGATAATTTGCAAAAGTTTGAAAATAATTCAGTAAAGATTTTGCACCATTTTGTAGTAATAGATATGATCTGAATATTCCACTATATCTCAGAATCGAAACAGTAGTCAAAACAGTGGATCGCCTATGGCAAACCGGTTCCGAAAAAGGCGAAATACGTGGAAGTGGAATGGCGTCAGTTTTTTTGGGATGCGAATGGAATTTTCCTTATTGACTACCTTGAAATTGGCAAAACCATTATCGAAGAACACTGCTTCCACATCCTACCTATTCACCAGATGTAACTCCTTCAAATAGCCATCTATTCCCGAAGTTCTGAAACTTTCCAACTGTAATATTGTCTTATCGCATTTCTTAAATACTGAATTTAAAGCACCTGAAAAATCTGCTGACTTTTTTTTTCATTTTTCTGGAGTTATAATTTTTATAAATATAGTATGCACTGTGTTAATTCTAAACTATTAAAGTTATAACAATAAAATGTAAACACTGCAATGGTGTGTTCTTTTTAATTATTTACAATTAATATGCAAATATTTTTATGCGGTGTCTTAAAATGCAACGAAATGATAGCTGATAATATTTTCATATACATGTATTTTTTTTTTGAAATTTAAGGATACTGTGCGAAAAAACAAATGAAAATAAAAATGTAATATCATCCAATAAATTTCAACAATAAATTTTACACTTTAATTCACTTCTCTTGTTGGCACCAGGGGATTTCTATCTTGTCATTTCATGATAAATATAAAATTATAAATGTTCAGTGACGTGTAATAAAGCTGAAAATTTTACTCCCTCATTTTACCCTTTATTTTATTTTACTCAAAGGGAAAAATTGTATTGTTTGACTGGAACATTCTAAAAAAAAAAGTTAACAGGCAATAATAAGTCTGACAGTAAAGGAAGATTATGCGCGAAATATTTCTTACCGCAAAATTACCGTCATCATAATTTTCCCGCTAAAGATAAAGCATATTTTAAGAACTTCAGAGAATTTTCAATGGATAATATGAAGGGCTTAGAATTATGTATTTCCTTTGTGCAGATATGAAGGTATCCAGAGTTTCGCAAACTTTTTTGTTCCATAGACTATGAGCCAATTTTTTCTGTAGACTCTCACTGTCTTCCTGCCAATGAATTCTTACAATTTTATCCACTTTAACGTATTTTTGACGGTTGAAAAATTAGTCTGATGATCGAACGCAAGACACAGCCAGTCGGGAATAGTATGAAACATGTCAATATAATGATATATTCTCTTGAAGTTTTCTAATATCTCCCGACAGGTTGTGTGTTTTATCGCCTGTTCAAGGCTTGGCACAAAGCTACGCAATTTGATAGCGTTTATTATAGAATGTAAAATATTAAAATAAAAAATGTTTCAGTTACAACCCATCCCTTTATTAATTAAAACGGCACAAAATCAAATCTTGCAAAATGCTTACATAAATACAATACACAATACATTTGTCAGATTTTATGGCAGGTGGGAGACGATGTGCAGATCGCCAAAGTCATTGCAGCTTTCATTTTTTCTTTAGGCCCATCGTTCCTTGCCTGCAATGAATTTTGGCAGTAGTTATAAAACACTCTTAATGATTGGGAAGAGCCTGAGGCATTGATACCAAATTTTCAATATTTGGCTTCAAATTAATCAAGTTTAATCTCAAATTTCCTCGACCTGTGATTCTTCTTTTCGTAAGAAGATTGCGAACTGGATTAAAACCTTTTTCTATAAGAATAAAGATGGAAAAGGTATTAAAGGTTTTCTTGTAATCATTCATAATGCAGGATAAGCAGCCGGTATTTCTCTCCAAAGTCAAAATTGGTGATTAAGTTCTTCGTTAGTACTGATTCGGATGAGTTCTTACAATATCACATTCGATTCATCATTTCACTCTATTTGAGAGAGATAGCTGATAACCCACTGTTCCTAAAGAGCTACAGTGAAATCAAGTTTTTACACATAATTATTAAACCACCAGTTATATTTAATTTTTTTTTAATATGATATAATACCCTTCAAATTACTATCAAGAAAGTGTTGTGAATTATTCACAACAGACTCTCATGATCTCATTTTTTTACGCCCTGTATGATAAGAACTTTGAACAACGTTTTTTACATACTTTTAACGATTGGCAAAAAATTAAGTAATCTCCATTTATGTCGCTAATCCTAACCATTTTCGAACAATCGTCATTTTACTTACACTGTTAGTCCCCTAACCCTGCCACCATAGTTTCAATAAAAAGTTAAACTAACTGCTTGGTTAAAAACTTCATAAGAGGGTTCAACATGAGCTCCGTGAAGTCCGCTACACTCGCGGCACGACGAATTGATGTCTGCTGTACCTGCGACATTAACTCAGCATTGTTCCTTATTTAATCACAACGACAGGTGATTTTCCATAGAACTTCCTCCTTACTATCGACCGGAGTGTAATACTGTAAGGTTTTGGGATATCCCCATAGGAAAAAATCCAACGGCGTTAGGTCGAGAGATCGAGGAGACCAGACAATAAGTCGTCCTCTACCTATCCAACGCTTTGGATAGACGTTATTGAGGTGCTCCTCACAGCAACGCTGAAATAAGGTAGTACATCTTTCGGCAGGTGTTTCAAGTGGTAAGTACTCCACTAAATTTTGGAGAAACTCCAAATAAATTTCTCCATTCAGTCGTGCCGGCAATATGAATGGTCCAATCAAAAAATTCCTAGGGATTCCTGCTCACACATTTATTGCTTGGAACTGATGTTGATGATGCGAAACAATAGAGACATGAGGATTTATATCAGCCCATGCATATGAGTTGTGTAAATTTGTGATTCCATTTTTGGTAAACCCTGCTTCATCTATGGAAAGAATAGTGCTAATGAAGTTCATATTATTTCGTTGCTGATTCAATGGCCAGTTTGAAAACTGCATTCTACGGGAAAAATCTTCAGGGATCAGTTCACGCACTTTATTCAAATGATGTGGATATAACAGCTGTTCTTGAAGAACTCCATGTAGTATTGTTTTCGACGTATTGAATTGCGCTGATAATTTTCGAGTGATTGCTGAAGGAGTGTCATCTACAGGATTTAAAATATTTTCCTCTAATTGCGGCTTACGTACTGTTCTTCCTCTACCAGCATTAGTACTTCTTTTCCCAAGATTTCCTAAAATTATGAAGAGGTTTATTAATATTACCTTATTAAATGGAATCATCTACTCTTCTCCCTTAGACGTTGGTCAACTCGTTGAAATGTTTCGTGATCTGGAAGAGTACGATTAGGATATCTGTTGTGATATAACCTCCTGGCTTTCAAAGCATTGCAAGATGCAAGACAATACATCAGATGCATATCTGCATACTCAGTAGACGTATATTCCATATTTTGAATTATTTCACAATTAATTTCACCACGAAATCCAAAAATTAGTTAATTAATATCCAAGTAAAAAATCAACGTGTCAGCGATGTGAAAGCTTACAAGTTCTAAGATGCAGGATATTTTTTTCTTTCCTTCCTAGCAATTCACAGAATTAAACATTTTTAAATAAAGAGGTAAATTCTAAATTTGGATCGATTTTTTTTATCATAAAGTTGAAGGTTGGACATTTTATAGAAACAACGATGTATCTTTTATCGAAATACGATAAAAACATGACGTAAATCAAATGACGTTTTTTCGAAGACAGTTAGGATTAGCGACATGAATAAAGAGTACTTAATTTTTAGTCGGTATTTAAAAAAGGTATGTAAAAAAACTTTGTCCAAAATTCTTATCATACAGGGCGTAAAAAATGTGGTCGTCAGTATCATAGCTAGTCCATCCCTGCAGCTGTGAGTAATTCACAAATTTTCTTGGATAGTTATTTGAAGGGTCTTACCTGGTTGTTCAATAATTATGTGTAAAAAACTTGATTTCATTGCAGTTTTTTGGGAGCCTATATCTCTGAAGAGGAAAAAACTTTATATGGACTTGTAATATGCCTTTCACATTTTTTTTCAGATTTTCCCCATTTTTCCGAATATGACCCTGAATTAAAATGTGTTTAAAGTATTTAGTGCAACGATCAGCTAAATCTATTGTGGATTATGTGCACTAGGTGAGTGCCTGTTAGTAGATTTCCACTTCCCTTCGTACAAAGCTGCGTGTACGTTATATTTGAAGAAATGCTATTTATTTACAGCCTTGAAAAGCAATAACAGCATTACATTGTTATATTGCGACTAATACCAGCTATACTATAATTTGGGATTTGTACATGCTCGAACGTTTGCTTTATTTTTGTCCGATGTAGTTTCCATGTTATTTTAAAAATCAATTTCGTTGCTATGGTGTAACTAGTGTTGGGCAAAATTTAATTGTTTTTACAGTTAAAAACTAACAATTAATTAATTGTTGGTACCAAAACTAAGTGTAAGTTATGAGTATTTATGAATAAATGTACGCAAGATCAAGTTATGTAGGAAATAAAAGCTGCTATTTGTTAAATTATTTTAATGATGTCAACAAAAACAGAGTAACTTTTTTTACCGAAGAACAAAACACGTTAAATCTTGGAGAAGGTGGAAATACACAACTTTCCAAATTTTTCGATGATTTTTTTACATACCTCCTATTTTTGGGTCGTAGATCCCGAATATGTTGTCAATTTTCGCCTATCTTGCGTGGTTTTTCTGAAACCAAAAATAATTTTCACTCACATAAATTGTATTTTCCGATCACTACATTTAAATTTTGGGCATTTATAGTAAAATATACAAACACTACACAATAGTTAATAACTTTTTTAACAAATTTTACATAAATAATCGAGGAAAAATACGAATTTTCCATAAAACGGAAGAAAACCGTTGTCTTGCCGTTTTTCACTGTTTCTAGGCATACATGGTTGGTTGCATACAGTTTAAATCCAAACATGTTATGCGATGTTGTCATGTCGATATAGATTTTAATTTCCATTAGGATGGAAAACTTGATAGTTCAAATGCAATTAATTGTGGTCATTCCAGTACTGTTGCGTAAAATGATGTTGAACGTGAAGAATCGGGATGCCAAACATTAACAGATCATTCGGGAAGCTACGTTGATCTAAAAACGAAAATGCTTGTTAAACTAACCTGAGCTGACCTGAACTAACCTGAACTAAACTTATTTAGATTCCATGGGAAAACCACGCAAAATCAAAAATCATCGAACAGTGTTTCAGGTTAGTACCGGTTAGTTTAGTTACGATTTTCGTTTTTAGATCAACATAGCTTGCTGAACGATCTGTTTATGTTTGGCATCCCGATTCTGCACGCTTACCCACATTTTTTGTAACAGTACTGGAATGTCCACGATTAATTGCATTTGAACTGTCAAGTTTTCCATTCTAATGGAATTTAAAATTCATATCGACTTGGCAACATTGCATCACGTGTTTAGATTTAAATTGTATGCAACCAACTATGCATACCTAGAAACAATATAAAACGACAATGGTTTTCTTACGTTTTATGGAAAATACGAATTTTTCCGCTGTTATTTATGCAAATTTTGTTTAAAAATGATTAAATATTCTGTAGTGTTGGGAAATTTTACTATAAATGCCCAAAACTTAAAGGTAGTGATCGGAAAATACAAGTTATATAAGTGAAAATGATTTTTTTTTTTCGGAAAAACAACGCAAGATCGGCAAAAATTGACAACATATTCGTGTAAAAAATCATCGGAAAATTGTGTTTCCACCTTCTCCAAGAATTACCCAAAACACATATTGCGAGCGAATACCATCACTTCCTTGCTGCTTTACAGTACACGTCAATAGTAAATAATATAATAGTAATAAGTGTCTATCTTATCTATATCTAAACAGGTTAATTTTTAGTTTTAATTGTTCTTTAGAACAATTGAAAAAGTTAATTGTGATTGATTTAGCTGAATGGTACAATTAATATACATTAATTCAGTTAAATTAATTGCCACGTACAATTAATATTTTAATTGCAATTAATTTTAATTAGATTAAATTAATCGCAATTAAATTTTGAATCAATTAATTAATTGATTAAAAATTTAATTGATTAATGTCCAACACTGAGTGTAACCGTACTGTTCTTTTCACATAACTGCCTTTTTAATTTTCGAATTTGAAATGATGAAAAAGGACATATCTAAACTAAATTTGACAGAATTATTTTTTAGTGGTCTTTTCCCTTGCCTCCTTACCTTTCATCTCTCGCAAGAGACCAGCAGAAAATAGCACTCTAGGGGCAACCTAACAATTCCATACGTACGTATAGAGTTGCAAAGCTTGCTGACAATTACTGTTAGTGGTCATAAGGTGGTCGCAACCCCAACTTTAGAAACCGACTTCTGTACCTTACTCGCCCCTGTCTTCGTGACGAAATTCATAAAAGTAACAAAAAATAGTTTTTGGAGTAGAAAGCTTCACATTAAAATATTCTTTATGCCATTGTATTTGATCTCTATAATAAATTATTTATATTTCAAAAGTTTTCACGACACCGGATTGATTTTTTTTTTTGATAGGGTGAATTTTAAGGAATCTCATCTTTTCACTATAAATAAAAAATAATTCCAGTTCACTCGACAACATGTAAAAAAGTTGACGATGTTACTCATGTTGAAGGATAAAAGTATTTTCCGACGGAAAATTGTAAATAAGGATAATAAAGAATGACAAACCAGTATTGAAAGAAACAGATTATCGATTCGCCAATTTATGATCTGTAGATTGTACAATTTAAACATGAATATTTTTTATCTAAAACTATCCTGAATTATATTGAATAAACCGTCACTTTTCTAGACTTAGTTGTCATGTTTTATTAGTCAGCTTGGAACCGAAAACTTGCTGAGTAATATAGTAATACTCTAAAAAGTAATACTATGTATATATGTATAATTAGTGCCACAAAATAGTGCTCACAAAATATGACTACCTAACAAGTTAAACAAAAAAAGTCTTATGTTTCTGAAGTCACTAGTTTTTGGTCTAAGGTTCAGTTGATACTGTTATTTATAATGGTCCATATCGACGAAACGTGCTGCCAACCAACATCTTCACTTAATTTAGTAATAAATTTTTCCATATTCTACGTATTTCTACACTTGGTGCTTTAGACTGTATATACGTTTCAATAGGATTTGCATCAGACGAAAAAGAAGGTCATTCCAAGCTAATCTTTTCTCTTGTCCAGTCCTGTACCTATGTGTAACAATCACGTTTAAATGCATGTAGTACATGTTTCGGTGGGTTCTAAGTGGTAAGTGCTCTACTAAATCGTGAAAAGCGTTCTGGAGGAACTCGAAATAAAGTTCTTTATTCTGTTGTGCCCGTAATACGAATGGTCCAATCAAAAAATTGTCAATGATTCTTGCCCAGACATTAATTGATTGAACTGATGTTGATGGTGTGAAACAATGTTATTTCACAATTGATTTCACCACGAAATCCGTAAATCAATAAATTAATATCCAAGTCAAGAATCAATATGTCAGCGATGTGAAAGTTGAAAAGTTCTAAAATGTAGGATATTTATTTTTTTCGTGCCTAGCAATGTTTGCAACAACAATACTGTGTTTTTTGGGCCGATAAAATAAAATGCACATTTCGTTGGGAATCTAGGTCGAGCTGCAATTCACACAACTAGACGTCTTTAATTAAGGTTGAACACTTGATAGGAACAAAGAATGTATCTTTTATCGAATTACGCCAAATACATGATGTAAATAAAATGACGTTTTTTCGAAAACAAGAATGAAGAGTACTTAATTTTGTAAGTTGTATCATACAGGGCGTAAAAAAATGGTGTCTTGAATATCACAACTAGTCCGTCCCTGCAGCTGTGAGTAATTCACAACACGTTCTTGGATAGGGTCTTACCTGGTGTAGATCATATTAAAAAAAAATTGAAATATACCTGGTGGTTCAGTAATTATGTGTAAAAAGCTTGATTCCATTGCAGCTCTTTGGGAGCCCATATCTCCGAAGAAGAGGCCTACACGAAAAAAGTTTATTTCACGCGTTTTTTTCATATCCGGGAGATTTCCCACGTTTTTCTGGACTTAATTTCAATCTTTATTATGGATCCATAAGATGAATATAGTAATTTTGCCCATGTTGATGATTAACAATAGTATAGTTAATTCAGAGAAGAAAATAATGAAATGTTGATATAATTGATAATTTTTAGAATAGTTTACCTTATACAGGGTGTTCAGTCCTAATTTTTGCTTTACAATGCGCCGTTGTCCAATTATAAGATGTTTAAATATGTCTTCGCTGAAATCACTACTTCTCTTTTTAATACCCACACTCATATATTTTTTTTAATTGTGAAAAGTCTTAACTGCGATCATTTCGTCTCACATTAGTACAATATTTAGTGTTTTTTTATAAAGGATGTGTTATGTCATTAATATTTATTTTTTTATTATAGAAAATGTATAAAAGATAATTTTTTCGAGTGGCAAAGCACCTATTGGATTAATATTTCACATAAAAAACGTTAATCGGTTTGTATCATCGTAAAGGTTTTAACGCATAGGTGAAAATTTGCAATTTTCTAGAAAACTGTTGAAGATAAATAAGTACTCTATCGATACATGCCACTAAATATAGCGTGTTTCGTTTTGAAAAGTAGCATAAAACAAAATTGAAAATATAAATTTTTAAATAACAATTTTGGACATCTTGCATAGAAAGACCACTAATATTGTACTATCGTAAGATTTTTACAATTACTATTTAAGTAAAATGCTGATTTCGACCAGAACATATTTAAAAAAGTCAATAATTTGGCAAAGAAATTAAAGTTAAAGACAGGGTTACAATGAGACTACAATTGCAATAAACAATGCCAAATCGTTATATTGAAAAAATTGTGCGCCTCGCTTTTTTCGGGCACTCTGTTAAACTCTGTTTCTTGCATTAACATTCAATCTCTCCAGTCTTCCTATTGAATTTGTAGCGATTTCATGTAAAAATTTATTGCAGATATCTGAAAGTTTCAAGTCGTAGGGGGCACCCAGTAGATGATAAATACGTAAAAAAGTACAGCTAGATCAGCCCTGTTTTTTATAAACAGCATCCAAATTCTGAAAATTCGATTTTCTGTCCGTAGAATTTTCCGATTACATTTTAGAGAAAACTTGTCCAAATGATGTGTGAATATTGAAAAGTCCTTTAATTTCATTTTTTATACGTTCAAAATCGATAAATAATTTATCGAGATAATGGCGAAAAAACACCTTTTTTGCGCTATTTTATAAATGTTAATAACTTTTGCAAGAAAGGCCGAAAGTGATACGGCAGCGGGAAGGGTAAGTTTAGACTTTCTTCACGATATGATGGTACAGGTAGGCCACCATCTCGATGATGGTGAAACAGGATAAATTGTGGGTTAAGAAATTTATTCAAATTGTAGAACATCTAACACGGAAGGGATATGATGGAACGAAGTTTGCATTTACTGTTCGCATTTTACTTCATCTATTGAAGTTGGAGTTGCATATAATTGTACGTTTGCTGAATGTGATTTCAGCACTACAACGGCATAATGTGGATATTTCCACTGCTATTGCATCTCACACGGAGGAATCCGTGAAAGCCTCAATGCCGAGCTTCCCCCACTACTCCCTACAACGCACTTGCAAAAGTACCTTCACTTCCTAGCAATGCATGAATTTCATACTTATCCATTGTATCATAAAATATAGGTCGTTTAAAATCTGTGAAAATTTCGACTCTTAATGTTTATAAACAAAAGAGATATGACTTTTTAAAGAAAAAAATGCTATCTTAGCTCCTATTGGTCGTAGGAGACTTTGTTTGCTTTTAAAATTCGTGTTTTTTCACCAGCTTGCAAGTCCACTTATACACAAACTTGTATCATTCAAATAAACAAAGTCATTTCAATTGTTAATACTTAAAACGGTACCCCTTCTTTAAATGGTTTTTTTAACAAAAAAAATCAATCGTTTTTTCATCTTCGTTTGCAGTTTGAACTTCCAAGAATGCATTCCGCCTTTGCAAATGTCTGTAGAATCATCCTCTAGGCAAGGACAATTCTTTGAACATTCAGTGTTTGGGATAAACACTTAAGATTATTCATAAACTACCAAACCGATTTGGTCCAGCTTTCGCACAGTTATAAAGGCACATAATGGCCTTATCGTCAATGAGTTGACTTTCGGCTTTTCTTGCAAAAGTTATTAACATTTATATAATAGTAATAGTAAAAAGCTGTGCTGATCTAGCTGTACTTTTTTACATATTTATCATCTACTGGGTGCCCCCTAGGACTTGAAACTTTCAGATATCTGCAATAAATTTTTTCACCTTCTTTCATAACAAAACTGGAGTACTAATAAATTATTGATCGTATTATCGATATGCCCTGTGTAATATTCCACTTTTCATATCTTTTCATAAATTTACTTTTACAGTTCTTTGCTTTAAAAGATTTAAGTTGGGTGGTAATGAGTTAAAAACGTTACTTTTTAGGTAACCCCATAGAAAAAAAAAATCAGCAGGTGTTAAATCTGGATTTAGCGGTAGCCAGCTCATGTCCTCTCGGCGACTTATCACTCTTTTAGGGAAGAAGTCATGAAGAGCCACCAAAGAGTCATTCGTGACGCTCCATCTGCTTGGAGAAATGTATTCCGGTTGTAGCCAATCTGGTTTTGCATTTCTGGAGCTAAATAAGTCCGAATCATAGGGCAATAACGATCAGAATTTACAGTCTGAGCGCGACCACGTTTATCCTCAAAAAAATAAGGATCCATTTATTCCTTGGCTTGATATAGCAGCACAAACAACAACCCTAGGCGACTGTAGGCACGGACCCATGAGCTTCCAGTTCGGAGAATTAGACGCACTCCCCTTCGTCGACCGCTCACTTTCGTTTGCCATACTGTGCAATCATCCCCCCTTTCCTCAATTCCTTCGGATTCAGAAAAATAGACGCACCCCCCCCCCCCCCCCCCCCCGTCGATAACTCTCTTACGCCTGCCATACTGAACTCTCGGAATATTGGCTAAGTCTGCCCCCGGGCGACTATAAGGATTTCTGATGCAGTTACAGCTGATTGTCAGGAGTCTAAGATATGCAATTTTGTTTGTTCATGTAGTCGTTCATGCAGAAATTCGATTCATCAGGGAACCATTAGTTATTGAAGCTCCTAAAACGGGTTCTCATTGCTCTGCAGAATTTATGTTATTCTTGCGAATAATGCGATGAACCGTGGGTCTGTACAAATTTAGAGAAGCTGCACAGAACCGTAGAGACTCTCGTGGATCGTATCTAACAGACTGCCGAACGCTGTCAATATTCCTACTCGTTCTTGATGTTCTTTTGCGCCCAGATGATTTATCCGGTATTGTTTTCACTCTCTTCAAACTCGCGCATCCCAACGCACCTGGCACATTTCTCATAGTCGTTACATTGACATATGTCCTATATAGATATCGAACAATATTGTGAAAATCGTTATTTTTATAAAACGCCTATATGAAAAATTGGCATTGTGGTTCCGTGAAACGTTCCAGGTGCAATAATATCAATTTAATATCTATGTGATTCCACAAACACCATTAATATATTAGTTAATTCTATGTTTTTTCTCGCAAACTTTATTAAAACTTTCCAAGCGAAATTTGTATGTGTTTTTAGTTACTGTAATTTTTCAATAACTCCAACATTGGAACATTTGTTTTAATACGAATAAAAATCTTATTTGTTTTTCAACTCTAACACCCTGTATCTTGGAAATTAAGCCGTTTTAAACATATATCCATATGGATTTTTTGTCGTAAAATTAATCAAGGAATATCCTTTAAATGTTAATATTAACATAGTCACTGTCGCATTCTTGACAAATGGTTCCCTTACATACACCAGATCGATAAAATACGTAACTTTTTTTCAGCTGTGAGATAATCTGGAATAAATAGGGTTACCAATATTACCCCTTTTCTTAATGATAACGTCAAATCAGTTACCAATATCCTGAAAGGGGTATATAACTTACAATTTAGCTTAATAAATTTAATGACTATATTTTGTCGAACATATAACTTCGATATATTCACCTAGTCCAACAATAGAATGTGTACCCTCGGAGGCAAAGTTAAGATGTTTAGGGATTACTATATAAAGTCCGCTGCTCCGAAGCGCTTCTATTTATAATAATTTAAACATAAAGTCTATTACAACGATAGCATCGCTACTAGGTTTCCGAGAATAGTAGTTTCCGGTGTAAGATTAGAATATACTTAATGTGCTTTAAAGTTATACTATTTCGATATTAATATGAATAATGAAAAGATAAAAACAAGGATAATTTAAGAGGATATTTTGCATAAATATCTAGTAAACTCTTCATTTATTCACAAATGCTTAGCCAAACCGCTCTCGCACTTCCTCCAGGGGAATATGCACTTTTCCCGGATACACTCAGATATCATAAGGATTTATTCACAATACATTATTATGATTTTCAAGCCGAACGACTTCGCACTCCCTCTAGAGAATATTGACTCATACCAGGTACACAAAGACACCAAAAGTATGAAGCTCTGTGGGAACCCTCGAGTCCTTGGTGACATGGTCTACTCTATTTCCCACGAACTTTCGAACAGCCCGCGCAGTTGCAAGGAGAACTGCCTTATGAATCGGTTATACAGATGCTCGCTAAGGCTGAGTCCCTTGATGTTCTACAGGAGATTCTTTGGTATCACTCCGGTTGTTGATAAAATTATGGAAATCATTTGGACGCTGTTCATTGCCCATTGTCTTCGAATTTGCCCCTCCAAATCTCTGTATTTGGTGATCTTCTCGTTGTATTTTGGCCTTACTTTGTTGTTGTTAGATATGGCAGTGTCAATGAGTGTAGTTCGCCTGGAAATTTTATCTGGTAATGTAATCTCTGGTCTATTATGAGCAATTGTCTGATCTGTTCGGTTCCAATATAGCTTGAGCGCGTTGTTCCTAAGAATAGGCTTCGGGTTGTATTTATAGTAACGCACTTTTCCCACCTGCAATAGATTTAACTGATCTGCTAACTTATGGTGGAGTATCTTGGCGGTTGAGTCGTGTCTTTCCTTATTGCTGCAAACGCATGACATTCTCCAGTTATGTGCTGGACTGTCTTTGATGTTCGACATACATATCTGCATTGATCGTTTTCTGTTGAGGGATAGTTTTTTGTCGGAATAACCTGGTCTAGAATAGCTAACAAAAAGCCCTCCGATTCCGGAGACATCTGTCCTGAAACCAACCAGTTGATGCCGTCCATAAAGTGGCTTCTGTAGCCAGAGTTGCAACTTCTCTTGGTCTGTTTGGTTGTGAGAAGCAATATCCTGTTCTCTCAGCTGTAGCGAGGTTGAATCGTCTGCTTCGCTTATTGCTCAATGTAGCGAAGAGTCCGCTAACCTGTGAAAATATGAACGTAAGTTTATTATTTGTTGATAGAGCTGCTTACCAATACCCACCACTCCTCTTACACCTTGATGTGTTGGCAGCATTGTATATTCAATAGCACTCCGAGGGTGGTATTTGTGTGCTGTTGTGAAGAGTGTTCTTATTTTTCTTTGCAGGCTTTCGATGTCCGTTCTGCTACATTTTGCAATTCCAAAAGAGAAGCTAAGTGCAGAGCATAGGTACGTGTTGAGCTCCTTTTTATTATTATTATTACTATTATTATTCGACGATTTATTGCACATAGCTCAATAAATATTGGACGTTTAGACCTCTTTCGCGTGTACCACCATCAGAGAGAGAGAGTGGTAGGCGAGTCAAGGTCAAAACATTATTATTATTCGGTGATATTTACCACTTAACTTAACCGATGTTGAAGGTTTACTCCGCTTCTGAATATACATCCTCAACAGCAGTGGGTGAGTCAAGGTAAAAAGTATTGAGTAAAGATTAAGGTCATTTGAAGATCAACTAATGTATCCAATATTTTTGATCATGGAAAGTAATATAGCAGTAAAAGTTCGACTAAGTCTGTGACACTGATGGCAAGATCAAACAAGGTCATATTCAGATGACACTTTTCGTCAATTTTTTTCTTCTTACCGTATGTAAGTAGTTTAATCAGGCTTTCTGTATTGCCCGATCTTCAAAGCTACTTACTAATTATTATTGCAAATATCTATATCGTGCTTGATGTTTCTAAGCATGCCTCTGCACAGCTACTTGCTGCTGCGTACTACTATATCTCACTTTACTCTTTTGCGCATGGCCATAGGTGACATTTGAAAATTACCTTGTTTGACCTTACGGTCCATGTAACAGCCTTATTCGAACATTATTCACTATATTACATTTATGATCAAAAATATTAGTTACCATTGAAAAAATAAGTTGAGTTCCAAATGACCTTGATCTTGACTGCAAGGTCGATGCTGGACGCTACCTACGGTTGCCTCACTCGAAATCCTGCAACTTTTGTATTAAATTTTTTTCTATTATCGTTTCCACGACGATAAAATATTCTCAATCAATGCTCAATTTTTAGGTGTTAAATTGCCACCTTCTAAGCTTCCTAGATCTCAGGATCACTTTACATTAACCTGAGGCAATGAGAACACTTTATCACCGTCACTCGGAGAGTATATTCACAAAATTTGGAGTAAAACCGCCGAGATTAATTTTCCATTGGTTTTGTGCATGGTCCTTTACAAAATTATTTCCTTTACATCCTGTTGAATTGATATAACCTCCTTTTTTTAAATTCGGTTAAAAATACACTTGATACATCACTGGGATTAAGAAACAAAATTAAGGTCGATACACTGGCTCTGTAAAGTTTCTAAGAAGTTTCGCACACAATCTTCAGTTGGGAAACTTATGGCCAGCGTCTTTTTAAATCAAGCGGGATTGATTCGAATCAAGCGGGAATTAGTCTTGTTGAATATGTCCCGAAGCGCCCTATAAACCTGCCGTAATATTTCAACAAAATTATATGCAACTGTTGATCAAAAAGTTTTGATTTGTGCCAATAAAAATATTATTCTTGTTCTTCATGACATTGCGCGAGTTCACGAATGTAACTTCTAAAAGCTAGACCACCCATTTTGTACCATAGCAAAGGAAGAGTATATTAACACATCAAATTTGAAAAAATCTTGAGTTTTTTTATTTTATTGTTAGGAAGAAAAATTTTCTCTCCTCGATGTTAAGCTCTAATAAATACTTATAAAATATCGAAGCTATTATCTTTCATAGCATGTCTGCATAGTGTAAAGTGATTTTTTTTTATTTATCGCAAATTTCAACCAATATATACTACAGTTGTATCTTTTTTCGTTTTTAGGTAAGAGTTTCATCTGTTTTTCTTTTGCCACGACAAATACGTAAGTAAAACACTTTCTTATATTCAAGACGATAAATGTATTTTAGTACTCATGTAGATTTCAGGTGAAAGTCTAATTTTAGGTCCATCATCAGTTAATCGTTTAGGACCCTATTTTTCGACCACTTGGTTAATTACACAGGCCAACAAAATTTGACTGATTTTTTGTGACAGAAACTTTACTATATTTTTCCGAAGGATTTTGGTTCATCACGTCAGGTTTTGAGATATCCTAACCTAAAAGTACAAAAAACACTGTTTTTAGACATATTTGAGGTTATGTAAAATCACAAGGTAATTTTGTTTCACAAAACTAATAGAAGCATCTAAAGGTATGATACTTTCTCTTCTAAATCAGCTTTGAAATGCTCACATATCTTTTTTTTTCCACTAATTTCAATATTGTGTCTCACCAGTCTATTCGAATGCAAGCCAAAAATGTAGTACAAGCTACCTGTTTGTGTATACTTGAACGCTGACCTTGGATTCGTAATCAGCAACCTCCAGAATACCTCCAGAAACCTATACATAAATTATCTTTAAAGTTTAAAACTTTTCGAAATTTTTGTCTGCCATATTGGATCCACCATTTTGAATTTTCAAAATCTGACGGTGGATTTTTAATCAGCGATCCCTAAAACACTTACATAGTAATTTTCATTAAAATAACAGTATTAAGAAAAGTTCACACACTGTTTTTGGCTTGCATTCGAGGATATCGGTAAGAAGCAAATTTGAAATTAGCATATCTCAATGGAAAAAATAAAGATATCTGGACATTTCAAATTGATTCTAAAGAGCAAAGTTCATATTTTTAGGTACTGCTACTAGTTTTGTGAAAAAAAAATTATCTTGTGATTTTACATAACCTCAAATATGGCGTAAATAGTATTTTTTGCACTTTTAGGTTAGGGTATCTCAAAAACCTGACGTGACGGAGCAACTCTGAAGCTATATTCGGATTCAGCACTCCAAAATCCTTCGGGAAATTATACTAGAGTTTCTGACGCTTAAACTTTCTTGGCCTGTGTTAGAGGACAATTTTTATAAATAACGTTAAGGAAAGTGCCTATATTTTCATAAGTGGAGGTAATCATTAAGTACTTTTTCCACTAGTTATACTAGTTACTAATTCTAAAATAACTTATTAATCAACACTTTTGCAGCTAAAAAATCTTATGCTCATAAAAGACATGGGATTATAGGTCAAAATGAGATGCTTGTTGTAAGAATTCTTAAAAAAGTGTAGAGAAAATTTACTTTTTGATGTATTATTTTTGATCCAAAAACATTCAAACCATAAACAAATCGTGTAAAAATTTGAAACTCCTCAGACGCCCCAGAGAATAATTTTGAGACTGTTTCTCACTCTTAAAACTTCCAGAGCTTTTTTCTCAACTTAAAATTACAAATTTAACATTTGCAGTGTTTAGGATATAGAAAGGACAAATTTAAAAATGTTATTCAACTCGAAAGTTCGTTTCATAATAAAGAAAAGTTAAAACCAGAATATTTAAAATTAAATGATAAGTCATTTCCTTCGAAAAATTTAACCCCCCCTCCACTCTCCAAAAAAGAAGCAAACCACTAAAACAAATATTAGAAAAATCACTGGAATTCAACCAAGAAATTTATTTATATTTTGACGAATGTTCGCAACCAGTGTGAATTTATTCGCTGGGTGCGAAACTATGGTAGGGCGAGCAATACTAGCCTGAGCTACGGATAATTCAAGTACTTTGGGACACTATTTTTTTACCTTTGACGTACTAAATACACCTGTCAACTCTCATTTTTTTAAATAATTAAAAACAATATAATGAGCAACCGTAGTTGCTGTGTTGCAAATTGTAAAAATACAAGCATAAAACAGTGAATATTTTATTTTCCAGTTGCAAAATGGAAATTATATCAAAAAAATATATGGATAAGGTTAAAAAAGCTAATGTCCATTTTCTAAAAGTTCCAATGTAAAGAAGTATTTTAAGTAATAAAATACATAAATCAATAGTTCCATCTTTTTTAATGGTCATCCAGGGTAAGTTCCCAGCAATATATAATAATTTTTATTCCACATAATTATTTAATGGTAGCTTTTTTTTATTTTGGCATTATTTAACCTAACTTTCACAGTGTTTTAAGTATTTCTTTATTGGTGGTATTTACTTTTTTTTAGCTCAAGTAATAAAAATATTTAATATTATTAAATTAGTCTTTTCACTTATTTTATAATCCAATATACTTTCATTAAAAGCCAGAAAATATCATTTTTAATTACATAATGTAGTGAATTTAGCGATCATGTCACTTGCAATTTTTTACACTATGAGGAAGGGGTGTGATAGTAAGATGAAGAAAAATTAATAAAATATGCAATACTTGCTTTCTCTAAATGCCGACTAAACAAAGGTCGACAAAGGCAAAAAAAATCGGCTCTATGTTAGTGTTTAAAATGGGAAACCAGTTCAACTATTTTAAGTGGTCGATAATGGTAAGGACGGCCGTATTTAAACTAACAAATCTATGTAAGGAGACAAAATTGTAAATTGTAAATTTATTAACTTTTCGAATAACATGGAACAAAAACATGGGCAACAAAAAAAATTGATGCAAGTCGGATCAATGTTTTTGAGATATGGAATACGCCGAACACCATGAATAGCCCCTTGCATGAATGACTTTATTCTTCTAGGACTAAAGATCGATATAAGAATTCTCCCTTATAAAGCTTTTATTATCTGGCTCTATTTTAGCTTTATTACAAAAAAAAAAGAAAGGGCATCGGAAGGCAATCATAGAGAGTAAGGTGGAGAAGCGAAGACTGACGGGCCGGTCCCCTCCAAGATAGCCAGAAGAGATAAGAACATTCAGGGGATAAACATCAATGGATACATCATATCAGGAGCAAAACAGAGATATATAGTCAACAATAATGAACTAAGTGTAAACTCACAGGTTTTTACCTAGTATAGTGGACTAAGAAAGACGACATCTAACAGGTTTTAATTTTTAATAACCTATATTTTAAAAATCAACGTGTTTAGTGTATTATGAACATTTCATTTAAAATAAAATAATCACTTCTTTCAGCCGTATATTAATTTTTAGTTAAAGCCCTCTAAGGGCAGGAAATACGCAAAATTATAAATGTGCAAGCTTTGGATATTGCGGAGAGTTTGTTTTAATAACTAACAATTTCCTTATATAAACATTATTACAAGCATGTCTCTAGGATCTATAATACCGCTATTTCCATACAATGCCCTAAGGGACTCAATCTCTGGATGTATTATTAATCCAAGCATTTATATTGGGAACTAAATACCCTATGACATTAAAGTTGACTACTAAACCCTGAAGGTTTTTATGAAAATACTGCAATATCATGAAAACTCGGGATAAATTTTATATATATTTTTTTTTAAACCAAATATATCAATTTTTCTAAATGTCTATTTCAATACTTCGAATTTGAGTTTAACTTTGATTTTGCATTTTTCTTGATTCTCGTGAGATTCTTGCGAGAATGATATCTAGATATAAATTTTTTATCTAGACCATTTGGGAGCCTTTTCAAATGTATAAAATAAACAGTTACTTTTTCAATACGACCTTCTTTTTTTTAATGTAGACTTGTTTTTTTACATACAAGCATACACAAGTATCCAATATTGTTGTTTATATCTCTAAGTATAATTAATACAAGTCGGTTTAAGTTTTCATATTTTCATTGGAGTAATGTCTTACATAGTTTGGATATAAACATATAAAAAAAATGCTATCGAGATAGCGATCTTAGCAATGCTGATATCCTTGAAGACATGTTCTAAAATATGCTATTACACTGCGACAGATTTGTTTAGTTTTAGGACTATTTTCTTAAACTTAGCTCATAACTTAAATACACAAAAAAAAAATCAATTTGGGTTAAATCTGGACTTTCTGGGACCAGTTTGTGTCACTTTTAAGAGAATACGTTGTTTTTTCGTGGAATTATTTCGGTACCTAGCAGTATTATCACTGTTCGTTTTACTTACCAGCATCTTCAAAAAATTAGAGATGTACCATATGCCAGCAACGAATACAATATTCTTGCAATATAAATTTATATTAGAGAGAATTTTCAACCAGTTGAAAAGCCATCCGATATATGTTGCTTAAGAGTTCCCTCTTTTATGGATAGATGCGCTTTCCTACCCTGCACCGATAAGAATCAATGCGTGCCAAACCGGTCTGCAGGTGATGGTGCAATGTAATGGGAGATGCTACCACCCTTTCTTGGTACTTTTTTGCAATCTGAGGTAGTGCTTTGTCTCTAACCGTGTTAGAACAGAGTATATTTACCCTTATAGTATAAGACTTTGTCTAGTTGGTTGAAAACTAAATAGTTTTCAATAAAAATGTAGGGACAATTGTGCCTAGTACAGACATTGGGGTCTATACAGTAATTTTGGGATTTTCATGTTTTTGCTTGTGATTTTCCTCTGGTTTTGCTTGCTAACTTCCTCATTCAAATGAAAGTTGGCTCATCACTAAAAAAAAACATTGTTAAAATTGATAAATCTTTCTAACATTTCATCGACAATTGTCAAGGAGTATTACTTGGTCAGTTACTTTCATTTCTTGCAGTCTGTATTTCAATAGAGATAAAGACTGTGATTTTTGTTAAACCGATATATAGTGAAAATTTCTAAATATGTATCTAACAGCTTCGCTTGCATGCCGATTCTGTTCGTTATTGTCTAACCGCCTCATACACAAGTCTGCTATTTTTTGCATCTCTGCTTTACCTTGAACTATCCATAAACTGTAAATTTAGAACTTATTCAGAGGTTGCAAAGTTTTTTGTCCATTTTTTTTTTTTAAATAAATTAAACTTAGTTACTTGTTTATGTGTTTCGTCCTAGCTACCGACGGTGGACTTATTAGTGGGTCCGTCGGAGCTTTCCCCAGACACCTTGGGTACACTTTCTACATCTGCATACTCATATTTAAACCTTTCTGCGTCGGAACCTATAAACCATATCCTGAGTGTGCCGCCATCTGCGACATCACCCCGCCAAGGCAAATACTTTGTATGCAGACGAGATCGTTAGATCCTGCATGTATAGAAAGTGTTTCCTGATGAAACTGCAGATGCGGACGCTTTTAGGGTCTTACAGGCCCATTGCTATAACCCAGCAATCCAGGCAACCCTTGCTGCCTTAGGTCCTGTCACGGTCGCCCTGTTGCAAACGAGACCGCACCCGTGTCGAAGCGATCGGTTCGTCACAATCTAATTTTAGACCCTAAAAGAGGTGTTTCGTCCTAGCTACCGACCGTGGGTTCAGTGGGTTCATACTCATATTTAAACCTTTCTGCGTTGGAACCTATAAACCAAATTCTGAGTGTGCCGCCATCTGCGACATTGGACAGGCAGATATATGTTTTTAAATACGATTATTTCGAACAGTAATAAACGGTGCGGGAAGGAGGTAGCGTCATGCAGTCACGATGCCACAGCAGTCGGGAAAGCATCAAGCATTCGCTGTGGAGGAATTTTTCAAAGGCGGTGATTCTTAAGTGATCGCTCATCATCAGTTCTGTCCGAAGTTCAATATCCGATGATTGAGTGATGCACCTAGTGTAAATTTAATTTGTTCCTGGGTGGAGAGGTTCCGCGCTACGTCTTCGGCTAGGAACAGCTCACACCAGGGTCCTAATCGATCTTTAAGAATCCCCGCAAACATTGAACTCGTTGAAAGAAGTTTACGAAAAAATTCACGACTTTCAATTCGGAAAGGGCAGCTTCATTGGGCCTTCCGTCTATAAAATTTTGAAAAACGATATAAAATTCCACCCTTCCAAAAGTCAGATTGTTCAAAAATTAAAACTAAATCACTTCATTTTACGGAAACAGTTTTGTGACATGATGTTAGAAAGTTTCTGAACAATTAATTCCATTTTTTGAAGTGACAAAACTTATTTTCACTTAAACTGACATGATAATAAACAAAACTGCTCTTACTGGTCTCCAAGGATTCATAATCCACAACTCAAATATTAAAAACCATTACATTGCCCGAGAGTAACTGTCTGATGTTCATTGTCCATGAATGAAATTATCGAACCTTTTTTTTTGAAAATGTCCTGGGCCAGGCGATGAATGTGAATAGCGACAATTATGAGAGGATGATTATTGATTTTTTTTTTGCCGAATCTGTGAGCTTATCCATCGTTCTCATCACACATCTAGTTTCAGCAGGATGGAGCCACCCCACATACGGCCAGAGCTTCAATGACTTTGCTTCCGGAAGCTTTCCTTCAAAAGCTGATAAGTCGATTTGAGGACTTCCCGTGGCCACCGAGGTCGCCCCCGATGAACTTTTTTTATGGGGCATTGGCATTTTCCAATCATATTATAACCGGGAAAGGACCAAATATTTATGAAAAACTTAATTGTCTTTTGGGACTAAATTCAATCTGGCTATGTCTGTATAAACGATATTTTTGAAGGCTACTTTTTGCGAAAAACATACTTTTAAAACTCGAACTTTAAAGCTTTCGTTGCAATTTAAAATGAGAATAAAACATACAAATAGAACGGAAAGCCTTTAATCTGCAAATAGAAAGTTAATGGAGAATAAAGTTTAATTTATAAACTTTATTTTAAGGAACAACTAGGTGACCTTTTTACGACTATAGGATAGGGTTAAAAATTGACTATACAGAGGGTAGAAAATTGTGTCCAACTGTCTTTGAATTTTATAGATTTTTCACTAAATTTTATTTTGTGTAACAATTGGGAATTTAACAAACTTAAATTATTATTTTTAATAAAAGAAACTTAAGGGGTTCGAGAACATACGGCTATGCTAACGAAAATTTTGTATCTAACCAGTTATACCGGAAGTTGCCCAAAACTTACTTATTTTAAAAGGATCGCCCTGTATATTCTATCCTTTTTGTATTTATTTCTTCATTCCCGATTACTTTTACTCTACTCTAGTCGTTTTATCCAAATTTTGACTTTTAACAGGGTGTCGTCTAAAATCGAAAATCAAATTTTTTTATGTATTTTGAGTCCCTGAACCCGGGTGGTCCGGGTGCGGATAAGATTGTTATAAAAAATAATTGTTTAAACCTTTAAAAATCGTATTCTTTGATCGATTTTAAGCAAAAAATGTCCTTACTAACTTTTACGTATGATGCTGAGTTTTCTAGATAATTGATCTTGAACAATTAAAAATGTGATTTTTTTCGATTTTTGAAGGCTAATAACTTTTGACTAAATGAACTGTTTTTAATTTTCTTGACAGCAATCGAAAGCTTAAATCAATATCTACAAGCTACAATCAAATGCCATACGAAAAAGTGACGCCTTAATTGTTTACAAGCATGTGCCGTACCGTGTGGCGCGTGGAGGGTAGCCTATTCGCAGGCGCCTCGCGCGACCAAGCGCGGGTACTTAGTAACATTTTTTTCCTCATTCTTTTCACAAATAATCCAAAGCTTTAAATTAATTAAGTCACTCATCATAATAATCTTAATAAATAATTAAAAATATTAAATATAAGAAATTAACGACTGTTCACAACGTTATGAAACAGTATACATTGATGCAGGTTGAAACAAGTAAAAAATCAAAAGAAACAAAAGATAGTCTGCTAAAAAGCGTGCATAAATAATAGAAAAATTTAGCCCAATACGGAAAACTTATATTGCAGGCTTATTTTGGTTATGATGTATTAAGTACCTGCGCTTGGTCGCGCGAGGCGCCTGCAAGTAGGCTTCCCTCCGCACGCCACACGAGAAGGCGCATATATCTAAGCGATCGAAAGCCATTTGTTTATAACTGGAATAAACAATTAAGACGTAACTTTTTCGTATGGCATTTAATTGTAGCTTGTAGATGCTAATTCACACGTTCGATTGTTGTCAAGAAAATTGAAAAAAAGTTCATTTAGTCAAACGTTAATAGCATTCAAAAATCGCAAAAATCACATTTTTTAATTGTTTCACATCAATTATCTCAGAAATTAAGTATCGTACGTTAAAGGTAGTAAAGATCTTATTTGCTTAAAATCATTCAAAGAATACGGTCTAAAGGTTTTGCGAATATTACATTGTTAAAAGTTTAAAGAATTATTTATTTATAACAATCTTATCCCCACCCGGACGAAATTCCAGCCTATTGTTCAGAGACTCAAAATACATAAAATAAAAATTAGGTGGGTCCATATAAATTAAAGGGGTCACTGCGGAACTAAAAATGACATTTTTAGATACAGGGAAGTGGAAAAGTACCACTTTTGAGCTCTATCAAAATTTTTTAAAAAAATTGTTTTTTTTCAAATACGGTGCTACGTTGTCGATTCATTCAATAGATAGGCTAGAATATTCCCTATGTATCCATATAGGGTTTCCCCATATATATAGCTAGAGCCGTTTTTAACTTATTTATGATTTTTCACAAAATCCTCCAAATATCAAGCAGTTTTGGTGTTTTTTGGCAAGAAAATAATGACAAACAAACTAATACTATGTGCCAGTGCCAGGATATCATTCGCTGTGTGACTTATAATTCAGTTTCACTCGTCATGAATAGAAAACAAATTTAATATGTCAGCGTTTGTGTATATATTATTTTTCATTTTTCGACAATATTTTTCGCGAACAAATTATCAATAAATAATAAATAATTAGTTGCAACTGACAATGATACGCGTCCCTACAGAAACAGAGTTTAGTTTGTTTCACTGAAATTGCTTGACATTTGGAGAATTTGCCGAATAATCGTAAATAGGTTGAAAATTATTCTAGCTAGGTATGACAACATCCTATATGAAGAGATAGGGAATATTCTTGCCTATCTACTGAATGAATCAACAATGTAGCATTGTATTTGAAAAAATTAAGTTTCTTAACATTTTTTGATAAAGCTCACAATATGTTACTTTTCCTCTTCCCTGTATGTAAAATGTCGTTTTCAGACAATTCATAATCGGGCCCAATAATATCCAAAGTCACAACCGGAATTCCGAGTTCCATTATTTTATTTTTGAAACGATATTTAATTTTAGGCGACCCCCTATTAAAGGTCAAAATTTAGAAAATATATTTTTTCTTTAAAAAATGGCTAACATAGGATAAGAAAACTTTAATTAAAAGTTATCGGAAATAAAGAAAGGAATACAAAACAATATATAATATACAGAGTGATCTACTTAATATAAGTAAGTTTCGGCCAATATCCGGTATAACCGGAAGTCGCACAAAATCGCTATTACTTCATCTGAACACAGCATTACCAAAAACCCCATCATACAAATTTGCAGGATTCAAGTTGCATTACTTCCAGAGATGTTCTAATGGACGGTCACCATAAAACACCCTGCGACTTTGTCCGTAAGAAGACTAGTTTATTTTAAAAGCTGCCTAATTTAATACTTCTCCAAAAAGCCTATCCCATTGCTTTCCCTAATTAATAAACAACCACAACTGTTGTTAATAACCGTTTATTAGAAATGTAGCCAGTTTGACAAATGTAAACATTCGAATCCAAACGAATCTTACACCTTTTTTTAGTTTGAGTGGATTAGCTAGACAGCCAATCTCAAAGTAATCATTTTTTATATAGGACAGACACACGCCTATGGGAGACCGGGAATTATTCCCGTTTCCTCGCTAACGTGTTTCATTGGACCACTCTTTTATCACATTAAGGTGAACAAAAGAATGCTATTTAATTGCTAAGAGAAAGTATTGTCTAATCAAATTTGCGTTATTAACTTATCAATTCATTATCTAGAATTAAAACGTACTAATACAAATCTAGTTTAAGGAGGTGATTTTCGGAGCTCATGGTTCGAATGTTATATATAGCAACGCATAGGTAATTTTTCCCTTTACGATTTTGCTTTTGATTTGACCTAATTGGGGTCAGTGAGGGTGAATTTTTGCCTCCCCCAGAATCTTTGACCTTATCTATGGTCTGAGATTTGACATTGTTTGTTCTACACACCTGGGGTTCACTTCCAGACGTTTTTAAAATCACCATACTGGAGGGTTTTAGCCGTAATCTTCCACGCTGGCTAAGTGCGGGTTGGAAGATATATGGGTAGGGAGATGGAGGGGGGTTGTTGTTTTGAAGGTGGTGGATAGGATTTGGGGAGCGTAGGGATCCGAATATCTCCCCGGGAGGAGGGGGAGAGGGTCATCAGAGCTCGCGTAGGCAGGGGCTCATCCCTGAAGCATACCTATCCTTATCGGGATCGTAAGGAGTGTCCACCCGTTACCCGAAAAACCGAAAAAATAAACGTTATGGGAGGTGTGCGTGGGGGAGACGTCATCTCTTCGAAACTATTTACGCTAGCTTTGGAATATGTCTTTAAAAAACTAAATTGGGTTGAGAGTCGACGGTTCTTATCTTAGTCATCTTCGTTTCGCCGACGATGTTGTTGTCATGTCTAGCAACCCAGAAGAGCTAAAACAAATGCTTTCAATGAAGAGGCGAGAAAAGTGGGACTTAGGATGAACTTGGGGAAAACTAAGTTAATGAGCCTTGACGCAAATGTACAAATAAAGATTCAAAATAAAATCATAGAGAATATCCAAGAGTACGTCTATTTAGGCCACGTCATAAAACTGGACAAAGAAAATCAAACGGCGGAAATAACAAGGAGAATAGGGCTGACATGGGCTGCCTTTGGAAAGTTGCAGTACGTATTAAGAGATAGAAACACACCAATCAACCTTAAACGGAAAGTGTATAATACGTGTGTCTTGCCTGTTGCTACTTACAGCATGGAAACGATAACACTAACCAAACAAAACGCAAATAGGCTCCGAGCTACTTAACGCTTCATGGAGAGACAAATGTTAGGAATCTCGTTACAGGATAAAATACGAAATCAGGTAATAAGATTAAGAACCAAAGTAGTTGACGTCATTGAACGCATATCACGACTAAAGTGGCAATGGGCGGGGCACATAGCTAGACAACAGCCCGATAGGTGGACGAGTAAATTACTGCAATGGCGACCGCGAGAAACGAACCGAAATCGTGGCAGGCCCCAACGCAGATGGGTAGATGATATAAGACAGTTTGCTGGAAAAGACTGGCTCCAGAAGGCGAGAGACAGATCCCAGTGGAGGACCATCGGAGATGCTTATGTCCAGGAGTGGACGCCAATGGGCTGAGAAAGAAGAAAGAAGAAGAATATAAGTCTGCAATATTTGTAGTAAGCAGGAATAAAAACATGTTTTCATATATATTCTAAAACAAAAATCGTTTTTTAAAAAGTATCAATTTTGACTTACTCCAAATTTTTAAATTTTGTTAATTTGCAGCCTCAATATTTATCAAGAATCTGATATAATAAAGTCTCGAACTGTGGGTATTTATGTCATAAAACTTATTTTTCAATTGTTTAAGCCTTTTTGTTAACCCTATATACTATTATAAATAACTGACATAGCTACCGTTATATCCATTAAATAGTTTGAAACTAAAATCCCAAACTATGTGAATAACGTCAAGACAGACAACTCATCGGTCCTCTAACCGCCGAATTTTAATAAACCAGTAAAGGGAAAGGGTTTAATGTTATCCAGAATTAATTACTTGCAGGTTTTAACCGGCCAGCGCGGGATGCCTAATAAGGGCCCGTCCCTTTGTGTGTTTAGGCCGCGGGTGATTAAAATGTTAGGTCGACGCCATTGACCAGATAAAGACAACGTGTGACACTTTGAAATCTCTAAATTGGTAGTGGAGAGGGGGAAAATACAGGCACGTTTCCTAAATACTACAGTTTTATATTTGTTAGAATCATAACTGTATTTAGGTTATGTGGACACAGCAAAAGATAAACATTCTTATTTCTGTAGGGTTAAAATGTGTAACAAATCAAAAATCTTACTGACATTAACAAACTGTACTATTGTGTGTTAACTGTTGGAGTTAAATTTTATTAAAATAATGATGTCATGAAGCAAGAACTCTAATAAGTGCAGGAGGAAAGAGTATACTCTATTCTGAAGTACTAGCGGGTGTTTTTTATAGAGGTATAGAACTTTTAAATGGAATAAAACAAAGATGAATTTTTTAAATTGACATGAAATTTACTTTATTCGAAAGATAACCTTCTGGCATTATAATTTAAATATGACTTCTGGCATATGACCGCCACGGCTGGCTCGGACGCAGTCTAATCTGGAGGTCCAATTTTCGATGACTTTTTCCAACATTTGTGGCCGTATATCGGCAATAACGCGGCGAATGTTGTCCTCCAACTGGTCAATCGTTTCGGGCTTATCGGCGTAGACTAGCGACTTCACATATCCCCACAGAAAATAGTCTAGCGGCGTTAAGTCGCACGATCTTGGAGGCCAATTCACGGGTCCGAAACGTGAAACTATGCGGTTACCAAACGTTTCCTTCAATAAATCAATTGTGGTACGAGCTGTGTGACATGTTGCGCCGTCTTGTTGAAACCACAGCTCCTGCACATCATGGTTGTTCAATTGATGAACGAAAAAGTCAGTAATCATGGCTCTATAGCGGTCACCATTGACTGTAACGTTCTGATCAGCATCGTTTTTAAAGAAGTACGGACCAATGATTCCACCAGCCCATAAAGCACACCAAATAGTCAGTTTTTTTGGATGTAACGGTGTCTCAACATACACTTGAGGATTATCATCACTCCAAATACGGCAGTTTTGTGTATTGACGTATCCATTCAAACAAAAGTGAGCTTCATCGCTAAACAAAATTCGCTTATGAAAATCGGGATCAACGGCAATCTTGTTTTGGGTCCATTCACCGAATCTACGCCTTGCTGTGGCTTCAATTCTTGCACGAATTGGATTTTGTAAGCACGCAAACCAAGATCTTTCCGCAAAATCTTCCATAAAGTGAATGGACACATATCCAATTTCTATGCACGATGGCGGATAGACTGATTCGGGTCTTCCTCTACGCTACGCTCTACAGCAGCAATGACTTCTTCTGTACGCACTGTACGACGTCTCTGTGGATGCGTATTATCATTTAGAGTAAACATGGTGCGAAAACGTTCCATAATTAATCGAATTAATTGCTCTGATGGACGATTATGTTGACCGTAAAATGGACGTAGTGCGCGATACGTATTTCGAACAGAACCATGATTTTCTAAATAAATTTGCACAATTTGGAAGCGTTGTTCAGGCGTCAGTCTATTCATGTTGAAATGTCAAACCAAACTAAACATAAATCACTTGACAGCTGACAAAATGGCAGCCAGTGAAAAAAGTGTTGCCAACTTAAAGTTCTATACCTCTATAAAAAACACCCTTTAGAAAAACTATTTTATTTTATATAAATAAATATAATAAGTTTTTCGTTAAATACTGAAGCACTATTTTAAAAACTCTTTCGAAAGCAACCTTTTTATAGAAGATAATAATCTCAACTCGTAAAATATCGAAACAATCTCCTTTGTTTTAAGCTGGTCTTATTTGGTCTTCAAAATTAGTTATACTTATGTCAACTATATATATTTTGAAATATATATTGCAATTAAATACACAATATTATTGCAAATGGAACAGTTCGTAATATCACTTTTTCAAAGTTTTGACGAAAACACGAAAAATAAAATTTTGAGAACTTATTCAAAATTGTTTTTTTCAGCTTATTTTGAAACTTATTCGAAGTGTTTGGCTGTAAATGTACAATACTGAGCTTATTGGGACACTTCTCCTGGTTATGGATGCAAATATAATAAGCTATTCAACTGGACTAACATGGCGGTGTCTCCTTTTACACACCGATCACATTTACCCCATTTTACCCTAAGTGTCCGTCCAACAAGATGTTTTCCTAAGAAAATTAGGAAGGTAAAGTGATTGTATTGATCAAAGGACGATAACGAACCTATCTTTACCCTTTGTAATTAATGTAAGCTATTTCCAAATTGTCGATTATGTTGAAAATTTAAAACCAACTAACTTAGAAAATTTGATGAAATTATTTATACCTGACATTTTATTACAATATTTGGAGAATAAATATATTAGCTCAACATAGGACTATTGTTTTGTATCACAATTGATTGAAGCTGTACTTGTTTCATTTGGCTTTTTTCATATAGGAATATAAAACAAGAATGTACAAATAAAAAGGTTTATGGCTTCTTTACATCATTGTCTCGTATGAATAATAGCTAGCGAATGTCTTATAAAACCGAATTGTAAATAAAAGATTCCGAAGTGAGATTTGAAACCCACATGAAACTTCAGGTTCAGTCTGAAAAAATGTAAAATAAAGTTTACATATTTACAGGATTTAACCGGCCAATATGGGGCACGTAAATATGCTCCGTTCCTCTGTGTGTTTAGGTTACGGATGATTAAATCGTTAGAAGGTGACATTTCATCAGATAAAAATAATTTCAGAATGTTAAGTTTGAACTAGATAGTTTCCTACGAAAATTGGCGAGATCAAATATCTTTATTAATCATAGAACGATCCATCTTACCCTTTTGTAGATTAGAAATAAAAAGTAGGGCATTTTCAAACAAAGCTTAATATTATGCCCTGCTCGGTTTTTTTTTTTTATTTACAATTAATTGACAATTTTGATAGTTTATTAAAGCTAGCTAAGCTATCAACCGTCATTTTGGCCTCAAAGTATTTTTATGTTCGAAGCAAAATTATGAGTTTTACTATTTCTTTATAAAAATATACAAAAGGCCTTTAGATGAAAGGAAAATTTACCCCTTATTCACTACACGTTCTAATTTTAAAACCATTCTAATATGATGGTAAAAAAATTAAAATTACAAGTGCAATATTAAGTCAATCAAGTTTTGAATCTTGAAAACACAAGGCTTAAAATGCATATTATTTTATTATGTAAATAGCAAAAATGGAAAAGCTTTCTATTTCTCTTACAAGAACTTTATCTCTAGGTTTTTAATAAAGGGTGTTTTTTATAGAGGTATAGAACTTTAAGTTGGCAACACTTTTTTAACTGGCTGCCATTTTGTCAGCTGTCAAGTGATTTATGTTTAGTTTGGTTTGACATTTCAACATGAATAGACTGACGCCTGAACAACGCTTCCAAATTGTGCAAATTTATTTAAAAAATCATGGTTCTGTTCGAAATACGTATCGCGCACTACGTCCATTTTACGGTCAATATAATCGTCCATCAGAGCAATTAATTCGATTAACTATGGAACGTTTTCGCACCACGTTTACTCTAAATGACAATACGCATCCACAGAGACGTCGTACAGTGCGTACAGAAGAAGTTATTGCTGCTGTAGGGCGTAGCGTAGAGGAAGACCCGAATCAGTCTATCCGCCATCGTGCACAGGAATTGGGTATGTGTCCATTCACTTTATGGAAGATTTTACGGAAAGATCTTGGTTTGCGTGCTTACAAAATCCAACTCGTGCAAAAATTGAAGCCACACGATCACCTAGCAAGGCGTAGATTCGGTGAATGGGCCCAAAACAAGATTGCCGTTGATCCCGATTTTCATAAGCGAATTTTGTTTAGCGATGAAGCTCACTTTTGTTTGAATGGATACCTCAGTAAACAAAACTGCCGTATTTGGAGTGATGATAATCCTCAAGTGTATGTTGAGACACCGTGACATCCAGAAAAACTGACTATTTGGTGTGCTTTATGGGCTGGTGGAATCATTGGTCCGTACTTCTTTAAAAACGATGCTGATCAGAACGTTACAGTCAATGGTGACCGCTATAGAGCCATGATTACTGACTTTTTCGTTCATCAATTAAACAACCATGATGTGCAGGAGCTGTGGTTTCCACAAGACGGCGCAACATGTCACGCAGCTCGTGCCACAATTGATTTATTGAAGGAAACGTTTGGTAACCGCATAGTTTCACGTTTCGGACCCGTGAATTGGCCTCCAAGATCGTGCGACTTAACGCCGCTAGACTATTTTCTGTGCGGATTATGTGAAGTCGCTAGTCTACGCCGATAAGCCCGAAACGATTGATCACTTGGAGGACAACATTCGCCATGTTAGAAAAAGTCATCGAAAATTGGACCTCCAGATTAGACTACGTCCGAGCCAGCCGTGGCGGTCATATGCCAGAAGTTATATTTAAATTATAATGCCAGAAGGTTATCTTTCGAATAAAGTAAATTTCATGTCAATTTAAAAAATTCATCTTTGTTTTATTCCATTTAAAAGTTCTATACCTCTATAAAAAACACCGTTTATATGAAAGTTTATTTGTTGACACAAAATATTACAATATCATAAGCAGGACAAAAGCGGCTAACTAGGAGGGATGTACCTTTCGGGATGTACCTTTCATGATAACCGTATTGGGTCAACAGTAACTCTTAAACTTCCATGGTGAATTGAGTGTAAGTGTTTACTATTCCTAGGCGAGGCGGCTTGTCTTTTTCCAAGATACATGTTATTATCTAGAATTATTTATGGCTTGAGTCAAATACATTATGTTGTTTACTTTTGGCTTATTTTATATCACACGCCTTCTTATAGAAACGTCTGATTCGTTGCACTGTGGTAAGTCTAAACATAAGCGATTTACGAAACTAATTAACACGTCTAGTAGTGTTTTGTTCCTCTGTTGACACGTATTGCGTTGAAGAGGGCCTCCAAAAATATGCAAATAATAAATAGCAGTTTATTGTCAAAAACAAAATAACAATTTAAAATTTTAATTACTATAAATATGTCACAAATAAACTTTTTCGGTGTCCGAGATTACATAGGAAATTCTTGATAGGAAGGGATAAATTAGACATCTAAAATGAATTGTAGGCGGTTATTAATATTTTAAAGTATTATATTGATTTGTTTTTAATAAAAAAATATTTATTAAACATATTTAATTGTACAAACAATTTCAAAAAGGTGTTATTTTATTCAGATGGGTCGATATCAAGTTATGACCTTTCCTTTTGCTGCGGTAGTGCGAATGTCCCTTAATCTAACCATGAGCAAGCCTATTCCATTGGGTGGTACTCGCCAAAACCTGACGGCATTCCCATACCTGTGCTGAAGTTATTTTGTAAAATCTAGGGGCCAGAAGTTCTTGTTTGTTTTCTGTTTAGATTTTTATTATTTACAGCGATTTCAATTGAGGGAGGATGATTCTTGCAAACTTTATTCAAACAATGCTGACGTCTTTGTCCCTAGTTAGCTTACGTTGGATTTGCAGACATTGCAGGTATACACTACACCCACACCCTCCAAAATTATTAATTCCTCCTTCAGTGGCTGGATGTAGGGTTTATCAAAGACAAAGCGTAGTGATAGTAGTAATTCGCTTATTATGCATTGTGTGTTTCTGTTTCTAAGAACTTTAAAAAAATTTGACATAGCCCCATAAGTAAATTTGAAAACTTACGTCGTATTTTGGAGATTTTTTTTCACACTAAAAAGTTTTAGATTTAAACCTAGTGTTATTGGACGATTAACGGTTTAAAAAGTAATATGTTTTGGCTCTTAATGCTACAAAACTGTTTTTTTTACTAGCACACCGATAAATATAGAAAAAACTATTTAAGTTTGGGAAACAACACTTCCTTATAAGTTTCAAGACCTTACTTGTCACTTGTTATCTCTAACTTTCCTGTCTCTTTATGGTGACATGTATATTGTCTTTACTTATATTTTGATATCTGCTTATTGGTACACAGATATTTAAGGAATTAAGGAATTTTTGATGTGGGTACTGAGCCTTCACAGTTTGAAGTTTTACATTCGTCTTAACTTTTTTTTAATACGAAGTTATTGTATTACTCTTTTTGGGAGTTATGTTTAAAGCTTGTCTACATCCTGATCTTCTGAACCAGAACTCTTTAGCCACTACATAGTTTACATCAATAATCAAATATCTAAATGCACAACAACTTTTTATTATTAAGTTTTACTTCATTAAATAACCACGACTAACTGGAAATTGAACTGCAGACTTCGGTGTTGTTATTCCACGTGACTATTGCAATACTGACGCCCCCGACCAAAACTTATTCATATTTTTTTACTGTTATCTGCGAAAATCTCATATTTTCGAGCTTGACCATATTTTTTTATGATATATTTAAGAGATCACAGATTTTATCATCTTATACATGCGCAGCTTTAACGGTGCCCTTGAATTTGAAGGGTTCAGTTTTCTGGCTTGCCTCGCAATTGTGGAAAAAATTTCAAAATTACAAAGAATTAGAAGATATAGTTCTTCACTGGCAAAAAGTAAGAATAAAAGCTCATATAGGTGTTAATATTTTTTTTTTTTGTCAAAAGTGACTTATGTCTTCAAACTAAGACGAAATATAATCGATTGAGTCTAAGAAATTAAAGTCGTTTTTCCTTTTCTTGTTGTATATAGGTTTCTTAATGATTTTGTATTGTATATACACTGTTAAAAATAACCTTAAATTTAATGCAAATTTAATGTACATTCTACATTAAATTTAATGATTTTGTAGTTTAAATCGTGAATAATTTATCTTTTTTTTTATATACTTTGAATTTGAAACAAATTCATTGAAATATCAGTTTTTCGTACATTAAATTTGATTAAATGGTATCTTAAATTTGAAAGTAACTGAAAAGATATATCAGCTTTCTGCACATTAAAATTAATTCACATGTACCTAAACTTCAAAGGAATTTACATTCATATTCATGGTACATTGCACGAGATTCCGGAAGATTGTATTGAACTTTTTATTTAGTATGATATAAGTTGCTTAAATAGAACTTTTTATTTAGTATGATATAAGTTGCTTAAATAGTCGGCGCATTAAAAATGTGGTAAATATCTTAAATTCAATGGACACTTTTTGTATATTTAATGTACATAGTCACCTTAAAAAGTAATGTTCAAACTTTAAATTTAATGTATGAATACCTGAAATTTAATGGAATACATTAAATTAGATTAATGTAAAAATTATTAAATTTTTAATACATTACATTATTTGAATTTAAGAAACGGTTCATGAAATTTGCTTCCAACACATTTACTTTAGATTTAATGCATTTTCTTTGTACAGTGTAGAGTATATTTTTAGAATAAGTTTGTAAATACATTAAACATTCTCTACAAATATGTGTAAAAAATTTTTTTATTTGACAACTCCTATATTTTTGGCAGTCATCTGGACAAATATGTTTTCACCAATAAAGGATCGTTTTTAGGGGTTCGTTCCCGATTTCTCACTCTACGATTTGTTGGAATTTACCAAAAATATCCACTATGTATTTTATTTTCTTTCTGAATGCTATTTTTAGGTGTATGTATAAATACCTTTTTGTACACCTAATTATATGAAAGTTATTTTACACAAAAAAAATTGTCTTTTATAGTAAATTGTACTCATATATAGCATAATTGAAAAAATAAATCTCTAGAAATCAAGTTCAAGACGTATAAAAGTGTTGAATATTTTTGTTATACTCTACCATATTACAGAAAATTACAAAATAAAGGAGGACACCTGAGGACGTTTCCTTGTAAAATACAGTTAAACGCAGGGTAACTAATTGCTAAATTGTATTTATTTGGTCCTTTACATCCTTTTTTTTTCTTCTTATCATTGCTGACAATATTTAAATATTCACTTTAAGAAATTTTTGGGAATATAAAAAGAGCCATATTTCCTTAAGTTTTTGACGTGACTTCACGGCAAGCACAGGAAGTACCATTTTAAGCAAAAATATTTTATATAGGCTAATTTCACATACGAAACATAAAATACGAATAGAAAATGACACGATGAAGGGTAAACAATAAAGGTAGGTTTAATCCTATAGAGATGCGCATTGAAATTTGGTTTTGGCGGGAATTTTTTTTGTTGTATGTGGTTAAGCTGAAATAAACTATGTCAGTATTTTTTTATAATTATAACATTTTCTCCCACTGTAACAGCGAGTCGCGACGAAAGGCCGGTTGGTTTTAATGGAAACGCCTTTTGTCGTATCTGTAAGATGAAATAATCCGTGACTTTGTTCTGGCATGAACGAATAAGGTGGCTTCTTTAGATAATGTTTCTTGAATGAACCCCATTTATTACTATTTTTTAGTAGATGATGAAATGATATACTTACGGCTGATATATGCATTTATTTATTTAGTATTTGTTTACTTTGATAACCAAATAAGGTATGATTATATCTGAACTTATTTAGTTCCAATGAGTTAACCAAGCTCAATTTTCAACTATTATTTTCGATATTCTGTTTTACCATTGAGTGTGTGTGAGGTATTAAACCTTTAACAAATGCTATTAGGAATTTTATAATGATAAGCTCAAAATCTGTTTTTAAGATATTGTCTGTTATTGGTAAGTATGTTATTCATAAAACTTTCCAACACTTGGTTTGTAATTGTAAACCATAAAAAAATTCCACCGGTTGTTTTTATTTTGATATATTTTTTTTTTTGATAGCAAGAACGAAAATTTCATTTTAAAAAGATACTTTACTTTGAGAGTAAAGCCAACGCAACCAAATATGTTTAAGTAGGGGCTCAGTCGACAAAGTTACGGGTTTTTAAATCCTTTTAAAGTGTACCAAAACTTGTTTAGACTTTGTGTATTTTTGTCTCTGAAAATCTCAATTAAATTAAATTAGACATTCTCTTTGGCCAGGCCATGTTGAAAACGAGCAAATATTTTAAAAGCAATGCGAAACTTTCGAAGTTATAATGCGCTCTTATATGCGCATGAATAATAAATTGTCTCTTTAATTAAATTTTAATATAAAAGCTATACAGAGCATAGAACGAATACAAAATTAAAACTTTTCCCGATTAACTTTTATGACATGCATTTATAATGATATCACTAAACAATGTGATAGCTTCCGAGGATAAAATAAACAAATTAATCAAAAGTTTTACGTTGCTGCGTCTAGTTAGGTAGGTAAGTTATTTAAGATAATTTTCTGCAAATGAGCGCAAAATAATTTGGAATGAATTATGAGAATTAAATATAATTTACTTTTATACTTTTTATTCAATTAAGAAAAATAATTTAAATATAATAATGGATAGCTTATTTACTAAGTTGCATGAAAAACGAAGCATCCTGCAAAAATAATTAAAATTTCTCAAATTTTTCATCACTACACTTATACAATGAGGACTTCTTTTGTATTACGGATTCTTTATCTCTAGATATTTATCCCTAATTTCAATATATAGGTTTGTAAGTTAAAGTAAGAAAAGTAGAGTAAGTCAAATTTGACACTGTACGGTGGACGGCAAACCAATCCAAAGAGTAAACAAAACAACTACTTCAGATAGATTGGTCTACGTCAACTTAGCCTAGTCATAGACTCTATATTTTAAACTAGACTATGAAGTTCCATAAGTCCAACTCTGCAAGAGACTATCAACTTTGCAATAAAAAAAATTGCCTGCGAAAATAGATAATTTGAAGATTAATAAAGTAACAAAATAATTAGACTTTAAGGCGATAGTTAATTATAATCTAAAGCTATAGAGAGTTACAAAAAAACATTAATAGCGACAGTATATTCGAACGGAATTTATAAATGTCGTTCACGTGCTTAAAATCTTAACAAATTTTTGCCCAGTAGACGGCAGATCACTTCCAAAATAATTAAGAACACTTACTTTAATTAAAGTGATTCATCGCAGACGTATTTCGAGTTTTAGGAGCACCAAAACAAATCCTATCCCAAACCAGGCCATGATCTTCCAAAAGTTTAAGCATGTGCAAACATGATACCAAAAAAAGAATTTTATAATTTTATACAAAATGCCTCGAATCATAAAAGGTAACATGCCGCAATGGTTAAGTAAATATCTAGTTACAGAAAAATTAATTTGTTAAGTAATTAAAATTTCAATTAATTTCTCAGTTTAAAATTTAGTAAATAGTTATTAAACTGTTAATTGGCTCACTATTTGACCCTGAAAAGAACCATAAAAACCTTATTTACAGAAAGGTACTGCAAAATAAAAAAAAAAATTTAATATTTGAGGTTATAGCGCTACGCAGTCGACTCCGTTTCACTTTACAAATTATTGATTTGCCGCGGGAATCTAATTCTGTTAAATTGTTTGCTTATTTTGACAAAACGATAACTATCATAATAGAGTAATAAAGTCCAAATATTTAAATTCATTCAATAACAGGTTAAAAACCATCCATAGAAGAATCCCTTACCTGCCTTCTAAGGTAATCGAACGAAAAACTTTACTTAGTGTACTAAGCGATCAACAAAATTAGTAATAACCTTAAGGCTTAACAAATAGATATTCCTGCATACATATTTTGGCTATAACTAGGCACTTAGCTGAGTAACTTTCAACCAGAGATGTTGTTGACTTGGGTTAATACGGAGATTGTCTCATTCAGAGACTCAAAATTCCAAAAGTGCAGCACAATTTGTAAAAATGCATATTGTTGCCACAATGCTGTATATTACATAATTTCCATTCAAAAATTAACTGTAATATACACGAAGACGTATTCGCGAAATATCCAAAGACATACTGTAAATGTCCAAAAGAAATCCTAAGACCCCCAAACTCAACAAAGTGGTAACATCTTAGAAAATTGTAAGCCGTCAAATTCTATAGGGTGAAACGACAAAATCGAACTGTAAATATTTGCACCCAGGCTTTTGCTTTCGCTAAATTAGTCGGTCATTTATAGCAAAATCCCTGAACTTGGGAAACAAGTACATAAATCACTTCTCCGCCCTCTAGTGTCAGATAGCGGAATTTACAAAAAAAAAATAAAAAGATATATTAAAAATTCATTGGAAAAAGTCACATTAATCTTGGCCTAATAATCTACAAACCTTTAAATTTACCAAATCATTTCAACTAATCTCAAAAATCTATTCAAAAATGCTGTTATTTCAATTAACTTGTCAGAAGCCAAACAAGTCAGACAGAGACAAATAATTAAATCATTTTTCTCTAAACTATCTCATCCCACAAAATGAAGTTTCTATTAACAAAGTCCTTACTGGTTCGAAATATTCAAAATGGATTCGAATTAGTCTAAGGGCCTAATTTCAAATATAATAACTACCAAAAACTTTAATTGGAAAAGTGAAAAGAAATAATTACGTTTGTACTGAAACCAATTTCTAAACTAAAAATAATATAATCAAAAAGTCACTTTTTATCTTATTACATTGGTCCAGGCAACCATTAAAACTTTCAATGTATTCAAATATCAAATAGACTTGATTATTTATCTGCAACAGCTGGCATGTGAAAATAAATATATATTTTCTGAAAAGGCAAATCAAAAAGAAAACAAATAAACACTGTTTATATTTATCAAATCATCAGAAAATAATTTTCTCAATCCGTGATACATTTCCTTGAGGAACCAAACGAAATTTACAAATTACAGAAATAGGTTAAGTGTTGACATGAAAAGAAAAGAAACAATCTGAAACATAGAAAGCTCAGTTATGGATAGAAACAATACTAATGATTGAAAAACATAAGGTAACCATTAGTTCTATAATAAAAAACATAGTTTACAACAAAGATAAATTCCAAGTTATATATGTCCTTGACAAACCGTAAAGAAAATCATACAAAATAAAAATCTATTTATGATTTTAATGATATGAACTTGCAAATTTATCTAGAAAAATATAAGCGAGAATGTTTATTATTTAAGACCAAATTTTAACCTAACAACTACTAAATGTGTGTAAATATTGACCTAATAATTTCCTTATTGAAAACGCAGGTTTAACCTATTAGATAGTTTATGATACTCACTGTATTGCCATCAATTTACTGTAAACAAGTTACACAGAGTTTACATAAATATGTTCTTATTCTATGACTATTTGTCAACGGAAGTTAGTTACATAATTCACAAAGCGATTTTAAGGGAAACGAAATTATTCTAATCGATCAGCTATTCAGCAAGCGAAATAGTTCCAGAAATAACGATGTTGTGACAAATAATTCTGAATGTAGATAACGAGATATATATACTTAGATTTACCAATACTAAAATAGAGGGTGTTAGAGAAACAAATTTTTGTAAATTTAACCAACGATATCGCATACCATTTTAAAAAAGAAAGGTCGTTAAAACAAGGGTATAAACCTAAGGATTCTCGCACAAATGCACAAACTATGATTAGAATAAACATTTTAGGCAAATATGTCTAAAAGCGTATTCACCAAATTTTAATTCGTTGTTTTTTTTTTATCGTATAGACTGCAAATCAAGTAATTAACATTGTTAAAAACAGTTTTTGTTTGTTGTTAACTAAAAACTTGTCTTACATAAAGTAAAAAGGATGTTACTAAGTCGTGAGAATTTTTAATACTAGTACAGCGAAAACAAATTGATTCATTAGAAACGATTGATGCGACAAAGGATGTTTAAATTTGCAGTATTGATTATGTAATGACGCTTTTTTCAAAAACGGTTAGGATTAGCGATATAAATAAAGAGAACTTAATTTTTAGTCATTAGTTAAAGGTATGTAAAATATGTTGTCCAAAGTTCTTATCATACAGGGCGTAAAAAAATGGTGTCAGAAGTGGCACTGTTAGTCCGTCCTTGCAGCTGTGAATAATTCACAACACTTTCTTGGATAGTAATTTAACTTGACAAAGTTCAGAGAATGGCTTGTATGGGAATATTAAGTGCGATGAAGACTGCTCCCACCAGGGCTCTGGAAGTCCTCGTGGACCTGCCTCCTCTTCACTTATACATAGAGAACGAGGCCCTAAAGACTGTTTATCGTCTCAGTTCCCTGGGACACTTTGGAATTGGAACGGGCGGCAACTCAGGTGTCTGGGAAAGCGTGGTGGAGAGGTGTCCATCACTTCCCATGCGGACAGATTACATGACGCCGCTTCTAAAACACGACCTCTCCCTGGAGATATTTCGCCAAGTAAAGAGGATTGGGAGGGAGAACAAAATCTTCCGAAAAATGGATCCTGGTTGTATACTGATGGATCTCGACAAGATGAAAGAGCTGGAGCCGGAGTATTCGGCAGAAGCACAGGAGTACTACCCTCTCGGATAATGTGCCACAATTTTTACAGCCGAAATTTATGCTATTCTGCAGTGTGCCCATCTCTGTGAGAGGGACATAGACAGGAATAGAGTAATAAATATATACTCAAACAGTGAGACTACTATATTGGCACTGAAGTCCAGTGTCGTAAATTCGCGACTGGTGTCTGAGTGCAAAGATGTACTAAATGGTATGACAAGGAAAGGCTGCACACTCAGACTCGTATGGGTTCCGGGTCACTCGGGCGTACACGGGGATGAAGAAGCAGACCGTCTGGCAAAGTTAGGTTCGGCGACTGAACCGCATGGACCCCTACCAATATTACCTGTCCCAATTGCTATTGGCAGAAGGGAATTAAAATTGTCGCTGGATAACAAATTTATTGAATCGTGGAGGGGAGCTCCTGAAATGAGGTGTGGGAAGGAACGTATAACTGGGCCTAGCGCACGGCGTACTAAGGAGCTTCTCTCCTTGGGTAGGAAAGAACTGCGAATTGTGGTGGGATTGTTGACAGGACATTGTCACCTCAGGGGCCATCTTAATAGAATCGGTGTCCAAGACGACCCGACATGCAGATGCTGTTTGAAGGAGGATGAAACTGTTGACCATGTCCTCAGATAGTGCCCAGCACTCAACGGACTGAGACAGAGATATTTCGGAGATACAATTTTGTTACCGGAAGCAGTTGGGCAAGTTCAACTAACTAGGCTGCTTGGATTCGCAAAGGCGATCGGCCTCGAATAACCTGCAGATATGGTGGGATGTAAAGAGCCCAGTGGAGGCCTAGGCATCCATGATCTAGTATCACCACCCCTTTTTTATTCATTCATTCATTCATTCATTCATTGCAGCTCTTTGGGAGCCCGCATTTCCGAAGAAGAGGCCTATGCGAAAAAAGTGATATATATATATATATATATATATATATATATATATATATATATATATATATATATATATATGTATATATATATATATATATATATATATATATATATATATATATATATATATAGGGGCTGATCAAGCCATTCTCTCTGGGGGGAGGGGCGGTGTTATAACAAAAGTACAGTATGGCATGCGAAAGAAAGTTGTCGACGGAGGGGGATACGCCAGCAACATTCCCATATCTAGTGTAAAAGGCGGAGTCGGGTCTATTTTTTTTTAATTCGAAGCTCTTGATGCCAGCAGCATACGTATTATTCCTAGTAGAATCGGGTCTATTTTCCCGAACTGAAAGCTCTTTTGGGGGAGGGCGATTGCCCCCCCCCCCTCTCCCTTGGATCTACACATATATATATATATATATATATATATATATATATATATATATATATATATATATAAATATATATAAAGTTTCAAATTTATTTAATAATTCGATTTACACCTGAAACTTTTCATTCGCATCAAATGACCATAATTTTTGAGTTATTCGTGGTGTAGAGCATATAGAAAGTTATCAACAAATCTTCAATTTTCGTTCACGAATAAGTTACAAATTAGGTCAGGAGAGTTATACTAAAGATCTTGTCCGAAAAAGTTATGGGGGAGATCACGTCGGCAGTATAAAAGACAACTTATAAAAATTGCCAAATATTTTGCCGATCCAGACTCGCAAAAAATTACCAAAAAATACTGTTATCATATCTTAAATAATGAGAATGATGAACCGTTTTGTAATAATGTGTATGTAATTTCCATTTTGTCACTTTATACACATCATGATGAAGAATATATGGTTGTGAAAAAAAAATTACTCCAAACTATTTTGTAGATTTAATAGATTATCCCAAGAAATTATCAAAATCTAATTTCGAGGAAAGAAGGAAAAATAAAATTTCTTTTATGTACCGTTTTTTTTTCTTTATTAACAAAATTATTCATGTCATTTCTTCTTACCTTTTTACCCAATTAATATATTTTTATTTTAAAATAACATTGTTAAGACGCACACACTATTGTAACGTCTATAAATATTCGTAAAAGACATAGAGATATAAATCTCTATAAAATGTTATAAGGCATTATAAAATATCTATTTTGCAGTAATACCTTAGGATATCCGATGAATAATTGGCATCTATAAACTGACACAATCATCTGACGGCGTTGTAAAATCTTGGCTGAATAACGAGGCGCAAAGTTTGTTTAGTACAGGGGTTAATTTACAAGTAATTTAGTTTCACATGCAAAACATAACTATTTTTTTTTAAAACGTTTGCGGCATTTTTTGCGAAATTTTTTTTTTTAATTGAATCACTCGTCTATTGTACTGTTTGTGTACCAGCTTGAACTTAGGGCTTTATTTTTTCACTAAATTTAAGCGATTTTTAGACTGAAAAGAACCGGAAGATAACCATTTTTTGTGCACATTTGTTACCGTAGTATTTTGGTAAAACTGAACAGGCTAGCCGGAGTGTATGTAGGAACCAATAGAAAGCCGTCTGCGTAGTACGCCGACCATGAATCACTTATGTGCTGCTAAATACTGTGGGGAGATATTGTTGTAAAAAATGTTTCATTACTTCTGATAGCACAAAATTGTAGTGTTGTCGCAAATAGCATCTGTGATTATCAATTTTTCTTAATCAATGGCTGTGCTAAAGAAAGAAGTTTCAAATATTTCTAGACCTATAAGGAGTAATTGTGCAAATGGTACGATTTTCAATTCGTTCAATAATGTAACATGCAAATATTTTTTTTATTAACCATATTATACAATTGCTATAATATCGTTGGGAGATGACATGACAGTATTATGCGAACACTGTTTTATTACTTCGATGATAAGTTTTGGACTGAAGGAATCTAGAGGCGGCTTGAGCCTTTGTATGCATTATGACATTCTTTCCCGCCTGTACAGTCATACGTGTCAGGCAGCCGGAATGTGTTGCTCTAACGCCCTTTATTCGGACAGCTTGTCTCTTTTAAGTAATTAACATAAACAACCTGTTAACTATGGTTTGGCCATTGTTATCGGTTAGTTCGATTATAATTTTCTCCATCTGTATTAAGTCGGAATTTGAATAATTTAATTTTGATAGAAAAAAATTCAGCAATATTGATATTTACGATAATATTGGCCATTTAAGGGCAAATATTGTCAATGTATTGACAGATTTTTGGAGCCCTGATCTTTTAGCGAGCCATTAATACTACTAATAACTTACGATGACTAAATCAACATTGTCACGAAAATAAGTTTGAAACTAAGATTTGGACATGAAGTATTCGGAAAATAATGAATAACTTTTTAAATGTGCATTGAGAACTCAGAGAACTGTAATTTGCGTTATCAAAAAATATTCAGACAGGGGCAAAATTTGAGAAGGATACGAAAAATTATCAAAAATTATTGAAAATATCAATATAAATTTTGCTTTTCTTTCTGAAGTAATTTTGATAGTCATCAGGATCTCGTTTCTTAATATATTCTAGAATTTTTTTTTAATACGTGCCAAATTATATCAATATACTTTTTTTCGGTCTTTTTATTTGTTATCTTCTGTAAAAAACTATTGATTATAACGTCTTTGTTAAACCTATTATGGGATCGAGTACAAGAAGAATGTATTATAAAACGCAAGATTTGAATTTATCGCCATTTGTGCGGTAAAGTGTTGGCAACCAAAAAAAAAGCAGTTTTACAGCTGACAGTTTAGGGTTAGTAAAAATGGAACAGTACATGAAAAAACAACGCGTTTTTATTGTTGAACAGTATTTCAAAAATAATGAACGTTTGGCGGCCACTGTTCGCAAATTTCGTAAAAAAATTGAATATTGACTTAACTTCGTCAAGTGTGAAGAGAAAAATTCAGGGAGGCTAGATCAATTGCTGGTCGTTCAATAGCAAACCGTTCAAATATTAATATCGAAGCAATACGTAAGAGTGTTGGTGAAAGTCCAGGAATATCAGTTCGGTTTTGTGGACAAGAAATGCAAATGTCAAGATTCATTTTACATCGTATGCTCACTAAAGATCTGAGTCGTCTCCATGCTTGCAAAGTTCGGTTTATACAAGGACTAAAGCCTAATGAACATCTACATTGAAAAGAATTCGTTGAATGGATTTTTGAACATCAAGAATTGGATGCTGATTTTTCGAGCAAAATCATCCTAAGCGATGAAGCTCATGATCACATTGATGTTAATCGTCAAATATGCCACATGTGAGGTTCCGAGAACCCACATGTAATTATCGAATAACAAATGCATTTACAACGTGTCACTGTTTGATGCGGATTTTGAGCTGGATGCATCATTGGACCATACTTTTTCGAAAATGAGACTGGCCAAGCAGTAACTGTTACTGGCGCTGGATGTCCCGACATGACAACCGAGTTCTTTATAACTAAATTAAATGATATTGAGATTGGCGATATGTGGTTTGAACAAGACGATGCCACATGCCATATAGCTCGTGAAACAATTCAATTACTGCATGAGACATTTCCTTGTCGTGTACTCTCTCATTTCAATGATGTGAATTGGCTCTCCAGATCATGTGACTTAACACCACTGGATTTCCTTCTATGGGATTATTTATAACCAAAGGTTTATACCAACAAGCCCACAAGCACCCGTGCATTGAAGGAGAAGATTCAACGCTGCATCAACAAATTTCAGCAGCATGCAAATTGGTCATGGAAAGTTTTGCTCGATGTGCTATTTCATGTATTTTATGGTTCAATAAAGAAATTACAATTACACTAAGCGAGTAACTAGACGAGTCTCACTTGAAAATGCTGAATGAGATTTGGCGAAACTTTGTAAAAACGATTTTTTGAACGAACGGTTTAAAACCCGGAATAACCAAACCATTCATATATATAAATATATATATATATATATATATATATATATATATATATATATATAATATATATATATATATAATATATATATATATATATATATATATATATATATATATATATATGCATTATCGTGAATTTTTACTTTATTACCATTTAAAATGCAACAAATTATTTTAATTAGTATACTCCTATTAAATCACGATTATATATTAGGTTTAGTGTAATTTAGTAGAAAAAGGAAACAAATCTAACATATCTTTCGAGAATTTTCCTATGAAATATTAACCCGCCCCCGGTACATCATTTGTTGATGCTGCAGGATTTCATCAGAGGCGGTAGTGCTCCATCTTGGGTTATAATATACTTTTTAACTCATAGTTGCCTTGATTACCGTCCATAAATCCTCTGCAAGAATGCCTGCAATCATCTACCAAAGTGGATCAGCGTTAGCTGAGATTGCGTCTTTTTATCGACGTTTTTGTTTACTTTTGGCTATAAAAGCTTTCTTTTGTTTTCTTATTGATAAAGTTACTCTCATTAGATTCCATTTCGGCGTTATTATGAATACCAATGTTGCCATTGCTATAAAGTACATTTTAAAGTTATTTCGATTGGATCGTTTATACGGATGGATAATTTTTACTTTATTTTATTCAGTAGCCAAAGAGGTTAATAATCTTAGTTTTGAACAATAAGATTGAGTAAAATTTATACGATGATTTTTCTTATTAATTTTATTAATCTTTATATATATATATATATATATATATATATATATATATATATATATATATATATATAGACATAAACTAAACATAATTACCTGTCTTTCAGTTTAATTGCTTATCGTGACTCTTTTCAGTATTTTAAGTGTTAAAAATTACTATAAATGCGAAGTTTACATTTAATATTAACGAAAAGAGGATTCAAAAATTTATTTTTATTGGTAAATATGGTTAGATATTGTTTACGTATTGAAAATAACAATAATAATAATTTAGGCAACCATGTGATCATACTTTTATGTATTCAGAATTGACGTACCGATTGTCATATGATACTCGATTAAATAATGCAGTTAGGAAAGGATAGCATAAAATCGGTATGTGTGTACCAAGAAATTAAATATGTACTGTTTATCAACAGTTTCTCAGATATAAATTAAACTATTATTACGTTATTCAGCGGTCAAACAATGGGGCCCTGGTTCTGACGTTGTGCTAATTCTACAAGGGTATGTTCGAAGGTTTTGTTAGTCTGTTCGGTACAAATTTGGCAGTCGATTTTAAACTAAGTTCCCGATGAGTTAGAAACTTAAAACTTTAAGCATAGCTTAGAACTGAATAAAAATGCATTATTGACTCCCTTTCTTATCTCTTTATTTATTTGGCTGTTCGGTACAAATTTTGCTATCGGTCTTAAAACCACTTCCTGATGAGTTAGAGACCTGAAGTTTTAAACATTGCTCAAAACTGGATTCCAGTGCAGTGTTAACTCACTTTCTTCTCAGTCTGTTTTATTTGTCTATTCGACACAAGTTTTGCAATCGATTTGAACTAACTTCTCGATGAGCTACAGACTTAAAACGTTAAACATAGCTCAGAACCGGATGGCATTGCAATATTATCTTGCTTTCTTGTCTGTCTGTTTGGTTTGTTTGTTCGTTACAAATTTTGCAATCGATTTTAAACTAACTTACCGATAAACTAAACATTAAAAAGCAAATTATTTGGAATTACGCCTTTTCATTTAAAATAAGTGAAAAATTGGAAAAATTGATAAATTTGATAAATAACGTCATTTCACAATTGATTATTAAAATTCTATTTTAATTTAATTAAAGTTTTTTACCATATAAGAATTACCTCTTCATTTGGTTCATTAATAGCTGACACAGCAATCTAGAGCTTAATTATTTTTTGAATAACAATACTTATTGCTTCCCCTCTCTTTATTTTAAATTTAAAACAAAAAGTTAAATACAAAAGTTTCAAAATGTAAGCAGACCATATTAAGAACATAAAAGGACACCTATAATATTATATTATTTTTTGGAGAGTTGTTGTTTTTCCATATTATATAATACGATGCGCCTTCTTGTGGCCTATTTGGGAACTTCAAAATATTTTATTTTTGTTTATATTGACAACACTACTTTTCCAAGGTACAGCCATCCTTTTTTTCGCCAAAATTATAATTTTTTATATTTTTTTAGGAATTATCGCCTTGAAATTTAAGAAAAATATAGATATTATGTACCCAAAAAGGTGAGCTAGGTCCGTAATCTGTGTACTGAATAGAGTCATTTGAAAGTTAAAAGTTTAACCTTGATTATTCGTTCTCTAAATTAAGATACAGCTACTAGTCTTATGCCAAATTGTTCAAAAAACTTATATTTTCAGATATATATTTATAAAAAATTTATAACTTTTTTCCTAGTAAACTTAAAATTTTCTTAACATGTTCAAAACATTCGGATGCATCATTTCCGACTTTTGAAAAAAAAAATTATCTTCTACGATGAAAAACACTTTTTTTTTATAAATTCGAAATGTCGCGGCTAACGAATATTAAACGCTGAAACTAAGGGAAGATATTTTTGAATACTCGTACTTCGTATGGAAATTTTTCGGTTTCCCAAAAAACATCCCTGCAAAATATATGGACCTCCAAAAAACCACCACAATTTAGCCCACGCTCTTCAAATCGCGGGGCAAAAAAATTGGAGCAAGCCTATATAACGTAACAATGAACTGTATATGATAATACTTCTTTTGCAATTGCAGAAAAAAACAAATTGTTATTCAATGCTTTTTAAGGACTCTAACATTTTTTTTTTGCGTTCATAAGTTATAAATATACAATTCTTCACAAAGTTTAAAAAAGTGAGTACTATGATGATCAGTGTGAGAATTGTTCAGAAAATATTACTCTTGAGGATATTGACCTAGAGACTAAAGTAAAGATGATATAAAAAATAATAAATATGAGAATAACATGTACAAAGAGTACGAAAATAAAGTTAATCATGAATTTGATAATTTAATAAGCAGTGATAATGATGTAATAGGCAATGGCGACGATAATATAATAATTGGTAAAAATAGAAAGTTGAATATAACTAAGACCTTCTTTATCAATGTTATGCAATAAACATACGCATTTAACAACACTATCAATGTTTGCTGGATCCATTTGCAATTCGGTTTTCAAACATCTCCACCAAAGGCACATTCGACGCAACGCCTTGACTCGTGACAATCTGTAATTGAAAACGCGTTCTTCCACAGTAAGGTTCATTCTTGAATATGGCTTTAGTAAGTATATTTTCAGTGGATACGCATCATCACCCAACAAGACATAGGGAATTGAAATGTCTGTACACGGAATATTTTCATGAGTTGGTATGTTGAAGGTGTTAGATTCCAGTAGTTTATAAACATTTGAATCCGAAAAAGTTCCACCGTCGCTTTGCTTCCCGTAAGCCCCTACTTCAATAGAAATGAATCTAATTTTCGTCTGCCATCTCTTGCAATACTACAGAATCATATCCTTCATAGTTATAAAATATCGACCCGGTTTTTTAGGCCATTTGATTCGAACATGTTTTCCGACTATGCACCCAATGCAGTTGGGAAAATTCCATTTTTTGTTGAAGTCACATGCGATAGTTTTCCATTCATTTGTAGTAGGTAGGTGCATATTTTTCTTGTAGAAGACATCCCATATCGCTTGGCATGTTTCATATACTATCATTCTTATAGCACAGTGCGAAACTCTGTCTCGAAATGACATCCCGGTTGATAAAAATCTATAATAAAAAGTGTACTGTGTAACAATATGATCAAAGAAAACATATTATGTACACTAACTTTCTACTTTCTATTTTTTTTTGCCTTTCTTAAAGTTCTGTTAATTTTTTTCTAGGCGAAGCAAAAATAAGGGGAGAGGTTTAAGGGACACTTTTCGTAAGGAGCTGAATAAGCTTACCAAAACACGAGGTAGTAGTGAAGGTGGAGCGGTCAAAGAATCTACCTGGCTTTATTTTAAACATATGGAATTTTTGAAAGATCAATTCCAAAAAAGAAAACTGCAAAACGTGTTTTGCCAGGAGGAGTATAGAGCTCATAATACAGTTTCGACGGATTCTGCAGCATGTTCTTCTCACAGTTGGCTCTCTGACGAATCAAGACAGGTCAATATAGCCTCATCAACTACTTCTCGCCACGAGGAACTTGCATCTTACTTTTCAAGTGCCCTCCCTGAATAAATATTCTTTAAATAATTTGTTCAACAAAGTTCAATTTAATCATTTGTCTGCTTACCATTTTATACTTTTTTCAATTTTTTTTTCGAGTGTTTTCACTATAATAAGCTGTAAATTACAATATATATATATATATATATATATATATATATATATATATATATATATATATATATATATATATATATATGTGTATATATATATGTGTATATATATATATGTATATATATATATATATATATATATATATATATATATATATATATATATATATATATATATTAAAGTTTTTACCTCAGTGTTATAGCGAGTCTTTTTTCTCCCGAAACGCAGTCTCGAAAACTTGAGTATTTTGATATATTCTCCTTAATTCCCTGGAGTATATATTTATAGGTTCCAGGAGTCATACTGAAGTACTCGAAAAACTTTTGAGGACTGATACACAGATATTTGAACAACATTCGGTGCTCTCCTTTTTCTTTTCTTGTAGCAAATAGTTCATTCACTTGTGTAGTTTTGCCACCTTCCATCAATAATAACTTAAGCAATTCCATTAAATAAAAATCTTCACTACTGTCGTCCGTTATCACCGGAATGCGGAGACGTACTGATATTCAGAATTCGCAAACAGTGTAACCACCATATTCTGAAGAACAGTTCTGACGTATTCGGACTACTACGATTTCGTCAGAATTCGCAACCAGTGTGACCGTAGCCTAAGACTGCGGTCTCTTTTTGGAGCTCCATATATTTTGCAAGGATGGTTTCTGCAAAATCAAAAATCGATATATATATATATATATATATATATATATATATATATATATATATATATATATATATATATCGATCACTAGTGGTGCCACCTATAACTTTAACTGAACGAGTCGATAATTTTTTCAATTATCCACAACTTTTATTTGAAACTTTTTTTTCATACAACCCTTAGTTTTCCAGATAAACTGAAAAAACCGAAAAAAGTGAGCATTTCTGGGTCGCCATTTTGTTAGCAGGAAGTTACCAATCTTACCATCGATGTGTGTTTTAAAGGATGTCAAAATTAACACTACAACAGTTACATCGCACGTCGCATTTTTTGACCTTCCAAACACTAATTTCCATGGGCTAAATATCTAATGTGCTTGAAGAACTTTTTTTATGTTTAAGTCGAAATTAAAAGTAGGTTCTTCGCCATATTTATGCTAGTATAGTATAGTTTTAATATTAGTTTTTGTTTTGAATTTTATCAAACTTTTTTGGTAAGTATTTTCAATTGAATTTCCGATTGTTAAATGCAAATAATTTTAAAAATAAGCCCAATAAAGATTTAACAAATTTGAGATGATTTTTGTTTTGTTGTTCTTATGACTTTCTACTGCTGACTTTGAAGTAAATAAGTAATTTGTAGAAAATAAGGAAAGCGAATATTTCCGGTCAACCCCCAAGATCTCGACAACACAACTTCGAGACGCGGTCTGCGGTCAAGCCAGGCCAGTGGGACCAACCCCGAAACCGCGGCCATTTATTTGACGGTCGTTAACGCTGTCCACTTTATTTCTTGGGTCTCGCCGGTCGTAGCTTTAAAGCAGTGGAGTAGAAAAAGCAAATATACCAACATAAAATTTGTAATCTACATGATTCGAAGGCCCCATACAATTGACCTTCTAAAACAATCAAATATTTTAAAAACGTGTGATCTGCAGGCTTCTTTCACATTTGAAACAAAAAAGAAAATGTGTAAACTTCTAGTTTCTGTAGACATCTTGCTACTTTTCAATTATGGCGTTTTAAACCACACCCACATACAACTTCGTTTAGTAAAACCTTTTTAGGAAAATAAAAATTAAAATAGAGATGTTTATGTAATTTCCAAGTTTAAAACCTGGTATTGGTCAAATTATAATAATTTCGTGATAACTAAATTTAGATAAGTGCAACTTATCAAATTGATGCATATTTGGTTTATTTTTGCGGAAACGGTTTAGGTCTGGCTAAACTGGGTTTAAAATTCGTCATATACATGGTGTCCGAGAAAATGTGGGAAATCTCTCAGATATGAAAAAAAAACACGTGAAAGGAATATTACAAGTTCATATAAACCTTTTTCGTATAGTCCTCCTCTGCGGAGATATGGGCTCCTAAAGAGCTGTAATGGAATCAAGTTTATTGCACACAATTATTGAACCACCAGGTATATTTCAATCTTTTAACATGATGTAGTTTTACTCACAGCTCCAGGGACGAACTAGCTGTGACACTCATGACCCATTTTTTTAAACCCTGTATGACTAGAACTTTGGACACGTTTTTTTAGATACCTTTAACCATTGACTAAAAATTAAGTACTCTTCAATCATGTCGCTAATCCTAATAGTAATATTTTTTTTTTCATAATTTTAGGACATTTTGGGATAAGAAGTACTGGTGCTTGTCGGAGAAGAACAGTACATACGGCGCAATTAGAGGAAAATATTTTAAATGCTGTAGATGATACTGCTTCAACAAGCACTAGAAAATTATCAGCGCAGTTTAATACATCGAGAACAATAGTATATGAAGTTCTTCAAAAACAGCTGTTATATCCATATTATTTGGAAAAAGTGCATAAATTGATTTTTGAAGATTTTTCCCCGTGGTATGTAATTTGCAAACTGGCTATTGGATCAGCAATAAAATAATGTAAACTTCATTAGCACTATTCTCTTTACGGATGAAGCAGGGTTTACAAAAAATGGTATCATAAATTTGCATAACTCGCATGTATGGGCTGATGAAAATCCTCATTCAACTGTTGTTTCGCATCATCAATATCAGTTTCAATCAATTAATGTCTAGACAGGAATCAGTGGCAATTTTTTGAGTGCCGGCACGACTGAATGGAGAACTTTATTTGGAGTTCTTCCAGAATGCACTTACTATTTAAAATTCTCCGAAGCATGCACGATGGGTACCATCTCATTTCAGCGCTGCTGTGCTGGAGCACCTGAATAACGTCTGTCCAAACCGTTGGATAGGTAGAGGAGGACCTATTGCCTGGCCTCCTCGATCTCCCTACCTAACGCCGTTGGATTTTTACCTGTGGTGACATCTCAAAACCTTGTTGTATTCCACTCCGGTCGATAGTAGGGAGGATCTTCTACGGAGAATCACATTTCATTGTGATCAAATAAGGAATAATGCTGAGGTAATCTGGCGGGTACACCAGTGCATCAGACTTCACGGAGCCCATGTTGAACCCTCTTACCAAGTTTTTAACTAATCAGTTAGTTTCACTCTTTATTGAAACTATGGTGACAGGGAAAAATTTTTCTTTTTCCAATTCAATTCGACGGAATTTGCGGGATTAACAGTGTAAATAAAATGACGATTTTTCGAAAACGGTTAGGATTAGCGACATGAATGAAGACTGCTTAATTTTTAGTCAGTAGTTAAAGGTATGTAAAAATCATTGTCCAAAGTGCTTATCATAATGGGCGTAAAAAAAAACGGAGTCATGAGCGTCACAGCTAGTCCGTCCCTTTAGCTGTGAATAATTCACAACACTTTCTTGGATAATAATTTGAAAGATCTTAACTAGTATACATCATATTGAAAAGAAATTGAAATATACTGGTTGGTTCAAGAATTATGTGTAAAAAACTTGATTCTATTGCAGCTCTTTAGGAACCCATATTTCCGAAGAGGAGGCCTATACGAAAAAAGTTTATATGAACTTGTAGAATTCCTTTCATGTTTTTTTTTTCATATCGGGGAGATTTTCCAAGTTTTCCCGGACCCTCTGTATAACGTGCAGTAAAATTGGTAATAAATTGATAAATATGGTTATAAGAAAATTAAGTCCTGCAGTGATACAACTGAGATTTGCATGCCAGAAACAAATTTTACCTGGCATACTAGAAACTTTAATTTTGTAGTCATTAGGCTAGAACTTAATGCTGTTCCTCTTGAAATTACTATGATCAATACACGAAAAAAACAGTTGCGTCTTAATTTAAACTGTTTCTGACTAGATAATTGACACTTTTTGAACTTACAAGAATGACGAGGGAGTCATCCTTCAGAGACAAAACGCTACTGTTTAGTATTAATCATTGAAAAATTTGTTAAGCTTACCCTCAATTTACTGTTAGTCAATATATTTACTACACCACTGAACACAGACTGAATTATACGAAGGGAGAAAATACGAGTGTGGCGCAATTTATCCGACGGCCACTGAACGTTCCTACGTGGCCGGTTAAACGAATCTAAAATCTTTATTGTTATAGAAAACAAAACAGTTTTGTGAGCCCAAAGACCTTTTTGGAAAAGTCGGAAAATCGACAAGGCATTTTATTTACTCTTGCACTTACGTCTTTTGGGTACACTATAAACTATAATTCCAGAAATACTTTTACCCCTTTGAGAAAAGCCTTATGATTTAAAGTGTTCTGCCTTGGCCGATACTCGGAAGAAGAAACATTTTTATAGTTCCTCTCATTGGATTTATTATAAAAATAATTTTAAAAATACTCCTGTTACAATACAAAGTTTCATTTATGTCAGTGACAATTTTAGTTCGATTTGGTTTAATTAATAATAACCACCACACCATTAGCACTCGTACTACATGGAACTCAACCAATTATATGTGTTCTAATGGCCGGAAAAGATGAATTAAAATTATCAACTACGAATCATAGTAGTGGACACTGACACGCCACTATCACTTACCGGCCTTCTTTATAAGTTGGACTTTACAGCAGTATTGCCATCTTTGAATGTAACAATTTCTGTAGGCGTGACGTAGAAATTCAATAGATTTCGATAATTTTTGGTAGATTTTCAAAATTGTATATTATCTACTGTAGTCAACAACTAATTTGATATTATGAATAACAGAAAGAAAATCTTAATGCATTGAAGAAATCTGTCAAAAACAAATGCACGTGCATAAGCTTAGATGGGCGCACAAGCATAGTGAAACCGATTAAATATTGATAACAAAGAAATAGTGAAAATACCTAGGTACTGGACACATGTATTTGCAACAGGTAGTGACCATAGATAAGTTAGGGCAAAACTACACATAGATGGGAAGATGAATAGAATGAAAAAGATCAGAAACAACAAATATAGGCACAGCCTTCAAAAAATCCAAAGAAAATTTTATGTCACACCAGAGCGAAATTAGAATCCGACTACAAAACAACGACTTCACAAATATGAACTTTAACACAATGAATGAAATATTAATATACTAAATAAAAGAGATGAACTAATACAACAAAACAAACGGAATAGCATCGAATATGTAGAACTCAATAAATGAATAAGAAAAATTATCAAACAAAACAGTTTAAAAAAATGGGAAGAACAAATACAACAATCGAAAGAAATCAAAAGTGAAAATTCTGAAACAAAATTCACATAAAAACACATCATCTGAGAGAGAAAAGGTAGTCATCAACACACTTACATTATTATTTAATAAATGCCTAACAACCGGAAAAATTGCTACTGAATGGAAACATACATCCCAGATTTATAAACTGCTCTCACGAATAATATTCAATAGAATAAACAACAAAAGGACTAGAGGAATTCGACTGTGTCCTTATAGAAATATTATATCGTATAGTCATCACTGTTAGTCATGTTTCTAGAGTTTTAATCAAGTATATTCGATAGGTATATATAAATAAGTAAATAAGATTAAAGTTAGTCGTGGTTTAACAGTGAAATAGTTAACAAGTGGTCAATAAAGAATGTAAAGTTATTGGTGAAAAGTGGTGTTTTTATTTGAACTGAGTCAGTGCAAGTAAAGAGAGACAATGTAACAATATCTTATGAGCAGTCTGGCATTCGCAAGGGGTTTAGCACAGCAGAGAGCAGCCGTCGAGGAAGCATCACTTGAAAATGTGGTGAAGATTTTTCTGTTGACCAACGGATTGAAAACCGAAAAAACACAATTGCACATATATATATATATATATATATATATATATATATATATATATATATATATATATATATATATATATATATATATATATATATACAGTGCCTTCATTTCAAAACGAACCATCCTTAATAACTTTGTTAAATAGAAAAATTTAAAAAAAAGAAAAAACACGTCAATTTAGATATACAGGGGGAAGTTTAATTTTGCATTTGTTAAAAGTCTGTCAATCACCTCCTCACCTCCAGCTAACCTCACTTTGATATGTCAAATGGGAACCCCCACCTTGTGACACATCATTGTAAGCAGCCTAAAATTGTCTATCCAACCGTATAAAAAAAATTAAATCGGTTGACGTACAAGCGAACAGTGTGCAAAAATGTCTTGTAATAATGCATAATATATCGGCCTCGAACTTTAGTATGTCAAATGATTACCCTATAGTGTGATACATAATTTTAAAGGGCATACTATCTCCTATTTAGCCAATAAAAAAAAACAAAATCTGTTGATGTACAAGCGAATAGTAAGAAAAGATGTGTGGTAATAATAGACACCTTATCACATTAAACTTTATTATGTCAAATGGCTACTTCATAGAGTAAAATATTATTTTAAATTTAAAATAAATATTTTTTTAAAATAATAAACAGTTAAAATATTTGCGAGAAAAAAACTAAGCCTGTTTTAAAATTCATCGCAAAATTCATTGCAGTCTAATCAATCTAGTGTATTTATTTCAATGATATTTTTTGCGGTACCTGATAGGTACAAAAAATCAATGCAATAAATAAAATTTTTAAGATCTTTAAACACCAGTTGTTAATTATTGTTAAAATTGTCATTGTGACGCCTAGTTGAAACGTAAATATAAATGGTGTATACGCTAGCCGAAAGAATAGAAATAATTTTTCTCTATGGAGCTGAAGATCGGTGCGCTCGTAGAACCGCCAGAGCATTTAACGAGAGGCATCAAGACAAAAACGTGGGCCATAAATATGTACTCGAATTGGTACGAAAGTTTGAAGAAACGGGATCCGTTTGTAATAAAAAATCTATTGAGAAAAGGGTTGTAGATGAAGCATGCCAAATCGAGGTACTAGGACAGTTTACAATAGATCCAACTTTATCCATCTCAAAGGTCGCAGATTTAACCAACATTTCTGCTGGCTCTGTGCATAAAATTTTAAAACAAAATAAGTTTTTTCCCTACAAAATTCAAATTCTTCAAGAACTCGGAGAAGACGATTTTGATAGGAGAATTCAATTTTGCGAATTAATGTGCCAACGAATTGACGAGGACCCCCATTTACCTAAGAATATCTGCTTTAGTGATGAATCAACTTTTTTTCTAAATGGACTGGTTAACAGACATAACTGCAGATACTGGGATAATGAAAATCCGCACCTTTTCCGAGAAGGGCATACTCAATATCTCGAAAAAATTAACGTGTGGGCAGGAATTTATGGCAATGAAATCATCGGGCCATTTTTTTTGGAAGATAATTTAACTGGGCAAATTTATTTAAACCTTTTAGAAAACACAATATACCCTGCCATTGTGCAATCTTTAGAAAATCAAGTGGATGAAAATGCTGTTATGGTACTAAATGAAAATAATTTGCATTTCCAGCAAGATGGAGCTCCCCCGCACTACGCTTTGGCAATTCGAGAGTGGCTTGATGAACATTTTCCAGGGACGTAGATTGGCAGACGTGGTGCAATTGAATGGCCAGCACGGTCTCCAGACCTAACCCCTCTAGACTTTTTTCTTTGGGGGTATTTAAAAAGCAAGGTTTATAAAACCCCACCTGAAAATATTGACGATTTAAAAGATCGAATTGTTCGGGAATGTAGAGGAATTAGCAGAGAAACCCTTGCCAATGTTCGTGGGGAATTTCAAAATAGGCTTTTTTATTGTCTCGCTAATAACGGCGCACATTTTGAATATTTAATTAAAAAATTTTCTTCAACTGAATAAAACTGAATAAACTGCTTATATTTAACACACATTTTTGCATCCTAATTGCCTATAACGTCTATTAACTTAATTTTTTTTGACATTGTTGGATAGCAGATCGTACGTCCTTTAAAATGATGTATCACACTATAGGGTAATCATTTGACATACCAAAGTTCGAGGCCGATATATTATGCATTATTACAAGACATTTTTGCACACTATTCGCTTGTACGTCAACCGATTTAATTTTTTTTATACGGTTGGATAGACAATTTTATGCTGCTTACAATGATGTGTCACAAGGTGGGGGTTCCCATTTGACATATCAAAGTGAGGTTAGCTGGAGGTGAGGAGGTGATTGACAGACTTTTAACAAATGCAAAATTAAACTTCCCCCTGTATATCTAAATTGACGTGTTTTTTCTTTTTTCTAAATTTTTCTATTTAAGAAAGTTATTAAGGATGGTTCGTTTTGAAATGAAGGCACTGTATATATATATATATATATATATATATATATATATATATATATATATATATATATATATATATATATATATATAAGTTGGCTCATAGAAAAGGTAACGGAGTCCGTAACTGCTGGAAGTATGTACGATAATGTTTTCAGCAAAATTAGTATTATTCCGCGTTTACAGTAGTAAAATATCATTAATAAAATTCATGTTTAGCGTATTATAATTTGGTAAAGAGTAAAACAGCTTTCCAATGATGTGCAACCTGACCGGAATCATCCCCTACGTAGGGGGTTGCGACTAAAACTAATTAATGTATGCCAGGAGGTGTCTCATTTCAAGAAAAATTGGCTGATTTTTGTGTTTAAAAAACCTTCCAGCCGTTACGAGATGTAGTGCGGAATTGCACTCTGGTTCTGTTTACATACTAGTCTCGACCATGTAATAATCTTATCAATAGAGCTGTAATAAGCCAAGAGCAAAATAGACAAAAAAATAAGTGTCTATTTAAAATTCACATTCCGTAATGTATCGGTAAAATGTTACCTGCAGAACTTGATGCGGGACTGCAATCATCAGCAGTACACACAAGCATCTAAATATATCCGGGCGGTTGGAAATTACTACAAATTAAAAATAATCTTAAGACGGATAATATTGAAAATAGGTTAATATTTTTCCTGTTTACAATTCGGATTTACCTATTTTGACATTTGTTTAAACAAATTTGCAGTGATCACTAGCGAGAACCTGTCTAACTTATAATAAAGTTGATCATAGAGAAATAAAGCTTTGATCAAGTTGAAAATTATGATTCTTGGGTGTAGACCGTGTCAAATTGGAATTATTATCCGACATTTTGCCTACGATTGCACTAGGCATTTTCAGGGATCTTTACTCCACGAGATTAGAACACTGAATAACTATCGAGGAGCAACAGCCCGATATTTATACCCGACTGGTGCTTAGCGAACCGTGATCCAACATTACAATCTATTTCAACGTGTGACGTAGACTGTAACCTTCCTCTCTATTAATATTATTTGGATATTTACAAATTTTAATTGATTCTCTAATTTTACGTATAAAGAAATCAGACACTGATGTTAGCACCTAGTTTCTTTTACATTCAGCTACTGCATATTATACAATTTGTTTCTTTTTTATACATCTATAAATATAGACCATTCCATTTCACCTACATACACTTTACCACAAGAGCAAGATATCTTGTAAACGCCTTCTGTTTGAAATGGAATTGCGTCCTTTGGAGAATCCAAACATGGTCCAACTTTCATACATGTGTTATTATCCGAATGTTTGATTTTCGAAGCAATCTGGCAATCTTGTCGGTGGTTCCATGTATGTGAGGTAAAACAATACTGTCCGTAGGAGGTACATTTGTGACATTTTGCTGAAGAGTTGGGTTTTTATATTTATTAATAGTACGTCTTATATCTTCAGGGCAATATCCGTGCCACTCAGAGCATTAGTTTTTCTGTTTCTGATTCCAGCGATTGTTCGTCACAATATTGAAAGTGCTCTATGTACCAAAAAGTTTATGACGGATTGGTTTTTGGGAAGGATGATGGTATGACGTTGCATTGAGATATCGATTTGTATGTGTTGGTTTTCTGTACACAGAATGCCATTCTCTTTCCTTTGTACTAGTACATCAAGAAAGGGAAGGGCACCATTTTATTCAGTTTCCATAGTGAATTTTATGCTAAGGTGTTGTTGATTTAGATGATCCAGGAAATTCTGGAGGTTATCTACGCCATGTGGCGAAACGACGAACGTATCGTCTACATATCTGCACCAAAATTTAGGTTTTAGAGGAGCAGAAGACAAAGCGTTTTCTTTGAAAGCTTCCATGAAGTTGTTAGCTACCACAGGTGATAGCAGAGATCCCATGGACGCTCCCGGAATTTGCTTGTAGAAAGTTCATTGAAAAGTAAAATAAGTGAAAATCATGCCTTAATTATTTCTAGTAGGATGGAGTCCAGGTTTTTATTTCGTAATATGTCCGACATTATGGAAACTGAATCATCTATAGAAACATTTGTGTACAGAGATTCTACATCTAAACCGACCATTATGTCTCTGGGCTCTAATTGGATGGTTTTTAATCTTTAGACAAATTGTTGAGAGTTTTTAACAAAGGATTCGGTTTTTCCTGTAAAGGGACGTAAAAGTTTGACCAGATGTTTACCTAGTTTGTAGGTTGGCGACTCTATTGCGCTGACAATTGGACGTAGAGCTATATTTTCTTTACGTATTTGAGGCAGTCCGTAGAGGCGTGGAATCTTGGAGCTGCTTGGTTTAACGGCTTTCTTTTCTTCTGGAGTGAGGCTGGAGGCATATTATAGAGATGCGAGGTTCCTTTCGATTTTGTTTGTTGAATCCGTCCGAATGACTTTGTAAGTATTGTCGTCCAAGAGCTGGTTTATTTTTTCAGTATATTTGTCTCTATCCATAATAACAGTTGCATTTCCTTTGTCAGCTGGGAGAACTAAGATGGTGTTGTTCTCGTTCAGTTTTTTAATAGCCTTCCTTTTCGCTGATGTAATATTTGATATAGGTGGTTGTGAATATTTTATGATCTTTGCTGTTTGCCCTGGAGGTAAGCTTCAACACTAGAAATTACTTATTTCACTGGTAAGCTGATCATGCTAAGACATAATTCCTATATAAAATAATATTCATGTGAAAAAGAAATAATGTAAATACAAATTAGTTAAATACTAACATTATGAACTACATTTATATATCAATGAAATGAAACCTGAAACCCTATTTTCGATATACCCTGTTAATTATCAACCGCTTACTCTCGGATTATAAACCACACGAATTATATTAAACTTATTGAGTATCGATTAAAGCTACATTCGTAAGTAAACTTTCTCGGGGATTTTGTTTTTATTCGTTTTTCTTTGGAAAAACTCTGCGGAATTATTGCCTAACTTTTCCAATTGAGTTTTACTTAATGGGAACCACAAAAATGTCAAATGGGAAAGAATCTTCTTGGTGTTATCCAATTAAGAGTTGAAATAGTGACTGTGGCGTGTTGACAAAAACATTAGCGGTGATTTTTATCGGATATAATTTATTTCCCCGTCTCCACTCTTTCTCGGTTTTGATTAAATATCCATAAAAAAGTTTTATTTTCAAGAAAATATTAGAAAATAAAACCAAAAGTGGATATACTATATTAGAGACAAGTTGTTGTTTCAACGTTTTTCCTTTATTTTATTACTGTGTGGTACGTAATAGATGTTTTGGTTTGTAATGTCGATTTTTGTGCAAAATTAGAGCTTTTGTTTCTAGAATAAAGTGACTCACCTCAATAATCAAAGTATTACCCATTGTTAGCTGTGACATTTTCTCATCTTTTTGACAAAGAATGGATTCTGCCTCAAAAGAAATGTTTGTTTTTTGAGGCCAAACATTCATCAAGCTAAATTTTCATTTTCGTAAAAATGTAAGTGTTGTTCTGAAAGTCCGTGCTGTAACTGTTTCAGCAGGATTCAGCAGTTCGTAATACACAGCTCCTTTAGCATCCCATAGACAATAAAGCCTTCTTTTCATGTATATCGCGCACTGGTTGTGATGTTGAAGGCTGGCTTGGATCTAGCTATGATTTTTTACGCTTCGGTTTGTCTAAATAGGTCCACTTTTCAGCACCTGTCACAACTCGATGCAAAAGCTCTTTTCGGTTTGCCAAGCAAAATTTCTTGTGCGATTTTTCGCCTTTCAATGTCTCTTTTGTTCAGTTTATACAGAATCCATTTTCTTCCTTTCTGGATCTTGCCCAATGCGTAATATTCGATATGGAATGTTTAATTGTGTTTTGGTTAGGATACGTCCATTACATTTAAACTTACCTTAAACTAGATATAAAAAACCTTTTGAAAATTTAGAATAAATAAATTTTCATTTAATATGTTTGTTTGCGATGTAGTATTTGATAACACAGGTTTTAAAAAAATGGATGCCTATTTGACCAGATCATTTTATTCTTATATAATTAGAGGCCCTGAATCCAAATCTAAGGTTTTTAACCTCTATCACGTCAGGTTTTAAATCACTTCAAGGTCAAATGGAGTAGAATTGAGTGAGGTCGCTGAATTTATGGTTGGTTTAATCCTCCAAGGTCGACTTGAGGTCAGAAGATATGTAGATTTTTGGGGTGGCTGGATCTAAATTTGTGATTTGTTTAATCCCCCAATGTTAACCAGAAGTCATTTCAAGACCATTTCAAGGTCAAATTTAAAAAAAAATCACTAAATAAATCTGTAGAAGAAAAGAACTCACGCGCAGCTTGATCAATATTCGCTACATAGCAGACAGGCAAGCGGATCAAGTTTTTAAGCCAAAACTCAAGCTTCCAAAACCTCGTACCCCACGGACAGCTAGATTAATGTCCGTTACACAGCAGATATGCAAGGAGAGTTAGAGAATCTGGAATAGTAATCCAAAACCCAAGCTCCCAAACTCATATAATACTCACAGCTACATTTCTATCCATTACACAGAAGACAGGGGAGCGGATCGAGTAGAATGATTGCCACTATAGAGCAGGCAGGCGACGGGACCAAGTTTTTATAAATATACCAAAACATAAGCTCTCATACCCACATATCCTACACGCAGCGAGATCAATCCCCGTTACGCAGCAGATAGAGGCGAAAAGCAAGGATTTATGAGCGTATGAAATAAAACCCAATCTATCAGAAAACCATATATCCCAGACACAGCATGTATGAGAGTTTGAGGTTTGTGTTATACACTATTAAAATTGGCTTCGCTAGCCTAGCTGTTAATTTATGGATATCGATCTAGCTGCGCGAGGGGCATATGGTTTTAGAAGCTTGTGTTTCGCCTTGAAAACTCGCTTCGTTTACTTGTCTGCGTGGGATACGTGGTTTTGGAAGCTTGAGTTTAGGCTTAAAAACTCGATCCGCTTGCCTGTCTGCTGTGTAATGGGTACCGATCTAGCTGCGCGTGTGTTCTCTTTTTTACAGATTTATTTAGTGGATTTTTTTCAATTTGCCCTTTAAATGGCCCCTGGTTAACCTTTAGGTGTTAAACAAACCACGAATTCAAATTCAGCGCCCCCAAAAGTCTATATATATCTTATTTTACAGACCCATTTAATAGATAATTCTCAATTTGACCTTAAAATGGCTCTAAAATGACCTCTAGCTGAACTTGAGGGATTAAACAAACCAAAAATTCGGATTCAGTAACCTCAAAAACGCAAGTATCTACTTCTTCAGATTTATTTAGTGAGTTTTACTCCATTTGACCTCGAAATGACCTTGTACCTGACGTGATAGAAGTTATCGGACCCTAGATTTGGATTCAGGGCGTCTGTTAACATAAACATAAATTGATCTGGTCGAATAGGCATCCATTTTTTTTTGTAAACCTATGTAATTTATAAAATTTCGGCCTTATGTCGGGAATAGACTAAACAGCCAGGTAGGCCGGATTGCCTAAACATGTTAAATTGACTCAACTGCCTAAAAGGTCCAATCGGCACAAACATCCTGAGTGACTATTAAAACCTGGCTAACAATTCTATAACCAGAAAAGTAGATTATCGATATTAATTCTTTGTAATATTAATGAAAATTTAGAATGCAGCAGTTTAAAGTATTTATAATACTTAATCTAAAAATTAGATTGATAGTTTAGGGGACTTATGTTGCTCTTCTACATAGGTTTGTATTATTTTTTTGTACTACAGTTATCCATAAATCATTGTACCCAAATTTAGTACTAAATTCAGTTTTTTTTTTGGGTTTTAAAAGACCATTGTCACTAGAAAAAGCAACAGCGGGGAATTACTTCTAAAACGTTTAATAAATCATTAAATTTGCAGAACTTAAATAAAAACTTTCTTCTAAAAAAACAAAATGACTTAACACTAACAGAAATTTTAGATTAAAATTAAATCAAGATCTGTTAGATCCAATTTTAGGGTGGGAGGAATCTAGCAATTAACGTATATATGCGAAACTACTTTACAATAACCTTCTTCAAGGCTATTTTTTGTAGAGCACTAGAGAAAGAGGGATACCATTCGTCGCGGGTTAATCCCGTAACTAATAACCTGTCGGCCTCTCGACGATTGGTTTAAAATTTGTCAACTGACTCTAATGAAAACAGTTTACTTTATCATCCTTTTCAGAACCCATCTATCCTGATCGGCTCAAAAATACCGACTATTCCTAAAAGTCCGTTCGGCTCGAAAACCTGAATCGTCCCATAAAAAAACAGTATTTTTTTGAACAAGAAATCCAATCCGAACTCTTTTGTTAAATTTAAAAAAAAAATTGCTGATTAATATTTACTCCGTGATATGTATATAGCAAATTGTTGTCTAAACTTCTATTATTCTATTAGCTACCGCTAATTTGCCGTTTCTACCATTAAACCTAGATTAACTGTTAAGTCTTTTATTGTCGTTAAACTCAACATTATATTGTAAAATCCGTGATAACCAAAACGAAGATCCCGTTGCTCGGGGCCATTTTCTTTACGGTAATTGCTGTGTTATGGTGTTTTGGTTTTGTTCTCGAACAACCGCTGGTAATGAAACCAAACGGTTAATGTTTTAATGATACCGTTAGAGAAACTTTAATCCTGCGTTTTAAGAGGAAGTAGTATTTGTAGAGCTAGTCTAGGAACAATAAGCATTATTTAAATATAATTTTGTACAAAAAGAAATACAAGTCATAAAATAACAATGAACTCTTTTTATTGACCATGTTGTTGTCTTGTTCAGACCGGCATTTTGGTAGTATCTCCAATCTTCGTAATCAAAATTCTATTATGTAAAAACACCTAAAATAATATTTTAAAGCAATGACGAACAGGGAAGCAAAAAGATAATTTATTATAACGATAAATCCAATTGGTATTGTAAATGCTTAAAACAACTTCCTGCCTAAAACGTTCCTTACACTGCATGCAATAATATTAAGAGATTTCGAGAATCTGTTGCAATTCAATTTGATAAAATTACATAGCAAATATTAATTAAAGCTTGGTGATATCTAAACTGATTAGAATTTCTTTAAAGGACTACAAAAAAAATCGAATTTTATCATTAACTTATATGAACGGAACTAAATTTTGAATTGTTGCCAATAAAAATATTTATGTTTTATTATGTAATATTGTATTTTAGTGTTGTACCTATTTCTGAAATTTATATCTATTTCTTCTTCTTCTTCTACCTTCTATAATAGGTCCCTGACCTGTTCCTTTTTCGATTTTCCTCATTCTGGACTTAAATTATCGCTCCACCTTTTCCGTGGTCGACCTCTACTGCGTGTACCACTAGGCGATTTATCTCGTGCGATCCTTACCAGTCTATCCTTTGTCATTTGGCTTATGTGTTTGTTCCATTGTGTCTTACGTTGTAGGACCCACTCATTAATGCAGTCTGTGTTGCATGATTGCCTGATGTTATCGCTTCTTTCTCTGTCTAGTAGCGTTTTTCCTGTTATTCGTCGAAGTATTCTCATTTCTGTAGTCTCCAATAGTTGTTTCGTTTTTATCGTCTCTGGCCGTGTTTCTGAGGTGTATGTCATAATCGGTCTAATTGTGGTTTTGTAGAGCCGAACCTTTGTTTCTTGTTGTAAGTGTTTGTTTCGCCAGATCACGTCGTTGAAGTAACCCGCGACTTTGTTTGCTTTGGCCACCTGCCCTCTTACTTCATCTTCGATGTTGCCATAACTAGTTATGTCGATTCCTAGATATTTGAAACTCATTTCTTGTTGTATTATTCGAACGTCTAGTTCTAGTTTGCATCGGAGGGGTTCTTTTGAGGTTGTCATACATTTAGTTTTTTTGGCTGAGATAATGATATTATATTTTCTTCCCGTAAGATTAAAGGTATTTAACAATCTCTGGAGGTCGTCTTCATTTTCGGCACATATCACAGCGTCATCAGCGTAACAGAGAATTTTTATTTCTGTATCACCCATTTTATATCCTCTACCAAGTCGCACCTCCTTTATTATTTCGTCCATTATCATGTTAAACAATAAAGGACTAAGCGAGTCTCCCTGTCTAATACCGCTGTTGACTAGTATGGGTGTTGATAATTTACCGTTAGTGCGAATCTGAACTTTATTGTTTGCGTATATGTTTTCGATGATCTGAATTATATTGATAGGAATATTTCTCTTATATTACAGGTGGATTACGTCATCTAGCTTTATGCGATCGAATGCTTTTGTTAGATCTATAAAGCATAAAAATGTCGGTTTATTGTATTCTAGAGATTTTTCGACTATCTGTCGTAGAATAAATACTGCATCCACGCAAGACCTTCCTGATCTAAATCCCTGCTGTTCGTCTTCCAGTGTTGTAACCGAATTAATTTTATTTTTGATTACTTTCGTAACGAGTTTTAGAGTTGTGTCCAGTAGATTAATACCCCTGTAGTTCCCTGATTCTTGTTTGTCACCTTTCTTAAACATAAGCATCATTGTGCTGGTTCTCCACCTATCTGGTACTTTGCATTGTGTCAGGATTTTTCGAATGAAGCTTGTGAGTTCCCGTGTTAGTCGCTGTCCTCCGTATTTCAACAATTCGTTATGAATTCCGTCTTGTCCGGGAGACTTTCTATTTTTTAATGATTTTATAGCTTTCTCCACTTCTTGAATGGTGACTTCCACATTATTCCTTATTGCTGGTATGTTGTTTTTTCCAAAGTTAGCATCTCCCTCAAATAATTTTGTTAGGTAGTCTATCCATTTCTCCTCTGATATTTTGTTTGTTTCAGAGAGTTAAGATATTTCTTTGCGCAGTTGTCTTATCAGTCGCCACATTTGTTTTTGTACACTATAAAAGTCTCCTTCCATTCATTTAGAGAACTGCTCCCAATGTTCACTATTTGCTGAAACAATTAAAGGATCAACTACGCGTGAAAGCAAGTTATCATCAACATTTTCTGAAACAGCAGTAACAATTTGTCAACATAGTATTTCTTGTCGATCTATAACATCTAATAGAAATTAGGTAGTTAAAAAATTTCAAGAATGAGAAAATGTGTGAAAATGTGTTTTTACAGAACAGTTTTGTCGCTTTAAAGTCAAAAGTAGTAAATATTCTTGTAAATGTAAAAATAAATTTCCACTTTTATTGTGACAATTATGACTATATATGCTTGTTGAATAATATACAATTAGCATATTGTTAACTAATGCTTTTGTTTTAAAAAACGGTGTGAATAAAATGAAGTTTTGCCATTGGATTATTTCACTTTGGTGATGAAATAGTTTGGCGACGTTCAACTAGCAGTTTAAAAAAATATTAATAATTTTCAAACCAAAATTCATCAATTTTACCGCGTAATTTATTCCCTGATAAGGAATTGGTATATTTTTGAAATCTTTCTTAAACCACTTAAAATAATAACAGGTACAATTTGGAAAAACTGAAAAGCCAAATTATTACGAGGTTTGGCAATTAAGTTCCGGGAATTTGTCAATAAAAAACAAGCAAATAAAGTTTCGGGTAAAATTTTATTATCGACGTCATAATAGTCTCCCTCTAACTTTACACAAGGATATCAACGTTGCACGTTGCTCCCACGATTGGAAGCACCCTGGATAATCCTCCGAAGTTAACCCGTTCAGTACCACGGTTACAGCTTCTTTTACTTCCTGTATGCCGCCATGATGAGTTGCCTTGACTTGTGACTTCATCTTGGGGAATAAAAAAACTCGCAGGGGGCAATATCGGGGCTTTAGCGTGGCTGTGGCAACATTGGAATGCCTTTTTTTCACGAAACACTCTTGCACAATGAACGAGGAATGGATCGGCGCGTTGTCGTGGTGCAAGATCCAGCGGTTCTCGGCGAATTCTGGTCTCACATGGAAAACGCGTGCCCGTAGCCGCTTTAGGACGCCAATATAGAATTGTCCGGTCACTATCTGGTCAGCAGGAATATATTCACAATAAATGATGGCACGGATATAAGAAAAAAAAAACGACCAATATTGTCTTCAGTCGCGACTTGGACATCCTCGCTTTCGTTGGCCGCTCCCCACCCTTTTCCACTTACTGCTGACTTTGTTTACGGGTTTTAGGGTCATAGTCAAATATCCAGGTCTCCTGTCTAGTGACTACCCGACTCATACAGTCTCTGCTGTCTCTCCGAATGCGGGACAACAAATCCTCGTAGATCGACTTTCGCATTGGTTTCTGTTCATGGGTGAGAACTTTGAGCTATATCTTTGCGCAGATCTTTCGCATGTTGAAATTCTCGTGTAACATCTTGCGAACGATTTCTTTGTTTATGTTTAACTAGTCAGGCGTCGGTTAGACGCGATCAGCGCGCACAAACCGCTTCGTCCATTCAAACACGCGTGTTTTCGACATTCACTCGTCACCATACACCACCTGCAATTTTCGAAGGATTTCCAAAGGTTTTTCGCCAGATTTCACTAAACATTAAATCACAACACGTTGCTTGTAATGTGAGTCACACATTTTAACGACGACACTAAAAAAGTTATTTTCGAAAAAAGCTCATAAAACACAAACTATCGACTTCCATCTTCTAAGAGAAAGGTCCCCCTCTCTAGACATATATTGACGAACGACGCTGTGTTGCCAGTTCCCGAGTTATAACTAAATTCCCGGAACTCAATTGCCACATCTCGTATTGCGAAGTTCTTCTACCGAACGATGCTGAGTCCTATAAACTTGTTTTGTAAAAGACCCATAAGAAAAAATACAGAATAGATAGATCAGGCGATCTAGGGGGCTAACTAACAGGCTTGCTGGTACCAATCTATCTTTGAAGAAAATGGTTTGGTCATTCCGGGTTTCATCCATTCTTTCAAAATATCACGACGCTTCGCTAGTACTCGGCGATCTGCATCATCGGAACGTAAATTTAGCGCAATATGAAATTTATATGGGTGGTACTTGAATACGCTGTCTCTGCGTCAGCTAGAACTTTCACTCCGTCATTCTCTCTATGTTTACTTTGTTATACATTTTGAGCCGTGGTTGTGTAAAGGTTCTGCCTGGCCCTGACTGCCTTGTCGTCACTATTTCAAACCTAATTAAATATTCACCTGTCATTTGATGGCACTTATAAAGCATTTGTTTTCTGCAGTTGTTTTCTTGCGTTTTTTGATATCCAATAATCTAGATTTACAGCAGTAAAAAAATTGTCTTTCTTAAACCATGATATTTTGTTTTTAGAGGATCTCGGAAACTTTGAAACTAACGTTCTCAACGATATTGAAGACGCTGTACGAAAGATATTATTATTAATGAAATATGTACTTAATATTGATAACCTAACTCAGTAGTGGATATATGAGAGAAGGAAAGAGGAGGAGGAGGAGTAAGAGTAAATCATCAACACTTTTCATCCTCCTCCTCTTTTCTTCTCTCATTATACTTTTCAAATCTCTCATTATACTTATTAAAAAACCTCGTATCATCAACGCTTTTCATCCTCCTCCTCTTTTGTTTTCTCATTTGAATTATCTCGTATACATTCGAGTTACTTCGTATACATTCGAGTTACTTCGTATACATGTTAACATGACCTTGTATCCCTTCTTTAAATTTTGATTATAAAAGCAACACTTTACCAGCTTAAAACATACTAAAATGAAATATGTCTTCTGCTTCTAACGAAAGTGAATTAAATTTATTAATTCAAAAATTTTATAAAAAATGTAAAAGTTCTGCTTTTGAGTTCGAACATTATGCAGTTGATAGTGGTCCATCTTGGTTTCAATATTATTTGGATATATCCAAAAACCATACAGAGGCTGTGAAATTGTGCGAACGTTATTTTCAAAAGAAAGATATTGTACAGTTTATACGTGAATTAGTGAAGTTAAGTTGGTTTCATCATGAAGTTCGTCATTTAAACCAATATATTAGAGATCCTGTTGTATTACAAGAACTAATCAAATTGCGTGGTGAAGATGATGCCTAAAATTGAAAATTTTGTGAGGGACCTTTATGAAGGGTTCATTATGAACGAAGCATGTTCCAGATATTTATCTTGTTTAGTTGAAGAAGAAAGTGAGGGTCAAGATTTATTGTTATATATAAAATATGTTGATCATGCAAATTTTTGTAAAAAAGCAGCAGAATTGTGTAGTGAATTTTTGAAGACTAAAAATGTGTTAAAATTCTTTGATGAACTTAAAAAAATTGGACTCAATAAAGAAATAAATTTATGTATTGATTTATTGGTTAATTAAAGTTAGTGTGAAATAAAATATTTAAATTTTTATAGTTGTTTTATTATTGTGTAACGGCTGTTATGTTTAAATATTTGATTATGTAAAGATAGGAAAATATAATTTTCTGTTAGTAATGTGGGGATGTGGATAAATAAAAAAAATATTATTACATTCATTGTTAATTTATTCATTCATAAAAAAATTTTTATACATAAAGAATACATTAGAAAGGGCACACATTGAAGGTGATTGAGAATGATAAAAACATTTAGGAGATGATTTAATTAAAACAGGTTGTTCGTCCAATTCAATTATTGGCTTAGTACAATATTTTCTAATAAAATTAGCTTTCTCTTCTCCTTTAATATAAATGAATTCTCCTTTTTCTGTTAAGTTTTTTACTATAGATGAAAAATTATGAAGAGGAATATATCCTGTATTCCAATTGATGCAGTGATGAAATTTCATTAACCATTCTGCTTGCTTGTATGTTTCTGGTGGAAGCATTTGTAGTGGATACGGTGGTTTAAAAATATAATGACTCATTTTATGTCCATCAAACATTGCAAGTTCTTTAGGAATAAACTTGTTGTGTTCATCCTTAAATCCTTGAACATCCATAACTATTCTCATTTTTATTTAGCAAATTTTTAAAGTACTAAATTTTTTTATTACAAATTGTTTTTTCGAATAGTCTTCAATAAGATTTTTTAGATGTTTAATTTTTTTTAAAAATAGTTCTATTTTTTCTTTTTGTATTTTGTACATTCCATTTGATGTGCAACAAACTATGGTATAGAAACAACTGATCTTATTCGATATATTTTCATTTTAATAATGATATTTGATGTGGTGGGAGAAGTTAAAGTTGTTTAACAATTTTTGTTAATGGATTATAGCTAAATACTTTATCATGTATTATAACACAATACGCAGCTGTTTTTCCCGATATTTTTTCTTTTGTCTCAAATTCAATTCTCATGGTTACTGGGCCGGATTGTAATAAATCTCTCTGATGAGAGCAATTAATGTAAGCAATAGGTGCATTATCTTTAAATTCTTTGGGATTAAATATTGGTTCTATTGGAAAGTTATAATATACTTGACGAAATTCAGAAAACATTTCATACAGGGTAGCAAACTTATTATTTTTAAAATCAAGCTGGAGATCCTGGTAAGGATATCTTTCTGAATTTAAAAACACATTTATATTCCTTAGGTCACAATGATCAAATTTACTCATATCTGATTTTAAATTACCACGTCTATCCTTTTGAAAAGCAATTAGTACATGTCTTGGTGTTTCAATTTTTGTGGAGGTTTTGACAGGCCAATTATGTCTTGTATTTTCTAATAACTCTGGATATTCAATTAATTCCCAACTTCGGAAAGTAAGAAGAATATCATTGTTTTTATCAATAATTTTCGTTAGTGCCAATTCTTGGGGAATGGCCACAGTAAGATGTGGAACTCGCCAACAAAGTTTGGTTATTTTAATTTTCGGTTTTTCATCATCACTTGTGGTTACTAAAGCATTAGTGTCATCATTGCTTCTTATTAGTATTAGTTCTTGTTGTGAATTTAAAATTATTTTGTTATAATCTTCAAAAAATCCCGAGTACATTTTTAATGGGACGCATAGGGAAACGTTTCCTTTTTCATCAGTCATAATTTTTTCTTTAGGTTTCGTTTTTGGATACCATCCAGCATTTTCCAATTTTGCACTTTCGTTTTGATTAAATGATATGTATCCTTTAAGAGTTGAAGTAATTCCTACATCTCGAACTGAATCAATTGTAACACCATTTAAAATATAACGTAATTCTTTAAACAAGAATGCTGGAGCATTGTTGATTAATACCGTATTAGCCAATGGAGTATCATCTTCTTTGGTAACTTGAAATTCTAAATATAATTCACTTTTGCAAGGTAAAGGATATTTTCCTGTTTGTTGTAGAGCAATTCTAATTTCATCATTTAATCCAAGTTTTGTAGGATTGAAAGGTTCAAATGATAGTATTTCCCAGCTTAATATTGATTCATCTACAAGAATATTTTCTTTTACATTTAAATATTCCATTTTATTTTAGTTTGAAACCTAAACTTATCAGAAATTTTTTATTAGAAGGTGTTAACCTTTGAGAGTTTAATTTATTACTAGTTAAATGTCGTTTAGTATCTTTCTTATTAATGTTTTTAGAGTAAAATTTTTTTGAAAAATTATAATTTGAGACTTTTTTATTATATAAAATAACCATTATTCATCTATTTTTTTAAGATGTAGTCTTACTGTTACCGTTTCTCCTCTGAAATTGATGAGATCACCATCTTGATCTACTATTTTAATGTTTATATTGTCTATTACCTTTACAGTAACAGGAAAGTAAAGGACATTTTGTGGTGATTCTATTATTTTAAAACCAGGAGCTACACTAGGAAAAAATTGATGTATTATATGAACAGGTTTTCCATTTAAATATGATCCTTCGGCAATATTACAATCGATGTTTATGGCGTTTACTTTAATAATTTCCGCTGGAAAATCTGAAATGTGCTCCTTAAGACCTTCTAATTCCTTATTTTTAAAACCTAATATTTTTCCTATAGTTCCATCACGAAACGAGATAGGAATATCTGTTTTAATATGTGTTCGTAAAGTATTATTATTGGCATAAATATGAAGAAAAGTACGATTGTCCAAAAATTTTTGAATAAAATTATTTACATCATCTATTTCATAACTACCTGGTGGTATTCTTATTTCTTTATTTGAGTCATAAATGAAAAGATTATTAGTCTCATCAATATTTGGAATAGCATTAAAAGTTTCAAAATTTACAAGTCCAATGGAATATTCAAAATTTTCATCTAAATATATTGGAGGATGAATATTAACAGAAAGCGTGGGGGAATTACCACTAATGACAAAACTGTACGACATATCTCTTTAAAAATTTTTAACAAAATGAATTAATATTGTTTTTCAACCATTATTATAAAGAAATTTAAGACAGAGCTCACCACAATTTGTTTTGTTAATTGATTGATAATGATCGTAGTTATATTTCACAATATTTTTCTTTTTATCGCTGAAAAAATATTTTGTTAATTCGGTAGATGGTCGCAAATTGCCATAACTATCAAAATATAAAATATTTTTCCCTTTTTTTATGTATGCAGTCCAATGAGTTCCATCACCACTATTCTTATCGAGATTAACAATACCACTTTCATTTTTATTAATTTTTTTTGGTAATTTATCTCTCATGAATATACCTCGAAAGTTGGGAATTTTAAGTAGATTAATATATTTACTTAAATCATAATTTGTAAGTGGTTTTCGAGGTATTTGTTTTAACAGTTTTTTGAATAAGGTTTCAGATATAATCCACATCCAGTTTTATATGGTTTTAAATAAAGACCACTTCCTTGTTTTCCTACTGCTATAGATTCCATCATTTTATTATGTCTTTTGGACTCTTCTAATTTTTCTTTAGCAGCTTTTGCATCGTTGACAGCTTTCGCAATACCTGCTGCTCCTCCTCCAAGAGCACCTAAAGCGGACAAACCAGCAAATAAAGGAATAAGAGGTAGAAATCCACCAGTTTTTGGAATTGGTATGATTCTATTTTTTGGTGATAATATTCTACTATCTCCGATAGATCTAAGTGCGGTTTGAATAATATCAGTCAAACTTTTAAATTGTTTTCCGTTTAGTGCTTGTCTTGCTTTTGAAATAGCTTGAGATAAAGTTATTCCTCGTCCTAGACGAGTTTTTCGACTTCTGTTTTTCCTTCTTTTTTTTAATCCCATACCAAATTTTCTTTTAATTTTCATTGCACCTCTTATTCCAAGTGCAGCAGTTTTTTCTCCAAAAGTGGCGTCTTTTGCTCTGAACCTTTCGGCAGCTTTGTCACCTAATAATTTATCAGCAGCGTGTCGGCTTTTTATATCATTTGATTGTGCATAGGCAATATCATGCTCTTTACAAGCTTCATCCAATAAGTTTATGCCTTTATCGCCTCTAGCTAGTCTCTTTTCTAGTTTGGTTCCAGGTCCACAAAAATTATACCCAGGTAGATGTAATTCAAAAGGTAACTTATTTATAAGAGTATTAATTAAACCACTACCTCTTTTTCTGACTCTTCTTTTATAAATGGATTGTTGCTTATATGAGATTGGCATTATATAATTGAAATCTTGGAACAAACTGACTAGTTTTAAATTAGAACTTACCCTTTATACATCCTCTTATATATGAAAATTGTCAAACAACCTTATTCAATTATTATTAAAGACCATGAGACTTCAAGAAATAATTTTAGAAAACATGGAAAATTGTTTGAAGGCTCTAGTAAAAGGGGGTTAATTATTGGTCCATCAGGGTGTGGTAAAACTAATATCATTATAAGTTTAATTGAAGATCCCAATGGTTTACGGTTTGAAAATTTATATATTTATTCAAAGTCTCTATATCAACCAAAATTTGAATATTTGAGATTACTTTTTAAACCATTGAGAGAAATTGGATATTATGAATCCGAAAATGAAGAAAATATTGTTTCTCCACAAGAAATAAAACCAAATTCCATAATTATATTTGATGATATAGTGTGTTGCAATCAGAATGTTGTAAAAGATTATTTTTGTTTCGGAAGACATAAAAATACTGATTGTTTTTATTTGTGTCAAACGTATTCTTCGATTCCAAAACAATTAATTCGTGACAATGCGAATTTGATTGTTATATTTCAACAAGACAAAACGAACTTAAAACATATTTATGATGATCATGTTAATGTTGATATGTCATTTAATCAATTTAATGAGTTATGTTTGATGTGTTGGAAAGATAAATTTGGATTTTTGGTAATAGACAAGGATTCGAATTTAAAATCCGGTCGATATCGAAAAGGATTTGATTCATATATTTTCTTATAAAAATAAAAGTTTTGTGAAAAATTTAACTAATCATGAATGAACGCTTAGCAAGAGAGCTTGTTAAGTCAAGGAAAGCTGTTAAACAAAAATATCAAAGTTTAAAAAATGCTGAATTTGAAGCACAATCCAAATTGGAGGAAACCTATAAACCAATAACTCAACCCCTACAACAATTAATTTCAACAATTGGTAAAATTGAATCGGCTGAGGTAAAGGAAGAGCTACAAACACCCATTAAAAAAAATTATGAAACACCAGAAAAAAGATTGTTTCCAACACTAACACCAAGAAAAAAACTACAGTATGGAACATCAACACCAGAAAAAAGAAAGACAGGGAAAACTCCAATTCTTCCTACAGAAATACCAACAATTATTGATTGGGAAACCAGTATAGCTTCACATAGTCAGATGCCATCTTTACAACAAACAAGTGTCATAGCAGAAACCACCCCTTCTTCAATTTCACAATCTACGGTAGGAAATCTTTCGGATATATTAGAACAAACACGCCAAACAATTCAAACATTTGTCAGTACACCTTTATATCAAGAATATTTATCAGGATTTCATGAATTACCTCGTCAATATATTGACGGAGGGGTAAAAGATGTGGAACATAAGTTTGATCACCTCTATGGAATAGTACATGATTTTGAAACTGAGAAATTCTTTTTAGGTTTAACACAAAGACCTATAGAAATTATCGGTAAAAACATAAAAGTTGAAGGTATAACTTATACAGGTACACCAGGTTTATATGAATTATTATTTAAAAAGGAACCAGTAGGTTATAAAAAACAAGATTTGGAAAATTATATGGATATTTTAAAGAGAACCAATGCATACCGTAGAAATTATGATCCAAATGAGCAGGTACAGGGAAATGGATCACAAAAATATATTTCTATAATAGGGCCTTATTTACAAAATAAAGGAATTACAAAAACTAAAACCATAAATCCCGAAACGCATAATATAGTTCAAGGATTTTTTGACAGACGAAAAGCTCCATACAGGGAAACTCGAATATCTTCGAAAAGAACAGGATCCGGAATAACTTTAAAAGTTAATAAACCTTATACCGATTACGTATATTGGGATAACGTAAATGAACTTGTTGATAGACTTCGACTGTTGGTAGCATCTATGATGGCTGGGAATACAGGACATAACAACGAAATTATTTCTATTATTGAAGAATTGAAAGAAGCCAATATAATTGTATAAAAGAAAGTAGTAAATATTGTTACATAACATTGTTAAAATGACCATTGATAAATTTGGACGTCATATTTCTAAAAAGTATACAGTAGATATACCTACAATAGAAAATAAAATACTAGCCAATGTTGAAAATGAAATATTAAAAAATTTTAAAAGTGATGATATTGTTCAAAGATTTGAACCTGTGTTAAAAAATGATATTGTAAATTTAAAAAAGAGAGTTAGTGAAAATGATGAAAATGTGGAATCTATTTCGAAAAAAATTAAGTTATTTGAAGAAAATGTGTCAAACTATGATAACAGGATATTAAATATAAAAAATATTGTCAAAGACAATGATGAACTATTAAAAAGTTTTTCTCAAAAAACATCGAAGTGTGAAGATGATTTTAAAACAATAAAACAGAAATATGATGAAGTAAAGAGTTTTGAAAATAACATAAAAAATGAAATAACATTGGTTAAATCAAAAATAAATGATACTTCTGCAATAGAAAATGTTAAACAAATTATTATAAAAGATATGGTATCAAAGTTCCAAGAATTTACGAACAAACTTAATAATAGGGTTTCTGAAGAAATAGGTAATTTTCAAAACGTTCATGATGGTATGAATAAAAACACACAACAAATAGAGAGAGCTATGAATACACACTTTATAATCCATAAAAAAGATAGCGATAATATTAATGAAATAAATCAGAAAATTAATTCAATTGAAAATAATGCTGAAATAATTCTATTAAACTTGAAAAATTTGGAAAAGAAATTAAACACAGATTTACAAAATGTAGATGAAAAAATTGAAAATAAATTTAAAAATGAAATTTTAAAAAATAGTGAACAAATCATGGAGATAATCTCACAATTAAACAATCTAAAAACAGAATTAAAAACCACTGTTGACGATGAATATTTTCAAAAGATGTTGAATAAAAGATTAGAAAAAGAATTAGAATCTTTAGCAGAACTAATACAAGCTATGATTAACACCTCTATCCATGATTTAAAAAAAGGACTTGCACAACACAGTTCAAAAATTGAAGAAATTTCAACAAAGTTAAATGATTATGAAAAATCTTTGAACGATGTAAGAATTGAAATTGAAAAAGCGATTTTAGATATAAAGAAAATAGAAAAAAAATTGGTAGAAATAAAATTAAATTTAACAAATGTAGAATTTCAATTAGGAAAAGATATAAAAAATCTAGAAAATAAATTGGTAAAAGAAATAAAATCACTAAACGAATTAGTTCAAAGAGCAGCCGAAGTTTCTAGAAAAGAGTTTAATGACACAATGGCATATGCTAGAGAAGAATTAAACGCAACAGTAAGAGAAATGAGAAACGAAAGTATAAAATCACTTGTTGTTTTTGAAACTAAAATTAATGTAAGAATTACCAACATTGAAGATGAAATCAAAAAAGTCAAAGATTCGAATAATGCATCTTTTAAAAATTTGGAATATAAAATCGAAGATGAAATCAAAAAAGTCAAAGATTCGAATAATGCATCTTTTAAAACTTTGGAATATAAAATCGAAGATTTGCTAAAAAAAGATAACAAACAAATAAAATAAGTTATTTAAAGAAGGTATTAAGAAATTTTATTCTAGTACTATGAGTAAAAATATTAAAGAAACAGTTGTAGATGAATTACATAAACCGGCAAGAAGAAGATATAGAAGAAGACGAACTATTGTTAAAAGCCTTAATGACTTATGGCAAGCTGATTTGGTAGAGATGCAACCCTATTCCAAATTTAATAAAGGTTATAGATATATTTTGGTGGTGATAAATGCATTCTCAAAGTATGTTTGGACTCAACCACTTAAAAGTAAAAAAGGAAAAGATGTAACTGAAGCTATGAAAAAAATTTTAGAAAAAACAAGTAAACCGCAAAATTTGCAGACAGATTTAGGAAAAGAATTTTTCAATAAAGATTTTAAAGATCTTATGAATTATTACAAAATTAATCATTATAATACTTACTCTAATCTCAAAGCGAGTATTGTAGAACGCGTAAATCGAACTTTAAAAAATATAATGTGGAAATATTTTAGTAATAGAGGGAATTACCAATGGTACTCTATTTTACCCACTATTATTGAAAAATATAATAATAGTATTCATAGAACTACCGGATATAGACCTGTTGAGGTTAATAAAAAAAATGAGAAAACTATACTGCAAAATTCTTTTACTTTTAAAAAAACATTTGATTTAAAGCGCACTAAATTTAAAGAAAATGATTTTGTTAGAATTTCCAAACAAAGAGAAGCTTTTGAAAAAGGATATACTCCAAATTGGTCAACTGAAATTTTTCAAATTAGAAAGGTTCAGTTAACAAATCCACCCACCTATTTATTAAAAGATAGTAAAAATGAATATATTGAAGGAGGTTTCTACCAAGAAGAGTTACAAAAAGTTAAACATCCAGATGTGTTTTTGGTTGAAAAAATTTTAAGGAAGAAAGGGAACCAAGTTTTTGTTAAATGGTTAGGATTCGATAAATCACATAATTCATGGATTCTTAAAAAAGATGTATTGTAATTAATTTTAAGTAATATTGTATATCAAATTTTTAAATAAAAGACCTATTTATATAACATATTTTTTATTTACGATAATCCTTTTTACAACAAATACTAACAATATAATTTTTAAGATGTTTACAACTGAGATTAACAATATAAATTTATATTTTTACATTAAATCTTTCAATATATATTTTTTTTCTATGATCTACATCAAAAATACTTTTAAGAATACTTTCACATTGTTCAACTCGTTTTTCAAATCTTAGTCTGTCAAGATAAAATTTCTGATATTCACTTTTTCGAGCTTGTCTAAATGCAAAGTCCCATGTCACTAATATATAAACTTTATTATTGTTCTCACTGATTGTCACTGATTTCTTCATATTTCTATTGTAATGCACCGGATTTTCTTAACTTGTTTTCTAATTCCTGTTTATGTAGAGATAACATTTCTAAAACAGTTCCGACATTTTCACTGTTTAAATTCTGACATGGATCCAAAACACTATAAATATGAGACAACACATCTCCTGACTGATAATTATAGTGATGAAACAAATTAAAATATTTGGAAAATTCTTGCTTTTTAATTATATGAATTCTGTAGTCAACAAGTTCATCGATTTCAACTAATTTATCTATTGATTCTTTTCCCAGAATCACATAATGTTCATCCTTTTGAATTCTGATAACAGGAGAATGATTTATTTTTTCAAAAAACACTGTGATTTTTTCAATTTTTAGTGGGTATGCATATGCTTGAGCAGAATAAAAATAATTCACCAACACTCCTTGATTTTTTTGAAGTTCTTTCCATTCTTCTTCATTCAAGTAAATGTGAAATCCATTTCGACCTCCAATTAGAACTTTTGGTGTAAAATCATTTATACCAATTCCAACACAAACAAATTTTGATAAGGAATTGTTAAGATAGTAGATTTTTGAATTTAATAATTTTTCATTACACTGACTAATTTTATCATTGGTTTCACTAGAACTGGATTTATATCCATTAAAATTGCTACTATTAAACATGATGTCTTGATGCTAACTGAAAACTAAAATACTGAGTCTGAATATATCTTATCCACCCCACTCCTCTATAAATTTCAAGGTCAAGCAAGTTTATTAAATTTTTATGACCTATCTTGATAAAACAAAATTGTCAAGAACGACAAAAGTGAAAAACTACCTATTGATAAAATTATATTGAAGATAAATAGAATTAAACAGTTTTTACCTTCCTCATCATTTTTAATATGATCACAGCTAGAAATCGTAAATGGTTTTTTATTTTTTTCAATCCAGTTAGTGTCAAAAATTGTATTATTTGGATAATGAAAGTAAATTTTGAAAAAATTACTATTAGATTGACTATTATTCATATTATATGCGAAAGCAGTTGAATAATTATTAATATTCATAGCTTTCATATAATTACATATTTCAGGTTTAATAGTAGAGGTTTCGTTTTCAAAACACACCATTCCATGTAAAACCCTTGGAGGATAAAGTACATATAAAGTATTATTTAAAATTGAATGTAAAACAATGTAGTTGATAAGGGATGCCATTAAAACACTTTTCAATTTTAAATGTCTATTAACAAAACAATAAGAGATTGAAATAAGACTGAACAGTTTTAATTAATTTTCTACAATATATAGACATTTTTTTTTTTCAAAATATTAAATAATTTGTTTACAAATTAGAGATACAAACATGGTTATTAAAACTATTAAAAAATGAAAGATGTTGACATATTTTCTTTCACTTTAAGGACATTAAATAATTTGTTTACAAATTAGAGATACAAACATAGTTATTAAAACTAATAAAAAAATGAAAGATGTTGACATATTTTCTTTCACTTTAAGGACAACAGGTTCACATTTTTTATTTTTTTCACCTAACCACAAACACTCGATTAAGTCACAGTTCTTCCAGTGACGATAATGTTCCTCAATTGGACAATCATCAATTTTCCAGGCAAATATTTCTGCACCACAGTAAAAACATTTACAAACATCATGAATAGCTAAATAATAAAACCCTGATTGGGCTAACACTTTAGGATTTAATTTTCCATTCCAGAATTTAAATGAGGAAAGTCTTTTTTCATATGTTCTATATAATTTGTTATCAATTTCTTTTTCAAAAGATTCTAAACACATATTTATTCTAGACGGTGGTATATTTTATACTGATATAATTTTAAAATTTACCATGTTCTTAAATACTTCAAATTTAGCCTTGAAGAGTAAAACTTTTAATCTTAAAAGAATTTTTTATAATTCATTTTCATGGTCTATTAACCACTGAAAAAATGGAATATCTTGGTGACCCCACGCTAATGTATCATAACTATTGGGAATTTTAAATCTTTTATCATCATTAGAAGTGAGAGCTAATTTGTTAACTAATTCTGTATAAATATTGTGAAGTCGAGATCTAAACAAATACATTGTACAGAAAGCTTTTGAATTTTGTTCTACAACATCTTTATAATGTGTTAATTCTAATTGTTTTTTAATGCTACTTTTCTTTATCCCCTTAGCTTTTTTAAGCAACCCATTTTCTGACTTAACACAATAAGCTTTGGCCCCTGTGCCATAAAAGCTTTCTATTGGTTCACCAGCATATTCATCCTTAAACTTTCCAACAACAGATTCAGTTATTGGTATTTCATGAATATTATTAACATCATAATTTGAAGTATCGAATTTATCAATATTAACCCTAATGTCTTCATAAACATTACTTGTCTCAATTTCCAAAATAAAGGAATCTGTATCTGTGTACAGAAGTTTAATATTATTCTTATATAAAGGTTTTAAAAACCCATAAAAAAAGTCATACATCACCGTTTTTGATATATCTAAAATACTAAAGCCTACATAGACAGGTTTATCATATTGCACTAACACTTTACGCATTTGCACAGCTACTAAATTCTCTGAAAATATTGTTACATCTTTAAAGGATGGTTTAGCAATTAAATTTTCTGCCCCATCTTTTCTATGATTTTTTGCCCATTGTGTAACCAATCGTATATCTGTCCTTTTATCCACATTTTCCATTGTTTTTCCGTAGATGCTATTATTTGCCAATTTATAAGAATTTTTCTGAAATTGATTTTTAGATTGATTTCTTAAATTTGTATTTAGATCAATAAATTTTTTTAACCATTGAGATTGTGTAAACTCTACAACCCGATGAATTTTAGTTAGTTTAATTCCATATTGAATACATTGTTTTAATAAAGTATAGTGAATTACATATTTTTCTTTATTTTTTAAATTTGGAATTAATTTAAAAGTTTTAGAATTTTGAGGCTTATAATTTTCTGGACAGAATGGAAATTCATTATGTAAATTGTGTAAATTTTCAGGATATTCTAAATCAACCTCTAGCACATAACCCTTGTCATTAGTCTCAGATATATTCATTATATCTAAATTTTGAATTTGTTGATTTGATAACCAAACAAAATCTTTTTCGGGCAGATATTGAGACATCGCATATCCGTAAAGATTAGTTGCATCAAAATACATAATATATTTAGATGGTTGTAATGGATCATAATTTGAAAGAAATAAATTGTTTGCTATAGATTTCCTACATACACAGGTACTGATTCCTCCTCTTACACTACCTTTAAAAAAATGTAACATATCTGGGTCTGTTATTAACTCCAATTCGACTCCAGTATATCTTAAACAAGCGTCAAAACTTAAACCTGGAAAAGTATAATAATGTGCAGGATCAAGTTTGTAAGTTTCCATACACGTTTTTCTAAAATTTTGAAAAACATCTGCCAAAAGTAATACATCAGATTTAAGATATAAATCGGAATATTCACCGATTGTTTTACATTCAAATAAATTCCAAACATTTTTAGCCCTCTCATATTCTTCATCAGTAATGTGTTCATCCGTGAGGTCATTATAAAAATTTTTTTTATTGGGTAACTCCGTTTCATTTAATTTGTCGATATTATCAATATATTTATAAGGGAAAACGCCTTTTTGACGGATATACTTAAATTTTTCCTTTTCATTAAAATATTTGAACACTTCTTTGCATTGTTCATCATTAAGGATGGAAGCTAAATTTGACAAAGAATATGGTAGGAACTGAAATGAATCAATAAACTTAAGATATAGAAATTTTGACTTGGTGAAACCAGTCTTTTTATCTAAATATTGATCTACTTCAATAGATTTTTGAAATGAAATGTATTTCTCTTTATTCTGGGCTATGACAAATAATTGTTCATGATTTGGACATAAATTTTTTATAAACAGATGAGAATCATAATTACGCAAATTGTGTAAAACTACTGGAATGGAATTAGATAATTTATAATTTAAGTTGCATATAGAGTGTGACGGACCTCTATAGGAACCTGTTAAATGACAATGATCAGCAACCTTATCCGAAATTATAGGTTTATCACATATATGACAATCATTCGTATATTCAAAATGTAATTGTTCCAACACATTTAATTTTTTCATTGGTATTAACTTTTTCATATATTTATTGTAAATATTAAGAACGTCTCTTTCTAAGTAAGTTATAAAAATTTGTGCACAATTGGGACCCATATAATTTTGAAATTTGGAAATTGAATCATCAAATGAACACTTTATATAATAAGCAAACGAATATGGAATATGTTGACATTTTTTTTCAGTATATGGAGAACTTGGATCTACATCATTAATTTCATTATTTAAAGGCTTAAGAATGCATTCAAAATCTGCATATATAACAAATGGAACTTCAATTTGTTTCTGTATATTCTGAAATTTTAAAATATTTTCGGGAATAATATTTCCAAATCTATCTATTTTGGTTTCAGTTGAAGGTAGATTTATTCTTACAAAATCGCAATCATATGTGTTATGCCTGACTAATAATTCTTCAGTAGTAAAATATTGTAAACAACCGTCGCATAAAAATTTTTTCCCATGATGTTTAGATAATTGTTTTGAAATTAATCTAGATAAATCCGAAATATAACAGTAATGGAAATTTCCATTATCATCTCCAATTAATAATAAATTAAGGTGACGTTCTCGCTTATTTTTTGTATAATGTAAAGGTCCTATAATTTCGAATTGAGTTTTTAAATTATTCTTGATTTTTTCTAATCCATAAACATTAACCGAAATATTGTTTAAATTTTCAAATTTACTTATGTCTTTTAAAGTTAAAGGAAAATTGATACCTTTAAAGTTTAAAATAGTGGTGAAATGTGGATACGACTCCACCTTTTCAATTGGTCCGTTAGGTGAATGAAGAGCTGCAACCACAGACCAGGCGAAACAACATTCATCATTGTTTTGAACGTTGACTACAGCATTTTTCAACTTGATCTCTGACGGTAGCGGTATATATGAAGAAGCTTTTAAGGGGTTGTACTTGTTGATGTTAAGCTCAACGTGTAATATTTTTATTAAAATCCATCCTGAAATTAAAGAAGAATAATTAACAACAAATTTATTTTTGGTTTAAGTTTAGTTACTAAATATTTAATAAAAAATAATTTACCCGAATCTTTTTCTGCCAGTTCATCAGCTTTCCGGTCAATAATTTTAATAATATCTTCTAGTTCTTGCGTTAATTCTGAACTATTACATAAAATCCGAAATGGGGTATTGAAAGACTTAACTTCATGACTTTCATTGGAAGGATTTAAGTAAAGACCAAATAACTCCATGTTGAGTTTGATGCAGGTGTGTCTTTGGATTTCATAATTGATTACCTCAATTATTTTTTGTTGTATTTCGGAGAAAAAATCATAAATGTTGATTTGGTATTGAGTCGATGATATTTTATATGAAATGATTCTTTCCTTAAATGCCGATTTTATTACAGACACATTTTCATCCCTAACCACCATTGAATTGGTTTTGTGTTTATTTGTTCTCAAATGACAGAACCATAATGACTTTTTTATAAATATTTTGCAGAATTGACAATATCTTCTTTCACCTAAAATTTAATAACTTCTTTATTAAATTTGCCTCTAATTCATCAAATTAATAACTAATTATTAAATTGAAACAAAATTTCTATTTAAAATTAAACTTACAGCTTTTCTTCTTCTGTTCTAACTGGGGGCCATTGTTAGAGTGAATTATCTTCTTGTGGCGATTCAAATTGTCTTTTCGAGTAAAAATTTTGAAGCACTCTTCACATTTAAAATCCATTTTTCTAAAACGAATCTCTTATTGTGAAGCCCAAGTCGATTTTAACACACTGAAGGTGACACGGTCAGGTATGAATTTAAATGGTGGAAAAGAAGTAGGAGGGGAGTTAAGGAATGGGATGGAAAAAGCTAAGAGTAGCTTTATAAAGTTCTATCGCCCTTTCCCACATCTTCCTTTTCTCCTCAGCTGTTTTATTAGGATCGCAATTTAAAATAGAATCCAAAACAAATCCTAATGATCTTTGATAAGACAAATGTTTATTTTTAATTTTGAAATTTGATTTTGAATGAAAGCTTAGTTTCGGATAATCGTTTTCGAAGGGGATTGACACTTCCGTTTGTGTTAAAACAGAATTTTGAACTGTCTCTGTTTGTGTAGAAACAGAATTTAAAATTTCATCGAAATCTGGTGGCGAGTTTTCAAAAATTATTGGAGAATTTGGAAAATTTAATTCACAGTAGGTATTTTGGCCGCACGGAATTGAATTTTGACTAAAATTTTCATTTTTTTCAGATGGTTCACTTATTATTGGAAGAATTTCTTGGGAACCACCACCACTAGTAAACGATGCTCCCAAATCTTCACTACAATCTGAAATTTTGTAACTATCCCGTGAACCATCCTCCTCCCCCAAAACATCAACCCCCATATTTCCACTACTAGTCGATTCCGAAATTTTATTTTTTTTTTGATTAGTTGAAATTTTGAACAGAGATAGAGGAGAAAATGAAGAATTACCCGGTATTCCTCCAGAATTGTTTTCACTTTCAAAATTTCTAGTTTTCAACATTCCAAAAAAATTTTGTGATTTATTTGAACTCGAATCATTGTCACTGTCACTGTCACTTTTACTCTGATAATTTGTTAAATTTTTATTAATTTTGGGAATCCCCATTAGCTTTTTAAAATTGTCGATATTATCTAAATCTTGAGTTAATATGTCGGGAGTATTTGTAATGGGAGTGTCCGTTGTTACATCTAAATCTTGAGTTAAAAAATTTGGGGTTTCCGGCGTTAAAATATTATTAAAATCTAAATTTTGTGATAAAATTGAATTTTGAAAGTCAAAATCTGTCTCCGAAATATTCTCTAGTTCAGGCAAATATTCCAAATTTTCTAAAAATTTTATGTTCGTTTCTGAACAACTTTGGAGTAATTTGTTTTCTAAATTTTTTTCTTGCATCGTATTAATCATCGCGTTAAAATTTTGGGTTCTCTGACTTAAATTTTGGTTGTCACTTTCATTTTCATTATTCAAAAAAGCAGGCTGAATTATTATATTTGAAATTATATTAATTTTGTTCACCACTCCTAACTGTTCAGTGGAAGTTGAGGCAAAAGGAAAAGACATACCTTTAAAATTTGAGTACACTTGACAGCAACAAACTAAAACACACTAAAACAAACTAAAAGAAACTAAAATTGGAGACTTTAAATTTAAAGCGTGGTAAACTCGACTTAAGCTTGCTATAAACTGATCCTCGACCGTTTTATATGAAAGCAGGCCACGGTTTGTCCTCGTACGTATAGTGACCTCAATAAAGGTCAATGACCTCAATTCTGCGCGTCACACCCCGCGGAGCCCCCTTCCCCCTCCCCCCTTCCCCCGCAAAATTTTTTCCCCGCCCCCTTCCCCCGCAAAGCCTCCTTCCCCTTTCCTCCCTTCCCCCCGCTGAGCCCCCCAGCTGAGTCCCTCTGCTGAGCTGCTTAGGGAGTTACGTCCCCTATAAGTCTCAGTGAGACGTCCTAAAATGTGCTGTAATTATAAAAACTCGAGAGGTTTGCGGGCGTATAAAACACAAAATTCTCTTCGGAGCATCTTACCTTAGGGTCCCCTATAACTCTCAGTGAGACGTCCTAAAATGTGCTGTAACTATAAAAACTCGAGAGGTTTGCGGGCCTATAAAAAACACAAGGTTTTTTCGGGGCATCTCGACTGGGGAGGGGTCCAGGGGGCGGGGGGCCGAAGGCCCCCCGCTCCCTGGAAGGCAGTGCGCGCGGCCGAAGGCCGCCCCCCCCTCCCCCTTCGGGGGGCGGGGCGGGGGCGGGGGGGTATAGGAGGAGTATAGGGGCGGTATGAGGGGCCCTCTCCGCGATTTAAAAATCGAAATTTTACCTTGACCTACTTTCATAAAATGACTGTTTTGCGAGGTGACTTTTTCATTTTTGGTTCATCACCAGTGCTGTCTTCCTAAATTTTAATTTTTATTATTTAATTTAATTATCAATATGTTCAGGAACAGAAATTATGAAATTCAGGTTATGGATGGTAATAGACTTGTAATAAGAAGGAGAGTCAACGTTCCTCCTCCGGTACAAGTACCAACCATAACCTCCTCGACAAATCCAGAGGAAAATGAGGATCCTCAAGTGGAACCTCAGATAAATCCGCCAGTCCAGTGTGACGAAGTCGATTCCACTACAAAGTAAGTAGCTTATATTAAATTTATTATTAGTCTTCCTAATATCAAAATACTAATTGATTTTTTTTTTTCAGTTGACAGATACAAACAATAGACCAAGTTTAGGGACAGTGTTAAGTGAAACTATTTTTAGGTTAAGTTAAAGTGTTTAAGTGATAGTGAATAGTAACGGAGACGATTTAAGGTAATGTAAATTTTATTTAATTGATCTAATTATAAAGGAGTATGAAGATAACTGTACCTAAATTTCCTATAATATTTTTCTTTCATATTTATAAACTTATTAATTTTAGATTTAAAACTCTCTAAAATAAGAAAGGATTAAGAATTTTTGAACAGGGTGGTTAATTTAAAATATTTTTTCAATCTATTATGAATAATCAAAACTCTTGTATTTAGTTGTTATGTTTGTTCGTTATTCTTATAAATAAAACATTTTTTTTCGAAATTGTTCAATTCTTTATTCCAATAAGATAAGAATAAATGGATAAATTAAATACAAACAATAATAATTTTAAAATAATAAAAATTAAATAATAATACATTTTAAAATAAATATTCTAGGATTATAATTTCTTCATTTTCACATTTATGAAGTGGTTTGCAATACATAAATATTAAATAATACATTCTAATCTAAATATTCTAGGACTACAGTTTCTTCATTTTCACATTTAATTACACATAGTTCATTGCGACAGATTGGACATGTTTTATTAATTAACATCCACATTCCTAAACAAGGGATGCAAAATCTGTGATTACAAGGTTCTGGTGATATCATTTTATTAGATAATATATCTTCAAGACATATAGGACATTCTTCGGTTTTATTTTCAATTATTTCATTAACAACTTTTTTTTTTACCCTTCGCGACTTCCTACCGTTTTTATATATTGGTTTTTTACCAGGCATTATATTGGCACCACTGGAACATTTGCGTCCCAATCTAAATCAATATTTTTAACACTACTATTGCAAATTAAACAAACTTTGGGGGTAATAATTTGATACAACTGTCTTGAACACATATCGCAATGTAAATCATTGCTTAAGCGTTTTAATTTTCTCTTATTATGAGTATTTACATGTCTATGAGCCCCTGCCCTTTGATAAAATTGTATAATTTGATAGCATGCGTGACAAAGAGTTTTTTCTTGATTTTCCGTCACTACAAACACTACGATATAACTCTGAGTAATACAGAACACAACTTCTTTGGGATCAGTGTACTTATGTTTCACTAAACAAAATTTAGCACTAGCACTGTCTTCTTCATTATCTTCTTCAATATCGGAGTCACCAGAGTCAGCTTCAATTTGTTCGAAATTATTTATATCGTAGTTTAAACAATTTCTGAAGTTCTTCTGAAATTTTTCTTCGTTAAGATGTGTATTGTAATCCAATACTCCAATTAATTCATCTAGATCTGGATCTTCTTCTTCAATATTATTATCCATAAATTTTTGAATGAATTTTTTAATATTTACTTTGTAATATTTACTATTAAATATAAAATTATTTACTTATTATTTACTTATTATTTGTTGGTATTTAATTTATCATCTTTTGTTGCTCCACGTATCTATTTTATAAATTTACTGAAGTGAAAATTCATTGGTGGTAGGACTTTATATCGACTTCATGGTCAAATAAGGTTATCCACCTCAAGGTCAAACATAAGGTTAGATCTCCTACTATGATCGGATTCGATGAAAGGTTAGCCATGTTGTTAACTTTAAGATTAAACTCAAGGTGATGTATACGAGGCTTTTTGAAAAGTATAATGAGAGAACAAAAGAGGAGGAGGATGAAAAGTGTTGATGATACGAGGTTTTTTAATAAGTATAATGAGAGATTTGAAAAGTATAATGAGAGAAGAAAAGAGGAGGAGGAGGATGAAAAGTGTTGATGATTTACTCTTCTTACTCCTCCTCCTCCTCCTCTTTCCTTCTCTCATATATCCACTACTTAACTCGAATTTAGTTGAAATTAAAAAAAAATCTAACTTTTAGATTTATTAGTGAAATCAACTATTACATACACATTTAAAAAAAATGAAATTGAGTTATCAAATAATATATAGGTTGCTCTTTTTAAAAAACCGTAAGTTTTGGTCTATAACTGAAAATTTGATGCTTTTAAAGAAAACACTAAGTACGCCAATGGGTTTTACTTAAAAAAAGAGGGGCCAAAAAAAATTGGTCTGTTGCATTCTTTGTTTAACATAAAAGTAGCACAGATACGGCAAAATCTCAAGTCTTTCTATTTAATGATAATAGAGAAAACCTGTACATACTGGTTAAGTCATAAAAATGTCCTATTTGTTCACGATCATGCGCAAGTTTACAAAATGGACAAAGTTTAAACCATTTGTTACGAGTGTAACTGGTCTGTGCTGGTTCATCTGCTTTATGATCCAGATTCGACTTCTTCTGATTTTTATCTAGAAATTGGAACAGCACCTCGAAGAACGTCATTTTGTTGACCATAATTAGTTGAAAGTATTAGTGTCGTCAGTGGAGCTGTATCGGACCGAGAGCAACATTAGCAGGAAATAACTGATATATGAACCATAAATTTCAAGGTATGTCGGCAGGATATTACACCTGCCGTTTACCAACTTCGATGTCAGACTGAAAAATATCGCCAGTCGAACGACATCTATGAATCAACGGAGTAAAGTGAAATTTTTAAACAATCAAAATTTGAGTAAGAAATAAAGAAATCTTTCTGCCGTATTTAAATAGTTTGGTATACATGGAATTCTCCTTTCAGGCAGAGAATATGAAAAATATATGTACAAACAGTTTATTTCCTGCAAATATCGCTCTGGTCCTCTCTCCATACGCGTTTCGATCACCTAATGATCTCGTCAGTGGAGCTGTATCGGACCGAGAGCAACATTAGCAGGAAATAACTGATATATGAACCATAAATTTCAAGGTATGTTGGCAGGATATTACACCTGCCGTCTACCAACTTCGATGTCAGACTGAAAAATATCGCCAGTCGAACGACATCTATGAATCAACGGAGTAAAGTGAAATTTTTAAACAATCAAAATTTCGGTAAGAAATAAAGAAATCTTTCTGCCGTATTTAAATAGTTTGTTATATATGGAATTCTCCTTCCAGGCAGAGATTATGAAAAATATATGCACAAAAAGTTTATTTCCTGCAAATATCGCTCTGGTCCTCTCTCCATACGCGTTTCGATCACCTCATGATCTCGCCAGTGGAGCTGTATCGGACCGAGAGCAACATTAGCAGGAAATAACTGATATATGAACCATAAATTTCACTTTACTCCGTTGATTCATAGATATCGTTCGACTGGCGATATTTTTCAGTCTGACATCGAAGTTGGTAGACGGCAGGTGTAATATCCTGCCGACATACCTTGAAATTTATGGTTCATATATCAGTTATTTTCTGCTAATGTTGCTCTCGGTCCGATACAGCTCCACTGACGAGATCATGAGGTGATCGAAACGCGTATGGAGAGAGGACCAGAGCGACATTTGCAGGAAATAAACTGTTTGTACATATATTTTTCATATTCTCTGCCTGAAAGGAGAATTACATATATAACAAACTATTAATGTCTACTTGCAAGTACAACAGAAATATTTTTTTTCTTATGGAATAAATCGTTTCAGCTAAGAATGCGAAGTTGAGGGAGATGTTCATAAAATTATCAAGAAAATCGTTTTTTTTTCCTTTTTGTGGAAAACTCTCTAGTATCCTTCGTACAAAGTCAAAAAAACCGAACCAGTCTCTAAGGTCTAGAAACCTATGTTTATATCCTACTTCAAAGTATCCCTTTCAGCAATACTTACGCATTTTAGTTCATATTTCCTTCGCTAAGAGTTACTGTTTATGGTTAAACTCATTTAATCTGATCAGTGTACCTGTAAAATATAAGTTTAAATCCAACCGTTTTGAAAAGTGGTCCTAATTTTATTTTAAGATCAAAATATTTTTTATTTTAATCGAGGTTTAAGATTTCCTTAATATAAAACTTTCTTTCTTTTATTTTACCTCGAGTAGATGAAATATGAAGTGTTTAGAAAGCTAATCTTCAGTCGTTCATAGTTGGTAACTTTGTTAGACTTAGCACTTGTCAACTTAAAGGCAATCTTAACGCTACATTACTAATTAACACAAGTTCGGCTAAATTAATTTCGACTTGACGTCTAAATGCTACCGTCGGATTTAATAATTTCGGTTTTCTAATTTCATATTTCAGAGAGTTAGAGAGATTTGTATGATGTAGTTAAGTTCCCCAAGTAATGGAACTAATATTGCAAGTTTGTAAAGCACGGGGACAGTGCTGCGCCGAGAATAAAGTGCAAGTTGCAGATGTTAGAAGCAGGCATATTTCTTGTAATTAAATATGCCTTATTTATCAGTTATTATTTCTTATTATCTGGCTTTATTGTAATGGATCTACTAGGTGCAGGGGCGGATCCAGCCACTCTTTTAGAGGGGGGGGGAGGGGCGGTGATATCATAAAAGTATAGTATGGCAAGCGAAACCAAGTTGTCGACGGGGGGGGGGGGGAGACATCAGCAACATTCCCATTTCTAGTGTAAAAGGCAGGGTCGGGTCTATTTTTCTGAATTTGAAGTTCTTGGAGAGGGGGCGATCACAAGAAAAAACAAGGTGTCGACAGGGGGGGAGGATGTGGGCAGCATACACATTCCTAGTATAAGAGGGAGAATCGTGTCTATTTTTCTGAACTCAAAGCTCTTGGGGGGAGTGGCTATCGCAAGAAAAACAAGTTGTCAACGCGAGGGGACTGCTAGCAGCATACACATTCCTAATATAAAAGGCAAAATCGGTTCCATTTTCCTGAACTCAAAGTTCTTGGGAAAGGGAGAGGCGATCACAAGCATACACGTTCCTATACTCTATTCAAGAACTAGAGAGAGAGAGTAATAAAACTGTTACCGAAACCTCCAACTTACCTGCTCCAGTGCCGCAGGTAACTGAGAACTGCCATGAATCTAATTATATTTAATTATATTGAAACATTATAAGGTTTTATAAATTTACTGCAACAATAGAGTTTCTGATTTCTGTCAGTGAGCAAAATACACCTTACAGTGTGTCCTTAGTGATTTATCTTGTTTGTGCTTGTTTTAATATATTATGTCAGATTAGTGATATACCCAAAAGAGATGGCTTCCACATCTATAATTATTCTAAAATCATTAAACCAGTTCATTTTTTCCTCAACGAAAAACTTATTACTATGAATGTTTATGATGTCTTAAAATATCAATATCTAGATAATAATGTTAAAAGTTCAGTTGAAATGTGTTCCAACATGACAGGAGTTGGAAAATCTACTATGTACCGAATACTGAAGGAGAAAAAAACGACTGGAATTGTTAGTACTCCCAAGTCACATTCGATCACAGACAGACGAAAAACCTCGTTGGAAGAGGAGATGTAAACGGCAATAAAAGGAGTTGTACATACATCTTATTATGAGAAGCAGATCCCAACCGTCGACAAAATTCTAACTAAAATCAATGGTGAACGGGACTTACCTGAAATTAAAAGAACTGAGCTCTGGAAATTGCTCGGAGAATTTAATTTTTGCTGGAAAAAACCAAATTGGAAATCTATTCGTATAGATCGTCCGGAAAATGTCCCTTGGCGAAGGAAATATCTCTCTGAAGTAAAAGGTAGAGTTTCTAGAAATAACACAACTTACAAAATTAATAATTTAACAGAACTTTTGAAAGATTTTCTGAAATAAAGTTACTGCAGAAAATTGGGAAAAATCCATATAATAAAAGAATAAAAGAAAATGTGGAAACTCGATCTCATGATCCGTGAGATAAAGGAACCAATTATAATTAATTTGGGCGAAAATAGCTTCACTGACTTAGATTACGAATTAGATACGTAATGTTTACCAGCGTAAACACAATTTATTATTTAAATATTATTAACATATAAAAATTAATTACATTTGAATCCCTTTTTAGTGTTTAATTGTAATTCTGCAGATGGTTTAAGAAATAAATAAACTGAAACGTCAAATGTCCTAAAAATGTTTTTAATTAATAATAAAAGGACCGATAGTCCAAAAAAATTTTCACATTATATGGACGAATTTATTTTTTTATATATATTTAACTTCTTGTATTTTTGACAATGGGTATTTTGTAAGTATTTAAATTATAACTACGTTTGTTCTGAATGTGCCTAAAACGGTTTCTATGCCAAAATTAAAAATTATAAAAATACAGTTGTGATTTGTGTTAAATATGTCAAAACTATCTATATTTTCTAATGTATGTGGATTATTAAAAAGTCATAAGAAATAAAATAATATTATAAAAACTTTTTATTTTAAGTTTATTACCGAAATAATATTCTATGCCATCAATACTTAGTGATAAAATAAACCTCCTTCCGACGCCTATGACAAGGATTAAAATGCTTTTTAACACATTTCAAACATCCAAATTTCTATTGTTATCCAACCCAAATGGTCCATCACTATAGACCGGTATTTTTGATTATAAAATTTCTAACCCATTCCTATGAAAAATATATTTGTCTAACAGATTTTGCCAAAGACACCGGACTAAAGAACACAGGTATTTTGCACAGAACAGTAAAATGTCAAGGAAAAAATTTTGAAAATGCCTTGAATAAAGGGCGAAACGTCAATCGTTTTGTGTTTTATTAATTATAGAACCTAAACCCAAGAAAATACAAAATTAAGGAAAATGACATAATCTATGGTTCAAGAATCAAGAAAATAAATATATATATATATATATATATATATATATATATATATATATATATATATATATATATATATATATATATATATATATATATATTCTCAGCTTCATCTACCGTTTCCAACTATGGTGCTGCTGCCCTTATTGTATTAGGTGACGTAATGTATTCGGTGTTCTTGTAATTTATGCTCATTTGTGTCCATGTTTTTTTGTCTTTAGCTGTATGGGGACCAAGTTATTCCTGTCAATTTTCTGATGTCATAATCCTCTTGGCGTTTCTGGGATATCACATAATTGTCTTAGTGGTTCATTTGTTCTCTGTTCTTCTTGCTATAGGTTTTGCCCATGGCCATTTTAGGTATTCCTAACACGCATCTTTCCATGGCTCTTTGAGTGTTTTAGAGTTTTGCGGTTATTTCTTTCCTTAATATTCAAATTTCGAACCCATATGTCATAATCGGCAATATGTATCTATCAAATATTCTTTTCTTAAGGTATAGTGGCATCATGGACTTGAAGATTATCGAGTTTCATCCAAATGCTCACTACGCTGGTTTAATTCTTTGTGTATAAGTTGCCTCAGATATATAAATTTATGTACTACTTCCAGCATTGTTTCATTTATCTGTATTTCGTCGTTGGTGGTCAGATTGTTGCACATTATTTTTGTCTTTGCTAGGTTAATTTTTAGACCTACTCCATTACTGGCTAAGTTGAGGTCATTAGTTTACTCTTGCAATTATTTAGGACTTTTAGCAATTAGAATTATGTCATCAGCGAATCTTAAATAGCTTAGGCAAGGGAGGAGTGGGTCGCAAACAAATGTGGCTACGCTTTGTCATACCGCTAAAGATAGACGTCTCGCTTTAAGATAATCGCCAACGCACTGTAAGTGCACGGCGCTATAAGAAGAAGACATAAATTTATATTCTGATATCTATTTATTTAATAAATTTGCTCTGCACTAATCCTAGCAACTCCAAGACATACTCCAAAATTTTCAGCCGACGAAACACTATATCGCTGAACACAAAATCTAAAAATATGAATTTTAGGTAACGTTTTCTAAGAAATTTTATAATCTTTTACCTAGTCGTTTTCCTGGAATCAAATTGAAGTTGGTTTATAAAAAGAGCATGAAACATTGTGTAAGTGAATAACAGTAGAGAGTGAAAATTTATTAATAAAGGATTTAAGCTTTTCGGTCGGTTTTAATTAAATTAAAATTTAGAACGTGGCGGCACGGTGGTTCTCAGAGAAAATTTAGCTTTATTAAAACTTTACTAACGACTCGAGCTGCGGGATTCCTTCGGATATATTTAATATAAGACACCGCATGATTGCGAGTCTCACACCTCAGGCTTAAGAACATAAAATCCTATAAGATGGCTTAAATAGTTTTAGATTTTCCGAGTAATCAAGGAGGATCGGTAGTATCTAGACTATTTTCTTATAAACTATCCTTAAAATTATTATGAATTTTGATAATGGTATCTTTATTAAAACTAAAATTATCTAACAATGATGAGTTTAAGGAAAATCAACTTATATAAGATTGTGCGTTAGTTACACAAAAAAAGATTAATTCGTTTATTCACTGACAGAGTCACTAGTCATAAACTTTGGTTTTCAGTTTTATTATTTAAACACGGGTAAAATTCTAACCGAGGGAACACATGCAAAACCAAATATGTAGGTTCGTAATTTTGTCAGATCGATATGTCAGTGTGGCTAGGCAATTTTCACACTATGACCATTGACGCACGCTTGTGAAATATGATTTTTTATTTCGTCTTTAATTAAACTGCATTGCTTTAGGTATTTAAGTATGCTGAATTTGAAAATAGCTTTGATCCTTTTATAGCAGATCAAGATTTATTTTTAAACAAGATGTGCTAATTTACAGATTTTTAAACAGTATTTATTTTTAGTAAAAATTTAATATGAGAAATGTAAATCTCAACGTATAATTTTTTTATTTGTACTTCTTATTCGGTTCGTCTCTCTTTAATATCCAGCGGTAGTTGGTCATTCTACTAACGTCTTACCTTCCTTAATACCTGTTCCTCATAACTTCTAAATTTTGGTTAAATCGCTCTTCCAGCTCTTCACTTACAGCACCAAAATCCTCTGGAAAAAATTACAACACTTATTACCTAACTACTTACTTATTGAATGGTCTATAAGTGATTAACTGGGATTAGGTAATGATGTTAGTTGCCATTCTTTGAAAAATCGACAGCTCGTCGTGGTAATTATATATGGGCTGGGTTTTGATGACTCACTTGCTACAAATAAAAAAACAGCACTGCCTGAAGTTACTCTTACCGAAAGATCAAATTTCAGGCGCCACATGTAGCTTAAAACTGATTAAATGATAGCTACAAGAAGACTTAGTTTTTACAGATAGATTCTTCAGGTTATCTAAATAAAACTCAAGATACTACTACAAAACTATGAAATTTACTTTAATAGAAATATAGGGGAGCTGTAGATTAAAAAAATTAATTGTTCGTCAACGATAATTGCAATATCCTGTACAATACGATTCTTTTTTTACACAATACAGCTACTTATCTAATTGTGAGTACTAGCTATCGGACTTCAGTCACCAAAAGATGGTCTCGGGTATTGGAATACTTGGAAGCAGCTCAGTTCTCGGATGTTTTGATACCCCCTTGTGAGTAGTTTTGTATATGTGACCAAAAAGGGAATTAACCGCAACAGATTCTCCAGCAGAAGTAGTTCGTTTCGAAGAAATATGTACTATTTATATTAAGGACGAGTAAAGCTTCATGTACTATTTCTATTAAAGACGAGTAGAACTTCATGTACTATTTATGTTAAGGCCGAGTAAAGCTTCAAGCTAAATCTTGAAGAATCTGAGGTAAATGCGAACGACTGCAATAAAGCCTTGAGAAGTTATTATAAATGCATTAAATATTATAAATGCTTTAAATGCAGTAAATACAAACTATAAATATAATTTGAGTTGAGATATCCGCAAACCAAGACAGAACAAGAGAAGTAAGAAACCAAGTAAACAAGGCAAATATAATCTCAGGAAGCCTGGCGGATATAATATGGCACAACACATACATGAGCAAGGACGCAAAAACAAAAATCTACAAGACCTGTATTCGACCGATAATGACGTACGCAATAGAGACGAGAGCTGACAACACAAAAACAAAATCAATTCTAAGAACTGCCGAAATGAAAGTACTAAGAAGAATATCGGGATACACATTAAGAGATCACATACGCAATTCAACAATACGCGAGGAACATGGAATGCAGGATATAGTAAGATGGGGACGGAAGCGCAGAAGAGCCTGGAATGAGCACGTAGGAAGAATGGCGCAAAATAGGATAGCGAGAATCGCCCGAGATGGAACACCGGAAACCAGAAGACCAATAGGTAGACCACCTAAAAGGTGGAGAGAGTCCTGGATTTCCACATCGAATGAAATGAATGAATGAGTTGGAAAAAACAGGCTGTAAGCCTATAACAAGAGGAAGAAGAAGAAGAAGAAGAAATATAATTTTAAAAGCTAGACTATGATTTTAAAACCTGGCCGCTGAAACAAAAGAAAAATGTCGGAGTCAGTATTGTGAAAATTTATTGTGGCTTGAGTAAAATGGAAACAATTTAATTTATTGAATTCGACGATTAGAATGAAAAATATAAAATATAGTTACCTGATTTTGGTATAGATATATTACATCAAATAATAAAACACACAGATGATCACTGATTTTATTCCGCCAGTTGTAAAGAAAATTGCTGAATCGCAAAATTTCAGTTTATATTGTAAAAATGCCAACTTCAAGAGGTTTTCTAAAGCCACTGTCAATTGTTGGAAAAATCTTTAATACGACGTATCCCAAAGTCTAAGAATAGTAAGAATACTTAGATAGGAGACCCAGTTGATATCTCGACTTCAGTTACGAACGGTTTGTTAAAGGATGAAACCGTATTTCTGGGAAATCGCTGCGGGCGCGAATTCGAGGTATCCAGTTTTATGATTCCAGTTTCAAATAAAATCGGTTAAATTTCATTTATAGTCATTCTAATGTTGTTCTTTAAATCCTCAGTTGTTCGTAGTTTATTCGCATAAACCCCTGCTTGTAAGTACCCCACAAGGGAAAGTCTAGGGGCGTTAAATCACAGGATCTTGGTTTCCAACCAACATCACTACCATGTGAAATTAAACATTTTTGAAATCTTTCCTGTAACAAAGTGATTGTTTCGCACGTAATAGGTCACGTAGCGCCATCTTGTTGAAACCAAAAGTTTTTAATATCCATATCATTCAATTTGCAAAAAAAATAATCGGTAATCATTGCCCGATATCTTTCACCATTAACAGTTACGGCATCTCCTTTCACATTTGAAAAAAAAAATACTGTTACTTTATTAAGATGGACAGGATGTCCATGAATCTCCCGCAGATCCTCCTCACTCCAATAACGACAGTTCTGCTTGTTAACATACCCATTCAGGCAAAAAATGATTTTGTGACCAAAGTCAGGGTCGACTTCAAGCTGCTGTAGGACGAACTCGGAAAATAAACGACGCAGTTTATGATCGCTTGGCTTTAATTCTTGTGTTAAAACAACTTTGTATGGATGAAATGTTAGATCCATATGCAGAATATTCCATGTTGTGCTCCACCATAAGTTAAGTTCCGGTGCTCGGCGCGAAATTGACTGCGATGGATTATCTCCCACACTCTAACGAAGGGTCTCGATGTTTTCAATGGAGCGGGCAGTGCGTTGACTAACGGGTACTTTCTGATCATTAAATGAACCAATATTATCAAATTTTGATATTAAACTCTGTTGGACGATTATCACAGCCGTAATTTTCACGTAGTTCGCGGTGCGTTTGATGGATAGCATACCCATTTTTATCAAAAAAAATTGACAATTCCTACACGCTGCGAAATCGCATATCTCTCCATGGTGATTTGGTAAAACTATCTGTAAACATAGACAAAATATGATAGCATTATCGCTAAGACTTTGAATACAATGCGCAGTTAAAGTATATATGTGTAGATTTCATTATACAAAAGTTTTAAAACATTTCAATAAATATTTTTCTAAAAAAATTATTGAAATTTTGTGCAATAAACCCAGACGTCGTCGATTTTAAATAATTAGTTGCTTTATACGAATTTACTTTTTGTCTTCAAAGATGACATGTTAAAACCTCTCTTTTTAAAAATCTAACCTTAGATACGTAAAAAAGTGAAAACAGTAAAAAAGTAAACATATAATTTATTGTTTTCTTTAGAAATAAACTCGTTGAAAAGGGAACCTACCATTTCACTGGCAACTTAGCAAATCAAATGATAAATCCATCTGCAATCAGGTAAAACTTCGAAACATGTAGAGGGAAACCGAACGAATAAATCAGCAATAAAATTGATGGAAACCCCCAAATACAACGCGATCGAGTAAGATTTGCGGGCAATTGATTCGATGCGGGCGGCCCCGTTCTATTTTATAGCGTTGCATCTAGGAATTACTACCGGACATTACCATATTTTGACCCTTACTTAAATCATTCGAAATACACGGCGGCTTATTAGGAATGGGAGGATAGTCTCGGCCGTATATTTTGCACTAACAGAATGTGCTCTCATTAAATTAAGCCAATTAAGATCTAGCAAGCCGTTTATTTTGAGGTTGGGGCGATAAAACGTGTTTATGAAATCCAATATAGCCGTCTTAGGGGATTTTATGTGATAGGATATTACGGTACTCTGATTTTAACTGGCTAAATTCGCTAATACCATGGACATAGATATAATGTGACATCACAACACGGAAATACACATTTTAAGGTATTAATAGAAATTAAGAACAGTTGAGATGAAGCAGATAATCATAGAGAATAATAACGTTATAATTTTGTAAAATGAATAGTAGTAGTGTAAAGTTAATCAATGGGAAATTTAATTAAACGTTGATGACATTAAAATGACAAGTACAAATGATTCAGAATATGATTCAAGGTTTACCCTTGTTGCAAACGTAGGTCTCTTGCTACAATTTAGAAACTTATATTTACCACCAGCGGTGGATTCGTCAGTGGGTCCGCCGGTGCCTTTCCCAGTCACCCTTCGTCGTACTTTACCATTTTTGGAACTTGTATTTGAACTAACTTGGCGGCGGAAATTGGCGGTGAGATATTATGACACCTCCTCGTCTAAGGTCATCATACACAGTTCAGGGAATTGGAGATTTGCATCCTAATTCCGATTCCATGGAAAGTCGGATGCCCGAGAATATCGAACTAATCCGTAATGGTTCGTCGTAGGGTCATTGCTAGAAACAGCGCTCAATGCAACGAGCCTGAGCGCAGTCGGTGTCCTTCATGGATGCCATGTTGCAAACGTAGGTCCCTTGCTACGATTTACAAACTTAAATTTACCACTGAAAGTTTGGGTGTTCTGTCCTCAGTCACCGGCGATGGATTCGTCAGTGGTGAGTGCCTTTCCCAGACACCCGTCGTCATACTTTACCATTTTTGGAACTTGTATTTGAACTAACTAACTTACGGCGGAAATCGACGGTGAGATATTACGACACCCAAAATTTTTTTTCTTCATTCTTGTATCCGTAAACTATCATTATCTCCGTCACCGTGTAAGTGACCGAGGTATACAGGGTGTCTCTACAAGGTCATTAATGAGTCAGAAATATGAGTATATAGCCCAATTTCCCTTAGTACAAAAGTTGATTGTTTCCGAAATACAAGGTATTAAAGTAATGTTTTTTTAACTCTTTTGTAAATATTTATCTTAATCACAGCTTTACTCGCACCGAATTTAGTACTTCTGATTATAGTTTCGATATACCTTGCAGAGAGGGCCACCGGCAGTATTTGTCTGCATTTAAAGCGCCAAAACTTTTTTGTAAATCGGTATATTAAATTTCTAATTAAAAATTCTTATTCACTGATATCTGTTATCCCAATGAAATTTTTATAAAAAAATTGAACCGACTTCTAAAAAAGCCTCAAAAAGCGAAAAATAACAATATAAATTTGCATATGACATTCAAATGTTTGAAGTCGGCGCCAAACTAATACCCGACAAAATGTGATTCGCTTTCTTACCACAGGTGTATATATCTCGGGTTAGTAGTTGTTTTATTTAGAAATAATTTTGCGACGACTTCAATAATTAATTTCGATTTCATATAAAAATTTAGATTGTTATTTTTCGCTTCTTAACGCTTTTTTAGAACTCGATTCAATTTTTTTATAAAAATTTATTTTCCGATTTTTAGTTTTAAATTGATATCCATTATTTGAACTAAGTACTAAACGTCCAGGGCAGGGGTCTACCACATCTATCGGACCGGAACCAGTATTTGACATTACTAAAGCTGCTATTCGTGGGTGTTGTACTGGTGGATAAACTGCTAACACCAGACCCACCTTAACCACGTTGCGGGCTATAGGCGTAGCAAACTATCGCGGAGCAAACTATCCGGAAATCAAACCACGAAATCACCCGTTTAAGTAGACAACAGATTAGGCTGGTGACACGGGATTAATACACGGCCTCTGTCACGAAGAAGGATGAATCAACCTCACATGTCATCTTCGGATGCTAAGCTCTAACCTACTAGAGACACTTTCAAAGATGGATCAATCTGCCTTAAACCCAGAGGACAAAATGGTGAACAGGCTGCTAAACCTGATTAAAGCAACCAACCTGTTTACATAGAACATATTTAACAGGCGACACAATAAGGCACAAGGCCGCAGCATAAGGACTTTTCAGTTCTAGTCTGCTATATAATTCAATCAATCAAGCAATCAATGAATGAAATGGAAACTGCTAAAAATCATTGATAACATCAGAAGTCCGGATAAGACGTCATGAGAATTCTAGAATTTTAAAGTCATCTAGAAATTTATCACTAAAAATTCAAAAATAAATTAAATATAGAAAACTTAAAAGAGGAAACAATATTTAGAAAAAGCACTTGCTCTTGAAATAATTGTCGAGGTCACTTTTAAGGTCAAATTTAATGTCACCATTGAATATTTCCCAACCGGTAATTTTTTTATGAAAATGCTTCGGTAAAAAAAATTCAGTTGTAACTTTTAAAATAGGATACCCTATATAGTTTCTTTATAATGAAATATCTCGAATTTTGCAAAATCTAAAATTCCCAGAAAGGGTTGATCAAAGGTCAAGAAAATGAAAAAATAGTATAGAGGATGTCTTCTTGAAGATATTGTGGAAGTTGTTGTTCTTTTCTTGAAAAAGGAACTTCCGTGAATAACAAGTCTCATTTGATATGAAATTTTGTCTAATGAACTTATATTTCCATTAAAAATAAATATTTGTAATTAATAAATTTTAAAGAGGAAATGTTTTTTAAAAATAGTTCATTTCAAAAATAATGTATCTCTGAAGGTTTTTAGTATATTGGCAAATAAGAGTATCAGTTCCCTAACTTGTAACGTAGTAACTATTTTGTAGCATAAAGATATACTGCCGTTGTTTAAAAATGGAAATAAATAGCTTCATTTCTTACTCGATCGCGTTGTATTTAGAGATTTCTACCAATTTTATAGCTGATTTATTCTTTTCCGTTTCACTTTACATATTTCGAAGTTTTACCTAATAGCATAAAGATTTATCATTTGCTTTTCTAAACTGCCAGTGAAACAGCAGATTTTCTTTTCAACGAGTTTGTTTTTACATAAAAGAGTTTATCTTTTAAAATTTTTTTTATTGGTGTCGGTATTCTGATTTTGCTCCAATAATTGAAATACAGTTGATTTTTCATAGAATGTTTAATTTACATGTATTTAGTGAAAGGTTATATACGTATAACTGGCCTCAATCGTCGCAACACTAATTTTAGAATTTATTGGTATTTAAAATTAATTATTTAATGTGGCTTAATAAATGCTGTTCTCAGCAAAAGTGAATCCCTTCAGCGATTGTTAAATCATATTAATAAAAAATGCAAAAAAAATATATAAATTTTAAACGAACAAGGAACGTTACCAATATATAAATTTTCTTAAATAAACATAAAAAAGAGATACCATCTCAATATATCAAAATTTCAGATAATAAACCCCATTTTTTATGACAGCAGTTTTGTATGTTCCTTTTTTCGACGCTCAAACTAACCCAAATCCCGGGGTATTATCCTTTCCACTGGTTCACACCTTGTAGCCGGTGCGTATGCGGAGGGATTTAAGAATCGTGCCGAGAAAGCTGATAAAAAAACGAATCTTAAGTAGGTAATCTTTTTACAGGGATATCTAAGCCTAGGACTTTTATTCCAAGACGAATTTTTAACTTTTAATAATTCAGTGACAGTTTTACATCCTATTTAAACATATATATATATATATATATATATATATATATATATATATATATATATATATATATATATATATATATATATATATATCTTGAGATCTGTTTCCCATATTTTTATCAGTAAGCTTCGATTTAACGGGAAGATTTGGCTTAAAAATGGAAACTAAACTGCGAGGTAAAGATAAACTATTTTAATGCAAGTTGATCCATTAAATCTTAGAGAGCAGTGTATGGAATTTTAAAAACGGATTTGTATTACCCTTAAAACATCAATCACAAAAATTATGTATAAAATTGGAAATATCACTACATAGTATAAAACAAAGTCGCTTTCTCTGTCCCTATGTCCCTTTGTATGCTTAAATCTTTAAAACTACGCACCGGATTTTGATGCGGTTTTTTTCAATAGATAGAGTGATTCAAGAGGAAGGTTTATATGTATAATAACATCCATTAAATAGTGGAGAAATACTGTTATTTTTGAGGTTTCTAATGTGATGTCGTTAATTATCATATTTTTTTCCGCTTACATTGCAAACGCAGGCTGAACCCTACGAGATTTATCAAAATAATGTACTAATTATTTGTACACATTGAAAAGGTCTACAGAAAACTCCGCGATGGTATATGTCTATCTCTCATGGATATCCCATAATAACATTTTTTTGTCATTTACTTTTTACGACAAATAATGGCAAATTTTGAAGCGATTTTAACCAATACAGCATTAATCCTTATCCAATTAAATAGCTTAAATACATTGTTGATTTAATATAGATCTATATGGTCCTTTACAACACAAGATTTAAATGAATATTTTCGAAGATATTACAGATTTAAAATTGCGGGAAGTAGCGCTTGCGGCGATACTGGCCGACCGGGGCGGCGGCAGCGTGCCTATAAATAGCGCGTCGGAGGCCGATGTAATAATTGTTGTAAAAATAAAATAAATAGTCACAGTTTTTCTGTAGTGTATTTAGTATCAGCATTGCACCCGTGCGAAGCCGGGGTGGGTCGCTAGTTTAGAATAATTAGAAAATGAAAAACACCAATATTCACTAAAAAGGTTTGAGTTTTAAATACAATTTAGTTGTCATGGAACATATTAGCTAGTTTTCCATTAACTACACAGTCAGACGAAAAAAGTATCTTGTCTGGTAAATTAAGCCCCTGTATCCCTACGTAATTTGACACGCTAATCCCACTCCCAGGTCCATATGGCTCCACCAGGTCAGACCAAATTACTCCTATTAGAATAATTTCATGTCTGAGCTCCATACGCCTATCTATTCATATATACACAGTCCAAATCTTAGTTCCTTAAGATAATAAATGATTTTTTAAATTTTGATAAAAAATTGTAAATAAATCTTCCTTCCAAAACATTTACCATCACATTTACAATAAACCTTTGTTGGTATTGGTTTTGAATTATAGCGTGTGGATTTTCATCAGCCTATAAATGTAAATTGTGTGAATTTATTATGCCATCTCTTGTAAAAATGGCCTCATCGGTAAACAAATTAAGTTTACAAAAAATTTAATTTAGGTTATGTTGCTGTATAAACCAGTTGGAGTATTGTGTGTACTTTTTCAACTTGGTACGGGTAAAGTAACTGTTCTGTTAGAGTTTCATGTACAATCCATTTTGTAAGGTTGTTTTGTGTCGCGAGCTTTCTTATGCTGTCGGCTCAAAACTTAGAGCCGATAAAGTAAATCGCTAGATACCCCTTTAGAGCTCTGTGTCTCCGTTAAGGCGCAGTATAGTAATTTTTTTTCTATGACAATGTAGGCTTATTTTGACGTCCCCTGTGTGCTCCCGAGAAATTAGGAGATACTTAATGGACACCCTGTATTTTGCTTCCTTCTCAAAATTTCCAGTTTCATAATAATATTTTATAATGTAAGTGTAATAGATTTCTTAGCCTATCTGAAGGGTTCTACAAGAACGAAACATTGAACACTGCCCTGGTTAGCACCTTAACGCATGAGAACGAACACCCCGTGGCCTCCGGCCAATACGCAGGACTAAGTGCTGACGAGGCGATTGCGTCGTGCACTGCCTGTAACACGTTTGGACCCAAACTTAAGTAAGCGTGCAAGTTTCAGGTGCAACCTGAAAGTGTTAGGGTTCGGATTTATCCGTTCCGCGGCTCACCCTTCGTGCTGGTCGCCTTATGGCACGGCTGCTGCCGTACGCCTGGCACTGGTTGGTGTGGATACGCGAGCATTGAGCGTTTAGATGCTAACCACGGCAGTGTTCAGTGTTTCGTTCTTGTAGAACTTTTCAGATATGCTAAGAAGCCTATTACACTTACATTACATAAAGGAGATGTCAAGTAGAGTCGAGTCCCGAGCAACCAAACACTGTGTGCTGCTGCTGAGAGCTATACTTGTAGTCAGCTTGATTCAAGACTCAAAAATCATTTACGAATAACTTTTTAAATTATTCGATGCAGTAGAGTCTGTATTTCATTGCAGTTTCTAGCTGGTAGCACACTGCTGTTCTAAATAGAAGATAACGCAAACATGAATCAATATAACTCAATTGTTTCACCATAAAAAATTTAATCTCTTTTAATTTTTGAATTATCCAAAGAATTTTTTATGATGCTAAAAACAATACACCCCAATAATATAAATTAAACGTCAGCATTTTAAAAATAAGTTAACATATCCGCCTACTAAATGAGCAACATCAGCACATAGTAACCAATGTTTTTATTTTAGATAAGAATATATTACTATCGATTATTGTTTAAGATAAAGTAATAAAATACTTAATGGTATAATAACCAAAAAACCAAATTTTTTTGTACTGAACTTATTTACTAAGGTGTTTATGGGAGGGCTGTAAATTTAAAACCACTTCTAAACACAAGCTACAATAAAAGTTTATGGGAAATCTGAAGTGCTCTTACATTATTCTAGATTTACCAAGTAATATTAGAAACATTTCATTGCAATTGTGGAAAAAATGAATATTAAACATGTCACTGTAACTCTAATCAAATCTCTATTTATACCGGAACAAATTGGCTCGTTTAAAGAAACGTTACGAAAGTAAAAAGTAGCTGAGCATTCCTCCCCACGAGGCTCATAAAATTCGCCCGGTTGGCCGGCGCGCAGATTAGCACGGTCCCAACCCTGATGCATATTTCATTCCGTCGGGACTTCTCGGTATTATTGTCACCTTTTGGCTGGGAAGCTTCATCATAGAGAATTAGAAGAAAGACGACTTAAAATCCCTTTCTTGCATAGATTTGTATATATGGTTATATTACTTGTGGTTTAACATTTCTTGAATCTACGTGTTTCGGTTAGGGTGAATATGTTAATAAGACTTTCTTGATAAGAATGAAAATTAATAATATAAATAATATGGTGAAAATTTTAAAAAACTTTATTTAATTTATGAATACAGGGTGTTCGGTAAGTACCTCCTAATTTCTCGGGAGTGTACAGGGGAGATCAAAATAACCCTACTTTGCCATAGAAAAAATAATCACAAAGTGCCCGTTAACGGAGATACAAAGTCCTAAAGGATAACCTAGCGATTTACCTTATCGGCTGAAGTTTTAAACCGACTTGTATAATTTAATTAAATTTTAGTATTTTATAGAAGCCATAAAGACTCATTCAACCACGCTACACTAGAAGTTTTAATTCATCAAAGAAGTCAGGAGTGAACTTGCAACAACACTCGTTGGGCCTAATTTTTGACAGGTGTCATTTTACAGAGCTGAACTGCTTTTTTAAATTCTTTAGTCGTTCCTTTTTAAAAAAGGAACTCTTAATTTATTTCGATATTTTCGAAATAAATCGGTTTTTATGCGAAAAACTTAAAAGTTACTAATGCTAAACATAAACAGGTAAAATTAAAACCTCAGGGTACGCTGAAGTGCTTCAATTTATGGCAAAGGGATGTCCAACTCTTCGATGACAAAAATATATTATGCTGAAATATTTCCAGTTCAGACATTGTTAAGTCCATAAATGATTCAAAAAGTTAATTGGAGCTCAATTAATTTACAATGTTATTAAAATGCAAAAAATAGTAAAAAAGTTTAAATGTTATTTTGGCAAATATTTTCCTACTGCACTGCAAATAATATTTTGGCATTATTACGGACTTCGTTAGAATGCTATGCTAATCTCGCTGGTAGTTCTCTAGTATTTACTGGTGTTGAATAAATTAGTTCTTTTTGATGTCCCCAGAAATAAAAGTCTAAGGAATTTAGGTCTGGAAACCTTGATGGCCATAAAACAGGCTCACCTTGACTTATCCATCGAGGACCAAAAACGTTGGTAAATGTTGATGTTCTATACGGTTAAAATGAGGTGGAACACCATCATGCATGTACCACATGTGCATAAGATAAAGAATAAGAAAATGTATTGAAGTACGTGGAGCCTATATTTAACATTTGTTAAAATAACATTTAGACGTTTTGACCATTCTTGCATTTTAATAACATTGTAAATTAATTGAGCCCCGATCAACCCTTTAAAACGTTTCTGGACTTGACAATGTCAGGGGATCTTAGAACACAAATGTAAAGTTTTTTTTTGACCATCGCCCATCGTTTTTCCAAAACAATTTATTTTTCACACAGTACATTTCGAGATTCGGTTCGATATAGTCGACTGATAGCATCGGTTGTTTACTTGTATCGTATCTTTTTTTTTGTGCTACTGAATATCTTTAATCGAATGTCTAAAAATAAAAACAGTACACTAATTGAATAAGTGTTTTTAAATAATTATGGATTTTAGAACTCAAGGGACATCAAGTGATGCCTTAAGTGGAAAAATTAATAGTCAAACTCTAATAGATGTTGATCTTGACGATACCCAGAGAAAGGATCCCATACCAGAAAAAAAAATTTTATTATCTACTCAGATAAGCACAGTTTAAATTTCATTTATGTGATGATTAAGAGTACAAATAAAGATAAGAATTTTGGTAGGGTCCTTCCGCGAAAAGTTGGACATATCTTACATAAAAAATTATTAATAAAAAATGTTATCGAAATCAAATCAGTCGGGAAAAACGAGGTCAGGGTTCATCTTAGATCTCTTAAAGATGCTAAGGAGTTTACAAAAAATAATGGACTAGAACAAGAACAATTAAGGGCTTTCATTCCTAATCACATATTAGATGTTAAAGGTATAATTAAAGGGGTAAAATTAAGTCATCAAATAAAGTAATGAGTGTTAAACGTTTTTCCAAAAGGATAGTCAAAGAAGGACAAATATTTATTGTTAAAACATACTCTTCTATTAACTTTTGAAAGTAACTGAAGTTTGTATTGACAGTATAATTTTTCCAGTCGAAACATACTATAGTAAGGTAACTCAATGTTTTAAATGCTTAAACTATGGACACATCTCAAAGCAGTGTAAATCTGCTAAGAGTCTTTGTATATCATGTGGTAAAATTAAATCGGAAGAAACTGAACATGAATTTAGCGAACTAGACATACACTGTATAAACTGTAAAGTCGGGACTCACAAATCAATTTCTAAAGATTGTCCCCATTTTATAAAACAAAAAATATTAAAAAGATTATGATAGATAATAAAATTATTTTCAAAGAAGCCGAAAATATGTATGATAATTCCTATGTTAATGTTACTACAAACAACAGTGTTGAAAAGATTATGAAAAAAATTACCCAACTCTGAATAAAAATCAACAGACGCACAGCCAGCAACCAAGAAGCGTGGCTGGGAGACCTACGCTGCCGCTATCGCAACTTGCACCTAGTACCACTTGTAATGATCGTGATAATATAAAAAAAAGAAAATGCAGTACATCTCCCTTCCCTAATCCAATGTTTCCTTTTGTTTTTGGGCCATCCAGCCCATTAACCTCCAATAAAAATATAGATATTAATCCTAGCAATAACTTAGAGAGTTCAACAAGTGAACAGAACCGAATTATCGAAACATTTGCAACATATTTTATTAAATTATTAAAAAATATTCATAGTAAATATAGTACCAGTGTTCAAGTGTTATCACAAGTAGTAGGAAAAATCCTAAATTGGTCTAGGGTTAATTGTTTTGAAGTTTCTCCTAATAAACCACCTTTTTGTACATTCATTCGACACAATCTACCCAATATAGACCACATAAATTTACAGAATTCAACTATACCCAACAAGACTCTAGTTAGGTATCTGGGCATTATTTTGGATAAAAAGTTAACTTAGAAAGAGCATATTAATTACTTGGTGACTAGGTGTAATAAGATCATCAACTTTTTGCGTGCTGTTACAAGAATGTGGTGGGGCTGTGAGGTCCAAACAGCATTAATTTTTTACAAAACATATATTAGATCTATCCCCGATTATGAAAGCATTCTTTATGGTTCTGCTTCTAAAACTCATTTGTAAAAGGTTGATAAGGTTCAAAATAAGGCTGTAAGAATTTGGTTAGGAGCAATGTGTTCTACTCCAGTAGAAGCGCTTATGGTTGAGGCTTTAGAGCCCCCCTTATGTTTTCGTAGAGAAATATTAAGCGCTAAATTTTTATTCAAACGTAAATTTTTTGATACCGATTTGTTACAAAATGTAGCAAAACTTAATACATTTGACCTAAGAAATAATTATTGGTGTCATAAAAACTCGCCTCCTTTGTATGAAGCATTCAGAAATTATAACCAAATACTAAATGATATCACTACTACAGAATAGATATACGATTTCCCCTATTCACGGATAACAGATTACTCAACAAACACATTTTAAACAGTGAACTTTGTCATCTCAAGGACTCTGTACTACACAGATTCTTCTAAGACACCAGAAGATAATGCGGCAACAGTTTTCCCCTAAATAAACATTAAATGTAAATTTAAAATAACTGATGGTTGTAGCATTTTACCAGTGAAGCTATAGCTATATCTGAAGGGCGGAAGGTTGTTTTGGATAATGAATGATCAGCCAATGCCAATAAATTAAAAAAAAAAACTATTTTTCGGTTTCACATCGTATTTCACACTTTCACTAAAACACATTTGCACATTTTGAATTATAGTATATTTTAGAAAGAAATCTACTTAACATTTTGTTAAAATATAGTAGAAAACACGAAAAATCCAGACTAATCAAAACATAATGAACTTTGAACTTGGTGCGAAAATTCGTGCATTGTTGCCAGATGTTCAACGACCACAAAATTGCAATGCTTCTATTAGCAGTTCAATAATTTACTCTATTTACTCATCTCTTAAAATTTAATATAAAATAAAGGACAGATTAATTTTTGGAAAAATAACAATAAAAAATTTGTGATATCAAGTTAAATTAGCGAAAGTATTCTGAAATTTGGTCAGTGTCAACAAAATTTTTTAGACACAAAGGCAAGTACCATTTCCTAGTTCATTTTTTTTTTTTTGAAATTATCTAGTCAACAAGTAGTAGTGCTATTTTGTAGACTTGGAAAATTTATTAGTTCAATTTATTTAATGGTGCAGGTTAAAACAAAATAGATATTTCAATTTTTTCATGTCATTATCTTGAAACTGTTGCACTAAATATGATAAATTGTCATAATGGAAAAATTCACCTCTGCTTAGTTATAGATATATTTTAAAGCTTAGTACAAAGCTACCAATTTTAGTAAATTTTTATTATGTCTTCATATAACTTTAATAATATATCACCCTATATATTTTACTTAATTTGATTAAAAAAAAGTGACACCTAAAAGAAATTATTGAACTCACCCAATTTGAGTTATACAGTTACATATAGTTTTCCCTTTCTCTGATTCTCTGATTCACTTTTAAATGACGCAGCTTAGCATAAAATTAAATTTTGGTATTATCCACAATAACCGAAATACTACTTTCTAAGGGTCATGTTGTGCCCCAGTTTTGGAAGAGGGATATAGGACGCCAACTTGATTAAAATATTTAAATGGCACATGGGGTTGACTGATACCTTATTTAAAAGATTTACTCGGTTTGTGTATACTATATGTATATTTCAACTTGTCGTTTAATGTGAACTTCACACTATGATAAAAATAAAATAAAATTAAATTTTTAAGTGTGTTGCCTAAACGAATTTTGGATTTGTTATCTGTGTAGGTCTTTTTTCATGTTTTTTTATGAGAAATACTTTTTAAAATGTTTCAGCAATTCGGTTTTGATCCGGTAATTGTTGTCATTGTTAGGAAGTAGGTGACAATTTAGGTATATGATTTGTTCGTTTTTGTTCGAATTTGAATTTAGCGATCCAAAAAAATCTACATATCTTCTTTTTCAGATTTATTTTGGATTTCTCTCAATTTGACCTTCAAATGGCCTTGAAATAACCTCTGGCTGACCTTGGAGGATTAAACACATTACGAATTCGGATTCAGCGATCTCCAAAAACTCCATTATTTTTTTCATTTTTTTTTTTAGTGGATTTTTCTCAATTTGACCTTGTTATGATTCTAAAATGATCTCTTGTCGACCTTGTAGGATTAAATAAACTACGAATCCGGATTCAGCGATCTCAAAAACGCACATATCTACTTCTTCAGATTTATTCCATTTGACCTTGAAATGACCTTGAGCCTGACGTATTAGAGATTAGCGGAACTCAGATTTAGATTCAAGGCGTTGAATTACATAAGAACAAAATGGTCCTGATTTAACTGTCTTAAATGATTTTATATAGGGAACGATAAAACATATCGTCTATTGTAATTCAGTGACAAAGATAGAGGACTGTTTAGCAAGAGTAAGGGGTGTGTTCGAAAGTTTACCTCAAGATTCAATTAGAGCTGCGACTCATGACGAACTAACTTGGAGATGCGAAAAATGTTTGAAAATTCCGGGTGGAAATTTTAAACATTTATTAAAATAAGTTTCCAATATTTCAAAAACTGCAATAGACAACCTTATACAAAGTCACCCTTATTTTTAATGCTAAATAAGATAACATTACAAGAATAGGGAGTTTATATTTAAAAATTGACTTTTTCAAGTTAATGTTTAATGATAATTTTGATCACCCTGTGTTTATTTATTATCAAAATATCAACACATTTCACTAAAATAGATCCTCTTCTAGAAGTAAACTAACCTCAATTAAATAAAAGCTTTTATATAGAAGTTAATAGTTACGTTCAGGCCTGCAAACGCCATTTTTGACATACTATTTAAAATATGTTAAAACAGTTCGACTTGGATATAGGACATTATACAGATATCTATGTATATTTATGATTTGTAACAAAATTTATATCGACTCGATAGCATGCGAAAAATTATTTTGGTTTAGATATCTTGAAATGGGCTGTATGTGTTTCGTAAGGCCAAAAAAAATCGATTTAATATTAAATCCTCAGAAATCCGATCCAGTGTTGCAAAATTAGTTGCTTTCCTAATACCTAGATTTTTATGGAAACACCATATCCGATTCAATTATTGTGTTGTCGCATATGGTACGGCCATTTATATCGAAACGACGTTCAAGTTAGCAGTTTATTTCTGTGTTATAATATTCAAGTATTATTTTTATCCGTAAAATAGCATATTGAAATTTTTTTGCTAGAATTTATAAATTTGGTACCAAAAATTCGAGTAAATTAACTATATATTTGGGTGTGTATGTGTATGTGTGTGTTAATATACAGGGTTATGCAGATGTTCCGGAAGGGCTTCATTAAGAGCGAACGGAAAGTGACAACAGATCTGGGTTTTTGGCAACCCTCAGAACTACAATTTTTCTATCTGATAATGAATTCCCAATGCCAATATCACTTATGATTTTTTTATCAGTTATTTTAAATCTCCAACAAATTTAGAATATTTTGTCTATGACTAAATACAACTCTTTTGAAAATATTAACAACATAATTTATCAAACTCTTAATACCTTTTATTTTTATCCCACCCTTTTATCCTCTATTCTAATTAAAAATTCAGTCTCCATGGTTAGTGGATATTTACCTTAATAAGTTTTGATAGTCTATCTGATTGTTCCCTGATCTGATCAGTGGTATAAGTCTTTTATTATCGATTAAACTAGTACTTATTGAAACAAAATACTATGGTGGAGCTAACAGAACTAGAATGTATTTGTATGCCTATGATGATAGGATACGGAGGTAGACGTAGATTTTTCATACAAAGCAAACGATCCTTTCAATCAAACTTATTCTGAACATAAACCCATTTCCAAATCAACTACCAGTAGGATATTCCGTAATTTTGAACATATGGACAATGAACCTACCAGAGTCCGAAAACAGCTGTCAGTGATAATTAATACTTGGATATTATGCTTGCCCTGCAAAAGATACCACGGACTTCTGTGCCACAACTTGTTCTTATTATTGTATATAATATGGAGAGATCAATTAAAAAACCCTTAAAGAAAATAAAATGCACTTTTATAAAAGTAATGTTGCTTTCGGAACTATCAGAAGATGCTCGTGATTGACGTGTGCAATTTTATTAAAATAAATGAACATTATAGCCCTACAAAATATATGATATTTTCTGATAAAGCCAGATTCTGTCTTAATGGCTTCGTTAACACGCACAACTGCTGGTATTGGCCTGACCATAATCCTTATTGGAAGCTGGAACACCATACGCAACAACCTCAAAAATTAAATTTTAGGGTAGATATTATAGGTCCTTTTTTACATCTGAAAAATTTGACGGGTAATTCCTGCTTAAATTTACCATGAGCATTATCTCTGATTTTTTAAATTTATATCATGATCAACCCAACGACTTGTTATTAAGAAAATACATTTGGTGTCAACAAGATGCAGTGCCAGCGCATCTTGGTAGACATGTCAGAGACTATCGAAAGGAAACATTTCCTGAAAGGTGAATGGAAAGAAGAGAGTCCATTAAATGGCCTCCTAGATCACCCGGTCTAACCCCTTAAAATTTCTGTCTTCAAGGCTATTTAAAACTTTCTATACTTCAACGCTGAACTCTTTAGAGAATTCTTAAACCCGAATTTCAAATAGAGTGCATAATATCCCTCGTCAATATATGCAGAACGTGCTTTCTCAGTTTTCAAGAAGTCTTGGACACGGTCACGTAACTGAAGGAAAACAATTTGAACATTTAATTAAACAGTTCTTAAGTTAAATTATTATTTTTGGTTATTTTTCTAAAAAAAAAAAAATGGGTATCCTATAGAAAACATATGATAAATTTGTTGGAAATTTAAAATAACTGATAACATACAGAATGTTACATTTAAAAAAATAACGTGATATCTTCATTTGACAGTTGTGGACGTCATATGGAATATACAATCAAATAGGAAAATTTTAATCTTGAAGGTTGAGGAAAACCCGGAACTGCTGACACTTTCCGTTCGCTCTTAACGAAGCCGTTCCAGAACATTTCTCCCACCCTGTTTACTATATATCACAGTTCAAAACAAAAATAAAAATCGTACTTAGATTTTTGTTTAATTTAAACTACTGGTTCAAAGTCAGATTCTAAACCCATTGGAAATACATTAATAAATTTAATTCTTTCATTATGCAATTTTAAAGGTCATATTCCGTAGTATAAGTGAAAAAATAAATCGTAAAAAATTGTGTATATCATATTCAAGAGCTCTACACATCCTATATTTATGAAGTTAAACACTTCTGGATTGTTTTTGGGGGTGTAAAGGTTGTTCTTGTACTTTCCAGAACACTTTCTAAAACACCTTATATCTCAAAAACTTGCAACTTTTGGCAAAGAAAATCTATGTTTATACCTTTCCAGCAAGTTTATCATAATCCACCGACTTTTAATTTCTTTATTCCACCAGCTTTTACTTCTGTCAACATAGGGATTTTCCGACGGTGTCTTTACATAGGGTAAAACTTGGTGATGTTTCAAAGTTTTGCAAAGGAATTCTAAATTTTTGCAGATAAAAAGTATTTAAAAGTTTCGAGGGGAGTTCAGAAGTCATAAGTATGTGCTAAGAATTCATAAGTCTATTAGGATATGGTTTTAAATCGTGTCAATACTACGTTACTTTAAAAATCGTAGAAATGCTTTTTGATTTAAATAAAAAAAAGCTTTTAATAAAATAAATTTTTAAAATTCAGTTGTACAAATTTTTTAACTTTTTATTAAGAAATGTAAATTAAAATTGATAATTATTGAGGGTTTTAAATAGGTTAATTCATTCATATTTATAAATTTTAGTTTTCCATGAAGACATTTTTAAATAACGTTCCTGAATAAAAAGATTTTAACTTAAAAACTATATCCCTCACTGAAAACTAGAACAAAATCTCTTTACCAGATTCTGAATCGCTGCGTGAGTTTTATCTTTAACATAAATTCAGCGTAGAAATTATAGTTTCCTGGCTCAAAAGAATCTCAGCCATGACGTGAACTAGTTTCTCATAATGACTAAAAATCAGGCGCTCAGCGATATAGTCTATAGTCACAGGCCCCTTTTTATTAATGATTACTAACTGAATCTTCGTGAGTAGTTTTGTTTTGATGATACGCCCAACTTTTTTCTTTGTCAAAAATCTCGATAGTGGTAACTAACAGATTACGCAAGCGTCAAACATGTTGATTGGATGATTGTCCAAATTTTATTACTAACAGTTAGTTTACTAAAATGTGGTTGTCGGACTTGCATTGTCTTTATTTTTGTTTATTTTTGCGAAATTTCAATTATCTTGTATCGCTGATCGTTATTAAGTATAGACTAAATGTTTTGTCTCGACTTATCCATGGAGTGCCAAAAACGTTAGCTAAATGTTGACGTACTATACGGTTAAAATGAGGTGGAGCACTTCATACATTTACCACATTTGCATTATTCTATCAAGAGCTACGTCTTCCAATAATTTATTTATTTTGTACATTGTTTTGGGTCGCGAGCTTCCTTATACTGTTTGAAGGGTTGTCAATAATATCTTGTAAAATTTGTTCATCTATGCGAAGATCTCGTGCTCTCCTGGGAAGGCCCTCACCGCCACGTTGCGGCAAAATGACCCTGAATAAAATGTAAAAAATTATTCCGTTAACTCTAATAAATTAATTTCTAATCATTTTTTACCTGTTTTCCTTAGGCTTCGATCAACCCTTTGAAAGGTTTTTGAATTTTACAGCGTTCGACCTAGAAATTTTTCCGCATAAAGTCTTCTTGCCTTCGAAGAATTTAACAGCGCTTCACCATAAATTAATTGCTTATTAGCATATTATGCGTAAGAATATTCTTCCGTTTTTTTAAAATTATTTTTTCTTGAAGGCGGTTGGGACAAGTTCCGTCCATAGTAATTCATTATGTAGGTATTAATAATAACAACCTGATTTTTACCCGGTTGTGTTTAGTAACTTTTGAGAGTTACCGATTTATTTCGAACACCGTCAGATTTATCGAAATAAATTAAAAGTACCTTTTTTTTGAAGAAAAATAACCAGATATTTAAAAAATCCGTTTTCAGCTCTGTAAAGTCATTCCTGTTTATGAATAGGCCCAATGAGTGTGACTGTAAGTCCGTTCCTAACTTCTCTGACGATCTAAAACATCTACTGTAGTATGGTTTAATGAGTCTTTATTGACTATAAAATATTAAAATTTCATTAAATTATATAATTCGCGGTAAAACTTAGAGCCGATAAGGTAAATCGCTGGGTACGCTTTTGGGGTTCTGTGTCTCCGTTAAGTGACACTTGAGGATTTTTTCTCTATAACAAAGTATGGTTATTTTGACCTCCCCTGTATACTCTCGAGAAGTTTTAAATATTTTAGAATTAAATTATTTGATTTAAAATTTCATGAGCTTTAGCTAGTTTAAGGAAAAGTTTACCTTTTATGTTTTTAGGCATTGTACTGTAGCTATTAAGTAGCTTGTGATTTTTTCGCCAATTGTTTGAAATATGATAATAAATATTTTTTATTTAAATCATAATTCTTATTGAAAAAAAAAATCAAGTGATTTAAATCGTGATTCTATTCCTAATTTAAATCATTTGACTAAAAGCAACCAAATCCTTTCTTGTATGGTGTCTTTAGTTGTTGCCATCGATCAAGGAAGTTGAATGGGATAAAAGGAAGGAGAATACCCTAAACTAAATTTGGTTCCGCATGTAACTCTGTACTCCCCTCAATGTGGCTATGCTGCACTTGCGCAGTAGACCAAGGGACAGGACTGGATTTGAGAAACCTCTTATTTATGCTGTTATATTGAAAAATTACAATTTAAAGTTGAGGGTATAAAACGGCTAATAAAATAAACACTGCCTTAAAAGAAATTTAAACATAATTCGAAATAAAATCTTATCTTATCTACAATGTTAAAAAGGATCTGGCCATAGGGATTAACTATATGTTACTCTTCCTTTATGTTATTATTAAGTAAAGTGTTTTCCATGTACCTTCTAAACTTTAAAGTAATTAATTTGAATGATAAAAACTACATACTAGCGCAAACAAGGCTTTAAAATCGTCGATCTATTAAAAGATCTTCAGTATAATCTTACATATTGATGTAAACGTAGGTACTTACCGAAAATAATGAATTTCCGGGATCGAACCACGCGATTTACGAAACAATACCATACACTGACATAAATTAAAGTCTATACAAATGCCTTGACAACATACACAAATATAAATTCCGAAATTTAACTAATGATACTGCACCGCACAACAAAGAAAATAAGCGTCGAGGACGATGGCAAACAATCGCATTAAACATAAAGAATACGCCGGGACGCCGATCGTATCGCAAACCCTGCTCTAGTTTCCGGTTCTCACATTGCTAACTTTATGCAATAAATTTACTACAAAATTTCTTTCTGCGCTTGCTCCATATAGCCAGTTGATGTCAATTTATGATATTTATTTTCTGCATGATGGAACACTTTTTTAGGCATTTAGCCTATTTTTGTAGTTTTCCATATCCCTTCCAATTTTCTTGCCATCGATACATCAAACGACATTTTGTGCCTTACATAAGATTTACATCGCCGCAATAAGCGTAAAGACAAAAATCCTCTGCAGTCGTACTTCATCCTTATTTTTCTTATCGGTAAAGACAAGTCCAACGGCACACCACCATTTAAAATAAAAATTACTTAAATTTAGTCCCACCAAATAAACGTAAAATATAGGTTATGGCGTCTAAAATAAATATAACGGGCGACCGGGTTTCGGCGATAAGATGAAAAATGGGGCGTTTTGACGTTCGGAAATCGCTTAACATATTTAAAGGGCTTGCGGATAATATCCCGCAGGTGGAGGCACGTTCGCTGCTCATTGCGTCACGTGTGCGGATTCATATTGCTGTGTCAAAAGCAAACCCCTAAAAATATACGAAAAATATTCATCGGTTGCAAGGATATATGGCCATTGGGCATGCATAGAGTCATTCAGGCATCAGATTTTTTAAGGCTTTTTTTCTATTTGAATTTTTTCGATAATAAGTCATCTAACCTAATATTGACGTATTCGGCTTTTCTAATATATATTTTATTTACTTACTTCTTGATAGACGATACAGTTTACATTCTCAGGCCCTTTTTTATTAATGATTACTAACAGGCTGAATCTTCGTGAGTAACTTCGAGATGACTCTCTCTATGAAAAATCTCGATCTCGTAACTAATGAAGTGCACGCGCATTAAACACGTCGATTGGGTAATTGCCACAATTTTATTATTAACAATTAGTTTTTAGTTAAACCTTGAGGAAGTTTGATAAGAAAACGAAAAAAACATATGACTACCAAATGGATGGTTTGCCCGAGGTGTTACCCACTCCAACTAAGGAGGTCATAAAAATGTATAACTAACCAACTTATTTTTTGACAGTGGCTTAGTAAATGTTCGTATAAATAAATGGCCACATTGTCCTACAAATTAAAAGGAACGTTTCCCTATTTCTACGCTTGGAAATTGTTTTATTTAATCTTAAGTTAAGCTTATTCTTTGCCTAAATAAATAAATGTGCTAAAAAAATTGGTCGGCCGCTAGTCCGACAAGAACTTTGCATATTAACATTCGTAGCGAATTTTTCATGCATATTATACATTATTTTTTATTGTCTTACCTGAGTAATGGTATGACATGATAATGATAAATGGTAAGGATTTTTTCTTTCTTAATTGTTGATCTACAAATGTTTAAAAATCATATCCTTCTTATGTTAGAGGTTGAACAGTTTGAATAAATTGCTATAAAACACAATTTATCCTATTTCACCACCATCGAGATAATAGCCTATCTGTAGCACCACACCGAGAAGAAAGTCAAAGCTTACCCTCCCCGCCACAATGGTATGGCAGAGATACATGTTTCGTCTCTTGCTAGACTGATCAGAGTACCGACATACATATAGTTGTACGTTTGCTGAATATGATTTCAGCACCACAACAGCATAATGTGGATACAACCATTGCTATTGCATCTCACACGGAGGAATCCTCATTTGGCATTTTCAAGTGCGGTTCGTGTCGATACTCGCTGAGGGTGGCCTCTGATGAATGTCGAGTTTTGTTTAGATGGCTCGCTTTCTGATTGGACGAGCGGCTTCGCAGGCTCCTCCCCTTTGCCGAGTGCGATATATTTGGGTCTTGTATGCTGGTCTCTCGTGTATTGGTTGATCTTTGTTGTTTTGTTTCTTGTTTTTTATTAATGTTTTCCGTGTTGTTGGAATATGTATAGCATCGTCTCATTTATTCAGCTGTCCCGCTTTTTCGATTTCTAGGGTCTCTCTTATGACGCGTACCTTGTAGTTCTGTACAGGTGCTATTTCTTTTGTTTTTTCAAAGTCGATGGTATGTCCGGTGGTTTGGTGATGTTGAAATAGAGCTGAGGTTGTTTGTTTGCTTTTGAGGCTATTTTTGTGTTCTTGAATTCCTGCTGATATGCGCCTGTTTGTTTGTCCTATATATGTTTGCTGACAATCTGCACATGGAATACTACAAACGCAATGATTTTCAAGGTTGGTCGTATCTTTGGGATTTCCCAGGATGTTGGCTATTTTTTTTTTGTGTTTTAAATATGGCTTTGTTTCTTGTTTGATCTTGGTGTTTGGTTTTTGTTGTGGTTTTCTCTTGTCTTTTTATGGTTTCTTTATGTCTGATTGTGAGAAACCATTCCGTTCTAGAGCTGTTGAAATGTGTCTTATTTCGTCTTGTTTTGTGTCGGGTTCTGTTAGTCGGAGAGATTTTGATATTACTGTGTTGACTACTGCCTGCTTTTGGAAGAGATGATGATGTGACTCTGCATTGAGATATCGGTCAGTATGTGTGGTTTTCCGATTTACGCTAAAACCTAGGATCTTGTTGGGTTTTCTAGTTAATAACAGGTCCAAAAATGGAAGTTTCTTTTCTTGCTTGATTTCTAGCGTGAATTGGTTTCTAAGGTGGATATTGTTCAGGTATATGAGGAAATCGTCCAGGTGTTCTTTTCCATGTGGCCATATTATAAAAATATCATTACATAGCGGTTCCAAAATTTTGGTTTTAATAATGCTTTTTGCAGTGCCTCTTGTTCGAAATATATCATAAACAGGTTGGCTCTAACCGGTGAAAGTGTGGATCCCGTAGGTGAGCCATCTGTTTGTTTGTATATTTGGCTATTGAACATGAAATATGTGTTTTTTAGGCAGTGTTCTGTAAGTTCAATTGTGTAGGCTGGAAAATCTTCGTTCATGGCGATTTTGTCTAAAGTCTTATCCAGTGGTATGCTTGGATATATAGCGATTTTATATCGAGGCTTGCTAAGATGTCAATCATCAATTGCAATAAAAGTAAAAAGCCGTAGCATAAGAAAATACATAACGATTTAAAGGAAAAGGAATATATATAAATATAAAAAAAAATCTTAAAAATAAAATATGCAGTGAGTGTAATATATGTTATACAAACTCGAAAAAATTTTATTTCTAATTTTATATGCTTAATATTTAATTGTATGTTCAATTAAAACATTTTAAAAAAGTTTCTGAGAAAGTTTATAAATTTGAATAATTTTTTTTTGTAAACAATAAAAAATATTTTTGTTAATAAGCTACTTTTTCATAGGATGCACCTTTTTTGACGAAGAAATTTCCAAAGTTTAAAAAAACGTGATATTTCGCAATATAAATTTCGGGCTTATGCGCTGTTAGAAGTGTATATATATATATATATATATATATATATATATATATATATATATATATATATATATATATATATATATATTAGACAAAATGGGCGGAAGAGGATCCGCAAAAGGTTGGAGAAAAACCTATTAGGAGGGAAGGCAAACACAGGTACTCATCGACGGTGTCATCTCCTCCTCAGGTAATCAAGAGAGGCACCACAAGGTTCGTGCATCTCTCCAACATTATTTAATTATTTCGTCAATGATCTTCTCATTGAAAAAATAAAAAAATGTTAATTTTGCATTATATGCGGATGTTACAAATGCATTAACAGTTGAAGATAATTGATCTGACCTTGCTAATAAGTTTAATTTATGCTGTTCTCACATCGTTAATTGGTGCAAAGGAAACGGCTTAAAACTGAATAGTAATAAAACAGCTGCTATGGAAATTGTTAATAAAAATACACACATTGATTCTAGTGTGTTAACACGAGTATATACTCGGTCCATAAAAAATGTAAATACAACAAAATTTTTAGTGCTTTATCTTGATCAAAAGCTACGTTGGGGTAAGTAACCATATGGAAAACATATTACCAGGATTTAGTTCTTATATTTTAAGAGATTATATTTTTATTTTCTTAGTTAAGCGGAAATATCACTGAAATAATAATAATAAATAGATTTATTGAAAAGAAAAAAAATTATCACAGGCGGAGTTAAGACTCCTTTTTTAACCGAAAAGAACATTAAATATAACACAATAAGGTTTACCTGCAAACACTTGAAATAAGCATTTTTTAATAGTACAAAGTATGAAAAAATATTTATAATTTTTTCTACAGCTCTTTTGAACGCAATATTTATAAAATATACTTTTTAGGTTGAAAAATAACAGCAATATTAGTCATATAAATTAAAAGGTCCATCAGGTTAATGTCGACAAGTCAAAGTCGAACTACTGGTTGATTTCAGGACAGATTTCTCCAGAAAAAAATTTTTTTGTCAGAACAGGTTATTTCAACGAAAAACTATCGGAAGTTCATCATCAGAGATCCCTCAACAGAAAACGACCAATGTGGATACAGCTGTCAAACATCAAAGACAATCCAACAAATAACTGAAGGATGCTGAGACTTTGCCTCAACAGAATACAAGGAGAGACATGGCTCAGCCGCAATTGACAGATAAGTTAAATCTATTGCAGGTAGGAAAAGTGCCTTATTACGAGTACAATGCGAAACTTATTCTTGAGAACAACGAATTCAAGTTATATTGAGACCAAACGGTTCTAAGGGATAGTTGCTCACAATAGACCAGACATTATACTAACAGGTAAAATTTCTAGGCAAACTACACTAATGGACATTGCCGTACCTAACAACAATAACCTAAGGCCAAAATACAAATGCAAATTCGAAGACAATGGGAAATGAACAGCATCCAAACGGTTCCCATAATTTTTTCAACAACTGGAGTGATACCAAAGAATCTGTTGCAGAACATCAAGGGAATGGACCTTAGTGAAACGATTCAGAAAGCAGTTCTCCTTGCAACCCCGCGGACCGTCCAAAACTGTGTAGGAAATACAACAGACCACGTCACCTAGGACCTGATAATAAGGAAAAGGTTCCCATAGAGCTTCATACTTTTGGTATCTTTCTATATGAGTCAATATTTCCTGGAAGGAGTGCAAAACCCTTTGGCTTGAAATCAGATGAAAAAAAAAGTGCGAATAAAATAATAATTCTTAAAAAAAGCATAATGAAACCAAAAATTGTATTTATTCACTTATCACCCAAGTACATAACGAGCAAATGCCCAAATAGTACAGTGAACAAGAGATACAACTGTAAATCTAAAAAAATAAATACTTGTAATAAAAATTTTAAAATCTTACACTTATCAAGCCTTGGAAAAGGCTAGGAAATAAAGTAATAACATATCAGACCAGGTTAAAAAATAAAAAATACACATTTCACAGTGACTCTAAGAAAACTACTTTTGGATAAGAACTATTCAGATTTTCCATATGCAGATGTTGTTTCAATTAACGCTCTTCTCTTGTCAGCATTTTTGTATCTGAATCTCAGCTCCTTAAGCAGATACTTAAGGATAATTTATCCAGAGACACAGTCTCTTTGTTTGTGAATTCAACATTTAAGCCTTTTACAGTAACATTCTTTTCTAAAGATTATAAATAAAAAAGACATTACTAATTTTCTTAGTACACATATTGTAGAGAGTATTTCAAACTTTAATTTTAGATCTTTCAGGAACATCTGTGATTTTTTTCTTTTCGACAAGGTCTATTTTTTCCAGGAAAGGTAATAATTGAATTGTTTTCTTTCCCTTTTCACATAGTATATAAGTTTGTGAGATTTTAAGGGCAGTATTTACTCTCTAAAAATAATGATACCTAATTAAAAATATTTATTTCCAAAAGTAAAATTATTTTTTTAACTCTCGGACACATGAAATTGATTCCACAGGACTACCGTTTATCTTCTCCAACTCGAAATACTGACCCAAATTAAGCAAAAGACACCAACGACAAATTTGAAATTTAGAAATATTTATACTTCTAGGTTTAATTTTTTTAGAAAAATAATACATACTTATCGGTAATAAATTATACAACAATAATTAATAGTTTTTAATAAAACACTCTTTTGTTTTAAATTCATTTGAGTTATCAATATTGCTCAGAAACATAATATAAATAAAACTCTGAACGATTACTGTCAATAAAATAATGTTCTGATAGAATTCAAAAGAAAGTCTGTATTCAAAAATCGAAATGACTCGTTTGTCTCGGTTGTCTCTTTCTATCTTGCTCTATCCATAATGTCAGATTTTCTGCGACGTATGGCTTGGATTAGAAAATTTTGTTTTGTTTTTCATATTTTTATTATTTCTATACAAATTAAGATAAACAGGTCTCAAAACTGCCGTTGATATGTTCATCGATTGATGACGCATTGGTATTCTCTCACTGGAGCAACTGTATATATTTATCTAATACATTTATCAAATAAACATTAAATAAATCTGTGATACCACACCGATTAAAATGACAGAGGCAGTTGAGTGAAGGGTTCCTGTCAACTCCTTAGCAAAATTTAATTATTATTTACTTATATATTTTATCGTGAAAGAGTCACAACGAGAAATATTTTTTATGTTGTATTTTTTTCGTACCTATTTAAATAATCTTCAAAATTCCTCAAGTATCTAATAATTGAAAGTAGAAATAATACGAGATTGTTGCAGTTTATATCCTCTTTAGAATATTTATTTTTATTTTTGATCAAATACAGTTTTAAAAGCAGCAAGGCAACAAATAATGGAAAAAGAATTTTAGAGGCTTTATTTATTAATTCTACTGGTTCAATCGCATTTACGAAAAACAAAAATAAACCAGAAAACTTGTAACTAAAGAATCAGTTTTGCTTGTTTTCTGAAATGCTACCATTTATGTTTTTCCATTACTTCCGGCAGAGTATTATCAGAAAACTGGTGTAATAAAAGAACTAAACCCAATAAGATGGCGAAATTGATTTACCAAACTGGCAAATTTAATAACTAGTGCTTTTCTCTCGAGAGTTAGACGTTTTCAGATCCATTATTTTTTCGGTAAAGAGAATAAGATAGGACATGTAGTGTTACTAAAACTCTATTGGGTTTAAAAGTTTAATAAGTGCTAGTATTTTCGTAGTTTCTCTTCTTTATTGTTAATTAAAAATAATAAATACGAAGAAAACCGTTTTACGTTTTATCGAGTAAAATCAAATTTTAAGGATTTGTACTATTACACCAATGCATAAAGCATATGAGACAAGGCAATTATTAGCAACTATTGTCTAATCGGGGTAATAAATAATTTTGTGAAAATATTTGAGAAGGGTTGAGAGGAAGATTGGTGAATTTTTTGGAGATGAATAACATCCTCTCTGAAAATCAATTTGGATTTACCAGTAGATTGAGTACATCAGATGCAATTTATGGATTTACTAAGTCTGTAATCTAGAGTCTTGATAATGGTAAAAAGTGTCTTGTGGTCTTTCTGAATCTTGCCAGGGCTTTTCACACAGTGCCCTATAACTCACTTTTAGAGATTTTAACCGTCTATAGTCTTAGAGGTTCTGCGTTGAGTGTATTTGGAAGTGTTGGGACCGATTTTGTTTATAGTTTATACAAACTCACTAACGAACGTGTACTTGGAGAATAGTTCTCTAATTTCATACGCTGACGATACAGGGACAATTTTTTCTGGAGAAACCTGGAATCAAGTAAAGGCATCAACAAAAGCTGATCTACTTTAAATAATAAACTGGTTGGATTCTTCTAAGTTTACGAATGTCGACAAGACTCTTTTCATTGCATTTACTATAACAACATCAAATCACCCAGGCTTTAACCATATTGAAGTTGGAAATATTTTAATAAAAGTTGTACCTTTTGTAAAATACTTGGGTATAATTATTCGTAAAAATCTAAACTGAGATCAACATATTCTAAAGCAAGCATCATAAGAAAGTGGATTCATAAATTTTATATACCAAGAAACATTTTCACTAGGTAGCTTTTAATAAATATTTATAAAACATTAATTTCTATTAGTGTTTTATAAATACATGCGCATACAGGTAATATGTTTGGGTTAGATTGTCATATCTTTGGGGATTGTATTGAAATTGTTCGTAATATATATTTTTATGATTTTCAAGCCAAATGGCTTCACATTCCCTCCAGGGACGAAGATACCGAAAGTATTAAGCTCTGTTGGGACCTTTTCCATGTTATTGGGTCCTAGGACGGTCCGCGTGGTTGCAAACAGAATTGCTCTCTGTATCTGTTTATTAGATGTTCTGCAAAAGGTTCTTTGGTATCAGTCCAGTTGTTGATACAATTATGGGAATCGTGTGGACGCTGTTTATTGCTTATTGTCTGCTAATTTGCACCTCCAAATGTTCTCATTGTATTTAGGCCTTATGTTGTTGTTGTTAAATATAGCAATATCAATTAGTGTAGTTCGCCTAAAAATTTTATCCTTTAATATAAATGTCTGGTCCATTATGAACAACTGTCTGATCCGTCAGAAGCGTTTGGTCCCAATATAGCTTGAACTCGTTGTTCTCATGAATGGTCTTCGGGTTGTATTTGTAGTAAGGCACTTTTCTTACCTGCAGTAGATTTAACTTATCTGCTAGCTCTTGGTGGAACATCTTAGTGGTTCAGTAGTGTCTTATATTATACTCGATTGCGGTAAACGCTTGGTATCCTCCAGTTATGTGCTAGATTGACTTTGATGTTTGACGGCCGGATCCACATTAGTCGATTTCTATTGAGGGATCTCTGGTGATGAACTTCTGATAGTTTTTTGTTGGAATAATCTAATCATGGATAGCTAACAAAAAACTCTCCGTTTCCGGGAACATCTATCCAGAAATCAATCAGTTGTTCGGCGCTGAGTTGTCGACATTGTCCTGAATGAACTCATTTGGATGCCGCCCATGAGGTAGTTTCTGTAAGCAGGCTTGTAGCTTATCTTGGTCTGTTTGGTGGTGAGAAGCAATATCCTGTTCCCTCAGCTGTAGCGGCGTTAAATTGTCTGCCTCGCATATTGCTCGATGTAGTGTGGCAGAGACCGCTAACCTGTGGAAATATGAACGCAAATTTATTAATTCTTGATCGAGCTGCTTACGAATATCCAGCAATTCTCTTCCTCCTTGGTGTCTTCGAAGCATTATACGTTCAATAGCACTCCAAGAATGGTGTTTGTGTGCTTTTGTTAAGAGTGTTCTTATTTTTTTTTTGCAAGTTTTTGATGTCTGTCCTGCTCCATTCCACAATTCCAAAAGAGTAGCTAAGTGCAGAACAGGCGTACGTATTGAGCGCCTTAAACAAATTTCTACTATTTAAATTAGTTCGTACTACCCGCCTTACTCTTCTGACAACTTCGGTTGTCATTTCGACCTTGACAGTGCGATGGTCAATTCTTTTAGCCTGTTTCATAACTAGATATTTGTAGGTTTGTTCTGCTTCCACTGCAGATATAGTTTCACCGGTATACATCTCAAATGCTCCCGGTTTTATCATTCCATTAACGATGTTCAAAATATGGCTCTTGTCAAGTACAAACTCCATTTCGGAGAATTCTTCCACAATTTTAAGCATTTGTTCCAGCTAGTTTCTGGTTGCAGCCATCAGTTTAAGATCATCCAAGTATAGAAGATGATTCAGTCTTACTACTTCTTCGTTATTATTTCTAATCCTAAAGCCATATCTGGTGGAGTTTAAACGGCGTGATAGTGGGTTCAGTGCCAGGCGGAGCTACAATGGGCTTAGTGAATTGTTTTGAAATATTCCCTTTCATATTGGATTTGTATTAGTTCCGATGGTATCGCTGGATGGAACTTGCAGTTGGATTCTAGTTCTTCAGGTTGACATGATGTGTTCTAGAAAGGAAACAAAATAATTATCGACCATGTACATTTTCAGTATAGTTGTGAGCCACTCTTGTGGCACTGAGTCGAAGGCTTTCTTATAATTCATGTAGGCAGCAAAGAGGATTCTTTGGTTGGAACAGGCTTGGTTACATATGACAGGGTCAACAGTCTTGCATCCGATTGCTTCCTTGGTGCTTCCTTTCTGTTGAGTGGCGACCATGTTATTTTGTTCATAATGTGCATAGATGCCTTTAGTTAAGCAAGAAGTGATCACCTTATATAGTATGGGAAGGCAGGTGATTGGCCTATATTTAGCTGGGTCATGTGTGTTATGTTGGTATGTTGGTCGTTTGACAAGAGATACGTAATACCTTTTGTCAGAAACTATGGCATTTTTGCTGGATTAAGATAAACATCATTAATAAGATTAGTTAGTTGATGGAGCATACACAAGAATTTTTGAGCCAGTAGTTCGGGATCACATCGAGACCTGGAGATTCCTTGTTATGGGATTCCTTGATTGTTCCTGAAATTTCCTCAGTGGTAAATGGCTCAAACTACATCTGGCTGTAGTCTTAGTAGATTTTGTTTCTTCATTGACCCAGCTTGCCATCATTTTACAATTGGCGGGTATGGAAAATTGGCTTCCCCAGAACTCTTCTACCTGCTATCTTTTGGGATATTTACTATCTGTCATGTTAGGTGGAGAGTTTAGCTTACGGTAAAAAGTCTCTTCTGATCGTTGGAATAACGCATTGTCTCATTTTCGGTTATTGCTGGTTTTATATCTCTTTAGCCGTCCTGCAATAACAGAGAGCTTCTATTTCAGTGTGTCGAGGCATTGCTGAGCAGTAGCATTCCCTGGATCTTGTTGCGAATAAAATCGAACACGATTTGTGTTTTCCCCAGTTTGTCTTTGCAGTTTAGTTGTTTTCGTGCCCCTGACATACTCCGTCATCGGTCCTATATCTTTTCGAAGATTTTCGATTTTCTTATTTAGACGTTCTTCCCATGGTGGTGCGTTAGATTCTGTTCTTGCTAATCGACTTACAATTGTAACATTAATTTGTAAAGCTCTAACTATTGCAGGCGCGGCACAGTAGATGGTCATATGTAAGGACTCCAGAGTATAGGCCTCTGAAACATAGCTGGTAAAATCCGATTGTTCATGATGTCTAACATGATACCCAGTTTTTTTGGATGAATTAATTTTTGGCATTGCTGGTCTGCATAATAGATTAGTTCCATCATACTCCTCTACCCCAGCACTCATTTCCGTTGATAGTAAATGAAAAAGTTCAGCGATTGTTTTTGATTATATACATATGTATATTTCGGTCTTCTCGTAAAATTTTATTGCAAAAATAAACATTGGTTCCTTTTAAAACTGCCGGTAATTTTAAAATGTAATGCCATTAAACGAGACGATTATTTTTCTTTAAAATGGTGTTTACATATATGAGGACATTACATAGTAATAACGGAATAACATAAGTGTGTCTGAACCCTCCCTTTGGCATAAAAGTAAATAAATATTCAGGAAACTAAATCGAAACTTAAGCTTTCTAATAAGTTAAGTTATTCAACATTGTTAATGTCATCCCTAAGCTTAATCAATAGACACAGATATGCATCGGCTATGAAGCCGGGTCCATGAAGATAAAGTCGTATCAGGGGAGCCAATTTTGCCGGTAGACCGTGTCGTTACTGCACCCGTTATACTGGAAAATATTACATAATAATGCGGTGTTCTTGTAAGGGACTTTCGGTATCCCTTGTTGCGTTTTACCTTAGCGTTAGGGTTATAAATTTTCATGATGTTACAGCTTGTTTTTTCTCGGTTGTAAAGTATGAAATATCAGCTGTTCCATATACCGCATGTAAACTGTAAACGTAAAATTAAACCCTATTCGTTATCATAACGATAAATTTTCATGCTGTGGGTAAACAGGATTCACTTTTCGTTCTTTTGGGATCACTATATTGAATGTTTGTTCCAACCTCACTTAAAGTTTTAGGTTAAATTATAAATAGGACTTTATGAGTATAGTTTTATATGTAATGGGGGAAGAAAATATTATATAAAAATTAATCTAAATCTGATTGTAAAATAACTTGGCTAAACTAGAGAAGCAATTTTTTCGATGATTAATTTGTGGAACATTTTCTCGTAATTTAAATAGCCACGTCTGTTCCTCGATGGCCAGTGGCGTAGCGTAAATTTCTACTGTCCGTGGCAGATGCAAAAATCGCCGTTTTCTCCCTTTTAGAATAAAAGATAGCATTATTTTGAAAAAGATAAATTTTCTAGTGCGAAGAACATTTAATTCAAAAGTTGGCAAAAATTTCAAATTGGTAAAAACTAGAAAATAAAATTTAATTAGAAATACATGTTTTCAATTGTAATGTTACTATGTTTTTGGGTTTTTTATGTATACACTGTAAAAAAACTTTACATTAATTTTAAGGTAATGTGCTGGAAGCAAATTTCATAAACCGTTTATTAAATGAATTTAATGTTAATTCATTGAATTTAATAATTTTTACATTAAATCTAACGTAATTATACATTAAATTTGGTATGTTTTCAGTTACTTGTAGTACATGTAACTTATTTACGATTTAAGGTATAAAATCATTAAATTGAGTTAATGAATGTACATTAATTTTAAGGTTGTTTTTAACAGTGTACTCTAATCTGCTGAATTCAAGTATGAGCTCGGTTTTTACCTATCACTCATGAGATTTAGAGAAGGAAAGAAGATTATGAGCCATAAGCAATCTAGAGAATTTTCAAAGATTAAAAAAAAATAACAAAACTACTTATTTTACAAAATATATGTTTAGTATTAAAAAAATATAATACAGTCAAATAAATTGTTTTGTTGTCTTTTTTCGCTTGTATTCACCAGGATCGGTTTCATGTTTGAGGGTCCAACAGTAGTCCACTAACATGTTTGGGGGTCCATTTTCCACTATACTGCTTCTCCATTTGAATAATTTACTGGTGAAATTTTTCGCCGTATTCGTCTGAAACTGCAGCTAAATTGTCAGGAAATAATTCCAAATGGGAGTGAAGAAAATGCAGCTTAAGTGACATGTTGCAACATAACTTCTTGTAAGATTGAATAAGCTCTTCAACTATATCTTTGTAGTTCTCCAATTTTTTGTTACCTAGGACGTTGCGACATGCATTTTTGAAAGCAGTCCACGCCCTATTTTCTGTTCTAGTGTAGTTTCAAAGTTTCCGTCTTTAAAAAGTTCTTGCAACCCAACGAACATTCCTTCTTTAAGCTTTGCATCATTTATACGCACGAATTTCCGTCTCAGATAAAGAACAGGATTTTCTTCTCTATTTAACGCCTTATCAAAATTTTTTATGTGACCTAGTTTATGTGCAGAGGAGATAAATAAATTTTCTGCTGCTCTACTAAGGGTTCGTTAAGAACGTTTTTTAGACCGGGAACAATGTTTCTACATAACGGCCATTCTTTAACGACATAATGTTAGTTTTTGGCTCTGCTGTCCCATTCACATAAAAAGCGACAATATTTGGTGTCGCCACTCTGCAGTTCTGTGAGTAGTGCAATAAATTTAAGATCAGCACAGATATTCCATTTATGATCTTTGTGTTTTGTGCTTTGAAGTGATATACGCATGTTCTCCTAAGTTTCTCAGATGTTGTTCATTTCCACTAAACAATAAAACTGCCTGAAGATTTATCTTCGAAGAGTCAATAAACATTTGCCACTTGGTAGGTTTATGGGAAAGGCCAAGTTCTTTGATTAAACCTGAAATATCATGACAGTAAACTAAGGCACTTGCCATTGAGAAAAATACTGTCAGCATACGCTGCCTTTTCCAAAATCTGAAAATTTTTACTTCTTTTTCTAAAAGATTCCACTGCTGTAAACTAAATCCAAACAGCTCTGACTTTATTTTATGAAAATGCAAATCACGAATAAGATCGTTAAACTCTTGCTGAGATATAAAATGGGGCTGTTTACTACTGCTGCATTCGTAATAATCTTTCTCTTGAAAACTTAGACCGGCTTTTGATTCAAAATCAGCTAGTTCCGAATCAGTTTCGTATTTTTCTGAAGGTTTAGGGATAGGTATGCTAAAAATGTCATGAGGTACAGATCTCATAGCTGAAGGGATATTAGGATATTCAATTTTATGTTTGCTTTTACTACAAAATCCCAGGAATTTTATTAAGCAAAAGTAGGAATCATCAACATGATTCTAAGGATTCCGCTAAATCTTTGGCAATCTTCATAGACTTGTGAGTACCCAGTAGTCATCTTGTTAAGGTTTTCAACCAAGTGTGGTAGCAAATTTTGAGAGCCCAAGTTTTGCCTTTATCGCCAACTTTGCACCGAAAATATAACTTGTAGGTTTTTCATGCAAGTGGGCTCAAAGTCTTTCGTTGAGCTTTCAGTGTAATTTCACCTAAGATATAAAAGAAGCTGTTCCGTTTATTCACACAAGATGGCGACGACGTCGTTTACATACGGCGAAAATAATAGCACTGCTACAATAATATCACTATTCACTAGTTAATTGCACTTCGCTCATATATCCAATACTGATCCTCCGACGACCGACCTGCTGCTTATATACCCGTTTCCTACATCGGGTATCGAGAGTACCAGAAACGACTACATAATTCCTGTAGACTGGGGCCCTTCGATAAGTAACTGACCCTTCGACGACCACGGGGTATGGTGAAATTTCGGATTACATGGGGTTGAATAGATATTTCCGTTATTTGAAACCCTAGAAGATTAAAACTTCGTAGATGGGAGTCATTCTCAGACGCCTCCACGCGGTGTTGCTGGAGCGTACCTAAACTCAGAGAAAACGTAGATTTGGCAATATGCTGCACTGGTATGCTATAACAACGTATATGTCGCATATGTACATCCTTATATCTGCTTTGGAATCAATCAAAACATCTCTACATTTTTCTATGTGATACGATAATTTACAGGTCAGTGTAAGTGTTACATAGATAGAAATTATCAAAAAAACACTTTAGTTTAGCGGGAAGGATTTTCATGCAGGACAGTGTTATTAAGAGCAACATTATTACTTTAAAAACATTATTGTTAATTGAAAATGATCGGAAATATTGAAAACTATTACTTAAATATTTTTTTCAATCTGAAAATCTTTTTAAACATTAAATTTAAAAATTATCAATTCCGTATAAAAATGAAACAAAAGCTATTCATTTAAATACTTTATTAGCAACTCTTCGATTATATTTGCAGATAGGAGATCTTGAAATTAAAAATTTCCCCCATTTTATTAGATTAATGTTAGTTTACTTGATTACTGGTTTTGTATTGGCGTCTCCTATATATACATTTATTTATTTATGTATACCAGCCCCAAGCACATCATCATTTGCTATTTAAAGAAATCTCACAGTAGATTTTTCTGTTCAGATTGCATGGAATTTTGGGAGATGGCACAGCCTGAATCGAACTTTTTATTTGGTATAATATAAGTTGCTTAAAGCATTCACTTTTCTTATGGTGAGGTGTACCTGAATACCGTGTACTAACGAGAAGCAGTGAGTTCGAAACCTGTCTGCAGGTGGCGGTACACTGCCAGTAGGAGAAGTTTTCACCTATTTATGGTAGTTTTTTGCAATATGAAGTAGTGTTTTTAATCTCTAACTAGAACAAAGAACGCATGTGCTTATAATATGTAGTTTTTTCAGTTTATATATATATATATATATATATATATATATATATATATATATATATATATATATATATATATATGTATGTGTTTTAAGAATATAATCATCATTTATTATTTTACTACTATTAAAAGATTAAATCACTACGTAAATATTTATTTTGGTAAAGTTTTTTTGTATTTTTGGCAAAACCCATTTAGAAAATTTGTATGGTAAAAAAGTGCCCCGAAACGCAGTTTGAGTAATGGCGCTGATGACATGTGTACATAGTAAACGAAGCAACGCTAAACAATAGCTTAATTTCTGGATATTTTTATTTGTTTGCTGTTATAAAGTGGTTTATAAATAGTCGGAAATGCACATCGATGCCCACAAGGACTCCAGAAAGGGAGTTTTTTTTAATTCCAGTGGATCCTTGAAGGCAAAAATACTGGTTAAAACCAGCTCATAGACCTCCTAGATTTGTAAAAACTAATTCTATTGCTTTTATGGATGAACATCAGTATATTTGGGATTTTATGTTACTGTAATATCTAACGGGTGACCTGTTATTAATTTTGAACAATGTTCCTGATTTAAAGCTTCATCATATCTATATAACCTATATAGATCTCAAATTAGGACAAATGCATTATTATTCTCTTGTAGACTAGGGTAAAACACTAATCCTCTGCAGTTCTATAAAACCAAAACAAATTGTTATAATTAGGTGCAAACCTATGGTTAACATAACCTAAATGATGATTTTATACTCGAATTTCTGATATGACTGTTGACTGATTTCTTTGACTAAGTAAGTTACAAGTAATACTTACATTTTCGTTTTCACGTTTTTGAGTTCCACAACATAAAAACCAGAAATGTTTTTAAAGAAAAGTCTAATCATAAGTGCACCTACTGCGGAAATGTTAATGTTGTCGGTTCGCACAATATTTATTACTATTTTAATATTTAGTAACTTGAGAAATATCTAAACTATACAATAAATCAGTATCTAGTTAACTCGTAAACTGATATCCTTTTTGTTCACTTATATGTGGCGTCACTGGAGTTGCAACCTATCATGGAGCGTTTTCCGTCACCTAGTCAAACATAAAAAACCTTTATTTAATTTAGGGTTTTTGACGGCATATACATATTTTATTCGGAAAATAAATAAAATACGCTTTTTTGCACTGAAATTTACTTGTCTATGTTATTTTGAATCATCAGATGGCCTGTTGTAAGAGTAAATGTAGTCCGACAACGAACATTTTTAAAGATTGGCGTGTTTAATGTAAATCAGGCATTACGTATGAAAATCTGTATTTCTTGACTATCTGTTTTCGACTTTGAAAATCTGTACAAATGCGGATATATTCGTATACATGGTAATACTCTTCATTTATAAAAAACGTACCAAGTTTGTGAAGAAACGAGATGATCATACTCATCTACCGATGGGGGATTTCTGCTTCAACAAAAAAATTAAAAGAAATTTTAGTCAAAATAAAAATTTTTTTCCAAATTTTCCGCGCGAGGCTAGTGGTGCCCCCTCCCACGCTACGCCACTAACCAGTGGCGAACTAGTTCTATTTAAGAAGAATGACATAAATTAGGCAGTAAAGGATAAATTCTGTTTTACTTAACAGGTACCTCATTTTAAAATTAATAATATTTTCTACTTGTTAAAGCAAAATCTCATTTAATTTTAAATGTACCTTAATAGTTAATTTTGAGCTTTAATTTACTTAGTTTAGATATTTCTTAGTAATTTTGTGTTGAGAGCTTCTAGTCATAAATTAATATGTGGTGGCTTACTTATTATAAATTTAAAACCAAAAGCCCAGAAGAAAGTACGTTATAATAAACATAATATGGTTCTTTAGGGTTAGAAGAGAATTAAATACTATATATATTTTGATATATTGTTTATTATTTTTATCTTTAAAAAATGTTAAAAGTAGTTTATATGATACAATAAAAAAATCTCTAATACTGTAAGAATAAAAACCATTTTACGGCAGCATATTTTTAAAAATATTAATTTATTTTAGGTATTTATGGCGTCTAAGAAAGGTTTAGCTTATTGGCAGTAATATTGTCGTATAGAACTTTTACTGGAACACGTAAAATGTAATAATATATGTAAATAGAGCCATAAAATACCGTACTAAAATATCCATCTAAAAATTAATATATACATACTGTAGGAAAATATGCCCAGGAAAATAACGCTAAAAATATAGTAAAAGCAAAAATTGAAGAAGGTACGTTAAGGAAATGCAAATAACGAAGTTAGGGCCCCATTATTTAGTAAAGACGCTTTTACCGCATTTCTCGAAGCTTGTCACGGGCACCACCTGGGGTCTTCTTTAAAAGAGAATGGTGTTATGTGTACAGAAAGCTATTGTTGATTTCGTTTATGTAATGTTATTAGCTATGAACTACTTGGGCTTTTACTTTAAGTACCGAATGGTATAAAAATTGTTTATAATCCTATTTATTTTAGTATGAAAATGAATTGCAGAAAAGTATTACTAGTGATAAGCTAGAATTCCTCTCTTGATGGAGAAAAACAATCGATCATTGTAAAATATCGGGTGATCCACGAATCGTTGGCCAGTTAACCATTCTATGTTTCACTATATCATCTTGATTATGTTTTTTGTAGTGGTAGCCGAAACCATAGCATAACCAAGATATTCACTTCTTTGACTGTCCTGTAATCTAATTAAATACATTGAAGTTAAGCCCTGAATCAATTACAAAAATATGTTAATTCTTATTTCTAACATTGACTCAATTCAAGCTGTTCGACAAGAAATTGAGATTCTAGCTGAACATGATGTGGTGAGTCTACTGCTGATATTCAAGATAATATATGAATGCATGAATGAATAAGAGTGGTAATAATTGATCTTTGATGCTTAAGTATCATTGGGCCCATTACATTCTACCATGAGTGCAAGTCATCCGAGGTCGATCGCCTTCGCAAATCGAAATGTTACATGACCTTGTCTGATTGCTTCGAGTGATATTATTGTATCGTCGAAATGTCTCCGTCTCAATCCGTTAAATACCGGACGTTCTCTGAAAACATGATCAGCAGCTCCTTCCTCCTCCAGGCACTAACTGCATACCGGGTAATGAACGACGCCAGTCCTATAAAGATGACCTAGAAGGTGACAGTGCCCTCTCGAAGTTGACAATGTCATGTCAGCAATCTCATCATGATCTGCAGTTCTTTCCTCTTCAGGAATTGAAGCTTCCTAGTAACCACATATGAGGTCCATTCCTCTATTCCATAAATTTGCTTTCCAGCAGTATTTTTAGTTCTCTTTTACCAACGATAATAGGAACACCTAAGATAGATTTGGCGCCGTATGGCTTAGTCATCGTTACCAGATGGTATGCGTTCACGTTTCCGTGTATACATGATCAAACCAGGATCCACACGAGTCTGATTGTGCAGCCGTACTTTTTTAGGTTATCAAGTTACTTCCTGCACCCAGACATCAGTCGTGAAGCTATTACATTCGATTTCAGAGTCAATATTGCAGTCCTACTGTCCAATCATATGTTAATAGTTCTATTTCTGTTTATGTTCCTCTTGGAGAGATGACCATATTTCAGAATAGCATAAAGGTCCGCTTGAAAGGCTGTTGCGTGTTTGCCCAGTTATTCAACAACAGAACCTTGTAGATCTGTGTTATTTGTCATGTTATCCCCTTGGTCGGGGAGTGCTTATTCTTTGCGCTGAGTCAGGTACACTACCGCAGTATATAAAGTGTTGCCTATACTTAAATATTGGTAAATAATATTTGAATTAAAAAATTTACAAGTTTTTTGTAAAAAATAAAATCAGTGATTGCGACTGGTTTCGCAACAAAGCATATTATAATAAATTTTTATGTTATATATATATATATATATATATATATATATATATATATATATATATATTTATGCACTTGGTTTACTAATGTTTTTTATTTGATTTTCAGGGTTTCCGAGAAGGACTGGCACCCAATACAGTAAGTTTGTATAATAATAATTTTATTGAGATGTCTGAATGTACAGAGAATCACACTGGGATAATCGAAATTTTATCGCTACTGTGGCGTGGGGTTATTTGGATTCTTCTTAGTTTTTAAATTGTTTTTAAAAGGTTAAAGAGTGGCCGCAAACTAAGCCGGAAATTCTCTTGTTTTTCGGTAATCGAGTAGGAAAGACGTGTGGTTTACCCCGAAACGGAGGCATCGATTTGAATGTAATTTTTTACGTTATGTTCAGGAATTTGCTGCGGTACTCCCGAACGAAATTGGTGCAGTAAAATTCAAGATAGCGCTGATAATATGGCATAAAAAATGTTTAATTTTGTCCGATCTTCTCCAAAATTGGTATAGGGAAGTTTCCGGGGTAGCACATAATGAATCTCAAATTATTTTTAAAAAATTCAATATGGTGGATCTAATATGGCGGATAAAAAAATTAGTTTTTTCCGATTTCTCCAAAATTGGTATTGGGGAGTTTTTGCAGTAGCCTATAACGAAAATTGTTTTTAAAAAATATGACTGATCTAATATGGTGGGTAAAGAAAATTGTAGTTTTCCAATTTTCTTCAAAATTGGTTTGGAGGGGTTTTTGGGTTCGTACATAAAGAATCTGAAATTGTTTTTCTAGAATTCAATATGGCGGATTTAATATGGCATCCTAAAAATTTTATATTTCTCGATTTTCTCCAAAATTGTTATGGGGGGGGGGGGGTTCCTGAGAATGAAAATTTCGAATTTAAAATCATTTTTCAAAGATTTATTATGACGAATCCGAAATGGCCGACTAAAATTTTTACATTTTTCTTTTTTGTTCAAAATTGGTACTGGGTCGTTTCTGAGGGTGTAAATAGCGAATTTAAAATTATTTTAAGAAAATTTAACATGCCATATGCAATACTAGGGTATTTTTGTCGAGAGTATAGGTTTAGATTAGATTAAAAGTGTAATTTTTTTTTTTGAAATTTAGTATGGCGAAATCAATATGATCGGCTGAAAATTTTACGTTATCCATATTTTTTAAATTTTGTATTAGGGGATTTTCGGGGTCGTAGGCTGCGAATTTGAATTTAATTTTTTACAACTTAATATGGCGCAGACAATATGGGGGACTAAAAATTTTACATTTTTTTATTTTTGTCTAAACTAATATGGGGGGTTCTTGGGACGTATGCGAACTCAATAAGCAGGATAAAATATATCGGATTAAAAAATTTACGTCCCAAGTTCTTTAGATATCGATATTTGGAGGTTTTCGGGGCCTCTCTCAAAATTAATTTAAAATTCAAGATAGCGAATTCACTATGGCAGACTACAGATTTATTCGATACAATTTCATTCAAATCTGGTATTTGGAAAGTTGTCTGAATCAAAGAATTTTTGTTGTTCATTTTAGTGTGGTTTATAACTTTGAATAAAATGGTTAATTTTTGCGACCTTTGGAATCATTGCGAGTTACACTAATCTCGCTTAATACTTAGTTCAGATGATTTATTGATATCATAACGAATTCAAAACCAAAAATCTAAAAATATAATTTTTATGTTAAAAGTAAATCGACTTTTAAAAATGCACTTAAAAACGAAAAATAACATTACTTTTTATATGAAATTTAAATTTTTGAAGTTGGCGCCAAATTATTTCTAAATGAAATATATAACTACTACGAGATATATACAAACTACGTTAAGAAAGCAATTATAAATAGAGTATGTTTAAATACTTTTATGTGAATTACATCTTGTCAGGTATTAGTTTGACGCCAAATTCAAAAATTTCAATTTCATATAAAAATCTATATTGTTGTTTTGCTTTTTTGGCGGAATTTTGGAAATCGGTCCAATTTTTTATAAAAATTTTATTTTCTAAAATTTCTTTAGTTCTGGCTGGTGATTCATTTTTAACTTTCAGTTACTTTGAAAATAAAGTACTACAAATTTTATATAGGAAAAATCTTAAAAAAGGAAATTATTAGTAGTAAGGCCTACTGAGTATGATCTTTTATAAATTTAATTGATGGTACTTTAGTTATTAAATAATAAGGTTCATTTTTTTTTGTAAACTAAGTTAAATGAGACTATTTGAGTATATTGCTACATTTTGGTTTAAATACATTAAGAAATATTAGTTAATAAAGTTTACAAAATAAAACTTGACAGAAAGCGTTATTGGAATTATCATTATATTTCATTAAAAATAATATTAGAAATCTTTAAGAGAAAAAACATTGTTCGGGAGATATTATGGCTTGGATAATGCAGATTTTCTCATTTTAGTAGGCTTTTAAGACCCTTATAACGTTCGGTTGTAAAACCTTAATGGGTTGTATAACGTAATGCTATTTATGAGGCTTTGATATGCGAATGACGGTTATGCCTTTAATGTTCAACTCCGAACATGTTTTAGGTTTAGCATCGAATGCTTTTAGTGTCACTTCTTTTCTTTTAACCTTTTTGTGATAAACATAAAATGTTTACGGTGTGAACAAAGTTGACTAAAAAACAACACAATAGTCTTGTTTTGTCAATTATTGTTTCTAGTTCGATAAAAAAAAATTGAAATTATATCTGTTATTGTGCAGTAAAATACCGTTTCATTATTGATTTTCATAAAGTTCTAAAATCGATCTAAAGTCTTCATGGAATTGAAATCAAATCGAAGCAAAAAATACTTAACGTGGAATAAAATTTCACATCTAATGATATCATTTCGTCCATTTTAAAAGAATTTTAAAAAACTCGGTAATTAATATTCAGTACGAAGTTTCATCATAAATCGCGGATTTGAATTAAACAAACTTAAAAAGCAGTTTCAAGTGAAATGGAAGATGTTGAGCTGTCAGTTAATAATTTATTTTAAAGAAAACATTTGAAATAGTGGAAATAAGTCTTTTCTAGTTTATTATTTTCTACAGTACAAATTTCTAAATGATACATAGTTAAGAAATTGGAGTTCCAAAATATTTTATTTAAATTAATTTTTTATTATTACGGATTAAAAAGAGTGAACATTGTCAAAAAAAATCTAAGCTAATATACAGTATTTTACATTGGTCACCAACATCAAAATGTGTGTTGAAAAGTCGAGAAACTCTTCCTTATGTGACTTTGAGCAATCGCTTGTGAGGATGTACAACTGAATATGTAACAATCCTATAATGATACAGACTATATTTTGAAAGAGAAAAAAATGAATCAGTAGGTGTCAGTGGTCTACTCACGCATCTATACCAATTGTTTGATATAAAACATTTTAAAGTTAGATCAGCATTTTTCCTTAGAAGAAATGACAAACATAGAAAAAAGTATTTATAGTATTGTAAAGATTGAAAATGATTTTCTAAATGGCCCTGGGTTAGCAAAATATCTGATTAATCGATTAATCGATTACGCCTAACATTTAATCGATTAATTGACAACTCAATTGTTTCGATTAATTTATAAACAGGAACCCGACTGAGACAATGGAAATGTATTATTTCTAAAGTACAACTAAAATCAAATTAAAAATGACAGCCTTCTCTATTAAAATACATTTATAAAACAAATCAAGATTTTATAACATGCATCCATAAAAACCGACTTAAACCGACAGCTCATCTTCATAACTTTTACAACTAAAGTCTGAAATGTTATTGTTTTTACGACCCTTTTGTAAAAGTGGAAAAAGCAGTTGTGAAAGAATTTGAACCAAAAATATAACTGAAAATGTCATGAAATTTATATATATATATATATATATATATATATATATATATATATATATATATATATTAGGTGTGTGTGTGTGTGTTAATTTATATAAGAGGAGTTACAGAAAGTCTCAAAGCTGTTATTTATCCAAAGAGCTATCTAGACAACTCAAACGAATTTTGTTCATTGCATTCTAAAATTGCACTCATAGGCAATGAAGACAGGTTTTACGTTCAGTCAGACCAAATCGATGGTCACTCACTTTTGCAAGAAGATAAGTTGTCCAGAATTAAACACTGTTTTACTAAATCATACACATCTCCCTATAGATAGTCAGCTTAGGTTTGTTGGTCTCATATTTGATGATAAGCTCATCTGGCGTCTACACATTGCCATCCTTAATGCATGCTGCTTTAAGGATTTCAACATATTAAAATTCCTCTCCCATACCACTTGGGACTTAGATTTTCGTACGGTCGTTAAAATATACAATTCCATTATTCTCCCCAAGTTAGATTATGGATGCATTGCATATGACTCATATTTCTTTCCTTGATCCTATCCAGAACCAGGCGTTTCGCTTATCAACTGGTGTATTCCACGCCGCCCCAATAGTTGGTCTCCAGTGTCTTACTAACACTCCCTCCCTGTCTCTCCATCGCACTTCCTTGCTTATAAAATATGTCATCTCTGCTAAGCCTAGGCCTTTTCTTTTGGATCATTATAAAATCCTTAATCCTTCTGATTTCCCGGCTCTTTTAAATATTATCCTGGGCGCAGATAATCGAGCCTCTCCTTTTACGACCTTTCACAACGTAACCAATACCACTCCCATTCTCCCTAAGATCTTCCTTCTTTGGGATATTTCCCCCTTCGAAATTAACTGTAATCTTCTTCAGTATGATAAGAACAGTACCCTGGCTTCCATTATTAAAGAACACTTCCTAAGCTTAATTAACTCAAAATTTAAAATCTTTGAATTATCTTTTACCGATTGTTCCAAATCATATCAAAGTGTTGGCTTAGCTGTCGTAACAAGTTTTTCATGTAATAAAATAAGGCTAAACCCCTTCTCAGGAATCTTTTCAGCTGAGTTGTTTGCCATCAAACAGTGTTTCAGAGAAATAATTAAACACTCCTCCACCCCCAAATACGTAATCATTTTGGACTCTCAAACTGCGTCAAATCGATTCTAGCCCTCAAGAAGTCCCACCCCGTCATGAACCAAATTCTTGATCTTCTTAAAATGGGTTCCCACCGCAACTTCTATATAGCTTTCATGTGAGCCCCGAGCCACATTGGCATAGACGGGAAGGAGTTGGCGGACTTTTAATTTCCTTTTACCAACGGTAATTGCGACAGGTAGAATTGATTAGGATCCATATGGTTTAGTCGCTGATCCCATCTTTGCTAAATTCAAGACGCACAAAAGTGTGATTGTGCAACCGTTCGCTGTCAGATTGTTCAGTACATTCTTGCGCTCAGACACGAGTCGCTAAGTTACGACACTACACTTCAGTGCCATTATCGCAGCCCTACTGTCTAAGCCTATGTCTTGTTTAAGGAAAAAATGTAAAGTCACAGTGTTCCAGATCTCAAATAACTACCTAATAATTCAATTTATGTTCATCTTTAAGTCTCAATCCATTATACTGATATAGAAGTATCACATTAGAGTGTTCATTTTTCATGTCTTCAATAGCTGTGAGGAGATATTCTTCTGTACATCAGAAAGCTGAGATGGCTTTCTGTTTGTGAAGAATAAGAGTACCCAAAATACCTTTCTTGATAAAAAAAAAACACAGCTATCCTTTCTTCCCTGATCCCCAAGTTCTGCCGAATGTTCGAGGTTGCGTATTTTAAAACACCTCCACTTTTGTAGATTGTAGGTTGTAAGTAGGTCGTTAATGATTTTCTTACCCCTCGACAGTACCTGGATTTATAAGATGTGCCTTGTCCTAATCTAACATATGCCCGGGATATTAAGACTTTTCACAAAATCTATTTTTCTAAGGGATAAGTACTTTCATTCTTCAGGCGTTTCATACTTTATTATATGAGAACGTCATAATAATTAAGCCAAGTTTCATCGAATGTAGCGACTAAGTTAACATTACTTGGTTAGCAGTAATTAAATCTCGTTTTCCTTTATAATGAGATTCATGAAATGTGGTACACAAAGTGAACATAGTTTGCGTATTTGGAAACTATTATGAAGAATATGATGAGCAGTTGATATACCTAACTTGTGTGTTTTCTCTTTCTGACGGTATGCCACTTATCTCGCCTCTACCAGTAGTTGTGTTACAGCCTTAATCAGTCTGCGGATCTTGGTTCATCCTCTGGATCAAAATTTTTTACTTTGAAACGGATCTATCATCTTTAAGGATGGCCAAGTTTTCAACATTTCGTCGAAATGATGTTTTTCTTATTAAGATACGCATAAAGGTACTCAGCTTATCTTCCGGACATGAAATCGCGACGTATGAAATCTGCCTTAGTAATTATTCAAAAAGTCTTTTACAAAGTGGAACAGCTCTAACTTGAGATTTGCACCACCCTTATTTATATGAGTTATATATTAGCTTTATTATGGGTCATTTGAGACATTAATAGTAACCTAGAATGGCTTGGAATTGAAAATTAAATTTAGTTGAAAAATTTCAGCTTACCGTGCTTACTTGTGCATGTAAAAAAAATTTCTAAATAGGTGTTTTCGATTCTTAAAGATAGTTTTTATTTATTTTTGGATCATAATTCGAAATTTTTCAAAATCACATTTTCATATCATCAAGAAAATATCGATCTCTTTCAAATTTTTTTGAAAACTTAACTGAATTTAATGATTTTAGGTGTGTGGTCTAACACTATGAAATTACGTTTTCTGGTGGTATAGCGACTGGCTATAAAGTGGTGTAAGTGTTATAAAAGTGACGTCACTTGTAAACATGGCTTCTGATTTTTTATGTCATCAACGTTATGACAACCTAGATATTTCTGCCGAATTATAGCGTGTATTTGGAAGCTTTTTTACCTTTTGAAAAATTTTCATTGGAAGAGCGGTTTTGTCGGAAAAAAAATATTTTCAATTACATCGATACACCATTTTGCTGCAACAACAAATCAATTTTTAAATTTAACGTTTGAAATTCATGTATCTGTTTTAAAAATACTGAAAAAACTAACTAAGAAGCAAACATTAATTTAGCAAATGTGCAAAATGGTCGCCATTTTGCTGATTACGCTTATTAGCTCTTTTTGAAAAATGAATTTGGATTTAATATTTCAGGATTATTAAAAAGGTTGCCAGCGTCTAAAATACGCATCAATAATTCTTTGCGGGTGATCACCGGAGTCTTGAATACTTCTGTTTTAAAAGCGTCCCATAAAAAGAAATCACATATTTATAAGTCTGGAGAACGTGGTGGCCATCTTACTGGTGCCTCGTCGCCTCTTTCGATCCATCGGTTGAGATATTGGTCGTATAAATATTGCTTAACGGTAACGGAAAAAGGGAGTGGGACACCATCATGCATATACCATAGTTCACGCCGATGTAAAATATGCAAATTTTTCAGAAGAACTTGTAATGTGTTTTGCAAAAAAATTAAATAAATATTTTCATTTATTTATCTGAAATCACACAGGACCAATAAAGTAGCGATTAATAATACTTGCCCGGACATTTATTTTTAAGTTATGATGATGAAGTACAATTTTAATGATATATGGATTTTCATCAGCATAAACATTTTCGTTTATGCAGGTTGGTGACTCCAGATCTTGTAAAGCATTCCTCGTCAATAAACAAAATTTTTCTACCAAAATTTGGATCACGAATTGTTTTGTTTCGAATAAACCCACAAAATGTAAGGTGCATGGGGGGATCAATCAGTAAAAATTCGTGATGTTAATGTAACATGTGCCTTCTACCTTCAAATTTTTTCTATTACGAATGAATGAATGAAAAAGGGGTGGTGATACTAGATTTTCGATGCCTAGGCTTCCATTGGGCCCTTTACATCCCACCATATCTGCAGGTTATTCGAGGCCAATCGCCTTGGCGAATCCAAACAGCCTCGTTATTTCAACTTGCCTAACTGCTTCCGGTAACAAAACTATATCTCCGAAATATCTCTGTCTCAGTCCGTTGAGTACTGGGCACCCTCTGAGAACATGGCCAATAGTTTCATCCTCCTCCAAACACCATCTGCATGTCGGGTCGCCCTCGACACCGATTCTATGAAGATGGCCCCGGAGGTGACAATGTCCTGTCAACAATCCCACCACAATTCGCAGCCCTTTCCTTTCCAAGGAGAGAAGCTCCTTAGTACGCCGTGCGCTAGGCCCCGTTATATGTTCCTTGGCACACCTCATTCCAGGAGCTCCCCTCCATGATTCAATAAACTTGCTTTCCAGCAACGATTTCAATTCCCTTTTGCCAATAGCAATTGGAACAGGTAATATTGGTTGGGTCAATACGGTTTAATCGCCGAACCCAACTTTGCCAGACGGTCTGCTTCCTCATTCCCGCGTATGCCCGAGTGATCCGGGACCCATACGAGTCTGACTGTGCAGCCTTTCCTTATCATACCATTTAGTACATACTTGCACTCAGACACCAGTCGCGAAGTCATGACACTTGACTTCGGTGCCAATATCGTAGCTTTACTGCCTGAGCATATATTTATTACTCTATTCCTGTCTATGTCCCTCTCACAGAGATGGGCACACTGCAGAATAGCATAAATTTCCGCTGTGAAAATTGTCGCACATTGTCTGAGAGCGTAGTACTCTCTGACTCCTGTGGTTTTGCCGAATACTCCGGCTCCAGCTCTTTCATCTTGTCGAGATCCATCAGTATACCACCAGGATCCATTTTTCGGAAGATTTTGTTCTCCCTCCCAATCCTCTCAACTTGGCATAAATATCTCCAGGGAGAGGTTGGGTTTTAAAAACGGCGTCATGTAGTCTGTCCGCATGGGGAGTGATGGACACCTCTCCACCACGCTTTCCCAGACACCTGAGTCATCGCCTGTTTCAATTCCAAGATGTCCCAGGCAACTGAGACCATACACAGTCCTCAGGGCCTCGTTCTCTATTTATAAGTGAAGAAGAGGCAGGTTCACTAGGACTTCCAGAGTCCTGGTGGGAGCAGTCCTCATCGCACTCAATATTCCCTCACAAGCCATTCTCTGAACTTTGTCAAGTTGAAGAATGTGTTTGCGCCCATTTCTCAGAGATGACGCTCAGTATTGGCAAATGTCTGAAGGTTTGCTATTCGGCTTTAGGAAATCTCTCCGTGTAAACCCTAACACTTCGACGCCCATTTTCTTCACAAAACCCATACACTAGGAGCATGTTAACGTTCTCGGAGTGCGTATAGTTATCCATGATTGGTAGTAAAACAGGCCTAGAAATTTAGAATGTTGATCTTACTTTAGTAGACTTCTTAGACAGTGATGGAAATATGTCAATAATCAAATTATTAAATGCCATAACAATAAAGTCACAAAAAAGTATTGTTCCAAGTATTTTTTACTATTACATTAATTGGTATATGCATGTAATTGAAAATATTTTTTTTCCTAACGAAATCGCTCATCCAACGAAAATTTTCAAGAGTTAAAAAAGCTTCCAAATACAAGCAATTATCCGATAGAAATATTTAGGTTGTCATAATATTGATGACATATATACAAAATCAGAAGCGATGTTTACAAGTGACGTCACTTTTATAATACTTACACTACTTTATAGCCGGTTGCTATACCAATAAAAAAGTCATATTATAATGTTAGACCAGACACTCAAAGTCATTAAATTCGGTTACCACGTTTTCAAGAAATTTTTGCAAAATTAATATTTTCTACTACGGCTTAAACAACGCAGTATCGGATATAAGTTGGCTTAACTGTCATGAAACATTCTACACGTATTTCCCGGATACCCTGTATATTAAAATTTCAAACAACGGAGTTGCCCTGTCAGATTAGCGGTTATAAATATAGAAAAAGTTCTACTGTTTTAAAACAATTTGAACTAATACTTCACCTGTTATAAGTAATTCCAATTTATTATTCGTAGACAAGGATTACTATCCGCCTTTGATTAATTTCGTAACCTTCAACCTATAATCAATTATTTCACACATTGTAAATAAAACTGAAAATCTGATCCATATATAAGTGTTCTATTAGTATCGTGATAATGTATTTTTGTCAAGTAACGATCTTATCAATAAAATATTAGTCACGATATCTTTTATTTATGATAAAATTACTCCACCGTAGAATATAGAACTTGTTGAAATATGATGTTGCCTTTATCACCACACCCTCGTAAAAAGCGAACAAACACGACACAGTTAAGGACATCATTTTTCCTGTTTCAAGAGTAAACAAACCTTGTTTCCCCAAAGCAAAATATCGATCTATTTTGTCAAGTCAGGTGACTTTGAACATCTTTCGTTCGAACTGTTTGTTTCTCAGGACACGTACGTACTGTCCGTGTCAAATGTTCCTGACGTAAATATATTTTTATTTTTATTTTAGTTAACAAAATTTACCCTCAAAAATAAAATTTGTTTATTTTATAAAATGTAAATGGATTCTTAACTACTATAATATAAACTTTATGTTGTGGTAGATTTTATTTTATATGTCAACTAGCGACTAGTCACTGCTCGCACGATTTAGGTTCTAAATGCGTTTTTTTTTCTTGGAGGGGGGTATTTTGATTACTGTTAACCTTGATATGTAGAGAATTGTCACATGTTCCTGATGTGGAGATGATTATAGTTCCAGAGTTATTGGAGGTCTGAAAAATGAATTCCTCAACTCGAGTTTCAATACTTAGTTTCTTTATAATAATGGTTTATTAACTGTAATAAATCATAGAAATTTAATAACAGATCTGAAATGAATCTGAAGTCACATCAATACTAAAAAGAATAACAACAATCAAAGTTGAATTATGTAATTAAAATCAATATAAAATGAATTTACTCTTTTCCCTTATTCAAGAAGAAGCTAAAGAGTCGAGATTTTTTAAACCACCTATTTGAAAAGATGTATACAAGCGCTTCACAGGAGCTCTGGAAAAATATTATTACTACCTTTTTTTGATGTATACATTGCCTAGGCTAATGTGAATCATGTAGATTCACAAATTTTCACGTCCGTCCACCAATATTTTATTCTATTTTATTTTAAATTACACGGGCAAAAACCTATCTATTTATTTATTTACTTGTTTGGTTTTGAAACACGCTAAACGGTGCTCTCATGGTGGAATCGTTTGGTGCGACACGTGGCTTTGGCTGCTGAAATTAGCAGTAGGCTTGGTTGCCAGTACCGAAAAATGCGACCCCTATCCTTTGGGCAGCGCGTTTCGTGTACTCGATTTTATATATTTCTGTTTTAATTCACCGTCTCGCCGCCACATGGTTTTTACAAACTTTTGTTAGTTTGTGTGGTTCTTGTGTTATCAAGTGAACCATCGAGATGTCGCCTTTGTCGTCTTGTTTGCTGTTTTTAATTTTAAACTCAGCTTTATGGGATGCAAAGGCGAGATGATGGTTTATACCGAATGCGGTGGCCTGACGAGTCCCATATTAGGACGAAACAGCGCTGTCGCCATCTGTCGGACCCGGAGTTTTTCCATACTTTGGAGTGCTCCGCACTTTTTAACACGAGAATCATGTAGATTGACAAATTTTCACGTCCGTCCGCGAATATTTTATTCTATTTTATTTTAAATTACACGGGCAAAAACTTATCTATCTATTGATTTAAATATATATATATATATATATATATATATATATATATATATATATATATATATATATATATATATATATATATATATATATATATATATATATATATATATATATATATATATCCAGCGAGGAAAACCAGATTAAAATTCGTTTAGTACTTTTCAAGATTAGTTCTGAGATACAAACAGACGCGACCTGGAAACTCTCTATTTTACACTTATTAGGTTGTGATGAAGTGATTTATTCTAGAAGGGTATTGCCCATAAAATTTACGTAAGGCTCATTTTTTAAAAGAGCTGTGATCTTGTATGAAAATACAGGGGGGGAAATGAGGTGAAAAATCATTCAGATTGGCTGAATAGTTTCACAAAATTACCACGAATACAAAAATAATCAAAATTTCGATTTTGGCAGTATTAGAGTAAATATATATCATTTTCCAGATCTTTCTAATATATAAATTTTATAAAATATATTAGAACTCTTGAAACATATTTATTTCTTTTTATAGTGTTTGTTTACTTAAAAGCGAAAATTATTTGTGTTGAAACTTTTTTTCCAAATGGTTGCATAGTTTATTATGATTTAAAGGGAAAATATACCCAATTTTTTAAATTAATTTGCTTAATTCTAAAATACGTTACTTACTTACTTTTATGTTTCGGATCTGATTGTAGATGTAAAATTGATAGTTACAATTTATCTCGATCAAGGAAATATATTCCTTTGGATACTTCGGGATCGTAAATGTTTATTTGAAACATTTTTATTGGTCTTACTAATAATTTATTGAAGTCACTACTTTTATTCGTCCATTGAAAACAGGACAAGAGTGATCGACTAATAATGATTCACTACATTTTATTTTTTTTATCAAAGAAGAACCATATGTATATTTGCGAGATTTATTTTGTTGTGTTTGTTGCTAAGAAGCGTTTCTAAACATTAAGTCATCAGTTTGAAATGTGACTTTTTAATTAGACAATTTTAAACAGGTCGATATCCAAAATTACACAAACTACAAAATTTTTATCTTTAAAAATAGTTGTCTTAAAAACTTATTTGTTTTTTGTATTCATTCACAATCAGGTAGCTTACACAATTTGTACCACTGTCATTGGAAATATTTCAGAAACGCCTACCATCATCAAAAGAGATAAAGATGTAAAATCTCTAATAAAAAAGTTCTGTTTATTTTTTTATTGTCTTTTATTAGAAATTACCTTAAATGGAATCTTGAGCTTTCATAATATGTGCTTAAATAACAATTTTTTTTTTAATTTTAAGCATTTATTATATTTGTTATAAATTTATCGTCATTATATCATTCCAAAATTGTATTATTTTTAAAACATTATTTTTTGACTTTTATATTTTTTAGCAACGTTTACTACCTTATTTATAGCAATAAATTTTAGTAATATTTTTTAAATATGAATACAAGAAATAAACTGATGCTAAATAATTCGACGCTTGGTTGTATTTAAACTTAGTAAACGCATAAGCGTCGTTCGCATTTTAAAATCCTATTAATAGCCTCATACCCTGTTAGAGTTGTGAAAAAAAAGCATGCTTATTGTAATGAATGTCTTACTAAAGGTTTGCTTTCTTATCGGCAAAAACCTAACAAAGGAGCTTAAATGTTACAGTTACATATCACAGGCGTAGAAAAAATGGGTCACGATTGTTGTTGGCCAGCTAGAGACCACGTCGGAAGCAATTTGCTTCATAAAATCTGAATTCGAGGTCAGAATTGACCCATCTCGTCAAGATCGAGAAATACTTGAAGTTATGTTGGCTACTTTTGAGGTCATGTGTGCAGAGCACAAAATCTTTTGTTTTTTTTTCTAGTTGCATCATTTAACACTACTTTTATCCTTCAAAATTAGCTATTGAACGGTCATCTACGATTTTTTCTTGCAAAGTTAAGGTCATCTTAAATACAGGTTAGTAAGTTTTAAAGACCAATACCGATTTTGCAAATTACGATCCGTCATTTTGACTCCACCACCTTAAAAATCAAAATTTCCATTTGTTGGTGTAATATTCGTAATTAGCGATTCGGAAAATACCCGAGTGACCAAGGATTCGAATTTCACGCAACAAATTGCTTCAGAAAGGACCTCCAGCTGCCCAACAACACAATTTTGAAGACCTGTATTTTCGATAAAAACTAAGAACAACTGTCAGCCCAAATATTTCTTTCAATTTTATGCTTGTCTTTCTTATAAGTAAGCAATATATAGAATAATACAGATACATTTTTTCGAAAAAATTAATGTCTTGCAATGCGGTGCTGCCATATTTACATATTCCTTTATTTTTTATGGAAGTGAAATTTAATGGTAAAATTGTGGTCAGATGTATTCATGGCAATATAACCCAGCCCTTCCCCCATGTACAATACCACCATACAGAATTAATTATTCTCTCTTATTCCACGACAAAAAATCATCCAACTCTATAATCCTGAAAAATGATTATAATAATATTATTTCAAATGGATTCACAATTACAAAGTTCAATACACGGATGGATCAAAATCACCTACATCGGTTGGTGCTGCCTTCTACCACTCATCTCACTCAGAATCGTTTAAACTGAGTCCTCCATCAAGCATTCTCTCTGCGGAATTATTTGCCATAGAAAGGGCAATTGCATTTGTCCATAAATCCCCAATGGATAGATGGATAATAGCATCAGACTCCCTCAACTCTCTTAGAAAAATAGAAATTTTCTTCGGACCACCCTTTAGTGGGCAGAGTTAATTACCTATTTTGTAATTGCCATAGGTTAGGACATACCATCAAATTTATATAGATACCTAGCTATATCGATATCCAGGGCAATAAAGAAGCATATCATCTAAAAATGTTAGTAGCTCTAGATTTAATTTTACTCTCCATATAAAAGATTTGTATCTGATTATTCATAAGCTTATCCCCTACCTCATATCTGATTGGGATTTATTGGAGGGAAGTAACAAATTACGTGAAATTTTCAACTCAGTCCACAGTAACTTTTTAGAGTTTGAATTAATAGGATTGAATAGGAAAGAACAATCAAAAATTTGTCGCCTCTTCATAGGTCATACCAATTTTACTCACTCGTGTCTCCTTCTAGGTGATGATCCCACTGTATGTTCTCATTATAATACTACTCTCACAATCAAGCACATATTCACAGAATGCTTGGGATACTCCACGATTCTTCAAAGATACAATATACCTACCGATTCTATTGACCGTTCTCTGTCCACTAACCCAACTAACATAACTAATGTTATTGATTTCTTAAGAGAGGCCCAATTATTTGATAAAATGAGGAATGTTACAATCCAGTCCAGACTAATATTTTAATTACATAATTAGTGGTCCTACTCAGAAAAGTGGCGCTAAATGACCTTGATGCTGATGCGTCATTAATTAAAATTCTCTCTCTCTCTCCCTCATCGCAATATAAAGATAAGGGACTTTATCAGAGAAAGAGCGACATAATTAATCGTTTTTTTAAAGTTATAGTAAACTATGTTTTGTCCAACTGAGTTAGTAATACTTTTATAATATATTATGGCATGTTATCATTTTCTTAAGATTTTTTATAGTTAATTAACAATGTTGACAATAGGTCTACAATGTTTTAAGGGTTTGCTACGATTAGTTTTTCATAATTTTTATGATTTTTATTTTTGTTTTATTTTCTGCAAGCCCTTTTTTCCTTATATACATACTTACTCTAATCCCTCCTAAAAATGATTCTGTTAAATAGTCATCTTCTGTAACGCGATGTGTGTCAGTTAGTTAACAATTTTAGGACAACAAAGATAAAGTAAGACAATATTAGAGCAAGCGAAATTTCATAATCATTTAATAACTAGCATCAATGCACGATTTGTTTACTTTCTATTTTTTTAACAAAATATCATATACAGTTTTAGAAAAACTGTGTTATATATTGATATGTCCAAGTATTTTTCAGGAGGTATGAAATAAAGGAATTGTTTGGAAAAATTGATGTGAAAATGAAAGCTTTTTTGTGGTGGAAACTATGGTAATCGTCAAAAAGAAATTGAATTAATATTCCAAGATTCCAAAATAAAGGGTATGAAAAAGATTAACAAAAAGATCATATATGTTACAGGTAAAGGGTGAATCGCAATTAAAACCAGGTTTGAATAGTTAAATCTGAAAATTGACTAAACCACTCTAGCTGTCGTGTTTTCAGTGTCTTAGGGGTCACAAATAAGTTAAATCAAACAACTAAACAAAAGTTCTTAGTTAAATCTTTGTTATGTTGTTAAAATGAATTGTTTATCAATCTTTTTTATTCTTTAATTGCTTTTTAGTTTTTGCATAATCATGTGCTTCATAAAGGTATATTTTTTTTAGATAATTATTAAATTCTTTTTTAGCATAGGTTTAAATGTTATAAACTTTGTAAAAACCAAACTAGATTTCTTGAATTCTGATGAAAATAATAATTATGATATAATTTGCATTTTTATGTGATTTATTACTGAAATATATTTGATAAAGCGAACATGCATCTAACGGCATTCTTTCTTTCGCGTGACTCGACGCACAATACTTTACCTCCGAGCTTAATTCTCTCTATTTCCTTTGCTTGGTCTAAGTTATGGACACTATTCTGACCATGAACCGTATTCCGGGGATCATAGAAAGTGAGATTATCTCTTAGCTTATCCCTCCAGTGTTCTACAAACTCACTTTTGTACCACGTGTGTGAACTTAATTTTGAATTCACAGTTGGATACTTCTAAACATGCACTATTTTCTTGCAGTTAGACGTATGTCTGACTAGTCAAAGACAATTCTTGTTTTGGTCTTTGACTATACATATTAGGCACTGCTAGGACTATCTACAATTACTACTGTGAAAACAACTTTTGACTCAGCAGCTTACTCAATTCTGAAAGTTGTCTGTGGTTCCATCTTGGTCAATAGCAACTCTACCATTCAGATTATTACCAGAATTACTATTGAACCTTAACACGGTTCCTGTCAATGTGGGCGAGGGGTAATAGTTACAGCATATCGGCATTCGCTGATGAGTTATTCATCATTTACCTGTGAAATGCAATACTTAGATATGCACCCATATTATTTATAGTTAATTCACTTAACTGCAACAAGCACTAAAAATATCACTAAATAAATAACGAAAACTACTTCCAGACACGGAATACTTGGCAGTACTCAGCACTTTATCGGGCATGAAAAGATTTCATTGGTTGTTCACGTCTGATGGTCCTGAAATTCTAGTAGGAACTTTTTGCGGTATTGCCGAACTGAACATATCATCGTATTGTTTGAGTCGATGAATGGAACCATTTTAACGATAACGTTTACATGTGATTTCTACAAAAATACAGTATAATTAACAATTCATTTAAAGAAAAAAATTGGTCTAAAGTTGATAGGTCGCTTAAAATTCGCCATTAGCCACCATACTTGTTAAACGTAATTTGGGAAGATAGATTGGACTGTGGTGCATTGTTGTTGGCTCTTGATATGTAAACAAACTTTTTCCTTTGATAAAGTGTCTGTGGTTTCAATAAGATATTAAATAACTTGAATTGACCGTCCTACGACTCTTCAAAGGCACGGTTGTGACGTGCAAGCAACTTTTGTTAGTTTTGGCTCATCATCAAATACCCATACGGTCTCTCGTCACCTGCCACGATCTTATAAATGATTTTTCAAGCACCGTTAGCGTATTTCTTTTTTAGCATTTTGTTTCACTAATCAACACGATGCGGAATCCAAAGCGAACATAGCTTCTTCACGGCGAATTATTCGTGCAGTATATTATATACGCTGATGCTACTAAGGTTCAGAGATGCCTCAATTTCAGAATTCCCGCACAACATCGATGTTTTTTTTCTGTATCACACGTCCATGAGAGAACGACGGTCACTATTGAACACACTAAATCAGTGATATACAGTGGTTTTTATAAGTGCTTTATCTCCATATTGTTCGCCTCTTTACCTCAGCTTTTAGTAAAGATTGCATGTCCAGTAAGTGAGGTTTCTTCTTTCTCCAGTTCTTTTTATCAACGTAACATGTAGTATCACTTCAGAGATGCCAAAAGACCAGAGCTTATTATTTTAGCCACATTTTCCATCACGATCAATTCTCACACAAACTAAAGACATGCCGCTCCCTACGCTGCGCCCCCACACGTCCCTCACACGGACCTTTGATCAATACAATCACTAATTTTCTTGGTAAAACATCTTGTTGGACGGACACTTAGGGTCAAATGGAGTAAATATGGTCGCTGTGTAAAAGGAGACACCGTCATCTTAGTGTAGTAGAATAGTCTACTATCTTTGCGTTTGTAACCAGGGGTAGTGTCCCAACAAGCTCAGTATTATACATACGGACGCTTCGAATAACTTTCAAAATAAGCCGAAAAAAACATGATTGAATAATTTCTGAAAATTTTATTTTTTGTGTTTTGATTAAATATTTTTAAAAGGAAATTTAAAAGAAAAAAGATGAAAACAGCTCTTTGGAGTGAAGGGTGACACCTAATGGTGTAATATAAATAAATTATTACCGTAGTTTCATACAAAATATTGTTACCACAAATTTTAGTGAATATGAATCCTACTTTGTCTCTTTATTTTGAAACGCCAAACGATTAAAAGTACAAAATTCTCGTTATTATTATTATCAGACAATGCTCATTCATATTTATCGCCCAGACTTTCTGTTAAACACTGGTTCGGAAAAAAATTAGAGTGGTACCTTTTCGAGGTCACCGAAAACTTCGGCCGGTGTGAAGCCGAGAGATCTTCTCTTGAGGTCCTATGTTTCTTCCATATGCTAAAAAAACTTGATATACCATAATAATCTTTCAAATGAGTTATAATTCAATAAGAATTGTAAAATTTTTGTAAGGCATTACTGTTATATTCAAGCATTATACCTACCAATTAGGCAAATATTTTTTCAATGGATTAAATAAGCGCGAAGTGATATGAAACTCGCGACAACGTGCACCATGCAACGTTTTCAGCAACGTCGTCTGGCGTATTATTACGTGGCATGCCAGGAACTGGCTTACCTGGCTTTAATGAGCTTAGCTATTTACCATTGTAAATGTAAAAAATGCCCCTAACGAGCGTTTACTAGAAACTTGGAGCGAAGAAAAAATTATAGAACATTAAAAACTTTGGTAAAATATGTTATTAACGTTTTCGCTTTCAGCTTCGTTAATTATTACGTGTGACGATGACAGAAACTGCTAAAATAAAAATAATTTTGTCCTCGAGCATACTAGAGTAATTTATTTTAATTAATTTAATGACGTCATAGTTTGTCTGTGGTTAGCCTTGTTGTTGGGCAAGTGACTAATTATAGGATGTGCTAGATAAAAAATTATGTTCAAAGCAGGCACATTTTTAAAAAGATGTGTCTTCGATGATGCTTGAAAACATTCGGTAATGCATCTTAACGCTCAGAAATAAAGATTACATTGACAAAATAACCAGTTTTATAAATATTTGTCTTCGTTTTACATATCTTCCGAGAAGAACTGTAATACCTTAATTTTACCGAAACCTAAAAATAATGCCCGATTTTCTTTCATTTTTTCTAAAAATAAGGAGTACTCCTAAACAACGTTTTAATTAAACATTAATTTGAGTAGCGGAAAGAAAAAATAAGCAGTCTTCATCGATTTAGGGACATTCCAGGGTCAGACTCTCAGATATTGCTTTAAAACTTCTTTCCATTTAGAAAGCATAAAATATCAGCTTTTTACGCATATACGCCCAACATTTCACCTCATTACAATTCCATAAAAAATAGAAAAAATATTTTTAGCACATGAATCTCATAGATATTAACCTCAGTTTTTCAATGGTGGTATGCATTTTGAAAGCATGATAATATTTTTTAAAATATTTTCAATCGAGAGTTGGGATTCTTTTACGTCGAAATCACTAATAAAAATAGATCAGTTGATTTTGAGACTGACCTTTACGATCATTTCAAGGTCAAGTTGTTTTTTTTTTTCAAACGAAAAATCCCATTTTTATGGCAGAAAAGGAAATTTTTGAAAATTTCACGCTCTACTCTATAATAGGGCCAAAAGTCATTTGGGGGTCCCTTGAAGGTCAAATCACGTTTTCTCCGTAAACTAGTGTAAAATCAGCTGAAACTAAGGGCGTAGTAAAAGAATATATATATATATATATATATATATATATATATATATATATATATATATATATATATATATATATATATATATATATATATATATATATATATACACATCGATTATTTTTCAACTGCCCACCTATAATAACATTAACGATATTAAATTTGTTTATAAAGTTTTTATTTCCAAAGTCACAATAGAACGCACACACAAACAGAGGTGGTTGAGTTATTCAAATCAGTTCACCCTGACCGGGAACCTATAAGCCGAATTCAGGCAAAGTTCAGGGAATATGGGCATGCTCAATAACAGAAGATCAGCTTAACATTTTGTTGGTAGCTCAAGATAATACTCGATCCACACTCACGGTAACAGCTTCAACTTTCAATGTAGCACGTTGTAGTGTGCATAAAATACTGAAAAAGGCGAAGTATTACCCCAACAAGATATGTTTAATTCAGAAGATATCGCCGAAATCAATTTTGTAAATAGATGCAACCATTACGCAATGAGAACAGCAATTTTGAAAAAAGGTTTATTTTTTCGGTCGAGGCAACATTCACTTTAAATGGCCATGTCAATTGACAAAATTGTCCGTATTGGGCAACTGAAAATCCTCATTTGATCAGCATTTATCAACCAAAATCTTCAAAAAGTGAACGTGTGGTGCGGTATAGTTGACGAAAGAGTCCTAGGTTCTTATTCTTTGATGGTACCCTCACTGATGCGAGATATTTGGAGTTTCTTGAAAACGATCTCACTTCTGCACTAATAATTTTTATCAGACCCACAAAATTCTGATCTGTTCCAGCGTCAACTTTTTTCCACCAAGATGGAGTGCCGCCTCACTACGCTGCCCTTATCCGTGCATAAGCTATTTCCAAACCGTTCGATAGGCAGAAGAGGGACAATTGAGTGGCCAGCCACATCACCAGATTTGACCCCCTTTGATTATTTCTTGTGGGGATACTTAAAAACTAAAATATATTTAACACAATTCAGAAGCCCTAAAAGTTCGAATATGCCAAGAAGTACGAAACATAACGCAGATGTCATCAACAACGTTCAAAAATAATTTATCTGTCGACTTGGCTATTCTCAGATTGTTAACGAGCTCGTTTTGAACATTTAGTTTTGATGATACCAAAATTTTTGTTTTATTTTAAAGTTTTACAATATTTCTTCTTGACAATTTCCTTATGTAACCAACGTCGATTTTTTACCTTATATACAAAAAAAATGTACCCTCTCTGATTCTGAAATAAAAAAGGGGTTTACAAGTTAAAAAAAATCGATGACGTCATAGCTTCTTCTTGAGTTACCCTTTATATTTCGGTATCAAGCAAGAAAACTCTAAACTAAAAATCAAATTCGTCGGGCCTTTACTTTACAAAAGCACTACATATTGTTGAATTTTCTGTCAGTCTCAGGGTTAAAGGTCAAGGCCACCACTTAATGCCCCCTTTTAAATTCTGCAACTTTTATATTGAATATTTGTGTATATTTCACGAACTTTGGGTTTTTTAAATGAACATCCTCTTGAAGGTAATGCTCTTTCACTGTGAACAGAATGAAAGAAGGTGTTCTTTACCTTTTGACTAAATAATACTAAAATCGCATGATCCAATACAATCGGCGCTGCACAATGTATGGTCGCGTTCTATTTCTCAGCTTTTTATAGAAAATATTTTTGGAAATATTAAAATGACCACAAAAAATACAAAAGAAATTTTCTTTTTGAATTTTTACCTCAAAAACTGGGAAAATTTCTGAAAATGCATAGCACCATTAGAAAGCTGAGGTCAAAATCTACGAAACTCATGTATGCCATTTTTTTAAATTTTTTGGCTTTTTGAATGAGGGAGAAGTAGGTTATTTGGTACCTAAATGCTAACTGCCAACCATATATCAGCAGAACTGCTTAAGATTATGGATCAGCATTGTATAACCACCCTAACATCACTATTTTGTAATATATATGATAGTGGCACGATTCCAGATGACTGACTTGTCTCTACATTAATAACTATACCGAAGAAATCCAATTCCAAATCTTGTGGTGATTACTGCACCATCAACTTCATGTCACACGTTTTAAAAATCTTTCTAAAGATAATTCATGCCCGCCTATATAGGAAATGCGAAGAACATATGGGTGGATCGCAGTTTGGGTTTCGGAATGGCATTATTTGCCATTTTAGTCCTTATACAGCGCTGTAGGGACGTGAACTGCGACGTTCACGTGTGTTTTATTGACTACACTAAAGCTTTCGACCGCTGTCAACACATAACAATGGTAAATATTCTACATGAGACTGGCTGGATGGAAAATACATAAGGACCATTGGTAATTTATATTGGAATCAGAAAGCAACCATTAAGCTGGAAAACAGCGAGTCAGGCTCTCTGGAGATCAAGCGTGGAGCCCGACAACGATGCATATTATCGCCCTTGTTGTTTAATCTCTACTCAGAGAAAATATTTAGAAATGTGCTAGAAGACACCACAGAATAAACAACATCAGATATACCTAGGACACTGACTCAATGGCTAACAGCTTAAAAGGGCTACAAGAACTTGTTAACAGGGTTACACACACATAAGTGAACAGTACGGGCTGGAACTAAATATGTGTGCTATACTGCAAAAACGAAGCCATCGAAAGAGTGGGCAGTTTTACATGCCTCGGTTGTAACATCAACGATTCGTGAAACAATTCCAGAGAAATAAAGAGTAGAATAGAAAAGGCCAGAGTAATGTTTACACATTGCTGTGGAGATCTGAGCATGACTCTCAAGAAGAGAATGATGGAATGCTATATTTTTTTCAGTATTACTCTATGGTGTCAAGGTTTGAACGATATCTGAAGCAACAGAAAAAAGGATCCAGAATTTTAAAATGTGGATGTATCGAAAAATCCTTAGAATTTCCTGGGTTGATCGGGTCACCAACGAAGAGGTCTTCAGAAGGATGAACTGCCAACTTGTTTTTATGCACACCATAAAATAACGAATAATAAAGTACTTGGACCATATCATGAGAATCTCTGTCAAATACCGCATGTTGCAACTATTCCTGCTAGATAAAATGGACGGAAGGAGGGGACCGGGTAGAAGGAGAATCTCCTGGCTCGCCAACTAACGAGAGTGGTTTGTCGTGACTTCCATTGAACTATTCCGTGCTGCAGCCAATGAAGCGCGCATAGCCATGACGATAGTCAACATCCGGAACGGATAATGCCGAAGAAGAAGAAGAAATGCTAACTCAGGACGGTTGACGTAAAATGCCCCATATTATAAAATTTAACTTCTTAAATATGCTTATTCGTAATTTTGAAATATAACTTTATGGTTACTTTATTGATTTATATATAAAAAAATTCCCCTAATTTGTTTTACAAACAAAAACATTTATAGAACTACACACTGTAAAGCCCAAAATAAATTTCGGGCAGAAACATTTTCTCTGTAATATATTACTTAATTTAAGAATAACAAGAAACGAAATATCTTCCCAAAAGTTCTGTTACGAACTATGCCAGCAATTAAAACACGAAATACCTCGGTATATAAATTACCCTTAACTAAAACAAAATTCACCAAATGGAAAATAAGCTAAAGGAAAGATACGAAAACGAATGATGATAATCAGTAGCGGATCTGGAAGCAACATATTATTTATTATTCGGTCAGTTATAAAACCTTCTTTATTTGCGCAATATCTATTTAAAATTAAAAACTTAATAATCCAGAAAATATTAACAAACATCAGAATTTCCTTTAACAGTTTATTGTTAGTAATTATCTTGTTTAAACAAAATTCGCATGATCCGCGAGAACATTCTTCAAGAAAGTCTTTGAAGAAAAACTTGGTTTTTGATACCAGGTATATGTCTTTTACAGAGAAGTCTGTAAATAACTCAGAATATATTAAACATGGCCCGGAAATAATCATAGACTATAGGAGTGTCTTTCCATGTCGGGAGCCATCGTAATTCATTGACTCTTGGTAGTCTTGGTGAAATCATCACGTAGAAGACTCGACTTTCTTATTGGTTAGCGTACAAATCCATCAAAGAAATAAACAAAATTCATACACGGGTCTAAGCAAAGAAACCTGCGTTGACGTTATTTTACATCGGTACAGTCTACGTGGTGACTTTTAAGGCGGGAATCCACCTAACAATCATTTAGAATAAAGGAGCGCAATAACTTCTAACTGCTCTCGAAGGTTTTTTGTTGTTTGTGAACATTGTGTCTTCACTGAATAAATGTTTGCATATAAATGTTAAATTTGCCAACATTTATCGTTGTTTCACAGCGTGTGCGTGTTATTAAAATTGCATACTTAAACTAGTTTGAACTCGCATTTGTCGATAATATTTGTTCGTGTGCTATTTATGTCTTCCCTGAAAATATTTGAAGATTGATTTCGTTTGCTTATGTTTGGAAATGCTTTGTGCCTTTGGTGGATTCCCGCCTTTAAAACCCCCCGCAATTAGCCCGGCAGCAATACAAAGGTCGTGTGAGTTTAGCTTAAGTAATTAGATGAAAATTTTATGGCATGTAATCTCAAAGAGTACTGCCATTTTGGACTCGTCTTTTTCTGAGTCTGTATTATAATGCAATTAACCTGGTCAACAAAGAAAAACAAAACCAGAAATAGAAAAAGTTTTAAATTGCATGTATAATTTTGCACATTGTCGGCTATATGAATGAAATTCATAAATAGTAATTAAATTTATTTGAAGCTGCATTTAATCACAAGCGTTAAAAGCCTAACTGTAAATAATAACTAACAAATAAAATGAACTGACTGGAATTCCATCCATCTCCTCTTCGAAAAAGCAATACTTAAAAACGATCCGCCACTGGTGATTAAGCAAGCAGGAAAACCGACTTTTCGTTCAGTATTCCAAAGCCAAACGCAGGATCTGCCCTGGGCTATAAATTGACTCTTTGGGGATTTTATATGATATTCCTGAAACCGTATGGTTAGCCTAGCGTAGCATTTCTTTCATGTGACTGTTTTCTAACCTGTTTGTAAACACGTTGCTTTACCTTTTTGCTTCTTCCAGACCAGCTTTTCTTTAAGCAGTCGTTTGTTTTTATATCTTTCGATGCTATGTAGTCGGCTCAACCCTTTTCTTTTAAAGCATTGTGGAGAAACACAAATTATTGCGGTATTATTACGAAATTTATTCTCTAAGACTTATTATGTAGATTTAATTACCTAATATGATTTGTTAAAACCATCAATTAGGTATTTTTAAAATTAGACAGGGGTCTTTTCTTTCTTTTTATTCATGGTTGTACAAATGTTGTTTAAACTTTTACCGTTACTTTACATATCTTATCACTGATTTAAAGTTTTATTCTAAAAACTTTTACTGATCTGCAGAATATTTTTAAAACATGTAAAATCAAAATATGTTTTACGTTGTTAGATTTGTTTTAGTGATATAAATTGTATCTCAGTTGTAAATTGTATTAAAACTATGGTGACATACAAAAATTTAACATTCAATTTATGTTTTTGATATACAAGTGTTGATCTCTATGGTCCTTTTACCCCTAAGCAATCTTATTTTTCAACATAGTTAAAACAGTCTTTCTAACAGTGGATCACCCTCAAAATGATTTGTGGAATACAATGAAAACGTATGATCTCAATATTTGATGAACCAATGCACCATTGACGTCTATACCCTTGGTGCATTAATCCAAATAATCAGCGTATTGGGAGTAAACACGTGTTTGATATTCCTCAATGTTCATACAATTTCATTCAGGTCGATAAGGACTAGTTGGGTAGGATTACTTGAAATTCTCTCATCGGCAGCACAAGATCTTATATTTTATAAGTGGTAATTGTTACCGGCAAGCTCACCGTATGTCCGTTTTAACATGAAGTTTTAGTATACTTAAATAAATTGCCCCACCCCCACCTTTTCAAAATTTTCTAGAAATAGCCTAGTCACTGAAAGTTCTTGGTAATTGAAGTTTGTATCATAACCTTTTCGCTGATTTTTGCTCGATATGCCCCATTTAGACACTTACACACTGCACTTATCAATTTATGTGTTTGCTTGGTCGGACAAGAAACTTGTTAAAATTTGAAATTTTTCTTATTTACAACGCTTAACGTGTGTATGCAATAAAAACACAATAATAGGAGTAGGTCAGGGAAGGGACATATAAAAGTAACCTATATAACTAGAAAACTTAAATGCATGTTTTTTAGTTATACCATTTACATAAATTATATATAGCTTCGTTTTTAGCGTATTACGTCTTTTTATCTATCTTTTTGGTGTTAATCTTTTCGATTTCTTGCACATTGGCGAAGCGATCCCAGCAGCCATGTTGCAGGCCATCTTCCTAGTTTCCTTTTTTACGTTGGTATATATTCTAAAACTTTTCTTGTCAGCCTTTTCGCCATTAATTTCTCATATCCATACGATACTAACTGTTGTGTTTCTATGTCATCTATGATTGTTTTGTATATTCTAATCTATTTTCTAATGTTTTCATTTTTTATATGCTCGTTGAAGTACTCCCCTTGTGCCTTTTGTTAAGAAGCAATAATATACCTCTTTTTACATGTCCTTCCTTTTTAACTCCGCTATATATAGTGTCTTTGCTTTAAACTCGGCGAGGTTCATTACATAACTGCTCAATCTAACCGAGTATACAAACTCACAACTTAAATCAATACAATGTTTAAACTAATTCATATTAAATATTTCGAAGAACTATGAGATAAATAACATGAAAATAGAAATTAACTATGAGTACACGATACTCAAGATAAAATATTTAACAAATATCTAAAAGTTTTATACATTTAGTAAGTACCTTCTATATGTATAGGGCAGTTCGATATTACAGAACTTCCAAACAATAAACATTGCGAGTGTCCACGGTATTGATTGTAAATCTACAAATTAACCTGTTCCTTAGATACAGTGGAGTGCCCTTATTCAAGACCTTTCGAACAAACGCAGCCTTATGCAATTTTCTTCTGCCATATATATTTAGCCACCTTGACTGTGCTAATTAAGGAGAAATATGGTCTCGCCTACAAATCCTATAAATAAAGCTCACACAAGAGTTCTAAATTTTTTGTATCCTATTACTTGTCAAAATATCCAAATAAGACCCATATACGAGATCTGCATAATTATTACCATTTATAAACTTATCAAGATTATTATTACTCTCTAACGTGTTTCGAAAATATATGTTTTCTAGTGCCAGATTTAATCCAGCAATTACAGCTGGGTATCATCCGTAATCTGGTGCATAGTGCAGTCACTAACAATCAACTGTAAATATCTGTCAGTAGATTTTAGTGTTTTTATTGACACACTCGTCAGCACAGATTTGAATTACCTGCATTTCTGCTTGGAAGATGGTGGTGTTATCTTCTTGAGCCTGATACTCCCACTCCTATCTTTTCTTTCTTGGATCCGTCGATAAAAAATATCGTTAAATTCTCTTCTCATTGAGGTAATCTTTCTTCGCTTGGTAGCAGTCATCACCTCATAATTCATCTCGAAAGCGTACCTAATACACACGAGGACAATGCAAAAATTCTTGGATAAAAGAAAAGTAATAGAGATAGAACTAAAATTTATTCATAATTTTTCAAAATATTCTCCGTTATGCTCAATACATTTGTTCATTAGGCAGAACTAAAGGGTTTTCCAATAAGAGGTGTTATTTTGATATTCAAAGAAAAATGCCATTTTTTAAGATAAATGATCGGATATTTATTACATTATAAAGAGGAAGGTATGCCGTTAATGATGGAAAATAACATCAGCCAAATGACCACCACGACCATGCCTACAGGACCATATCCTTTTCATGAAATTTTCCATAACCAAATCGCAAAGTGGCTGCCCTATGTCCTCGATAGCCTCACGAATTCCATCTTTGAGGTCTTGAATCGACGCTGGGCTGTTGGCGTAGACCTTGTCTTTCACGTGGCCCCAAAGGAAGAAATCGCAAGGTGTCACATCACAAGATCTCGGTGGCCAATTGTGATCACCTCTTCGAGAGATAACACGGCCCGAAAACTTTTCCCGTAAAAGATCAATGGTTTCGTTGCTTGTGTGGCACGTAGCGCCGTCTTGTTGAAAGTAAACGTGGTCCAGATAAATACCATCCAATTCCGGCCATAAAAAATCATTAATCATCTCTCGATAGCGCAATCCATTCACCGTAACTGTTGCTCCAGCCTCATTTTCGAAAAAGTAAGGTCCAATGACCCCGCCGGACCATAAACCGCACCAAACAGTCACACGTTCAGGATAGAGAGGCTTTTCAACAATAACTCTTGGGTTTTCCGAGCCCCAGATGCGACAATTTTGTTTGTTGACGAAGCCACCGAGGTGGAAATGGGCCTCATCACTGAAGATGATTTTTCGATGGAATTCCGGATCATTTTCATGCATTTCAAGAACCCAATCAGCAAAGGCACGACATTGTTGATGATCGGCCCGCTTGAGTTCTTGCGTTAACTGAACTTTATAAGCCTTAAGACCCAAATCTTTATGCAAAATACGGTGTAATGACGTTTGTGGAATCCCTAATTCCAAAGAACGACGAGGAATGGACAAACCTGGGTTTTCTTCAACACTTTCGGCTACAGCAGCAATATTCTCGGCTGTTCTTGAGCGATGTGCACGGGTTTTCTTCTTCACATAACTAACTTGTCCCAACAGCTCGAATTTTTTCATCAATTTTTTTATTGCGCTCCGACAAGGTGCTTCATGACGACCCAAAAATGTTCGAGTTTTACGAACCGTCTCTGCCAAATTTTCACCATTTTTATAGTGAATTTTAATAATTTCAATGCGTTCTTGAAGCGTGTATCGTTCCATCTTTATTTATGGCGTAGTTTCTACTTGTCAAACGTCAAAAACTTGCAGCTTCAAAAGTGACATCTACCGAAATAGCGGGCTTTTCAAAATGACACCTCTTATTGGAAAACCCTTTACTTAGAGAAAGCCTCATTATACACATTTTTCGAAATTGTCTCCACTTTCTTACGAAATTCTATTACTGCTTCTTCTGGGTAGCTATTCTCGTTCTCGAGAGAACGATCACTTGATGGAAAGTGGGCGTGGTTCTCACGCGGTTCAATCCTGCATGAGTTCCACCAAACTGTCAGAGAAGCAAAAATATTTTAAATTTTTACATAGGTTTACCCCTATAGTGTTGAATGCCTTATTATAATCTAGAAGGAACAATAAAGTAGTGTTATTTTCATCCTCTGCCTGAAAAATGCTATTATTCATTAGATTTAGCTAAGCAGTTGTAGTACTATGTCCACTCCGAAAACCTGACTGTACTTCCGAAAATAGACCATTCTCAGTTACGAAGGTATTTATCTGCAAATCTGGGAGGTATTTCCCAATCCGCTACTTGGCGAAGACTGTCCTCTAGGAGTAACGATATCTCTGGCGGGAATGCGACAAATTCAGTTAGCTCCAATTTTTCATATCTTCAGCCTCTATTACCTAAAAGAGGATGAATTTTATTCTTAAAATTTCAATCTCAATAAATATTTTCTTCATCAAAATAAGTTTTATTCTGTACAGTTATTTTTATTACGAATAAAATTTTGTGAGGAATTAGCTATAAAAAGTTTTTTTCACAAACAGTTCACTTGATAATATTTTTATCTTTTATTGATCAGGATTATTGGCAGAGTAATATTGGATACTTCGTCTTCAATATTGAAATCGTTGTCCTTGGGCACCACTTTAGTCTGGCGAGAGGAAGTTTGAAATTTAAATTTTCTTTCACCTAGACATTGGCAGTATTTGACGAGGCATGCTGCAATTCTCTAAATTTTGCTATCCCAAAATTATATCTAAAAAGTTTTTGGTAATGATCTTTTTGAATAGTAAGACATTTTTTCTTTTTTTAAATAAATGATTTATTTATATTTACAGATTTTGTGTCCTTACATAATACATATCCAATAGAATACCTTTTTTGCTGTCCCTCGAGTCACAATCTTAAAAATAATGATTTTTATAAAGAATTTATAATAAAAGTTAGGTTTTCCTCATCCTCATTGCCCTATATTTCTGTAAATAAATACATGCTCTTTTTGTTATTACTAAACTCACCCCTCTATAAAAGCTAAATGTTTTAGATTCGTTTATTATCAATAACGTGTGGTTCCATACCCTAAAGCCTACGTGTCATAAAAAAAGACATCTATGCTATAATAATGTTTTAGGGTATAGGTGACCAGCATATCAAAGAGAGTTTTAATATTGTTGGTTTCCACACGTAGTAACAATAAGATACAATCTTTATTTTTATATAAAACAGGTATTATTTTTCCAGAGTTATAAAAAGTTATTTTTTATTTAGCTATCAACTATCATATCATAATATTATAGTAAATTGATTTATATATATATATATATATATATATATATATATATATATATATATATATAAAACACAATTTTTGTAATTTCTTTATTAAATTATAAAGTACATAGGATAGGGTTATGTGTGGAACTCTTTCGTCGAAATTTTCCGTAACTATTTGCATAAATGTGGCTGAATTTCGTTGATGCAGCGTTGAATCTTCTCCTTCAATGTACGGGTGATTGTGGGCTTATTAGCATAGACCTTTGACTTCAAATAACTCCATTGAAAATAATCTAGTGGTATTAAATTATATGATCTAGGGGATCACCAAAAAGGGAGAATACATGATCAGAAAATATTTCTTGCAGTAATTGAATTATTTCACGGACCTTATGACATGCGGCACTCGGTTATCTCGTCGCTATGTCGCGCATCAGTAACAGTCACTGCTTAAACAGCCTCATTTTCGAAGAACTATGGTTCAGTGATGCCTCCAGCCCAACATCTGCACCAAAAAATCACATGTGAGTTCTCTGAACCTCAAATGGGGCAATTTGACGATTACCGAAGCAATCAAGGTGAAAATAAGCTTCATCGCTTAGGATGATTTCGCTCGAAATCCATTCAGCGAACTCTCTTCGCTGTGCATGGACATTAGGCTTCAGTTTTTGTGTCAATTGAACTCTGTAAGCATGGAGACGCAGATCTTTAGTCATTATACACTATAAAGAGCTTCTCGAAATTTGCAATTCTTGTCTACGACGCCGAATTTATGTTTCTGGTCTATCACCAATACTTTCACGCACTGCTTCAATTTTAACATTAGATCGGCTTATTATTGGACGGCCGGTATATCTAGCATCACCAATTTATTCAGTCCCTGAATTTTCCTATTATTCTCTCACAGTTGACGAAGCTAAATCTATATTTTCTACGAAAATTGCTAAATGTGGCCAACAAACATTCATTTCCTTATTTCTTTTGTCCAATTTCTCTAGTCCTTGCTCTTCTTCTACGTTACTCTAAATACCAATTTATAGTTTGTTTAGGCAGTCTTGAGTCAGTTATTCGTTGTATATGACCGTACCAGATTCATTGTTTTCTTTCTATATCTTTGATGAACGTATCTTTTAATTTATCTGTCTTAATATTTCCTAATTTTTTATTCTCTGTATCTGTGATATCCCTGCTGACCTCAAAGCATCCATTTCTATAGTTTTTACTCATTTCTTATTTCTCTCTGTAAGTTTTCAAGTCTAGCATTTTGTTGTATATGTTACATTTTGGTTTTTGTTAATATTTTTGCTCCACAGTATCCTGCGAAGTAGTAGGTATCTATTGGACTTCCATTGTCTTTATTTTTGTTGAATATCACGACGTTTCAGCTAGTAGCTATCTCTAGTCGTTTTCAAGTGAAACTAAATAAATTCCTAAGCTACGTGACTATTTATACTAAAAGTAAATGCAGTGGTGTGTGACTGAGATGGGTGCAGTCATGACTGCTACGGCCAAATCTTATTTTTATGCTGCATTTAGTTTTAGTTTACAATTATTAAGAAGTGGTTTCCACACTTCCCTTATATCTAAAGATGGTTTACTAAAACAACTCGGGTTCTGATGTATAACCGCGGCTTCTTTGAATTTCCGTTTTCTCCAATGTTGTTTTCGGTGTAGTATTTTAGCTTCAGACCATTTTATGTGGTGTCCATGAGTCCAGGCATGATTGGCGGTACCAGATTTTTCTGTTTCTCCTCGAGTTGTGCATTTTTGGTGTTCTTTGATCCTTACGTCAAGAGGTCTCTTTGTTTCGCCAATGTAGGAACTGCCATATTCACATGGTATCTGATAAACACAATTCTTCATGTCTCTTTGAGTTATTGGTTTGACCCTAGTGAGCCGACTTCTCAGAGAGTTATTTGAATTGAAAACAACGTTGATTTTATATCGTTTTTCCTATCCTTCTAACTTTTTCTGAAATGCCTTTAACATAGGGGATGTTCATTACTGGTTTTCGTTCTTCATTCGTTGTCAATATTGTCCTATTTCTGCGTTGTTCAAGAAATTTATCCACTAGATATACTGGGTATCCGTTGGCTGTCAGATCATTTATAATATAATCTATCTCTTTCATCAAGTTCTCGTTGGAGTTGCAGAGAGTTAAGGCTCTATCTACAAGATTTCTTATAATTCCTTGTTTGGTGTTATTAGAGTGATTAGATGAATAGTTAAGGTATTGTCCTGTGTGAGTGGCTTTTCTGTAAACCGAAGTTCGAATTTGTCTGCCATTTCTCTCAACCAAGACATCTAATAATGGTAATTTATTTTCTACTTCTTTCTCCATGGTGAGGTTAATAGTTGGAGAGATATTGTTGAGATGAAAAAGGAAGTTTCGAAGTTCTTCGTCGTTTCCACTCCAAATAATAAAAGTGTCGTCTACGTATCTGAGCCATAACTTTGGTTTCTTAGTTGTGGATTCAATTGCAAACGTCTCGAACCATTCCATGAAAATATTTGCGATCATCGGTGAGAGTGAAGATCCCATCGGTAGTCCATCATCCTGGATGTAGAATTTTTCCTTTTCTTGAAAATAGGAATTAGTCAAACAACTTTCCAACAAGTCCATAATGGCGTGCGGTGGTAAAGATGTTCTTTCTGCTAAGGTCTGGTCTTCTTCAAGTTTCTTTCTTATGATTTTTAGTGAGTCCTTAACTAGAACGTTGGTGTATAGGCTTTCCACGTCGAAGCTAATAAAATGGTCTTCTGGTTGTACTTCTATTTCACGTATAATTTCTACGAAGTGTTGCGAGTTCTTCACAGTATCCTATTTAGGTATCCTTTCACTCTTCTAGCTTGGATAATTCATACACGAATTACTTTATCGTCTGTTCCCGTTCTATCAAAGATGATTCCTGAATATTTGTAATCATCACATCATTGTTAATTGGGACGTTACTCTTTTTATTTTCTATGCATAGTATTTAGTTTTCTGAATGTTTATTCATAGACGCCATTCGTCACCATTTCTTGTAGTTTTCTCGCCATGTATTTAAGGTCTTCTTTGTCACCTGCTAGTACTGCTTGCAAATTTTAATGTATACAGGGTGTCCCAGATATGAAAAAAAACACTTGAAAAGAATCTTACAAGTTATTATAAATTTTTTTCATATAGGCCTCCTCTCGGAGATATGGGCTCCCAAAAAGCTGCAATGGAATCAAGTTTTTTTACACATAATTATTGAACCGCCAGGTATATTTCATTTTTTTTAATATGATGTATATCAGATAAGTCCCTTCAAATTACTATCCAAGAAAGTGTTGTGAATTGCTCACAGCTGCAGGGACGGGCTAGCTGTGACACTCATGACCCCGTTTTTTTACGCCCTGTAGATAAGAACTTTTTTACATACCTTTTATATGCGAATAAAAACACGCAGATGGACCTCCGTTAAGTGTCACAACTCAAGAAAATATATGACACTATATTTAGATAGGAAAAAGTTATTAACAACTTTAATATTTCAGATGTTAACAATATCCTAATTCATATATTGATTCTAAAAATTCCTTTAATTGGGTCGGGAGTATTTTTATAATTGAAGGACCTAAACATATTTTTATTTTCATGTGCTAAAATTTTTAATTATGAAATTGACATCATATTTTAAATTTCATTTTATCCAGTATGTTGACATAAGAGCAACAAAAAGTCCCTTATCTTATGTGGAGAAACTCTAAATTTTATATGACTCAGAACATTTTATCCAATGAATTTGAAGTGCAGTCGACAGATTTCGCCCACATAACATGCACAATTCAATAAACTTTTATTTTGATTGACGTGCCATAAAGAATGTAAGGAATTTAAAATGCATAAGACTTTTTTTTATTTTTCAGGATAGAAATCTTTAAAAACAAATCGAAAAATTTTCAGTTTTATATGAAACAGTGACGGACTCTAAGAAAAACTGGAATTTCAAATTTATCATACTGAAAATTGAATATTTTTGATTTAAAGAAAAAAATACATAAATATATCAAAATTTACCATATTTGGCAATAAAAATGTATTTAAATGACCAACTACCAACGGACCATTGTTTAATGTGTAGGATGACACATAAACCTGACCATGATGCGGGTAACATAGCTCATAAAAAGTTAAATGATAAATGGTTACTAGTATTAACGTAAATATCTATATAAAATACAAGTTTATTTTCTGTTTTCATAAAAATTTGAAAAGTAACAATCTCTAAAACTGGTAACATCAAAATGTTGGGAAGAATTTGTTATTTTAGCAATTCCCTCCCCCTTCCCTTTTTTTCGATTATTATGATTTGTCAGAGATTCTATGGTAGTCAATAATCGCAGTTTACCAAATAGTAAGAAAAGATATTTAGAGAAAAGTCATACACGGCGTTATGAGTATAATTTTTCAAAAATGTCATTTTATTGTCCTTCTTTTAAGTTTTCTTTGTATAAGTCTTGTTTGTATCCTGTGTAGAGCAGAGACCTACCTCAATATTCGCCTGTCTTCGTCCTGTACTGTTCTTATCCAATATCGATCCTTTTAAGGTCATCATACCAGCTCATAATTGGTTTTATCTTGCCGATCGACGTAATGGGGGGAGGAGGTTTTAAAACCAATCACCTGATATTTCATATTGTAAGATTTTTATATAATTAATTTTCTATAATAAATTGAAAGTGGAATTTGTCGAATGCGATCGAAAGTAATCTTATTAATAACATTAATTATTTTCACAACTTTTAATAAATGATTTGAAATCTTTATTTTCAAAGCATAGTAAACAGTTCGTTTTGTAGATCTTTTACTGAAAATTGCTACAGTTAACGTTATGTTTACTAGTTTGTAACATACAAAGAAAATTATTTAAAATATGTCCATTTTTGTGAAAAAATTTTCAGTTTCATGTTTTTAATTAACTTTGTCTTGACTTGCAACGAATTTGTAGTAAGAATACAACCGTAACTAGTTGCCTATATGTATTCTCCTTTCAAGCAAAAAAAAGAAAGGATATATAAAAACAGTGAGTTTCCTGCACATACAACTGTGATTGTGTCTCCATAAGCGTTTTTACCACCTAATGATGTCGTCAGTGAAGCTGTATCAAACCAAAAGAAACAGTCGCAGGAAACAATAGTTTATATCAAAATATAAATTCCGATTTAGTGGCAGATACAAGGGGAGCGGGGAGGGGGTGATCGCCCTCCCAAGCTTCGAAATCAGGAAAATAGAGCCGACTCTGCTTCTTATACCAGGAGTACGAATGCTGTCGGCATCTCCCCCCCGTTTGTTGACAACTCACATTCGCTTGCGGTCGCCCCTCCATAAGTGCTTTGAATTCAGAAAAATTAACGACATCTATACAATCACCGCAGTAGTGCGAAACTTTTAAAAAATTAAAGTTCATTTTCTACCCTTATTTCAAGAAGATAAAGGAAATAAAAAGTGTGCATGTTTAATGTTCTGCCGATATGTCTCAGAATTTATATTTTAAGTAGACAATTGTTTCCTGCTGCTGTCTTGGTTTAATTTAGCTCCACTGACGAGATCATTAGGTGGTCGAAACGCGTATGGAGAGAGCCAGAGTTGGTTTTACAACAAATACACTGTTTTTATTTATTATATCCTTTATCTGCTTGAAAGGAGAATACATATGGGCAACTATTTAAACACTACGACAGAAAATAGATTTATTTATTTCTTACTAAAATTGACTCAATCGGATCATCAATAACGTAGAAAAACATAAAAAGCCAGAAAATTCAAGGTTTTTTTCAAAAATTCATGTCTGAATTATTTTTCAAGTTGTAGTCCTGTCCCTGCGCGAAATAATAGTACTTTTTTATGTACTTTCTGCGTGCCAAAACCAGACGTTGTCGGTTAGTTGGTCTTTGCATAACTGCGATTTCAAATTTGTACTGCACTTATCTTGCAGAACGCCTGGATAAGTCATGGATGGTCCGATTTTAATTTTGTAAAAAGATTTTGAAAGTTGAAGTATCATTCTACAAGACTACACTATAAAGAGGAAATCCATTAAATTTAATGTAAATGCGCTGGAAGCAAATTTCATAAACATTTATTAAATGCATTTAATGTAATGCAATAAATTTAAAAATTTACAGTAATTGGTTCCCGTCAGCACGCGACAGACATTAATTTTAATGTACAAAAGTTGAAATGTCTTTACAGTTACTTTATTGAAATTCAGGAAACCATTTAATCAAATTTAATGTACAACGAACTGATATTTTAATGAATTCCTTTAAATTCAAAGTAAATGCAAATTATTCACGATCTTTTGTACAAAATCATTAAATTTAATGTAGAATGGACATTAAATTTTCATTAAGTTTAAGGTTATTTTTAACGGTGTCTATTGTCATTTTTAATCGACTTCTAAAAGAAGGAGGTTCTCAATTCTTCGACTATGTATTTTTTTATGTATGTACACCGATTACTCCGGAACGGCTGCACCGACTTGAATGAAATTTTTTACATTATGTTCGAGAAGTTACTACGGTGGTCTCATATTTTTTTAGATGAAATTGGTGCAGTAAAATCCAAGATGACGCTTATAATATGGCGGCCAAAAAAATTTATTTTGTCCGATTTTCTCCAAAATTGGTATGGGGGAGTTTTCGAGGTTGCACATAACGAATTCAAAACATTTTTAAAAAACTCAATATGGCGGACAAAAAAATGGATTTTGTCCGATTTTCTCCAAAATTGGTACGGGGGAATTTGTATGGTCGCACATGACGAATCCAAAATAATTTTTAAAAAATTCAATATTGCGGATCCAATATGGCGGACGAAAAAATCAATTTTCTCCGATTTTCTCCAAAATTGATTTAATGGAGTTTTCGGGGCCTCACATAACGAATCTGAAATTATTTTTAAAGAAATCAATATGGCATATCCAATATGGTGGATAAAAAATTAATTTGGTCCGATTTTTTTCAAAATTGATATGATAGCACATTACGAATTTAATATTATTTTAAAAAAAATTTAATATGGCGGATCTAAGATGGAGGATTAAAAGATTCTACATCTCTCGATTTTATCTAGAGTCAGTATTGGGGGATTTTTGTTAGTACTAATAAAATTAAAATATTTTTTGCAAAACTCAGTCTGGCGGATTCAATATGGTGTCCTAAAAATTTTACATTTTTCGATTTACTCCAAAATTGATATAAGGGATTCTTGAGGGTGTAAATTATGAATTAAATAATATCTTTTCTGGAATCAATATGATGAACACAATTTAGCTGACTAAAAACTGGAACTGAATCGTTTTTGAGGATGTAAATAGCGAATATAAAATTATTTTAAGAGAATCTAATATATGAGATGTAATATGACCGTTTAAAAATTTTAAATTTCTGGATTTCATCTAAAATTGGTAGTAGGGGGCTTTGAAGGGTTTAGATTTAGATTAGATTAAGACGCTAAAATTATTTTTTTGACATTCAATATGGCGGATCCAATATGGTGGGTTGAAAATTTTACCTTATTCGCATTTTTTCAGATTTGCTATTAGGGGGTTGGGGGGAATATGAAGTTAATTTTTTACAACTATTAGGTTGATAAGATACAATATAAGGGACTAAAAATTTTACATTCTCCGGTTTTATCTAAAATTGATATTGCGGGATTTTTGGGGCGTATACAAACTCAATATGCAATATAAAATATATCGGGCTAAGAAATTTACGTCTCGGATTCTTTAAATATCGATATTGGAAGGTTTTGTGGCCTATATTACCAATCTAAAATTAATTTGAAATTTAAGATAGTGGATTTACTATGACAGACTAAATATTTGTTTGACACAATTTCATTGGTATTTAGAGAACTATAATATTCAAAGAATTTTTAGTGGTTCATTTTCGGGGTATTTACAATTATGGATAAAATAGATACTTTTTTGCCACCTTGAAGTCATTGCGAGGTGCACTAATCTCGATTAGCACTTAGTTCAAATAATTTATGAATATCATAATGAATTGAAAACTAAAAATCGAAAAATAAAATTTTTATAAAAAAATTGAACCGACATCTAAAAGTGCGCTAAAAAGTGAAAAATAACCATACATTTTTATATGAAATTGAAATTTTTGAAGTCGGCGCCAAATTATTTCTAAATGAAATAAACAACTACTAATATATACAAATTATGGTAAGAAAGCAATTACAAATAAACTATTTTTAATCTGCTTATGCGAATCACATTTTGTCAGGTATTAGTTTGGCACCGACTTCAAAAATTTGAATTTCATTTAAAAATTTCTAGTTATTTTTCATTTTTTAGCGCACTTTTAGATGTCGGTTCAATTTTTTAAAAAAATTTTATGCATCAAAAAGTCTGTGATATATGTGCAAAATGCTAGCAAGTATAACGGAAAACGGCAGAGTTTGTAAAAGTAGAAGAGTAGTGGAGGTAGCGCAGCTGCCGCGTTTTATAAACGAAGGACTCTCCTCCCCTGCAGAGTTGAAAATATAACAAATATTACTATGGATTTTTTTTTAGTGTGATGACATAGTCGGTGTCTTGGCAGAATTTTGTTCATGAAAAAATCTCTACTGATTGGTCTAAATGATGCTGTACAACTGATTACTAATTTTGATCATTGAGTTTAATAAAATAGAATTTTAATCTAATTTATATAATTATCTTAAAAATAACAATTCATTTCGTTGTTAAAAGAAAATTTTTTTCGAATTAGGTGTGTATAATACCTCCAAAAACCCTTCGTAAAGAAAGAAATAGTATAATGTATGTAGAAAGGTAATAACCCTTATCCAATTTGTTAAGACAAAATGATGGCGCGTAGAAAGGCCCCGAGAAAGGTTCTTCCATCATTGGCCACTGGTGCCCCTGGGAGACTTTATTGCGAAAAACACTTAGGCGGAACGAACACTTTATTTAGAAGATTGCACTTCATGATAGTTCGTATACTCTGGCTCGCCGGGTGATCCACATGTGTTTTGGCCCGTTTGCCGGCCGACATCGCCTGAAACTTTTATGGAATTTCCAGAGATTGCGTCCGCCATAAAGAAAGCCTCTGTTTTAGGCAAACTTTCGCTCCCTCCTAACGTTTAATAGCCGTCGTAACTTTTTTCCAGGTCGAATTAAAACACAGAAAATATTTCAGAGCTTTTTGGCCTCGTACTTTGAAGCACGGAAAGTTACGATTTAAGTTGCTCCGCAATTGCCAAAGAATTTTAAAAAGTTTTTAGGGTAAAATTATACTTTTTTGCATAGATTTATGTAGTATGTCCCCTGTGTTGTCGTACTTATATAAATTATTATTCCTAAATTTCATAAAAAATTTGAGGATGGTCAGAAACCATCGATGTTAACGAGGTGATAAAATTTTGAAATGTTTTTACTTATTGTCGCATGTCCACTAATTGCGAGGAGAAATCTGATTGGTTTGTGATTTTTTTAAACGAAACACCCTTTGTGTTGTTTCATTTTTATATTCTATCCAAAATTATAGACATGTTTAATGTATAATGTTCCCTACCTAAATCTAACTGTTTTTGATATATTATAAATTTTGTCAAAAATTGCATTTGGAGGCCTAAACATAACTATCTATTTATCTTATTTGAAAGCCTTTATTATTTAATTGAGGTTGGTTTCCTTCTAGAAGAGAATCTACTTTAGTGGACTGTGTTGACATTTTGATAATAAATAAATACAAGGTGATCAAAAAATAACTTTAAATATCAACTTTAAAAAATCGTTATAGTAGGGGAGCACAAGAGGCTAAATTAATAGTTACTCGAGCGTTGTCGGGCCCTATTGGATTGTGAAGATTAGATGCTAAATAGAAAAAAAGTTTATATGATGTATGCCCCAATACTGGTGGGGGCAGCGAGTATAAGTTTTCAAAAATGTAAAAAAATCAGTCACAAAGACATACTCAAGCGCGTCAGACATTAACAATGTATACGCGCAACCTGTTTCTGGTAACGGAGGGATGTTAATCTGACGGCTTGCTAGATGGGGGTGGCCACACGAAGGGGTGGAAAAAATTAGAAAAAAAAAAGTTATTCGAGCGCGTCAGATATTCGGGGAAAATGTTAAGTGAATCCTTAAAGATATCCTATTAGAAAGACTAACGATTTTGACGCAACTAGAACTCATAGCCGATTTTTGAAAGTGTAAAAAAAACCTGACCTTGAAATACTCGAGTGCGTCAGATCTATATACAGTCGGTTCAGCATGATGTCCTTATCGTGTAGATCTATAATCTGATAATTGTGTGGAGGAATTTTTTAAATCTGACAGTCTATTTTTTTATTACTGAACGGAATAACTTCAATGAACAGCAAATAATATATAATGTCATAAAAAAAATATATACATGGACAATTTTATCATGTATTTATGAGAAGAATGTTGAATGAAAAAAAAAAGTCAAAAAGACGTTTAATCTTCATCATCATCAATGGAATCGTCTTCAGATTGGGAGTTCGAATCATTTTGGTCATTTTCATCTACATCTTGCGTATCTGTAATCAGAAATGGTTATGATATTTAACAATATTTAATTCATTTCATGATATTATTAGTATTTTAAAAAGAAAACATACCTGAATCTGGAGTATTCCCTAAAATGTCAGGTGTTATGACAATATCTTCATATGCTTCTGCGAGTTGATTTCCAACGAACCAAGTCATCTCTAACTTTCCATCCACATTTTTCCACCCGAAATCTGCTAGCGACATCTCAGTGACGATTCGAAAGTGGGCATTTCTCCATAAGCATGCGATGTATTGCGTTCGTAATAATTGTTGCCGTAGCTCTGCTTGGCATGGGGGCAAGTTACAAGCGTCATAATAACACTGCGCGTGATATCCGTCATTTAATGATGGTCCCTCTGAAATTTCAATTTCAGTGTAGGTGCTGCGTGATTTTCTTCGAACCGGCTTGGTTCGGCGATACTCCAAAATCACCATGCATTTTTTTAATGTTTTTGGTGTAAATTTTATTAATTTTTCATATATTTCTTGACCACAAAATACACAGTTCACTCTTTTATCACTATTATCGCTCATTGTAGTAATACATATAAAACTTACTGTATTTAATTCACTAAACTTTTTAAAAATACAATAAACAAACGTTATACATCTAAGAGCACAAACGCGTTGTTGTGATCAGCTGGAATAACATCATGGTGGCAGAAAGTAGTGCGGGGACGGTGCGAGAGAGTGAGAAATAGAGAAAGAGTGAGAAGGGGAGAGAGGCGCGGAGTGGGAAATACATTATTCTCAGCACCTGCATATACTACACTTGATTGATGAAATTAGCTTTTTCGGCTTGCAAAAATCATCAGATTACATTATTTCCGTGATCCTTACATGATTTCCATTAAAATAAAAAAAATTCAACCGCACTCAAATATGTCCAGGTGACGTTTTTTTGCAACTTTGTCACTCGCTCATTTTCTTATGTTAAAACCATCAGAATATTGAAATGTACACTTTTCTGCATGTAATTAACTTACCTTGTCTTAATCTGACGAGCTCGAGTTACTTTAAGGATCGATTTTTTTTGCTAATCTGATCGGCTGCCCTAGATGCACCCCCCTATATTTAAGGTTCATAACAGGTTGATAGTTCATAACAGGGTTCAAACTTTCTTCCTTTATAGTATTCTGCCGAGCTTGCATAAATCCCAAAATCCCCGCTTGGGCTCTCCTACTATTAAGAGTATATTTTTTTAAATGGAATTTATAAGATTATCTTATTAGGCATTAGCAATAAAAGTGACTTTGTATAAGATTGTCTTGGAGTTTTTGAAATACTGGCAATCTAACATCCTTGTATTTTAAAAAATGCTAAACGACTTACCTACTTAACAAAACAACTATTTTAAATAAACGCCTTGAACTTCCAAACATTTTTCACATCTCCGAGTTAGTTCATTATGGGTGGCTGCTCTAATTGAATCTGCAGATAAACTTTCGAACGCTTCCCTCACCCTTGCCATACAATCGTCCATCGTTGTAACTGGATTACAATCAACGACGTTTTTTATCGTCTATATAAAATAATCTAAGGCAGTCAAATCAGGAGAACGAAGATGCCACAGAAAAGGTCCATTGTTGGCAATTCACTTGTCATAAAATGTTGTTTCTAAGAAGTTGGTAACTGGGACGGCTCTGCGTGGTGGGGCGCCATCATGTTGGTAAAAAATTTGCCTACGTTCTTCCAGAAGTAAATTGCTTAAATATTGATTGTCTAATCCTTCTAGAAGATTTAAATATTTTTCTCCTACAAAAGTTAATACATAATTTAAAATATGGACCTAATTTGCTTCGTATTATTAATAAATTACAATTAAATTTTCTTCATAAACCTGTAGTCTTTCTGTTCCATCATTTCTTACAGCACAAAATACCTTAAAGTGTCACGTTTCTGGAAAATTTCGCAATCTTACTGTATGAGGATTTGAATCACTTCAAAAATAGGAATTGTGTCGGTTAAAAAGGCAATTTTTCGTAAATTTTGCTTCATCGGTCCAAATTATGTTACCCAAAAATCGAAGGTCATTTTATATTATCGTTAAAATAAAATCGCAAAATTGCTTCCTTTTCACTAAATCAGTATCTCTTAGGTGTTGAACCAAAGATATGATTGTGATGTTTCTCACCATGTAAATAAATGACGACTACTAATATGAGGATTTCCTTCAACATGTTACAAAATTTTTAGTTATTTTTTTCAGTATTAGCTTTTTTGCTAACTACGTTACGTTTTGGATAATCAGCATTCCAAGTAGAATCGAATCATTCCAATAAATTCTGGAAAGTACGGCAATTTTTTTAGCCCCTCCTAATACATAAATTACATCTATTAACTTATTCTTCGGAAAATTTATTTTAAAATACATGATTAAAACAATAAAACCAAGCAACACTATATAGGAATCAAAACAAGCGGTTGTGGTTCTAAATTTGACTGGCTACTGTTATTCAACATAATCCGTTAAAAGGAAAAAGGAAAAGTAAAGAAATCGAAATGAATTAGGAACAGGTATATAACATATAGGACAAAAGTTGTAGGGTTTTTAACAGTCTATACAAAAAATGGTGTATAATTGGAAAAAAATGACATATTTGGATGTAAAATTTTTCGACTTTGAACCAATGTGTTAAATACTCTGTAGCTCTTAATACAAAAGTTCAGTAGAATCTTTTTTGATAATAATTCTAAATCTATTTCTCGTCAAATTGAGAACGGTATTTAGGATTGAATGGATGCTTGAAAATCTGATTTTTTCTTAAACACGATTACGCTGCACATACTCCTTAAAGTAACAGTTTTGCGATATGATGCATTTAATCCTCATTCACTCTTTTATACCTGTTGGAAGATGATATACATGTCAGCAGTTTGTTCTGAAACCGTTAGTATTTAGCGGTTTGATTCACACTCATGAAACACCAAATTGGCACTCCATGAGTTACGACTTGTCTCACCATCTGCTTATAAATTATAGATTTATTTTGCTGTAGTAACACCGCTGCTGGGCTCAAGTGCGCATACAGTTGTTGCATAGCTATATCGGGTCTTTTTGTAGCTCGTGTGGCGTGGCACATAAAACTAAGACGTGAGTGCTTTGACTGACTTAGTGATGTAGGGATCACCTTATTAGCTCTACATCATTGAGGAATCGGATTCGATACCTGGTTGGTCTTGGGTATTTGTGATGTTAAAATACTCTTTGTAATATTATTTTAATTAAAAAGTGTGTCTTATTGCATGGTTGAACAGTCTACAGCAATAAGATCTTAATTATTATTGAAAATAATCTTTATATTTACGCCCGCAGCCTGCTGTAAATAAAAGCACTTTCTCCAAAATATAACTAGACTGTTGTATATCGTTTTGAAAACTTGTTAAAGAGACAAATAGGATAAAATAAATAATATAAAGGGTATTCCATGAAAAAATGCCAATGTTGTGTCAACATCTAAAACTAGGTAGCTCTTGAGGAAAAAATTAGTACGCCATCAAATTTTACATAACAAAATCTATTGGTATTTGTATTCGTTTATGAAATAATCGATGGCAGTTTCACCATGTATATCAGAAACTAAGAGGATAATGAAAATTTGGTTAGCGATAAAGAACGTTTAATAAAAAAAAGGACAGTAAGTCGCAAACGATAATTGTAACCAGGAATGTTATATAGGAAAACATACGAAAACTGAACACTCTGTACATGTACGAAAAACTAAGGCGTAAATACAATAAACCTGTCGAAATTTTGGAATTTTTATATGTTCTTGTTCTTCTTCTTCTTCTTTTTCTTCCTGTGCCATGTCAGCTCCCCCTGACATAAGCAATTACAATGGCGAGTTGATTACGGTTTTCGGCTATTCTAAATAGCTGCTCAGCACTATGTATTCCTGTCTACTCTCAGATGTTCCTCAGCCAAGAGATCTGCTTCCTTCCAACACCTCTACGACGCTCGATCTTACCTGTCATTATCAGTTGAAGAATTCTGTATCGATCCCCTCTGAGAACATGGCCAAGATATGCTATTTTTTTACAATTGTCACCAATTCACGAATAGCATTTGCCGGATCTAAAACCGCTATATTAGTTTGCATAGCTACCCAGGGTATGTGAAGCATTCGCCTTTGCAACCATATCTCAAATGCCTTCAAACGATTCATTGTGACAACCTTCAGTGTCCACATTTTGGCTCCATACAACAACACTGACCAGATGAAGCATTTAACCATCCTTTGGCGAAGTTTTAAATTTAGATTATCATTGTAGACAATCGATCTCATTTTTAGAAAAGTTATGCGAGCTGATCCGATTCTGCATTTAACTTCTTTATCTGGGTCAAGCTGTTCAGTAATATAACATCCAGGATACTTGAAGTGGGAGACGCTTTCAACGATTTGTCCATTTATTAGCTGCGAAGCATCTGGATACGGTAGACGACTGAAACCCATAAAGTTAGTTTTAGCAACATTTATGTTGAGTCCCATTTATTTCCCAACCCTATTGGCAGAATCTAAGAGTTGGTGTAGACCTTGAAGGCGCACTTATGATGGCCGTATTATCGGCATAACGAGTCATGTTTTTTAGCTCGCCGTTGATTTTAACCTTAAATACTTTGTTATGTAGGGTTTCCTTAAAACTTTGTCCGAATCTAAATTAAACCGTAATAGAGAGAGAATACATCACTATCTAACGCCTCGTTGAATTTGACATTCCTTAGTAAGCTTACCATTAACTCGCATCACTGCCCTCTGACGCCAATATAGATTCTCTATAATCCACACATCCTTGCCATCCATACCAGCATTTTTCAGTACACTTTAAAAAAACTTCACATTAATTTTAAGGTAATGTACTGAAACAAAATTTCATAAACCGTTTATTAAATGCATTTAATGTTAATGCGTTAATTTTTACATTAACTCTAATGTAATTATATATTAAATTTGGTATGTTTTCAGTTACTTTATTGAAATTTAAGGTAATATTCAACTAAATTTAATGTACAAAGCTTTAATTTCAAAGTACATGTAACTTATTCACCTTTTAAGGTACAAAATAACTAAACTGAATTAATGAATATACATTAAATTTAAGCTTCACATGCTGTACCCTGTCAAATACTTTCTCCTAATCGATAAAGCATACGAAAATGTCTTTACGTTGGTCTCCACACTTATAGAAAAGTATATTTAGAGCAAATAGTGCTCCTCTAGTACCAAATGCATTTCTAGACCCAAGACCTAAACTATTTCTTATTCTACAAAGAATAATACTCAGGAAAACCTTCAAGGTGTGACTCATGAGACTTATTAACCTGTATTCGTTACATTTTTTTTGGACGTTGTTTTTTTAGTAGCGTTAAAAAACAGTTTTCAGCCATTCTTCCGGTATTTCTCCAGAGTTATACACATAATTTAAAAACTTATCTAGTATATTGATATTGTCTTCATGAATCAATTGCAGGAGTTATATCTTGTGCCATGAAGAACCTCTAACTTCAGAATTGACGGTCCTTCAGCTCCATTTTTTTGTCTCCATCTTTTTAATATCCACGTGGTTCATTTTATGTCTTGGATATGACATAAAATCCTGCCAACTTACTGTCAAGAAATACATAATCGGGTCAACCCTCATAGTTTTCCCGTGATAAACTTAATAGCTTATATGCCTCAACCTATACAAGTAGAATTTCTCTTAATATTCTATAAAACCAACTTGAATAGAGTGTAAAATTAACCAAAATTATCCTTTTATAACATATTTCGTTACTATATGTTTCATTATCTATCAAAATGGTCTCTTAGATACGCATTTAGTTATAGGAAAAAATTACTTTATTACTTTTTTTCTTGGATATTTATTATATTATCTAATTTACATTAATTGAAAACATAAAATCAAGTTTATTATCCACTTTCCAACCTAACCATAACTATTTTTGTACGTGTATTTTCGTAAAAGCCCTCCAATTATAACGTTTTACAATTTAAATGACAATTTATTTAATCCTCCTTCGATTGCAAAATCACGAATACAAAATTCCGATTATTATGTAGATATTAAGCAATTTAAATTCAGTATAAATATCCTAATTCATGCTAATCAGTATTTGACGAAGAAAATTTCCTTAAGGTCCTATTCTGTAATTTCCAACAAACAAGTTGGGATTACACTGACTTTTGAATTCTTTAGATCATTTGTATAATGAGTATAAGTACTATGTTCTAATAGTAGTGAATAATACATTTATTCAAGAATAATTCATAATTAAATCGTTGGTATAAAACAGGCTCCATTCTGAGTATATGGTAATTATGGAGAAATAAATCACATATTATCTAATAAATAATCTTGTTACCCATAATTTCGTTCTACCACTATGGCTTCCTGATATTTTATTTTCAAATATCATTAATATTTTCACTTCTTTCTATGTCTACATAATTTTTAGTATTTAGTAGCAAATTATAATTTGTTTTTTTTTTAATGAAAAGCAAATTTTAATTTTCCTTACGTGTATTCTCTTTTTGGTGCCCTTCTTTGAGTATTTTAATAAACTCTTGTTAATAGACCCAAGACTTGAAACGTGAGTCTTCTTTTATATCATTAATGTGGTATTAAAATTGCATTTTAATCATTTTATTATTTCGTAGCTTAAGTACGCCAGTCGTTTATAGAGACAAAAGCAGAGAAAAAAAAGTTGATAAGTAATTTCTGAAAAGTAATATTAGTTATTACCAGAAGGTACAGATTAAAACATACCAAAACTTATTGATCAACCGATAAAAAATGGTTGATGAATTAAGAAAATTTAATAAGTTTATGAAGATTTAAGGTGATTTTGGATTTTTGAGATCAGAATGTTTGATGTTGTACAAAATTTTAAATTTAATTTCAGCACTGACCTCTATCCATTCAAGTATCACGCGTTTCTGAAAGCAGCTTGCAACGAATGTCTTACTTGATGATAACTGTATTCATAATCAACCTTACTTTTATGTAATGTCGAGAACTGATCCTTCTGCTTGCTCCATCCCAGACCATTTTCTAATAGTATATATCAAATTATGTATATTGCACACTGTAAAGCACGTATGCAAGCTTTCAAGCCTCAACAGTGCAGGCTTATAAATTAATCAGTGCAGTTTGTTGATATCAAAATGGAGCGTATCGAGCACAGAGCAGTGATAAAATATCTACAGAAATAAGACATGGCATGAACTCAAATTCGTTGTATGTGTGGGAATTTAAGGGCGTTAGTACTTCATCCGAAGATAAATATGCAAGTGGACCACCAGTAACTGGTACTACTCAAAAACATCCATAAAATAAATTATCTTATTTATTCTGCACTAAGTCTCTCGTAGCTAGAGAAACGCACTTTTAAAATCATACAATATATGAAATTGTAACAAAATATGTAGATATATTTCACATAATCTGCAGTGGGTTCTTAATGGAACGTTTTTGAAATATTGCTTTATATATCCTTCGTTTTTTTAATACTCTCTCAAGATTACTTGAACCATATCGAAGCTAAACATAGATTCTTTTGTCAAAATATACCTAGTTTTATGGATTGTAATGAACTGTTTATTATTAAGGTCTATTGGGATTTTCAGCTACTTGGAAAAAATGTCCACAACATTGATCCATCGGATGTTAACAATATCCCAGAAGAGGAAAGTGAAGTAAACTTCTTTAGCTAAAGTTAGGAAGAAGAAACAAAACCTTTGCGACATTTTTGTGATGATGGCGGACACGTGGTGCTCGAGACCTCCTTGAAAATTCTAAGTAAAAGCGTCTGCTGCTCCGGTTATGGCTGTTTTTTAGGATTCTCAAGGCATCATTTTTGTTAATTATTTAAAGAACAGGTACATAATTATGACAAAATTATATCGAAATTGCGAGACTTAAAGGCAAACACAGAAGAAACTTAACAAATCGTGCGTTCTTCCATCAAGATAATTCTCCTAGTGAGACGTTTTATATTGCCATGGGTGGTATTACAGAAGCAAAATTCGAATTATTTCACCCGCCTAGTGACTGACATCTAATATCATCGCCAAAATAAAGCATTAGTGGTAAACAGTTTTCATGCATTGAAATTATATCATTATAAATCTATTTGGTGTGGACAACTTTTTTTTCCAAGAAACCATAGAAATGTTGAGAGAGAGAGAGAGAGAGAGAGATATTATAATTTTACACGTCAACCATTGGGACTTTTTAGTGTCTGTGATGTGTGACTATATCTTACCTTTTAAGTCGATCCTGTTAAATTTAATAAGGATAGAACTGAGGCATATTGAAGACAAGAACAGAAAATGTGTTTGATGATCAATTCCGTGCCTCAATGCTGGCATGTTGAAGGCTCTGACCTTTCTATGAGAAATTCGTGAGTAAGTCTCGAGTGTCCAATTTAGTAGAATTCGTGTTTTACTGTTAATCTGAGAGAGACTCTCATTGCCGAAAAAGATCTTTTTGACTTCCTGCAGCTTGACATTCTCCTCTAAAAGGTCCCATTCTTGCTGAATCGTGTTTCTTATTAAACCTTTCGTGTTAATATCAAGTTGGGAGAAAATATAGTCGATTGGAGTAGGAATAGGTAAGTGAGCTTGTTTAGCCAGAGATTCCACTATTTTGCTTTCTTCAATGCCCACATAGCTGAGAATCCATATGAAGGAAATTCTTTTATTTTGAATGAAAACTCTTTCGATGTTGTATAGTATTAAGCTAGGTAATGGGGAGTTTTTCCTTCTTGATTAGATCAATTGAAGAGAACTAAAGGAGTCGGAAGCGATAGCCCAGTTAGTTATGTTGTTGGAGAGGATAAAGCCAGTGGCCTTGAGGATGACAAAAATTTGACTGACATTATGGATTTTTGGAGATTAAAAGTCATGTATTTTATATGACAGTAAAAGGCGGCCCTCGTGCTTTCTGATTAATCTGTGTATGTTATGAGGTGACTTCTGTATTGGGTGCTGACCATAGAGATATATTGCTTATTGAGAAACGTGTTATTATGTTGGTCCTTCGAGTATTTGGTTAGTGTCAAGTTTAGGCTGATTTGGGGAAGGTTCCAGATAGGATTTTGTCTGTCATCCTTGCGCAAAGGCCATGCTAATCTTCTCTGTATCATTCCAATTTTAGTAAATGTAGTGACAAAACAAGTACTAGAAATGTTGAAAACTATTGGAATTTTGTTGTTATTGTTCTAAATAAGTGACTAGTAAAGAATGAGGAATTAGGATGAACTCTGATATTTTAAAATTTTATATTGACTTCCATTTTGGAAGCAAGATTCTAATAATTTCAGTACTTGCTTTTTCCATAAGTGACTATCATCTGCTTTCAAAACTAAAATATAACATCCGTGGCAAGAAGTATTCATATAATGAGCAAGTCAATACCTCTGTAAATTAATAATTATTCAGGAAGCCATAGAAATATTGGAGAAACTGCCTATCGGAGATAATTATGTGGAAAAATAAGGTAGTGATTTGTTCCAGTTGTTATTCTAAATGGGTCGAGGGTGAAACATTGGGGTCGACTTTCTCATAATGTGTTTATTTTTACTATTTGAAGTAGAACCATTTTAATTATGGATTTAAATTCTAAATAATGAAAGAATGTTATGTTAACTGGTTCGTAAAAATATATAAACAAAATTGAGCCAAATACAAAATAAAGATAGACAGGAAAAAGGAGGGCCAATTTAAAAAAAAAGACTAAGTATTTTATTTGAGTCGCACTGACTGCTATTACTCAAGAAGTTTACGAAAAGAGACGAGAGAGGCAATTCAAAAAAAGTTTTCGTTAACTATCACTGTTGTTTGTTGTTTGCCTCGGCCAATTTAGAAGTCAGACACCGACAAAAAAAAAGGAAATTTTTTAGAGTTCCAAGGTGTTTTAAACTTTTTCGGTTAAAATGCAAACGTTTCCTGGGAAATTTTAAATTGCTCATATACGAATAGTACGGTCTGAAACCTATTTAAATTAGCTCCTGTTCTATCTTTCTTCTCTCATTACAATAAGATTTTGTAATTTCGTCTATTTGTATCTGAGAACTAATTTAATTTACATAGAACTGATTTCCTTTAATGCATTCGTCATGCACTCGTTAATGTTAAATTTATTTACTGTAAATACATAAAATATTCTTGCTAGATTTTTTCGTTTCACTTCTATTAGGCCTTTACCGTAAGTCAGGTCAGTATCGGATATCAAACCGATGGGATACATAGCCGTGTCAAGAGTCTCATTCATGTTAAGACCAACCTCTCCGATCTTGCGTAGGTATGAATGTGCAGAAGAGCCGGAACCAATGTAAGAATTGTAGAATTTTACAGGGTGTCCTGTTTTCGGTGGTTTTTTGACTTACTTCCATTTTTAGTAAATAGAAGGTTTTCGCGGTACTTTGCTATTTTTTGAAGAAACGAGCGATGCTACTAACAAAATTTCCATAAACCTTTTCATAGATCGGTTATCTTGCATGCAGATAAAACGCTAGAAGTGTATTTCAACAGATTTGAGAATATTTGTATTCTTGTCAATTTGATTTTTATAAAGGCCTGTAATTCGTAGATATCCAGAGAGAGCAAATAAAAGAATGTTTTGGAGGATTAAATTAAATTTAATTCAATTCAATTTTCTAAACCATGGTCTAAAATCTACAATAAGGAAAAGAGGGAGATTGATGAAATTAATGTATTAGCTTCTATTGAAGCAAATACAATTAGTTTTTTCAAAACAGTAGCAGGCTCTGCATGAGCTAATAAGTCAAGGTTCAAACAATCTTAAAAAATAAACAAGTTTAAAACCATATAAATATCACCTTGTGCAAAACTTATATCCTAGTGGCGCACAGTGCTGAACACAGGGGCGGATCCAGCCTCTCTCTTTGGGGGGGGGGGGCAGTGATATCACAAAAGTACAGTATGGCAAGAAAAACAAGTTGTCAACGGGGGGGGGGGGTGCAAGCAGCATACTCATTCCTAATATATAAGGCAGAATGGGTTCTATTTTCCTGAACTCAAAGCTTTGGGGGGGGGGGCGATCGCAAGCATCAGACTCCTAGAACTAGAGAGTAATAAAACTGTTACCGAAACCTCTAACGTACCTGCTCCAGTGCCGCAGGTAACTGAGAACTGCCGTAAATCTAATTATATTTCATTATATTTAATTTAAATATATTTTATAAATTTACTGCAACATACAATTTGTGATAGTTTAATTTAATTTCTGTCAGTGAGCAAAGTACAACTTACAGTTTTTTCTTAGTGATTTATCTTGTTTGCGCTTATTTTTATATATTATTTGAGATTAGTAAGATACCCAAAAGACATGGCTTTCACCTTTATATTTATTCCATATTTTCCTCAACGAAAAACTTATTACGATGAATGTTTATGATGCCTTAAGATATCAATATCTAGAGAATAATGTTAAAAGCTCTGTTGAGATATGTTCCAACATGACAGGAGTTGGAAAATCTGCTATGTACCGAATATTGAAGGAGAAAAAACGACTGGAATTGTTAGTACTCCCAAGCCACATTCGATCACAGGCAAACGAAAAACCTCGTTGGAAGAACAGATGAAAACTGCAATTAAAGGGGTTGTATATACATTTTATTATGAGAAGCAGATCCCAACCATCTACAAAATTCTAACTAAAATCATTGAAGATCGCGATTTACCTGAAATTAAAAGAACTGATCTCTGGAAATTGCTCAGAGAACTAAATTTTTGCTGGGAAAAACCAGATAGAAAATCTGTTCTTATAAATCGTCCGGAAACTGTCAGTTGGTGACGTAAATATTTCTCTCAAGTAAAAGGTAGAGTTGCTAGAGATAACACAATTAATAAAATTAGTAATTTAACTAAACTTTTGAAAGATTTTTTGAATAAAGTTACTGCGGAAAATTGGGAAAAATCCATATAATAAAAGAATAAAACAAAATGTGAAAACTCGATCTCATAATCGGTGAGATAGAGGAACCAATTATAATTAATTTTAGCGAAGATAGTTTCACTGACTTTGATTAGGAATTAGATACGTAATGTTTACTAGTGTAAACACAATTTATTATTTAAATTTTTGTTTTTGTTGTATTTTATTGTTTAATGTTGTTTATATGTTTTTTTATTTTTTAATATAATTTTATTTTAGTGTGTCACACTCTTTAATTTTATATATATTTAATTCTAATTAGCCGTAGGTTTTTTATTATTTTATTATTGTATTTGTGTCTTTTTCCTAAGCGTGTAGAATTAACATGTTTATCTTATTTTTTTTGGGGCTATCCTATTTCCATATATAATATATAATAAATTAAATTAAGATATCAGTACAATAGAAATAAAAATAAGTAGGTCTAATTTAAATTACAACATAAAAAAAAATAATTACATTTGAATCCCTTTTTAGTGTTTAATTGTAATTCTGCAGATGGTTTAAGAAATAAATGAACTGAAACGTCAAATACCCTAAAAATGTTTTTAATTTATAATAAAATGACCGATAGCCCTAAAAATATTTTATTATTATATGGACGAATTTATTTTTTTTATATATGTTTAACTTTTTGTATTTTTGACAATGGATATTTTGTAAGTATTTAAATTAAAACTTAGAATTTTTTGAGAGAATAATCCCACGTTTTAGTCTTTTATTATAAACCGGTATTTTTGATTATAAAATTTCTAAACCATTCCTATGAAAAATATATGTGTCTAACAAATTTTGCTAAAAACCCAGGACTAAAGAACACAAGTAGTTTGCGAAGAGAAAAAGGGTAAAAAATGATTTATTACTCTCTCTAGTTCTTGAATAAACTATAGTATAAGAGGAAAAATCGGGTCCATTTTCCTAAACTCAAAGCTCTTGGGGGGGGGGTGATCGCCCCCCACCGCCCCCCCCCTTGGATCCGCGCCTGGCTGAACAGAGTTTTGTAATTGGTACTTACAAAACATAAACAGAGGAAAGACTTTTGAAAGAGTCGTTACATTGTCTAATGAGGCTTATTTTTCTAGCGCCGGTATATTGAATCGGCAGAATACTAGGTTTTGGTTTCAGGAACATCTACATGTAATGGGGAATGGCAAGGCAGGTTTGGCTTCAACGGTTTATGTTTTATACGTGGAACCACAATCGTATATGATACATATGAAGACAGCCTTATCGTGAATAAATATTTACAAATTCTGCAACACATTGTTCTGGAAATAACAGAAGAATGCCCTTAATGCGACTTAACAATCTGTATCTGCAACAAGACGGGGCTCCCGCTCTCAGTGTGCAAATTATAAGAGCTTATCTGGACACCAATTTTCGGGGCCATTAGATTAGAACAAACGGTCCTATAAAATGGCCACCCAGGTTTGTTGATTTTGGACTTTTTATTGTGGGAATACCTGAGAAATAAAAGTTATACCATCCAGTAACAAACCATGACGGATTTAGGAAATGCAACTCAAAGGGCCTTTAGAGAGTTACAGGCGTGGCCTTTTATTGTTTTAAATGCATTGAAGAAAATAAGAATTATATGTGAAATATGTGTAAGGCATAATGGTGAACAATTTGAACAATATTGGTGAAAAATTTTTTTAGTTTAACTTAATACACACATATTTGTTGCTATCAAGTACACTATATTAAGAACCTGAATATACAATCAGCCACTCAGCCCTTTTATGTTCAACATACCAGTAATATATTTTTGTTTCTTTATATCCCGTCACGGGCCACTAACAGGATCTGAAAATTTATTTAAAAAACGTAAATTTAAGACTCAATACTAAAAATTTATATAGAGTGTTATATATTTTTGAAAAGCTTATAACAAACTAAATCATATTATTCAAAAATATATAGGATGTCCCATTTAAAAAAAGGCAATTTTAATTTATTTCTTTGGAACAGTTAAATCTATAAAAAAAACTGACTACGACACTGATCCCTACACGAAAAACCTCAATAGATTTATCTTTTACCTTTGCGATCAGTTGCAAGATAATTCAGATACGAGGGGTGCCTGAAATGCATAATTTTCAAAACGCTCTATTTCGAAGAGGATTATGAAAATTGTTTTAGCGGCATCGTTTGTTTTTTTTTAAAGTAGTACTGTGCAATGAAAATCATATCCTTCTCTTTTTATTAGTAACAGAAATAATCCGTAAAACAATCAAAAACTGGACACCCTGTACAGACCGCCAGAGTGAATAGAAAAAATCGCTAGTATGTCTGACCGGAGACTCGTCCGAAGTCAGAATCTGCACGTACACAGTTCATCTGAAAAGTTCCGGGACTAATTTTTTTTACGAATGAAAACAAGACTTTAGAAAAAAAATTTAATCTAGTTTTCAACATAATCCCCTTCTTGTTCGATACTAATTTTGCTGTGCTCGTATAGCCACTGGAACATCCTGTAAAATTCCTCTTAGGTTTTAGAGTCATGGTCACATTCCTTTGAATCACTTCAACGTTTTCAAAACGTTTTTCCTTCATCGCCATTTTCAATTTAGGGAATAAAAAAAAATCTGTTGCCAGATCTGGCTAGTGGGACGGGTGATGAATCATGGAGATTGACTTTTGGGCCAAAGATTATGTAATAAATATTGAATAATGGGCTGAGGCATTGTCGTGCAACAGAAAACAGTCACCGGTGTGGTACAATTCCGGTCTCACGCGACGAATTCGCTTCAAAAATCGATCCAGGACACTTTTGTAAAATTATACTTTCACTCTTTGGCCCGGAGGCACGAATTCGCTGTGGATAATGCCGCGAGATTCGAAAAACGAAATGAGCATCGTTTTAATTTTCAACTTTGTTGTTCGAACTTTGGTGGGCCGCCCTTAGCCCTTGCCTCGTCACTCAGCGATTTGGGGTTTGGTCGATGGATCGTATTGAAAACACCATGATTCATTGCCGGTTACAATTTTATTTCAAAAGTTTTCATGCGTGTGTTTCCATTTAATCAAATTGCGTGAAGCTTTCACACGACGCTCTTTCAGCTCTTCCATTAACAAGTGCCGAACGAACTTCACACACAATTTTTTTCCCGAAAATATCATGCAAAATGTGGTGCACGCTTCCTACACTGATTTTGAGTTCCTCCGATAACATTTCAACCGTAATTCGCTGATTACGAGACAGTGCGACGCATACGCGGTCGACATTCTTATCGGTAGTCGAGGTTAAAGGGCGTTTGATGGCCGTTCTTGAACTGCGCATACTACTCGAACACCATGCTGCGGCTTGAACAATACTCACCGTAATTCGAATGTTTCCGAACCACTTTCTCTCAATTTGAAACAAAATTTAATTGCGGTATATTACTTCATAGCGAAAATCGTGACGCAGTTTCAAAAACACGTCTGCTTCAAACGACCACAGCTGGCCAACAAATGAAGTTACAGTGCTCACATCTCCACTATGGGTAACTAGGACATGATAGTACATAGTTCTGCCGTCGGGTAATACGTAGCTAATTTTCCTGGAAAACCTTGTAATGTTATGTTTACGGTGCTGGGTACGTCGTATTACGATTCTGGTAAAAGCAAACTTTAAGTGTATGTTATTGCCAGACTAAAATTCCATCTCTATGCCATCTAGTTATTAGCTGATATTTTCCAAAAATCATCTTTCTACTTCTCTCACCTAATTCTTGTCTGCATAAATCGAATTATTACTGCAAAATAACATGCATATTCCATTATCATTTCGTTAATTAAACGGTATTTTGGTCTCTCCGGGTTCGGTTTTAGATGCAAAGTGAAGTATTCAAAGCATGAATTTTCATGTGGATGTCCCAAGCTGAGAACAAAGCTATACCTAATTTTGCCATGAAATGTTTTTACGATATATGTATAAGCCTATTACGTTCACTACTCCATATTTTATATCTAATAATAGCAAATAGGACAATAATATGTTATTCCAGTAGATGAGATTTTCATTTAAACTGTGTTTGTACTCTAGTTTCGGTTGAATTTGATTATATTTGATTTGTATTTTTTAAACTTATTCTTTGAATATTTTTTTATTGATATTTCAATAGCAACAAGTTTATATGAGAAGTAGCATTTTTTTTAAGATCATTAAAGGAAAGTTGAACAGTTATTCATCAGTAGAGTTCTATCATTAACATTTTTCATTCGAAAAATCCTGTACCAACAAAGAATACCCGATGAATGGCGAACTAGCATCACTATTCTTATGTTTAAAAAAGGAGATAAGAAATTGCCCTCAAACTACAGAGGTAAAAATCTCTTAAGCACTACACTGAAACTTACAACAAAAATTATAACAAACAAAATTAATAACTTAACACCCTTAGCAGATGAACATAAAGGATTCAGATTGGGTTGATGCTGCACAGACGCGGATTTTGTCATAAGACAGATAACAGAAAAATCAGTTGAATACAACAGACTGGCCTACATATGTTTTATTGATTTGGAAAACGCGTTCGATCGGGTGTAATTGCAAGACATTATACAGCTTCTTTGCAACAGGCAAATTCCACATAACCTCATCAAAACCATAGAAAATATATATATATATATATATATATATATATATATATATATATATATATATATATATATATATATATATATATATATATATATATGGAGAAAATCAGATTCAAGCAGAAATAAATGGGGTTCTGACTGAACAAATAACTGTTGGCCGTGTTACTCGACAGGGAGATTCCCTGAATCCTCCTCTTTTCAACATCATTACAGATGAAATAATAAGAAGTGTACGTTTATTAAAAGGATACAGAATGGACGACCAGAAAATTATTGTTCTGTGCTACGCCGATGACGCCGTACTGTTGACTGAGAGTCAAGACTATCTACAGCGACAATTACATCGATTTAACTGCACTTACACAATATGGAGGAATAAAAATATTAAAATAGAAACAAAATCAAGAATTTACAAGGCAATGGTGAGACCAACTATGACATATACCGCAGAAACTCGACTTGACACAGCGAAAACTAAACAACTACTAGAGACAACCGAAATGAGAGTACTTCGTAGAATAACTGGAAAAACGCTCTTGGACAAAGAGAGAAGTGAAACTATAAGAAGAACATGTAAGGTAGAAAACGTTAATGACTGGGTAGTGGGTAGAAAAAGGGAATGGAACGAGCACATCAGTAGAATGGACGACAGAGGATAGTCAGAATTACACGCGATAAATCACCGTTAGGTCGCAGTTCTTTAGGTTGCCCCCCATAACGATGGAGTGAGCACTGCAATAGGCAGAGAAACGACGAACGAAAACAGGCGGTTCGCCTATTTTAAAGAAAGAAGAAGAAGAGCTCTATCATATCATAGGCTATCACTTTTTAAATATTCTTATTATACTTGAATCGTGAATAACTGAAGTGGATTACACTGAGTTGTTAACTTTCAATCAAAAAGAAATTTACAATGCCTGATATCTACTCTTATTTCTTTTCTAACTTTCATGTTAATTATTTGGTATTCCATTATGCTCTTGTCATACGATCTACTTGGTTACATCATTCTGATAGTATACAGGTTCAATTTTGAGGTTTTTAGCTTCCAATTTTATGAACATATCCTTTTGGAATGCTCCGTGTGATTTTTAGTGTCATGGTATCGATACTTTGTTCTATTATCTAGGTGTTCCAATCTTCTTTTTATAGTTCGCTCTTCTTCTTTATAATCTTTTTGTCGTTGGAAGTTTTTTGCTCTGATTAGTTTCTTACTTTCTCACCAAAATGTCAAAGTAACTGTTTCTCTTTTCTGAAATCAGATGCAATGCCTAGATTATTCTAATAAAACAGGCATGAATTAAAAAATAACTGTTACTATTTTTTGTTATCTGAATTTTTGGAGAAATACGGGTTACGAACTACAATTTTAGTACTGTTATATAAATTGATTTTTTTGTCAAAGTTGGAATTATAGATTTTTTATTAAATTAGACACATTATTTAAACTGAAATTTGGAAACTAAATTCTTTTGGAATTTTTTTTTCTTCTCCTGAAAGTAATGAAAAAACACAACTTTTTATTGGTAGAAAAAAAGTTTCCAAAATTTCCCATAAATTTAGTACGAAAAATAATTGAGTCAAATGAGTAAAACTATTCGTCTTACAAAATTTATGGGACCTAATTATAAAGCTAGAACGGACACGATTTTTAATAAAATAGTTTTCGCGCAGAGCTCGACACTTTAGTCTGTCGAAAACAGGCTTATTGGCAATTTAAGCATCGGTACAGCTGACAATAAAAGCCAATAAAAGGAGAAAAGAAACGTGTCCATTACAAAAGTAATGAAAAGTCGGACTTTTCGACCGTGTCTGCAGTTACCACTTACAATTTTTAACTTGCAGGTCAGTGTGAAACTTTTACTGCCCCCATAAAATCTAAATTAATTTTAAACGGGTGAAAAAGCACAATAAAATCTGATTATAAAAATTCACGATTTTTCATATGGAATATTAAAAATCGGTTACTCTACGTAGATTTTTTACTTTTTATTTATGTTGTATTAAATTAGACGTTCTAAAATAATATTCATTTGGGTACGACAAGAAAAGAACGGCCAAGTACGTATCCATCATGCTTTATGTTGTTAGAGTTTCGCAGCAGTTATTAGCATTTTTAGTTTTTTTTTGTAATTTTGTTGTACATCTGTCTCAACGACGTGATCTGGCGAAACAAACACTTACAACAAGAAACAAAGGTTCGGATCTACAAAACCACAATTAGACCTATTATGACATACACCTCAGAGACACGGCCAGAGACAACAAAAACGAAACAATTATTGGAGACTACAGAAATGAGAATACTTCGACGAATAACAGGAAAAACGCTACTAGACAGAGAAAGAAGCGATAACATCAGGCAATCATGCAACACAGACTGCATTATTGAGTGGGTCCTACAGCGTAAGACACAATGGAACAAACACATAAGCCGAATGACAGAGGATAGACTGGTAAGGATCGCACGAGATAAATCGCCTAGTGGTACACGCAGTAGAGGTCGACCACGGAAAAGGTGGAGCGATAATTTAAGTCCAAAATGAGGAAAATCGAAGAAGAAACAGGTCAGGGACCTATTATAGAAGGTAGAAGAAGAAGAAGAAGATTTGTCTTTGAGTTAATTAAAAGCGTATTCCTGCAAAATTTTATCAGAAGAGATGTGTTTTTAAACAGTTTTTTTCTCTTATTTTCACAGCTAATCATACCAATTTACTAATTGTCGAATTTTCACATATTTTTAAAATTTAGTGTTGATGAACTAATGGAGAGTCCAGTAAAATTTCTCATTTATATCTAAAACAAATTAAGACAAAATTTTATAAAAAAAATCTAAAATTTAAGTATTTCTGATTTATATCTAAAACAAATTAAGACAAAATTAAAAAAAAAAATCTAAAATTTATGTATAGATCGATATAAAGGTTATACCATAGAAGAAATATACCAAGAATTCCTATCCTGTACTATAATTTTGACGCTCCTAAATGGTACGCCAAACTGGTACGCCCTCTCATTCATAAAAGGCAATTTACAATATTGTCAATAACTGATATCTATATAAGTATTTTAATGTGTTATACATACTTTTGTTAGAAACAAGTATTAAAGATTTAAATTTTCGGATTTATCAATGACCGAGTTTTAATACTTAGCGCTTCCAATCCTCCCATAAGAATGAGCCGTCTTAGTATAATTCGTCAATGGTTATACTAAATAGGGAACTGACATATAGAACATACGAAATACCAGAAAAAACTTAGCTAAACTATTATGAATGCGCAGTCAAACCGTATAGAAGTACGGAAATCAACCTGTTGAAAATTCTCACTTCCATGCGATCTATACTCCCTATAATGAAATAAAATGAAATATTTATTTAATCTTGGGACACTACTTGTATACAGGTAAAATAGATGCAACTTTAGAGGATTGAATGAATCAATGAAAAAAAAGGTGATATTTCATCATCGATGCCTAGGCTTCGTTGGGACGTTTACATCACACCATAGCTGCAGGCCAGTCGGGGCTAATATTTTGCAATTTAATATGCCGGTTTAATTGAAAGAGAGTTTAGAAAAAGCATTAGCTTGGAAGCCACCAAGGACACATTGCAATCCTTCAACAAAGGTACCACTAGACTAGATTTAGTACTATTGAAATGTTTGGGATAAGCAAATTGCGGGATTATCTAGTTTAATAAAAACTATTATGATCCTGTCACATGATAATGCAGCTCTTGAACGTGGGCTTTCTGTCAATAAGGATGTATTGTAGAAAATCAACAAGATCAATTTTTAATTGCTCAAGGCATACTATGTGATGGTTAAATGTGGTAAACTATAGTGTGGATGAGTTGCTTGTTGATTGAAACCTACTCATGGATGGCTCATAGTCAGTATCAAGCTGATATTAAAGAGCGAAAGGAGGAAAGAGAAAAAAAATAAAATCAATTGAAATTAACGAGTTAAAGTTGAAGAGGAAGACGCTTGTAGATGAAATTAATGAAAAAAAAGCAAGAATTGATGTACAGAAATTATTAGAATTGAAAAAGTTTTGATTATTGTTATTTAATATTGAAACACTATAGCTTCTTCTTCTTCTCCCTTCTTAAATATAAGTAATTTGCTTGTTATTCTTCGTCTCTTTGCCTGGTTTCAGTCTATTGCGAGGTTATCACTCCATCGTTTACGGGGTCTTCCGGTACTCCTACGTCCTATTGGTGATTTGTCCCTCGTGATCTTTACTATTCTGTCGTCGGTCATGCAGTTGATGTGTTCGTTCCATTCCCTTTTTCTTTGTAATATCCAGTCATTGATGTTATCGACTTTACACACTCTTCTTATATCCTCGCTCCTATTCCGACCCATAAGTGTCCTGCCAGCTATCCTGCGCACCACTCTCATCTCTGTTGTTTCCAGTATTTGTTTTGTTTTCGAGGTTTCTGGTCTGGTTTCTACAGTGTATGTTAGTAGGAGTCTTATTGCTGTTTTATAAATTCTGGATTTAACTTCCATTCCTATATGTTTATTGCTCCATATGGTACTGTTAAGACATGCGGCTGTTCTTGCTGCTCATGGCTTGTCCCCTCACCTCGGTTTCAACATCCCCGTATCCGGATATTTCTATCCCGAGATACTTGAACTTCATTTCTTGCTGTATAATTTTGTTTTCTATTTCTAGTTTGCATCTGAGTGGTGTTCTAGATGTAGTCATGGCTTTAGTTTTTGACGCTGATATATTCATATTAAACTTTTTCGCTGTTATGTTAAATTGGTGCAGCAGTCTTTGCAAATCGTCTTCGCTTTCATCTATTAACACTACATCGTTGGCGTAGCACAGTATTTTGATTTCCCTGTCTCCCATTTTATACCCTTTCAATCTTCGCACTTGCTTTATCAACTCCTCCATGATGATGTTAAATAGTAGGGGGCTAAGAGAGTCACCTTGTCGGATGCCATTATTTACTTCTATGTTTTCGGTCAATTCATCGTTTATCCTACCTTGAATTGTATTTGCCTGATATATATTTTCAATCGTTTTGATAATGTTTTGAGGTATTTGTCTGTCTTAAAGGCTGGACGATTATATTCAATTGACTTTTCAGTTATTTGTCTTATAAAAAATATGGCATCCGTGCATGACCTTCCCGACCGGAATCCCTGCTGTTCGTCTGCTAAGGAAGTGTGTTCATTAATTTTGCTTGTAAGAATTTTTGTGGTTAGTTTTAACGAGGTGGAGAGAAGATTGATTCCTCTGTAATTATCCGGCACTTTTTAATCGCCTTTTTTGAATAGGAATATTGTTGTGCTAGTCCTCCATTCATCGGGGATTCTGTTATGGTATATGATTTTATTGATGAGAATTTTCAGTTGCTCTGTCAGACTCTCTCCTTCGTATTTCAGTAGTTCATTGGTAATTCTGTCAGATCCCGCACTTTTCCTGTTTTTTAGTTTTTTTAAGGCTAGTTCTACGTCTTCCTTCTTTACAAGTATATCGTCGTTAATTATAATTTCGGGTGTGTTAGCTTTGACTTCTGTTTGTTGTTTCTTGTATAATTCCTTCAAGTAGTTCACCCAAGTTCCCTTCGGTATGCGGTTACTGTTAATTAACTCATGTGTTTCCTTTCTTTGGTCTCTGATCAGCCGCCATATCTGTTTCTGGAGTCCATAGAAGTCGCTTTCCATCCTTTTTGAAAAGGTTTCCCGGTGTTTGTTTTTAACTTGTCTCACTAATGTATTGGTGCTATTTCTAATTCTTTTGTACTCTTGATAATCTGCCGGAGATTGCGTTGTCCTGTATTTTAAGTAGGCTCTCTTTTTCTCTTTACATTGCTCCTTAATTTCCTCACAGAACCAGGGGGTCTTGTTGGGTCCTCCTTTTCCTTGGTTTGTTTTTCGTGTTCCGAGTGCTTCAGTGGCTGCTTCGTTGATATTTCGCTTTATACAGGGTGTCTCAAAAGAAAGTACACATTTGTTTTGCTTATTGCGTGAACGCAACTATTCCGACCGGCGCGGGGGGTATGTCAATCGGTAGCCTGGCTCTTGGGAATTTAGTCGCTATGGAGCGTTTCTCGGGAGCGGACCGTGCTTTGTGCGTACGTGAGTTTTACAAAAACGGTAATTCGGCGACTGTAGCGCGTAGAAAATTCTGCAATTTTCGACATATTCGTCACTTAAATGATGCGCCAAGCGCTCGGCTTATTGGAAAATGAGTCCAGAAGTTTGAAGAGACCGGTTCAACACTAGATAAACCAAAATCCGGGCGTCCGAGGTCTTCGAGAACGGTCGAAAACGTAGAGAGTGTTACTCAGTCTGTTCGTGACGACTCAAACGTTTCGAATCGTAAGCGTGCTGTTGCATTAAATGTGCATAGGTCATCATTATTCCGCATTTTACACAAAGATTTAAAGCTGAACCCCTATAAAATTTAGTTGGTGCAAGAATTGAAGCCTCAGGATGCTGGTCAGAGGCTTGACTTCGTAAACCAGATGACTGAACGCTTTTCAACGTTTACCAACATCTTCTTTTCGGATGAAGCCCATTTTCATCTTAATGGTCATGTAAACAAGCAAAATTGCCGCTATTGGAGTGCAAACAATCCAAAACACAAACATCAGAAACCTCTACATTCGTCGAAAGTGACTGTATGGGCTGCGATGTCGGCGCGAGGAATTATCGGCCCGTACTTTTTTGAAGATGAAAGGGAACGCACAGTAACAGTGACTTCAGAGCGGTATGTGGAGATGTCAGACGACTTCTTCGTGCCTGAACTGCAAAATTTTCCTGGCTATAACCAAAGAACATGGTTCCAGCAAGACGGAGCAACTTCACACACGTCCAACATGTCTCTGCCACGAGTACGTGAAATTTTTCCTGGCAAATTGATCTCAAAGAAAGGTGACATAAGTTGGCCTCCACGCAGTCCTGATTTATCACCTATGGGGTTATGTCAAATCAAAAGTTTACGCCAACAAACCGACTTCCCTGGCACAATTAAAAGAAAATATCCGCAACGAAATGGCAGACATCACGGAAAATAGCTGCCGAGCCGTCATGAGCAATTTTAGTGCTCGATTAAATGAATGCCATGAGCGCAACGGATTACATTTGGACGATATCATTTAAAAAAAAATAAATTCCCAAACAATGTATTTTAATATGTAATAAACATTTTTTCAATAAAGTCCTGACTTTTTTTTAAATCGATTTTTTAAATGTGAACTTTCTTTTGAACTACTATATCTAGTTGTCTAAATTTAAGGTTATAAACAAATTAATGATTATTTGGAATTAAAAAATATAATTGTTATTTGGGTTCTTCTGGATTAACCATATTCTAAAAAAAATCTGAAAAATTTTCGAAATCCATCTGGAAAACCCGGAATTATCATGGAATTTTTTAATATCGAGACGTTGGACACCCTGATAGGGTTTCCTATGTAACCGTAAAAACAACTGGAAACAAGAAGCATGATTTTCACATTTCATATATTAACATATGCAGTTGAAGAAATATTTGGGATTCACGTAGTGAAATATTTAATACTGCTAAGTGGTCCTTAAATTTTTATCCGTATTTTCGGGGTTCAGATATAAATCTAGAAGAAGTCATCAATTCCAAACACTGTATAATAGAGTATCAAATATTTTTTATTAATATACTTAAGTTTTTTTAATGAGAATATAAAAAATAAAGCTGCATATCAGAGCCAGACTCGTCTAAGTTCATGAAATTAACATTAACTGTCAGATTAGTGCTTCAATTTCCGTTACCGTAATTATATGTACAGTACTTTAAAAATTTGTATAAATCTTCCACATAACCTCTGGCGTATTCAGCTTGAAGCCTGACTGGCTTTAATAATAAAATAACTTTAAATTTTGCATATTTTTAATAACTTAGCAGTTTTAGTTTGCGAAGTTTAGTATTATAATATATTCAAACCACCACGCTAATAAGTTTTCATTTTCAGTTTAATATTTCTATATACTGTTTACTAGATTACATCAAAAGTTAGACGCATTTCATGCTATTATTCAAAAAGGATGAAATGTTTATTGAATGCAAATTACTTTCTAAGAAGTTAAATTACCAATTTTGATGGAAAATAAAAGTTAATAAGAGCTTTGTTCCACAGTCTTAAACCGGAAAACATAAACTTTATGGTGGTTTTTTCTTAAACCTAAAAACTATAGCGGGAAATTAAATTTAAATTAAAACTTAATGTGAGACTAATTAATTAGCTGAGCGAGTTGCAAAGTATGCTAAAAACAATAAAATTTAACTTGGGAGATAGAAATTTAGTGTCTAATCCTTCATCAACTTTATTTCTGGCCATTCAGTTTAAAAAACTTCTTCTAGGTTAAGCGTGGCCCTTGTAATAAACGTTCTGTGGTTATAGGAAAGTTTTTAATTAATTACTACAAATCTCTTATGATGAATTTTTTTCAAAGCTCCAAATCCAAATAAAAATTTTAATGTGTTAAAATTTTCAACTAATGGAGCCATAAAGGGCTATTTTTTCTTTGAATTAAACATCACATAAAAAACATATTTACAATTTCGAAAAACAAACAAGACACTTAAAAACAGTAGTCAAAACTTTAAAAATTTTTAAAAATATTTAATTTTACTGGTACACACCTTGACGTTTTGCTGTTCTGTTACTAAATAAAATTTAAATTTTACATCGTTTACTAAAGATACGTGGAATGCGAATGTGTTTTATTTTTTCAATATTTTTTATATTTTACAATGCATAAAAAAACAAATAAGGTATATGTTTGGTTTTATGTTTAAGAGGACATTCCATCCCTGATTCTTATTTGACCGGATCGAATACTTAACATTTTTGTTTAAACCAGGCTTGCGTAAATGTGGCTCAAATTTCCCATATCTGTTCTGTCGTTAACAGTGCCTCCATCTCTTTCAATTTCAACCATTTCCTTTATCTGTAATTTATGGTAATTCATATCTTTGTTTTTTATAGGAAGGACGCACTTTTGATTATAACAGTACCATTATAAAAAACAAAGATATGAATTACCAAAAATTACAGATAAAGGAAATGGTTGAAATTGAAAGAGATGGAGGCACTGTTAACGACAGAACAGATATGGTAAATTTGAGACACATTTACGCAAGCCTGGTTTAAACAAAAATGTTAAGTATTCGATCCGGTCAAATAAGAATCAGGGATGGAATGTCCTCTTAAACATAAAACCAAACATATACCTTATTTGTTTTTTTATGCATTGTAAAATATAAAAAATATTGAAAAAATAAAACACATTCGCATTCCACGTATCCTCAGTCAACGATGTCAAATTTAAATTTTATTTAGTAACAGAACAGCAAAATGTCAAGGTGTGTACCGGTAAAATTAAATATTTTTAAAAAATTTTAAAGTTTTGACTACTGCTTTTAAGTGTCTTGTTTATTTTTCGAAATTGTAAATATGTTTTTTATGTGATGTAATTTAATTATATATTTTTAGGAAAAAAGAATTTTGAAAATGCCTTGAATAAAGGGCGACACGTCAATCGTTTTGTGTATTTATTAAATATAGAACCTAAACCCAAGAAAAGAAAAAATAAAGAAAAATTATATATATATATATATATATATATATATATATATATATATATATATATATATATATATATATATATATTCCAATCTAACACAAAGGGTGAAGATTGATGGCGTTGAATATACTGATACACCTGTCACTTCTGGAGTCCCACAGGGTGCACATTTGGCACCCCTTCTTTTTAATTGTTTCGTGAATGACATAGAGGATTCTATAATTTCAAGCAGATGTCTTTTATATGTTGACGACTTAAAGATATTTAAGGTTGTTGGAGAGATAGGGGACTGTGTGGCCTTGCAGGGTGACCTGGATAGTTTTACTGAGTGGTGTGACCGCAATTTCATGCAACTTAATTTAACAAAATGTTCTGCCATTACTTTCTCAAATAAAAAATATAGTATAGTTTATAATTTTATACATTGCACAATGCAATGCTGACACGCTCAGATCATATAAAGGATCTTGGGGTGATATTTAATGAGGATCTTTCTTTTGACCTGCACGTTAATAGTATTTCGTGCAGTGTTTTAAATCTGTATACTGCTCAATGGTTCGATCTATCTTGGAGTATGCGTCTCTAGTCTGGGCACCAAACTATGAAATATACAAAAATAAAATCGAGAAGGTACAGGTCCGTTCCTTGAAATTTGTTGCTTGTAAGGAAGATGTGCCATTCAGTGTAATACGGGATTATATGAGCTTGTTATCATTATATAATAGACGCATCTATCTTGACCTTATATTATTTTATAAGATCATAAACTCTATGGTTGATGCTCCTGAATTGTTGGGGGCTGTTGGATTCTCTGTACCTCAGTGGGTGCTTCGGGTCCATAGTCTTTTTAATGAACCATACCATAGGACAAACTATGCGTTTAACACCCCAATGTCCAGAATAAGTAGGGAAATGAATTCACTGCCTAGGAAGGTTGACCCATTTATACTCTCTCTGAACTCATTTAAGGGTTGTATTAAAGAATTTTTAGGTAATTGAATTTTATACATAACAGACTGTAGTGACAGTATTATTGTTTTAGTTAATTGTTATTCTTTTATTACTGATGTGACTTGTGATATTTTGTGATTGTTTCGTTTTAGATTTTTTCCTTATTTGTCATATTATATAAAATGGAATTTGTATGATTTATTGCCGTTAATAAACCATATAAAATTTATTTTTGTATCTTAAACCTTTTATTAATTTTTCTGTAATATTTTCTCGGGTTTAGGTTTTCGTATTTGAAGATTAAAAAAGACAATATTTATATATATATATATATATATATATATATATATATATATATATATATATATATATATATATATATATATATATATATATATAAATATAAATAGGGTGTCCGGTAAGTACCTCCTAATTTTTATGGAACATACAGAAACGTTATTACTAAAATTTGACTAAATACACGTATTCTGCCTAAAAAGTGTTTACAGATTTAAAAATATTGGGAAATAAGAAAGGTATAGTCAATTTAAGAAAATGCAAGATTTTACTTTTTTTACAATATCTCAAAAACGCAACAAACCAGAACCGATTCACAAACACCAATAATTTAATAACATAATTGCCTAAAACTTTTCCCTTGTATTGTAATGTTTATAAAATTATAAAATTTCGTTATAATACATCATAGGCTCATTATTTTTTTCTGTGTAGCAAAACTACGAATGTAAATTGCATTATGCCACCCCCACATATGACACGCCTTTTCTAACACTGCCTTGCTGCAATTACACTAGCAATTAGATGTAAAACAACCCTATTAAATTCCAAGTAATTATTCCCACGCAGCATGTATGTTAGCTACCTCATTCATTGTGTATATACAGTCATTCTTCGAACTTTTATTTCCGAGAATGGAAAAAGTTTTAAATTGAAAAACTATATTTATCATAGATATACATGCTATATTGGAAAACATGAACGGATAGGGTGGAAATCCCCAAGAAAATCTTTTATTTAAACATTCATACGTGCTTCTTGATGTCTTTGTGATTTAAAAATAAAAATACATCATCCTATTGTTACTTGTTGCATCTATGAGTGTAAAACTTAAACCCTCTAATTCACCAATATAGTCTAACTTTAAAATTGATATTGACAATAAAGGGTTTTCTGGCAACATCTGTTGTAACATAAGAAAATATAAAAATAAAAAATCTTTTTTTTTTTTATTTCCGAACCATCGCAAATAGAAAATTTTCTCTATATCGAAAGATAGCTATTTGTTTTACCAATTTCTCTATCTCCAGAGGTTTACCCTTCATTTTTCTACATAAAGGTTTATTTGTTGACATTTTTATTCAAATTATCGCAATAGCGTAGGTAAAACAACAATGACCAATTAGATGAATTAGCAAGAACTCCTGTGATAAGTAGACCGGCTTTAAAACCTATACTATCTTGGTGAATCTGACTCAAAAATTTAAATTGCCAAGTTTAAGTCAATTAAGTTTTTGACATTAAGAATGCAATATTTAAAAATGATTCGTTTTTTTCTACTCAATGGATTTTTTTAACTACTAGTTTATATGGCCGCTGTGAATGAGACAATTTAGCCAGCTTCTCTTTCTCCCGTCCCGCGCTTATACCCTCATAACCGGGAATCCATCGGGAAGGTTTACATATAAACCAGGTCTAGGAAATCCTTTTCTAAGAAGAAAAAAACAGAAAGATGTCTTATCTAAAATGCTTCCATCATCCAGCCAGGATTGTTGGTCAAGTGTGTAACAAAAAAGTTACTTGTCACATGTGTGACAGACATTTAGCTATTTCAGATTGATTATTTCGCTCGAATTTTCATATGCTGAGTTATCCTTCCGCCACAGGTATATCGATTCACTTTTACTGCACAAAGGAAAGATTTGGGGGACGAAAATCGCCCCGCTCTTCGTAAAGCACACAGCGATGCACAAACTTTCCCCTAAGCACTTTGGGATTTACCCCGCAACGAAAGTTATATAGTATTAATAATTTATACCATAAGCTGTCGTGCCAAACGGTGTCAAAGGTTCATGTCATGTCGAAACACAGCCTCACAATATTTTTACTTCAATTTGAATAGTTCAGGAAGTCCTGCACAACCTTGGCCAACAGAAGCGTGGTACTATGCCCTGTTCTGAAGTCAAATTGCCAGGCAGGAATATTCTCCATTAAAGCCAATCTATGTAGTCTCGACATGACCAGACGCTCCGCTACCTTAGTCAAGGAACTGAGTAAAGGAATCGGAGCAGAAACATAATGTTTATTATTGCATGAATTGATTTGGCTGGAATATTTTTTATTAATATATTGGCGATGTCGTCCAGCCCTGGTGCCTTTTTTTGATGTTTTTTTTTAGTTCCATTGGTGTACAGTGCAATTTCGATAGCACCGATGGGGGAATAGCGTATGTCTTGCTTACGATACCCCTCATCCCTCTGGTAATTTTCTTCTCTCCGCCCGTCGTATTCATTTTTGAGATGCTAATATTTTGCGGCTGGTTGGCAGGTATATGTCATGATTTTCAAGTAGAACAGCTTCGCACTGCCTCCAGGGAATATTGACTCATATTAGGTATACAAAGATACCAAAGTAATAAGCTCTGTGGGTACCCTTTCCATGTTATGTTATCGGGTCCTAGGTGACGTGTCTGCTGTATTTCCCACAAACTTTCGTTTGTAAGGAGAACTGCTTTCAGAATCGGATTATACAGATGTTCACTAATACCCAGTTCCTTGATGTTCTAGAGGAGGTTCTTTGGAATCACTCCAGTTGTTGATAAAATGATGGGAATCATTTGAACGCTGCTCATTGCCCATTGTCTTCGAATTTGCACCTTCAAATCTCTCTATTTGACGATCTTCTAGTTGTATTTTGGCCTCAAGTTGTTGTTGGTGAATATAGCAATGTCAATTTGTGTAGTTCGCCTAGAAATTTTATCTGTTAATATAATGTCTGGTCTATTACGACCAACTGTCTGATCTGTTAGAACCGTTCGGTCCTAATTGAATCGAATATTTTTAAGAATAGGCTCCGGGTTGTATTCGTATTAAGACACTTTTCCTACCTGCAATAGTTTGAACTTATCTGGTTGACGAGTTGACAATCCCTGTAGCGTACCCCTCCAGGCCGCGTTTTTGTAGACTTAAATTCTCTCCATGATGTTTTTCTGCATTTCCACAAATTGCACATTATTTTCTTTTAATTCGATATTTTCCCTGGGTATTTGACCAGTCCCAGCTTTAATTTTAACAATTCTAACATCATTGTTTGTATCTTGTCAAATATTACATGTTATTAAGCTTGTTTCATTTTCCAGGCCATTTATATTGTTAATGTTGTTGTTTATCGTTGTGCTGGTGTTAAAAACATCCCAACCAAGTGTCAGAAGCGTTCTTTCCGCTTATATTTATAACTTATCAAGTGAAGTATTTCTGGCTAATAATCTGACGATAACTCGTCCAGAGTGGCAGTGTTGTTAAAATTGTTAAGCTTTTTATTAATACCATGTCTATGCATGAGGGGGTTATTTTATTGGAGGAATGAAGTGTAAATGTATTCGGATGAATAAGCTGAAGATCGCTATTCAATTAGTGAGTCTTAAAACGATCAATTTTGATTCATACATGACCAGTTATTGTTTGTCGTTGTTGTTGTTTGCCTTCGGTGAATGCAGGAAAAAAACCGGATTCTACACCATGGCAATTCGAGCTCTCATACATCTGCTCAGACAAGTAACTTGGTAAGCACTCAAACGTCTAATTGGTGGGTCATTCGCTGCATAGCCCTGACTTAATACCGAATAATTTTTTTTCGTTTCCATTTATGAAAAGCAAACTGCGTGGTAAACGATTTTCTACACCAGAGAATGGAGTTGATACCTCCAAAAATAATATTTTGGGGATACCATCTTTTCAGTGGCAAAAATGCTTTTAGGATTAATTTAAACGCATGTAAAAGTGTATTGATGATCGTGGAGAATATTTTGAAGACAATAAAACTAGTTTTAGTGATAAATTATTGTTTTTGTTCGTTATCCCACTATAACACTAAGAAGCTCCCCATAACCACTACTTTTATAAAGAATATGCAAGTATGCAAAAAAGGTAAAATAATACATTGATTAAAAATTTATACCATAAAAATTCTGTAACTTTCTGGTCTCAACTTCACCGAATGAAAACATATTTAATTATGATAAAAGTGCATTTTCCAGGAATATTTCTCGCTAAGTGCTCTTCGCGACCCGCAAAAGGTGTCTGAATAAACCCGTATAAATTATTCAACATCGTCGTGTAACTGCAAAATTATGATACAAAAGAGTTTTTGTTCTCGGACAGAAAACATTTACGTGTAAATTACCGTGCACGGATGGGGTAGTGGTGCATAATGATGCAAGCTCACGACGCAATTTGCCTACTCTATTCAGTATGCTTGTTTAAAAATTGCATTTTAAAAGACACCCCGATGTCTCGCATTGAATGGGTAATGACATCATTTTGTTACTGAGGTTTAGGTTGCTGTACTCGAGGGTTTGTAACAGTCAAGTATTGCATACGATGAATGTTTTTATAATAAACTTTGAAGTATAAAAAACATTTAATGGTCTGGATTTAATAAAAGAAAATTCTAAATGCTAATATTTAGGTCTAAGTTATTGATTGATCAAAAATTTACAATAAGATGTCAGAAAAAAACAAAAATTAAAATCCGACGGAAAAAAGTTTATAAAGAAAAGTTAAAAGCCATATAGAACCAGCAGTCAACTGTCAGTCTCCGTTCTTAAATTAATAATATTTTTTTTAATATGTGTGAATTTAGCGAAATCTTTAAAAAAATGCAAACTGAAAATACGTCTCAAATTAAACCAATAGCAATACGTACTTAATAGTATTTAAAAAATTACATCTATATGAAAAGCATTATTTTTTCTTGAAGTGACTAAAAAAGTATATTACTTGTAATAGCCGTCACGAGTGCCGATACCCCAATACACACCCTAGTTTTGTTGTTTAACTAGTCGGTCAAGACTACCCTTTCAAAGAACTGGATTCCAGACTCGAGAAATTAAAGGATATTTATTCTTTTATGGCATTTATTCCGGAACATATTACATAATCTTCAAGGAGCACGTGATAGTACATTGTTTTGCAAAACACTTGTCTTACTGAACTTCTTTATAAGCTAAACGCCGAATCACACCACCATCCATCACAATTGCAATCGGTCGCCAACACACTGATTTCCAGAACCTTGCGACTAACCAAACCCACGAACCGCCAAGAAGAACTCAAGAATATCACAACAGCTCTAAAACAAAACAACTACAAAGAACACAATACCAAAAAGGCCATAAAACAGAACACGAAAGCAGTAGCAAAGAAAAAAGAAGAAGATGACAAATCCAAACCAGAAACCACACTGGCCTACATAAAAGGTGTAACAAACGTAATTGGAAGAATTCTGAGGAAACATGACATATGCACAATTTACAAGCGGCAAACAACAATACACAAACTATTGGGCAATTTTAAAGACAAAATACCATTGGAAAACCAGGGAGTGTACAGCATCCCATATAGTGACTGTGAAAAAGAATACATTGGCCAAACAAACAGAAGAATCTTTACAAGGGTCCAAGAACATAAAAATAACATAAATAATAAGCAAACGCCATCAGCTTTATTCCAACATCATCAGGAGACTGGACACACTATAAATTTCCAGGAAACCAAACAGATTGCACCCATAAAACACTATAGAACGAGCATCATCAGAGAAGCTCTCGAAATAGAAAGCACTAAAAACTTTAACAAGAGAGATGATGCGCATAATATTTCAAATACATGGAAAACTCTTCTCAAAACCAAACCAAAAACGACACACTAGAGAAACAGGACAGCGGACCGAGAAGAGGCACAAATCCAGAGAAGCGAAGAAACCAACCAAGCAGAACCAAAGTATAACCTGCGCAACTGCCAAAGTATAAAAAGGCCGTCTCATTCTAAAACGAGCAGCCGTCGAGGAAGCATCACTTGAAAATGCCAGCTGGGATGTTAGCGAAACGTCGTGAAGATATTTCTATTGACGAACGGATTGACAACCGGAAAAACATCAGTACACATTCCACTATCCGTGAAAACCTACGATACTATATATATATATATATATATATATATATATATATATATATATATATATATATATATATATATATATATACATATATATATATATATATATATATATATATATATATATACATATATATATATATATATATATATATATATATATATATATATAGTATACCTTATAAACTATGCAGGACGTCTCATTTAGCTGCAACAACGTTTTGGTTTTAGAATAAATTTTAGAGAAAGTAATAATTGATTTCTAGCTATTTTAATATCTGCATTTTTAAAAATATTCATCAATTTGTCAGTAAGATTTTCTATATGAGGTAGTCTGTGGAAAAACTGAATTTGTATTGTTACATTGGAAAGAGTGTTAACTGGACTTAAAGATTGATTATGTAAAAGAGACGGTTGAGAAGGTATTTCAAAGATGTTTTCAGAAATGTTGAATTTGGTATTATAAAGAAATTTTTTAATAGTGTTGTCATAGTAAGGTCAATAGTCTATCATTAAGTTGGCGCAATGCCTCTGCTGTCAGTTTGACAGCTCTATTCTTCATGCCTGAGATTGGTTTTCGATCTCATAGGATGGTACGAATGGTAACTGATGAATCTATTAGAACAGTATTGTTTGCTATACCATTTAGTTTTTAGAGGGTTTTCATGCGTACATATAACTAACATATCCAAAAATGGGATACTATTGTTAGTTTCTTCCTCAACTTTGAATTGAATATGAGGATTAAAAGAGTTCAAGAGCTATTTCAATTAAACCCTTAGGTACAGCAAGCAATAAGTCATCTACATATCGTTTGACAAATGGAATGTGATAAGGCATGTATTGGAGACAAGCCTTAACCAGATGATCTAGCACATAGTTAACCAAAATGGGAGAAATTTTAGAACCCATTGGTGTTCTAAAAATCTGTTTGTAATAGTTGTCATTGAACACTTATACGTTGAAATCGAATACAGTTTCCATGAGTCGCTCAAAGAAGTCATAATCGATCCCACAGTACTGTAATATGTCATCCCATTTCTCACAAAGGCTGTTGGGGACAGCCTATATATATATATATATATATATATATATATATATATATATATATATATATATATATATATAGATATGTAATCGAAGGTTTTCGGACATCCCGTGTATCTGCTGAGTCCCTCTCAGGACCGTAAGGCAGCTGACGTTTCGGTAAAATCTCATACACCATCTTCAAAGCTCACTGTATGGCGTCGACGAGCGAACTTGTAGACGTCATCTAGGATTTGTTTATATTCTTCGTCATATTTTATCCGCCATACTGTTTTTTTTAAAAAGGCTCAAGAATGATACTAGACAAATTTACCAAGAATCTAAGTCCAATATAAGCTATTTTGGTTGCCATAAAACATGAAGAAGAGTAGTTGTACTTGACAATGAACGCCCAATATACAATTTACAGAGTGTCTTTTATTTAATTAAAAAAACGAAATTTTTTAATAGTCTGTGAGACGAAATATTGACAATTAAAATATGCATAATTAAGATGCTGGAAGTCACTACATATAACAAAATGCCAATACATTTTGGAACATTTCAAAAACGGTTTTTACCATATTTTTTAAAAACTAGTGCGATATAGATCCAAAAATTATGAATTTTTTAGAAAAAAACACGGAATTTCTTAACCGTTTTTTTTTAGAAAATATAGATTTTTTTGAATAAAAATAATTTGAAAACATCTGACGCGTAGTGGGGTACAGTGATCACAACTTGGCAACCTTGTTATCGTCGTACTTAACGTGCGATAATTCAAACCTAAGTTAGTTAGGTTAGTTCTTCAGAATGTGACATTTTTTTAAATATGTTTCTCCATATTTTTACTTATTTTCTCAATGTGTTGGGATGTTAACATAATAAACTGTATAGGTATGAAATTGACACTATATGAACGTTACTATACACACGTTTACTCTATATACCATTCAATATAGATATTTAGGGTGCTGTCAAATTTATTATATTTAAAGTTATTACGGTATAAGAATATGTCTGTATACTGAAAGTTAACTTGTGTTGAGTACAGTCTCGTACAAAAACAAAATTTCTTAGGCCTGAGAATCTTTAACTTTTGGTACTTACTTAAAGGCAATACTTTTGTCTACGACTGTCGCGAGTGAACTACCTTAAGACCATTGAGAAAGGAGGCTGTTGATTCTATGCGTTCTATTCTGCTTCCCTCTCTATACTATTTTCGACCACCGAGAGCAAATTCGTGGAAAACGACTACTTAAAATCCCCATTTTTTACAGTGTCGGCACCATATTACCTGCAGCAATTGATGTCGGACTGTTATCATCAACAGTATCAGCGAACTTTTATATATATCCCGGAGCGGCAGCAAATTATTAAAAATAAAGAATTTCACTGTCTATTTATTTGGAAAAGTAGTTTTTTTATCCTTAATACCATTAAGAACAGGGTGAATCAATTTATTCTCTGCAAAGTCCACTCTGTTTCTATCTCAATACTAGTTTTGTACGATTTTTTCAAAATGATGCAAAATTTATAGGTAAAAACTAAAAAACAGCTTGTAACATTCATCTAGCTCTGAACTCTTAGCGTCGAATTTGTAGACATTATAGTAGTAACTGATATTAAAATTTTAAGTACAGTGTGTACATCAAACTAATTCCAGTTTTTATATTAGATTTTCAACATCGTTATCGCTTTTATTAAACATACATTTTTTTCTCTCATTTCATTTGAGTCACATTTTAAAAAGTTTTATAAGTTGTATTCATGTTCGACTGAAACTTCTTTTTTAAATATGTTTACAAATATGTAAACACGGGAAAATACCTACACACTAAATTTATTCAATTTTCCCTTTTAAAAGTTCTGAACTTGATTTAGATTAATCCAGATTTTTACATGTACAATGACGAATCCTGGATTTTCGTGTTGTTATTGTGCAAGTACGGAAAAAGTTTTCTAAGAGAACTAATTTTCAAGCTAGCCGGATTCGAAATGAAAGAAACGTAATTCCGGAGTCATGTTTTTTATTGGGATTTTGCAGGAGCAATATTTAAAGTAGGTATTTAAATTCTTTAGGCTTATTTTTCAGATATACCAAGAAAACTATATTACTGACGATAAATATACTTCATAAACTTAACTAGCCAATTAAAATATACATTTAAGATAAATTTAAAATTTTAAGTAACGAACTTGAAATTTGCGTATTTGACTGACTTTAATTAGAGTAATTTATGTGTTTTTATATATTTTTGAAACCGTTCAGTTATATATATATATATATATATATATATATATATATATATATATATATATATATATATATATATATATATATATATATTTGCGGCTTTCACGGATTCCTCCGTGTGAGATGCAATAGCAGTGGATATATCCACATTATGCCGTTGTAGTGCTGAAATCACATTCAGCAAACGTACAACTATATGCAGCTCCACGTATGAATGAAGTAAAATGCGAGCAGTAAATGCAAACATCTCCCCATCATATCCTTTCTGTGTTAGAGGTGGAGGCGGGGAGGGTAAGTTTTGACTTTCTTCTCGGTATGGTGGTACAGGTAGGCCATCATCTCGATGGTGGTGGAATAGGGTGAATTGCGTTTTATAACAATTTATTCTAACTGTGCAACCTCTAACACAGAAAGGATATGATGGGGAGAAGTTTGCATTTACTGCTCGCATTTTATTTCATATATATATATATATATATATATATATATATATATATATATATATATATATATATATATATATATATGCGGCTTTCACGGATTCCTCTGTGTGAGATGCAATAGCAGTGGATATATCCACATTATGCCGTTGTAGTGCTGAAATCTCATTCAACAAACATACAACTATATGCAACTCCGTATATGAATGAAGTAAAATGCGAACAGTAAATGCAAACTTCGTTCCAACCATATCCCTTCCGTGTTAGAGGTTGCACAGTTGAAACAAATTGCTAAGGAACACAATTTCTCCTATTCCACCACCATCGAGATGATGGCCTACCTGTACCACCATACTGAGAAGAAAGTCAAAACTTACCCTCCCCGCCACAGTGATGCACAGCCAGGTGCATGTCGGTACCCCCGGTAGAGACGAAACATGTACCTCTGCCGTATCACTGTGGCGGGGAAGGTAAGTTTTGACTTTCTTCTCGGTATAGTGGTACAGGTAGGCCATCATCTCGATGGTGGTGGATAAATTGTGTTCCTTAGCAATTTGTTCCAACTGTGCAACCTCTAACACGGAAAGGATATGGTTGGAACGAAGTTTGCATTTACTGTTCACATTTTACTTCATATATATATATATATATATATATATATATATATATATATATATATATATATATATAAAGAAAAATAGATGTCGGAAAGCAGTCTGTGAAAATAAATCTCAATTGCTTTTACTCAATATTTCGTCAATTTTATTTCGATGACTTCAGGAGTACTGTAGAAATTAACAGAGACGCAAGTTAGCAACAATAAAGTCTAGAATAACGAATACTTACAGTGCACAGAGTTCTACAGCAGGTGTTGACGTATACATGATTAAAAAATTCACAAAACACAAAAACAATATGTCAGGCTGGGTAGTAAGTAATACCGGCCTTCTCTTGGGAGATATTTCAATTTTCTTTTAATATGATGTATACCAAACAAATTACTATCCAAGGAAGTGTTGTGAATTACACAAAGCTGCAGGGACGGAACAGTTGTTACAGTAATGACCCCATTTCGTTTACGCCCTATATGATAAGAACTTTGGACATTTTTTATATAACTTTAACTATTGACTAAAAATTAGATACTATTCATTTATGTCGCTAATCTTAACCGTTTTCAAAAAATCGTCGTTTTATTTACATTATGTATTTGGCGTATATCGATAAGACGTACATATTTGTTCCTATCAAATGTTCAACCTTCAACCAACGATCCGAAATTAGGGTTTACCTCTTTAGTTAATAACATCTAATTCTGTGAGTTGCAATTCGACCTAGGTTCGTAAAAAATGTGCCTTTTATATTATCGGCACAAGAAAGTGTTGTTGGTACTACTAAATAAATAAATATCTTGAATTTTAGAACTTGTCAACTTTCACGTCGCTGATACATTGATTCTTTACATGTATATGATTTTACTGATTTTTGGATTTCTTGGTGAAATTAATTATGAAATGATTCAAAATTTGGGATACACAGTTATTGAGTATGCAAATATGCATCTGATGTGTGGTCTTGCAGAAAACATTTCAACGAGATGACGAACGTCTAAGGGAGCATGGTAAACGGTTCCATTTAATAAAGTACGAGCACTCGAAAATTATCAGCGCAGTTTAATACATCGAAAACATTTGAAAAAAATGCATGAACTGATTCCTGAAGATTTTTCCTGTGGAATGCTGTTTGCAAACTGGCTATTGGATCAACAACGACATAATGTAAAGTTCATTAGCACTATTTTCTTCACAAATGAAGCGGGGTTTACCAAATTGATATCAAAAATTTACACAACTCGCATGTATGGGCTGATTTAAATCCTCATGCAACTATTATTTCGCATCATCAACATCAGTTCCAATCAATTAATGTCTGGGCAGGAATCATTGTAAATTTTTTGATTGTACCATTCGTATTGCCGGCACGACTAAATGGAGAACTTTATTTAGAGATCCTCCAGAATGATTTTCACGACTAAGAAGAGCACTTAATACTTGAAATCTGCCAAAACATGTACTACATGCACGATGGGGCACCATCTCATTTTAGCGTTGCTGTGCGGGAGCACCGGAATAACGTCTATCCAAACCTTTGCATAGTTAGAGGAGGACCTATCACCTGGCCTTCTCGATTTCCCAACCTAACCCCGTTGGATTTTTACCTGTGGGGACACCTCAAAACCTTGATGTATTACACTCCGGTCGATAGTAGCGAGAACTTCTAAGAATAATCTCGTTTCACTGTGATCAAATAGGAAATAATACTGAGTTAATGTGGCGGGTACAACAATTTCGTCGTGCCAGCGAGAGCATCAGACTTCACGGAGCCCATGTTGAACCCTCTGACAAAGATTTTTGCTAAGAAGTTGTTACGTTTTTATTTTTCCTGTCTAATTTCCTATCTAAAATAGTAATTTTTACGCTTACCTCCTTCATCATTTATGTGTTTTGTTTTTTTTTTTGTTTTGGGAACATATTTACAAATGAAAGAAAACGTTGGCAGAATATCTTGTTTATTAGAATTGAGCTCACAATTATGGTATTATAATTGATGGTCATTGTTTGATAGTCTTTGTTGTTGTTATGTTTAGTTCCTAAGGCTTCTCTCCTTTGTACCTACAATATAGAAAGGTATTAGTCTTGTACATAGTGGCTCGGTATGGAATATTTAGTTAGAAATTCTTAATTTAAATTTTATTTTGCGGGTATTGTTACCTTCATCGAGAGATCTCGAGTGAGCAGATAATCCTTTGTCTGCAGGATCGACAGATTTGTGAGTGGAAGCTCTCTGGATCCTGTTGGATCTTCTATGTCTTCTAGGCAGTTTAATTTTCCCATTGTGTCAGTTATCGTGCGACTATGAGAGATTCTATCAAGCTAAAAACGGAAAAACTACCTTACTGTCAAATAAAAATAAACTTTAAGGTTAGAATCTACTCGACTTTTCTTGCGAGACGGTTTTTCTTCAATAAAGCCTTTTTACTGGTATAAATTTTTGGACTTACCATAATTTTCCTAGTTACTTGCTAATAAAATTTCTTGTAATAATTTTAAAATCTCGTATTTTTATTTTTCATTGTTTTGAAGCCCTGTCAGTTGTCATTAACGTCGATATACAGATTCCTGTATCTTTTCTCGCCTTGGACGTTCTTCTGGAGAAAAGAAAAAAATCTTGGAGTGATAAGAACACTTTCCTTGCAGAGTTGCACCGGAAAGGTCACTTAGCAATTTTGCTAGATTTTAATGTAAAAGATTCGGGTCCTTGACCAAATTTATAGTTAAAAGTTGCTTTGTGTACTTTAAAAGCTGTGTGCTGATTTGGTTTGGTCAGTTCGGGAGACAACCCGATATCAAATTTTTCTATTTTTTCTTTTCTACCACAAAAAGGCCACCTAACATCACTGGTAAGTCTTTGTTTTAAGTTTTGTTTTAATTCTTAAGTATTAATAATTGTGGATATGTTCAAAAAAGGAATAAGTAACCTTCCTCACCCGTAACATAAAAAATTGAGTTCTTTCTGAATCCATCTTTTGTTTTAGGCTTTTTTTCCCCTTTTTCTTTTTCCTTTCTCTTTTCCTTTCGTTGCCCTCGTGCTGACTTCTCTACGGCACCTGCCTTGGCTGCTGTACATACCAAACCACTCGGGCCTTCTTGCGGATATCTCTACGGCACCTGCTTTGCATGCTGTACATACCACCACACCGAGTGATCCAGAGCCACCCAACATCAGGACGTCAGGAAACCTCCGTTAATCAGGTTTTATGTGTCTGTGTCGTTTTCAGGGAATCATAGACTTTAATGCCTTCGACATGGCCTATAAAATTTAAAGCTGTTGTATGTTTCTTTTCTTTTGGATATAAAATTAATGAATAATCAGTGTACTTACCCTGGTAAGATCTATTGTGTTTCCTCATATGGTACAATTAATCAAATCTTGCAACCGTATGCAGTTGATATCTTTCACATATGTAAAAGGGCACATTTGTTAACTCAGGTCAACAGGCCTATTTACGCGGGTAGAGTGCACTTAATACTATCATTTCCTATAAAAAGTTGCCATTTATATTTTTTCGCTTTTGTATAGTTAGTGCTATAGTCAAAAGACACTGATTAAGCTAAAATTACTCATCTTGTTAGATTAATTATTTAGTTTTGAAATGTCGAAAACCAGCTGATTGTCCCAGGTTTATTCCTTCGAACAGAGAAGCGCTGGGCCACTCTCGGTGGTTACATTTACACCGTAACACGTAGTATATAGAGGTTTGTTTTTAAATTTTTTGGGTGTTTTTCTTGGAGTTGAATTAGATTTCCTGTTTTGTTTTTAGATCGGTCTCTGCCTTAACCTTTAGGGCATCAAAACAGTTGGCGCATTTTACCTCGACCACTCTCCGTTCCTTTGGGAGCTAGCCGGATGAGCCCTAAAAGGTAGAGACTACTCAAGAGCCACCTGACAAGTGTAGATAAACATCTCTCTTTCTATCTTTTACAAGTTAGGCAAAAAATTCACTTTTAGATTTTTTTTCATATTACAAATTTGACATCTCTTCTCCCACCTCTTCTTCTCCCAACGATTATTTTCTATATTACAAATTTGGCGCTGGTGAGTTATAGACTATTTATTATTTTTTTCCTTACACAGTTAATTCAACTTTTAATGAAACTATGGTGACAGGGGAAAATTCCTCTTTTTCATATTCAACTCGACAGAAGTTAGCGGACTAACAGTGTAAATAAAATGACGTTTTTTCACAAATGGTTAGGATTAGCGACATGAATAAAGAGTACATAATTTTAAGTCAATAGATAAAGGTGTGTAAAAAACGTTGTCCAAAATTCTTATCATACAAAGCGTAAAAAGTATAGGATCATGACTGTCACAGCTGTTCCGACCCTGCAGCTTTGTGTAATTCACAACACTTCGTTGAATAGTAATTTGTCTGGTATACATCATATTAAACAAAATTGAAATATCTGCGAAGAGAAGTCCTGTACGAAAAAAGTTTATGTGAACTTGTAGTATTGCTTTCACGTGTTTTTTTCATATCTGGGAGATTTCTCACATTTTCTCGGACACCCTGTATATTATCTGTGGTCTGTGCATACATAAAATGATGTTTAACTTCCAACACCCAATGCTACAAAATTATTTTTCAGATAATTATCTAACATAATTATAATAGTGCAAAGTTTATAAAAATTGGCCAGTAGTAAAAAATCTTTATTTCAGTTACACTATACAGGTTGCTACAAATTCGAATCAGCGTGCTACAAATTCGAATTTGTCAAATAATAACGTAAAAGCCATCATTGGAGGTTTTATTGAACATTCAGGTAATGAGAGGTCCTAGTTCAATTTTAAATCAAGTCTGCCTAATGCGGAGTACTCCCGGTAACTGTAAGAGACGCTGTTGAGAAATTTAGAAAATTCTGACTGCTCTCAATTTCTGCTATTTTGTTGTTATTTTTTCCTGACTTATATTCTCAATAATTTTCTACATATTAAGATACCCCAATAAAAATCATTTGTCTTCCTTACTCCAACATATAGAGTTTTTATGGAAATGGTCGGAATCATTCAGTTTGGTCTAATACATAATAAAACTTGGGACACAAGAAGCGTTTTGAAAACGTGTTTCTTATCGAGGAAAATGATGTTCATGATTGTTTTTGAAACCAGAAACGTCGGCATTAAAACCTGATAATGCCGTATTGTAAAGAAAGCGAAGTAAAAAGAAAAATGTATAATTTAATATCTCTTGAAATAAAATCAGGAATATATAAAAATGAAATGCCTATTTTTTTTACGGATTTCATCGGAAGTAGTAATAAGCTTAATTTTCCAAATTTCTCAACGGCATTTAATTAATTATCAAATTGCGCAAATTTGCCTTAATATAACCGACTTTATATATCTCTTACATATAAATAAACTTTTTGCACCCTGTATATTTAACTTGATGATTCTCATTACTATCTTCTTAACAAAAACACTGAAGAATTTTTTGCCTTAAAATACACACCCTTATATAATAAATTGTATACAAAGATTTTAATTTTTCCTTTTTTCGTTACAAAAATCCTTGAATAGATAACTTTAATTCTAACAGAGTATACTCGTGTAGGATATAATACATCCTTAACAATTTTCTCGGAAATCGACAATCTTAACGTAACATAACGACCTGGATACGGCAAACTCTTGCACCTGTGTCAAAGGACGGCGTAGTAACGTAATACTTTGGCGTCCTTCGTTACACTAAACTTATCCAAGGAAGAGAGTATCCTTGTAAGTCAATACTCTTTAAAAGGTGTCTGGTTGCTTTTTAGAGGCACAACATCCTGAAGTTTTCAAGAGGGGAAAAAGAAGGGCGGAGATTATAATTTATATCGAAAGTTTGTAGTCCAGGAACGCTTGAAGTTCTTAATCGATTTAGTGCATTATTTTATAAATTAATAAAGAAATGGAGCGTAACTTTGTATATATATATATATATATATATATATATATATATATATAATATATATATATATATATATATATATATATATATATATATATATATATATATATTTATTTATTTATTTATATTTATTTATATATATTTCCATAATATTTCACTAAAATGTAGTTGTGCGACTGTCTTTATTTTTCTCTGTTTGTGCAACGTTTCTCTAATCATTTTCAAATATAAATTGAATGTTTTGTCTTAAAAGCTATAAGCTCGTATATGATCTGAGGTCGATTGAAAAGCTGAGTTTCGCTCCATAGAACAACCATCAACGATTTGATATTACACATTAGTGATTGCCAAAGGTTAGGTATTTCAACACTTGGTTTACTGAATTTTACATTATTATTTTTAATGTAAGCTGATTCGATAAATTTCATTTTTTTTTTGGTGCATGTGAGATATCTACTTATTTTTTTTTATTTAAAGGAACATTTTATGGTATTAAATATGGAATATAACATCGTTCAAATATCTATCGCGACTTTGCTGAGTAGCACGTATTCGGAAAGTCCAATTGTCGATGAGTTTGTCAGTTAAATCTGGCTGAAATTGCTGGATGGAGTTCGTTATGTTTACTTTGAGGACATTAATTGTTTTCGGTTTATTCACATAAACCTGTGATTTAAGATAGCTCCAAAAGAAGAAATCTAGCGGCGTTAAATCACACGATCTCGATGACCAGTTCACATCGCCGCCGCTCGAAATAATCATGCCCTCAAATCACTGGAGAACATCCATCGTGGCATGCGCTGTATGGAACGTAGCGCCATTCTGTTGGAACCACATATCATCGATATTCATATCATTCAGTTCGGGCCACAAGAAATTGCTTATTATCAAATTTAGCGCTCGTCGTTGACGGTTATGGCCATGCCAGTTTCATTTTAGAAGAAATACTAACCGATGCTTCCGCCAGACAAAAAAACCGCACCAAACAGTAACTTTCTCGGGATGCATTTAGTACTTCTTCACACATCCATTCATCCAAAGTTCAGCCGATCGCTAAAAATGATTTTCTGTAGAAATTTGGATCAACTTCCAACTGTTCTAGAGCCCAATTAGCAAACATGTGGCGTTGTTTATAGTCGTTTACCTTAAGTTCCTGGGTCAGTCAGATTTTATACGGGTATAGATCCAAATCCCGACGCTAAATTTTTATGTGAACCATGAGAAATTGACTGCCTCGAGTTTTTCCGTACACCTTCACGCACATCAGCGATATTTTCAGCACACCTTGCGTTTCGGTAACATACAGGTGTTGCCAGAAAATTACCGAACCGATTGCCTCGAATTTGGCCCCCAAACGTGGAATGCTCGACTCGGCAGGAATAAAAATTACGTAATTCGGGGAACGTAGAAAATAAACTTTTATGATTTTCACACGTTGTTCAACTCTATTACCTCCCATGATGAGTTGCCATACACACTGAACAAATCACAACAAATTTGCCAGCTGTTGCTTTAACAATATGGTCGCCATTACCTAACAGATTTCGAGCGTCCCTATTAAAAAACCTATATTTAGTTTTTTCAGATATTTTTAATCGGATTTTAATATATTATATAAAAAATAATTGCAATATATCGAAAAATGACAATTTATAATTTGTTAATAAATGAATTACTGAAAGAAATATTGTTCAGGTCTAAAAAAGATTTGATGATTGAGATTAAATCAGCTAATAACGTAAGTTACTGTTATTCAAAGAGTAGCTGTATTATTACTATGCATCAGTTATAAAATATATATAATTAAAAATAAAACAAATTATAAAAACTCATTGGAGTGATGTTTGTAATTTTTATCAATTTATAGAAAATGTGGTAGACTTAGATTATAAAGTAATTTATTAGAACTGTTTGAATTGCAGTTGAGTTGTTTAGCTAATGCAATAAAAATGTTGTCTCGTGATAAAACGAAATAATGCAAAAAAATAAAATGACGAAGACATGATTGAATGTTAACATTTTACAACAAATATTACTGTAGTAGCTGACTCTTATGTTCTATAAAATATTAGTAACGTGATGTGAGGTAAATAAGGTAAATATTGCTATCATAAAAAAACTACTCTTACAAGTAAAACTGCTAAGATGTTAATTGCATACAGCTTGTCAGGGAAAGTTCTTACCAAACGGTCAACTTTTTTATTATCGATTATGGAGATAAAAGACCTCTTCATAAGAAGTTCTGCTTCCTTTGAAAATAACTTTTAGTTAAGAAAAATTGATGTAGAACGTACAGGTTTTCTTAAAAAAGTAAAAGCTATTGTTCAGTAAAGTAAATTTTGGATTTAATAAGATTTTTGAAACAATAGCCCTGCAATTTAAAAAAAAAATACTTAGAACATACAAGGAGGCACATTACTGTTATGTAAGAACACTAATCAAGTTAAAGTCAGCTAGAACGAACGAGGGGTGTCAAAAAGCAGAGTGTTGAATTTTCGCTTTTTTCGGAGCATTTTCTTCAGGTTTTTTCCAGACCATGCTTTGATGCTTCGTTTCAGGCTTTGTATGGTGAACCCATGTCTCATCTCCAGTTACAATACGTGAATCGAGAGTGTCGCCTTCATTATTAAACATAACTACACGTAACTCGCAGTCAGACAAGGTTTTTATATGAATCTCCATCATTGCTGAGGTTGTACTGATGAGAAAAATATTTTAGACCGGTAAAACTGGTTCCGCTCTTACAGGGAGACTATAAGGAGAAACTAAGTACAGTACGAGCCCGCTAAATGATGCTTAAGAGAAATGACAAGCTAGGGAATCTTCCTTTTTGACCCCCCTCGTAGAATGATATTTTCAGATGGTTAAAAATAATTTTATTTTAACCCACTTAACAATAAATAAAACGCTTGGAAGTCGCACAAAGAATATTTAGCATTTTTGGTTATGTGGAGAGTAATTGGTCGGATAAATTGTCTTCTAGGTGATCAGTATTACGGGAAGCTGTAGACTAATTCTTTCAATGGCCGTAGAGGAAAGAATTCATAAGTTTGATATAAACGTATTCATAACATGATATTTCCTTATTTCATTAAACTTTATTAATAAAACTTTGTAAAAGATTGGCGTGGTTTTTCACCAAGTAAATTGAAAATTTGCAAATTTTTCAGAGGTTCTGTAAGCCTCAAGCTAAATTTACTAATAGGTATAAATAAAAAAATAGTTTTACATCTAGTGGTAATAATAACTTTTATTTAGCATTTTCTTTTTGAGCCAGTTACAAGCGTTTCTTTATCGGTTATAATATGTAATAATAATAACAATAAATACATTTATTGTTACAAACCATTGTACAATTTATAAGAATTTGTTATAATCAAAGATAAATTTCAGTTAGACAGTTAACAATAGGCCTTAAAAAAGTCGACATCTAGAATATCCAGGTACCGTTTACGCCGTAAATTATATAATAATATTGCTATAACCTAAAGTATTAATAAAAATTTTTAGCGCAATACATTATGCTACTAATTTGGAAAAGGGAAACAGGGAAGGAGGTAGAAGGGGTAGCTAAAAATTTGATAATGTGCATAGAGAAAAAGACCCACACGTGCTGCCATCTCTGCCACTGAAGTAGCCGTTTCTGCATCTTCTTCTTAAATTTTAGAACAGACCAGTCTATTGTAATATTTCCTAAATAGTTAATACATTTTGCTACATTATAAGAAATTAATCTTTTAAAAAATTCTTTTCCGTGTTGTAGTACAATTATTCCCTGATGATTGATATAAATCGGCGGGTGTTTTAAATTTAATTAAATAAAATTACAGTAGAAGACTGTTACATGCAACCAAAAATGATAAATATTAAGCCAACCCTCGGCAGCAAGGTATGATGAAATATGGTTCCTACGTCTGATCTCGTATATTACCTCAAACATGAATTTTGACCTTTTAAATTCTAGTATGATCAACAGCATTCAATCGGGGTTCATAAACTCCACTAAAATGATTAAATTGTGACAGTACGAGAGTATCCCATAGCAGCTTCCTAGCCTTCAGAATAAGACAATGTATATTACTGTAAATAAGCTATGTAATTCTTAATTTAGTTGTAACATGCTCTCTGAAGCGCAGCCCAGAATCCACTATTAAACCCAAACTTTTACCTGAATCAGAATAATGCAGAGATATATTATTTAATTTAATTTCCGTTAGGTTTTTTAAGTACTGATCTGTAGCTATATTATAAAACTCTTTAAATCGGAGTTTATAATTTTCTCGGCAACATTAAAGTGGCAAAAAGAGTAGTAAATTTGAGTATCGTCCGCATAGAAATGGTAATTGTAATGCCGAAGGGAGTTAAAAAAATTAAAAGTAGAAATTGTGTATAATAAGGGGCTCTAAATACTACTCCAAGGTTCTCCCAAACGAACATTCAACGAGGAAGAATGCTTCCTATTTCACACCACTTGTGTTTGATCAGATAAAAATGAATTAAGGAATTTATAAAAAAAACCTACTATAATGGAAAATTGATAGGAGAATTTCATGTCGTTAAATGGTTTAAAATAAAATTATTTCTTAACTACCCTATAAATCTCATTCTACTTTCTAGGATAACTTGTAACGATTAATACTCTCACATAACGATAATTTAGAATAGCCTTATGTATAATTAATTCACACCTTCATTTTTGCACCTCCCCGTATATTCTAAATGATTTTTTAAATCACTAGATTATTTTCTCAAAAATTAAATCTACATCTACTGTCAAATTCATTTTTAGATAAAATTTTTCGGTATTTTTTAGTTTACCGAACTATGATTTTTACTCTTTTAGGTCAGTTTTCCCCAAGTCAAAGTTGTTTTATAATGAATCAGAACATTAATAATAAAAAAGTTTTCCGTTTGGTAAATTACCAGGCCACGCTGTATAAAAATATATTTTTCTACGAGTATTAAATAATATCTATACAGCTTATTGGCTTTTGATTTAGTAAGAACATTTATTACCTATGGGTCGAGTACAATTTCCTATATACACAGATTGTTGACTAATTAATGCGCATATATTAAAATTATTTATAAAACATATGAGTTCTTCCAGATCAGCTATGTCATGACCAAAGAAAAATCATAATTTGCTAAAATGGTGTCTGTTTTTAAAATCTAAAATTTAGAGGATTTAAAATGTATTCATTAAAAATGAAGAATTTAGAAGAGATGAGTTCTACACCATCCAAGGCAGCAGTTTTTTTGAAAATAATCTATTCTTGTAAATTATAAAAAACGTGGGGGGGGGGGGTGAAAGCAGAATCGGTTCTATTTTCCTGAACTCAAAGCTCTTGGGAAGGGGAGGGGCGATCGCAAGCATACACATTCCTCTATTCAAGAACAAGAGAGAGTAATAAAACTGTTACCGAAATCTCCAACGTACCTGCTCCAGTGCCACAGGTAATTGAGGACTGCCGTAAATCTAATTATATTTAAATATAATAAGCTTTTGTAAATTTACTGCAACAATAAAATTTCTGATAGTTCAATTTAATTTCTGCCAGTGAGCAAAGTACGTCTTACAGTGTGCCTTAGTGATTTATCTTATTTGTGCTTGTTTTTATATATTATTTGAGATTAGTGAGATACCCAAAAGATATGACTTCCACATCTATATGGTTTAACCAAAATGGTTAAACCAGGGCATTTTTTCCTCAACAAAAAACGTATTACGATGAATGTTTATGATGCCTTAAGATATCAATATCTAGATAATAATGTTAAAAGGTCTGTTGAGATGTGTTCCAACATGACAGAAGTTGAAAAATCTACTATGTACCGAATACCGACGGAGAAAAAAACGACTGGAGTTGTTAGTACTTCCAAGCCACATTCGATCACAGGCAGACGAAAATCTTCGTTGGAAGAAGAGATGCAAGCTGCAATAAAAGGAGTTATACATACCTTTTATTATGAGAAGCAGATCCCAACCGTCGACAAAATGCTAACTAAAATCAATAGAGATCGGGATTTACCTAAAAATCAAAAGAACTGAGCTCTGGAAATTGCTCAGAGAACTTAATTTTTGCTGAAAAAAACCAGATAGGAACTCTGTTCTTATAGATCGTCCGGAAAATGTTCGTTGGAGAAGGAAATATCTCTCTCAAATAAAAGGTGGAGTTGCTAGAAATAACACATTACAAAATTAGTAAAACTGAACTTTTAAAAGATTTCTTTGAATAAAGTTACTACAGAAAATTGGAAAACATCCATATAATAAAAGAAAATGTTGTAACTCGATCTCATGATCGGTGAGATAGAGGAACCAATTATAATTAATTTGAGCGAAGATAGCTTCACTGATTACGGATTCGATACGTTACGTTTGCCAGTGTAAACACAATTTATTATTTAAATTTTCCGTAACATATAAAAATTAATTACATTTGAATCCTTTTTTAGTGTTTAATTGTAATTCTGCAGATGGATTAAGAAATAAATAAACTGAAACATCAAATGTCCTAAAAATGTTTTTAATTAATAATAAAATAACCGAGAGCCCTAAAAAAATTTTAATATATGGACGAATTTATTTTTTTATATATTTAACTTCTTGTATTTTTGACACTGGGTATTTTATAAGTATTTAAATTATAACTTAGAATTTTTTGAGAGAAAAAGGCTACGTTTTAGTCAGAATGTGCCTAAAACGGTTTCTATGCCAAAATTAAAAATAATAAAAATACAGTTGTGATTTGTGTTAAATATGTCAAAATTATCTATATTTTCAAATGTATGTGAATTATTAAGAAATCATAAGAAATAAAATAATATTATAAAAACTTTTTCTTTTAAATTTATTACCAAAATAATATTCTATGCCATAAATACTTAGTGATAAAATAAACCACCTTCCGACGCCTATGACAAGGATTAAAATCCTTTTTAACACTTCACACATCCAAATATCTACTGTTATCCAACCCAAATACTCCAGTATTATAGACCGATATTTTTGATTATAAAGTTTCTAACCCATTCCTATGAAAAATATATGTATCTAACAGATTTTGCCAAAGACATCGGACTAAAGAACACAGGTAGAAAAAAATGGGTAAAAAATGATTTATTACTCTCTCTAGTTCTGGAATAAACTATAATATAAGAGGCACAATCGTGTCTATTTTCTTGAACTCAGAGCACTTGGGGGGGTCCCCCCCCCTCCGATCCGCGCCTGCTATATACAATAGTCGTAAATTTTATTTCCATGAAATGGTTATTGCTACGTGTATGATTTAAGGTACTCACTTTCGACTAATATCCTAAATTTTCACACTCACGAATAATAGTTATTAGTGCAGTTTCAAAATATTTCCTTAATTAAGTTCTTAACTAGAAAAATATATGTAATACCCAGCTACTTCCTTTAACAATACGTTATTATATATGGTATGGTTACCAGATGATTTCTCATGAAAGGTTTATTTTTAAAGCGCAAATGTCAGAGTGTTCACCAGCTAATGTATAAAGAATTCTCGCAGAGTAATATATTATTACCATTTATCTGACTAACTGCACCGGAATCTCTTAAAATTTAGGTACAAATTTCAAGAACCACCCAGACTCGTGCATATTCTTTAAGTTGGGACATTTTGGCAGGTAGGTTTAGTAGTGCCGTACGCGCCTCCCTCGTGTTTCCGACTGATTCGATCGTGAATAATTACCGTTAGGTAAGGAAATAACATAGAATAATCCCTTTATGTAAACTTCGGAAATGTTAAGCGAAAATATTCGTATTGCATAAGTATGCCGCAGCGAATGGCTTTTATTGTGTAGTACAGTGTCGAATGATAGAAAACGTTAGTACATATATCCTTATGATATTCATTATATTCAATTTCATTAGTAAGTGTTTAAAATGACTCGTAAAAGATTTGAATAATAAAAATTATGGTTGTTTTCCTAATGTGCAAAGTTTTAAAGCAAATAATTAATTAGAATAGTGAAGTAATTACAAAGGCACACAAAAAAATATTTCGTCCCACAGATCAGATAACTCATTTTATATGTATTTTGTGTCTCTGATTTTATTTATCCCCGGTGTCAGTTTACCTCCACTACGTCAGAATTTTCCTCACATTGCAAAGAACAGGGGCCCGATCCTCGAACTGGGGAACGTGAAGTGAAAAGTGACGAATGTGTATTCTTGACACGTTCATCATTCACATCCCTGTTTGCCCGGTGGAAAGCAAGCGAACGGTGAAACATGCGCAAATGAAATATCAGCCGCTAAATGACATATTTGACAATTAATATAAAAAAAATTATTTTATTTTTCATTGTTCAAAATAACTTGTCATTAAATAAAGCAATATGTTGACGAACCGTTTCTTCAAGACGTTTTATTTCTTGAATAAACAGTTGAAATATTGATTAAGTGGTACTCCGATATTCTTAATATTTTCTTATTTTTAGTTAAAATATCCTTAAAAAGTTGCATATGTCTCGCAAGATTTCAAGTAAATTTGAGATTATAGACATACAAAATTATTACAAGAGATTCTGTTCATAACTCAATAGTATGAGCCTGCTATTTAAAATGTTTTTCTATAGCTAGTTCAGTTTATGGATTTAACATAAATACTTGTGTCCATAATAGCCAAGTATCTTAGTTTTAAACAGTTAAATCTAACGTAATTCTTTTAAAGACACAACTTATAATAAATTTGAGAAATAAGAAATTGTAATATATCTGAAACTTTTATTTAAATAAGTAATAAATTTTATATTTAGGTAATGTTAACTATAGCATTTCACTTAATTAGACTGTGTTAAACATTATACCACACTACAATTTTATAAATATTATTATGATTATAATTTAGCGGGATATATAAATATAAGCCTACTGACCAACGAACGGGGTTCTTCATCATAAAAACCTTATTTATGTTACATTTGGTCTTCAGGCCTCTACAAATCTTTACAAAATAAAAAAAAACTATATTAAAAGTTCAATCTTTGATCTGCCACTATATGTCTGGTTTTTAGTTTCGGTCCGTGGTCTTACACAGTTTCTCTATCATTGTTCAAGTTTCAGGTTTTTGTTTCAAACTTAATTTTCAGGACACGACGTCTTGTAGTAAGAGGCTGGATATTTTGTAAATTCATACAATAAATAACTGATTGGATGGTTTACGTAGTGGATTGGTGTAATGGCTTTTAGTCATATTACGTAGAGCTGTAATTTCAACCGTTTCAAAGTTTATCAGTGCTGGCTTTCTGCAATTACTGATATACGGGGCATGCATTCCAATTGATGTCAGTATATTGCTTTGTATATATGAGTTGCTGTTTTTCTTGATATCTTTTTTTCTTTATATATTAAATTCCTAAATTATTTAGCTCTTGGTACACATTTTTATTTATCAGTTCTAGAATGCCAATTTAAGATAATTTTGTGACCTGTATTTACACCTAAATATTTGACTGATGGCTTAGTCTATATTTCTTGGTTGTTAAGTAATATAAAATAAATTTAATCCAGGGAAACTACAAATATTTTAATGACAATCAATAAAAACAACTATTTTTTTTTTTACTTTTGACGGTTAATTTGACGTACTGTAACTACTTTGTGCCTAAAATGACAAAGCATACTACGAACATTTTCAGTCAGACAGCTCAATTCGATCTGTCATCCATTATATTTTTTGAAACCCGCTGTTTTTAGCACGTTCATATCTGGCAACATTGCTTATTCAAGAATACGGCTTTTACTGTCAAAAGTATTATGTGAAAGTTCACATCACCATTCATATCACGCTTTCGAGAATACGGACCCAGGTCAAAAAACACGAGAATAGGTAAACATCGCAGATTTTTAGAACGTGGCTCATTAGACTTATTCTGCAGCGGTTTTTGCAGTGTGTGGAGTTGACTCTTTAGGAAATTATAACAAAAGTTGGTGTTAACCAATCTTCTGGTATAATGATTTCCTGGCAGTGAAAAGTGTAGACAATATTTTTGAACTTTTTGCTCTATCATTTGGTGAATTTGAAATGTAGAAAATCTGGGCGATTACAGTGGTGCACAAGTCGAACGTTTACACCAAGATATTAAACATGTAGAGAGAAGATTTTAAGGTGAATGGTATGTTGATGAGAAACTTTTGCTTGATCTTGAAAGGAGGATGATAAGGTAATGCAGTTAAACTTAAAAGAAACCTTGTGCAGGGATTGTTCAAAAATACGAGAGTTCGTTATCACAGAAAAAAATAAACTACTACACTTTATCCTATTGAAACTTAATAAGAAGGACAGACCTATACCACCTACATTTTTTCAGCTACTAACATTTAATTTAACGAAAATTCTGATGTGGTGGGAATGAACAAACATCGGAAATAAATTCAGTGATTGACGAAACATACAAAATGAGTTGTGCGAATAGAAACTCGTTCGATACTAGTGCTTATGCTCCAAAAGCTTGCAGTTTTTGAGTTTTTTTTGCGATTTAACAGAAACCTTAAAGTCGCGGGGAAACACTAATACCCAAAATGGATTTAGCGACTCAAAGTGCAAACAGAATGAGTTATCTGATGTGTGGGATGTATTTTTTTTATGCGACTGTGTTACTAAGGATCAATTATTTTATTTTGGGACTTCTTTATTTTAATCTGTAGCTATTACAATAATAGCTACATAACGGTTATCAAAAATAGAGTAACGACAATTACATATTGTTTATTAGTTAAAAATATATTGTTCCGGATGGCCGGTATTTTAAACACACACTGTATTATTGAACACACTCTATTGTTTAAAAAACTTTTTATTGTCAACTTCAATTCTGACACTTGCCAAACAATTCAAGTTACACCGACAACGTCTCAAACTAAACTGTCCACGAAAACTGATCTGGACCCTTTTGGTCTATACCAGAAGATTACGGATTTTTCTAGATGAATTTTTATACTACATGGTGTCATAAAAAAAGGATTTCTGTTATAGGCGTTCCATGTTGAAAATAAGGAAACAGAATTTCTAAAAAGTTCCAGACCTTCTTTTATCGGCGTCTCGGGAGGCAATTAACTGAAGATAAAATTATTTAAATAAATTATGAACTCGTAGAAAATAAATCTAAAATCCTACAAATGCAAACTAGTACAGTGAAATGTATAATGCTATAAAGTCCGTTACATTCCCCCTTCCAAGTCTTAATTGTCCCGATTAACCTTCTTGATCTTGATAATGGGCCAATCTGTTGAGATGCACGACTTTCATCTTCGCATGAGGGATTTTCTGAATTTGGTATACAAGATCGTTGAGTCACGTCACTACATTGTACGGACCTTCTCATGACTTCTGAAGCTTTGGTGAACGTCCTTTGGTTCTTTTCGGATTGTACAACGACACTTTTTCACCAACCATAAATCCAACAGTATTGGCTTTGAGGTCATAGCGAGTCTTCATTCTGTCGCTTTCTATTTGTAGTCGTCTCTGTACCTTTCCGAGGATGACCTATAGAAAGTTCTTCTTCTGTAGTCCCTTTCGCGATCGCGGTCCCTCTCGACGTACCCTCTCGTGGATGGCTTATAGAACATTCTTCTTCCGTAGCCTCTTTCGCGATCACGGTCCCTTTCGTCTCATTCTCCACGGTCGCAACTCCCTCATTAGCATCATGAAAATTTCATCGTTGGTTTTGCGATAATCCCGGGAAAGGTTGACTCATCTTATGATTCTTTCTTAGTTTCTTGAGGTCTGTTTAGCTGTTTCAAACTGAAGGGCATAAGCAAGAGCCTCGGAAATTTTCTTCAGTCGGGCCATTTTTAGAGTTTGGCTCGTTTCTAGGCTCGTAAACCTTCGACAAAACTATTGCTTTATTTCTTCCGGATATGTTAGGTAAGTCAAATTTATTAGCCTCATTATATTCGCCTCATATTCTTACAGACTTTTGTTGTATTTTTGTCTTCTTCGTTGGAGAATGTTAAGTAATACCAGTATTAGATATTGTACTAGAGGCAGACTAGGACAGTTAAATATAGGTTAATCATTTGTTAAATTTTATTGGTTTGAATAAGCACTTTGTATTTTTATGCTAACAATATCTAAATGCTTACATTCTTAGGGAGCTTAAAAAGGACGATATTTTCTCAGTTTTCGACGTGCGGTAAGTAAAGAAAGTTCTTTGTACTAGTTATGAGCAAAAACATCTTATATGTGCTAATTTCACATAGAAAATATAAGATACGAATAAAAAATGACAGGAGAAATGGTAAGCAATAAAGTTAGATTCAATCTAACAGAAATCCACATAGAAATTAGGTTTTGGCGGGAACGTCTTGTGTCGCGTCAGGTTAAAATAAAATACTCTGTGGCTGTATTTTTTTTTAATTTGCAATTTCTCCCAGTGTAATATAGCAGGTCGTGAGGCAAGCTAGTTCGCAAAAACGTTTTTTGTCGCATCTTTAAGATGAAATAATCTGTGCTTGAAATAACTTTAACAATATGTCGTAAATAGATTCAAGACATATCTTATAAAACCCTAAGTTCAGAAATTTTCTCAAAGAGATGTCCATCTATATATATATATATATATATATATATATATATATATATATATATATATATATATATATATATATTATAATATCTTCACTTAATGTTACAAATGGAAAACTCAAGTACTTAATGTATGCATATATTTAATTTTTTGTACGTAATAATTAAAACAAATAACTGAAACAACTTTTATTGTTAAATAAAATATGCCGTCGTTTATGCTAGCGCATTGCAGTTTTATTAGTCGTCAAAATTTAATGACTAAACATAAACATTCATATTTATTTTGCAGAATGTCATTTTTTAATTGTCTATTTGAAATACTGCAGTAAAATATACTACATGAAGTTAAAACCGAAGTAGGGACGTTTAAAAAAAATATTAAAAAAACTAATATATTTTGATGATACCTCATATTTTGATACACGTGTACAAGTTTTTGTATAAAGAGTTAGAAAAAAAATTCCATCCGCAAATCCTTTACGAGAGAATACAATTAAAAAAATAAATAAATATATATATATATATATATATATATATATAGCCGAATCAGCCGTGAGTCACCATGTCTTGGATTTGCCCCAAATTTCGAGAAACGATAAAGGTTCCAAAATAATAAAGAAATTCAAAATTAGAGCACTTTTGCTGCATTTTCGTGAACTTTACATCATAAACAATACAAAGTAGCGAGTCATTTGTTTTCTACTATATCATAAGTAAAACAAGGAAAAGTTCCGAAAAAAAATTATTTATATTGTGTATGAAGCTGTCTTTCCAATAAAGTGCAAAATTGTTTTTAAAAAAATCCACCTTTTTAAATCTACACTTACTGACTAAAAATAAGAAGCGTCACAGAAGTTTTGGCCCAAAAGCTTTGGCCATCATGGAGGGCTATTAACATACCATGCTTGATATGGTTATGAGTGTACGAAATGAAGAAATTAAGAAGGAAACAAAAATTATAGACATAATTGAAGAACTTAATACACGAACTTGAGATATAAAACTGGACTGCTCATGAAAATAATTTTTGACCCCCCCTTATTGGTCGCCATTCAGTGCAATGATTTGTATGGCAACATTGAATTCCCTGCTAGTTTCTTACATTGGCGTGAATGTGTCGTGTATGAATGTCAATTCTATTATTCTAACTAACAGGTTTAGGCAATAACTATCTCTTTCTATACTATATCTAAAACAATAAATCGCTCTTTCTTGTTTTACTTGACAGGTTAATCGAGTATATTCAATAAAAAAGACCAGAGCTCCGATTCTGTAAGCATATTTTTTGACATTCTCTTTCCTTATCTCTATTAGGACAGTGATATACTTATGTGTTAATACAGACTGAACAAAGATAGAAGATCCTTATTATGACATGCTCTTTCCCTTTATTCTTATAGAATCGCAGCCCAGGATAATTGTTTCTGTAAAACAATATTTAACTTGAATTTTTACTTTTAGTTTCCTCAAAATTATAATTTTTCTGTTTAAAGCAACTCGAATAAAGCAAATTTTTTTAACTTATTTGGAATAGCGTAAATATGTAACAATTTTATTATTTTTAGATAACAAGCATGAAATGTCAGTTCTTATAAATAAATGAAAATGCTTTTTCTATGACTGTTTACATATTTTATTTTTTACAATAAAATTGTTATTTAGCAAAATAGTTAAAATGTGAAATATGCGCCAAAAACAAATCGAGACTAATTTTTTTTTTGAAATATCTGCTTTAGAAACATCCTTATTCCGACGTAGAGTATAAGAAGTTAACGAAAAAAAGTATTAAGGCATTTATTTTTAAAAATTTTGTATCATGAATTAATATAGTATATTGTTTAATGTAAGGTATCGAAATGTCCACATAATCTATTGCAAAGTAAGATAGTTTCATCATTTAAAAATAGCTTCGATTAGGTCTTTGTTAAAATTATTTTTTCCTCGATGCTTTTAGGAAACTGATATGTTAGGTATTTATATAGGGTTAACAACATTCATAATAATGTTGACATTTCCTTCATAAAAACGGTGCTTCAATTTAAATTTAGTAAAGTAACATTATGTACTAAACCATTTTTATAAAAAAAAATTAAAGTGTAAAGGGGATAGTGTTAAAGCAGTTTATATTTAATTGTAAACAAAATAATATTTATTAAGACACTTTAAATATAAAGAAGCTTGTAAATATAAGAGAATGCTTACATTAATTCAATCATTTTTAATCTAATATATACATAAAGATTTACTAGCAACTTTTAATTTTTACACTAGGTCAAACTTTCAATTTACTTAACTGTTTAAGGATCTGGAATTGACCTTTTCTAGAGTTGAATTTTTGAAATGGTAATCAATCGCAGCTTCTCACTACTTTGACAAAGGATTTTCATGACACAAATTTCCTATCTGAGCTAAAATTAAGAATTTTTGTTTTATTAATTAATAGCATATTCAAACAAAAGGTTATTACTTTATTTTTAGACAAAACAAATACATAAAAGTAAAATTTATGTAATTTCCAAACATCCTTAATAATATTGAAAAATTTCATATTATATTCAATCATTTATTTCTATTTTAATATGGCATATTGGTTTTTAAACGTATAATCATTCTAAATTTTAATACCATACCAGTTTCGATATTCAGCTTTATATGTCAGTGGAACATTAACTTTATGGTAAAACGATATTGTTGTTGGTTAATGCACACCTAATTCAGGAGTTTTTTTTTTGTAGAGCCACGGTATGTTATTAATTCCAAGTTTAGTTGCTTCAAGATGTTTACATCAAACAGTGCTTCGTAGTTTTTTTCAGGCAGTTTATTTGTAAGAAGCACAACACAAACTTTTTGCTCATCTTCTTGTATAAAACAATTTCCAGAAAAATGCTCTGAACAGAGTTACTTATCTGATGTATAAAAGAATTATGATCATGACCAATTTGCTTTAGCTCTTGAATTTGAAGATTCTTTTCTCTTAGAAAACTAAAATATTGATAGCATTTAATAATTATCATATATCATATTCATAAGATTAAACTTGTTACCCTTAGATTTACAATTTAATTCTAAGGTAAAATTTTATATAATTATTATTGAATGCTTTATAACTTACATAATAAATAAATTCCAATTTACCAGATGAGGTATTTGCACGTCTTACGGTGAAGAATCACATTTTTAAAATACAAAAAAAAAAACTTAAAGTTCACATTCCTGTTTGAAATTTTCAGTAAAACGTTACATACAATGTGAAAAAATCCATAAAATAGCAAAATCAAAAATAAATTTTTGTCAAAATGAAAAGTATTCAGTCAATGTCAAAATACACTTTCACCAATATCATAAAAACTTAGGGAATTCATTGTTGTCAAAGCAATTATTTGCACCAAATGGCACGGAGCACGGTGGGATCATTTTTTTTTTTATAAGGGAGATATGGAACACGAGCAGTCCAGTTTTATATCTCAAGTTCGTGACTAAATAAGATGGAGTGAAGATAGTCAGGACATGTTGCTAGACTAGTGACGGACAGATGAGTATATAAAATAACAGAGTCGAGACCAAGACAGATCAAAAACAGTATACGACGATCACGAAAACAATGGGTGGACGATATCAGACCAGTAGCAAGCAAACAATGGATACATGTGGCACTAGACAGGGAGGCGTATAAAAGAAAATACTATTGACTTCTGTCCAAATGTCGACAAATTTGGATTGATAAAGAAAAAAAAAGATTTATTTAGCGGCCATTGACCAATCGACTTTTAGCTCAATTTTTATAAAATATTGTGAATCCTCCCTTTTTAAAACTAGTCTAAATTGCCGATAATCGATTTAAATTGAAATTTGGCGGACAGCTGAAATTTTGAAAATGACACCCGTTCCGAGGTAGGAAAAATTTAAAATGGACTTGGTAAAACGAAGTAATGTTTTTTAAAATAAAATATCCGTTGCTAATACTTATTTTATTTTTACTAGAAATTTATCTGAATAATGTATATACTTCATTACCATAAATTTCAGCTATTCGAACAAATTCGCTCAATTTCATTAATTTCGTAAAAGTTTTAAATTTTGAAAATATGAAATCGAGATAGTTATACATACATAGTTAAACGTTAATTATTAAAATATAAGGATATATACGTCACTGCAATAGCAAATAATTAAGTTAATGTCGGCGTTCGAGGTTATATTAACAATTCTACATTGTATGCATAGAAAAGACGTTAGAATAGAACGGAGATGTGTATTTGCTTACGTCTGAATCTGTCGGAGAATATCATACGGTAGCTTTGATATGCCACATAGACATACACAGACGGCTTACGTCAATATTAATCTCACTAAAATTAAATTGTTTATGTTATAAAATAATAGATGTTTTAAGATTTTTTTATGTTTATTTTCTTTATCAATCTATCTAAGTTTCACTTTTTGTAAATATTAATTTCCTATTTATCTGATATGGTATAATTTTGAAACTTGTAAAAAATGGCAATAAAGAGTTTAAATTGACAAATATATCAACACGTCAACCAAGTTTAGAACTATAAAACACAAGAATCACTTTGTTTATTATTTTTTATTGTCGACTTCGGTTTGTTTTAAAGTTATACCATTGATCGAATTAGGCGGTTAATATTCAAAAACAAAAAAATAATTGTTTATATACAGAGTGGCTTTAATTAAAGTTAAATATTTTAGGAACATTTATATCTTAACAAAGAATCGTACTTTCACGCGCTGCAGCATAAATTCTTGGATATGTTATTTCCTAACTGACCAAGTATTAATTTATTATAATTATTGTTTCTTTCATAAACCTGTTCTCAGTGATAATTTAAAGTTGTTAAAATTCACGAATTTCTCATTTTCGGTCATTTGTGCTAAGTTACTTTCATAACTAAAGAAAGTTAGCTTGTTGTTAGATCAAAGACTTCCTTAAGATATTAAACATAAAATTTATGTTATATTTAAAAAAACCATCAGATTTCTGACTTGGTTGCAGTGCATAGATCAAAGAAGTATCAAAATATCTAATATTTATTATCTGAATTGTCTAATTTGGACAAAACGCATAATATAAAAATTAATGTGTAGTGTTAAATTATTGCTATTTTCCTTTCCTAAAATTTTTTTTTGATGTACTTTCAATACAATTCCGCGTATTATAGAATATTGGTGATTTGTTACTTGGGCCCGTACTAAATTTTTAAAGTTTTAAAAAAGCTCTAATGATAGAAATAACCCGGCTTGCATGTCGTAGATCTATGCAAATAAAAATAGCGACCCAACTTTTATGTTGCGTTCGTGCTATCAATGGTCAGGCTAAAAAAGAAAAAAGTCAGTTCTAAAAGAACATATAAAATTCAATATACACGTTTAGTACGTTGAAAAGTAGTAAAAATTGTTATTATTATTTAAAAATGGATGTTAATGTTTTTACTATACGTTCGTCACTTTTAGAAAATTGGAAAGTTTCATAATCATGAATTTAGAAAAGTTATAATTATTCAGAAACTCGTAATAAAGAACTAAGTTTTTTTTAAAACTGTTTTACGACTAAACTAATATTTTATAGATTATTTACAATATGTCTACATATGCTGATATGATCCCTACGCCCAACCTCTGAGCTGTTCATCATAGGAATCGAACCAAATCTGTAGGTTATTTTTTTCAATGTAGTTTCCTCCTTCTTATCTTAATACATTTTCCCAGTGATATTCCAAAAAGATGTTGGAGGTTATGGACAACGTTGAAGATTGACTAAAATGTATTTCTCGGGCTTGCATTGTCTTTATTTTGTTTATTTTTACCACGTTTCGATTAGGTTGTATCTCTAATCATTATCAAGTATTAACTGAATGTTTTGTCTTAAGGCTACGAGCTTATATAGGGACTATGTCCAGTGAAGCGCAAAGTTTCGTTTCACTGTACACACCTCAATGATTTGATGTTACAAAGTAGTGGTTGCCAAGGATGAAATATCTTAACACTGGGTTCACCGAAGATTCTATGATTATTTTTAATTTACGCTGCTTCTATAAATTTTCTTTTTTTCGTGTTAGGTTACATACATATTGCCGCAGCTTCAGACCATTTTATACGGTGTTGTTTATCCTAGGTGCGTTCTGCAATACCTGATCTCGACGATTCCCCTTTTTGTGTATGAGTTTTATGTTCCTTAATTCTAACTTCTAGTGGTCGTTTAGTTTCTCCAATATACATTTCACCACAATCAACTTTTTAAACACATTCTTTCTTATCGGTAGTTTTTGGTTTTGTTTGTATTAAATGAGCTCTAAGTATATTTCCTGACTTAAAGACTGTTTTTATATTATAATTGCTGGAAATTCGTCTTATTTTCTCCAAGATTCCTTTAATTATGGAATTGTGAAGAAGGAACGTGTTTCTTGCTGTCCAGTGGTCCTTGTTCTAAAGTTATTTATAACATTGTCAATTATTTTTAAAGGATAACCATTCTGTTGTAAATCGGTTTTAATGTTTGTTACCTCTTTTTTCAATGAATCGGCATTATTGCATATAGATATAGCGCGATTATAAAGGTTGCGTATAATTCCCCGCTTTGTTACAACAGAATGATTAGAACTATGGTTCTATTGTAAATCGGTTTTAATGTTTGTTACCTCTTTTTTCAATGAATCGGCATTATGGCATATAGATATAGCGCGATTATAGAGGTTGCGTATAATTCCCCGTTTTGTTACAATAGAATGATTGGAACTATGGTTAAGATATTTTCCAGAATGTAATGGCTTTCTATATACTGAAGCTTTAATAGTTTCGTTTGGACGGTTTACTCTGACATTTAGGAAGGACAGTTGAACACTTAGGTCTTTTTTCATGGTAAACTTAATTGTGTCGGGTCACTACGTAGTACGGACCTTCCCATGACTTCGGAAGGTTTGGTGAACGTCCTTTTGTTCTTTTGGAATTGTACAACCACACTTTTGCACTAACCATGAATCCCCAGTATTCATTTTGAGATCATAGCGGGTCTTCATTTTGTTGCTCTCTATTTGTAGTCATTGCTCTACCTTCTCGAAGATAACTTGTGCGACATTCTTCTTCCGTAGTCCCTTTCACGGTCGCGGTCTCGGTCCTTTTCGACGCACCTTCTTGAGAAAGATCAGTGGGATGTTCTTCTTCCGTACTCTGTTCTGTACTGTGTTCTTCACGGTAGCCGCGAGTACTTCTTCAATTTCTTCCGTAGCTGTCTTTTCTTCCATCGCCCCTACAAGCAATAATTTCCGGGCAATCTCGGTAAAAGTGGCGGTTATATCCGCGCTGGTAACAACATATGTTATTCTAATAACACTGGCTACCCTAATCTATTGTTCTTGGTCTGGCATAGGTCACTCTAATGCGTACGCATAGTTGAACTCCATTGCAAGCCTGGACGGCAACTACAGCATTTGTTTATCTTTGTAAATAACAATTCCAAAACAGGCGTTCTATTAGTTAACCAGGCTTCTTTAAGGACACCGTAAGGAGCAAAGACTTTCTCCAAATCGTTCCTTCAAACTTCATCACCTATATCGGCAACATGAAGCCGATAGCCATCAGGATCACTGTCAGGAGCAGTAACAGCGGCTTTGTACATGCCTCTTTTGTCCCCACTTCCAATAACGAATTTTATTTCTGCTATGCAAGGTTGTGTTTTTGTTGTCATATGTTTTTTTTGTTTAAATATTCTTGCATTAGCCTCATGAAGAGTTCCTCGTTGGTCTTACGATTTTCCTGGAAAACGTTGACTTTTCTTATAATTCTTCCTTAGCTCCTTGAGGTTTGTTTGGCTGTTTCAAACTGAAGGGCATAAACAAACGCATCGGAAATATTCTTTAATCGGCCACTCTTAGAGTCAGACTTGTTTCTGGGTCGCGTAAGCCTTCGATAAAACTAGTTACTGCTAACTCTTGAGTTATTTTTTCTGGATATGTTGGATAAGTCCAATTTATTAGTCTCATTATATTGGCCTCATATTCTTGAAAATTTCCGTTGTATTTTTGTCTTTTTCCTTGGAGTTGGCCCTTATAAACTGTTTGGAGGTGGGTTTCCTCATAGCGCATCTGCAAAAAAGTAACAAGAAACTCGTAGTCATTCTGTTTTTCTCCGGGAATGTTACGTAGAACCTCCATAGCTTCACCTCATAGTGCTAGAATAAGAGCACGTGCCTTCTCCTGTGAACTCTCAATTATTGCCCGTGGCAGCGGCTTTTAATTGACGAACATAGAGAAGTAAAATTATTGCATCTGTTTCTGGATTCCCCTTACCTCATAATAAACTTCGCCATACACGTGTTCTCTAATTTTGCTAATCTTCTGTTGCATTTCTAGTTCTCTGCGCTTCATATTTTCTTGATTTTTGAATCTTCTGTTTCATGTCCTCCAGGCTTGTTTTAGTTCTTGTTTTATAATTTCTTGATTTTTCATAATGTCTTCTTTCAATTCTAGGTTCATTTTTTCTTGGCTTGTTTTCAGTGTCATTTCTTGTTTCATATTATTTTGACTTGTCATTAATTCTTGTTTCATATCATCTTGGCTTGTCTTTAATGTCATAAATTCTTGTTTCGTATCATCTTGATTTTTCGTCATATCTTCTTTCAATACTTGTTTCATCTTTTCTTGGCTTTTCTTCTTATTTTTTCAGCTTTTCTTCATATCTTCTTGGCTTTTCTTTGTATCTTCTTGGCCTGTTTCTATGTCTTGTATCATCATCAGTATCTGATTTGAACTAGTTTGAAGTTGTTCTTCCATTTTTGCTCTGTGTCCTAGTTTCTTTTGGCATATAATTTCAAACCACTTTTCTCTTTTTTTCTTTAACCTCTTCTGGATTTTATTCCACTTCCAACACCAATTTGTTGCAGAGGGCGGATCTTTATACACATTTTATTATTTTATAACATTTTATTTCCAAAATGTGACAACTTGTCAAACAAATCAATTTACTTCGACGATATCTCAAAATAAACCGACCACAAAAGCTGATCTGGACCCCTTATATACCCTTTTTGCCGATACCAGAAGATTCCTGAATCTTCAAAAAGGATTTTCATACTACATGGTATAATGAAATGAGAAAAACAAATAATCTAGCAATTTCTAAATATTCTGTTATGTGCATCCCATGTCGGAAATAAGGAAATAGAATTTTCTAAAATGTTCCAGACCTTCTTTCATAGACGTTTCAGGAGGAAATTACCAGAAGGCAGAATTAGTTAAATAAATTATGAACTCATAGAAAATAAACCGAAAACTCTACAAACTAGCAACACAATCTAATACTATGAAGTGTATACTGTTATAAAGTCCGCTACAATATATATTTATATCATATTTTTAAAAAAATTACATTAACCGAAAAAAAATAGCGATTTCCCAAATATAACGGAATGTACAATATATAATCTAGTTTCATTCGTCGATGCGATAGCCACGTCTTTATGAACATTGTATTCACTAATTTATTTTAATTTAATTCAAATGGGTGGATTTAGAAATTCAATTGTTTTGCAAAAAATGAGTGTATTCGCTAGTTTTCTCTTTTGTATTCAACATTTTCTTTCTTTCCCTTAAAATAATTATATTAAACCAAAATGTCACTTACGAGACAGATATAGTCAAAGCAATGTTAACTTGGAATAATATTCATAATTTCCTGAATATAATTTTCAAAGAATTTTGTATTGTCTCAAGCGGCTGAGCTTCCTACCTTCAGTTTGTTTGCAATAAAAACACAAATGCTACAAACGGACGACGTAACTCTCGAAAAACTAACCACGGAATAGTGAAAAAAGAGGAGTCAGAAGGAAACATTGTAATTTCATTCGAGATTATGAGTTATAACTCCCTTTTTGGTTTAATTCTTATTGAACAATTGTGACGTACCTGCAGGAGCTTGATAAAAAAATTCGACTTTCTTTATTATAAGTTGCAGACAAATACAACTTGTTAAGCGTTTTGTTTTTGCTGGTTTTGTATTTCTTTTATTTTCAAATATAATATTACATTGATATATACTCAACGAATATTGATGGCAGGCCACCAATGTAGAAATTTGTGCTTCTCTTGCGAAATGAGGTCACCGCGCAAACCAATTTACTATTTGCCATTAACTTTATTTCTTTTAAATTATAGATAAACAAAGGTAACGCAGCTGATTCTTAGGGTCCTTCAGTGGTGTGGTACCTGCAGTACTAGACGCACCTCATAATAACATAATTATTATACAATATTAATAGTCCAGTATTCTTTAGCCATTTCAAGTAAGATCGTCGGGTTTTAATTTTATTCAATTCCCTTGCCTTAATTCTGTTTTCCAGTACCGTATTGATGAACACTAACCAGTTTCCAAAATTTTTACATTATGTTTTTTCTATAACAATAGTTAAGGCCTTTTATGAGACTATAATATATATATATATATATATATATATATATAAATCCTCCATTGTGCAACTAAACACACGTGTAAACTTATGTTTTACTATATAATATATAGTATTTACGTTTTCGTGTATTAAGATACTGTCAAAAAATCTACATTTTCGCTTGATGAAAATTTCTACAGTTTACAAAACAGTTAAAGAAAACTATTTCAGAACTAACTAGATACTAATTTGCATATTTCACTTAAACTTTACAAGTGAAACCTGCAAAGAGTGTAGATGTGTGTACACGCTTTAACTTGTGGTCTACTAAATAGTCCGAAATGTGCTTCTGCAGTCGGAAATTAGGTTTAGCGAGGCTTGCAAGAAGTTGTCAGAATGATAAAAGGCGCACAAGTCGGAAGACGGCGTGCAAACTTTAGGAATTATTTGCCTAATTAGTTTTCTGCTAACTAAAACTATATTAATTTGTGTTATGATTTGGCTGAAATATGATTGTATTAATTAATTAATACGTTAGTGGCGAAAAATTAAAAATAATTATTATTTTGTTAGTATTTTCATCGATAATTGAGATTTAATTTCCAGTTCACATTTAATATGGCTAAGTATAAAAATGAGCCACACTTCCAATTTGCCATATTACACTTTCCAGAACTAGCTCTTCTGTGTAGAATACTTCTTATAAGAACAAGATAAATTTAATTGTTTTCCTTCAACCACGTGATAGTGTCCTAGCCTTTCTGAAAACTGGAAAAACTCGTAACGGAAATGTTGAAAAGGGTATGATGTACTGAATTTGAAATTCTGTTTTCAAGGTCCTCGAAAGAGTTTGACTTTTTCCTATAGACCACAAGTCTCTAAAGATAGAAGTCTAAAGGCATTAAATCGGATGACCTAGGAGGCAATTTAATGGGCCTTCTAGCATCATCCACCTTTCATTTTTTAATATCAGGTCATTTTGTTGGAAATAACTGTCAAATTTTCGTCGAAAGGAAAGAGTAGAAGTTTTTCTTATTGTGGTGCACCGCCACTTCCACCCTTTCCTGGCATTCTTGCAATCTGAGATAGTGCCTTGTCTCTAACTGTGTTACAACATAGTACTTTTGTCCTTATAGTACAAAGTTATGTCAGTTGGTTGATAACTAAGTTTGCCTTATATAATTATATTGCACCCAACTGCAAATATGTTATCCACTTTTAGTATATTAAAATTTGGTTACATCCTCAAATATTACGCTAACAGAAGCTTCCCCGTATGATATGAAATTTCATAAATTTGCCATTTTTAATCCTCCATTTTTAATCCTCCAACCCTCCAAATCACTGACAGCGACAAAACGTCATTCTGTAAGAAAATAATTTGCCATATTGCCAATGCGATTTTTGTAAAATACATGTATGTTATTTCTTTTTTTTATTAAAGCCGTAATGAGAAGTAACCCGAAAAACATATTTTTTCTTTCTTTGATTTTTATATTACTCATGATTTTCCCTCCAAATATTAATGATTTTAAGGATCATATTTACATTAAGCATGATTTTCCCTCCAAATATTAGTTTACGGGTTTGTTTTTAGGTGGTTTTCGTAGCAGATGCTAAACTTCCCTACTAACTCTGACCTTTCTATAAATCCTTCTCTGGCAGAGATTGTTCTCCTACCTCCACGTGGTCTCAGTTGGACAATATTATTTTTTATTAATAAATCAAGGTCAACTCAGATTAGTTTCATTTCTCCAAACTAACTAAAATCAAGATAAATCTGAACTAACCAAATACTTTGGGTGGTTGAGATAAATTTAAGCTTTTTTTATACATTAAAAAATTAAACTGCGTTGTTCACTCAAATGGATAAATTTTATAGTCTATAACACGAAAGTATAAATTTAGGTCAGTTTAGGCTAGTTCAGATTAGTTTCAATTTTCCAAATTAACTAAACCAAGCTAAAACTGACCGAACCAAAACTAACTAAAGGTTAATTTTACTGTTTTTTATTCATTACAAAAATTAAACTATGTTGTGTACTGAAATGGATAAATTTTATATTTTATATCCGAAAAGTATAAATTTAGATCAGTTTAGGTTAGTTTCAATTTTCCAAACTAACCAAAACTAATAAACCTAAACTAACTAAAACTAAACAAAAATTTTTGGTAGTTAATATCAATTGTACTCTTTTTTATACATTACAAAAATTAAACTATGTTGTTGACTGAGATGGGCAAATTTTATAATTTCTACCAAGAAAATATTTTACATCTGACAACGTCGGAAAGAAAATCTGTCGTTTTCTTTGATACAATGGTCGATAATGTTTCTGAGCAGTATTTTTGGTTTCCCGTTAAAAATACAAAATTTTCCAAATTTATTTGTTAAAATTTTCAAAGAAATGGCTGCAACATATTACATGCAATGTATTTCAACGAGTACCATTCAAAATAAATATGTGAATTCGGTGTTTTCTTCAAAAATGAAAGTGCTTTGTGAAGTGACGCTGGGTGTTTTTTGAGTTTTCCTGGAAAAAAAATAGTTAAAAACCAAGGCTAGAATTGTGTTCTATGACTTCGAAATAAAGGGTAAGTATCGCAAATTTATCAAAAAAAAACGTTATTTTCCTAGATTTCACTTAATCGAAAAAATTACCAATGTAAGGGACAGGTGTGGACTAGCTTCTTTTGGATATAAGAGTTCATATAAAATTTTAACATGCAGATTTAAATAAGGAATGTTGTTGATTTAACTTAATTTACTGTTAAAATTTCTACATTTTTAAATACTGGCAGTTTTGCATCAAGATATACCCACAGGAATTTTATCGTTAGTGAATTAACGTCCCATTTAAGACCGATATTTCAAGGTATGGAGCTACATTCAACAAAAAAATTGTAATAATCAATACATGTAAGGGGGAAATGAGTTTACTGCCAAAAACTCTAAAATTAGGCATTAAAAAATCATCTCGTTTTTAAAAAGATACATATTCTCCGTAAAAGGGTCTAAGTTAGGAAACTAACGAAAATATATTTATTTAAAAATCTGTTCCTTATAAATGGGGAAAAACTTTTTACTAACTACATATTCCTGACTCCAAATTTTTCATGTTTACCTTACCTTGTATAACACAGTGAATGAAAAAATATTGATCAGCATTAATGAAATCGAAATAAATTTATTTTTTAATATCAGGAAAATGGCGCTAAAAATGCATTTTATCGTTTTTTTTTTAAAACGGCAGTTTATTATTACGGTTTGTAATATAGTACAAATATAAACATATTTTTGTTAAAATCAGCAGTTTTTGAAATATCGACTGCTAAATCATACATTTTTTACACTTTAATGAGACGAAACCGGAAAACCCTAACTTGTTATCATTTCGGCCTAAATATTAAAAAAGCTCTGAGTGAATTACCAGTCAGAAATACAGATTTCGTAATTTTATGCATTAAAAATATTTATCAAAAGAAGCTTAGTTAATTTCTGCTGGAAGAAATAATTTCATCAAAAGTTGCTAAAATGCTACATGAACTCTGTCCACCCATGGATATCATGTTTGATTCGACTAATTAGGGTTTTAAAACTTCGAAAGAAATTTTATCTATCTTCGAATTTAATTAAAATTTGGAACCACTCATCAATTTTTTCTCGGTTGGGTTAAAAAAGAGATCCACTAGTATGTTCAGAAAGTATATTTCTTATCATCCGATACTGCTTCGTTTAGGTAGTAGAAGACGTCGAAGTTTTAAGAAAATATTGACTTTTCTCAAATTTCTTGGAAAGGTTGTAACTGAATTTAATGATTTTTAGTATATGTATATATAATATAACGTTTTCTAGTAGTCTGCATCGCTTTTAAACATCACTTTTGATTTTTATGTCATCAACGTTATGACAATGTAGATATTTCTCTCGAACAACCGCATGCATTTGGAAACTGTTTTACCTCTTGAAAAACTTTTATTGGATGAGCGGTTTCGCCAGGAAAAGAATATTTTCAGTTATATAGATATACCAATTAACTGTAATAGTAAAAAATATCCGTAAAAATAATTTTTCGAATGACTTTGTTGCTACGCCATTTAATAATTGCCGTCACTGTCTAAGAAGTCGACTAAAGTAAGATCAACGTTCTAAATGTCTAAGCCTATTTCACTATTAAATATGGACAACTACATACACTCCGAGAAGGTTTACATGCTCCTGGTGTATGGGTTTTATGACGTAAATGAGCGTCGAAGTGTTAGGGTTAATATGGAGAGATTTCTTAACCGCCGAATACCAAACCATCAAACAATTGCCAATATTTAGGGTCACCTCCGACAAACCGACAAAATTTGAAGGTAGTGGTCGTATTCGAACAACTCGAACGATCGAAAAAGAAGAGGAAATTTTGGAAACCAAATATTAGTACCTGCCGCTTAGAACGTGAGTTGAATATCCCTAAAACTACTTTAAATGGTATTTTAAAAGAATAGTTGTTACATCCATATCACGTCCAAAAGATTCAGGAACTTTTACCGATTGATCCCTCCATGCCCTTTAAATTTTATCAATTTATTCGAAAGGAAAGGATTCGTGACTTGATTTTCCCGTTGTTGTTAGGCAAACTTTACACAACCAATATCTCAACCGATGGATTGAAAGAGGCAATGAGGCACCAGTCAGATGACCACCATTTTCTCCAGAGCTAAATATATGTGATTTCTTTTTGTAGAGTGCTCTTAAAACAGAAGTATACAAGACTTCGGGGAACACCCGTGAAGAATTATTGATGCTTATTTTAAACCTTGGTAGCCTTATAAATAATCCTGAAATATTAGAGACCAATTTAATTTTTTACAAAGTTTTAATCAGTGTATTCAGCAAAATGTCGGCCATTTTACACATTTGCGTAATAAATGTATACTTTTTATTTTGTTTTTTTAATCATTTTAAAATACATGCATGTACTTCCAACATTTATTTTAAAATTGTTTCATTATTACAGCAAATTGGTGTATGCATGTAATTAAAAATATGTTTTTTTCTGATGAAACCGCTCATTCAACAAAAATGTTTCAAGAGGTATAAAAGCTTCCAAATACATGCGATTATTCGATAGAAATATCTAGGTCTTCATAACGTTAATAAATAAAAAATCAGATGAGGTGTTTACAAGTGACTTCACTTTTAAAACACACTGCTTGAGAGCCAATCGCTATACTACTAGAAAACGTCATATGTGTTAGACCACACACCAAAAATCAGTAAATTCAGGTATCACGTTTTCAAGAAATTTGGAAAAAATCAATTTATTCTTAAAACTGTGATGTCTACTACCGCCCTAATGAAGCAGTATCGGATGTGACTAAGTTTGCTTAAATCGACTCATGTTATCGTCAAGAGTCTGTCATCAAATATTGTACACGTATTTTTCGGACACACTGTATATTAGAATCTTTTAAACGGAATGTTTTCGTAGCTGTGTCAGGCAGATTTACGAAATTTATCTAAGAAATTGTCATGGTTGTCACCTAAATAAAATTTCATACGAAATTATTTTCTTCACCCTAAAGAGATATTTATAATATATTCGGTAAAAGTTTCATCTAAACAAATTTACCTTTAACAGATTTATTTAAAAATAAAACTTTTTCAGACACTATAGGCCCATACCTTACATGTCACTTTACAAATCCCACGGCTTATCTTCGCTCTTACTAACTTTGGCAACAATTCAAGTTAAAACTCCGTAGTTCTCTCTGTTCCGCACTTCTTTGTTGACATTTGAAAAGTGGATATTTCAACGGCAAAGAAAACTTTCGAATCGGCCAATTAACATTTGAAATTGCTTTATCTGCCGGGTATTTGTAAAGGGTGCGAAATTATCGCCATTGAAATGTCACAGCCAATTACTTTTCGTTATTAGAATTCAGGTAGGTGTTTAATTTCATATCGTCGAAATAGCCACCATTAAACAAAAATGTAAAGAACTGCGAAATGCAAATTTCTATGTAAATGGAAGCTATTTATGTTACAAGGAAGGAAAATATGGAGTGTCTCAAAAGGTCTATTATCTCAAAAACAAAAATTTCCATAATCCATAGAATTTAGTAGGTTGAAATGCTAGAATGTCTGGCTACCCGTTTAGCTATCGCGCAGCCACCTAATTTTTATTTCGTACAAGTTAAATTTCAACCAACAACTTTATTTCTTAAAGGTGTCGGGCTGTAAAAAATGAAAAATTACTTTTCTTTTTCTCCTTTTTGTGTCTTATCTGTTTTGGATGTTGGTTCATCAGTTTTTCAGATTTGGTATACAGCTCTCCAAAATAGTTTTGTGGTAGTTATACTATTTTATTTATGATAAGCCAGCCAGGAAATTCATCTTCTACCGGGACCTTCCTTACCGTTAACTTTGCCTTTGATGATAATTTTCATTTCGCTTGACATGTTCAAGGTAAAAATTTTCACTCCTTATTGTAAAGGATTACACTGCTGTAAAAGAGATCCAAGCATCCGTGACTTTGTTTTGGGAAGATCCAAATCACGAATGAAATCATTGAGCTCTTTTTGAGATATAAAATGGGACTGTTTACTGCTACTACATTTGTAACGATCTTTCTCTTGAAAACTTCGACCTGCTTTTTGTTCAAAATCATCTAGTTTATCCGATTCCATGTACGCTAGAAGCATCGTCATGGTTGAGGAGATATTAAGAAATTCAATTTTATATTTGCTTTTACTAGAAAACTGCAGGATTTTTGTTAAGCAACATGATTTTGAGTATTGGCAGTTCAAACTTCGTAGATTTGTGAGTACCCAGTAGCCATCATGTTGAGGTTCTTGAGCAAGTGTGGCAGCAAATTTTGGGAGCCCAAGTTGTGTCTTGATCGCCAACTTGGCACCGAAACTATAACTGTCTTGGCTTCGGAACATAAGACAATGGACAGGGTTAAATGATGACAAACACTGATCCCCACTGCCCGAGATAGAGAAGCAATGGACCATGTGATCGCAAATATCCATTAATGGATATGAATTCGAAGAAGAAGAAGGCTTTTCTTACAAGTAGGCTCAAATATACTAGCACTACTACAACGCTATTGTTATTCGCTAGCTTTTTGCACTTCACTGGTATATCCACTATCCGACGACCGGTCGTCCGTTTCGTACATCTGGTGTTTTCTAGAAACATTGGGTATCGAGAGTACCAGAAGCGACAACATAATTCCTGTATACAGGGGCCCTTCGATAAGTAGCTGATTGTTCAACGACTACGGGGTATGGTGAAATTTGGTATTAAATGGGGTTTAATGGGTATCTTCGTTATTTTAAGCCATAGGGGGTTAATACTTCGTACAGGCCCCGCAACATAACTTGACGGGAGCCTGCGTAGGTAGGAGTAACCGATGGCCTTTGTTTATTGTCCCGGGCCTATACCAGTTATCAGTGGCGTAGATAATTAAGAATAATTTTAGAAGGAAATAAACAAAATAATTTTACATGTTTGAAAAATATATTCAGGTTTTCGATACATATTGTAAATACAACTTAATTAATTCTAGATAGAAAAAACTGTCGTTATCACTACTATTATCTAAACCTACAGAAATTGTAAGTGGTTCTACATGATTGTCTAACATTATTTCCCGTCCAAGCTATTTATCTACCATTGAAATTACGTGGTTACAGCTTTTTACCCACTCCTCTCGCATAATGTTAGCAAGTTCTTCTTCAGCAATTTTTCTTGCAGCGTCTCGAAGCCACATTGTTCTTCACTATTGCCCAAATGAGCTCAATAGGATTGAGATCGGGGTGGTAACCTCAACACAGTATGCCCATGTTCCTGCAGCAAAATATCGTACTTATATTGTTGAAATTTGTTTTTATTTCTTTTTTATGATTTCATATAATTGGGGTTTCAGCATACCAGGATAAAATTCGATGTTTCTTGCATTTAACCAATCTATCATATCTGCTTTTTTCGAATTTGATGTGGGCGCTGGGTTAAACAGAACAATTATATGGTGCATTATCGATAACGACAACAGAATTAGGAGGCAAATTTGTTAGAAGTTTTTCCTCTAACCATTTCCCGTAGTTGTTCGAGTCATCTCAAGATGATAGTCACCTATTTTGGTGCCATATTTAAACATTAAGAGGTAGTTAGGTATAAAGCCCATTTCTCCTCCGTCGTGAGTTATAACTAAACGATTTTCTTTTGAGATGGGGGAAAATAAACCATTATTGTTTTCGTCGCTTCAGCTTTTAGAAAAGTGTGTCCACTATGGAGATAAGTTTGATCCAAGTAAACAATGGGACGGTTTTCTCTTCGATAATATTTTATTTTTTGTATATAATCGATCCTCATGGATTTAATGTTATTTTTTTTTTCAATGAGAACTCGCCTATTGTCTCAAGGTTTTCGATCCCATGTTATGTAATATTTTTCTAAGAGAAGTGTTAGATCCATTCCAGCCAATGTCTTCTCTTATCATTGCTCTTAGCTTTTCTAGTGTTACTCTACTTCTGTCGGTAACGTGATAATTGTATAAAATTACGCGAATTTTGTTTGGATTACATAGTGGAACTTCAGTTACTGATGAATGTTTTTGACGCTTTTTGCCAGAACTCTTAAATATTGGATTGGAGCTTGTTGATTGAGTATCAGCAGTTGTTCCTTCTTTGACTATTCTTTCAGTTGTTCACACTGATACACGAGTAGCACAACTAACTTTCAATTTCAGTGCATCTGAACTCTCTTCCTCAGATTTATTACTGTTTAAATAATTAAAAACACGAAAAACAATTTCTCGAGCTTGACTTCCAAGAGCTTTATTATGAGTACTTCCTCTTTCCGCCATTACTTTTTCACTTGACATGTTTCACTTCACTATAGCTTTAGCTTCGTTAGAAGACTTAAAACAGCCAAAAATTTCGGTTCAGCAAGTAAATTTAGGCAGGTATAATGGGTAAACCTCAATTATTTAGTTACAGCTATTGTACACGTATCTGAGCTAATGAAATAATTCATATTTATCTTTTGAACCGAAATTTTATTTTATTTATTTAACGCGTTAGAAAAGTGTACGGAACAATTATTATAATCTACGCACCACTGCATTCCCATTCTTGAGCCGAGGTTAAGGTGTGGAACTTTATTTGATAACCGCTGTAGATGAGGATCATCTTCAGACACCCCTTACGGTGTTTGTTTGAAGGTCATACACAACGATGTTTCTTGCAAAATAGTAGATGTGTGTTGGACTTCCATTGTCTTTTTTTTTTGTTGAATATCACGACGATTCGGCTAGTAGTTATCAGTGAAACTTGAAAACGGCTAGAGATAACTACTAGCCGAAACGTCGTGATATTCAACACAAAAAAAAAGATAATGGAAGTCCAACAGATATCTACTATTTCGCAAAAAACCTTTTACGGTGTCGCTAGATTGTGCACAATTTCCCTAAACTTAGAAAAAACGCAGATTTACATCCTCATACCTGCTTTACAACTAATCAAAATATATTGTTGATGTTTTCTGGATTTTAGTACGTGATACGACAACTCACAGGTCAGTGTAAGGGTTACATAGGTAGATATTATCAAAATAACACATTAGTTTTTGGCGGGGAGGATTTTCCTGCAGAAAAATGTTGTTATTGTTTCTCTATTTTATATTATCAAATATGGCCTATTCAGAAATGCAAAAATATTTTTTTTAATTATGTTTAATTATTATTTTTCTTAAAATTGCATCCAAAATATGATGAAATTTATTAAAATTAGATAAGACAATACAGATTTACATTATTTTTTTGGATAATAATATTTCTTGCCTCCTCTTTCTTTATTTTAAAAGTTAAAGAAAAAAGGTAGATACAAAAGTTTCAAAACATAAGCAGTATATATCAAAAATAATAAAGGGCATATACCATTATACGAGGTTTGTCCCAAAAGTATCGAGCCTACCTTCATATATCCGCATTGGTGCAATTCTTTATCATCCGGTGAGTGACATTCTTCAAAGTAGTCCCCATTTAATTGAATAACACGTTCTCAGCGGTGTTTCCACTTCCTGAAGCAGTCCTGGAAGTCAGTTTTCGGAATTGCCTTCAGTTCATTCGTCGCATTAGTTTCAACTGTCTTTTTGTCATCGAACCGGTGTCTTTTAACCGGCATTTTTAATCTGGGAAAGAGCCGTAAGTCGCAGGGAGGTACCTCGGGACTGTACGGAGGCTGACGAAGCTGTACGATTTGGTGCTTTGTTATATATTGCTGCACAATGTTCGATGAATGCGCTGGCGCATTGTCGTCGTGAAGCAGCCAATCACCGCTTGTCCAAAGTTGTGGCGGTTTTCTTTTGACAGCTTCACACAATCTCTTCAATACTTCGTATGACCTCTCGGAACATATTCGTGGTGCATAACACCTTCATAATCAAAGAAAACAGTCAACTTTGCTCCGATTTTGACGTATTTTTTTTTGGTCTTGGCGATTCAGAAGACTGTCGCTTTGTTTCTCTAAATGACTTATTCATCATATTAATTATTTCCGAGCAAGTTTTTCCAAGATTAAAGCAAAACTTGATGCAAATTCGTTGATTTAATTTTTATGTCATTTTTTACAATAACAAAATGCGACGAACGAACAGAAGACACTAAACAAACGCACAACGTTCACGAACTAACACTTCCAGCCGGCAATTGCGCACACCAACGAGTTCGTGAAGACTTACTAGTGACGCCCATGCACCACGGAGGTCGCTCGGAAGTTTTGACGCGGAGATATGAGTGCAGGCGCGATACTTTTGAGACAAACCTCGTAATTGTTTTTTTTTTAAATTGCTTTTTTTTCTATTTCATATAATAATATACGCTCTTCCACTGTCTATTAAGAAACTTACAAATATTATATTTTTGTTCATTTTGGCCACTTTACCTAGGTATGTTTTTTCCGAAAGTTCAATGATTAATATTTCTCGAGATACAGGCAGTCAATAATTTTAGTGAGACACCCGGTATATATCCTTCAATCCTTCTGTTACTAAACTGCATATTAGTTTCAAATTAAATATAACTTCAGTATGTCCATCTAAACCAAAGTAATTAATTTTTGTTCAGATTCGTTTCAATTCTTAATCTCTATTAAACTCAGACAATACATCTTTTAAAAAACTGATTAATTCAGCATTATATTTCAGTGCATAATCCTGAAATAAAACATTCATTTTCAAAGAGCGACGCCGAAATATCGTTCGAGCGATTGATTTTCTTTCTGATTTAATTAAAGATTCAATGTTTGTCTGGCTGTATTTTTGTTTTATATCATCCTTCTGTTATTTTCAGCACCAGCTGGCGTGTGATATCCGAATTGTGCGGTTTGTTGATCTTTGACCCTTTCTGATTTTCAGTTTTTATTGATATACAGGGTCAGGATTTTAAAGGGTTATAAGGCGATATGGGGAAAATGGTTGCGAATATTTTAATAAAAGATTAGTGGAGTACTAAGTTGACAGGGGGGATAGACTTTAAGATATTTTTGACATGTTCCCCTCATTCACATATTGAGTGGCGGGTGACATCTGTGAAATATCAGATGGAAAGGGATTAATTTTTTTTGAAATTCTCTGTCAAAAATTGTACGTCAAACATTTTTGCATTTGCTGCACTGGTTGCCTAGTTATGATTTAAAGAAAAATAAAATAACGATAAATTTAACGACGGTCATCTTTTAAAAGGTGTTGAAAATTACCTCTGTTTACTAAACAATTCTAAATTTCTTTTTGACCAAAGTTGTGCACGCGATTTTAACATATCGGAGATTATAGTACACGAGCCAAGTACAGATTTTGTAAGTCCTTTCCTCCCAGGCGATAACTCGTGAAATGCTTCAGAGAGTTATGCTTCGTGATCGTCGGCTACGGCTCTGTGGGTGGGTTGAGCAGTGGCGCCCCCCCCTCTCACATAAAAAAAATATATTTTAATTATTTCCTCCCGATTGAAAATTTGTCAAATGATAGTTGATACAATACTTTGAAGAAAAAAAAGTCAGCTAGCTATAGAGTGGTGGACTATATGTCAGTTGGTAACGCAAACATGAACAAAACACTTAGACCTGGTCTAGTTGCCATGAAAGTTAGATCTTCTAGTTGATCAGAGTTGTTTTCCTTATGATATTGTTATAATTTATATTACATGCGTCAACAAATAAATGCGTATATAGGATTATCAAGGATGCACATACAGAGACAAAGCTTTCAAATCCGTAATAGCTATAATCATGACTTATTAACAGCATTTTCTGGTTTTCTCGATTTACACATAAAATAAAATTATTATTTATCCTTGTATTTTTAAGGTTCAAAATTGTTGCTCTTGCACTTACCAATTTTAATCTAAGAACCAACTGACTAAAGCGATTTGCAAACTAGTTCTTTCTGAAAATGGTTATACATAAGTTCTTCAAAATGTAATCATAATAAAGCCCTTAGCTTTTCCCATATCGTAGTAAAAATTAACATTATAGTCTCTGCCGGATCTCGACAGATCTAATGACAGTATGCCACGCATCCTATAGTATCGAAGCCCATTAAAAACTTTCCGAACGAGAATATATATTAAAGGCATACAACGTTGTCGGGCGTAGGACGTTCGAAAACTGAAGGACGAAACAATAAGTATATTAGAAGGACGCCCGAAAATCGACATGAAGTACAGCAAATATACTATTTGAATATTTACAAACAAGCGCTCGCTGTCTAACTCAACTAAAAATATTCAAAAATATACAGAATTCAAGATTCTGCTGTTTTCCAAGCCCATATTTAAAGGAAAACTTCCAAACGCCTGTATACGGACGCCTGGAAGAGACGGACGCTTGGAAGATTGCAATTTGATAATGTATGAACGCTCGGAGTATATTAAGATGAATATATATATATATATATATATATATATATATATATATATATATAACGTTATTTCCTCCCGGTTTAAAATTTGTCAGGTGATTGTTGACATAATAGTCTAAGTACACCCTTCACTGCATCAGCTGACAATATTTCCGCCGAGATGGTCAGCTAACATTTTTGATTATTCAAGGTAGCATATAAACTATTATCTGACAAATTTTTAACTGAGGGAAAATCATGGAACATATATTTTTTTCATGTTCGTATGATCAGCTGACGTATACGCTACCACCTTGCAGCCAACTGACTTTTTTTTTCTTCAAGGAATTGTAACAACTATTATTTGACAAATTTTCAATCAGGTGGAAATGATTACAAATATTTTTTTCTAGGTGAGTGGGTGGCCGCCACTGCTCAACCCACCCATGAAGCCGGAACTAATGTTCACGAGGCTTTATGATACAACTTCCTGAAACTTTTTCTCAGTTATCGTCCGAGAAGAGTTTGGTCAAGAAACCTGACCCTGGCTTGCAGCCTAGTACTAATGTACAAACTTATTAAAGCCGGTATTTTTATTTGCTGGTTTGGCTTTATAGTCATAACCTTATTTTTTATAAATCTCCACAAAAAATCTGTTCCAGATGTATTCTGCAATACCCTTTTGGTGTTTGAATTTTATGCTTCTTAATTCTAACCTCTATAGTGGACACATTTCATTACACTCATTCAAATTTGTCATCATTCGTTGTATTCCCGTCTTGCCCGATAAAGCCAATGAGTCACTTCACTCAACGAAAATGAAGTCTTGTTTTTCACAAACAATCAAGCATTTTCTATTTGCTGTTTTAGTTAGTTCACGTTTCCACTTCTCCATTGCGATAAACTAAGTGTTTTAAAGGAAAAAATCGCTAGGAGTTAGATCTTCAAGCGGGCAGGCCAAGGAACTGATTACGTCCTATCCCTATGTTGGCAAACTCATCACTTATATATTCACAATTTTATCTAATATGTGGCCTCGCTCCATCATGCAAAAATTACATGGTCTGTCACATTTAATTCGAATAATTTCAGTAATTTGTTGTGAAGTAAATCTACATTAATTTCACCGTCTTTTTATTAGAAAATGTACAAATTAGAATTGTATAGAGTGACAAAGCGTATATTGGTTTTATACGTCATAATTGGTTTGTATCCTGGTAAAAGTCGCAAAAATAACGTGGTAATATTTACTAAAATTTGGTTGTGCCAGTTCTTTTTTAGTGACTATCGACTCAGTTGAAATTTTGGTTCACAAAACGAAATAAACTTATTTTTCAACCTGCTGGAGGGGTACTATTTTATGTTTTAGGGGAAGGGAGAGAAGCATCTTATTTATTTTGGTTATGATATAATTTTTTTAAGAGTTTATAATGATAAATCTGAAAATTTTTTATATCTTCTGGTCTATTCCCAAGAAACCTACCTTTATCAAATTGTGTTTAACAATTAAGAAATAAAAATAGGAATCTATATAAACGTACCCTAATAAAAAAAACGAATTCCAAAAAATCAGGGTGTATCATTTCTTAGGGAATAAATTTAGACATAAAAGTCATCTGGACGACACTCGTGCTTTCTGAAATTTTTAAATATAATCAAAGGGTTGAATATGCATATTTATTTATTTACGACTTATAACATACATATTTATAGTTCCTAATTTCTGAATATTATTTTCTCTCTAATTAATAACGAAAGATAAGTTTTTATGTAAACATACTATACCTAAAGATCGTTCTGAAATAATTTCTTATTATTAAAAATTGCCGACAGCGATTTTTTAAATTACAATATTCTTCTAATTTGGTTTGGGCACTTTTAAGTAACGATATTATGCAATAAAATTAAAATGAATGCATTACCTACCTGTTAAGAGTAACAAGAAATAGAATTGTTCTCAACAAAGGAAACGATTGAAAACTAAGCAGCGCAAAAATCATCGTCATACGAAAATAGAAACCAGGAAAAAATGTAACTTTAACCTTAAAATTTATCAATTCCATATAAATATAAAACAAACATGCGTTATTCATTTAAAACCATCTATAGCAACCCTTCAATTATGTTTTCAGATAAGAGATCTCGGAATCCATTAAAAATTTCCCACAGTTTATAAAAAATAATAAAGGCTAAATTTAGACCGACAACGCAGATCTTTAAAAATTGGCATGTCTAATGTAAATCTGACAGCGCGTATGGAAATCCGTATTTATTAATTATCCGTTTTATACTTTGAAAATCCGTACAAATATAGACGTATTCGTAAATACAATAATACTATTCGTTTAAAAAAAGACATGCCAAGGTTGGAAAAAACGATATGATTATATTTTTCTGCAGATATTAAGCAAACAAATTGATAGAAATTCTAGTCAAAATATAATTTTTTTTTAAGTGTTGCCCATAGTAAAGTGTCACTAGGAGCGAGTAAACCCGCTGCCCCTCTACGCTACGTCACTGTTTAAGAAACAACTAACAAACTTGCATTCGACATAGAAACTTTACCTTTTTTTTTGGGCGTGGTCAGAAAACAAATTATAAAGTAGTTACTACTCTGCCTTATTTGATACTAAATAAAAATGTAAAAGCTGACAATGTATGGCATAATAGAAAAAAATGGAGGTTCAACCACTTCGACTCCTAGATGGGAGATAATATCGTTATTACAGAAGCTTGAGCATCTGAATTTACTATGATGAGATACTATGCACAGCACAGTTAAACATCAAATTATAAAAAATATGATTATGCCGTTGATGAAAAATTTGGATGGATTAAAATATTCCATTTCCCAATGTTTCAAAAACTAACAACACAAGAAAAAAGACAACTTATCTTTAACGAAAACTTCAACCTTTTAATTAAAACACTTCATTGAACTTTTAATTATTTTACCTAATCCACGTCAAGTCTAGTTCTAATTAAAATAGGGATGGCTAATTAAAAATGACTTCCTGCAGATTAAAATAAGCATAACGAGTGAAACTGACCTCTCCTTTTTGGTAGTCATATAAAATATCAGCCGGAGATTTATTCTAAAAATAAAATAATTGAAATTTTTCTCATCCTTTCACACCGAGAATATCGTATGAATAAATATTAAAAGGGCTCAGTAAATGTTTCGAGAGGCAGTGCGTTTTCATTTAAGATTTTTGTAAGTCATAAAATCGGAGCTTGTAGGATCTGAGTTATTGCTAGTTAGTTACACTGGGTTGACGCTTTTTTTTACCGCCAATTTTACAAAAAATATTAAGTATCTGGAGATGACACTGGACATATAGGTTAACTGGAAAACCTGACGCGGGATGTCTAGATAATTTGTAATCTGGTGAAGTAATAAAGAGCAGCGGGTGGCTCAAGCAAAGCTGTCAGGACTACAAAGGTAAGCATGTTTGGCAATTACAGGTTGATTAGTACGCCAACGGTGACTATAGAAGTTTTCCTAAGGTTTACTTCTCGTCATATATACTAATATGGGAGCCCTGCGAACGTATTGTCCAATGCGATCTGTAACAGAGGAGTAAATAACAAAAAAGTGGAAAATACTTTACTAGTGGACTTAGAAGATGCCCCATCCTCGGAATGTTCATAGATTTTATTTCTAAAACAAGAACAACATCTCAGTCGTACCTTGTATTATTTCCAAGCAGAGAAAAATCCAGCCAGAATTAAATTTACCTATTAAAATTAGACGTCTGTCTGTTTACGGATGGATCAAAAACAGGTGAAAGTATACAACTTGCAAAATATCACGACTTTCCAAAAACTCAAATATCAGTAATGGGCCTCATACACTTCCTTCATTCCCCGATGATTTTATCTGTTGAGTCAAATTGTGGAATTACGAGCTATGGACTGATACATTACGAGATCGAATACAGTTTACTTTGAACGATGAAGGGAGATTCACAGTAACTGAAATTTATTTGATGCTTTGAATTTCTTTATGTCTTTTTGGGAACAATCGTGTAATCAATTTTCATATTTTCCGAGGCACTATTGAATCATCTTTCAATTACAGCTATTCATGGGCCTCATTCTTTTTCATTCTTTCGTAGTATTCCGCAGATTTTACCTGCTATGTCAAGGAAATGTTCAGTATAACTTAATGAATTTAAACATAAAATTCCTGTTAAACTGATGAAAGCTGGATATTTTTATATTCAGTCATAAATATGTTTCAGGCACTCATGCTCTGTGCTATTAACAAACGGTCATTCTTCAAAACCCACACACCTCGTATTTATCAGTCGAATTGGAACTAAGCCGGTCGGAATTCCAACCTAACCCGATATTTTGACATGATGTCTCAGTTTTGTAACAATTTTACCCTAACAATTTTCCTCGATAGGTAAAATTGTCGAAAATATATCGGAGCACTTGAGTTTTGATAACTGAACATTTATTTTACAAGCCGAGATCTTAGCTTAATAGAGCTGTATAAAAAAAAGTTATAAAAACACTGGACACTGTCAACTAAAACATCACATGTACAGTATTGGACAAGAAGAAAATGCTTCATACTGTCTGTGCAAGTAAGAGAAAACTGCCACAGCTTTGCAGCTCTGATGATCAGACACAGCACCTTCGGAAAATGCAAAGTAGAAGGACTGGAATAGCTCTATTACTAACATAATATTGAACTTTGTTAAATATGTTGGGAGAAACTTAAAGGCGACGTGAGTCACAATAGACATACGAGTAGCAGTGGTAAGCCAGAGTGCACACTCACCATTTACCTAACCAAACCTATTTAATATAACATTGTACTCTAGCTAAGGTTATGTCTGCTTCAGTACAGGGCTCTTCCAACGTCACACCTTGGTTTGATAAAAGATGCGCGAAAACGGTCGCATAGAATATTTTAAACATCCTGGAGTAAATACAGACTAACAATAAATAAAAACATAGAAGCACATAACTAAAGAACTAAAAACACACTTCGTCCAATATTCAAGATTTTATTAGGCCTGTTGGTACGGCAGTAAGTAAAAATTTAGGCTGGATTCTCACTATAGTGCCGCTCTCGATACGCTCTTGGTTCGATAAAATATTTTTAAATGAAAAAGACTTTACGACATCGAAATGTCCGCAAGACCGATAGTGGGAATAGGTTCATTGTTTCTCCTGTAAGAATATTTTACCGGACCGAGAGCGTATCGAGATCGTATCGAGAGCGGCCCCATAGTGAGAATCTAGCTTTAAACGCCTATAACGTGATCTTTTTAAATAATCCGCACCTCGATATTTGTGTTGTGACACTTTCACGAAGCGATGTCCGAATTGTGACTTTTAAGAGCCTTAACGTGTTCTGAACATTAGCTGATACAACCACGATAGAGGGAATATGACGCATAGTAGTTTTTAACTTAAAAATATTAATTCTAGCTGCGAAAAATTTTTGTTTGCAATTTTTAATGCTTAATAGCATTAGTTCTACAACTTTTCTGGAAATTTAATTTTATACTAAAAACATGTTTAAATAAATAAAATGTATTTTGCTTAAAAGTGCTAAAGATCGAACTTCATGTACTAGTAGATGCTTGATGTACTCTATTCAATGACATAAAACTACTGAAGTTAAAAACGACTGTGTACCTAACAAATTCTACCAATATTGAACTACTTATCTCTAGTTTAAAGCTGTGCTCCAAAACATACCTTGAGGTTACTGGACTGTTTGTCTAATTAAAAATCCTGAATTAACTTGAAAGTTTGGCTCATCGAACGAAAGTTGAGAATTACTTTTATAGACATTATTCGGCTATATATTAGAAGTTAGTTACAAGCCGGCTTATCATTACTAGATTTACTTCGATTTTCTGGCACCACTCCATCGAGGAACTATTATTTTCTTACTTTTTTGACGTACTTAACATGACTTTTTTTCCGTTTGAATGAATTGATCCCGTAAATTAAAGCTTCAAAGACAAAGATAAAACATTGAGAACCAACTCTGTGATAAAGTAATCTATCTAAGTAATTATGATATTTTCACTACTTTTGATCCCCATATTTAGTAGTTAATCAATAATAAGCCTTTTTTACTTTATTCATCAGTATATTAACTACCATTCGCATCTGAATTTTGTATGTTCTCGCTCTTCTTAGTATTTTAAATTACTAGTTATGTCATATTTAAGAGACTCCAAAATCTTCAAAAGGCAAAAACAAAACGTTGAGAACCAACTCTGTGATAAAGTAATCTATCTAAATAATTATGATATTTTCACTACTTTTGATCCCCATATTTAGTAGTTAATCAATAATAAGCTTTTTTTACTTTATCCACCAGTATATTAACTATCATTCGCATCTGAATTTTGTGTGTTCTCGCTCTTCTTAGTATTTTAAATTACTAGTTATGTCATATTTAAGAGACTCCAAACTCTTCAAAAGGCAAAAACAAAACGTTGAGAACCAACTCTGTGATAAAGTAATCTATCTAAATAATTATGATATTTTCACTACTTTTGATCCCCATATTTAGTAGTTAATCAATAATAAGCCTTTTTTACTTTATCCACCAGTATATTAACTATCATTCGCATCTGAATTTTGTATGTTCTCGCTCTTCTTAGTATTTTAAATTACTAGTTATGTAATATTTAAGAAACTCCAAAATCTTCAAAAGTGCTTGTAAAGCGGTTATTTGTAATTCCCCGAGAAAAAAATTTTTAGTCTTGAAGTTTTCAGTTATACTAATAAATTAAACATTTTCTAAAGCGTTTCAAGTATTCATAAAGGGCTTGCATACACAGTGCCTATAAAACTGACACAGTATCTATCGACGAAGTGGCAATTATGAAAAATATTTAGGACTGTATTTTTAATGTAATAAAAATAACAGAAAACTTGCATAAATTGCTTACATTTTCGTACGATCAATATGGCATAATTTTGATCTTGAGGGTATTCTCTTAGTGATGTTTATAAGGTTAATTAGTGCATGTTTGAAGGTCATAGACAGTGATGTTTCTTGCGAAGTAGTAGATATCTGTTGGACTTCCATTGTCTTTATTTTTGTTGAATATCACGACGTTTCGGCTAGCAGTTATCTCTAGCCGTTTTCAAGTGAAACTAAATAAATCCCTTAGCTACATGACTATTTATACTAAAAGTAAATGCAGTAGAGTATGACTGAGAGGGGTGCAGTCATGCCTGCTATGGCAAAATCATATTTTTTTTATGCTGCATTTAGTTTTAGTTTACAATTACTAAGAAGTGGTTTCCACACTTCTCTTATATCTAAAGATAATTTACTAAAACAACTCGGGTTCTGATGTAAAACCGCGGTTTCTTTGAATTTCCGTTTTCTCCAATGTTGTTCTCGGTGTAGTATTTTAGCTTCAGACCATTTTATGTGGTGTCCATGAGTCCAGGCATGGTTGGCGGCCCCAGATTTTTCTGTTTCTCCTCGAGATGTGCATTTTTGGTGTTCTTTGATCCTTACGTCAAGAGGTCTCTTTGTTTCGCCAATGTAGGAATTGCCACATTCACATGGAATCTGATATACACAGTTCTTCATGTCTCTTTGAGTTGTTGGTTTGACCCTAGTGAGCTGACTTATCAGAGAGTTATTTGAATTGAAAACAGCGTTGATTTTATATCGTTTTCCTATCCGTCTAACTTTTTCTGAAATGCCTTTAACATAGGGGATATTCAATATTGGTTTTCGTTCTTCATTCGTTGTCGATATTGTCCTATTTCTGCGTTGTTCAAGAAATTTATCCACTAGATATACTGGGTATCCGTTGGCTGTCAGATCATTTTTAATGTAATCTATCTCTTTTATCAAGTTCTCGTTGGAGTTGCAGAGAGTTAAGGCTCTGTCTACGAGATTTCTTATAATTCCTTGTTTGGTGTTGTTGGAGAGATTAGATGAAGAATTAAGGTATTGTCCTGTGTACGTGGCTTTTCTGTAAACCGAAGTTCGAATTTGTCTGCCATTTCTTTCAACTAAGACATGTAAGAATGGTAATTTATTTTCTACTTCTTTCCCCATGGTGAGTTTAATAGTTGGGCTGATGTTGTTGAGATGAAAAAGGAAGTTTCGAAGTTCTTCGTCGTTTCCACTCCAAATAATAAAAGTATCGTCTACGTATCTGAGCCCTAACTTTGGTCTCTTAGATGTGGTTTCAATTGCAAACGTCTTGAACTATTCCATGAAAATATTAGCGACCACCGGTGAGACTGAAGATCCCATAGGTAGTCCATTATCCTGGATGTAGAATTTTTCCTTTTCTTGAAAATAGGAATTAGTCAAACAACTTTCCAACAGGTCCATAATGGTGGTGGTAAAGATATTCCTTCTGATGATGATGATGATGATGATGAAAGAGATAGATTAAATTAAAAATGATCTGACAGCCAACGAATACCCAGTATATCTAGTGGATAAATTTCTTGAACAATGCAGAAATAGGACAATATCGACAACGAATGAAGAACGAAAACCAGTATTGAACATCCCCTATGTTAAAGGCATTTCAGAAAAAGTTAGAAGGATATAAAATCAACGTTGTTTTCAATTCAAATAACTCTCTGAGAAGTCGGCTCACTAGGGTCAAACCAACAACTCAAAGAGACATGAAGAACTGTGTATATCAGATACCATGTGAATGTGGCAATTCCTGCATTGGCGAAACAAAGAGACCTATTGACGTAAGGATCAAAGAACACCAAAAATGCATATCTCGAGGAGAAACAGAAAAATCTGGTGCCGCCAACCATGCCTGGACTCATGGACACCACATAAAATGGTCTGAAGCTAAAATACTACACAGAGAACAACATTGGAGAAAACGGTAATTCAAAGAAGCCGCGGTTATACATCAGAATCCGAGTTGTTTTAGTAAACTATCTTTAGATATAAGAGAAGTGTGGAAACCACTTCTTAGTAATTGTAAACTAAAACTAAATGCAGCATAAAAAAAAACATGATTTTGTCATAGCAGGCATGACTGCACCCATCTCAGTCATACTCTACTGCATTTACTTTTAGTATAAATAGTCATGTAGCTAAGGGATTTATTTAGTTTCACTTGAAAACAGCTAGAGATAACTACTAGCCGAAACGTCGTGATATTCAACAAAAATAAAGACAATGGAAGTCCAACAGATATCTATTAATTAGTGCATCCTGAGTTTCTTCATTTTATTATTACCTACACGTTAAAGCTTGTGGTAATAGTTTTTAGAAAAACTATTGCATATTTTGTCACGATATCAAATTGAATGTACCAGATGAAAGGCGATAAAGTACTCGATTCTCTGTCTAGCCAACTTCGATCGTACGACTTGTGCACAAGTATTAAAAATGAAGAAAAGAAAATAGGAAAATATATGAAAAATAAAACAAGTATAATTTTAAACCACTTTTTTATACCACACAGGTACATAATTTAAGTAATTTAGTTCCCCAAAAATAAAACAAATAGGATCCTTAAACAAGCCATTTAGTATTAATTTATGTAAATGGAACTGAAAAAGGACTTTTGCGATGTTTGAGTTGAAGGAAGTTATTTACTTCCAAAGTGGGCCCTACAAAGGTTAAGGTCAAACATCTTAATAACAATATAAAATATTTCAAAAAATGATTAGGGAAAATCTTCCTCTTAAGAATCATATATTTCCTTTTAAGATTCTTAAATACCATTTTATTTTTGGTGTGTTTATTTGTGGGCTCAAGTGTTTTTTATAGTTACCCTTCTGGCACAATCTGACACAATCACCACCGTTAAATTATTCGCTTATTTCTAAACCAGAATCAGCCCACCCGTCCTCATTCTTATGGTCTATTTCAAGCTCATTTTCACCACTTTCTTTTGATACATTTCTCAACTTGCCGTCCAATAATTTATTGTTTTTTCTTTGTTTTCCAAACAAGACTTCTTATTCTTTTATTATATGGATTTATCCCAATTTTCCGCAGTAATTTTATTCAAAAAAATCTTTCAATAGTTCAGTTAAATTACTAATTTTGTAAATTGTATTATTTTTGGCAACTCTACCTTTTACTTGAGAGAGATATTTCCTTCTCCAACGGACAGTTTCCGGACGATCTATAAGAACAGATTTTCTATCTGGTTTTTCTCAGCAAAAATTAAGTTCTCTGAGCAATTTTCAGAGTTCAGTTCTTTCAATTTTAGGTAAATCGCGATCTTCATTGATTTTAGTTAGACTTTTGTCGACGATTGGGATCTGCTTCTCATAATAAAATGTATGTACAACTCCTTTTATTGCCGTTTCCATCTCTTTTTCCAACGAGGTTTTTCGTCTGCCTGTGATCGAATGTGGCTTGGGAGTATTAACAATTCCAGTCCTTTTTTTCTCCTTCAGTATTCGGTACATAGTAGATTTTCGAACTTCTGCCATGTCACACATCTCAACAGAGCTTTTAACATTATTATCTAGATATTGATATCTTAAGGCATCATAAACATTCATCGTAATAAGTTTTTTGTTGGGGAAAAATGCCCTGGTTTAACGATTTTGGAATAAATATAGAGGTGGAAGCCATATCTTTTGGGTATCTCATTAATCTCAAATAATATATAGACAGGCGCAAATAAGATAGATCACTAGGGACACACTGTAAGGTGTACTTTATTCACTGACAGAAACTAAATTGAACTATCAGAAATTTTATTGTTGCAGTAAATTTATAAAGTTTATAATATTTAAATATAATTAAATTTACAGTAGTCCTCAGTTACCTGCGGCACTGGAGCAGGTACGTTGGAGGTTTCGGTATCAGTTTGATTACTCCCTCTAGTTCTTGAATAGAGTATAGGAATATGTATGATTGTAATCGCCCTCCCCCCACCCAAGAGCTTTAAGTTAAGGAAAATAGAACCAATTATGCCTTTTATATTAGAGATGTGTATGCTGCTGGCACTCCTCCTCCCGTTGACAATTTGTTTTTCTTGCGATAGCCCCCACTCAAGAGCTTTGAGTTCAGGAAAATAGACTAGATTCTGCTTCTTATACTAGGAACGTGTATGCTGCTGTCATCCCCCCTGTCGTCAACTTGTTTTTTCTTGTGATCCCCCCCCCCCTGTTTCCAAGAGCTTTAAATTTAGAAAAAAAGACCCGACCCTGCCTTTTACACTAAAAATGGGAGTATTGCTAATGTCTCCCCCCTCCCCCCGTTGATAACTTGTTTTGGCTTGCCATACTGTACTTTTGTGATATCACCGCCCCACTCCCCAAAGAGAGAGGTTGGATCTGCCTCTGATTCGTACGATACCTCTGTCCGAAAAAAAAAGAAAAAGTAGGCATCCATACACTTCAAGAATGGAATTTAGATGCTAGGATTGACTTTTGGTTTCAAGGCAAAGGGAGGATGATTCATATTTTGGAAATCGCATATTATTTACGGACGAAGCAACCTTCACAAGCAACGGTGTTGTAAACTCTCAGAATTACACGTGGTGGGCTGACCAAAACCCTAAATTTATAATTCAGTGTAAAGATCAATATTCATTTAAAAGCAACGTTTGGTGTGGTATATTAGGCTCAAATAGTGGGGCCATATTTCTTCCGGAAAAATTTAAGTGCCGCAACAAATGTACCGGACGATTTTCAGAAAATCCCTGGTCTTTGAGATCACCGGACATTACCCCAAAGCACTTTTTTTTGGGGTTACTTAAAAAATCAAGAGTATAAATATCCTCCATTTAGATATTTGGACCATCTGGAAAATTTATTAGACACTGGATGACACGTTGAAATGTAAAGTTATCATCGTTAAGGTAGTTCAATCGCGACAGTCGTAGACAAAAGTGTAGCCTTTAAGTAAGTATCAAAAGTTAAAGATTCTCAGGCCTAAAAAATTTTATTTTTGTACGAAATTATACCCAACACATGTTAACTTTCTATATACAGACGCATTCTTATACAGTAATAACTTTAAATATAACAAATCTGGCAGCGCTGCGAATGGTCTATAGAGTAAACCTGTGTATAGTAACGTTCATATACTGTGACTCTCATACTTATACAGTTTGTTATGTTGACATCTCAACATATTGAGAAAATATACAAAAATATCGAAAAATATATTTACAAAAATGCCACATTCTGAAGAACTAAACTAACTAACTTGTTTGAATTATCGCGCTTTGCCAAGTTGTGATCACTGTACCCCACTGCGTGTCACATGTTTTCAAATTATTTTTATTTAAAAATTCTGTATTTTCTAAACAAAACGGTCAAAAAATTGCGTTTTTTTTCTAAAAAATTCCTAATTTTTGGATTTACGTTGCATTAGTTTTTAAAAAATATGGTAAAAACCGTTTTTGAGATAACCTAAACTGTACTGGCATTGTGTTATAATATAGTGACCTCCAGTATGTTAATTATGCATATTTTAATTGTTAATATTTCGTCTCACAGGCGATTAAAAAATTTCGTTTTTTTTTTATTAAATAAAAGACACTTGTGTAAACTATATATTCAAATTCGATCACATTCCTAACAAAGGCCGTTTCACGAATGAACAACCTTAATATAAATGGTTTTATTTCATAGTTTTGTCCACACTCCAGTTACAGTGATCAGTTAAATTATCCTCAAAATTAATTTGATAAATAAAAATTATTATATTAATATTGTTTTTGAGCGTAATTTCAAATTTTTAACTCTCGCTCGTATACTATAAGACATTAACTGGATTTTATTGGTCCTACTTTGAACTTTCTCGAAAGAAAATAAATTCATTAAATTCAAAGATCAACACTTTTCCCCTATGTTGCGCACTTTCTGACAGTCACTGTATAAGCTCTGGGTCTTTGCGATAAACTCCGTTCCCCGAGATATGGTCAGCGATGGCACTCACGAGTGTTAAGGGGAACAAAATTATTTTGATTTATTAAAAACTTCAAAAAAGCAGAAATGTATCCAAAGAAAGAAAATATATTTTTCGTTAAAATCTTTGGTTTAATTCTGACATTAATTTTTTAGATAAATTAACGCTAAATGTGAAAGTAATTATGTTTTCAAATTTTAAAATTTAAGAACGTTTTTCCCCGAATTGCTTCAAATTTTAACTTTATACAGAGTGGCTCAAATAATGTAGGGTAATATTCACAAAATATCTAAATCTGTGAAGCCAGGTAAATACTGTAAGAAGATAACCGTATGTGTTTCCTTTATTTGGTTCCGTAACCAACGTCTTTTCTTCAATAAAACCTAAAATATTTAAAGAACTCTTGTTCTTATCTATGGAATAGTTTACTATCATAAACTAAAAGTTAATGGAGCCAAAATTTTCTAAACTTGCATCGCTGACTTAATCGAAACCCCGATTTTATTATTAAATGACTTCCAAAACTTTCTTATACTTCATTATACCAATCATTTAGTCGAATGCATATTGAAAGCTGTAAAAAATGTCCTAATTTGATAACTAATTAAAGTTAGGAATACTTCCAAATGGCCTGCATTGGTTTTAATTAGACTTTGTTTCCCGACATAGTATGCCGTGGTATTTTAATTGAAAATCACGGCTATTAATCAGTATTAAATTGTTAAAATGTGCATTATTATTTTTTAAATAACTTTTTAAATTCAGTCTTCACTCTTAAATAAGAGCAGTTCCATATTATAATTTATAATTTTAAAATATGCTGGCAGTCGTCAGCAAATTCGTTTGCAGAAATAAAAATCTGTGAGATACTTTGTAAAAGTCCGTATTTTACGGATACCTCGGCTGTAGCTTTTTAAGTAAACTTTTTTGAATTAATTTTTTTTATGTTTTTATTTCTGTAGCCGAGTTAATGAAACCACAAAAGGAAAATTTGATTTATAGATTCATAAAAAATAACGAGCCCAAAATCTTGATCCCTTGTAAAGTTAAACCAAACTGGTTACTACACGTTGTCTAAATTCTACAGTTTAGTCAAGAACTAGAGAGAGTAATAAATCATTTTTGACCCTTTTGTTTCTTCGCAAACTACCTGTGTTCTGTAGTCCGGTGTCTTTAGCAAAATCTGTTAGACACATATATTTTGGAAATGGGTTAGAAATTTTATAATCAAAAATCCCGGTCTGTAATAATGGATTAAAACGTAGCCTTATTCTCTCAAAAAATTTAAATAAATACTTACAAAATATCCATTGTCAAAAATACAAAAAGTTAAACATATGTAAAAAAATAAATTCGTCCATATAATATTAAAATATTTTTGGGGCTATTTGTCATTTTATTATTAATTAAAAACATTTTTTAGGGTATTTGACGTTTCAGTTTATTTATTTCTTAAACCATCTGCAGAATTACAATTAAACACTAAAAAGGGATTCAAATTTAATTACTTTTTTATGTTGTAAGTAAAATTAGACCCACTTATTTTTATTTCTATTGTACTGATATCTTAATTTAATTTACTTTATTATATGGAAATACAATAGCCCCAAAAAATGAGATAAACATGTTAATTTTACACGCTTAGAAAAATACACAAATACAATATTAAAATAATAAAAAACCTACGGCTAATTAGAATTAAATATATATAAAATTTAAGAGGACACACTAAAATAAAAATATATAAAAAAAAATAAAAAAACATATAAACAACATTAAAAAATAAAATACAACAAAAACAAAAATTTAAATAATAAATTATGTTTACAATAGTAAACATTACGTATCTAATGCCTAATCAAAGTCAGCGAAACTGACGCTCAAATTAATTATAATTGGTTCCTCTATCTCACTAATCATGAGATCGAGTTTCCACATTTGGTTTTATTCTTTTATTATATGGATTTTTCCCAATTTTCCGCAGTAACTTTATTCAAAAAAATCTTTCAATAATTTAGTTAAATTACTAATTTTATCAGTTGTGTTATTTTAAGCAACTCTACCTTTTACTTGAGCGAGATGTTTACTTCTCCAACGGACAGTTTCCTGACGATCTATAGGAACAAATTTTTTATCTGGTTTTTCCCAGCAAAAATTAAGTTCTCTGAGCAATTTCAGAGATCAGTTCTTTTAATTTCAGGTAAATCGCGATCTTCATTGGTTTTAGTTAGAATTTTGTAGACGGTTGGGATCTGCTTCTTATAATAAAATGTATATACAACCCCTTTAATTGCAGTTTTCTTCTCTTCTTCCAACGAGGTTTTTCGTCTGCCTGGGATCGAATGTGGCTTGGAAGTACTAACAATTCCAGTCGTTTCTTCTTCTTCATTGTTCGGTACATAGTAGATTTTCCAATTCCTGTCATGTTGGAACACATCTCAACACAGCTTTTAACATTATTATCTAGATATTGATATCTTAAAGCATCATAAACATTCATCGTAATAAGTTTATCGTTGAGGAAAAAATACCCTAGTTCAACGAATTTGGAATAAATATAGAGGTGAAAGCCATATCTTTTGGGTATCTCACTAATCTCAAATAATATATAAAAACAAGCATACACAAGATAAATCACTATGAACAAACTGTAAGGTGTACTCTGCTCACTGACAGAAATTAAATTAAACTATCAGAAATTTTATGTTGCAGTAAATTTATAAAATATATTTAAATATAATGAAACATAATTAGATTTACGGCAGTTCTCAGTTACCTGCGGCACTAGACCAGGTATGTTGGAGGTTTTGGTAACAGTTTTATTACTCTCTCTAGTTCTTGAATAGAGTATAAGAATGTGTAGGCTTGCGATCGTCCCCCCCCCCCCAGAGTTTTGAGTTCAGGAAAATAGAACCCATTCTGCACTTTATATTAGGAATGAGAGAAGACAACTTTCTTTCGCTTGCCATACTGTACTTTTGTGATATCACCGCCCCCCCCCCAAGAGAAAGGCTGGATCCGCCTCTGTATATATATATATATATATATATATATATATATATATATATATATATATGACAATTCCATGCTATTATTCTTTAACACAACACAGACCAATCGAGATATATATTTGTTTTTCTATTTTATAGGCGCATCAGGAAATGACAGAATTTTAAATTTATGTAAATGTAACTTTTGCAGCAAGATTCACTAAAAACGTTTAAATTTTAAACTGAATCTAGCTTCTATGAAAGTTAGATCTTCTAGATCGTCAGTTTTTTTTTTGTTTACAATATTGCTTTAATTTATATCATATACACCAAAAAAAACTCTATTTATAAAAATTAAGGATAAAAAACCAAAGATAATGTTTTGAAAGTTAGTAGGAGAAATAATTATCTCCCGAAAATAAACTAAATTTTTTATTTTAACAAATTTAGTAATAAAAAAGAATAATTTTTTATTTTTGGTTTTTAGGATTCAAAATTTAGTGCACTTATTGGTGCAGTTGTCATTTTAAATTTTTTGTTGACAACTTACTCTACTGTTGAATCTCTTCCAATTAACTTTAATACCACTGAGTCTCTCTCCTATAATATGCCCTTTTCCCAGAAAGAGCTGCTCCTTGCTACACACTCCTCTCGCGATGCTGCCCTCGGCCCAGATGGGATTCACATTCCCATGATTGTCAACCTTCCACCTAATATGCTTGAATATCTTCTGGCCTTCTACAATTACCTATGGTCAAATGAACAATTTCCCAACTCCTGGAGAACCTCTTTCCTTATCCCTATTCATAAACATGGTAAACCTAGAAAACAACTTAATAGTTACCGCCCCATTTCCCTAACGAACCACTTATGCAAAATCCTGGAAAGAATGATTAACCAGCGGCTTTCCTGGTACCTGGAATCCAAGAACTTTTTAATCCCATATCAATATGGCTTTCGTCCTAACAGATCAACTACAGACCATCTCGTTGGTTTTGAGATAGATATCCAGGCTGCTTTTCGCAGGAAACAACACCTGGTTGCCGTATCCCTAGATATTTCTAATGCCTATGACACTACCTGGAAACATGGTATCCTCCTTCAACTCCATAAACTAGGATTTAAAGGTCACCTTCCAAAATTCATCTCAAACTTTATTCGCGACCATTTTTTCTCAGTCCATCTGGGTACCCATATCTCTCCCTCCCACCCTCTCAAAAATGGCATCCCTCAAGACTCAGTGCTTAGCTGCACCCTTTTCCTTCTATCCATGAACTCCATCAATGACTATATTCCTCCTTCCATCACGGCTAGACTCTACGCTGATGACTTACTTATATACATCGCCTCACAATCATCTATCACCTGTGAAAAACAACTTCAGCTATGAATTCAGAAACTGCAATCATGGGCAATGAAGACAGGTTTTACTTTTAGTCAGTCTAAATCAACGGTCACCCACTTTTGTAAAAAGGGAAACTGCTTAAAGCTTAACTCTATCTCACTAAACCGTAGACATTTCCCTATGTACAGCCAACTTAAGTTTCTTGGCCTAATATTTGATGATAAGCTTAACTGGCATCCGTACATTGCCTCCCTTAAGGCTCGATGCTTCAAGGATCTCAATTTATTAAAGTTTCTCTCACATACCACCTGGGGCTCAGACTTCCAAACGCTCCTCAAAATATACAATTCCATCATTCTCCCCAATGGGTGCATTGCTTATGACTCGGCTAGGCCCTCGTATATCTCTTCCCTTGACCCTATCCAGAACCAAGCCCTACGATTATCGACTGGTGCATTTCGCACCTCCCCAATAGTCAGTCTTCATTGCATTGCTAACACTCCTCCTCTGTATCTCCGACGTTCTTCTCTTCTCATAAAATACGTCATATCTGTCAAATCTAGACCATTCCTTTTGAATTATGATAAAATCCTTAACTCTTCTGATTTCCCGGTTGTCTCAAATATCACATTGGGTGCCAATGACAGAGCTTCTGCATTTATAGCCTCCCATAACATATCCATTCCCAATACCACCCCCATCCTCCCTCAGATCTTCTCCCCCTGGGATTCTCCCCCTTTTGAAATCAATTTTGATCTTCTGCAGTATGATAAGAACAATACTTTACCTTCCATCATCAATCAACACTTCCTTAGCCTAATTAACTCTAAGTTCAAATCTTTCAAACTATCGTTTACCGACGGCTCCAAATCGGATCAAAGGGTAGGCTCAGCTGCCGTAACCAGCTTTTCATGCAACAAAACAAAGTTAAATCCCTTTTCATCCATTTTTTCAGCTGAGTTGTTTGCCATCAAGCAGTGCATCAGAGAGATAATTAAGCACTCCTCCACCCCCAATCATTTAATCATCTCTGATTCCCTCAGCTGCCTGAGATCGATTCAAGCCATTAACACATCCCACCCTCTCATAAATCAAATTCTCGACCTCCTTAAAATGGGATCCCAACGTAATCTGTATATAGCTTATATGTAGGCCCCGAGCCACATCGGCATAGAGGGGAATGAATTGGCCGACACTCAAGCAAAATCTGCAATTCTTGAAGGCACCCCTTTCTTCTCTTTACTCAACCCCAAAGAATTCAATAGACACATTGATAACATTATTCGCAACATTGCGCAGGTTTCTCTGGGAATCACTAGAAAATGCTAGATGCATGCTAGAGAGAGATATCTAACTTCTAATAATTTTGCTACAGTTATGTCTTTTGATCTGACTAAAGCCAAACGCTTATTGTGTTTCTTGAGGCATATTGATCTTTATAGTAAAGTTTAAATGATCCCAACAATTTCTACAGTAGACGCTAAATGGCCTGAGTTACTGACGCGCCTGTAACCTTTAAACTAACTAACTAACTAACTAACTTACTCTAGTTGGGTCATGTTAGTGAATTAAAGAATGGTTTTTTGAATTATTGTCATAACTGTTTTTTCCTAGAAAAAAAAATTATTTTAAAAGCGTCGATTAAAATGCGAGAATAAGGTGCAAATTACCCCTTATGGGGGACGATATGCGTATGGTTGATACCACCATAGTTCTACCTCGTTTTAAATAACAAGTAATTTGCATTTTATTTTGTAAAGATATTTTAATTAGAAAAAAAAATGTTATTAGGAGGAAGCTTTAAAAGCCGTTATCACGCCCTTAAAATAAATCTTTGTGGATAAAAAAATCGTTCCCTTATTTTCCTGTCTTCTACAACATATCAAAATTTAATCAAAATCAGAGCCTCGCACTTCGGGTACCTTCCTTGTTAGATTTAGCATATTTTTAAAATTTAGTTATTAACAATACCTAGAAAATTCAGTAATGGGTTTCTTTTTTGCCTCTTATTACGTTTCCTATAAGCAGTTAAAAGCCTGTAATTAAATTTTGTAGAATATTATTCCATTTTTCAACAGGGACTTTTTTCGAGTACACGTAGGTGGCTCCATAAATGCTGAGCAAGTTAATGCCATAAATATTCTGTGTGATTGATTAAAAATTGTTATTAAATTTTCTATAAAAAGATATATATAGATTATGCTGCAAAATGATATCGGTCCATAAGAAAAAAAGGTTATTTTAAAATTGATGAAAAATTACTTAAATTCTACTCAAACATTGATAGATTAGAGACGCCTATCAATGTTTTTCTAATTCTGTTTAGATTTCCATCCAGAGTTGATTATTTACTGGTTTTTGGGACAAATAGCATTTTTTAATTATACTCACAATATATTTTATTCAAGCGCAACTTGGAAATAATTTGTTGTTGTTAAGCAAATTATACGGATTTCACGGATTCTTCCTTGTGAAATGCAATAGTAGCAGTCATATCCACATTATGTTGTTGTAGTGCTGAAATCACATTCAGCAAACGTACAAATATATGCAACTCCATGTGTAAATGAAGTAAAATGCGAACAGTAAATCAAACCACTCCATCATATCCTTTCCATGTTGGAGGTTGCACAGATTGAATAAATTGCTACCAAACACAATTTATACTATTCCACCACCATCGAGATGATGGCCTACCTGTACCGGCGAGAAGTCGGCGAAGCGGCGTTCAGTGCTGCATGCTCCCTTCCGATCTGTCCTTTGCACACACAGGTGCATGTTAATGAGTCTAGTGAGAGACGAAACATGTACCTCGGCCGTATCACTGTAGCGAGGAGGATAAGTTTTAACTTTCTTCTCGATATGGTGGTACAGGTAGACCATCATCTCGATGGTGGTGGAATAGGATAAATAGTGTTTTGTAGCAATTTATTTCAACTGTGTAACCTACAACACGGAAAGGATATGAAGGAGCAAAGTTTGCATTTACTGTTCGCATTTTACTTCATATGTATATATATATATATATATATATATATATATATATATATATATATATATATATATATATATATATATATATATATATTAAAGTGTTCCACCATTGCTATAATTATAAAAATAAAATATAAAGTAAGCCTAATTTCAACCTCAATGATGTGAACAGAAAATTGGCTTGAAATTTTTAGTGCACTATGTTTCAGTAGAAGGATCGTTCTGTAACCCTATATTTTCATTTTGCATCAAATATGATGTGGAGTACGTGAAAAATGCTAGCAAACATGACCGAAAACAACTGAGCGCGTGAAAGTGGAAGAGTAGTGAAGGCAGCACTGCTGCTGAGGGGAGTCATACGTATATAGTACTCGGCGGCCGCGTTGCTCCCACTAGTCTTCTACTTTTACGCGCTCGGCCGTTTTCGGTCACGTTTGCTAGCATTTTTCACGTATTTCGCAGACTTTTGATGCAAAATGAAAAAATAGATTTGTAGAGTTTCAAAATATTTTTACTAAATTAGAAAAATTCTCTACTGATAGGTCTAGTTGTGCAGTGCATCTGGAGAAGTTATATTGTTTCAAATTATACCCATTTGTTGGACAGATATTATACATAGAGACCAAGGACTTTTATGAAAAAACAATTATTTAATATCTTATGATATTTAAATAATTAAAAAATATTAATAGAAAATAAAAAATTTTTTAAATCCTAAGAATTGCAGACATAACGCGGACTTAACAGCAAGGCAGATCATCACCTGAGGGTTACCATTATATTCTATTGAAGAAGTTTCTGTGGTTATTCGTTTAGTACCTGAATACTTGTAATATGTTGTTAAAATGCAAATTTATAATCACATTGTAATTGAAAGTGAACTCCATGAGTAATTAAAACTATAATTATATTTATTATACAGTCTCTGAAAAAGTATGCATAACTTTTTTATGACTGTCACTGAGATCTCTTTTAATCGTTTTAATAAGAATCGATAGAGCCCACCTATTTTTTTTTATAGAGTTTATGCACCAACGAGCAATTAAAAGTAACCAAAGCATCATTTCATCACGTTTTAAATCACACTGTAACTGGGTAGTCTGTATTTATCTTTAATTATAGAATGGAAAATGTAAACACTGTGCATATGCGTTTGCTGAGTGAATTGACAAATATAAAAGTATTGTTACGAGCACAATTTTCATTTCAGTTTTTATTCAATTTTATAACAATGCGTATTAACAAAATTCTTTTATGCAACATGTTCCTAAGGGTAGCCTTTGGCAGTTGGATCTAACTATAAACTCTGGGTTATTCGTGGTTACCTTCAATTAATTTTTTTTGAATAATCCTCCGTTTATGCCTTAATAAAATTTACGGATTCATTTTGAGATATCGTAAAGAGCCACCAAATTTATGATGCTTATTAGCTCATCAAATAATAAATATCGTTTTTATAATTTATGGAAGATTACTATCTGGAGATCCTGGTGCCCGGATTGGAGCACTGGCTCTTCCTGAAAGAAATCAAACCACGACAGATGAGGGGACCTTAGGGGAGCTACTAAGAGTGCACTTTCCAGGCTCAAATCAATATGAGGGCCAATTTAAAGCACGAGGACTCCCCTTAGCATATCATGACTACAAGTTAGTTAAAACGATAGTGACATATGAAAAGGTAAAATGGCCGATGCAAACTTTTGCTCCCTTCAAATCATCTGGTAAGAATGGTATATTTTTAGCTTTACTACAAAATTCCTCCGATTATATAATAAATCACCTGGTGAAACTATTCCGCTCATGTTTGATCTTGTTCTACGTACCGAATGCGTGAAGGGACACAAAAGTAATCTTTACTCCTAAGGTAGGAAGAACAAACTACACAAATCTTTCGCCCTATCAGCCTGACCAGATTCTTATTAAAGACACTGAAATTGTTGGTGGATCGACACATTAAACAAGGGATAATGGTGCAATATCCATTACGTGCTTTATAATTTACCTATCAGGCAGGAAATTCCACAGATGTAGCACTACACCGACTCGTTTCAAAAATTGAAAACGCATTGTTGGGTGGACGACCTGCTTTAGGTACCTTCATCGATATCAAGAGGACGTTCGACAATACGTCTCATGATTCAATATGTAATGCTTTACAACGACGAGGCTTTAAACCGACAGTAGTCGCATGTATCTACTTTTATAACATAAAATCGCCGTCTTAAGTTTTCTAACGTTTTTTCCAGACCCCCTATATATGTGATAATCTATTAATTAATAAAGGTTAGATTAAAAAAAGTTATGTATGTAAGCAATTTACGAAATATATATTTTTATATTATTATTATCCAAGATTTACAAGCCAAACGACTTCGCACTCCCTCTAGGGATTATTCACTCATACTCGGTATCCAAAGACACCAAAAGTATGAAGCTCTGTGGGGACCCTTTCCATTTTATCGGGTCCTAGGTGGCGTGGTCTTCTGCACTTCCTACAAACTTTCGGACGGTTCCCGCGGTTGCAAGGAGAACCGCTTTCTGAATCGGTTTATACAGGCCCAGTTCCTTGATGTTCTGCAGGAGGTTCTTTAGTATCACTCCAGTTGTTGACAGTATTATAGGAATCGTGTGGACGCTGTTCATTGCCCATTGTCTGCGGATTTGTACCTCCAGATCTCTGTATTTGGCGATCTTCTCGTTGTCTTTTGACCTTAGGTTGTTGTTGTTTGGTACAGCGATGTCGATTCGTGTTGTTCGCCTGGAAATTTTATTTGTATAATGTTTGGCCTGCTATGAGCAACTGTTTGATCTGTTAGGACCGTTCGATCACAGTATCACTTGAACTCGTTGTTTTCAAGAATAGGCTCTGGATTATATTTGTAGTTAGGCACTTTTCCTACCTACAATAGTTTTAACTTATCTGCTAACTCTTGGTGGAGTATCTTAGCGGCTGAATCGTGTCTTTCCTTATACTCGGTTGCGGCAAACGCTTGGCATCCTCCAGTTATGTGCTGGATCGTTTCTGATATTCGACAGCCATATCTACATTGGTCATTTTCTATTGAGGGAATTTCCGGTAGTTCCTCGTCGGAACAACCTGGTCTTGGATAGCTAACAAGAAGCCCTCCGTTTCCGAAAACATCCGTCCTGAAATCAACCAGTAGTTCGACGCTAAGTTGTCGACATTGTCCTGGTTGACCTCATTTGGATGCCGTCTTTGAAGTGGCTTCTGTAGCCAGGCTTGTAACTTCTTTTGGTCTGTTCGGTGGTGAGAAGCAATGTCCCGTTCCTTCAGCTGTAGCGGCGTTGAATCGTCTGCATCGCCTATTGCTCGATGTAGTGTCGAAGAGTTCGCTAGCCTGTGGAAATATGAACGTAAGTTTATTATTTGTTGGTCGAGCTGCTTACCAATATCCACCAATCCTCTTCCTCTTTGGTGTCTTGGAAGCATTGTACGTTCACTCCGAGGGTGATATTTTTGTGCTTTTGTTAGGAGTGTTCTTATTTTTCTTTGCAGGTTTTCGATGTCCATCCTGCCCCATTTTACTGTTCGAAAAGAGTAGCTAAGCGCAGAGCATGCGGACGTGTTGAGCGCCTTAAACAAATTTCTACTATTTAGACTAGTTCGTAACATCCGTCTTACCCGCCTGACAAATTCGGTTGTCAATTCATCCTTCATAGTGCGATGGTCAATTCCTTTATCCTGTTTACTATTAATAATATTTATATTGTCAGATCAGTGCTATTGTTGAAACCATATTTGTGATTGTTTAATTACAAAAGCAAAATTAGTTCTTGTTCTTTTGCGATAATATTTCATATTTTGGCATACTTCGTATTTTTACTTAATTTCCTACGACTTGTTTCTTATGGTAGTTACTAACACATTTTGTTCACATTTCTTGGCAAAAGTTAGCTTGTGTTTTTTGACATTCAATATAATAATACTCTTAACAAATTACAAGTTAGGCATAAATTATTTTAGAACTCATCTCTGTTTTTAATTCAATTAAGCTATAGGATACCTCATTTCAACTTACCTCTTTACAAATTAAATATCTTAATTTAGCTTCCAAGCTTTGTTATGTAAATATTTTAAATTAAGTTTTAAATAACTAAGTACAAATACAACAAACGCGAAGGCAGTTGTACACAGCTTAGTTATAGATGCCTCCAGAGTAATTCTCAAATTCTATTAGTAAAATTAAATTTTGAGCTTGTTTGTTTGCTTGTTCAGCATCAAATTGAAAAATTAACAAGTCACCAGACCCAGACACAAAATTCTAATATTGCGTTGTAGTTGTAACCGCACTATCCTTGTTTTCAGTTAATCACTTGTTACTTTTAGGAAAAATATTATCGCGTTGGATAAAATTAGAAAAAAATTTAAAATTTTCATGATTTAATTAATATAACATTTTATCGTTTAAACTCTGTTAATGAGTCGTGTCTAATTAGTGACTTGCTAATCATACACTGTCATTATTACAGAATGTATAATTATAACATGGAAACAGTAGAACTAAAAGAGCCACTAGGTTCACTTGGCTTCGCGATAACTAAAGTTTTCGGTGCCCTGGAAAAGGTCTAGGTCTAATTCAATTCAAAAAATAGTTTAATGTTTTAACAAAAGATGCGGCGATAGGTTCGAGCGCTGTTCAAATTAAAACAGATAGCAGGCAAACTTGTTGCGTATCCTTTAAAATTTCGCATTTTTTGTTATATAACCCAAACTACTATTTACTATATATACTACTACATACCAAACTAAAAATTGCGGAATTTGTAGTATGTAAAAAAAAATAGATTTGACCACTCCAGTTATTGCGGCTATAATGAAAATTATCTTGCAATGTTGCCAGATATCTGACACTTTCAGTTAGAAAAAGAGTACTAATACAATTATAAATATATTTGTAAAAATACATTGTGAATAGAAAAGAAGTTACTTACATTATTAACAAACACAAAAAAAAAACAGAAAACTTGAACTAACCAGAGCAAACTTGAATGAACTAGCACGAGCCGAAACTAACCAGAGTAATACAAACCGGAACAAACTGAAACTAATCTGAACAAACCAGAAGTAATCTTACAACCTGGTCTGAAATAACCTTTCGTACATATACTACTGAGGAAGCATTCGATGCTCCGTGGACACACGTATAGGGCACATAATGCTAACCTGACAAATCAGACCAAACCAAAGCACAACTAACCTAGACTGACATTAATTAACCTTTCGATCAAAAACTATAAGGGCTCTAAATGCTGGTTCCAGTAGTGTATGTTCTTACTTAATCAATATAATTAATATCCATTTATTGCTTTTCGAAATCTGAATAATTAAGGAAAAAACTAAATGTTGCAACTCTGCAACTCGTTAAATTTGAAAAATTAATACTTTGAAGTTGTACATATGACATTTAACTTCAAAATTTTTAACATGATATAAATAACTACAAATTAACGTTTTTGGACATATTTTAAAAAAGTTTTTACATAAAAAGTTACTGTTTTTTGGCTTGAAATTTATTTAGAGAAGCAAAAATTAAAATTTTTTACAAAGAAATCTCTGGAGAATTTATTATTTAATATATCTTTATAGCAACATGAAATCTAAATGTATCTTGAGGCGAAAATTAAAACCAAAAATCGTCATATTCCTTCTTAAAATGTACCTACTTTAAAACATTAGTTTTCAATGTTTTGTTTTCTATTTGGTTTTATTTACTCCTATGTTTATCAATTTTGGTTACAAACTAAAATTTGTCCTTTTTTTCAGTTGGGAACTTTGAAAATTTTAGTTAAGTAATTTTTATTACTATACGATTGTTATATTGAAGTATTGGCATAGATGCTTTGAAGCCTTTACAGATATTTTGAACTCATAACTCACTAACCTGAACTCTTTTAAAATTTGATTTTCTTGATAAATAGCAGGTGTTTAAAAAATATTTATTTTGACCTTTTGCAGAATATAGCGATATTTATTAGTTATAAATTATAAATCATCAGACGAATTGAGAGCGGCAAACTGTTACGTTGTCGAAAAAGGGACAAATAATTCCCTAAAATGGCTTAATATCTTCACTTTGCGCATAGCTACAAAATGTGGGTCTATTTATTTTTTTATTGTTAAAAGTTTTTTATGTCAGAATATGTTGAATAAACTCTATATGGGAAGTTCTTTTGTTGATATATTAATTAGCAAGATTCAAGAAAGTTATATTTTGGATATTAATGTTTTTCTTTAAAAAATTTTATAATTTATTTAAATAATTTGTTTCTTAACGTTTCTTAATAATAATACTATTTTTGTGTAACTTCAAGAAAAAAGTATATTTAATACTTTTGGTTTTTCTTTTAAAAACTTGCAGTTCCTAAAATAAAATTTTGCATACTAATATATCTTTTTGAAACTCACATTCATTTGAAGAGTATGATGAAATATCGTAGTTTTATAATAAGGCTTAGTTTAAGAATAAGTACTGAATTTTTTATAACCCGTATTCTACTACTACAATTAGCTTTGTCTTTGAGACTTACAATTCTTATATTTGGAATTTATAATAAAAATAATGAAAAAAAATTCTTGAAAACACTTTATAAATTCACAAAGTCAAACCTTGTTAATATGTTCTTAAAAATTATGTGTACAGAGTGAATCGTTTTGGATGTTTTTATAGGTTATCTGGGAAACCGTACAAGATTTTAAAAACCCAATAAAGTAGTCCCGAGCTCTTTTTTTGAGAAAACTACAATGGCGAAAACGAATTACGGCTATCGCAATCGGTTTCATACTTACAATGCGATTTTCGAATTTTACAATTTTCCAAAATGTCCCATGTTTTATTTATCAAAACAACTAAGATAGAACTAATTAGGCATTCTTAATGTACTTTTTTCTGTAGAATCTAGTGGCTAGTTAAATTTTTATTTTAGTTTTAATTACGAATATATAATACCTAGTTTTAATTTTTTAAATGAGATACCCTGTATCTTTTTACATCATTTTTTTGCCTTTTGTAATTGTTTAAGAATATATTATGTTGTCAATATAAATTGACAACAAATAAGTTAAGAGCAGTTTTTACTAAATACATAAATTTTTTAATATAGAAAACGTCTATTAACGAAGCTTTCAAGCTTCATTTAGTTCATTTTTTTAATCACAGTTTCTTAACCTATAGTATATAATAAATATTCGAAATGATCTTGATTAAAAAGAATATCTAAATACTTAAATAACTTCCCTAGGTCACTGCTAACAACACTTTTTAAGTTCGATGGATATATCTTATTTTATATTGTGTTTTTAAATAGTAGGCTCTGATTGTCGATAAATAAAAGAATCATTTATTCGATTAAAGCCTGTCAGTTTCAGACTTATTAGCTTGTCGATTTGCAGTTTGTCTCTTTAAAAACTCAAAATGGGAACATTTTAAAATTTCGAAAAGTATAATATGGTAGAATGTTACATTGAGTGTAATAAACACAATCAGAGAGCTTGTAATTTATATTTGGAAGGTATCCGGAGCACGAATATCCCAACTCGGCAATTTTTTACGAGACCAGAGGAAAATTTAATCAATTTTGGATCCTTGAGAAAGCAACGACCAAAGATGTGTGAAAAAGAAGGTAAAGAAAACAAGATAGAAATGTAATTGCATGTGTTATAGCAGATCCTTCAATGTCGAATAGAATTATTAAAATGGGTGTTAGGGTTTCTCATGAAAAATCATTAAACATTTTAAAAGATCACCATAATAACCATCTATGGGCAGCTCTGAACTCTCACCAACAAATAAATAGGGTACCACAAACACAATTTGAGTTTAGTGTGTGGGTTGCTTTGTTAACTAATAGAATAATGGTATACGAGATATATGAAGGGAATTTAAATTCTCCAGCTTACCTAGATATTTTTAGTAAGACACGTCGTCACACATATGGATAATGTGCCTTTAGCGGAAAGTAACATATTGTATTTTCAACACGATGGAGCCCCGGTCCATAACGCGGAAATTATCGTCGAAAATAAAAAAATAAAAATTATATTTTTAGCCTATTTGTTGTCAATTTATATTGATAATCTAATATATTTAAAGAAAATGCAAAATGCAAAAAAATGATGTAAAAAATATGGGACTCGGAATTATCTTATCAGATTTAAAAAATCTTTTACGGTTTCCAGAGGATCCATAACGATCCACCCTGTACATCCCTTTACAAATACAAACGAGGGATTTTAGTAGACAAGTGTCTAAACTTTTGAAGTGAAAAAAGGCAGTCTTTTAAAAGTGAATTAAAGCTAAAAAAGTTATATTATTTAAAAGTTTAGAATATCTCACTTGATTTACTGACCGACTTTATTGTAGAAAAAATAGCGTTTTATCTATGCGAAAACCAAGATGAAAACAGAAATGGAATCAAAGAGAAATATTACAAAGTTTAATCAGGCATCAAGTTTAAAACTGACTCGGGGTGTTACGTATACTATCATTGGGGATTTTGGTATACAGGGACGCTGCCTGGCGCGAATAAAACCTTCAATTACCGGGTCCGTGTACAAGAGATGAGCTTATTGTGTGCGCTGATTGTTGTGAACCAGATTGGAAAATTAATTTAGTCACCCAGCTTGTATAAACAATTCTGGCTTTAATATATCCGTAACCACTGGCTGGATGGCTGGTTTAATTAAGGCTGAATGTAATATTTTATAAAATAAAGCTAGGTGTAATATATTAAAACTCACATAATAATAGTTAAGCGAGAGTTGCAAAACGTATATGAAATATATTAATATAAAAATATAAATTTGGTGTAAGACAGAAAAGAAAATGCAGAAGAAAATATAGTCAACTAACAACAAAATCAGCCAATACAATTATTAGTCGTAAACCAGAACTAACCAATAGATATATGTAAAAACAATAAAATTTTAAAACCTATGCTATTATATCTTAAATTAACTTCAGTAAACTAGAGTTAGATTAAACTAACCTCAGTTAACCTAAACTTTAATAAGACTTGTGTGTTTAGACTTCAGCACTTGTGTATTAAATTACCTAGGTGCTTCGGAGTTTATGAAACTGTAACAAACCTAACGATCAACATTAGTTAGATGCTGATGATTAAAATTGAGTTAATTTAATACATATTTCAAATTGCAATATTTTATTAAAAACAGTAGTATTCATCCACCATATTGTAAGAAAAATTTTTGACCAAACAATAGTCCATATTTCCTGGTTATTTTTTGAAAAAAAAAAATGAAACCAACATAAAGAAAATCCTATAACTTTAGAATTATTATTTCTTTTAATGGGTTGCGGTCAAAATTTTTTAGAGGAAATTAAGTGAAGCTAAGCATTTTTGTCTTTTCACTAGCGTTTCGGTTTATTTTCATTAAACCATCATCAGAGTAATTTTTTAAGACTAAAAAAAATGAAAACGTGATATTTTTTATAATTTTTTTTAAAGTTAAATATAATTTTCTTACCTTAAGGTTATTTACTTGAGCACAAAGTTATTTAACAAAACTGACTATTTAATTATTCTTACATTTTTCTTAAGTTAAGTATTTATATAAGCTCTGTTGTGTTGCTCTAGGCAGATTAAAATTAAAATTTAAAAAGGTTTTTTTTTTTTTATTAAAAAAGAGTTTGTAACCATCTGCAATTTTATGTCTTAATTAGGTGGTCATCAATGTTCCCTAGCTCATTCGTGTCAGATCTGAAATTCATGTTATTGCGTGTTTTTTTTATATGGATCATTTCTTTTATGGACCTTATTTTGTAATTACTTTCTTTGTCTATTATTTCGACGTTATTAAAATCAAAATTATGTAGATTTTCAATTGCATGGGTTGCCAGATTGCTATTTGGGTTTTGACATATTTGTATTTATGATTTTGGGTTCTATTTATTAAATACTGTTTTGTTTGGCCGATATATATTTGATTACAATCTAGGCAATTAATTTTATTTTGCTAAACGACAACAAATCAACACAGAAAAAAGAAAATCATAATCCAACCAGGAATATGCAAACCAAAATAAACAATCTAATAAATTCATGGTTTAACAAGAATCTAATTTCAAAAGAATTAAAAAATAAGCTTAATTGTCATAACGGTCATGCCCCATATATATATATATATATATATATATATATATATATATATATATATATATATATATATATATATGATACTTATTGATTGGTTGGGCGCCAGGCACAAATAGCTAAGTGTAATCAATTTGTACCAAAATTTTTGTTTATTTTCCATAAATATTGCTTAATTACACATGTGCTGTTTTCTGAATGTACTCGGTTTTTAGTGATTTGACACTTGAAACATTGATGTCAAATTTTTCTCTCTCAGGTGAGTTCAGATGAAAATATAATACTTGTCAGAAAAGGTCAAACCAATGATTCAAAAACACAAATACAAACTTTATTTAGAAAAATACAATCTTGTATGTGGATGCAGTTTTTCTTTGTAAAATTTTATAAAACACTTATCTTAACCTAATTAAATTATAAAAATTATTCAATGTACACTGTATTCTTTTTTATATGATTTTGAATTGTTAAATCTGACAATAGACATAAATATCTAAACTGTTACAAATGCGTGGCGTCTTGAAATCTGTGATTTTATTTAAACAATCTATAAATATTTTAGTGTGTGCTGTTATTATTATTAAAGTGATTTTGATGCAGTGCAAATTAAACAATTTATTTTTTATTATTTACTACAACTATTTGTTATGAGGTTATTATAATTCTATTTTATCAAAATTATTTTATTATTAACTATAATTTTTCACAATAAGGTTAGTATAAATCTATTTATTAATTTATCATCAGTCAAGTCAAAAATTTTCAATATCTTACACAATAGATAAATACCTTTTTTTTATCTCCAGAAATTTTTTTATATTCCACGTTTTATATTTCCTCGTTTCTTTCTTTTAATGAAACAAAAATTTATAAATCCTTTCTCCTTTGTCAATTATTTAAATATTTTCCACAGCTACTTACTTATCGACTTAATTTATTTATTGATTTTTTAACTTCTTTTTACTTCTTCTAAAATGGACTTTCAATTTCCAAAAAAATTTTTATTTCCAAAGTTCTATGTTTCTTCCTTTTACTTTTTTGAAAAATTTGATCAAATGAGACCAGCAACGTTTTTCTTCAATACAGATTATTCTGCACTGTCTTCTTTTTAATTTATTTATAAATAATAATTGAAAAACTTTTAGGTTATGGTCCCGTTAATAAAAAGACTAGCGAATTTTACACTATGTCCGATCAATAATCACTACTACTTTTACTTTCAAATTATCAACTGCAAATTGAGGTTATGTTAAATTTTTAAGAACCAGACTGATGATGTTAACCGTACAAATGATGGACCTGTACTTTTAAAAAAAAATCTTTTTAGCTTTTTATAGTAAGTAATCACGTGGTATAAATTTTTGTTTTAATTTTTTTCTGATTGGTCAGCCATCTGACGTGAACTGGCAACTAGATGAAATTTTAAGCTTTGAAACCTAAAATAAAAATGGATTCCTAATTGTCAAAATATAGTAAAATTTTTTTGCTTTATTGATATTATGAAATAAATATTCTATTTGATGAAAATAAATTATGATTTATATAAATTTTGGACTTTTCCTAACATTTTGATATACTTAAACGTTACTCTTGGTTATTATTTATCACATAAAATTGATAAATAAAATTGGACTACATCTATGAAAATTTTACCTATATATTTAATTTTTAATTATAACTTCCTGAAACTGATAATTCTGGTTTAATTAGTATTCTAATCCTATTTAACAAAGTTTTACCTATATCTAGGTACTCTTCTATCCTAGTTTCTTATTAAAATAAACTTCTAATCTATGTTTTTTACACTATTATTGCACTTTTACAATGTTTCTTACAAAGTTTTAACAAATACTGTTTTTGTAATGCGTAGAAACTAATATGTTTTTAATAACTATTGATAAATAGTGTCTATATTTAACTAAATAGTTATTATTTTACGCTTATTTTCACTAATTTCATCTTTACCCGCACTGTTTATTAAAATGGGTGACGAAGATTCTCGTTTTCGTAGATTTCACTATATTGTTTTTAAAATTCTCGCCTTGTTCAAAATATCACTTGTTTATTATTTTATAAGATTCATGTCTTTCTGGGACCAATATGTTTATAATTCTTAATTTGTATGTATTAATGTCTAACCTTTCCCATTAATTTTTTACATTCTATCATGTTATTACAGAATTTTTGGCTTTTTATGTCCTTTTAAAACATGATAGTAATATAAATTCTTACATACTATTTACTACTGACTATCCTATCATTATCACATAGATACATCAATTTATTATTTATGACAATTTTGTTTGACTTTTTCATTATCAAGAACTTATCTCACCTGAGAAAAAAATGTTTAGCTACATAATATATATATATATATATATATATATATATATATATATATATATATATATATATATATATATGTAATCGAAGGGCATCCCGTGTATGTGCCGAGTCACTCTCAGGACTGTAAAATCTCAAACCCACTGTATGGGGTCTACGAGCCGCTCGAATAAAATTGATGCCTAAAAGTGCTTCCAGGTTTACAATAATACAGTGAATTATTGTCCTAATAATTTCGTAAACTGTTTTCCCAAGGGGACTGAACTATTCGAACTCTTTCACTAATCTGATCTTGGAACTGACACTGTTTCTGAACCTATTCCGGTAGCAAGTGAACAGATGTAAGTTCAAAAATATTTTTCTTACAACGGAAAGTTCGTATTAAATTTTTACATATATATATATATATATATATATATATATATATATATATATATATATATAGGGTTATTCACCCTATACTGACGGCACGGAATATTGCGGCCAAAATATGTGACTTTCAAAAAGTTTTACTTTTGGGATATATGGGGGTCTAATATAATTACTTTTTAAAATTATTTTCATATTATATTTATATTTTATATGGATATCTTCTTGGGTCATAGGTTGTAAATAAATTACAAAATTTAATTATTTTTACTATATCTACTTACATCGTTTCGCACATCGTGTTTTTCCTTGGAGTTTGTCAGTTCAAGAGTATTAACAAATTGTCGTTAATGGTAATACTCTTGAACTGACAAACTCCAAGGAAAAAAAAACTTGAAAAAGCACAACACGATGTAGGAAACGTCGTAAGTAAATATAGGAAAAAATGAAATTTCGAAATTTATTTACAACCTATAACCCAAGAAGATATCCAAATAAAATAAAAATATACCAAGGGTGAAGAAAAAATTAATTAAATATATATATATATATATATATATATATATATATATATATATATATATATATATATATATATATATATATACTACTATTTAAACACGGCAGTAAAATATATTTATCTCTTACTGAAATCTTATTTTTAAACAAAAATCTTCTCCTGTATATAATAGTTCAAGTGTGAGCAATTAGAAAAGTGGAATATATATATATATATATATATATATATATATATATATATATATATATATATATATATATTAATATATATATATATATAATAAAATAGAATAAAATATTGGCGAAGCGGACGTGAAAATTTGTCAATCTACATGATTCTCGTGTTAAAAAGTGCGGAGCACTCCAAAATATGGAAAAACTCCGGTTCCGACAGATAGCGACAGCGCTGTTTCGTCCTAATATGGGACTCGTCAGGCCACCGCAGTCGGCACAAACCATCATCTCGCCTTTGCATCGTATAAAGCTGAATTCATAATCAAAACACAGCAAATAAGACGACAAAGGCGACATCTCGATGGTCCACTTGATAATACAAGAACCACACAGCTTAACAAAGTTTGTAAAACACTTTTTAACACGAGAATCATGTAGATTGACAAATTTTCACGTCCGCTTCGCGAATATTTTATTCTATTTTATTTTAAATTACACGGACTAAAACTTATCTACATATATATATATATATATATATATATATATATATATATATATATATATATATATGTCACCTTTTACAAACTTGAATTATTGACATGGTGTCACTTGACGTAAAATATTTGTCATAATCGATTCTTTATTGCTATTTATTAAAAAAAATCCACGTAATCTAAGTTAGCTTGTCTTAATGCCATTTCTTTTAACTTATTCCATAATCATATATTCAATATTTTCATAAAAATATTTATCTAAATATAGAATCGAAACAAAATAAAGCTATAAGGATAAGTTGTAGTTTAAAGTAGCACAAAACGGAATCAAAAAGACGATATTAAAATGGGTACAACAAACAAAGGTATTTCACATACATAACGTCTGTTTTGTAAAATTTCTACATGTAAATAACAACTTTTCCATTTCCACCTTAAAAAGAATCTCGTAGAGGCTTAATAATTTCCTACAGATCAGACTGGCTGATACGATTCAGAACGTATTTAGCTTGGATAAATATAGCTCAGTATTTTTGCAATTCACAAAGTCAATTTAAACGGACCAGCTACTTTAAAAAATACATGTACTTCAAACAGATCTTTATGAAGAAAATTTACAAATGTAAATGTATGAATATGGTGAAGTTATTTGTTTTAACAGAAAAGGGTTATTTTACCTTATTTGTATGCAAAATGTACAAATATGAATGAAAGGAAAAATGGAAATAATGGACTTCTAACAATGCTTTCACCTTTTGTTTTCACACTGACGTTTAATTTAAATTGGCAATTATTTTGCTGCATTTCTCATTTATAATAAAATAAGTATATTTGCATATATAAAAAATTCACTGTATCGTAACGTTCACAAAATATTGGGAAACATCAACTTAGATATAAGTAAGCGCTATAAGATTCCTACTTTAAAGAGGTTGCAAATGAGTTTTTAAAAGAAAAATAAATCTAGTTAAAAAACTTAAAAAAAAAACAACTTTTATTTAAAATTATATTACTACTGAAAATATTTAAATGGCTCAGAGAAGTTCCATAATTGCACTGTAACGAAAAGTCTCATACACGCTGCGTTCTCGAATGAGGGAAGGTCACAATTTCCGAGCATTGGACTGGAAAAATGGCGCTTAAAATTGGTTGAACAATTGCACAAACATTAATTAAACAACTGCAAAAATGTATCTGGTTGGTAATTAAAAAAACATGTACACGTTATTTTGACACATTACAATGTGAAAAAATATTAACGTGTATATGTTTGTTTCTTGTTAAACGATTGATTTTTTCAAAATTGTTTAATGTCTTTACAGTTAAGTGACTACTATTTTGATCCTTGGAAATTCTCTATTTTTCGCGTTGGAAAACGCAGCATATACGAGAATTTTCACAAAAAAAAGTTGTTGGACTCGTCAGAGGGAAGTCACTCAAAAAGTTTAATAAAAATGAAAAGCGTGTTAAAATAACGGTTACATCTTGTGTCCTATAACTCGGCCCACTACTCAGAAAACGAAAGCTCACGGTGCCCATAACACTAGCACGTTTCTCGTTTTTACTGTAATTCCTAATGATGTGGCAAGAAACAAGAAGGAGGGTTCGAGAAAGTGGTTCTTTGTCGTTTCAGGAAGCCTAAATGAAATCAGAATCAAACCTATGACCAACACAACGAGAATTTCTCATAACTTCCCACGAAACTTCTCGAGGGAATTTACGATTATAAGTAAATAATTTAATATTTTTGCTCTAATACCATTAAAATAAATCAATAAATAAAAAAAAAACGAGTTTGTATATAACAGTTGACCAAAAAGTTGGTATATATATATATATATATATATATATATATATATATATATATATATATATATATATATATATATATATATATATATATAGAAGAGAAGTTATCGTCCGTGTCATTATAAAATAAAATAGGAAATTCTCTGCTATTCGGACAAAGACGGTGATAAATATTACTCTCATGTTAAAAAGTGCGGAGAACTCCCAGATCCTGGAAAAACTCCCGGTCTGAAAAATGACGACAGCGCTGTTTCGTCCTAATATGGCACTCGTCAGGTCATTGCATTCCGTACAAACCATCATCTCGCATCTGTGTCCTATAAATAGATTTCACGGTTGAAAAATAGTAAATAAAACAGAGTGGCGACATCTCGATGTCTCACTCAATTTCAAAAGAACAGCACAAACCAAAAATGTTGTATAAAATCACCATGTGATGGCGCGACGGTAAATTAAAAAAGGAATATATCAAAACTCTAGCCACGAAACGTGCTAGCCTAAGGATAGAGGGCGCGTTATCCGGCATCGGCAACCAAACTAATCACGAATTTCGCAGTTTAAGTAAAGTGTCGGATCGATGATCTCCCTAAGAGAACTGTTGCGTGTTTTTTAAGTCAACAAATATAAAAAAAAAGAGATGTTATCGTCCGTGTAATTTTAAAATAAAATAGGGAATTCTCAGCTATGCGGACAAAGACCGTTGATAAATATTACTCTCATGTTAAAAAGTACGGAGAACTCCAAGACCGTGGATAAACTTTGGATCCGAAAAATAACGACACAGCTGTTTCGTCCTAGTATGGGATTCCTCCGGACATTGCATTCGGTACAAACTGTCATCTTGCATCTGTGTCCTATAAACGTTTACTATTTTTCAACCGTGAAATCTGTTAATAGGACGCAGATGCAAGATGATGGTTTGTATCGAATGCAATGGCCTGATGAGTTCCATACTAGCACGAAACAGTGCTGTCGTCATGTTTCGGATTCGAAGTTTTTCCATGATCTTGGAGTTCTCCGCACTTTTTAACATGAGAGTAATATTTATCAACGGTTTTTATGTTCGCATAGCCAAGAATTGCCTATATATATATATATATATATATATATATATATATATATATATGTATATATAATATATATATAATATATATATATATATATATATATATATATATATATATATATATATATATATATATATATATATGAACAAACTGTAAAGTAAAAATTTGGGGTGTTTCTTCCCGGTGCCAGCCTTAGGACTCCTCAGTGGGTTTCGACTGACACCTTCCCAGACACCCGTTGTCGTACTATATAATTTTTGATTCTACTATTTGAACTTAAACTGTGGCGGGAATTATCGGTGAGATATAGTTTACACAACACCCCCGCCTCTAGACAATCAACCTTCTTTGAGAATGGGAGTTTTGCACTCCAGATCCCGATTACAAGGAAGGCTTGATCGTTATTGGGCCTGAGAACTGCGGGGACTAACACCCCGTCGCGGATTCGGTGCGGCTAAGCACCCATGCTACTTGACGCCACAAGTGCAAGTTCCCATGTCCAGGGATGCCATGTCGTATTCTGCTAAGGTCCCTGTACCCAGCGAGAAATAAGAACAAACTGTAAAGTAAAAATTTGGGGTGTTTCGTCCCGGTGCCAGCCTTAGGACTCCTCAATGGGTTTCGACTGACACCTTCCCAGACACCTGTTGTCGTACTATGTATTTTTTGATTCTACTATTTGAACTTAAACTGTGGCAGGAATTATCGGTGAGATGTAGTTTACACAACAATATATATATATATATATATATATATATATATATATATATATATATATATATATATATATAAATATCGGACAATCCACGTCACTTTTTGCCTCCATCTGTCCAAAAATTGAGGCAACTTAAAAATATGACCAAGAATTTAAAATATTCATACGGACATACTCTTTTCAATACAACGTGGCATATGAACCAACTCAAAAATGGCGGCTATGTCAGGGCTATATTGGCAAAAAATGTAAGAAATTTTTGAAGCATCTCTTTTTCTAGCCCCATAAGATTTCAATTCAACAACTTTTTACATTGGGGATTGAAAATTATGTATCTCAGTATTATCTGGATCAATTGAATACTCAGCTTCACATATTTAAAATCCATAACCTCATAATATTAAGGGGTTGGGGCAGAACACCCATATGGAGCCACCACGAATGCCTTTAAAATAGCCTGTTAAATTTCATAAAATGAGAATAGAATATAATGGTTTTTTAGGTCGCTGAACAAGAATTCCAGATTAGTTTTCAAAATTCAGAATGGCGAATCTTTTTTGCTTAGATATTTTTATTACCATATTTTTCGTGTTAACCTTGTGTTTTGAGAGTTTTTGGGGTCGCTGATCACGAATCTGAAGTAATAAATTGAAAATTTCCAAATCTAAGCTGGCGGGTCAAATATGGCAGACCCATTTTTGTATACATTTTTTAATACCATATCATTATCCGGGGATTTTTTAGGTCGTTGATTACAAATTCGAAGTCGCAGATCGAAAAATTTTAAATCCAAAATGATGGATCAAATATGGCATACCCATTTAACTTTCATTCTTTTATTACCAAATTCTTCGTTACTCGGGGGTGTCCGATCACAAATCTGAAATCAAAATTAAAAATTTTCGAATCCAAGATAGCGGATCAAATATGGCGGACCCATTTTTGCCACAAAAAGGGTCTGCCATATTAGATCAGCCATCTTGGATCTAAAAAATTTCCATTTCTGGCTTCAGATTTTTGCCAGCCATCCCGGAAATCCGCAAGTAACAAGTTTATGACGAAAAATACAATAATAAAAAAATTTAAAATGAAAACATTTTATACGACACGATTGCCACATGATTATTTTATCGTCCTGCCATCACAGAGCGGTTTTATACAATATTGTTAGTGAATATTGCTCTTGTGTTATTAAGTGATCCGTCGAGATGTCGCTATTTGTGTCTTGTCTACTGTTTTTCATTTTAAAAAACAGTATATGAGACACGACTACGAGATGATGGATTGTACCGAGGCAATGGCCTCATAAGTTCCAAATGAGGTCGAAACAGCACTGTCGTCATTTTTTGAACTTGGAGTTTCTTTATTGTCTTCAAGTTCTCCGCACTTTTTAACACGAGAGTTATGTTTGCCAGCAATATTATGTTCACACAGCCGAGAATATTCTATTTTATTTTAAAATTATACATACGAAAGCGTATCTCTTTTATATATATATATATATATATATATATATATATATATATATATATATATATATATATATATATACCTGCAGCTTATGCAGCGTAGGTTACACTAAACTTTTAGAGGATCTTTAAGTTTAAGAACTAAAAGTCTGTTGATAAGAATTTCTGCTATTATCCTTGATTTTGTAGCGATACTATGCGATTGCCGCTTTAATATTGCATAGTTTCTTCCCAGTTAATTTGGAATAATCCACATTTTGTATTTGAAGATCTTCGAACGACCCATGTCAACTAAGTGCAGGCTCTTTGAAGCAGCCAAATGTACACAGATACGATGGGTCTTATATAATTCATTGATATCGTCCGTTAGCTATCGTCTAATTTCATCATTAAACCCAAATCACCTCTTCTTATCTTGACACAAGTTAAATGAACTCAAATCGATGGGTCTACTTTTAGAGGTCGGGGAGTTCAGTTGCTTATTTTCCGATTCTGTCATCGGATCAATTCAATATTATTATAAAAATCTATGATCATCAAACATACATTCACATGCAAAATTTGAATTTTATGGGGCGAGTGTGAAATATAGAATGAAAAAGGTCCTTTAAAGACAGATGTATTAATATTTATTGTCCTGCAGTCATATGTTCGAAAATTCTTAATGTCAGATTTAGTGTTTATATAAATTTATATCATGAATTATCGATATTAAAGCATTCAAATTTATATCATTGATATTAGAATGTCTAGAACAAATTTGGTGGATATTTTTAGAAATTGTTCAAAAATGTAATAGGATTAATAGTACTCCAAGCATATATTCGAAAATTCTAAATATAAAATTCAGTGTTTGTACAACTTCATGAAATCATGAAATATCGATATCAGAAAATACGAATTTATGCCATTAATATTAGTATTTATAGAATAAATTTGATCTTGCTAGACAATATTGAAAAATATTTTTTTCAAATTAGGAAAAATATAGTATAACAAAGAAAAATTAGAAAATTTTCTAATCCCATATTTTAGGTACTTCATTTGCCGGCTATTGTGTTATCTAATTAATTCATACCCTTTTTGTCATTAATAATATATGGATGTATATTAAAAGGCATGACCCAGCCAGCGCGCTGCGGTTACAGTCATAATACAGCATTGTCTGTACGAGCTTCGTGGTGGCTCAGTTAATTTTCCAATCTGGTTCACAACTATCAACGTACACAATAAGCTAATCTCCTCTACACAGACCCGGTAATTGAAGGTTTAATTTTCACTTGCGGTCATAGGTGATGAAAAGGTTTAATATGATATAAGCAATATTTAGAGTCAGTTTCCTAGATACCGTACGTTCTCTACGTTTAATTTAATTCTGGTTTTGCAAAATTAATAAAATTTCTTGGAATGATTTTGCTTAATACTCAGCATTTCAGCTGATTACTTTTAAGTTTGTTTACGTTATTACACCAGAAAGTAATAAGTACTTGTTAATTTTAAAAATTAATTTTTTTACCGCTATACATATATTGGTAACAAGATGCGATTTCCTAACTTTAATTATTATGCACTTTGTGATAAAATTAAGTAAAGATATATCTGAAGGCAGTTGTTCACATCAAAAGAAAATTTATATTTTTTGTACTGAAATCTAGCCAGTTTAGTCACTGGCTTTATTAAGTAGAGGGTTTCTGATAAGTCCCAATATAATTTTTTTCAAAAACCTTGTTTATGATCACAAAGAAAAAAACTAATGGTGACTTTCGAGTTGCTAATTAAGAAATGTTGATGATCTAAATTTTTATTGTACCCCTTTTCATTTTCCAAAGGTAGATTACAGCGCTTACATCTAAAACTGCAGTACGTGACTTTTACTTATTTAATTTCCGATGTTTTATTATTTATTTGATAAAAAGCAATAACTACCACGGAACTCCAAGATAATGCGTGTCCGACACATATTTGACTATTTTATATTGTACTCTTGTTGTAGTAGGTATAAATAATATTATTTTCCAGTAGTTAAAGTTTTGGAAAATGTTACCTTTAGTCACGTTTCATATACCCTTGAACTATTTTCAGACTGCAGTAGTATTAGGTTATTCCCGGTAATCAAACAAACCAAAAGCTAACTAGACCATTTTATCAATTGCTATTATGGGCTGTCCTAAAACGAGAAATGTTTAGTGGAGGAAACTGTATTAAAATTCATTGAGTAGTTTCCCAAGTTAGTCGAAGTACCGGCAGACATAGCCAAGAAACTTTTTTTTATATAAAAGTTTATTTTTTGTCTTTAAGTATATTACCGGGCGATTTTCAGATTTTATTTTTAATTTGTGATATTATTTTTTTATATGATCTTACTACTTTTGATTATTGATCTTAACCGTGTTCACGATAGCATGTTGCTTTCACGATAATTTATTTAGTATTCGCATTGTAACATTCTGACCCTTTAGTTAATCAGTGGTTTCTTCTCTTTTTTTTCTTGACTATTTATATATATATATATATATATATATATATATATATATATATATATATATATATATCACGGTGATATCACAAAAGTACAATATGACAAGCGAAAGCAAGTTGTCGACGGGGGGGGGGGCACCAGCAACATTCCCATTTCTAGTGTAAAAGGCAGGTTAGGGTCTATTTTTCTGAATTTAAAGCTCTTGGAGAGGGGGGGGGGCGATCACAAGAAGAAACGAGTTACCGACAGGGGGAAGAATGCGAAAAGCATACACATTCCTAGTATAAGAAGCAGAATCGGGTCTATTTTCCTAAACTCAAAGCTCTTGGGGGGGGGGGGAGCTATCGCAGGAAAAACAAGTTGTTAACGGAATGGAAGTGCTAGCAGCATACACATTCCCAATATAAAAGGCAGAATAGGTTCTATTTTGCTGAAAGCTGTTGGGAAGGGGAGGGGCGATCGCAAGCATACACATTCCTATACTCTATTCAAGAACTAGAGAGAGTAATAAAACTGTTACCGAAACCTCCAACGTACCTGCTGTAGTGCCGCAGGTAACTGAGGACTGCCGTGAATCTAATTATATTTAATTATATTTAAATATTATAAGCTTTTATAAATTTACTGCAACAATAAAATTTCTGATAGTTCAACTTAATTTTTGTCACTGAGCAAAGTACACCTTACAGTTCCTCCTTAGTGATTTATCTTGTTTGTGCTTGTTTTTATATATTAGTTGAGATTAGTGAGATACCCAAAAGATATTTATTCCAAAATCGTTAAACCAAGGCATTTTTTCCTCAACGAAAAACTTATTACGATGAATATTTATGATACCTTAAGATATCAATATCTAGATAATAATATTAAAAGCTCTGTTGAGATGTGTTCCAATATGACAGGAGTTGGAAAATCTAATATGTTCCGAATATTAAAGGAGAAAAAAACGACTGGAATTGTTAGTAATCCCAAGCCACATTCGATCACAGGCAGATGAAAAACCTCGTTGAAAGAAGAAATGTAAATTGCAATAAAAGGAGTTGTACATACATTTTATTATGAGAAGCAGATCCCAACCGTCGACAAAATTCTAACTAAAATGAAGATCGGATTTACCTGAAATTAAAAGAACTGAGCTCTGGAAATTGCTCAGAGAACTTAATTTTTGCTGAGAAAAACCATATAGGAAATCTGTTCATATAGATCGTCCAGAAAATGTCCGTTGGAGAAGGAAATATCTCTCTCAAGTAAAAGGTAGAGTTGCTAGAAATAACACAACTTACAAAATTAGTTTTTCAACTGAACTTTTGAAAGATTTTTTTGAATAAAGTTGGTGCAGAATATTGGGAAAAATCCATATAATAAAATAATAAAAGAAAATGTGGAAACTCGATCTCATGATTGGTGAGATAGAGAAACCAATTATAATTAATTTGAGGGAGGGAAGATGGCTTCACTGACTTTGATTTTGAATTAGATACGTAAGTTTACCAGAGTAAACACAATTTATTACTTAAATTTTCTGTAACATATAAAAATTAATTACAATTCAATCCCTTTTTAGTATTTAATTGTAATTCTGCGGATGATTTAAGAAATAAATAAACTGAAACGTTAAATGTCCTAAAAAGGTTTTTAATTAATAATAAAATAACCGATAGCTCCAAAAAAAATTTAATATTATATGGACGAATTTATTATTTTGTATATGTATTTCTTATATTTTTGATAATGGGTATTTTGTAAGTATTTAAATTATAACTTAGAATTTTTTGAGAGAAAAAGGCTATGTTTTAGTCTGAATGTACCTATGCCAAAATTAACAATAATAAAAATATAGTTGTGATTTGTGTTAAATATGTCAAAATTATCTATATTTTCTAATATATGTGAATTATTAAGAAATCATAAGAAATAAAATAATATTATAAAACTTTTCATTTTGAGTTTCTTACCGAAATAATATTCTATGCCATAAATACTTAGTGATAAAATAAGCCTTCTTCTGACGCCTACGACAAGGATTAAAATCCTTTTTAACACTTCACACATCCAAATATCTATTGTTATCCAACCCAAATATTCCATTATTATAGACGGTATTTTTAATTATAAAATTTCTAACCCATTCCTATGAAAAATATATGTGTCTAACAGATTTTGCCAAAGACACCGGGCTAAAGAACACAGGTAGTTTGCAAAGAAAAAAAAAGGTAAAAAATGATTTATTACTCTCTCTAGTTCTTGAATATACTATAGTATAAGAGGCAAAATCAGGTCTATTTTTCTAAACTCAAGGCTATTGGGGGGGGGGGCGATCGCCCCCACCGCCCCCCCCCTTGGATCCGCGCCTGTATATATATATATATATATATATACATATATATATATATATATATATATATATATATATATATATATATATATATATAAATTTCTTAGTCGTTGCCATCCGTTTTCAAAAAGGATAATACCTGGTAGGTGTCTCCTCGAGCAGCCGTGTCCGAGTTTATCAACCTTAAATGTTTTATTATTTATTGAGACTCGTCGTAACCCCCTTCGCACTCAATCCAGACTAGGACTGGGGCCCTATCCTCGAACTGGGGAACGTGAAGTGAATGGTCACATCCCCTGAAAAATAGCGAACTTGTATCATTGACGCGTTCATAATTCATATCCCTGTTCACCCGTTGGAAAGCAAGCGAATGGTAAAAGGAGTTACTGAACATGCGCAAATGAAATGTCAGCCGCTAAATGACATATTTGGCGATTAGTATTAAAATATTTTATTTTATTTTTGATTGTTAAAAATGACTCGTTATTAAAAAAGCAATATATTGACGAACCGTTTCTTTAAGACGTTTCATTTTTTAAATAAACAGTTGAAATGTTTATTAGGTGGTACCCCGATATTTGTAGTATTTTCTAATTTTTAATTAAAATATCCTTAAAAGTTGAATATATCACACAAATTTCAAGTAAATTTGAGATTACAGACATACAAAATGATTACAGGAGATTTTGTTCATAACTCAATAGCATGAGCGTGTTATTTAAAAATATTTTTTTACGCCTAGTTCTGCTTATAGATTTAACATAAATACTTATGCCTATATGTCCATAATAGCCGACTATCTTAGTTTTAAACAGTTAACTCTAACATAATTCTTTTCACGACACAACTTATAATAAATTTGAAAAATAATAATTTGTAAGTCATTAGAAACTTTTATTTAAATAAGTAACAAATTTTATATTTAAATAATATTAACTATAACATTTCACTTAATTAGGCTGCGTGTCACACTATACTACACTAAAATTAAATAAAGATTTACAAGCCAAACGGCTTCGCACTACCTCCAGGTATTATTGACTCATACCAGGTATACAATAACAAAAGTATGAAGCTCTGTGGGGACCCCTTCCGTGTTATTGGGTCCTAGGTGGCATGCAACTACTTCCTGCATCGGTTTATACAGATGCTCACTAAGGCCCAATCTCTTGATGTTCTGCAGGAGGTTCTTTGGTATCACTGCAGTTGTTGCTAGTATTATGGGAATTGTGCGGACACTGATTATTGCCCACTGTTTGCGGATTTGCACCCCCGCCTTGAATAAATATTATAATGATTATAATTTATTGGGACATATAAATATGAACTCTACAGACCCACGAACGAGGTCCTTCAGCATACAAACCTTATTTATGGTACATTTGATCTTCAAGACTACAATCTTTACAAAAAAAAGTTTGAATCTGCTGAGATCTGCCAGTATCGATAATGGACATATCTCCTTTAGTTAGAGTCTGGATGTTTCACAAATTCATACAATAATTAATTGGATGGTTTACCTAGTGGATTGATAAGATGATGGCTTTTGTCATACTACATAGAGTTGTGATTTCCATTTTTTAAGGTTTATCAGTGCCCACTTTCTGCAATTACTGTATATGAGGGGCATGTATTCCAATTGACGGCAGTATATTACTTTGTATATATGAGTTGCTTTTTTCTTAATATCCCTTTCATACTCCTAAATATTTGACTGATGGCAACAATGACACTATTTTTTTTTTACTTTTGATGGTTAATTTGATGTCCCAAAACTACTTTTTGCCTAAAATAACGACAAAGCGTACAACAGACATTTTCGGTCTGACAGCTTAATTCAATCTGTAATCCATTTTATTTTTTTGAAATCTGCGAGTTTTAACACGTTCATATCTGGCAACATTGCTTATTCAAGAAGACGGTTTTTACTGTCAAAGTATGAAGGGAAAGTTTATATCGTCATTCACATCACTTTTCACATCATGCTTTCGAGGATACGGGCCCTGGTCCAAGAAATTTGGAGCGTGTTTAGGGCCCAACAGACCAACAATAATTAAAATTTACATAGCAATGAGCTAACAATGATAATATTTTAAATTTTTTAATTAAACTATAAATAAGTGTCGTTTTCATGTTCACAAAAATTAATTTTACGGAGAAAGTTGAACCGAACTCTTTTGGTGCCTACAATTCTTCTTCGGTGCTATGTCTAGAGTATACCATTTGTTTATGAAAACTGGAGCTGTTATTACCTAACTGTAATAAAAAATAATCCATAGGCGTTAAATCCAGTGTGCAAGGCAGCCAGTTTGAGGGAGCATCATTCCCTCTGCTGATTTCTAATATTTAATTCGAAGGGTGGGGGCGCATCATCATACATGAACCACACAAGTTTATTAAGTGTACTAGCTAATTCAAACGATTTAAACGAAGTGAGAAGACTTGACCAATAATAAACCTGTTAATGATACCTGCACATACGTTAATTTTAAATTCATGTAGATAATGCACAACCTTTAATGCATGCGAGTTTTCGTCAGCATAAACTTGTCCATGATATAAATTTGCCACACCCCTTCTTGTAAAGCAATATTCTTCGGTAAAAAAGAAAATTTTTATGATCTCAATGTTCACGTGCTTTCCGTTCATTAATGAATCGCTCGAGGTCGAGAAGTAATAGCTCTTGTACTGTTTGGAGATGGAATGGATGCAGATCTCTTTGTTCTATTCGACTCTATAAACAACGGTATAAAGTAAAAACTATATATTGTTCTAAAATGCCGTTTAAAGTGTGTAAAATTAATTCGAACTGTTACTGCTATGTTGGTGGCAAAATTATTCAGTTAAATCGATGCTATCCGATAACAATAGCGCAAAACGTCTATTTTCATTATTTTGAATTTTGGGTCTCACAATATGGTTTGCATAAATTGCAGACTGCTCCTCAATTATTAGTATTCCGATAAAACATATCTTTGAACTAATGGAGAAATTGAACCAATCACGAAACCGGCAGTAACTTTTGCCTGACTAAAACTTTTGGTTTTAACCTGAAAAATTAATGTAAAATATAACATGCAGGTGTTGCATTCGTATCTGTACCTGATTCAAGGGATTTTCCTGTTTTCACAACCCTGGCAAAAGTGACCACAACACATCATATAATTTACCATTGCACCAGAGTAGCAACACTGAATAGGCTAGCTCGAATAACTTTGAGGGCAATGAAGACAAGTCCATATTTGATAGCTCAGTCCGAACTCGATGATGGTTTAAAAGATTTGCACTCATTTAAGTCTAAAGATAAATTACTTGCAAGCTTGATTCTGACACAAGAATTAGTGTTTATGGCTGCTGGAGATCTATGCTGATTTTTTTACAAACCAGAAGAACGTCATTCCTATATCAATTTCTCGAAGACAAGTCCCAAAGTTGTTCTTTCGCAAAATGGAAACAAAAACTTATGCCAGTAGGTCATGCAGGGGACTGAAAAGAAAGATATGACATAATATCCACATTAACTAAATTATTTAAATACGAATGTGATATATCTGTGGTGACCCAAAAGTCTTAGGTATGTTGTTGGATTTACAAGGCGGCTACACAAAGTACTGTTGCTTTTTGTGCTTATAGGATTCGATGGCACAGTTAATACTAATAGACATGTTTGGTTGACGAGCTCATTAAGTCAGGTTTAATGAAAATTTTTTTAAAGCTTTGGGGTAAAACACGACGGGCGTTTCTGAATTTATCTAGCTCAAGTAAAAGAAAGAATATTGCAGGTTCTTAAATTGGGAAAATGTTGGATGATAACACATTTAAGAGCCATTTAATAGACGTTGAAAAGACTGGATTTCCTTGAAAATTATCGTTCAAAAATTTTTAGCCAATAAAGAAATTACATTTATCAAGAGATCTTTATAAATTTTTTGCAGATTTTTGAACTTAAGTGTAGATACGTGTTCCACAAAATTATTTTTTACTTTCTGAGATTTTTTCCCAGCTAATTTTGGAAATATGCATGATGAACATGGCGATCTATTTCATCAAGATCTGAAAATATTTTAGCAAAATTATCAAGGTTTTTGAAACCAGAACATGCTAGAAGACTAGTGTTTTGTGGTAAAAGATACAGACATAACAAGTTATTATAAAAACTGTACATTTTAAATTTTTTATTCTCACTTTAAATGTTTTTTTTTTTGTAAAATGTTTAGAACTAAATGTCTTAAAATTTCATGCGCTGACTTTTAAAAAATATCTATCTCCAGTTGTGGAGGTGTAAAATAAAAGAAAATGTTCCTTTTTTGAACAAGATTCTTTTCAACTATGTTATTTTCCTATTCAAAAAGCTAGAAATCAATAACTTCAATTAAATTTGTAAATATTTATAACAGTTTCAAAAGAAACTCAATCTATTATATCTTTTGTGACCACAGGCGTTGGAGAATCGTTAGGTTATATTTATTCTGCATTTGAACTATTTGCTTGGGTTTTCATCAGTGACTGTTAGTGTAGCGGCTCATCGAATAATGAAGGAGGCGGCGAAAATGTTTGGCCTAATATTGTTAACACGGCCATTCCATCTTTTAAAATAACAGTTATATATATATATATATATATATATATATATATATATATATATATATATATATATATATATATATATATATATATATATATACAGGCGCGGATCCAAGGGGGGGGGGGGGCGGTGGGGGCGATCGCCCCCCCCAAGAGCTTTGAGTTTAGGAAATGGATCCGATTTTTTCTGTTATACTACAGTTTATTTAAGAACTAGAGAGAGTAATAAATCATTTTTTACCCTATTTCTCTTCGCAAACTACTTGTGTTCTTTAGTCCGGTGTCTTTAGCAAAATCTGTTAAACATATATATTTTTCATAGAAATGGGTTAGAAATTTTATAATCAAAATTACCGGTCTATAATAATGGACTAAAACGTAGCCTTATTCTCACAAAAAATTCGAAGTTATAATTTAAATACTTACAAAATATCCATTGTCAAAAATACAAAAAGGTAAACATATATAAAAAAATAAATTCTTTCATATATTATTAAAATATTTTTGGGGCTATCGGTCATTTTGTTATTAATTAAAAACATTTTTAGGGTATTTGACGTTTCAGTTTATTTATTTCTTAAACCATCTGCAGAATTACAATTAAACACTAAAAAGGGATTCAAATGTAATTATTTTTTTATGTTGGAATTAATATTAGACCTACTTATTTTTATTTCTATTGTACTGATATCTTAATTTAATTTACTTTATTATATGGAAATACGATAGCCCCAAAAAAATAAGATAAACATGTTAATTCTACACGCTTAAGAAAAAGACACAAATACAAAAATAAAATAATAAAAAACTTACAGCTAATTAGAATTAAATAAATATAAAATTAAAGAGTGGTACACACTAAAATAAAAATATATATAAAAAAAACATATAAACAACATTAAACAAAAAAATACAACAAAAACAAAAATTTAAATAATAAATTGTATTTACACTAGTAAACATTACGTTTCTAATTCCTAATCAAAGTCAGTGAAACTATCTTCGCTCATATTAATTATAATTGGTATCTCTATCTCACCGATCATGAGATCAAGTTCTCACATTTTGTTTTATTCTTTTATTATATGGATTTTCCCCAATTTTTCGCAGTAACTTTATTCAAAAAAATCTTTCAAAAATTTAGTTCAACTACTAATTTTGTTAATTGTGTTATTTCTAGCAACTCTACCTTTTACTTGAGAGAGATATTTACTTCTCCAACGGACAGTTTCCGAACGATCTATAGGAGCAGATTTTCTGTCTGGTTTTCCCCAGCAAAAATTAAGTTCTCTGAGCAATTTCCAGAGATCAGTTCTTTTAATTTCAGGTAAATCGCGATCTTCATTCATTTTAGTTAGAATTTGGTAGACGGTTGGGATCTGCTTCTCATAATAAAATGTATATACAACCCCTTTAATTGCAGTCTGCATTTCTTCTTTCAACGAAGTTTTTCATCTGCCTGTGATCGAATGTGGCTTGGGAGTACTAAAAATTCCAGTCGTTTTTTCTTCTTCAGTATTCGGTACATAATAGATTTTCCAACTCCTGTCATGTTGGAACACATCTCAACAGAGCTTTTAACATTATTATCTAGATATTGATATCTTAAGGCATCATAAACATTCATCTTAATAAGTTTTTCGCTGAGGAAAAATGCCCTGGTTCAACGATTTTGGAATAAATATAGAGGTGAAAGCCATATCTTTTGGGTATCTCACTAATCTCAAATAATATATTAAAACAAGTGGCTTGGGAGTACTAAAAATTCCAGTCGTTTTTTCTTCTTCAGTATTCGGTACATAATAGATTTTCCAACTCCTGTCATGTTGGAACACATCTCAACAGAGCTTTTAACATTATTATCTAGATATTGATATCTTAAGGCATCATAAACATTCATCTTAATAAGTTTTTCGCTTAGGAAAAATGCCCTGGTTCAACGATTTTGGAATAAATATAGAGGTGAAAGCCATATCTTTTGGGTATCTCACTAATCTCAAATAATATATTAAAACAAGCGCAAACAAGATAATTCACTAAGAACAAACTGTAAGGTGTACTTTGCTCACTGACAGAAATTAAATTAAACTATCAGAATTTTTATGTTGCAGTAAATTTATAAAATATATTTAAATATAATGAAATATAATTAGATTTACGGCAGTTGTCAGTTACCAGCGGCACTAGAGCAGGTACGTTGGAGATTTCGGTAACAGTTTTATTGCTCTCTCTAGTTCTTGAATAGAGTATAGGAATGTGTATATTTGCGATCGCCCCCTCCCTCTCAAGAGGAGGAAAATAGAACCAATTCTGCCTTTTATATTAGGAATGTGTATGCTGCTTGCACCCCCCCCCCCCCCCCGTTAACAACTTGTTTTTCTTGCATACTGTACTTTTGCGATATCACCCCCCCCCCCCAAAGAGAGAGGCTTGATCATGAGGTACCAATGCCATTTCTGTTGGGCCCAACAATAACCTTAGGACTATAAAGATGTCATTCATATTTCTGCTTTGGGTTTTCTGCGGACCAGTAACCACAATTTTGTTCGTCAATGAAGAAAATGTCAAAATTATCAGACCGCTGAAGCACAAACCTTACGAAATTTGATGTATGAACGTAGTAGGTCTCATTTAATTCCTGCACTAGTTGAATTGTGTATGCTTTAACATGTAAGTCGCACTTTAAAATCACATGCAGAGATGATTCCTGTAAGATTATGATAGCACGCGGTCGACCAGTATTTTTAATGGTAATGGTTCATCTCGTCGATTCAAACTTTTTAATCCATTTTTCTCAATTATTTCAAAAAGATTCGCCCTTTCCGTACACCTTGTACAATATGATATAAAAATGGAATTGGTTAATACCAATTTACCTAGAACTAATTTAAATCAACCTTTTCTTGAGTGCCGACTTCAAAACGTTGCTATGTAAATGAGTAAATTTACAGTTATTAAATTGACTGCAATTTAAAATGTTTGATGTTTTTATTTTTACTTTTTAGTGTAATTTTTTTGAAGTCAGATTAATTCTTTTTTTAAAATTATTTTTAATTTTAATGATAGTTTTGTGCTTAAATTTAAGTTAGTATTAAAATATCATTTTCAAGTGAATGGCTTCGTAGTTGTAGTACTTTGATGCTCTATACAGTAAACATCGATCATTATTTTTAAACTTTTTCTAATAAAACGCCAAAATAAGTCAGTGAATATTTTTTTAATAACTTTTTTTTTGTTCGAGTAAATTGCAATATAAAATACTAATTGTATAATAATTACCCCAGTTGAAAATAACTTGCGTAGAAAATTTAGTAATATCTTTTATAAAAGAAAAATACTATAAAGAAGTAAAAAAAAGGAAATTAAAACTCACTCATACGCAAGAAGAATTAAAATTAACAAAATATAAAGTTCAAAAATGAGTTTTAGTTTTCCATTAATTTTCCTAAAACAGTTTATAAGTCTACTTCATGATATACCTATCACCATAGGATAATTAGTTTTTACAAGGTATGCTGTCAGCTTTTGAATATATTACATGTTCATAATTAATTTTTATAGTTTTTCTTTATAATTTATCTTTGGATGGTCCTTTCTTTATGCTTCTTTTTATAATTTTTTCAGCGTTACGCTTCCCACACATGTTTCAACAATGTGTACTGGTTATGATATAAAATACTAATTATCTAATAATTACCCCAGTAGAAAATGACTTGCGTAGAAAAAATTAGTAATATCTTTCATAAAAGAAAAGTGCTATAAAGAATTTAAAAAAAAAGAAAATTAAAACTGAAGCAAAAAGAATTAGAATTGACAAATTATAAAGTTCAAAAAATGAGCTTTGGCTTCCCATTAACTTTCCTAAAACAATTCGTAAGTCTACTTCATGATATACTTATCACCATCGGATATTCAGTTTTTAAAAGGTACGCTTTCAGCTTTTAGATACATTACATGTTCATACTTAATTTTTAATTGTTTGTCTTTATAATTTATCTTTCAATAATCTTGTATTTATGCCACTATTTATCATTTTTTCGACATTAAGCTTCCCATACATATACCCACAGTGCGTACAGGTTATGATTGCTTGAATTAATGAAAACATTTTATAGTACTGCAGACTCTATGAAAATACACATTCTAATTATATCGGCTACTCGGCTACACATATCGCTGTATGAAAAATTGGTACATTTGTAGGCCACTTTAAATGATTTCATTATATTATGTTAAATCTTCTAATCAAGATATATATATATATATATATATATATATATATATATATATATATATATATATATATATATGTATGTGTTTATGTGAACTAAATTCCTTCTTTAAGCCTAGTACGCACCTAGCGACAAAGTCGCGCGACATTGTATCGCGACACTATTCCTAGACTGTCACGATACAATGTGCCGCGTCCACACCTAGAGAACTAGAGTTTAGTTCCACATCTAAAATCAGCGAGAGATGTCTCAACAAATTGCTTTATGTGCGTTCAATTTATGTTTAAACAACTTAATTTTACTACAAGGAAGAAGTAGAAAAAATAGGAAGTATTCGAGGAGAAATCTGTTTTATGGAGGCGTTGCCGTCGGCATTAATCTTCTTGACAGATTAAAATTAGAAGATGCCATGGGATTTCGCAATTTTTTAAGGATAAATTCAACCGATTTTGCAAAGGGTAGGAGGAAAGATTTCAAAGAATCAATCTATATTTAAGGATACCATTCTAGCATCTACTAGCTCTGACTCTCTGGTTCTTTTCCAGTGGTGAATCTTTTACCAGCCTAATGTATACCTTTCGAATTTCAAAACAAGCTATTTCACGTATAGTTCCAGAAACCTGTGAGGTCCTAATTACTTTGCTAAAAGGATTTGTAAGAGTAAGATATAATAAAATTTTTATTTACTTATTATTTTAATGAATTTATGTACATTTATACATATTTTATTTAGATTTAATAATGAAAAAATATGTATCAAAAATTGGTAACGATTTTAGTGATATATAGTTATTGAAAATTTCTTTAAAAAACCTGTATTGTTTTATCTTGTCCCGTCGGATCGAAGTCTGGGGTAGGGACACTATAAGAAGATGGTGAAATGGAATCAGAATGGTCTGAGTAACTGCTACTTGGGCTATGGGGTGTTGATGGTGAATAACTGAATGGAGGAGTTATCTGTTGCCTCGTTGTCCAAATTGACTGGTCGATACAAAATCTTCCCATTTGCAATTTAATTATGGCATCATCAATTTTCACTGGACTCTTTCTACAGTTCCTTAATTTATAAGCAATATGCTCACCGTACACCGAAAATTCATCTCTTTGGAAAACTACCTGTGTTAATGTTTTCATGCAGTTAACAGTCCATGCGATGTACTCTTGATCATTGCTCTTGTTTCTTTTGGGCATCAGTGGTCTAAATTCTTCATGAGGATGAACAGTTTCTTCTTCTACTTGATCCCCTTGTCCTTCCTCTCCGTTTTCGTTGTTGGCTTTTTTGGGAAAACACAAATAATTTCCATTTATTGATTTTTGTAATTGTAATTTTATAGCATTGCAAAGTGTTTTTTGATGTTCAGATCCCAAAAACTGAATCTGAATGGACTGATGAAGTGAAGCAATTCTCAGCAAGATGGAATTTTCCACAATGTTTAGGCAGTATGGACGAGAAACACGTTCAGATTATAGCTCCAGAAAATAGTGGCAGCTTGTATTATAATTATTAAGGAAATTTGAGCATAGAACTTTTTGGAGTAGGTGATGCCAATTACAACTTTATATATGCAAATGTAGGATGTCAAGGCCGAATATCGGATGATGGTTTATTTAAAGCTAAATCTGTTTTTAAAAAAATGGTGGAAAATAAATTAAATATCCCCCCAGAAATAGCTTTACCAAGTAGGTTCACCCCCGTCCCGTTTGTATTTGTCGCAGATGATGGTTTTACACTGACCAACCATGCAATGAAACCTTATTCACGTCGATTGTGTGCGTCACCAGCAGAAAGGATTTTTAATTACAGATTATCTAGAGCACGATGAATTATTGAAAAGATATTTGGGATTATAAGTTCCAAATTTAGAGTATATTTGAAGTCTATTGCTCTACATCCTAATAAAGTGGAAGCAGTGGTCTTGACTATCATTTACCTACACAATTTTCTAAGGAGAAATTATGTTTCATGAATCTTTTATACTCCTTCAGAATCATTTGATTTGGAAGATGCAGATGGGAATTTGGTACAAGGACAATGAAGATCTGAGTTAGAAAACGGATTAACAAATTTACAAAACATACCAGTTCGTGCACTCACCCATGTGCATAAAATTAGAGATGAATTTAGAGATTATTTTATATCTCCAGAAGAAGGGGTTCCTTGGCAAAACAATCTATGAAAGCGCCGTAATGTGTATTTACTTTAAATTTGTATTTCAATTTGTCAAACATTCCTATTTTTATTAAGTAAATGTAAATAATAAAAAGTATTTACTACATTAAGTAACAAAAAGTAACTGTTTAAAGAAAATAAAATGCACTTACTTCATTAATTGTCTGACATTCGTCTTCTTCATCTTCGTCAGTGCTCTTACTTCCTCTCGAATCCGTCCCTTGCAGTAAAAACATTAAAGGCTGGTAACCAAATCAGTTTGACTTTTTGGGGGAAGAGTCACTTTTTTTTTGAATCTGAAATTTTTTTGTGTTCCCGTCTTTTTTGCTAGAGACTCCATCCCTTCCCTTCTTTTATCTTCGTTTTGTACTACGGAGACTTTACATCCGGGAGATAAGGGAAGGTATGTAGATCTTCAATAATTTTTAAGAAAGTGTCCATCGCAAACAAAAATTAAAGAAAGGAGCACGAACGACACAACCCGTGGTGGTTACCGCTGGACTGATGAACTGAAATGAGCTTGTCCCGCGACTTTGACTCGCGACACGTCCAGACTTGTCATGTTGCGCAACATTTGTATCGTGTATCCCATTTTGAATGGGAGACCTGCGACATGCAATTTTAGTATCGCGACAGTTCCAAACAGCGGGAAATACCTGGGACTTGTCGCAATACACCTGTTGCGCGACTATATTGCTAGGCTTTAGATCTGCTGCCGGTTATTTAATTGTTATCTAGGTATCCGTACTCAATATTTTGGTGTATTTTTTGTTTCCTTATTTTTTGTGTTTTTTTCCCAAGTCTAATTTGCCATTAATATTTGATGTTCAAAAATCTATCCATGCTACTTTATATCGTTATATATGAAATAATTTTAGTTAAAAAAAAATGTTGACGACATAGTAGGTCTATTAACGTTGCAGTTTACAGTAAAAAGAAGATATCAGATTTAACGTCAGCTTAAATAAAGGAATGCTGTCTTCTCAATAATAAAATGCTATTTTTAGCACAATATAAAATAGATTTTGGTCTTTTATTCTGCATTTCTAAGATGAGTTTGTGCAACCACGATATAAGGACAAAATAATATATATATATATATATATATATATATATATATATATATATATATATATATATATATATATATATATATATATATATATATATGAATAAAAAAAAAACAGTTCAGTTTTACACTACAATTTAAAAGAAGATATGTTCATATCATAAAAACTGTTCTTCTACTCGTACATAAATTTCTATCCTAGTGATCCGTATTATTAGATGGCTCTGGTTAGCTGAATTCCAGGCGAATTTGTGGCGCGTTAGCAGTAGTGAGAAATTAAAAGCGGAATACGAGCCATCCCAGTAAAATTTTTTGGTTAGTTTTCCCTCAAACAATCAATATAAATACAATTTCCCAAAAATAATCTAATTCGTCGAAAAAATCCTTAAGGTGTCATAAAAGTTATTAAGTCAATGGGAAAAATTTAATTTGAGAAAATTTATTTTAGATGTAAAGATTTTATATTCTTATTAGCAGTTAGTAAGTAATAAAAAAATCATATAAATGTTTTGTTGTTTGTAATACATTAAAAAATAATATTCAAAATAAAAAATTGCGGCAATTTTTAAAAGACTCTTTGTATTTGAGTTTGTTGATTTGTTCGCATAGAAACTGTTGTTAAGATTAGATACCATTTCTTATGCTTCATGATTTTACCGAAAAATTCAAAACATATATAAGTTCCAATGACATGGAATATGAAAAGGTTTTCCAGTAGCTTCCGTAAATTTATTTCACTGTTTGTTTTCAATTACTTGTGGAATTTTATTGTTTATTTATATTTGAAATGTCATATAGAGGGTGCAAAATAAATACTGACCCTTTTTAATTATATTTGTAATAAAATTTTCAAGTCAATCCCGGACTACTCATTCATCCTACATTATTTTGGAATTTCGGTATCTCTTGTGTAGGATGATTTGAACGCTGGCTGCTTTGCGAACTTGCATATTGTCATGAAGAAGGAGGACCAGTGGCACAAATAAGTACGATCAATAGCCAAAAATAATTTTGCTAATGTTTTACAGTTGGTAAGTGCTGTTAGTGTAGTACTTTCGACATGTATTCAATAAGAATAACTCCTACTTGGGCCTAAAAAACAATAGTTATGAGCTTTTTAGTCGAAAATTACGTGCGGGCTTATCAGAGGTGGAGACTCTATCGCATCGACTTATGGATTTTGTCTCCGAATTCCATGGATGTACCTAAGTCTCATCATATGCCATTATCCGAAGATTCCAAATGATTATGACAAATTTAGTTGATTTAAATTTATTTAGTGATTTAGCAATACTAGACCATCTTTGAGAATCACTGCAGGAAAGTGGAAAATTTCTGAAAATATCGGAGTTGGTGAGGCTTGAAGGTCTTCTACTTCTTTGGCTATTTTCAGGATTTGCGACCCCATCAAAGCTATTTAGCCTAATGTTTTATTTTAAAATATTATAGAACTTCGTACCCATTTATGGCTATTTTTCATATTGGCTTTGGGTCTTCGTTGGATTCCATAAACATGGTCATTGACTCTCTGCCGACCAGTATATGGTTTTTCCCATCAACTTAGGTGATTTGTTTTTCTTCCTCTGTGGATTCCATAACCAAACTCTTATCATCTTGCTGGAACCCTGTCGTATGCCTTGATGGTATATCTTATCTCAATTCTGTTTATATCCAAATAGATGCGTCCTCTAGCTAGTTTATAAACTTATCGCAACTTATCTTGTGAAGCATGTACCTATTCTTCAATGTCCATCGGTTCATCAGTTAAGGAACCAATCTCTATGTCGCAAGGCAATCTTAGGTCACTAAGAAAATTTGTAAATATTTGTCCTTATATTTTTGATGTCTGTCCAAAATCTTTGAGATGTGCTCTTCCGTGGTCCTATTAAATCGTTCAACCTTGCCATCTGCCTAAGGTTGTAAAGCTATTCCTAGTTTTATGGATGCTAAATAATTCGCAAAGCCTTTGAAATTACGTCACTGGTCAGAATGTAGCTTGAAAGGAATGCCAAATCTGCTGAACGCATTGTTGACTGAGACTTCCTCTACTGTTAAGCTCTCCTGATTAATAAATGCAAATACCTCACTTACTGAAGCAGTCCAAAGTGTATCTGTTGCCTTGACTGTTTCTGGGAATGGTCCAGCTATATCAATAGCTATCCTTTTAAAAGATATTTCAACATTATAGTTCTTCATTTTTCCCTTAGATTTTTTGCTTGAACTTCGACTAGCTGCATTTAGAGCAGTGTCTACACCATGATTTTATGTATTGACAGTAGTTAACCCAGTAAAATCTTTCTCGAAGTTTGTCAACAGTTTTGTTAACTCCTAAATGAATACCATACTTGGAAAGCTAGCTGCTTTTTTGAACTATTATATTGTATGCTGTTGGTTACTTTACATTGTATTGATTTTTTGTTGACATGTTGCATTCGCTGTATTATTGACATTTTTAATATGGATTCATTGATTGATATAAGAACACATCTGAGCTCAGATAGTTACTCGTTAAAATTTTTTTATAAGGACGCTGCCGAAGTCCCCCGGTCCTTCGTAACATATATGTTTATGCGGCTTTCACGTGTAAGATACAATAACAGTGGTTATATCCACATTATGCTGTTGTAGTACTGAAATCACATCCAGCAAACGTACAACTATATGTAACTCCGTGTGTGAATGAAGTAAAATGCGTACAGTGAATGCAAACTTCGATCCATCATATCATTTCCATGTTAGAGGTTGCACAGCTTGAATAAATTGCTAAAAAATACAATCCATCCTGTTTTACCACTACCGACATGGTGGCCTACCTGTACCACCACACCGAGAAGAAATTTAAAAAACTTACCCCCTCCGCTACAGTGATACGGCAGAAGCACATGTTTCGTCTCTCACTAGACTCATCAGGGTACCGACATGCACCTGTCTGTGCAAAGGATAGGTCAGAATATATATATTTGTTACTGGATTTTAATGAGGTATTCATTGATTTCAAAAGATAAATAAAGCATAATAATCTACAAATATCATTTAAAAAGAAAATGTCATCTTATTTATGATAAAAGTCTATTTTTAACTGCAAATAAACAGGTTTTCTTCTGCTTCTCTTATTTTCCCTGTCCTTAACCATTTATTTTCTAGAAAGACTTTCCAAACCTGTAAAATAGGAAATTATAAAAATAAACGGGTATAGCTTTAAAGTTTTGTTGGCAGTTAGTTGAGCAAAAATTTTATAATGCTTGTCAATTTAATACCTTTGTTTTTCCTCAAAGAAGTATTAAAGTGTCTTCTTCTGTATTAGTGTACAGGGCCGACTTAAATTATCCCCCATTATGATATCTCAAAGTCAAATTCAACTCAATTTTCAAATTCTGTAGTCAGTTATTATGTTAATTTTCATATTTCGAGCAGCAAGGAATACCTTATACAAACGCAATAGTAGCTACGTTTCAAAGAGCTATATTTATTATGCAAGAAACTTTTTCTTTTCGTTACGACGGTAGTACAGTTAATTCTTCTTTTCAATTTTTTTATAAGTGACACATTAGTGTGACGATTATACTAAAATAGTAGTAGTGACTAATCCAAATAAAATAGTTTAATTGTTAAAAGAATTTCTAAATAGTAATCAATGTTTCTAGGGAAAAAAATGAACGATCACGTTTATGTTACTCATATTTTCACTATTAATTTAAAAATATTATTAGTGTTAAGGTTATAAAGGTGAAAGAGGGAGTTGGTAGTTAATCTTACCTTTCATTGTGACCCCATGGTTTGTTGTAGCTCACGCGCATTTATATTTAATTAAACAAACCTGTCATCTTAATGTAGACAATGATGATGTTTAGTGAAAAATTTTTACAGCTGGGTTCACTAAGAAGGTATAAGACTTAAACCCGGTCTAGTTGCCATGGATGTTAGGTCTTCTAGTTGGCCAGTTTTGTTATGCTTACGATATTGTTAAAATCTGTACGAAATGTGTAAAGACATGAACGCTTTTTTTTATGATAAAAATCTAGAGATAAAGCCTTGAAATCAGTCACAGTTTCCTTAAAACAAACAAAACTTTTCAATTTTGACGGTTTGAAAATATATACAAACCATTGTGTATTCTTGTATTTTTAAAATTCAAAACTCCTTTGCTTCTATTTTGGATAAACCGTCCTGGTAGTTCAGGAATATTTGGATTTGTACGTGTTTCAAGCACTTTAAGAGCTGCTTCACTATCTGAAAAGATGTTGATTGTTTTGCCAGTCAGTTATAGAACTTTTATCAACTTAACATATAGTTCTATGGTAAATACCTCTACCTGAAGTATTGTTATTGCAGCCAATGTTCTCGGGCTTTCCTGAGATAATCCAGTTCTTCCTTGATGTACCAACAAATGTTTCGCTTGGTAATATCTAGTAATCCAGCTTGATATTATTTTTTATTAATGCATATGTTCGAGTTAAGAGTAGTATTCCATTTATATTCTCACAACACTTCTTGCAGTTGAATTAATTAATTGGCTAAAAAATATTTATTTTTGGTGGAAATGCGGATTAGGATTTTAAACAAGCGATAAAATATATTTTTTCACATTTTAATTTTTTTACAAATTCATGTAAATACCTAGTTTTTATACAAATGTGAGTTGTGCTTTTCCAGGCTAGCAGTTTACCTATCTACTCAAAAAATTATCAGCAAGCAAAACAACATTATATTATAAAGTAGAATAAACATATAATTTTGTGTTACCTTTATTGTGCTGTATAGGTACACTAAACAGTGATGACATTGTTTTCACATAAATTACTATTGAATTTTCTGAGCAGAAAAATACTTAGTATATATTCTGTAATATTTTTAACATGAAAATAACTTAACCAAATATATATGGCTAAATTAGTATTGATATTATAGTAATTTGATCGCACATTGGATCTGTTTAAATTGTTTTTTAAATTATAATAATTGATCTTTTTTTTTATTAAGAATACCAAGAAAAAGTGACAATAAAGTAGTAACACATCCGAATGAAAATTAATATATTTTGCTAACGTCGTTACTATGAGGAGACCATCATCATCCCAAAACACTAAAGAAATACATAAAGGTCTCTAGAGAATTAAAAACTATTATCTTGCACGATAATGACTATTATAAAACCCAAACTTCACGATAGAGACCATAAGTTAAAGTGGGGCTTTTCAGTTCCAAAACCTCTCCTATTCGAACTAGCGAACCTGATAATTAAATGCTTTTGTTCTTTAAACGATGGCATACGGTTTAGGCCTGTTCGCGATTGTCAGAAACTAAAGGAAGAGAGCATGGTTATTTTAGAATAAGATCAAAGGTAAATACAAGGTGTCAAATAGGAACTCCGCGCTTTGTATCAATATTAAAAATAATTTACCCCCGTTTTTAATATCGAAATATTGGCATAAATAGTTTGTTTAATATTAGGATATAACAAATTCCCTAAGAGTTATTTCTAAAATGTTGCTAGATTCAAAATATAAACACATATATTGAAAAAATGCAGTTGTTTGGAACCTTTTTAACTGTTCTATCTAGGATTATAGTATTAATAACATCTACTATTTTACGAAACATCTTCGCCTTTATATCTTATTCAAAATCCAAAATAAAGCAGAAATAACAAGTCCAAATTAGCGATGTCAGGTCCACCGATGAGTATTATTTGCCTTCGCAAATATTTAATCTTGAGAATAATATTCTCCTAATATCTAAAGGTACATTTAAATTCTTCTTTTGCATCATAACGCACAAAAGCACACAATTCTTTCTGTGCACTAAAACGATACATAGTGGATAATGCAAAACTATTGACTTCTTTTTATTGTTTTAGTTAAAAAAAGGTTCCTTTTCACGTTTTAGGTTAGACTTCTTACTTTTTTCTATATATATATATATATATATATATATATATATATATATATATATATATATATATATATATATATATATATATATTGCGGCGTCCCCTTTTTACAGGGTACGGCAACGGATGCGTACGGCAGCTCAATATGTCGGAGGCTAGGTTCGTATCTCTTTTAGAGATAGTTGTGCTCTGCTTTGATTACCCAATAGGCGCCACCTGTTTTACATTATCTGTGTTACTTACCTAGTGATTAAACAGGAAAACACTTAGGTATGAGGAATGATTTTAAATTATTGACGGTAGGTGTATAGCTCCACAATAAAACGACCTAATTAAAACAAAATAGCAATTCCATTTTATTCCCATTAAAAAATTATTATTTACATAAATTTGAATTGTGCTTACAATGTTTTATTTTTACTCTCTTGATAACTATCACCTAGGTTTTAAAAGGTTATATAAGATTTGGCCGCAAACGTTCTAGAACCTTAGTCGCCAATAACGTACGTTTTGTTGAGTTATCAAAAGTTCTCACATGTTACTACATCACCAAATATAATTATGTTGCATTGTTTGTGTTATAAAAAAATTAATTCACAACTCGAATCTCTAACTTAAGGTTTTTCTCCTACCTGGTATATGCAATGGTACCTCTCACTTCAGCGCTGTTGCTAGGATTCCTGTTGTGTTGTGGATGGATTGAGGCTTCACAGGGCCACTTCCAACTCACCAATCAAACGCAGGATAAGGTTGATACAGTCGTGGTCGCCTGTACAGGAAAACTAGGACCCGAACCATCAAGAAGTCATGACAGCAATATCAAGATGAAAAGCCCAAAGATAAAGAAGAACTGGCTTCAAATATTCACATAGCCAAATAGTCAAATAGCCAAGTAGCCGAATAGCCGAATAGCCCAAGAGCCCTAAAATAAAATGTTGTTTTTACCACATGTTCGTAAAGATAAGGGGCAAAATCTTACCTCATTAATTAGTGGACTTTAACAAAAAAACTTGACCGTCCGCCCTTTCAGAGCTGGTGGCAGGATTGGTCTGCTGCCTTCGGCGGTTCAACAGTAAAGGGAACGAAAATACAAATCTCTCTTGCAACCAGACGTGACAAATCTTAGTGATATTTATACTTAGTCTTGCCAACCTTATTCTCAACCTGGAGCACTTTAACCTAGTTCCGAACTTACACTGACCACCAGTTAATACGTCAAGTATGGGCAGGCCATGGAAAATTATCAAAAAGAGAATTATGATCAACAGTTCAAAGTCACTAATCACGATAAAACAAAGTTCAAAAAAAATTGCCACAAATCCATACTGCATACTCAACCTTAAATGATCGATCTCGACATGCCGTGTTCGTGTCAACGAATGGGTATACATTCACAGCAAATGCTAACTGAACTATGTCACCGACCATAACCTTATACTTTTAATACTGAAATTGAATGTAAACAAATGAGAGTTTATTAAAAATAAAATATTTACGACTTTTAAATTCAAACCAAATAATGTGATATATAAACTACAGCAATTTATGAACTGTGTTAAAAAAATTGATAAGTTACAAGACCAAAAGAGTTATGAACCAAAAAAATAAATTCCATGTTTACTATTTTAAATTACAGGATAAATAATTAAATTTACTCAGGTAAAAATATACAAATTATATCATATTACTAAAAACATGTAGCATTGATGCTAACTGGTAAATTTAAATGCTACATTTACCCCTCTCCGAAAAAAAAATAGACTATCTTGATAGGCTATTTTGAAAACAAAGAAAAACATAACCCTGTCCTTGGAAAAATATTTGGATTGATATCTACGCGTATCACACGTCCTTGCGGAAGACAACATCGGTAAGTCAAATCTGGAAAACTACAAAGTCGTGAAGAGTCAAAATCGGTAAAGGTCTGCCAAATTACGTACAAGTTCAGAATTACAACTCCTGAATAAATTTTACAAATACCAAAGAAATCACTTAAAAGATAAAAAATCATAAACTAAAATAAAAAAAATCTCTAACATTATATACCCAGAATTGTTAATACAAGTAAACAGATTGTCATGACTATAGATTTAAATTAGGACAAAATTATCAGCAGTATACTTAGACACACGGCCGTAACAAATCCAGTTATGAGACCATTATATCAACACTATACAACTTCAGATTTACTTATATACAACTCACTGTAGAAACGAATGCTCTAAGCATTCAAACAAATTTCCGGGAAACCATCCCAAAGTGAAATGCCCACCAATAATTCCAAACGAGAACGAGTCATATCCACCAAATTTCGAAGTGAAAAAAACGAGAAAAGTACTAAGCCAGCATTGCGCCTTTTCAAGCGGCATGAAAAACCCTCGTATACTGGCCTCACTCCAGAAAATCTGATGAACATACTCACCCACGCCCGAAAAGACCAGGAGCACCCACCACATTATGGTGTCCCGAAAGGTGGAAGAACGACAGAATTGGTGACCCAGATGTCCACCTACAAAAGGGAGTAAAATATAGTTTTTACCAGACTAAAAAAAATGCCTAACGCATTACTGTAAGCTTGAAAACAAAAATTGAGAATTAGGGTGTTCCGTAAAGTGCCACTGCAACCAGCCCAACACACAAAACGACCAGAGACCGGAGCTCAAGCGAAACACAGTAGTGCAACCCAGCCATGGTGCCAGCTCATTAGGCATGACACGCCAAAATTAACACCCCCCATGCTCACCCTTCCGACTTGGCATGCGTAAGCATGTTTGAATGATGCCTGGCAGCACCCAACACTCCACAGCCTATAAAAACAAACTAAGAAAAGCTTACAGGATATGATATCTCGTAATAACTAAGATATCTTTCATTAGAAGACGCCAAAAACTCTAAAACTTTAAAATAACCAGCCCTTAGGTTATACAAGATCCAAGCAATACTAAAGTTTATTCAAAACCAGTCCATACTTAAACTAACCCTTCTTCAGAAGATATAAAAACTCTAAACGTTTGCTTCAAAAAAAACAAGGTAAAAAAAACCTATCACTTAAGCAATACTTCGGATATGGCCATTATCCAAAATACTTAAAAAATAGCAATACAGCTAATAACTAAAAATTCCTACGAGTCATCACTCAATAATTAACTTAAACAAACGTACTAACCTGGAAGCAAACTTCCTAAAAATCTCAAAATAGCAAAACTGCTAACAACTAAAAATCAATACAGGTCAGCACCAGTAAGTCTCTTAAACAACTTATTTACTTGGAAGCAAACTTCCCAGAAATTTAATAAACTTAAAAGTAGCAAAACTGCTAATAACCAAAAATCAATACGGGTCAGCACCCAATAAGTTGCCTAAACAAACTTACAACTTTGAAGCAAACTTTTCAAAACTTAATAAACTTATTCTTCTTCTGAAAGGTCAGAATCAGAATCCTCTGAAATAGAATCATTGAAGGGTTTTAGATCTTTGATATGCCACTTTCCAGCTTTAGAACCATCAATATTATCTAAATCATAAATAAGGTTGGAAAGTTTCTTTCTTACTTTACAATGAACATATTTGGGGACTAACTTTGCGGTAAACTTATCTACAGCACTTGAAAGAACTTTATTTTTACGCCAAACATGGTCACCTACATTAAAAGAAATATCGCGTTTTCTAAGATTATACGCACGAGAATTACGTTCATACGCCTTATGAATCTTCATTCTCACTTCAACAAAGATATCTTTTAGACCTTTTAAGTTGGCCGCATAGGCATTTCTGTCACCAGGAATTATTTCATCATCAACACTGACGTCGACATTCAAATCTTTGTAATAACTACCTGACAAAGGAACATGCCTACCGTAAACTAAAAACGCTGGAGTAAAACCGGTGACTTCATGTTTTGAAGTATTAATAGCTTGTTGAATTTTAGCTATTTCTTTATCCCAATTTTCGTGGCTGTCTATGTAACTCCGAATTGCTGTACCAATTGTCCTATTATTTCTTTCTACGAAATTACATTGTGGTGAGTAAACAGGATTAAATCTTATATTAAACTCATATGTTTGACTTAATTTTTTGAAAGTTTTTGAAACAAACTGTGTGCCATTATCGCAAATAAGTAGAGATGGAGGACCATGAACATGAAAAACTTTATTTTCTAGTACCTCTTCAATATATTGAACTTTAGAACTTCTTAAAGGAAAAAGTAATGTGTACTTGGTAAACCAACAAGCGACTACTAAAAGCCATTTGTTTCCTTTTCTTGAACGAGGTAGAGGGCCTATTAAGTCTACTGCTATTACTTGAAATGGATAATCTACTGATTTCTCTTTACCCATATGTCCCATTTGCGAAGTATTTGGTGCTTTCTGAGCTCCACAGACTAAACAATTCTTGACAAATTTAAGAATGTCTTGGCGCATTTTTGGCCAATAATATCTTTCTTGTAGACGATGAAATGTCTTATAAAATCCGAAATGACCACAGTTCGGAGGACTATGACAAGAGTCTATAATTTCTGCTCTTTGGGGTTTAGGTACTAAGTATTTCCATTCAGGAACATTCACATTCATAGAAAGGCAGTTTGGGACAAATTTCAAAACAAAATCGTTATCCACTTTCCACTGTGGATAATTGTTTGGATTATCTAAAATTTTCTGGCGTAAATTATCGTACCACGGATCAATACGATCGACATCTAGGGTTCCCACCACTAATTCTTCCTTACTGCTTGAATCAGAATCTTCAATCTCTTCTTCTCTATGTGGATTACGGGACAAGGCGTCTGGAATGACATTTTGAGCTCCTTTTCTGTGTACTAAATCAAAGGTATGCTGTCTAAGTCGAACAGCCCAACGAGCTAATTTTCCACTTGGATTTTTTAGAGTGTTAAGCCACAATAAACTATAATGATCTGTAATGACAGTAAAAGGAACACCTTCAATAAATCCTCGGAATTTTTCAATACAAAAAAGTACACCCAGGCATTCTTTTTCCACTACAGAATAGTTTCGCTCTGCTCTAGATAAAGATCTACTGGCGTAGGCAATCACTCGCTCTTCACCATCAATTATCTGCGTTAGAACTCCTCCTAAACCTGTATTTGATGCGTCGCTCGCTATATAGAATCGCTGTGAAAAGTCTGGTTGAGATAATATAGGAGCAGATACTAAAAGTTGTTTAATTTTAATAAAAGATTCTTCAGCTGCACTATTCCACTCAATTTTTTGTCCTTTCCTACGTCCTTTTAAGAGATCATTTATTGGAGACATCAGAGTAGAAAAATCCTTTATAAATCTTCTATACCATGAGCAAAGACCAACAAAACGCTTTACTTCAGTAGTATTCCTAGGTCTGCTATAATTAATCATGCTAGAAACCTTATCGGGGTCAGTACGCAAAGAATTCGAACCCACAATATAGCCTAAAAATTTCAAAGATGTCTTGAAAAAGTCACATTTTTCCAGATTTATAGTTAGATTGGCATCTTTCAATTTTTCTTTGACTTCTGATAACAATCTAAGGTGTGAATCAAAGTCTTCTGACACTACTAAAATATCATCCAGATAGGTGAATATATTTGGCTCATAGCGAGGACCAAATATTGCATCTACCAGGCGCTGTTGCGTCTGTGCAGCATTTCTGAGACCAAAGGGCATGGTAACAAACTGGAAAAGTCCTCTTCCGACTACTGCAAAAGCTGTTTTTTCTTTCGAAGATTCATCCAAAGGGATCTGCCAAAAAGCTTTTCGAAGGTCTATCGATGAAATATATTTAGCATTTCGAAGAGATGTTAAAATTCTATCAATATTAGGCATTGGATACCGGTCAGGACGACTGATTTCATTAAGTGAACGTCCGTCAAAACATAATCGGTACGTTCCATTTGGTTTCTTAACTAATAAAACAGGAGAACACCATGGACTTGTAGATGGCTCTACGACACCTAACTTTAACATTTCATCCAACTCATTGTTCAAAATTTTTGACATATATGGAGACAAAACAAACGGTCTCATTTTAAAAGGAAGCGCGTCACCCGTGTCAATAGTCAAAGTAATTTTATCCGTACGACCTAATCTATCTTTACTACTAATTTCATTAAATGAGTTCGCGCTCTGCTGTAGAAAGTTCATCCAAAGAATGTAATCTCAAATTATAACTATTAAAAGAGTGACTCAAATCATTATTGGACACTTCTAATTTAGAATTTATATCTTGCACATGCCAAGAATTATTCTTAAAATTAACTACAATGTTAAATTTTTTCGCAAAGTCACACCCAAATATAAATGCTTGTGGCAATGAAGGAACCACTAGAGCATTAATAACTTGACAAGAATTGTCAATAACAAGAGGTAAATCAACTGTGCCTTTAACGCTTTGCTGTTTACCATCAGCAGTACAAATATTCTTAATTTGTGCTGGGCATATCTTAAGACCTAAATTACCTAAAATATCTACACCTCTAGAACCAACTATAGAAGATGTAGCACCTGAATCCAATAAAACCGTAATGTCCACATCAAGCAACTTCACATTTATGTAAGGTCGGTTATCTAAATATTTATTAATGAATAAGGGCGAAACTTGCTTGTTTTCAGAAAAATGGAGTCGATTAAAAGAAGTACTATCTTTAAAAAATTTAGAAACTGTATTCAGCCAGCTTTTCCAATCAGTATGGCTAAAATATTCTCTTTTTAAATTTTTATTATTAGAATTAAAAAATGTTTTTGATTTTTTAAAAGACTTATGAAAACTACGATAATTAAATGAGGCACAAGTTCTGGGAAAGGTGAAACTGCCTCTTTGATGCACTTCCCTTACTAGTTTTTTGAACATTTAGGGCACCCTGAAGATTTGGTGTTAGGTTCGCCACATTTAAAACAAAATAAACCTCTAGGGGCCTTACAGTCCAAATAAACATGATTAGGCTGTTTACAATTCCAACATGTTACAGAAGCTTTAGGTTTATTATCTTTATTAGAATTATTTTTATTTAAATTATTATCAGGTTTGCTGTTAGATGTAGAAGGCAAATTTTTAGAATGAAAATGAGAAAATCTTTGACCATCTTTTTTGAAATTTTTTCTAGAATTATTTTGCTTGTTAAAATGACTATTATTATCTAAACTTTGGTTCGTGTTAGCCATACTGTTAATGCTAGCAATTTCATCCTTAGGCCTAGATTTGTCTTTAAGGTAATCAGCCTCTTCTAACTTACGACAAAGTTCTGAAAGTTCCGAAACATTATTAACATCTATTAAAGCCAACCTACTAATAAAATCTGGTAAAAGATTTCTTTTAATATTTTTAACTTTTGAAACTTCTGCTGGAGGTCTAGATAATCGAGAAAAAAGAGCTTCTAAATGAGCAATAAAAACTATCGTAGATTCATTTTTCTTTTGTTTCCTTCTTTTAATTTGCTCCCATATATCATCATCTACATCATCATGAAAAAAATCTTTCTTTAATTTCGATACCAATGAATCCCAATCAGTTACCGAAGATTTAACACTTCGATACCACACAAACGCGTCTCCTGTGAAAAATTCGGCAGCTGAATTAAATAACTCCTGCGGAGAAATATTACGTGCCTGCGCTAATTCAGTTAACCGTTCCAAAAATGGATAAAGTTTTTTCGCGTCCCCATTAAAATTAACTTGCCACTCACTAATAGGTAAAATACGCGTCGCGCAATGCACTACAGGTGCTGCTACATTGATCACCGGCAATTGAGATGTTGTAAGTTCAACATGTTGACCATCCGGAATTTTATCTAACAAGTTCGATTCCAATAAAAGACAACTCGCAGTCACTTCCTGAATATAAGAAAATATTACAGAAGCTCTATTTTCATCCTTGGGCATTGGAATTCTTTTTGCTCTTCCTACCACGTGAGCTAAACGCGACTTCACTCTATTAATAAGAGAATCATTAGCATTACCGTCAAACTCATCTATCACCCCTTGTATAGAGTCTAAACTGCGTTGTATACTGATTTTTTCTTCCTCAAAAGTCAAAGTGCAAATATTTAAGTTAATATCTTTACCCGGACTCGATTGTTCTCTCTTTAGAATTCTAGCAAGTATCTTGCGTTTGTCTGCGACAGTACGTAAAGAAGTTAACAAACGAATTTTTAACTCGTAGTCCAACTCATATTCAAGTAAATGATTGGGTTGAAAATTATAAATATCCATGATGATATAAAATTTGAAAATAAATACACTAAATCAAGTTATTATTTTTAAATGACAAAGTATTCTTTACTTAGTTGAAAACAATAACCGTATCTCTAAAGTTAAATCAATTCTATAAAACAAACAGTTTGTCCTACCCTGTATAGCAAATCAAATAGAAAAAATTATTTTATTTCAAAAGCAATTAAATAACTTCACTAAAATCTAAATCAAATGATTGCATTGATCAAACATTAAAATAAGGAAACTTAAAAAAACAGCAGTAATCGTACACCCTGTATCAATAAAAAAATAATTTATTTTATCAAACTTCAGAATAATAAGTCTCAACTAATCATGCATAAATTTTTAAGCAAAGCTAAATTTTAAAATTGGTATTTATTTCTATTCATATCCTGTTATCTATAAAAAGTATCCAAAAAATAAAATCTCAAGTTTCTTTGGCTTGGTCAACAACAATTTCTTTTTTTTTATATAAAAAAAATCAAATTCTCTAGATTACTTTTTGCTGGACTTTTAACACTTTTAAATCAAGTTTTAGGAAAACAGCTGTAAAATACCGAAAAAAAATTAAATATTTTTCTTATCACAAAATATTTTAAACTGTTATCTGTTCAAAAGTATGGTTTAATAGCAAAAAAATATTTCTAACCGGGCATATATTTTACTACCTGAGATAAAATGTAAAATGATTCTACAACTTTTAAATAGCTCAAAAAAAATTATGCAAATCTTCACGAGACTTAAAATGTCAAAAATATGTACGATATAAAATGCCTTTTAAAACTAAATTAACTCACAAACTAATTAGAAAATTTTCAGCAATTTAGCCAAAATAATAGACCTTACATAAACATATAAAAAACTGTGTCCACCTGAACACCCTGTACATAAAAAGTACAAAATTCACTACTATAAGCTGTAAAATACCTAAAATACTGTGAAGTTACTGTGATAATAAAATCAATGAGGGCTCTTAAAAAAATATATAAATTATAACCTTACTGTACCTCGGAGAAAGTTTACTTGAGTAACCTGTGAATGTTTCTTAGGTTTTATAAAACTGTCATTATTCAGACGAAACAAAATGGAATTACAATAAAAATATGTTACTAATGAAAATTAATTTAAATCTGACACATGAATTTAACCACATAGAAATTTCAATTTAATTCAGGATACTCAACGTTAAATTATTTTGCTAAACACCAGTGAAATATAAAAATTCAAAACAAAGCACAAGCTCCACGTTCAGGGCGTCATTTTTTGCGGCGTCCCCTTTTTACAGGGTACGGCAACGGATGCGTACGGCAGCTCAATATGTCGGAGGCTAGGTTCGTATCTCTTTTAGAGATAGTTGTGCTCTGCTTTGATTACCCAATAGGCGCCACCTGTTTTACATTATCTGTGTTACTTACCTAGTGATTAAACAGGAAAACACTTAGGTATGAGGAATGATTTTAAATTATTGACGGTAGGTGTATAGCTCCACAATAAAACGACCTAATTAAAACAAAATAGCAATTCCATTTTATTCCCATTAAAAAATTATTATTTACATAAATTTGAATTGTGCTTACAATGTTTTATTTTTACTCTCTTGATAACTATCACCTCGGTTTTAAAAGGTTATATAAGATTTGGCCGCAAACGTTCTAGAACCTTAGTCGCCAATAACGTACGTTTTGTTGAGTTATCAAAAGTTCTCACATGTTACTACATCACCAAATATAATTATGTTGCATTGTTTGTGTTATAAAAAAATTAATTCACAACTCGAATCTCTAACTTAAGGTTTTTCTCCTACCTGGTATATGCAATGGTACCTCTCACTTCAGCGCTGTTGCTAGGATTCCTGTTGTGTTGTGGATGGATTGAGGCTTCACAGGGCCACTTCCAACTCACCAATCAAACGCAGGATAAGGTTGATACAGTCGTGGTCGCCTGTACAGGAAAACTAGGACCCGAACCATCAAGAAGTCATGACAGCAATATCAAGATGAAAAGCCCAAAGATAAAGAAGAACTGGCTTCAAATATTCACATAGCCAAATAGTCAAATAGCCAAGTAGCCGAATAGCCGAATAGCCCAAGAGCCCTAAAATAAAATGTTGTTTTTACCACATGTTCGTAAAGATAAGGGGCAAAATCTTACCTCATTAATTAGTGGACTTTAACAAAAAAACTTGACCGTCCGCCCTTTCAGAGCTGGTGGCAGGATTGGTCTGCTGCCTTCGGCGGTTCAACAGTAAAGGGAACGAAAATACAAATCTCTCTTGCAACCAGACGTGACAAATCTTAGTGATATTTATACTTAGTCTTGCCAACCTTATTCTCAACCTGGAGCACTTTAACCTAGTTCCGAACTTACACTGACCACCAGTTAATACGTCAAGTATGGGCAGGCCATGGAAAATTATCAAAAAGAGAATTATGATCAACAGTTCAAAGTCACTAATCACGATAAAACAAAGTTCAAAAAAAATTGCCACAAATCCATACTGCATACTCAACCTTAAATGATCGATCTCGACATGCCGTGTTCGTGTCAACGAATGGGTATACATTCACAGCAAATGCTAACTGAACTATGTCACCGACCATAACCTTATACTTTTAATACTGAAATTGAATGTAAACAAATGAGAGTTTATTAAAAATAAAATATTTACGACTTTTAAATTCAAACCAAATAATGTGATATATAAACTACAGCAATTTATGAACTGTGTTAAAAAAATTGATAAGTTACAAGACCAAAAGAGTTATGAACCAAAAAAATAAATTCCATGTTTACTATTTTAAATTACAGGATAAATAATTAAATTTACTCAGGTAAAAATATACAAATTATATCATATTACTAAAAACATGTAGCATTGATGCTAACTGGTAAATTTAAATGCTACAATATATATATGTAATCGAAGGTTTTCGGGCATCCCGTGTATGTGCTGAGTCCCTCTCAGGACTGTAGGGCAGCTGACGTTTCGGTGAAATCTCATTCACCATCTTCCAAGCTCACCGTGTGGCGTCTACGAGCGAACTGACGCCTGCGACTCCGGTGTTGTCGGTATCTTGTGCGCGTCGGACGCGTTCGTTTGTGGTTGCGTTGCCGAGTTGTAATCTCTTTCGTTACTAAGTGGTACTGGTTGATGTTTTGTAAGCAGATTTTTCCAAGTATTAGGCACACGTTGGCTAACATCTCTGCTATTTAAGTTGTTGGGCCTCTTTGCAATTTCAATAGCCTTCCTTATAACTCTTGTGGACAGGTTTTCAGATCTCGATAGCATTTTTGTTCCCGAGAAATTTATCTTATGTCCTGTGTTTAACCAGTGTTGGGCCAGAGCAGAAGTTGTTTTTTGCTTGACAACGTTTATATGTTCGTCTCTTCTGGCGCTTATTTTACGTTTGGTTTGGCCTATGTAAGATGAGCTGCACTCTCCGCATGGAATTTCGTACACTCCTTGGTTTTCTAGAGGGATTCTTTCTTTAGGTGTTGGCAAGAGATCTTTTACTTTACTGTCTATGGTGAAAATGGTTTCAATGTTGTGTCTCCTGAGAATTCTTGCGATCTTGTCTGTGGTGCCTCTTATATAAGGAACAAAAGCCTTGGAGCTATTCTCTTGGTTTTCGCGATTTTTTGGGGCCAAGTGTTTGTTTTTTAGAACCTTGTCTATATGTTCTTTTTTATAACCGTTCTTTGTTAGGGCTTCCTGCATATAATTGGGCAGGGTGGTGATGTGAATCGGCGTTGAGGTACCTGTTGGTGTGAGTGGGCTTTCTGTAGACAGTGTGCGAAAGCAAGCCATCCTCTTTTCTTTTCAGCAGGATATCCAGAAACGGTAGTTCTCTTTCCTGTTCTGTCTCCATGGTGAATTTAATTTTGGAATGTATACTGTTTATGTGTTCCAGGAAACTTTTGAGATTTTCTTCCCCATATTGCCAGATAACGAATGTGTCATCCACGTAACGTAGCCACAGTCTTGGTTTATGTGAAGCGGTCTCCAAAGCTTTTGATTCAAAGTCTTCCATAAATAAGTTAGCGAGTACAGGAGATAGCGGCGATCCCAACGGGGCTCTCTCGACTTGTTTATATCGTCGGCCTTCATAAGTAAAATAGGTGTTATCAAGACAGTGTCTAGCTAATTCGATGATATATTTTGGCAGATTGTATTTGTTTTCTATTACAGAAAGAGCCTCTTTAACTGGTATTTGTGTGAAAAGTGATGTTACGTCAAAACTAACTAGACATTCTTTTTTCTTGTAAACGTATGTTTTTCATTATTTCGCAAAAATGTTGCGAGTTTTTAACGTAGGAGGTCGTTTTTTCGACGAAGGGTTGGAGAATGTTGATTAGATGTTTTGCTAGGGCCTGAGTTGGAGAGCCAACAGAGCTTACAATTGGTCTCAAGGGAGCTCCGGGCTTGTGTATTTTGGGTAAGCCATAAAGTTTAGGACATATGGGTGATTTTTCTCTTGGTGTGATCTTCTTTATTTCTTCGGTAAGTGGAGATGCCCTGATCAATGTTTTGGTGGTATTTTCTAGATAAGTGGTATGGTCTCTGTTTATCGGCTTGTAGGCAGGATCGTTTAACAGGGCGATCATCTTATCATGATAGTCTGTTTTGTTTAGGACCACTGTCGAATTTCCTTTGTCCGCCGGAAGTATTACGATCGAGGTATCTTTGCGCAGGTCTTGTAAGGCTCGATGTTCTTCTGCAGATAGATTACTTTTTGGATATGTATATATATATATATATATATATATATATATATATATATATATATATATATATATATATATATGCGTTAGACGTATAAATAATGCCACGCATGGTTGTGAGTAAAAAACACATAGGCTTAATACACTGTAATGTTTTTTAAAATTTAATTAATATAAAAATATTAAATTTATGTTGATTTAAAATAGCTTAAAATTTCTACAAAAATTTTTAAAAACATGATGTACATTTGCAACCAATGAAATAGAAAATCCTCGATTTAATATAGCTGGCTTACAAAATGTAAATCCATTGATATTAATTAACAAACAAGCCAACACCTAAAAAACAGAATAAACGGACATAAAAACGACAAAAAAATATATAAAACGGCGTTAACAACACATAGCATGGAAAATCAACATTCCTTTAATTTTAGGAGAGTCAAAATTTTAAAAACTGAAAACCATAGAAAAAAAAGAGAAATTCTGGAAATGATAGCGATACAAAAAATAAACATGCAGTAAACGCTAAGACAAGCAGCTTAACATAATATATAACAATATTGTAAAATAACTACTAAAAATCGTAATTTTAAAATCATAAACACATTGTACGGTATGCAGTGTTCGTGAATTTTTGTTCATGGTATATATACAATATGTTCTAAATAATTTAACTTATATAAAAAATGTTTTATTATTTTGAGCATCCTGTAGATTCTGAAGAAGGTAAAATAAAGTACCTAAAAGGGGGAAGTAATCGCGACTGACTAGCTAAGAAACAATATTCCGAACTAGGGTTATTGGTGTGCAGTCTGTTTAAATATATAGACCTTGATAAGGAAAAAACCCTTTTTTGATTCTGTCAAAGAAAAATATTTAATCCTCCTGGACAGCCCATCTTCAGATGAATAAGTTTTTTTCCATTGTTTGCTCTTATATCATAAAAAAAATATAAAACAAGTAATTTTTTGCTAAATCTCACACTTGACTACGCCACTGTTTTACTGATTTTTATTTCTTTCATTACTTACGCCACATACGCTACTGTTCTTGATTGACACCTCATATTTGTCACTACAAAATAGAGAAATAGCCGAGTGAAATGTTTTGCTGTTTGTGATTTTTGAAAATTTAATCAAATTCTAACAGTCATATCGTATTATGCCTTTGAATATAATTAAAAAGGTTTAATGGTGGATTTTCCCCTGTTTTTTGCATATCTACTTATTTTATATTCAAACCATATTGGTTTCTTAATAATTATAGGTTAGGTTTAATATTCTAACTTTGTAATTAATATTATAGAGATGTCCTGAAGAAGAGAAAAATAAATTCTCGGAAGCTTGACAGAATCAAAAAAGGTTTTTTTCCTTATCAAGGCCTATAAATTTAAAAAGAATATATCTCCAGAAACCCTATTGTGGAATATATATATATATATATATATATATATATATATATATATATATATATATATATATTTCTAATATTTTCTTGGGTATAGGTTTTTCCATTAGAGAAAACAAAGGACAACAATTTCTCTGACGTTTCGCTCTACATAGTGAGCTTCTTCAAAAAAGCTGGTATATTTATTCTACATCTACAAAATTACATTTTTTTTATTATAACCATATATCACAGTAATACACATTTGTATTTTTAATTTAATTAAAATTAATAAAAATGAAACAGATTTTAAAATAGTCTTGAAATTTAAAATTTAAAACAATACAACAGGTTAAATAGGTTAAAAATTAAATAGGTTAAAAATAGTGAAAATTATAAAATAGTACATACCTTGAAAGTAGTTTTGTGTGTTTGTTAAAAATAAAATTCAATTATGATACTTGGTATGCAATTGATATGTATAGATTTATTTTTATAAAAAGCAAAAAATAGGTAAAAATATTATTATTTATTTTTTAATAATATTCTTTCATTTGCAAGAGTGTATATGAAATCGTTCCAAGCATCATTACTCATATTTATTATAGAGTCGCTTCGAGTATGTTTTATTAAAATATCAAATTATGGTATATCTGACTTAAGTTTTTGACATCTTGCTTGTCATTTACAACATTTTTATCTTTTTTTATGTGTATCATTTCTTTGATGACTAATTTATGATAATTTCTCTCAGTATCTATAATATGGGTGTTTTTAAAATCAAATTCATGCTTAGATGTTTGTTCATGTTTATGTAAAGATGTCGGTGCGATGGACACAAGTATACTATATATGATAATTTCTGTCAGTATCTAAAATATGGGTGTTTTTAAAATCAAATTCATGCTTAGATGTTTATTCATGTTTATGTAAAGATGTCGGTGCGATGGACACAAGTATACTATATATGATAATTTCTGTCAGTATCTAAAATATGGGTGTTTTTAAAATCAAATTCATGCTTAGATGTTTGTTCATGTTTATGTAAAGATGTCGGTGCGATGGACACAAGTATACTAAAAACGCATCGACATCTTTACGTAAACATGAACAAACATCTAAGCATGAATTTGATTTTGAAACACCCATACTGACAGAAATTATCATAAATTAGTCATCAAAGAAATGATACACATAAAAAAAGATAAAAATGTTGTAAATGACAAGCAAGATGTCAAAGACTTAAGTCAGATATACCATAATTTGATATTTTTAAAACATACTTGAAGCGACTCTATAATAAAAATAAGTAATGATGCTTGGAACGATTCATATACACTCTTGCAAATGAAAGAATATTATTAAAAAATAAATAATAATCTAATTAATATAATTAATTGCATACTGGTTAATGTACCGAATAAAATCTGGATGACGATTGTTTGTTTATTACTAGTATAAATTTATATTGGCGTGGGATTAGCCTAATATTTTAATGCGCTAGGACTGATGGGGACGATCACGACTAGCGCGAGTTCGATCTTCGTGCGGGACATCTTATATAAAAAAATTGTCAGACCTTTAGAGGCTAGTGTCCTAATATTCGGTAGACATGAAAACTGACAAAGAGTGAAAACTCGGGGATGGTTGTGTGTCGGGGACCGTAGTTCGAGACCTACGTTAAACTGTAGGTCCTGTCACTATAAAATACTGTGGTTCGATGTATCATTAATTAATAACTACTTCGACTACTACTAAATTTATATTGAAATAAGAAAATCCTTTAACTTTCTGCAAAAAGTTTTAAAAACATACTGTTTGTAGTTGCAGCCAAACAAATAGAAAATCCTAGATTTGTTATATTTGGCTTCAAATATTTAAAATAATTTATACTAATTGAAGTTACCATTGTTCGTCAGATTATACTAATTAATGGCTAATATAACTAGTAAAATATGGTTTGAAGAATAAAAATAGTGATTAATCTACCAAATGAAATTTTGCTGACGGTTATTTCATTATTACTGGAGCAGATTTCATTATAAATCTAAAAAATAAAAATATTTGTATTTTACTTACTTTGTATTTTACTGACTCAAGAAATCATTTTTTTTTCGTTTAATAACAATGCACAGTGTTTTAAAAATCCTTCCATTAACACTTCCACTAATTTTACCACAATTAACCATTTTTAGGGATCAGTCTCACCGTTTTATCTGTTATTACACCATTAAAAATGTTCTTAATATTTTATCAGGAATCTTCTCCCTTATCCGATTCATTATTAAAGCAAAAATAAAGCAAGAATACCGAAGCAAAAGTCGCGATTTCAAGCCAACCGAAGAGTGTCCGCCACGGCAGTTATTTCGACGCGCAGCGCCGTTGATTCAGGCTACATATCGCTCGACGTCGGGACGCTAGTAGTGGCCACGCTACTGGCGCGATCCGCACGCCTCCCCGCCAAAAACAATCGGTTTTTCTTGGTCGAAAGCACGTGTGAAAAATGAAAATATCTTTGTCCGTGGCACATATTTTTTTAACGGCCTATACGCTATTTAATTCGGTGGACATTTAAGTGTTAATACTTACGAGTTTTTATTTCCCGCCTTATTTCAAGTGATGTGTTGCGAATTTAAAAATAAGTTATTTTTATTCAATTAAGTCAACTCGAAAGAAAGATTTGATTCTCTGTGATAATACATTTAAATTTTTTGTCTAATTCGTAATAAATTTTATTTCAAAAAATTATCTATGATACTTTTAATTATGTTTTATGATTTTTATCTTTATATTAATAAAATAAAGTTATAACTTTTTTTTAGTAAAAAATACAATACTTCTGTTTCTGGATAATCAACTTATTAAAAAAGAATTTTTCCTTAATTTATATTTGAATACTCGCTTATTTTTAACATTTATTTATTATTTTTATATATGATGTAATAAAAACCAACCTCATAAAAAAGTATTTTCAGTTTCCTATCTAATTTATTAAGAGCCATTAGTATAAGGGGGAGTTATTTCTAAGTTAATTCAAAATACTCAAGCTAATGTAGCCAAGGATTAGTGGTTCCTCGATTTTATAAGTGGATGAAATTAAGTATAGATAGTGCCAAATACAGAACGAAATATAGATATATTAAAATTTTCATAGTCATTAATTTTTTATTGTCTAATAAAGTCCTTGACTATAACATCCTTTTTCTCAGCCTTCTAACTTCTTAGCGTTTTAAAACACTAGCTTCAATAATGGAGACCAAAAATATTAATTAGAATTTCAATTTTGTTTGTCCCCATATCTGAGAGTATTTATGACTAAACTTTCCACCATGTTATATTAATTTCAATTTTTTTAAATTTTGTATAGATTGCCAACTTTTATATAGAAAATATTCAATGGAAACATTTTTGATACACAATGTTTTGCTAGTATTACGAAAATTAACGATAAAGAATGGAACCGTATACTAACCTGCTTTCCAACCACCGAAAAAAGACGTATTAATGCTTAAATTAAAACAATTAAAATGCAAAGAGGTGAAAACTGAATAGACGCTGTAGGTGTTTAATCCCACTGTGATTCTCTGTAGTGTAAATAAATAGAATTTAATTAAAATAACAATACATTTAATAATCGTAATAATTAGTGTCCTTTATTAATAAAATTATATAATACTCGATAGTAATTAAATTTAAGTGTACCTGTGATATCTTTGAAACTGTAGAAAGTGAAAAATACTTCCATCATTGTTAAGGATATATTTACAGCATAAGAAAAACAACCACTTCTCCTTCCCCACAAGAACGGCCAGCTAGAAGGGTTTGCTATAACCTTTTTTTCTTTTTTCTATCCTACAGGTAATTCAGCCCGGCAATGATGAGATATCCAGGTGGTCATTTCTTTACCTTTTTGGTTCTTCTGGTGTTGGGACAAGTCTGCAGCAATGGTAAGTGTCAGTTTTTCAATTTATTTTAATACTTGCTAAAATTTGGAACGGAAATCTGGAAAGCTGGTATTTTTTCCACAAAAAATTTTTTGTTTATGATTTTTAGAATACTGCAAAGCTATATTGTTTATTAATATTTTAATGCAAAACTATTTTAGCGTGTAACATGTTTATTAAATTACACTACACAAATATTGTTAAATCCTCGCTTAAATTTGATTTTAACTGACACTCAAAAATTATATTATGATGTAAAATAAATAGCTTTACGCCTATAATATTATTAATTACTAGTCAAAAATGAATTTAGGCTGGTTTGCTAGGTCAATTCTATCATCCTAAGTTTTATTACCTAGACATCAACTTTGCACTGTCCAAAATTTAGAATTAAAAAATATAAGTTTTTTCATTCATGTTTTAAAGATTCATTATCGTTATAAATTCAAATACATGTATTAACACTATTTAATAAAAGCTAATCTAAAATATCGGTACTTTCCTTAGCCCTTATTAATTCGTTCTAAATTATTATCATCACATCTTTTAGGTTTGTATCTTTGATATGTTTTTTTTTTTAAGTAAATGCTCATAAAAATTAGAGACATAATTTTTTAAGTAGGCGTTTTATTTTATATTTTAGGACTTTTATTTGATATTTTACGCAAAAAGTTCATTCAATTATATAGTCTAGACGCCGCCACAAACATAATGATAAACATACATAATTATATAATGAGGACTTAAAGTCTGGGTGTTTTGGAAGATCACTCTGACACTTCGACTTTGTTTATTTTTTTGGTTAGAATTTTTTCCAATATGTTAAATCATATACGGTGACACGAAAGAAGCTGTGCTACACTCAACATTAATTTTTTAAATAGGGTTCCCCTATTTTTTTGCACTTTTAAACCCCCTGTAAAATTCTGAACATTTATTTTATTACATCGACAGTTAAAATTTGAAGTGAAGTAGTAAAAACTGTCAATTTGTCATTACACTAAATGTTGGAAATACTTCCCGTTAACTAATTAATAGTAACTAAAGTGATTAAAAAACTCGTTCTGACTACTTCTGTAGTAATTAACCGTATTTCTTGAATAGTCCGATTTTTTGTCTTATGTGGCAATAGGCTTTTTTTTGGAAAACTTTACCTTTAAGGTAACCCAACAAAAAGAAATCAAGAGAGTTTAAGTCTAGAGACTCGGCGGCAACTCAATGGGTCCCCTTCGATTGTTCAATTTTTTTTCTTGGATTCTTACCCTATCGCCATATCCTATCTTCGTAAGAATTTCTCTTCTCCGGGCCTCAGTATGTTTAATTTTCAGGTAAAATTTACTCACAGTGATAATTTGACAGAATGTGGTAAAGAAACAGATCATTGAGTCAGTTACGATGGTAAATAATTATTGTATTTCATTGCGAGTTGTTACTATCAATAAATTGAAAACAGTTACATTTAGATATAGGATATGCAATAGTAAAAATTACCAGAATTCTTCAGGTTGTCTCCAAATATAAAAGAAATTGGGGGGCCACTATTTCATAAATAAAAGTTGTTTATAGCATACCTTCTTTCGAGCCGCTGCACAGTGGTGCATTCTGGTCTTAATTTTTTAAAATCAGTCCGGAGATCTCAGTTTTTATTGTACCTGAACGACTCTTTGATCAAGTTGTAGATAATCGGTTTGTCAATCGATTTTTAGTAGATGATATCTCAATTTTGTCCTGAATGATTTTATACCTTTAAAGAAAGTATGATTTTCTTTCTGTTTTTCAAATTTCGCGTGAAATATCCCAAGATTACTATTTGTTGAACCGCAAGCCCTTCGATTAATTTTAATACAAATAATTAGGGGTTTTCAACTCTGCGTATTCCAAATTTGACATCAGATTTTTCACAATTTCAATATGGCAGCTACAGTATGGAACACCAAGAGCATGGAAAGGATTGTGGAAAAAATAATAAATACAAAAGTGGTAGGTTTTCCCTAACTATCTCTTGATGACCCATAATTTAATCTTGAGTTTGGCCTTCAGATCATTTAAAAGTCGAATCCATTTTTATATTACCAACCCGCACTTTTATCGAAAAATTAAAACTACCCAAAATTCCACGTTCAATCAGATAAATCATTTAATGTTTTTGAAGGGACATCGGTATACTCGTCGACTGTATGAAGCACTGCAATTCTATGAGAGAATCTCTCTAAACCTTTAATACAATTGCTAATATTACCAAGGTTGACGAAAACTTTATGAAAAGATGATTCATGATATTGCAGTTCATGCATCAAAAATATGACTGATCGAAAAAAAAATTCAAAATGTACTTTTGTTTCGAAACAGCCAAGCTTTATAAACAATAGTATTGTAGAAATTGTAAAACCGTTTCAAAAACCAATTGGATTTTTATCAGAAGAAGCACAAGAAGGAAGAACCAAGTTATTAAGAACTGTTGTGGAAATCACATGAGAAATCGAACCCTGCAAGCATTAATACAGATGTGATTAATTTTTCCTACTCTCTTTTGCTCCTTGTATTTCTAGTTGAGAACCTACTACTAGAAGTTTTAATCTTGCGTAATTAGGCTAGTTTTAAAGCAAGAAATAAGTTTAGTGCTGAACTTTTATTAAACTATTTTAAATGATGTAATCAAACTCTTCTATGTATGTATTCACTATGGGATTATTTTCGTCCAGTTTGTTTTTGTAGAGGAATTTGGGTTTTGCATGAAATATTTCAGTATTGAATTGAAACCCGAAAGTAATTTTTATGATTAAACGGGAATTTTCCGCAGTTGGTATTTCCACAATAACAAGCAAAGGTTGTTGATCAAGTTCAAAAAGAAATTATCGAACATCTTGTGATGATCAGGGCAAAATTCTACAATTTTCGTATTTAACATTTCTTCCACAACCCTTAATTTGTCAGCTATTTGGAAGTTTGATTTTTTTTGCGTCATTGTGTCCTTTATCTTGAAGTTTGTTAACTGTAACTAATACAGGTTATATACTTCATAGGTATCACAACGGATAAAGATTAAATTACCCTAGTGTTTATTTGAGGGTCACAGACAACGATGTTTCTTGCAAAATAGTAGATATCTGTTAGACTTTCATTATCTTTATTTTGTTGAACATCACGACGTTTCGGCTACTAGTTATCTCTAGCCGTTTTCAAGTGTCAATTTCACTTGAAAATGGCTAGAGATAACTCCTAGTCGAAACATTGTGATATTCAACAAAGATAAAGACAATGGCCGTCCCACTTCGCATATTAAAACCTGATATGGAGTTTCTTTAGATTTTTTATAACTTTTCTTTTTTGGCCTGCACTTTGAAACCACTATCTTGAATATTGAAAAATCTCATGTCGAATTTGAGATCGGCATTATCGGAAACTTTTAATTTCTTGTATTAAAATCTATCGAAGGATTTGCATCTGAAAATATTTTATACGCGAAATTTGAAAGTTCGAAAAAATCATACTCTTATTTTGAAGAAAAAATTGAGAAATATGCTTTGATACAACAAGAACTAACGTTTGTAGATTGAAAAATGAATGTCCAATGTGCGCGAAAATCCCATACAGGCTGTAATGCAGGACGTTTTGATGGGTCCTCTGCGTTGTTGGCTTCACATATATTAACGGGCACAAATAAGACACCATTCCTTACCGGAGCCCTAGTATATATAATCGACTATGCATACTCATCTTAAACTCATCCCCATGTGACAACGTCGAACTTGTTTGTTGTGTGGAACTCAAATTTATCATATAAACAAGCACGTAAAATAGAACATGATTTATCTCGTAATTCATGCGGGTACTCACGCCATAGAACCTGCATGGACATCATTTTCCATCAATGCAGCAAGCACGGTGATCATCACGGCGTCCAGCATATAATCCGGCAGCGAAACAAGCGAGATGTAAGCTAAGTTTAAGTTTTTACAGCGAAATATTATAGTTATTTACTTTCTAAAATTATAGAAAATCTCTTCAAATATGTTTAACTTATTTCATTTCATTAATTAATTTTTTTGTATTATTTTAAAATTACTTTTCACATTCTTATTACCTTAATATAATTAAGGAAAAAATATCTTTGCTCTAAGGAAAAACTTCCTTTACTCTAAATAATTAAAAGCATTCACATTTGTTATTAGTAAAAGTCAACGAAAGTTAATTTATTGAATTTTTTTAAATGGGCGGTAATTTTCATTAATGGAATTACTTAATTTCAGAATTAGGTGGAGTGCGTGTACATTGGAGTGAGTAATCTTATATTAGAAAACTTGAATCAGAAAATTGGTTGCTAAAATGAAATTATTTGATCTTTATAATTGAACTAAAATATTAAATCATAAAAAGTGTGTTCCTGCATTTCTGTCGCATATCATTTTGTAAATTGGAGCACAATTTTTTACGTGAAACAAGTTAAAATTTAACTTTAATCGGCAGTAAGATGAAAAATTTTTCATAGGAAATTGCCAATTTTTCAGATGTTCCATGGCAAATTTTAACGAGTGTATTTCACATTGCATGTCCAGACGCCATTTTGGTTGGCGAAAATGCACTCGAGATAGAACCAACGGTGGTCAATTAGCCGCCGATTCCGGACTATGTCTGGCTCGGTACGGGAAAGTATAAATTTTAATGTAAAGTGGTGTACAGACACGCCAAACTGATGTATAGTTAGAAAAAAGGTAATGAACTGATATTTGAAACATTTACTCAGATTAGAAATACCCGTTTTAACTAAACATTGTTATACATATTCATTGTATAATTTACAAAACAAAAATGGGAATAACAGTTGGTTAAATGTTGATCTTTGTTTTTTATATGAACACTTATCTAAAAGTTAAATTTCCTTTTATAGCATATCATAATCAGCTGCTAGGATTGCATCAGTTGATTAACATAAGTATATTAGACAAATCATAGTGATGCATAAGATATTTTACTCGTTAATAGCATCTTGGAGTGAAAGATGGTAAACGATTTCTTCAAAATGTGTAATGTCGCTGTTAAGATTAATGACAAAGACATTTTGTAAATATACAAGACAGATACCAATAACCTGGATAAGCAATCACGGTCACTATGTGTTATCCTTATGTTGTTTAAGTGAGGTATACCTAACTCATGAAATTTTATTAGATTAAATAATATATGTTTTAAAATATAAGAAAATTTCATAGGGTATTTATTTCCAAGAAATTTCTAATTTGCATTATTAAAAAAGGGAGCTCAATTCTCTAATTTAGTAACATGATTGAACTTTAACGTCGATCTAGGTTGAAAGTAAAGGCTTGAAATTGACAAGTGCAACAATAATTCAAGCAAGTTTTGAACTTGGAAAATACTGAAATAAAGTTTTTTGAATTTATTACCGAACTGTCTAAAATAGTTTTTTTTTGGAGACCAATACTCCTCCTGATACTGAGGTTTTATTTCTAGGTTTTTATCCTTAATTTTCCCATATAAACAATGATTTGTTAACATGTAATCCAAGTTTCAATAATGTCATAAACAAAACACAAATGGCCAACTTGAAGTTCTAGCTTGCATGGCAACCAGATTAATTTATTTCAACTAACAGATGCGCCAACTTTGGCGGGCTTTTGAAGTTTAAAGGTCCACTCTTCATGATCATGCTGGCCTTGCGACCCGCTGTTGTATTTGGAGATATTGTTAACATTATAAGACAGTTCTCCATTGACAAAAAGTGTTTTTTTTTTTGTAAAAAGTGCCATATTTTTATATATTCTAATCTACCGTAACAACTTCTCTTTTTGTCATTGTGTATAAGTTCCAAATGACTGGAGGTAACAGAATATAAAATATATCTTTAGAAACGGTTAGTAAAATAAATTAAGCATTCTTTACAAATATGTATAACAAAATGTTAATAGATAACCTCATAGGCTATATCTTTTTTCAATTATCTAAACAAATGTCTTTACATTAAGTTACAATTATATAGGTTAATCTTTGTTATAGTTTATTGATTTGGACTATTACATAATTTTTTTGTTCCTTTTATTTATGACAATATGCTAGCCTTAAGGGATTTATAAATTCCCAATCTTATCACCCATCAGAAATGAAAACTAACCTCATAGAACCGATAGCTTACAATTATTTACAACAATTTTGTTGCAAAACTCATATTCGCTTTCTATTTTCAATAAATTTTTATACAACACACAATATGACATACCTGAGAACATTTTTAAAAGGGCAAGCCAACCTTCATTAATACATACACAAACAACTCAGTTATCACTACCAGTTGAAGACAACAACGCGGTCCAACAACTAACATATATGTCGCTGCCCTTCATTAAAAATTTAACTCCTAGACTCAAAAAAGTTTTCCTAAATGGAGGAGTGCTTTCTTATGCTATCGCCGAGCATGTTTTAAATAAGGGTCATATGATGAGCTTTGAGAGACCGAAAATTTTCGCAAAAGAAAACAACTTTTATAAAAGAGTTTTCCGGGAAATGATTCACATAAACAACGAACCACTTCTCATGAACAAAAGAGGAGACATAGAAAACCTCAGCATAATATATAAAGGGTGTTTTTTTTTATAGAGTTATAGAACTTTTAAATGGAATAAAACTTTATTCGAAAGATAACCTTCTGGCATTATAATTTAAATATGACTTATGGCATATGACCGCCACGGCTGGCTCGGACGTAGTCTAATCTGGAGGTCCAATTTTCGATGACTTTTTCCAACATTTGTGGCCGTATATCGGCAATAACGCGGCAAATGTTGTCCTCCAAGTGATCAATCGTTGCGGGCTTATCGCCGTAGACTAGCGACTTCACATATCCCCACAGAAAATAGTCTAGCGACGTTAAGTCGCACGACCTTGAAGGCCAATTCACGGGTCCGAAACGTGAAACTATGCGGTTACCAAACGTTTCCTTCAATAAATCAATTGTGGCACGAGCTGTGTGACATGTTGCGCCGTCTTGTTGAAACCACAGCTCCTGCACATCATGGTTGTTCAATTGATGAACGAAAAAGTCAGTAATCATGGCTCTAGAGCGGTCACCATTGACTGTAACGTTCTGACCAGCATCGTTTTTAAAAAAGTACGGACCAATGATTCCACCAGCCCATAAAGCACCCCAAACAGTCAGTTTTTCTGGATGTAACGGTGTCTCAACATACACTTGAGGATTATCATCACTCCAAATACGGCAGTTTTATTTATTGACGTATCCATTCAAACAAAAGTGAGCTTCATCGCTAAACAAAATTCGCTTATGAAAATCGGGATCAACGGCAATCTTGTTTTGGGTTGATTCACCGAATCTACGCCTTGCTAGGTGATCGTGTGGCTTCAATTCTTGCACCAGTTGGATTTTGTAAGCACGTAAACCAAGATCTTTCCGTAAAATCTTCCATAAAGTGAATGAACACATATCCAATTCCTGTGGACGATGGCGGATAGACTGATTCGGGTCTTCCTCTACGCTACGCTCTACAGCAGCAATGATTTCTTCTGTACGCACTGTACAACGTCTCTATGGATGCGTATTATCATTTAGAGTAAACGTGGTGCGAAAACGTTCCATAGTTAATCGAATTAATTGCTCTGATGGACGATTATGTTGACCGTAAAATGGACGCAGTGCGCGATACGTATTTCGAACAGAACCATGATTTTCAAAATAAATTTGCACAATTTGGAAGCGTTGTTCAGGCGTCAGTCTATTCATGTTAAAATGCCAAACCAAACTAAATATAAATCACTTGACAGCTGACAAAATGGCCGCCAGTTAAAAAAGTGTTGCCAACTTAAAGTTCTATACCTCTATAAAAAACACCCTTTAGTTATTTGCTACCACTTTTAGTCAGTGTTCTGAATGTTATTATCACACTTGTCCAACTGGGTGCGGAGTTTGCCATTCGTAATTTCTAAATTGCATTACACCTAGAAATTTACAAATTTGAGTCACAATTCCTATCCTTTATCTACTTTTGATGTAATAACATAATATTTTTGGGAACCGTTACCTCCGCCCGCGGAACGAGTACCAGTATTTGGACAGTGTATACTTTACATATTAAGGCGAGCTTTTGGCGTCAACTGTCAGTCTCATTCATTGATTTTGAAATGGCGTTTTGACAGCGTTCACGTGCTAAAAATTAGATTCTCAAATAAATTAAAGAATTTTTGAACGTTTGCTTTTGTTATAATATGTAATCCCAGTGTAAAGTGCATTATGACTGTTTCCGTTGAACAAAACTTGGCTTTTTACACATACTTGGGTATGTTGTTTTCTTTACTTTTATTTTACGATAAATAGATTTGGAAGGAAAGCTAGACTAAGTAAAAAGATTTTTCTTTTCTGGTCAACCATCCTTTTGACTGCAGCCCCTTAAAAGTGCCTTAAACCTTTTGGTTTGATTAGGTTCTATATATATATATATATATATATATATATATATATATATATATATATATATATATATATATATACATTATTTCTTTGCGGTAACATAGCGGTATATGTTTTGTACCCTTACAAAATGTCTTTGTAAGACATTTCAACCGGTGTTAAAACATTATAAGCAAATCGTTCATCACGTCGTACACTATTTCTCTTTAATGTTAATAGGTGTTTTCTATAGCTTTGAATTATTATTTGGTTGATAGTTATATAATGAATTAAACTTCACTTGTCAACCAATTGGTGGTGATGTTTAACTTAATACTCATCTATCATTCTAGCTGATGCCAAGTGCCATATGTCTACATTGATTGTATATACTGTAGGAATAAATACAATTTTACAATTTTTTTTAGAATATAAAGGTTTTAGGTGATTAATCTATATTATTTCGTAGAATATATAAAATATATACAGTGACATTCCAGACAAGTGTGTCTCTGTATGGGCATAAATTTTAACAGTAAATGATCTGCGAAATTGATGTATAATTGAGAAAAAAGGTAACAAACTAATTAATATTTGAAATATTTTTTAAGATTAGATAAATCTATTGTAGATAGAACAAAGAATTTCATATTGCTGAGATCATATACCATCCCATAACCGTTTATTGCTGTTTGGTCGATAGGATAAACTTTAGCATCAACTTTTTTGTCTCAAACATTTAATCGATTGTTTACGTGTTAAGTTAAACATAAATTTTCATGTAAACTACTATACTTTTGCTGTATACAGAATGGCGGTCTTACTAAGATATTCCAGAATAACCGCGTTGCTTGTATATAATGTGTTTTATTCCCTATGATCAGTAAAATTTTATGCTTTATATGTGGTTGTATAAAATGTATGAAAATTACATATAAAATATTTATAGAGATTAGATATCTATCCTCTAGAATGGGTAAGGTGGCAGTCCGTTTTTGATAAAAAAATTAGTTAGACCTCGTAAAGGAACATTACATTATAGGTGGTAAATTTTATAGGCTTCCATTTTATCTTCGAACCAAATAACGGTACGGTAAATTTTACATTTTGTGACTGCTGACCTTTCAGTTCTAAGGGAAAGTTATACACACTCGTGGGTAATAAATTTTATTTTTCTCGTCCCATTCAGTTATTTTTAGAGTTTAATAGGAATTACAGTTAAGTTTATTGCTAATCCCAAATCGAATTATAATTGAATATAGTTCACTTCTTCACATATACTTGTTTATTTCTCATTATCACGGTCATTAGCATGTCATGCATTAAAATATATGTATATGTTCATTGAAAGGAAACTAATGCTTTCTTTGGGACCAGAATTACTAGGTATTGCTATGCATAAATAAATGATTAATTATAGATGGTAATTGTCTGTTTTAATCCCTTAGTATTTCTGCAGAAAAATATACTTTATTCCTGTTTCTGTGTTCTAGTATATTGTAGTGTTGAGAAAATGGAAATTCTTTAATGTTATAGTAAATCAAATCAACTTGAAAAAGTTTTTAATGACATCAAGGTGAATTTAGAGTTAATTGTTAAGGAGTACATTCTAAAAATAATTTAGCTTATACAGGATGTCACAAATAGCGTGGCGCATCATTTTTTTTTCAAATGCAACTACCCACATTTTATTGAAGTTGGAGTATCTTCTCTTCAACCATAAGATATTTTGCTTTAAAATGCGACGTTGCCAAATCATTAAGTTTTTAATTATTCTTTGTCTGAAATAAAAATTTCACTTGAATTTAAATATCAACTTTACTTTTCGGTAAAAAGACTGACCTCAAAAATCGCCTGTTTTTCGGTAGTCGATTACGGATATAGGAAAGAGGCAGTCCAAATTCTATTCATATCATATTAATCCTTGGAAAATCCTAAGATGATCATAAGCTTTTATTTTTCAATAAAATATCAAAACCACCTCTTGTTAAAAGTTGAAAATAATTCAAAAAGGCTAATATCTAAAAAAAAAATGAAGAAACACAGTACTATTGTTAAGAGTCGTATTTGACATAAATTAATTGCAAAAATGGAGTCAAAGATCTCAACCTTACAATACTGTTCGCATCAAAATAGTATGCCCTGTCTTAATAAGGGGAAGGAAAATCGATAATTTCAGGAAACTGGTAAAAAAACAGCACTATAAAAAAATGTTTAGAATCGTGGGTTCGGCTATCAAATTCACATATGGAACACACCTCAAATTATCATATGGAACACAAAACTTCCCCTAAAATAGGATAAAAAAGGATTTAACTCTGAACTATAATAAAACCAACTTCAAGAGCGGAGTAATATAGATTTTTAGATAAAATTGGCATATATCCCTAAACTGAGGGCTAACTCCTACACGATACCCTACCATGTTATAGATTCTAAGACTGAAAAGTGGCATTGAACTCCTTGGTTTTATTAAATAAATGACCATAATGCAGCATTTTTGATGTAGTCTTTGAAAACTACCTCTTAGGGTGCACTATTTTAATGCGAACAATATTGAATGGTTTTTACAGGATCATTTTTGCAGGTAATTTATGTCAAATACGATTTTTAACAATAGTACTGTGTTTCTCAATTTTTTTTGGATATAGGCCTTGTTAAATTATTTTTAACCCTTAACAGGGGGTCGTTTTGGAATTTTTTCGAAAAACGAAAAGTTATGCTTATCTTAGGCTTGCTTAAGAATTAATATGATATGATTAGAATAACGATGCGTCTTTTCTGTATCTGTAGTCGATGAAAGACTTATTTTGCGGTCACTTTTTGTGAGAAATCTTAACTAGGATAATTTTATCTTATGATTTTCTAATAATTTATATGAAATACGATGTTAAACAATTGTACTGTGTTTCTCAATTTTTTTTAGATATAGGCCTTGTTAAATTATTTTTAACCCTTAACAGGGGGTCGTTTTGGAATTTTTTCGAAAAACGAAAAGTTATGCTTATCTTAGGCTTGCTTAAGAATTAATATGATATGATTAGAATGATGATGCGTCTTTTCTGTATCTGTAGTCGATGACAGGTTTATTTTGCGGTCACTTTTTGTGAGAAGTCTTAACTAGGATAATTTTATCTTATGATTTTCTAATATGTACTTTTTTTTGTATAGTATCTCCAGAATTGTTATTTATATATTGATATTTTCAATTTCGTTTGACATAATTTTTTAAAATGGAACACCCTGTATCTAGTAGCATGTGTCAACAGGATATTAATTTGTCAACAGTTTTCTGAAAAATTTCAATTAAACAAAAAAGGCTCGACTTTTACTCAATAGGTGCTTTGTCCCTCTATACAATTCTTATTTGTCAGTTTTTCGGTAATAAAAAGTCAATAGTACTAGTATTAATGAGGATCAAAGTATAATACTCATATCTATTTTATTTAAAATCAAAAAATGTCTTCTAAATATGTGGCAATTATATTCTTTGTTTTAAGTTAAGTATATCTATCTGTTTGGATATTTAATAATCTTTGAATACAGTGTGTTTAATTTTAAAAAAGAGACAAAGAACGTTATTGGAAATATGAATATTTAAATAACAATTTTGGACACCCTGCATAAAAGAAAACTAAATATTGTGCTACTGTGAGATAAAATAATTTCAGCTAAAATATCCCACAAATTTTTGCAAAAAATAAAAAACAATTATGTGATTATTATAATTTAAGTATAATACTGATTTTTGCGAAAATATACATTAAAATGCAAATATTGGACAATCTCGCAATTTAAGGCAAAAAATGGGGTTAAAGAAAGAGATCCAAAGAGACTCCTACCTTCAATACGACATATAGGTCCTTACTTTAAAAAAATAAATAAATAAAAATTATTCATTCAAGGTTCTTGAGGCATCCTCTATAGTGGAGTACTAAATGATTATTGTAAATATTTTTCAAGTCAACTCACTTCAGTTTTTGCAGCTTATGATAAATATTTAGCGATATGAATAAAAAATCACCAAATATCCCATTTTAGCGGTAAAATGGTCGATGGAAACTTTTGCTCCATTCAAGTCACCTGGTAAGGATGGTATATTTTCAGCTTTACTATAAAATTTCTCCGATATTATAATAAATCATCTGGTAAAACTATTCCGCTAATGTTTGAGCTTGGGATACATACTGATGTCGTGGAGGGAAACAAAAGTAGTCAATTCACAAGGTATGAACAACAGACTACACAAGTCCTAAGTCTTTCCGCCCTATCAGCGTGACCAATTTCTTATTAAAGACACTGGACAGGTTGGTGGATCGATACATTAAGGAAGGAATAATAGTGCAATATCCCTCACATCCTTTGCAATTTGCCTATCAGGCAGGAATACCACAGATGGGGTGCTATACCGACTCGTCACAAGAGTCGAAAACGCACTGTTGGGTGAACGATTTGCCTTAGGTACCTTTATCGATATAAAAGGGACATTTGACAACACGTCTCACTATTCGATATGTAATGCTCTACAACGACGAGACTCTGAACCGACAGTAGTCGCATGGATCAGAGCAATGTTAACTCAGAGAACAATATATGCTGAACTTAACAATGTAACTGTTAAAGCCCTGTCAAGTAGGGGCTGTTCATAGGGAGGAGTGCTCTCACTTTTGCTGTGTAGCCTTGTACTGGACAGCCTGTTGAGTGAACTGAATGATGCTGGTTTGTATACACAGGCCTATCTTGATGACCTGGTCATTTTGTACCATGGTAGCGATATCCGGGACTTGGAGGGGCCAATGATGCGAGCTCTCCAGATCGCGGTACGACGGTGCCACAGGGTAGGGCTCGGAATAAACACGGACAAGGCCGGGGTGATACTCTTTACAAAAAAGAGGAAAATGGGGAGACTTCTCACAATTACATTGGTGAGTAGGACTCTTCAATTTAAGGGGACAGTTAAATACCTGGGTGTAATTCTGGACTCACGACTGATCTGGAATGATCATATTGAGGCTCGAACCAAGAAAGTCATATGTGCTTTCTGGGCTTGTAAACGAGCTTTTGGGTGTACGTGGAGACTAACACCTAAAGTGCTATTTTGAATATAGACTATGGTGTTCCCCCCATGATAACGTACGTCGCTATTATATGGTGGCGTAGTACATCAAACCGCAAACACATTCTTCAACTTGACAAAGTTCAAAGAATGGCTTGTGTGGGAATATTGAGTGCAATGAGGACTCCTCTGACCAGGGCTCTTGAACTTCTGGTGAATCTGCTCCTTCTTCACTTATACATAGAGAACGAGGCCCTGAAAACTGTTTATCGTCTCAGTTGCCTAGGACGTCTTGGAATTGGACCGGGCGTCTACTGAGGTGTCTGAGAAAGCGTGGAAGAGAGGTGTCCATCACTCCCCATGCCTTGATTCTAATCAGGTATGTATTGGTCAAAGAAAACAGTATTTAAAAAATAGGATACAGAATCATAAATATGGTATTCAACGTCATAACACAAATAACAATACAACACTAGAAAAACATGCAATTGAAATCTATATAACCCTGATTTTAATAATGTAATAATAATAGGCAAAGAAAGAAGTTACAAAAAAATGCCCATATAAAAACAACACACAATACCATGAATTTCAAAACTGACACGAATGATCTACTTTATTTAGACATAAAATTGCAGATATTTACAAACTCTTTTTTAATAACAAAAAACCCTGGTTAAATATTAATTTTAGTTTTCCTAGAGCAATATAACAAGCAGAAGCTTATATTAATACTACATCGAAGAAAAATGTAACAAATATTAGTTTAAATGATTCGTGTTAATTAAACAAGTTGTTTCTCAATAAATATCCTTTCAGGTAAGAAAATTATAATTAATTTCTAAAATTTTCCATCAAAAATACCAAGCTTTCATTTACCTTTTCTTTCAAATGGTACATTCGGAATTTTATAAAATATGTTTTATAGACTAATAAAAACCATACAACTTTTGTTTCAGTATGTACTATACCTAAACCTAGTAGTTTTGCGGTATTTTTTATTGCCTTTTTTTATTATTTTTGATAAATTTTTTTGAGTCCTAATAGTCATGGAACGAAACAATGTAAAATAAAATATTATAAAGTGTCAAATTTTCAACCGCTGAATTTTTCTTCTATACTCGAAGTAGCCTTGGCAAATAAATAGAAATACGCAAACAAACATTATGTAAATAAATATACTGAAAAAAAAAACAACTTCGAAACAACGACTGTATTGGAATTGAGTATTATAAAAATAAGTCAAAATTAAAACAAAACAAGGGAATTTTTACTTTCAAAGAAATATAAATTATCCTCTTGTTGAATGCCCGTATCTAGACTGTTTCTCCCATCTACCCGGACGGTATTCCCAGTCCTGTTTCGCATAACTTCCACGATTATTGGTGGATTAACACACCCTATCTTTTATATAACCCCACGAGAAAAAATCTAACGGAGTGATATCGCAAGACCTTGGTGGTACTTAAATGAAACTCCCACATCCATTTCTACGGCTAGCATTGGTTGATAACATAGATAAAATATTTATAGATCCGCAAAGCTTAATCCCAAAAACGGCAAATTTACGACAATAAAATGTAAACATCCTAGAACAGATGTCGGCATGCGCACTACAAAATGATCAGGTGACCATCGACAGGGCCGAACTTCGAAAATCTATTTAGTTAATTCAATTAGTCATAAATGGTGTCTAAATGAAGCAAGTTATCAAAGTTGCAATCTTTAGTAAAGAAGTCGGTCTCATGTAACTTTCTTGTTCTGGGAGTTATATCATATGGGCACAATGTCATAAAATAAGTACGGACATAACTAATCTGAATTTACTTCCAAAACCAGTATTAATAATGAACAACGCTTTTTAACGTCATGTCTTCAATCTTCAGACATACAAAATTATAAATCAGATTGGCTGCAGAACAAAAAAAAAAACATTTGAGCTGGTTGGAAACATCGGTTAAATATAGGGTATATAGATTAAGTTATGCAAGAATATGGACATTGTGCAAATTAGTAACTGAAAAAAAGTCGTTGGCAGTTTGGAAAAATAATTCAAACAGAGCTTAGAAATTATAGAGCCAATAGCCGATTCTGGCTAAAATATAAACCTTGTACTGAAATATTTTATGTGTATAACAAAATAGTAATGCATTATAATTATTGTAAGTTATATATGTATGTTTTAAAATATTCCAACTTCATTTTGAGGATGTATGTTTTTATTTATGTAATTAATGGAATAGATGGAGATATTGTACCATTTCTTGACATATTGATGAATGTACTTTTTCATATGATAGAATAAACTATTCTATGGTTTGGAGCGAATTTTCAGATTTTTTTTTAAGAATTGATTGCTTAAAAGTTCAGTTTATCTTTTGTTAATCTTTTGGAAAGTGCTAAAAATATATCATACTACATGTTTTGGAAATTTAATGTTATACGAAAACACTATAAATCCAAAAACGTTGTAAAGCAACACTATTTTTTACCCTATAAAGAAAAAGGAAAATAAAAGAAATAAAATATGTACACATTCCATTATATTAAACACAAAAACAAATAAAATAAATCACTTAAAACGCTATAAATCCGTTTAAATCGCACGTAACTTACAAAGCAAAAATAAACACAAAAATGGCGTTAAGCCGATACTGTGCTGTTTAAGGATGGCACTATGAAACAACCGATCGATAACAGGAAGTCGCTTATGCGCATGCCCTTATCTGGTCAGCATCCAAAAATATGACTGCCGCCCTATGTGCAGAAACCCATTTTTTCGCCCATGGTTTGCCATTTTTTGGCTTTAGCAGCCGACAAGAGTAGGGAACCATAGTTGAGGTCAGTGGTTGATAAGGCACGAACTGCACGATGGTAGTGTACATCAATAGTTTTCCTATTGATGCCTTCAAGCAGTTGGAGAAATTCCTCTTACACAAAGTTTAGGTAACTATAGCCATTTAATAATTCATCAAAAAAATAGGTCCCAATGATTCTATTATGATGACTACTACACCAAACGGTAATCAATGGTGTTTGCACATCTCTTACCCAAAATGGGTTTTTGGAACCATAATAATTCATGTTGTACCTATTTACGGGTCCATTACTAATAAAAGTAGTTTTATTGCTAAACATTATAAAGCATAAGAAATTTAGATTTAATTTAGTCTGAGAATCTATCGTATGGCAAAAGTTTACACGCTTTTAAGTTACAACATGTAATTTTTGGTATAATTCCATGTACTGTGTCGGCAAAAAAGTATTTTTGGTTTTCACATGACTTCCTTAGATACAATTATTTCAAAAACTATAAAGCTATATAGTATATCTAACCCTCTATAAAAAGTTTTAAATCTAAAAAATGATTCATATATAAAGTGTTCTTTTTAGAAATACAATCTTATGCTGTTCTCGTTATCGGCACACCCTACAAAGTTACAAATATTTTTAAAATATGGCTATGTTAATCATATAATAGAGTAAATATAGTTTCCTAGAAAAGTATACCTAAAAGGCATAAACTTACTTCATACAATCGTTAACTCACCTTATACAGCAATAAAAACCCATCTAGTAAGAAATTTTACTTGTTACAATAAAAATAAATAAAAGAAAAGTAATTAACAATACCTTTGCTGACGCTGACGGCACATATATTGTGTTCCAGAAAAAGGAGAAGATAAAAAACAAGAAATATTTACAGAAATTGCAAGATATTTTCCCAAAAAGCAAGCAAATTGAGTAAACAGGATACGTACGGAAAGTGTTTGATCGGAGCAAACAATAAAAATAACTTTTAAATTTATCTGAAATTTCCATTCGAAACACGTAGAGTTTTTTTGTCTTTTATTTGTCTCAACAAATAAAGCAATGATCAGGAATATATGCGGTAATATCAAAGTTTAGGTAAACGTACGGTGGTACATTATTGATTTTATTTACATTGCATTGTAGAGATGATGCTTTATTGTGGTTTTCGTTATTTCAGTGATCTATACAAAACCAGATTTTTTTTTGATCATTTCCTTACATGAAAAACTCAGAATGCGTATAGTAAATTCATAAATCAGGTCAGGAATATGTCATCAAGATAAAAGATATAATGTCATCGTATCCTATTATTTAAAAAAAAAAATCAGGTTCAGCATGTTCTCAATTTCTACGCATTGTCATGACCAGTAAATAACTCAAAAGAGGTAGACTGGCCCGATAAAAAATATACAGGTTGCCTTTATATGATCCATACAAAACACCAGCGCAAATTCCTTAGGCTAAGTTGTGAGGACCCAATTTACCTTACTCCAAAAACTTCTGAAATCTGGGTGTCAAAATAATTTTTTTGAATATTTATCTTAATAGTAGTTTGATTTGCATTTAATTTGTTACTTTGGGATTTTTAGAATGAAAAATGAAGTTCTGATTACACTTTCGATATATATTGTGAAGGGCGCCACCAGCAGCAGTTCGATTTATTAAGTATTGTTTTAAATAGACGCTTATTTTACGACAAAATATTAAATTTCAGATTTAATATTGCCCCAAAACTCCCTAAATAAAATACTCTAAATAATACGGCATACAGTGCTAAAACTATAATTTTTTTGCCGACGTCGCCACTGCTATAAAAGCGGAAAGACAGCGGCGTAATTAAGGACCATCCCTGTACCCCCTATTAGGTAGAAACAGCAAGCTATCCCTTAGGAATAAACTCACCATTTACAAGGCTGTCATCCGCCCAGCGATGCTATTTGGCATCACCTCGTGGGCACAAATCCCAAAGACAAGGAGATACATCCTGCAAGTGATGCAGAATAAAATCATCGCATCCCGACGGAAACGAACTTTCACGTTTCCTGAAGGATAAAAATTAATCCAATAAACCCGGTAAATAGGTCCTTATTCTCGGAGATGGGTACAAAAATAGCGAGATGCATTGACGTCTCGTTAGAATCGAAAAATAATTAAAAAATTGCGAAAGGTAGTTGAAAGAGACAAAAATTCGGTAAATTCAAAAAAAAAATTAACGAAAATTCGGTAAATTCAAAATTAAATTAAATAAAAAAAAACACTCATCATCCGTTAATACGACAGTATCTATTTAAAGATTCTTATTTCTTGGCATCCTTTATCCAAAAATGTTATACCTAGTAGATGTGGCTACAAGCAGCCGTTTCTGGGATAATTGAATTTAAATGTTTAATTGTTTCCCGAGACTCATCGCACCCACTTCACAGTTAGGACTGATTCAAGAATTTTTGTGTGTTTTTAAGAGCCAACAGGCCAACAACAATGAAAATTTACATAGCAATGAACTAACCATGATGACAATGTAGCTATGAACCGGCAAAGAACAAATACACATAGTCAATAACAAATCAAAATATAAAAATGTTGTTTATTTAATTATTTAATTAAACTTTAAATTAATATTCAAAATTATCATTTTTATGTACACACAAATTAGTTCTATGGAATAGTGGAACTGCACTTTGCCCATCATCTCTGCATCTAAGCATAAAATATTAACAGAATTTTGTATTTCTTGGGTGTTTACAGGTCTGCAATACACCATCTCTTTAAGAATTCCCCAAAAATAATCCATAGGCATTAAATTCAGCGAGCGGGGTGGCCAATTCTTAGGAGCATCATTTCCTCTGCCGATCCGGCGATTTTGAAAATTCTTATTCTACTATTTACTGTATCTTTAAAAACTCTAAGTTCCTAACCTAAGTGTTTGGTTCTCAGACTTGGATTTTCTTCAACTCGTTCTAGTTGTAAGATTCCGTCCATAATTAATCGTTGCAGTAGCAAAACTACCAGTTTTGGAAATTTTTTGGCCATAACCGTTCACTTATGTCATATCATGGATTAGTGTAACATTTGCCCATAGCGAAAAGATTTGTCAGTTATATTCATTTAACAATACTCTTTTATAACTAATAACGATAGTTATCGTTGGCTAATTGCTATGTACATTGTTGTTAGCCAGTTGGTCCTTAAACATACTCAAAATTGCTTAGACCAGTCCCAAGCTTGGATAAAATGTGAAGGGCTGCTACGACTTAAGCAATAAATGAAATGTGTATCTGCCGTGTTTAATAACACAGGTTTACAAAAAAAAATGGATGCCTATTTGACCAGACCATTTTATTCTTATGTAATTAGACGCCTTGAATCCAAATCTGAAGTCCGCTAACATCTATCACGTTAGGTTCAAGGTCATTTTCAGGTCGAATGGAACAAAATTTACTAGATAAATCTGAAGAAGTAGATACGTACGTTTTCGAGGTTGCTGAATCCGAATTCGTGGTTTGTTTAAAACCTTAAGATCGATTAGAGGTAATTTTAGGGTCGTTGCATGGTCAAATTGAGAAAAATCCTCTAAATAAATCGGAAAAAATATAGGTTTTTTTTTTATAGAGGAAAATTCACTAAATAAATCTGAATCTGTTGGTTTTTGGGGTCGCTAAATCCAAATTCGTGGTTTGTTCAACCCTCTAAGGTCAGTCAGCGTCATTTCAAGGTCAAATTGGGAAAAATCTACTAAATAGATCTGTAAAAGGAGATAGGTAGACTTTTGCGGGCGCTGAGTCAAAATTCGTGGTTTGTTTAATACCTCAAGGTTAACTAAAGGTTATTTCAAGGTGAAATTGAAAAAATCTATTAAATAAATCTGCAAAAGAAGAGAACTCATGCGCAGCTAGATCAATATGCGTTACATAGCAGACAAGCGAGCTGATCAAACTTTTGAGCCGAAACTCTAGCTCCTAAAACCTCGTGCTCCACACACAGAGTGATGTCCGTTACATAGCAGATATGTAAGTGAAGTTAGTTATTATGAAATAGAAATCCAAAACCCAAGCTCCCAAACTTACATAACCCACGCACAGCTTGATTGATATCCATTACACAGCAGACAGGATCTTCCAATTCCTCTCTTGCCCTCGACCTTGCCTTCAATCATCAACTGTAGGAATTGGTATCTCTCATTTCGCATGATGTGCCCAAGGTAGGTCGTCTTTCTTTTCTTGATTATGTTGAATAGTTCACGCATGATGTGCCCAAGGTAGACCGTCTTTCTTTTCTTGATTATGTTGAATAGTTCACGTTCTTTCCAAATACGTGATAGAACTTCTTCATTGGTCATTTTCGCTGTCCATGATATCTTAAGGATTCTTCTGTATATCCACATCTCGAAAGCATCTAATTTATTGATAGCGCTTGTCTTTAATGTCCAACCCTCCACACCATAAAGAAGTATTGACCATACGTAACCTTTTATGAACCTCAGTCTTAATTTCAAGTCAAAATCCGAACACGTGAGCACTCGCCTGAGTTTTACAAACGCCTGTCGTACCTGTTCAATTCGACATTTTACTTCATTGTCAGAAGTCCATTCTTCGAATATCCATGTGCCCAGATATTTAAATTTGGTGAAGTTTTTATAAATATGCCAAAATATAAGCTCTCATAACCACATATCCCACTTTCAGCAAGATCAATCCCCGTTACGCAGCAGATAGAGGCGAAAAGCAAGGATTTATGAGTGTATGAAATAAAACCCAAGCCCTCCGAAAACCATATACCCCAGGCATAACGTATATGTGAGTTTGAGGTTTGTGTTATAAACTCTCTTCGCTAGCCTATATGTTATGTAACGGATATCTATCTAACTGTGCGAGGGGTATGTGGTTTGAAAAGCTTGGGTTTCTCCTTAAAAACTCGCTCCGTTCACGTGCTTGCGTGGGGTACGTGGTTCCGGGAACTTGAGTTTCGGCTCAAAAACTCTAACTGTTTGCCTGTATGCTGTGTAACGGATATCGATCTAGCTGCGCCTGTTTTCTCTTTTTTACAGATTTATTTAGTGGGTTTTTTTAATTTGACCCTGAAAAGACTTTGAAATGGCCTAGTTAACCTTGAGGTATTCAACAAACAACGAATTCAGCTTCATCGCCCCCAAAAGTCTATATATCTTTTTTTACAGATCTATTTAGTAGATTTTTCTCAATTTAACCTTGAAATGACCTCTGGCTGGACTTGCGGGATTAAAAACCACGAATTTGGATTCAGCTATCTCAAAAACGTACGTATCTAGTTCTTTACATTTATTTAGTGAATTTTACTCCATTTGACCTTGAAATTACCTTGAACCTGGAGGTTATCGGGCCTCAAATTTTGATTCAGGGCATCCAATTACATAAAACTAAAGTGGTTTGGTCAAATAGGCATCCACTTTTTTTGTCTGAAAGGAGAATAATATATATGCAGCTGCTACGACTAATCTCAGTGCTCAATTTATAAATTCGATTATCTCTGAGACGACTGCGTGAGCCGACGCCTACTACATAACTTTTTTAAGATAAAAGACCTAAAAGAATAAAAATTTGTAATCAGAAATATAATATTTCGAGGTACAAAAAAGTTTTTAAGGTTTTAATGGAGGCCAAGTACTAAGGGCATCACTTCTCTGCAATGTACATTGAAACTATAATCAAATCTTGATTCCTCATCCTAAAAACTTCAAAATATCTAATTTAATGCAAATTAAGATATTATTAAGATAAATATTAACAAAAAAGTAAAAAAAAATATATATAACTTTGACAGGCTGTGTTTCAGAAAGTTTTGACTAAGTTAAACTGTTCTACATTCTCGATTTTGAGTCTCAGGAATTTGGGCTCGCGTTTTGTACAGATCTTTTAAAGACACCGTGTATATCTTATTGCTACCATATTTTTTGAATATTGTACGTATTAAAAAATAATTTTTTGGTTTGGCTAATTTTGCTTAAAGCAGTATTCGTCTAAAATATTGTCAGGTAGGGAAAAATATACAAAAATATAATATTTCATAAACTTGCGTTTCAAATTCAATAATTCCTTCATTTTAAATTAAAAACAAAAACAAATCGCCTTAACTTTAATAATTTTATAACCTTCCAATTATGAGATATTATTCTTATTCGAACAGTAAATGCAAACTTCGTTCCATCATATCCTTTCCGTGTTAGAGGTTGCACAGTTTGAATAGATTGGTACAGAATACAATCCATCCATTTCCACCACCATCGAGATGATGGCCTGCCTACCTGCACCACCATATCGAGAAGAAAGTCAAAATTTACCCTCCCCGCTATAGTGATACGACAGAGGTACATGTTTCGTCTCTACTAGACTCATCAGGGTACCTGGCTGTGCAATGGACAGATCGGAAGGAAACATGCAAATACTGAACGCGGTTTCGCCGACCTCCCGCCGGATGGCGTATATATGTTTATGCGACTTTTCACGGATTCCTCCGTGTGTTGCAATAGCAGGGGATATATCCACATTATGCCGTTGTAGTGCTGAAATCACATTCAGCAAACGTACAACTATATGCAACTCCGCGTATAAGTGAAGGAATCCGTGAAAAGTCGCATAAACATATATACGCCATCCGGCGGGAGGTCGGCGAAACCGCGTTCAGTATTTGCATGCTTCCTTCCGATCTGTCCTTTGCACAGCCAGGTGCATGTCGGTACCCTGATGAGTCTAGTAGAAATGAAACATGTACCTCAGCCGTATCACTGTAGCGGGGAGGGTAAGTTTTGACTTTCTTCTCGATATGGTGGTACAGGTAGGCCTTCATCTCGATGGTGGTGGAAATGGATAGATTGTGTTCTGTAGCAATCTATTCAAACTGTGCAACCTCTAACACGGAAAGGATATGATGGTGGAACGAAGTTTGCATTTACTGTTCGCAATTTACTTCACTTATACGCGGAGTTGCATATAGTTGTACGTTTGCTGAATGTAATTTCAGCACTACAACGGCATAATGTGGATGTATCCCCTGCTATTGCAACTCACACGGAGGAATCCGTGAAAAGTCGCATAAACATATATATATATATATATATATATATATATATATATATATATATATACACTTAAAAATCGACGAAAATGGATTTCTTAAATAAATCAAAAGATACTAAAGATAGAAAACTTTAAATACAAAAATGGCTGTTTTCATTATCATAAGACAAACCATTTTTGATATCATCAGCGTCAGTTTTTTAAATGCTGACTTTTTAGTTCTTATTTTAAAAGCATATCTCATCCCGAATACAATGTGTCTTTTAACCTCATTCTCTGACGCATCTGCCCGACATGCTATTCTTAAAAATTATTTGTTAACTACGGTCCTGATATTTTTAAAGTAAACAAAATCGAAATAAGTACTTTTGAAAAAAGCAGTGCACTTTGTAATTCCAGATGTCAACGAACTTGTTGGCTGCCATTTTTGGGGTTACATAGCTAGCTGGCAACACCTATAGTTTCGTTATGTCCATCCTGCCTTCCGTCCGTTTGTCCCAACCTTATAACTTCATTAATTTGCAATCTTTTGCAATAAAATTTCGTATGAACGTGCTTTTAGTTAACTCTACAACAGAGGTGACATTGAAATAAAAATTTGAGTATCTTCTACTATCTGAAAAGTAGCGACAAGGAAATATTGATTTTATTTAACTCACCCATATATTTTCAAAAATACAATTAAATATATCCGGTAATATTTTTCAAATATTTGCATGATTCGCGAAATATAAGCCCCCAAAATCGATCTTAGAATATCCATCGCTCCCCTTTAATTTTCCAAAGATAAGTGTTAAAAATATAAAACAATTAGGCCTAGTGGCATTTACTAATTCAATGAAAATTATTACGGTTTAGTCCACTAATTTATAACAATAATCAAAACTTTTTAAAATTTGGTGGTAGGAGACAATTTAGGGGAGAGCGCCGATCGTTCAGTGAATTTACAATTACAATACTCAACTGTATGCTTCCTGTTTCATCTAAATAGCTTGTTTTTTAGTTGTTTACAAAGGAGCTTTCAAAATATGAAGTCGAATTTATCGATAGAGGTTAGTAAGAGTTATGATATTTTTTTAGATGCAATTAATTTATTGAAGGTAATTTATTTAATTTCCCGCGTTCTCCACATTAATGTTTTGTTCTTGGTTCATTACGTGTTCGGCCTACGTTCTTCGGAGTCCAGTCAGTCTATCCATAACTCTACTTTTGTCTCGAAAAATGTTACGAAACCTATCTCGTAGAGGTGTACCCAACGTGGCCTTTTTTATCGCTCGTCGCCTTACTGTTATTTGTTGCGCGGTTTAGCCATAATTTCTACAGTCCATATATATCTACAGGACATATTCAGCTGTCATATATCTTAAATTTTAAACTCATGGGTATATCCTTGTTCTTAAAAGGCAGTTAAGATTTCCGAATACATGTAATGAGAAATGGATTCCTCATTTTAACTCAGTTTCTCGAATCTCTCTCCAAAGTATATGTATTGATGTATTTTTTCTTATGCGATGATGTTAACATCTAGTTTAGTTGTGCAGTCATGTTGTTAAATTATTCTATAATATATAATCGCCGCGAGTGCTTCTAGTATCTTTTTTAGCGCCTCTTAGTATATTTTTTGTTATAGGGTAGCCTTTCATTTGCAGGAAATCTCCTTTTAACGATAAGTGTTTTCCTCTCCAGTTTTACATTTATCTCCATTTTAGCGCAAATTAATCGATGATCGCTGCGTGTGATCAATTTGTTTAGAATAGATACGTATCTTCTTTCGTTAATCCAAAGTATAAAATCGATTTTATTTTTAAACTGGCATCCCGAGATAGGCCAGATCCATTTCCTTTGCAATTTTATCCTAAAAAAAGTAACAAATTTTTCTTGTCTAAAAACATTTTTCTTCGATAGTTTCGTTCCCTTATACCGAACTTTCCTATTTGTTCTGTGTTGCCGAGTTGTTTTTTCCATATGTTTACTTTAAAGTCGCCTCTCACCATTGTGTAGGGTATTTTCTAGATGTTCTAGGTGTTAATACAGTTATTCTACAATATACATTCGTCGTCTACTTTGTTTCGGAATGCATTCAGGTATTGTATATTTTGTTCCAAGGATATGATCCTTTCGAATATACTGTAGTTTTTTGTTTTTAAGTTTTAAATTTTTCGATTCACTGTAAATCTAACTCCTCCTAAGCTACTATTGTTTTCGGTGTTATATTGGAATAATGTGTGACCTGATTTTGGTAGGGTCTTTTGTTATCCTTTAAGTCTCACATAGGCCTATAATGTCGTATTTTAGTAGTTTTAGTTCTTGTTTGAGTACTTCTAAATGGTTTTACGTTCCCATAGTTCTGTTGTTGTATCTTTTTATGTAGAATTAATGTTGTTTGTGTCGTTCTAGATTGTGTTTCATCCATTTTGGTTTCTAATTGAAATTAAATAAAACTATAATAATAATAACGTGTCACAGGCTATCAGGGTCGTCTGTGCTACACCGGGTACTATACGAGGCAGATGACTAAACACCATCTCATCACCAACCAGACTAAGGGATGCCTCAAGCATGGTTACAAAAGCCCTTTCATCGACGACATCCAAATGAGGTCAGCCAAGAAAATGTCGACAAGTTAGCGTCGATCTAGTGGTTGACCTCAGGATAAAAGTTTTTTGAAACCGAAGGTTTCCTACAGGCTATTCAAGATCAGATCATCACAACGGGAAACTAGAGACTCCTCGACTAGTAGCGATATGGATGCTGAACATGAAAGATAACAGGAAGATGCCAAGCTTTTGCCATATCGGAGTACAAAGACAGACACCATTCATCGCTGTAGGTAGAGATAGTGCCATGCTATGAATGCAGCCTGAAACCTATACTGGAGAATGAGTTTAAGCTGTACTGGAATCGAATTGTGCTTACAGATCATACAGTTGCCCATAACAGGTCAGAGGTCATTTTAGTGGATAAAATGTTGAAGCCAATAGAAGCAGCCAACCCTAACAACAACAATCTAAAAGACAAGCATAATGAGAAGATTGCTTGGAAATACAAATACGCAGAAAGGGGGGAATGAGGAGTAACGTCTGTTGTACTGAAGAGTCTTCTGCGAACGTAAAAATTAATATAAGGACGCAAGTAGTAAAATCGAATTTTCAGAATATTTATGCGATAGTCGTAGAATATATATATATATATATATATATATATATATATATATATATATATATATATATATTATTTGAAAATAAATCAATAATGATCCCTATTATTATAATTTTTTCATAAAGAATACGCCAAAAAATTAACACGACTGATCCATCATTGGTAAACAGTAGCACCGTTTAGTGTAAAAATAAACTATTTACCCTCTCCAGCAGTACACGCAATATTTATTTTTTTAATGACTTTTTTTATCGAAATCTCTTATCTCACAGTCCAATCCACACGTTACGTTTGACACGTATTATTTATTGTTTGCCTACCAGAAATATTCTAATAAGTTATTTAAGGAAAAAAAGAAACAGGAAACATGTTTTTAGCGTGTAATTCGGAAACCTTCTAAATAAATAGAATGTTCATAAAAAATAAATAGGTCGTTTTCCTGTTTTTTTATTAAAATATCCCACACAGATCTTGTACAGGGTCTATTAAAAACCATGAAATTTTTTTATAACATTGGAAGTTACGCAAAAGTCTTCTTAACCTAAAAATAGATACTATCAGGGTTGAACTGGATTATGTGACAATCGTGTGGTTTCTCGGCTAATTTTTAACACATACAGTTTCTACTCTAATTCTGCTGACTAATCCCATCGTCAGTATTCGTGCAAGTTGCACATGTTTTACTATTTTCTGTAGCGTGTGGATGATCGAGACACAGTGAGCAGAAAAATAGTTATTTGATCGTGTGCGCTATCACTGTCTTGTGAAGAATAGTCGCACATTCAAAGTGCAATTTAGTATTTAAAAAGTTATTAAGTTCTGGCACGTTGAGAAAGGTCAGTTCTTATATATAAGACATCTTTTTCGAACCCTTTATCTTAACATCTACTAATGTAAACTTGGGGTGCACCCAGTTAGTACAGGAAATATTTTCATGAACATTTGTATATACTCAAAAGGAATATGAGGTACCTAAATACAAATTTAACTTGATGAAATTGCCAGTTTTAGGTTATGAGCATAGACATAAAAGTATATAGACTGCGGATCCTATAGAAAGACTGGCCCTCGCTTAGAGTGAGACAGAGCAAAATATAACAGTATTATCTTTTATTATTTGGAGTGGAAACGATGAAAAACTTCGAAACTTCCTTTTTCATCTCAACAATATCAGACCAACTATTAAACTCACCATGGAGAAAGAAGTAGAAAATAAATTACCATTCCTAGATGTCTTGGTTGAAAGAAATGGCAGACAAATTCGAACTTCGGTTTACAGAAAAGCCACGCACACAGGACAATACCTTAATTATTCGTCTAATCACTCCAACAACACCAAACAAGGAATTATAAGAAATCTCGTAGATAGAGCCTTAACTCTCTGCAACTCCAACGAGAACTTAATGAAAGAGATAGATTACATTAAAAATGATCTGACAGCCAACGGATACCCAGTATATCTAGTGGATAAATTTCTTGAACAACGCAGAAATAGGACAATATCGACAACGAAAGAAGAAGGAAAGCCAGTTTTGAACATCCCTTGTGTTAAAAGCATTTCAGAAAAAGTTAGAAGGATAGGAAAACGATATAAAATCAACGTTGTTTTCAATTCAAATAACTCTCTGAGAAGTCGGCTCACTAGGGTCAAACCAACAACTCAAAGAGACATGAAGAACTGTATATATCAGATACCATGTGAAGGTGGCAATTCCTACATTGGCGAAACAAAGAGACCTCTTGACGTAAGGATCAAAGAACACCAAAAATGCACATCTCGAGGAGAAACAGAAAAATCTGGTGCCGCCAACCATGCCTGGACTTATGGACACCACATAAAATGGTCTGAAGCTAAAATACTACACCGGGAACAACATTGGAGAAAATGGAAATTCAAAGAAGCCACGGTTATACATCAGAACCCGAGTTGTTTTAGTAAACCATCTTTAGATATAAGAGAAGTGTGGAAACCACTTCTTAGTAATTGTAAACTAAAACTAAATGCAGCATAAAGAAAATATGATTTTGCCATAGCAGGCATGACTGCACTCATCTCAGTCACACTCCACTGCATTTACTTTTAGTATAAATAGTCATGTAGCTAAAGGATTTATTTAGTTTCACTTGAAAACGGCTAGAGATAACTACTAGCCGAAACGTCGTGATATTCAACAAAAAAAAAATAAAGACAATGGAAGTCCAACAGATGTCTACTACTTCGCAAGTATTATCTTTCTTTCTAATGATGGTCAGGCGAGAAAGGTATCCATGGTGGTATCATGCATAGCTTAGGGGTTACTGCTGTCCCATTTCGTAATGTCTTTTTCTGAGCGAGAGCCATAAGACCAGCACATATACTTCTACATCCATGTAAATCTTCACCGATCAACAGATTGAAAACATCATCTACCGCAGTCCTATTTTTCGTGTGACATGTGAAGACATGTGAAACATTCCCACACAGCTGCTATTACACGCAAAGCTGCGCTGGTTATCTTGTGAAAATATTGGGACGCTTGTTTTTCAAGTCAGAGACGAAATTTTAATGTTTTTTTAAATCATTCGGAATAGACAGGCAACGCCAAAAAGTATGCTGATCATTTTGATGATTTTGAATGTCTTATATAGCTGACATTTTTAACACTTTAAATACGCTCAATTTCAGCTTGCAAGGAACAGATGACATTAATATCTTCATTGCGGAAGAAAAAATCGAACCAATGTTGAAAAAACTTGGTTTTTGGACGAATCGGACTTTTCAAAGTAATTTTAATCATTTTCCTACTCTCTCGTAATTTTCAACTGGTGGGGCTATATTGCAAAAGAAAACTGAGTAAGTAATCATTGGGCAGTTCTATCTTTGAAGTCTTCATTTCAAAATTATTTTCCAAACACAGACCACGGTGAAAATTGGATCATGGACCCATTTCAACTAAATGTTACAGATATCACAGGCCTGACATCTGCCCAGGAAAATCAAATAATTGAAACGATTTGTGATTCGACTCTAGAGAGAACATTCAAAGATTGTGCTTTAACAAATTTTTGGTTCTATTTAAAATCTGATTATACAGAGCACTGAAACAGTTGTTGCCTTTAGCTACAGCATATTTGTAGCTTTTCCACTCTTGTGTATCTAAAAAATAAATACTGAACTTGGGCAACATCAACCCAAATATTACGACTTTGGTCGCAAAAAGGCATCACCAACCATCTCATTAAAATTAAATAAACCTGGTTACACATATGTAAGTAAAACAGATCCATATGAGTTTCGGAAATAAAAGTATGAGGGCGATTTTTTTGTTTTATTTATAGGGATCATAGTAAGGTGGCGCTAGGGGTCCGTACTAGAAAAAGGTTGGGAAACCCTGGTAAAAATAATTAGAATGGATCGCCTTGGTGAACTCCTGCCAAATGATATGTTTCTTCAGCGAGTTTTATACTTGTTTTCTGTTGTTGGTAGATCTTGTGAATGAGTAATGTATATTCAAAATTGATTTTGGCGTCCCTCAAAGATTGTTGGATACCCATGTTTCAATTAAATCGAAAGCTTTCTCATAGTCATACCGAGGAAGGTGGTATTTGTTTGTTTTTTCTATTAATTATTTTGTAAATAGATGCTTTGCTGTGTTAAACATCTCATGAAATCCAGTCTGCTCACGAGATATATACGTTTATTTTTTGCTCATTATTCTATTGACAGGAGTTTATAAATCTGGGAGATGAGTGATAGGTATGTAGTTCTTGAGGCCTTCTTTGTCGCCCTTTATATAAAGTAAAATTGCTGTAGCACCTTTCCATTCCGTTGCAATTTTTCCTGTTGTTATATTATGTTGTAAAAGAATATATGGGAATATACCTGAATATTGGATACATTTGAAAAATTATGTAAAAAAAATATTAAACGTAACCGTACTTTAATAAAAATGAATGTATATGATCTTGGTTTCATATACTATATGAACTTCAAAGGAATTACACAAGTGTAGTGTTAAATTATACACCAAATTATATATTTTACTTTAATAAGATATTCAGGTCTTAACCAAGGTCGCTCCTATCAGATATCCGAAAATAGCTCAGTATCAGATATCCGATATTAGGTAACCTACTTTACACAGTAAATTAAAAAAAAAACTTACAAGTTTTCTTAACAGTCTCATTAAATTAAACACAAAACATAATTTACTTGTTTAAGAAACTTTTATAATCAACAGATATAGCTATAAATGTAATATTAATTAACTGAGGTATTTAACATTTCACAGATTTTAACATTTTAATATTTTTTTCAAAAAAGTACACTTAACGTGGTTTAAAAAATTTTTGTAATATATAATATTAAATAACTGAGGTATTTATCATTTTACAGGTTTTAACATTTCAATATTTTTTTCAAAAAAGAACTATAGTTTACCAATTAAATTATTTCAATATCAGATTCATCTGTTTTAGTCTACTTTGCTTGGCTTTTTGTCAATAGTCAATAAAATAGGCTTTATCATTTCAGGAGATACCAGTACTTGTGAACTATGTGCATTACTTTTTAGAGTTGGGAAAGCTGCTACATAGAGCGCGTCTTCTCCAAATGTTGATAGGAAAGGGATCAAAGATCTGTTCCTAGATGAGGGATGATTTGAATTCGATACAACATATCCATAAATTTCATTATCTGTTTTCTCCTCCATGTCATTATTGAGTTCCTGAGACTGCAAAGTCACAGTCCTTTAACATATTTTCATTACGTTGATAAATTCTACCTTTCTGGACTACTGTTACAGCAATCTTTGCAATTGTAGTTCGTAAATAGGTTTTTCCTACTAATTCAGAGGTTTGATATGCCGTCACTACCCTACCTGGGTGAGGTTGAAGCCAGGTCTCTATCTCTTGTGCATAATATGTTTTGAAAGTTGCCATATATCCCCACATCCAGCGGCTGTAGTTTATGAGGAGAATGTGGGAATATAGAAACGAGAATAACACCATTCTCTCTTTTATTTCAATTAACTCGAAATTTCTCGTATGTGAAAAATGACCATCTAATAGTAATAAAACAGGTTTTTCATTTGGCTTGACATAATTAACAAAGTGTTTGAACCGTTTCGTAAATAAATCCAACTGAATCTAGCCCGATTTATGAGCTACGTATATATTCCCTGATGGTGCTTTGTCTTTCAGTTCTTTTTTCGTATTTATTTGTGAAAATACAAACAGCAGTGGCACATACAACCCAGCAGCACTATAGCACAAAGGACTAACTTCACGAGACTACCCTTTTCTGCCGAACTTATTCCGCCAACCTGCTTCTGACCTTTCTTACATAGAAATTTTGTCATTCTGGATTGAACCACAGTCATTCTAGTTTCATCAACGTTAAAATTTTGCGTGGGGTCATGGTTTATTTTTGTCAATTTTCGATTTTCCAAATAAGTAATTTAGCAATTAATAAAGGACAATGAAGATATGACATCATTAAGCATTTACTTTTTCAAAATATTGTCTTTAAAAACCACTATTTATTATTTTTCTAGCTAAAAGTCAAACGCGTAGCAGCTTCGTCGCTATTTTGACAGATAGGTCAATGAATGCGCTGCAGTGCTTCCATCTAGTTGCTTATTAATATTAACCCGGCTGGTAAATAGATGACGTTATTTTGTATAGGAGTTATTGTTGTGTTAAAGATAACGTAGTAAAACTCGGTTTTTACTTAGAAATTCCACTTTAAGTCAAAAAGTCGGCCAAAGTTCAGGAAGCAACCACCGTTCCTAAAGATATTTATGACGACTAGATTTCCCGATTTGGCGTACCATCACGAATCACCACGGATCAAGGCCGACAATTTGAGTCTCACCTTTTCAAGCAATTAAGCTGATTGGTATGACTCATATACCCACAACTCCATATCACTCAGCAGCTAACGGCATGCTGGAACGCTTAGAACGACAGCTAAAGGCAGCACTAAGTTGTCACCAATCCAGCTGGATATCGTGCCTCTCCACAGTTTTCTTTGACATCCGACTCACATGGAAGGAAGATTTACAAGCCACTGCAACAGAAATGGTTTATGGTCAAACGCTAAGACTCCCAAGAGAATTCATAGCACGTCCATCCCCAGATAAAGATCATGATGGATCCTTAACTTTTCTCAAGGAGCTACGCCAGCAGTTTAACGAACTTCATCCCATTCATAGCACCCACCATACTGATAGGAAGACTTTTATTTTCAGAGACCTCTACGCTGCCACGCATGTCTTCGTTCACCACGATGCCTTAAAGAAACTCTTTCCGCAACATTACGATGGCCCTTATCCTGTGGTTAACCGAAAAGACGACACCAAATGTCGACAAACTCAATTCAGTTATTGATATACCCGAAATTAGACAATTATCCGATAATCGGAGCCCTTCTCCTAGCATACGACTAGCTGTATTTAACTCCATTAGTCAATGGGATGTTGTAAATTTTACCATGTTGATTATTAACGCCACTATTACATTATTGCTCATAAATTTCAAAAGTCAAATTTACAGATACCAAATCTACTTTTAGCATGAAAAGTAATTCCTTAATGAGCTTTTCAAGTTAGTTTTTAATTAAAACTTAATTTACCATACCTCTTTATTTAAATAATCTTTTATAGTGAAAAATGGTTGCTCTTTCAATTAGTTTTTTATGGTTTTACCTTCAGCACTATCTATTGAAGAAATATAATTTAGTTAATGTGTGGCAATTGTAGAAATGTATACAATAATAAAAATAACCCATTGAGAATAATATACTTTTTATCCATTAAAAGAAGTAGCAATAAAGACTTTAACGTTGCAACACGATGAATAGTTCCCACGAAACTACAATACATTACTGTATTATTTGGTCAATAATTTATTTATGGAATAACCTGGAAACTTTAAGTAGTAAAGTTAACGAAATTCTTATCGCACATAAATATCAAAATTTTTTGACCATCATAACTTTTTTAATTCCGTATTTATATTCTACGTATCTTCATTTTTTATTTTACAAGATATCTTGATTATCATAGTTTGTTATATATGTAATTCTCCTTTCAGGCAGAGAATGTGAAAAATATATGTACAATCAGTTTATTTCCTGCAAATATCGCTCTGGTCCTCTCTCCATACGCGTTTCGATCACCTCATGATCTCGTCAGTGGATCAGTATCGGACCGAGAGCAACATTAGCAGGAAATAACTGATATATGAACCATAAATTTCAAGGTGTGTCGGCAGGATTTACACCTGCCGTCTACCAACTTCGATGTCAGACTGAAAAATATCGCCAATCGAACGACATCTATGAATCAACGGAGTAACGTGAAATTTTTAAACAATCAAAATTTCAGTAAGAAATCAAGAAATCTTTCTGCCATATTTAAATAGTTTGTTATATATGTAATTCTCCTTTCAAGCAGAGAATATGAAAAATATATTTACCAACGGTTTATTTCCTGCAAATATACAACTCCACTGACGAGATCATGAGGTGATCGAAACGCATATGGAGAGAGGACCAGAGCGATATTTGCAGGAAATAAACTGTTTGTACATATATTTTTTATATTCTCTGCCTGAAAGGAGAATTATATATATAACAAACTATTTAAATACGGCAGAAATATTTCTTTATTTCTTACTGAAATTTTGATTGTTTAAAAATTTCACGTTACTCCGTTGATTCATAGATGTCGTTCGACTGGCGATATTTTTCAGTCTGACATTGAAGTTGGTAGACGGCAGGTGTAATATCCTGCCGACATACCTTGAAATTTATGGTTCATATATCAGTTATTTCCTGCTAATGTTGCTCTCGGTCCGATACAGCTCCACTGACGAGATCATGAGGTGATCGAAACGCGTATGGAGAGAGGACCAGATCGATATTTGCAGGAAATAAACTGTTTGTACATATATTTTTTATATTCTCTGCCTGAAAGGAGAATTACATATATAACAAACTATTTAAATACGGCAGAAAGATTTCTTTATTTCTTACTGAAATTTTGATTGTTTAAAAATTTCACTTTACTCCGTTGATTCATAGATGTTGTTCGAGTGGCGATATTTTTCAGTCTGACATCGAAGTTGGTAGACGGCAAGTGTAATATCCTGCCGACATACCTTGAAATTTATGGTTCATATATCAGTTATTTCCTGCTAATGTTGCTCTCGGTCCAATACAGCTCCACTGACGAGATCATGAGGTGATCGAAACGCGTATGGAGAGAGGACCAGAGCGATATTTGCAGGAAATAAACTGTTTGTACATATATTTTCATATTCCCTGCCTGAAAGGAGAATTACATATATAACAAACTATTTAAATACGGCAGAAGGATTTTTTTATTTCTTACTGAAATTTTGATTGTTTAAAAATTTCACATTACTCCGTTGATTCATAGATGTCGATCGAGTGGCGATATTTTTCAGTCTGACATCGAAGTTGGTAGGCGGCAGGTGTAATATCCTGCCGACATACCTTGAAATTTATGGTTCATATATCAGTTATTTCCTGCTAATGTTGCTCTCGGTCCGATACAGCTCCACTGACGAGATCATGAGGTGATCGAAACGCGTATGGAGAGAGGACCAGAGCGATATTTGCAGGAAATAAACTCTTTGTACATATATTTTTCATATTCTCTGTCTGAAAGGAGAATTACATATATAACAAAATATTTAAATACGGCAGAAAAATTTCTTTATTTCTTACTGAAATTTTGATTGTTTAAAAATCTTGGTTATCAGTTTAAAAAAGTACTCCTACTAAATTCATATCATTATACTACTAAGCCTATATTTTTACCCTCAGGCAGCTTTAGAGATACCATTGAAAAATATTTACATTAATGGAAATCTGGGAAAACATTTTTTTGAAAAAATTTCGATAATTACCTCCTATTTCGAGGTCGTAGAACACGATTTTGGTCTTGGTTTTCCCCATTTTTCACTGTTTTTTCTCACTTTCCCGGAAAACTGAAGAAAACACCAAGCGTCACTTTACAAAACACTTTTATTTCTTAAGAAAACACCGCACCTAGATATTTATTTCAAATGGTACTAGTTAAAATATATTGTATGTAATATGTTTCAACTCTTTTTGCACAAATTTTTGAAAAGAAATTTAGAACAACTTGTATTTTCAACGAAAAACCAAAAATACGTTTTGAAAACGTCATCAACCATTGCTATAAACAACAAAAAAGCTTTCGTTCCAACGTTGTCAGATGAAAATACGTTCGTGGAATAAACTATAAAATTTATCCATCTCAGCCAACAACAAAGTTCAATTTTTATAATGTATAAAATGGATAAAGTTAATCCTAACCACCCGAAATTTTTGGTTAGTTCAGGTTTAGTTTGGTTTTCGTTAGTGTGGAAAACTCATACTAACCTGAACTGACCTAGATTTATACTTTCGTGGTATAAACTATTCAATTTATCCATTTAAGTCAACGACAAGTTTAATTTTTGTAATGTATGAAAGAGGGTAAAATTATCTTTTTACCACCCAAAATTTTTGACTTGTTTAGGCTCAGCTTGTTTTTGGTTAGTTTGGAAAACTGAAACTAACCTAAACTAACCTATACTGTACAAAAACTTCACATTAATTTAAAGGTAATGTGCTGGAAGCAAATTTTATAAACCATTTAATGCATTAAATGTAATAATTTTTACATTAAATATAATGTAATTATACATTAAATTTCATATATTTCAGTGTAATATTCAATCAGATTTAATCGACCAAGCTTTAATTTCAAAGTACATGTAACTTATTCATGATTTAAGGTACAAAATCATTAAATTTAAGGAACGTACATTAAATTTAAGGTTACTTTGAACAGTGTAAGCTGACCTACATTGTTAAAAATAACCTTAAATTTAATGATTTTGTACCTAAAATCGTTAATATGTATGATATAAATTGCTTGAAGGACTCAACTTTTATATGATGAGGTGTATATGTCCGCCGATACTGACGGAAACTAATTAGTTCGAAACCGGTCTACAGAAGACGGTACACTACGTATGGGAAAAAGTTCTACCTTTTCCTGGTAGCAGAATTTTTTGACCTGATATTAATGTTGGTGCATGAAATATGTGATAACATATCTTAAATTCAATGAACATGGCTGTATATTTAATGTACATAGTCATCTTATAAAGTAATGATCAAGACTCTAAATTTTATGTCTGATTATATTAGATCTAATGGAATAAATTAATTTAGATTAATGTAAATTATTAAATTTAATGCATTACATTAAACGCATTTAATAAATGTTTATGAAATTTGCTTTCAGCATATGTACCTTAAATTTAATGCATTTCCTTTTTACAGTGTAGATTTATACTTTCATGATGTAAACTATAAAGTTTATCCATTTCAATCATCAACATAGTTTAATTCTGTAATGTATAAAAAAGAGTAAAATTAATTTTGAACCCTAAAAATTTTTGCTTAATTTTGGTTAATTCAGGTTTAGTTTAGTTTTAGTTAGTTTGGAAAACTGAAATTAACCTAAGATTCTGATTAAAATTTAGGAAAATTTTTCATCGTTAATAGGTTTGTTTCAACCCGCGTCAGAAACAGTTTCTGACCGTAGGATTCTACATATTAACTGAAATATGATGTGTAATAAGTCAATGCGCAAAATCCTGACGGTCAGAAACTGTTTCTGATGCGGGTTGGAACAAATCTAATAATATGCAACTTTCCCGTTAGTTAATAAAATTTTAACTTTTATATCATTAACAGTCCTACCCTTGCTTAATATTTTCCATTTTGTTTTTCTCTCTGTTTCACGAAACCTAAACTTTTATAGCGTAGTGTGGTTTACGGTTAATCGAGAATTCTAGTGGTAAAATATTTTTAATTACGTGAGAGAATTTTTCGTTTAAATACTTATTTAAAATTTTTTTCAATCTGTTTGCAGAGAATGGCTCGTGCGCGGACATTTAATTATAACTTAAAATTAGTTTAGGTTTAGAATATTTCCCACGTACATATAAATAACATTAAGTTCATATGCTAAATCTAACTATACTCTAAGCTACACTTAAAATGCGTAACTGGTAGTAAACACATCTGATAGTATTTTACTCATAATTTTTCTTAACTTACCTCTATATTTTAGATTACATTTAGTCCTTAGTACTGGTATAACGCGAATAATAATAATGATATCGCGCATGTGCATCAAAAACAACTTTTAATGAACTGTGACTGGTTTAAACTGGTTCTTGCCGTTTAGCTGAAAATTGAACGACAGTACGCTTATAAGGCGAAAACTCGATCTACTCGAAAATTCGTCTCATTCCACTATAGTATTATTCTATCTATCTATTTTTATCATTTTACAGCAATACTTATTCCCTCACGTAGTTGTGCCTAATATTAAAATATCGCATTAGAAGTTGAAACACCATCAATAAGTTATAAAAACGTTAGTAATATAATTGAAGCTGGTGGAATTTTAGTTAATATTTTTCAATTTTGACAACAGCAGTCGCAAATTGTTAAATTCATTAATATGTTCCTTTCTTAAATACAATATTTCTGTAATATTTTTCACAATCCAGGGTAGAGGCCTAGTATTGATTTTTAAAGTCATCATGGTATCTATTTTCGAATTTTATTTTAAGTTCTTTGTTAGTTGTGAGTTGTTCTCCTAATTTGATGATTCTGCTGTATTTGCATTTGAGAAAGCACCTAAAACCCATTTCAGTATGTTCATCTTATCACAATATCCTGGAATAATCCGTATGAAGAACGTCTAAATGTTGGCAGTAAGTAAGCAAATCTTCCTGACTGTATTCACCTCTACCCAGATTCCGCTTGAACAGAATTTGTTTCCTTACAAAAGCACCTATGACGTTTTTGTCTTAAATAAATTCTCCTCACCTTATAACTGTGAATTTATTTTATTAAATTGTTTATACAGGTGTTTCAAATAAGCCATGTCATTTTTAAATGTAATCAAGTTGATTTGCAGTTCTTCATCTCTGCTTTCAACGTAATATAGTACTGAATCAAATAAACTATAAAAACGGTTCAGAAAAATACCGTTAAAGAGTCGAGGAAGTTCTGTGTGAAGTAGCAAACGATTGAAATCTTCATTTTTACTACATAGTGTGTTAAATAGTCTATCACTGCAATTGCTTTAATATTATTAGCTGCTTTAATATTCTAATAATGTAACATTAACAAGATTATACTTTGTTATTTGTCACATATATTAAATTTTTGTCATTACGGCCGTTTCATAGTAACAACTACATCTTGTTGTTGGTGCTTAAATATAAATATAGGATAGCAGATGGTGTAATAATGGTTATTCATTCAAATACTAGACAATTCCGTACTCGTTTTTTGGGCAAATTTCTAGAAAAATATCAAATATCCTTTGCAAAGAGAAATATAACAAGCCTTCAAATCTTGTAACCAATTATCTTACTTAATCTTTAATGTTAAAGACAGACATAATAAATATAAAAAATCAGGAGTTTATAAGTTAAAATGTAATGAATGCAAAAGCTGCTACATTGGACAAACAGGGAGAAGTTTTGAAACTATGTTTAATGAACATAAACCCTGTTATAGATTTAAAAAAAGAATTTCTAATTTTACAAATCATTTTTTAGATACTAATCATGAATTTCCCGATTTAAATAGCTTACAAATGTTAGACTTTCAACAAAAAGGACAGAAACTAAACATATTAGAAAATATGGAAATATATAAACATGAAAAAGACCAAATACTAACCTATTAAATACTGAACTGGAATTTGAAAATTCTTTTTATTAAGGGTATTATAAACCAATAAAATTAGACCACCTTTCTTAAGACAATACGGCGGGCTATTGTAAAATATTTATTACACCATTTGCTTTCCTATATTTATATATAAGTATCAACTTTGTTAATAATAGCTTTTGAAGATGTAGTTGGTGCTATGAAACGACCGTAATGCTAAAAATTTAATATATGTGACAAATGACAAAGTATAATCTTGTTTATATTACATTTTTAAAATGCAATATTGTCACAAAGTAACGGAAGCATCCATCACTTTCTTGCTTTAATATTCATTAATTCATTTAGATTCTTCGCAACCAAATGGTGACTAAGAATAATACATCACATACATTTGGTATTGTTTGTTTAAAATGTTATTTGAAACCCATTATTGCCGGAGCACCATCAGTAGCTACTGACAAAATATTATGAATAGGAATTTCTGTCTCTGAAAAAAAAAATCTTAATATTAGATGTCAATTCTTCCTTTATATGGGCTAATAATAATAATAATTTTCCTCTTTATGAAGCATATGTATAGTAAGTAAAGTACTTCGTTATTTGATAGAGTTGAATAGAAAATGTACATGTCTTCCAGTAATCGTATAAGGATATTTCCTCGCATTTACCGATTTCATCAATTCTTCTTTGCATTGAATTATTGCTGAAAGGAATTTTTATGATGATCTCCTATGCATTTTTATGTTAAAAAATAGTTTTTAATATGTCTTTCTCTGGCTATCAATTCTTCTCTAGTGTGTGGTTTTCCCACTTTTAAGATTAATAGTAAAATACTACATGAAGCTGTTTGTTTCCAGTCCTTGAAAATATGATACATCTTTTTCCTTTTTATCTGCATATATTTTAATCAAATACTCGTGTAACCTAGAAGGCTTCGTGGCTTCATTTGAGAAAAATTTTTGACAAATTAGACACAGAGCCAATGATTCGTTTTGTAGAAGAATACGAAAATCCATATTTAAAATACTTAATATTCTACTATTGGCATTTCTTCTTAGATTTACCTAAGATTAATGACACATTTTGTCGCGGTTACATTTATTATCAACTATGCACTTTTATTTTGTTTATTATGATTAATGACTTATACTTTCACTCACACGTAGGCATTATTAGCACAGCACACAATAAGTAATGCAACCAATATCTAGATTTTCACTTTTTGTAGATCTAAATCGTGCACGCATTAACTTGCATGCCTTCTTTTGTTTGCGATGCCGGCGTACTTGTCATGTAAACAAGTCATTACAAGGTCCTATTTTTTTGCCTTAACATGCTAGCTAGCTATATTGCATGAATCCCGTAGTTGTCATTACATACAAATTTGCTTAGAATAAAACGACTTATAATTCTAAATTTTATTTTTAAAAACTTATGCAACAACAGTAAGATGAAAAATTGCGAAGTGATGACCATCTTAGTAGCCCCCAGTTGCCCCTGGACGTGTTGCCGCCCCTTTGAAAGGCTTTAGCGCACACTGGGGACGTTATCCCTTCCTTTGGGAACCAATGGGATAGACGGTCTCTGTGAAAAAGAAGGTCAACGTCAGAAAACGGCTGTATGTTTACTACCTTAAAAAGTATAACTGCATTAATCTCTATCGATATTTGCTCTTTGATTGCGTATTATATCAATATTTTTGCTTTCTAAATTTTCATATTTAACTTTTAAACTATCTGAAGTTTTTTGTAGCTTTCATTGGTAATGTGGTACTTGTACAAATATAAAAAACATTTTTTGCATTCAATAATCACATCTCATATTGAATTAATGTTTATTTAAAATGTTTGAAGTCTAGAATTATATGCATAAATTTTGTTATAAAGTAATTTTACCTTCTTTGGCTGTTACATTCAAACGACAAAACAGAATATTCCGATGCAAATCGGCAACGTCGCGTATTCGGTACCTACCTTGGCCAGCACTGCCTTTTTTATTTTCCTGACAAACAAGTACAGATTTTGTATTTTATTCATTATGCCATATTTTAAATAGGGATTGTAATTAATATGCAAAACATAGATCAACTCAGCTGTTCTCAAACATACTTATAACAACTTCAGTTCCTTATACTAACGTATTGTTTATTTTATGATAAGATGCTTATAATTCCCTTCATACACAGCGGAGTGTACGTTATAATTGATGAAACACTATTTGTTTATAGCGTTAAAAACATTAAACACATTACATTTTTACACCGCGATTAATCTTAGCTTGGAGTTCTTGACTATCACTTCCTGAGCGCATAATTGAAAATATGTATTTAATCGAAAGATATTCATGTTGAAAAATTGAAAAATATACCACTTTTTTAATTGTTTATCGATTTTTAGCTCAAAAACTCTGCGTCAGACGAAAGAACCACAAGAAAACTTTTTGCTTAGAATCGGCCGAAGACCATGAAAATAATTTTTATTTTACAAAAAAAACAATTATTAATAATTGTTTCATTTTTAAGAAATTACATCACCTTCTTTTGGGCATCTACCCTCGATATTCCTAATCAGGGGTTCAAAAAATATATAAAAAACCTTGATGTAGCCATGTACTTTCATCGGCTATGAAAATCTACTGAGCTCCCGAACTATAAATGCATGATATCGCATTTAAATAAAACATGTTTTGAAATGTCAAAATAAATTGCTGTTATCGGCGAAAACAACAATTTCTAACGATCAAAACAATTTAAGTCAGTTTGTTTCACCCAGATACAGCTTATTTGAAATAAAAGCAACGGTATATTTAGAGAATCTATCGAAGTCGGGAAAAACAATAATATGAACCTTCAGGCGTATTGAAAGGATTTCTCAGAACCATCCTTGAAAGTCCGATGCTACTAGAATTACTACTAAAATTTTAGAGATAATAGTTAACTCACATACAGTTTTGAGAAAGTTGGTAAAAGCAAGGCTTTCGAATAGATGCCTAACTGAAAACCTCCTTATTTCGAGTGGCAGGGCTTGCATTGGCTTATTAACAGGTAAACTGGATACTATGCGAGTGAAAAAAAGTTTTATTTAGCAATGAAACTCGTTACAGAATTTACAATTCTGATGTAATGAAACATATAATGTGACCAATGTGATCTCAAACATGTTACACCCACAGTTGAACATGGTAAATGCAGCGCTTTTCAGTGGGGTTGTTTCTCATTGTATCGGATGGGACCTTTAAAATTCTTTAATAATATCATGGATCGTTATGAAAATATTTTTTGACCAAGAAACCATGACCCTAATGAAACTTAATAGTTGAAACTTTATGCAAGATGGTACTTATATTTCGTCTAGAAAACACTGGAGACAGGAATACATAACTGAGAATAAAGAATAGAAATTTGTTAGCATTTGACTGTGATATCTTACATTTGTAAGCTTGATTCCTAGATACTTAGTTTCTTTTAACAAATATATAATCTTACTTTAAATACTCATTAGTTTTAAATACATATTTTTAATCTCTGTGTTGATAAAAAAGGTTTTTTTTATTTGGATCGATGATTGGTCCACATTTATAAATAAAAATAGACCACCAGAAAATGGCCTTAAAACTATGAATAATAATGCTCATAACGATTTGTACTCCTTTATTTTTCAAAAATAAGATACGTGTTATTAATTAACAAATATAATATCAATTTTGAGTAATTTAATGTCGTTCATTAGTAAAATTAGTTGTTGATCCTTTGTTCAGGTTTTTATGACAAATACTTTGAAATGTTTAATCACTCAGTTTAATCAAGATAATGTTTTACTACACTGGTAAAACTAGCTGTTTGTCTTTAAAAAAATATTCCTTAACTTAGGTGAATATTTGCTTTCTATAAGATGATCTAATATCTATAGGATGTTTTTTTTTTTAAGTTTTGGTTTATAAATTGGCAACACTAATTCTAATGAATATAAATGTGACAGCTGACAGTTGATTTGTAGTCAGTACGTTTTGCCAGTTCACCATGAATCGACTTACGCCAGAATAACGCTTGCAGATTGTGCAAATTTGTTTTGAGAATCATGGTTCAGTTCGCCAAACCGTGCGCTATGTCCATTTTACTGTCAACATAATCGTCCATCCGAGCAAGTGATTCGGCAAACCATGGATCGTTTTAACACGACGTACACTCTGGTTGGTAATACGCATCTACAAAGACGTCGTACGGTGCGCACAGAAGAAATTATTGTTGTTGTGGAACGTAGTGTTGAGGAGAACACGAATGAGTCGATTCGCCATCGTGCACGACAATTGGAGCTGTACCCATCAACTTTGTGTAAGATTTTGCAGAAAGACCTTGGATTATGAGCTTACGAAATCCAGCTTGTGCAAGAGTTGAAACCGCATGACCATCATGCGCGCCGTACATTCGGTGAATGGGCCGAAAACAATACTCAGGTTAATTCCCTTTTTCAACGCAAAATTCTGTCCAGCGATGAGGCTTATTGTTCCATATTGTTTTAAAGATGATGCCGGCCAAAATGTTACTGTCCCTGGGGAGCGCTATAAAGCCATGATTGCTGACTTTTTCTTTCCTCAGTTAAATGATATTGATGTGGTAGAATTTTGGTCTCAACAAGACGGCGCAACATGCCTTACAGCGCACGACACCATCAATTTATTGTGACAAACAGTCAATGGGCGCATAATTTCGCGTAATGGACCTGTGAACTGGCCTCCAAGATCGTGTGATCTCACACCTATGGATTACTTTCTTTGGGGATATGTAAAGTCACTAGTCTACGCCGATAAACTACAAACGTTGGACGTTAACATTCGTCGCATAATTGCTGATATACAACCCCAGTTGCTCGATAAAGTGATCGAAAACTGGACTTCCCGATTGCGCTCATATTTAAACACTAATGGCATATCTTTTAAATAAAGCCAAAAGCATAACTAATAATTATACGTGTTTTATTTCATGTATGTCTCTAAAATGAGAGCCTTTATTTGAAAAGCATTGCCGAATTGCTGCGCGATTTGTTATTATATGATTTAACCAAATGATTTTGATTAAAAAAAAATAGCAGAGTCAATTACAGTAAAACTTGCTTAAGACGATTCTGAAGGGACCCAGCAAACAACGCGTCTTAAACGGGACAGGGTATTAAGCAGAAAAAGAAAAAAATATGATGCACATTTACACATAAATGTGTAACTATTTTGAGTTTTTATAAAGTTATGTTTTGAAGATCGTATTTTTGAAGTAGCTTACTATACATATAGTATTATTTTTTTCAGTATTACTTAAAATCATCATTTATTTTGGTTTGTGCCACTTCATCTAGTTTTAAAAATCAACAACGCAATATTATTTGTCCATTTTTTACAAAAACTTGATATTTATTTCTATTCGTTTGCAGTAATCGATTAACTACTTTCTTAATTTCATTTTTTAACTGAAATATACTAGGTGATTAGTTGTTTTCATCTTCCCTTATTTCTTATTATAGACACTCAAATACCGCCAGTAAAGGTCAGCAAGAAAGTAATTTCGGTTTTTTAGGGTGAAATAAAAATCATTTCTTATATAAACAATAAACTTTAATCAACGACATATTTTCCATTTTGTTCAATGACTTTTTTCTATATTTCTTGCAGTTCCACGATTTCGTGCTTATAGAAATAGTGGTCCCTATCAGCAAAAAACTGAACCAAGTTCGATTTAAGGTCATCACCATTTATGAAGGTTTTACTATTCAAAGAGTTTTGCAAATGCTTAATTAAATCGTAATCAGATAGTACCAGGTCAGGGTTATATGGGGGATGTGACATTACTTCCCAACCAAGCTCCAATAATTTCCGACGAGTTACGGGAGATGAGTGAGCCTTTGAATTATCATAAAAAAACAAAACTCCTTTGCGATTTGCCAATTATGGCCGTTTTTCTTTGATTACTTCATCCAGTTTCATTAGTTATTGACCTTAAACATCTGAATTGATCGTACGGATTCATGGAAGCAGCTCAAAATCCGCAACACCTTTGTAATCCCACAAAATGTGCCGCATGATCTTTTTTGGATGCAATTCAGCGTTAAATGTGGCTTGTGCCGGTTCATCACGTTTGTACCATGATCGCTTTCGATTGATGTTACTGTAGATGACCTCTTTTTTTCACCAGTGATGATACGTTTTAAAAAAAGGATCGGTTTGTTTACTCGTGAGATGCCTGTGACAAATATTGATTCGTTGTTTGAAGTGAATAACTTTCAATTCATGCAGAATCCAAATATCGAGATTCTTAGGGAGCCCAAAACATTTTACCTAATTTTCAATTGTTGTGTGCGGTATATTTAACGCTGCAATTTTTCGAACAGTTATATGACAATTATCTTCAATTATGGCTTTGATTTGGTCGTTATATAAAAATTCTCTTCAATTAGTGGGTCATCATCAATTTCAGTAAGTCGGCTAGTCCTGGTTAAAATTGTCTCTAAACTAACTGCCACAAATGAAGTACACGCAGGTTGGTTTTAAAGTAATCTAAATGTGACTGCTATCAAATGTCAAAAGGAAAAAAATCATAACACTGACAGAAGCAATAGAAAATTTTGGATTTCAAATATATCAAAATGAATACGAGGATAGCCATTTATATTTTGGGAATTGGCAACACTGGTGCTGCTTGATGTCATCTGATACATCCATTGTAAAGTTTGACATTATAAACGGTATACGTTATACCACCTCGGACAAAAATGGAATTGAAAATTTTCATGCGTTTATTTTTCACAAGTTTCGGAGCGGTTATCTCAGCACGAATACATCTATGACGTTTTTTTTATGGCTATGAAGGTTTTACAAAAACTTGAAGGTCGTCTGAAATCGGTTGTAATGCAAGAAAACATCGATGCTGTGCGTGAACTGATAATGCGACATCGTTATTTAACATACAATGAGACTGAGGTGTCCCCGGGCATTAAGAATATCAGCGTATGATATACTGCATGGACATTTAGCCGCGTTGGACCCCGCAAAATTTAACAATCGCTCAATAAAGGTTCATGGTGATTTGTACAATGCTTAAAAATACGACTGCCGTGTTTCAAAAAACGTTTATAAGATCTCGATAGGTAATGATTTTCGGATCCCGAAAGCAAACAGGAGGTCACCATATGGGTATTCCATGGTGAACCAGAACCAAAAAGAGTTGTCCACTTACGAAGCATTTCGAAGCTAATGATCGCTTCTTTTTCCCAAAAAACTGGTCATATCTCAGCCGTGGCTTTAAACAATCATAGAACAGGCAATTCTAAATTGTAGACAAATATTTATTTTCGGAAAGTCTTCGATGAACTGAAGAAAACAAAGTGGATACGACGGATCCTTCTCCACCTCGACAATGCGAGCTTTCACACATCGGCTCAAGCAAGTGACATTTTGGACACTCAAAACATATAGTAGAATTTCTTTTTGTTCCCGGGAACGAAGAACAAACAACGTGATTAACGATTTTCTAAGTCAAGATAGGTGGTTGATGCGTTCAAATATCATCTTGACAGTGGCAAAAATGCTTTTCGGATTGGTTTAAACGCAGGTATGTATTGGTAAACTTGAAAAATATTTCGAAAGACAATAAAACCATTTTCAATCATCATCATTGTTTTTGTTTGGTATTTCCGAAATATAAACGGTTACTCTTGTATATCTTTAAGTTTGAAAATTGCGAAATAAAGCGGTGTAATAAATCCCTCAAGTTAGAATACACTTAGTTTAATTCAAAATAAAGCACATTTAAATTTGACCAAGGTAAAAAAGCGTAGCGGTTTTTATCAGTGTATGCATATTTGAAAAATTTTTATTCATATTTAAAAAGGGTTTTAATTTCACACGTGAGAATTTTATTTTTAAGCATTAGCTTTAGGGCTAAAATATGTTGCGCAATTAATATATGATATTATGGTATATTTTATTTGGAATTTATTTTTTTAATTAACTTTTTCACACTTAAAAGTATTTAAAAAGTTATACGTTTTTAGAGGTAAAAAATATTTCATTTTTAATATATTTTTTTTCCATTTATTTATATTTTAATTTTTGAATAGGTCTTACAGAGGTTCATAATGGTATCAATGCTTAGCCCTCATTGGGCCCTTTACATTTTGGATTTCCTCTTACCAGCTCCTCTGCCAATATTGTGCTCTACTATCTGAGGATATGTTTATTATTTTATTCCTATTTATTTCCTCATAAAGATGATTGCATTGCAAAGTGCATAAAAGATTTTTGTTTGTTGTTCGTAAAACTCTTCAGCTGCAGCTATTTTATACTGTCACGATCTGTCTCTAAACTATCTACTCGGAAGAGATTCCTCTCTTCTTGAGAAAAGTATCTCAAGAGAGATGCTGTTTTTCATAACGGTGCCATGTAGTGTATTTACTTCGGAAATGATACGACATTTCGCCACCACGCTTTCTCAACCAAACGAGTAGCCGCCAATTACAGATCTGAGTTGCTCTAAGCAATTGAGGGGATAAACAGTCTTCAAAGCCTTGTCTTCTATTTTTCAGATTTTTCTTGATTCTGTAGAGTTGCTCAAAACAACATTGGACAACGCAAGGTATATTAACTTATTTATTATAAATTTTGTTCAGGTATTTTGGATTTAGATTCAATAATTTTAATAATTTGCCACAAATAAAAATTTTTTAGTGTACCAAAATTGTAAGATTAATATTTTTTAAGTTCCAATATTATCATTCCCAATTTCAATTTAGTACAAGATAATTTAATTGTGACAGATCGATAAACAAATTGGCCTCCATTTTTTCTTTTTAAGATACGATACCCTAAAAAATAACCTGGAAATGCTTTTCGATTATTAATTATTTGGAAATTTAGCAAGGATTCTATTACCCCCTTTATCACCTTTTGCAATCTCCTGTTGCATGCAATTCTCGTAAGAGGAGGTACTCGCTATTTTTAATATTATACGGAAATTATATTTTTGTCACTATCATTTCTGTGGATTTATTCGCACTGTGAATCCACTTTATTTCTGGATTTCGGAAAGTGTACATCAAATTTTACCTGGCTATTTTATTAAGATTTGAAGTATTTTCAAAACATTAATGTTTGAACTTTAAAGTGTTATGTTCTAAATGACCAAGTACTCTCACTTCCATAGACATTAAAGTGAGTATATAGACTGCGGGTCCTATACACGCGCATTTACTCACGCTTAGCAAGAAACGGTGCGTTTTTGATTAGTAGTATCTCTCTTTCTATGAAAGGAGCTAGGCACGATACCCCAAATGTCACTGAATACCTCTCTCACCTGACCGTCATGAGATAGAAAGATACCACGCATCAAAAACGCCCTGTCGCTTTCTTAGCGTGTGCCAAAGCGCTTCTATAGGTCTATATTATTACTTTTATGTCTATAATCATTTCCACAAGTTAACTTTGAACTACAGGTTCACCTACAATTTGACTAATGAGATTTAAACTTAAAAAAGTGATCTTTGGTCAAATATAATTTTCTTCTTCTTCTTTAGGTCTGTATTCAGACGTTGGTGGTCATCATGTTTACAATTTCCTGAAATCTTTCTCTATCGGCTGCTGCGCGAAATAGTTCTTCTACCGTGCAATCACATCACTGCCTGATGTTACGCAGCCATGAAAGCTTCTTTCGGCCTATCCATCTTTTTCCTTCCACTTTTCCTTGTATTATAGGGTGAAGTGGCTGGTATTTAGGTCGTCTAATTATGTGACCAAAGTATTCTGTTTTCCGCCTCTTTATAATGTTCAAGAGCAGTCGATCTGTATCCATCATTCTGAGAACATCCTCGTTGGAAGTGTGCGAAACCCATGATATCTTTAGGATTCGACGGTAACACCACAATTCGAATGCTTCCAGTTTGTTTAGCGTTGTAGTTTTTAGTGTCCATGTCTCGCAACCGTATAATAGAATAGACCATACATAGCATTTCAGGACCCTTTTACGAATATGTATGGATAGGTTCCTGTTGCATAGAACTGGTTTCCATATCATAAAGGCCTTCCGCGATATCTCTTCATCTGAGTCCCCATTTACATTCAAAAAACTGCCAAGGTATTTGAAATGATTTACACGCTCTATCTTCTTCCCATCGAGCCAAAGTTGACATTCATCTACAGTAACCTTTCCAACTTGTCATCCACTTTGTTTTTGAGATGTTGACTTTAAGGCCTTTTCGACAGCTCGCTTCATTGACTAGATTTACTAATGTTTGGAGATCCTCGATGCTTTCTGCAAGAATGGCCGTATCATCAGCAAATCTAATATTGTTGATTACTTCTCTGCTTAGTCTTACTCCTTCTTGTCTGTCATCCAAAGCCTCCCTAAAGATTTTTTCAGAGTATACATTAAAGAGACAGGGTGACAGAACGCAACCCTGTCTTACTCCACGTTTGATGGGTAGGTTTTAAGTACGACTGTTTTCAATTTGGATAGAGGCTACTTGATTGTAATACAGATGTTTTAGCAGTCTTATATCGTAGTGGTTTAGACCTGCTGTCTGTAAGCACTCAAAAAGTTTATCATGTTGTACTCGGTCGAATGCCTTTTCAAAGTCGATGAAACAGACGTAGATGTTCTTTTGGAATTCACAACTCTTTTGTAGGAGAACGCGCATACAAAATAGTGCCTCTCTTGTTCCTAGACCATTTCTAAATCCAAATTGCTTATCACTCACTCTATTTTCGCATAAAAGGAATATCCGGTTCTGTCTAATTCGTAGAAGTATCTTAAGTGTGTGGCTCATTAAACTAATCAGCCTAAAGTCGCTGCATTTGGTGGGTCTACTTTTCTTTGGTAATGTTATAAACAGCGATTCTAACCAATCATCTGGTATTATTCCTTCGTTGTAGATTTTATTAAAGAAAGTGGTTAAGTAAGAAATATTTTCCTCATCTAGAAATTTAAGCAACTCAGCAGGGATTTGATCTGGTCCAGGTGCCTTATTATTTTTGGCTTGCTGTATTGCTTTCCTGACTTCTGATTTCAATATACTGGAGCCCCTGTCTATCTCGAAACATATAAATTGCTGCCAAATCATAAAAACTGGCTTATTACCGTAAGTAAGTTTATTGATAAACTAATTTTTTTGTTCTAAATCAACTATTAAAATAGAAAAACAATTTAAAACTTTGATTTTCTCTAAGTAAAAGTTCTAACTTTTTCTTTATTTATGCTAGCTCGAGGAATGTTCGGTCGCAAAAAGCAAAGCGAGCGACGGTTTAGCAAATATTGACTAATCTAGATGATAGTCGGCTTTAGTCAAGATTAGTAGAGCGTTCGCAAAGGTTTTCAAGTTTTTTGCTTAAAACCGGGTATTTTTTGTTGATACTCTCTCTAGCTGTTTAATATGGACCGAAATATAATTTCTGTTTGTTATTTCTGTCTTTTTCTCCATTAAGCTTTACCAGCTAAACATTTGGTAGATAATGCTAAAGCTGGACTTTTTTTTATCTACATTATCGCACACAATTAGAGTAACACTTTCGATAGATGTACATATCCTGGTATTATAACATGCCAAATGCATGCTAAATACATTGTGTTTTAGAATATCGAAGTAGGCTGTGGCTGTGGGCGACAGTAACCATTGCCAACATTTAAAACAAATAAACTGATATTAACATCAACTTTGAAGTACAGATTAGTGATGTGTTAGAAGTGAAGCAACATTTTAATATTTTGTCCAAAAAGAATGTTTTTAGTAACAGTCAAATTAATGCCATTTAGTGGAGTTTGTTTTATTGGTAATGTACATTTCTGTGTTGAGTTCATTTCAAGATGTATTCCAGTTTTAAACGAATTGCAACAGAGAGTGATGAATGTATTTTTGGTTGATAAAAAAGAAAACCATAATTTCGACAGTTTAACTTAGATACAGCGTATCCAATATGATTTCATGTTATAATGAAAGGGAACATTTAAAGAATCTATTGAAATTGGAAAAAAACCGGGGAAAACAACGATATAGACCAACAAACCCGTTAAAAAAAATTTTCATCTTTGATGCAAAGGTTACCTGTAATTAATTCGCACTTGCATAAAATGACGGCGATAGGTAAAATGACCATTATGGTAGCAAAAATGGCACTGGACAAAACATGAGGAATAAAAACACAGCAGTGCTAAAACCCATCATACGGTTGTATGGTGGACAAAAGCCACTTTGGAGTCTTCTATACTCCAGAGACTGGTCGGCCTGTGCATCATGGAAACCATGGGATACATTCCGACAGCCACCATGGAAACCCGACTAAATCTCCCCCTCCTCCATCAATCAAGGCTGACACAAGAGTAAGGACATATAGACTGAAACAAAACAAGATCTGGTAGACTGGACCTACACTCGGACACACAGGCATCAAAGGCATGGTGATGAACACTTTAGCGAAGATCAGCAATGATACTATGTCAAGAGTTTATAAGTTTGACAGACCCTACACCATCCCAACTGACTGAAAGGCAGAATCTGATCAATCATTAATTTAGTCAGGAAACCTAGTTTTGTTAACAGACCGGTCCAGAACTAAATATGGTACAAGAGCCGGAATTCACGGAGTCGCTCCTAGACTAAATAGAAGCGAGACACTGGGACAACACACCACTGTATTCCAGGCAGAAATGCATGCAATGCGATAATCTAACTAGCAGTTATAGGGGCAGGACTTTCCTCCAACAATCATGAGATAAAATTTAAATAGGTCTGAGTCTGTCTTCAAAACTTTATAGCCTTTACAAAACACGCACAAGAGGTTACCCTTTCTTGTGTTGATATCAGGACACAAAAGTATGCTAGTCAATAGAAAAGCGAACTATTTGGCATTACTAAGGCTGCTACTCGTGGATAGATATCCTGGTGGATAAATCAGCAATACCAGACCCACTGGAAACACATTGCGGGCCATAGGTACAGCGACCTATTACTTAGTAAACCATCCGGCGAAATAAGCTGCGAAATGCTACTTTTAACTTACATCATATTAGTTTGGTGACAGGACTAATAGCTGGCCACTGCAGCTTAAAAAACATCAACACACAAGTGACATCTATAATAAAGAACTAGTATGTAGACTATATGATGAAGTAGATGAAACAGTCTCACACCTCACCTTCGAATTAAAAGCTCTTACCTACTGGAGACATCTTCGAGGGTCAATCAATCCTGAAGGTTTATATCCAGAAGACAAACTAGTGAACAGACTATAAAACCTGATTACGGCAACCAACCTTTTCACATAGAACAAATATATAACAGGTGACACAATAAGTTACTAGATTGTAGTGTAAGGGTTCTCAACCCTAGACTCCTAAATTATTAAGTAAATCAATCAATTATCCTTGAAAATCGGCACCTGGAATTAATATTGAAATTTCAGGAGTTGTGGTTAGCCAACGGACAGTTTAGAGAAAGTTGGTGAAAACACAGCCGTTTAGTAAACTGTAGGCTTGAAAGAGCTTTATTTAGGAAAAATATTACAGACGTATGATTTGCATTTGCTCTTCTGCATTTAAAGTGGATATAGACGAATGGAAAAAATGATATATTTAGTTATGAAACGCGTTACAAGGTTTTTATTTCTGATGGAATATGTAATAGTCAATATACGATTTAATCCCAAATAAGCTACACCCGCAGTTAAACATGATACAAGCAGCGTTTTTCTGTGGGGTTGATTCTCCTGAAACGGTGAACCATGAATCTATTTCTCTATAGCGTACTAATGCAAAATGCCATTGCACAGGATATCGATCCAAAGTACTTTTCATGAGTTGTTCTTGAGTAGTTTCAGGAAAATAACGTTCAGGTTGAGCAGTGTCCGTCACAATCTCTTCACATTCACCTCTTTTAAAAAATCTGTAGGAAGAATAGGAAGAACTTCGTATTCGTATTCAAGTGTTTCGAAATAAACAATCATTGGTAAATAAAATTAATGAAACTTGCAGAAACACTCCCGAGAATATTGTTCTAAATTAGATTGCTTCAATGCCGCAATGTTATCGATAATAGATACTAAGAATATTCTATTACCTCCTAACACAATTCTTCTAAATACTGAAATTCTTAAATTTTGTTGCTCCACTTTTTTCCACGTATTTTCGTCGATTTTTATATTAAGAAATACCATCCGTTTTTACTAATATTTACCAAATTTTGTGAGTTATTAATAATATTGCAAGGACAATATTTCGCTAAAATTACCTAGGCATCTCAAATTTATAATATTTTTATGAAATTGGTACCCATTGTGGGAATAAACAAATTTGTTAATATCAAAGGCCTAGCAATTGTTATTTAATTTAGGGGATCTTCTACGAGGAAGCTTTAGAAAATTATGATAAAATTTAAGACATTCTACTTTAATCAAGGGAGTGCAAATTGGAAGTATAACTATCATAAAAGGACAGGCTGACATATCGAATAATAAAAAATGTTTTATATAAAAGTGACTTAAGTATTTTGAAGTACATGATTTACAAGAAAAATAACGTTTTTATATTATAGCTTTTTTGATTTAGCAATAATTAGCGAGTAAAAAAATAATTAATTTTATAATTTCTTAAAACATAATGAGGATTCATTATGTGTTAGATAAGTTTTGAGCAACCAAGTATTAACGTACCAAGACCTCCATACTTTTAGAAAAATATATTAAATTTCAAAAACATCAACATTTCAAAAACTCTTCAATATTTTGAAATTCGACGTACTTCTCCGTGGTCCCAGACAAATTTATTCCGGATTTTCGCATTCTTGGCTGTGTTTGCGCGAATATTATGCCAGATATTAAACTGAGACCTGAAACGTTTTCGTTGTTTTATTTCAGTCCGTAAGGGTTGGATTTTCTTACTAAGGTAGATATTCAAATTGTAAGAATATTTAGGCATCTTGTTTCTGGAATGCGGAGGGAGTTAAAACATTCATTCTTTCTGAATAATGAATACATCTGACAAACAAAATTGAGAAAAGAAAAAGTTAGCTTTTCGTAAATTTGCGCCCCACAACTAGATTGAGTTCAGTCCATATTTCGATATTTTTAATTGGATTTATAAATATTTTGCCCGAAATACCTAAAATAACTGTTTTAAATTTACGAATGTTATTCCAATACTTGAACTTAGACCTACAGCTTTTTTATTATTTTGTTTCAGTTTCAAATAGGTTTTCTAACTATATATCTAGGATATGTTATTTTGAAATTTGTTACGTGATATGTTAAGCCGAGACCTGAAAGGCATTCAGTGTTTTTAGTTCATAAGTCTTAGAACATAACCACAACATTAGGTGAGAAGTAAAATTTACCCTGGAATATATATATATATATATATATATATATATATATATATATATATATATATGTATATATATATATATATATATATATATATATATATATATATATATATATATATATATATATCGGCCCTGCTGTCAGTGTTTGGTGTCGTGTCAACGAGTTATGATCTGTTTTTTTACTTCTTACTGCTAGTCGATGTTTTGTTAGTAGGTTTTTCCAAGTATTAGGCTAACACTGACTGTCGTCTCTGATATTTAATTTGTTGTGCCGCTTTGCAATTTCGATGCCTTCCTTTATTACTATTGTCGACAGGTTTTCACATCCTCATAGCATTTTGGTCCTTGAAAAGTTAATTTTATGTCTTGTGTTGAACCGGTGTTTTCTTGACAGCGTTTATATGTTAATCTCTTCTGGCGCTTATTTTGCGGTTGGTTTGACCTACGTAAGAAATGCTGCATTATTCGCATGGAATTTTATATTCTCCGTGGTATTCTAGAAAGATGTTCTTTCTCTATGTGTTGATTGGAGATCCTTTAGTTTACGGTCTATGGTATAAATTGTTTCAGTGTTGTGTTTCTTAAGGATTTTTGCGATTTTATTTGTGATGCCTCTGACATAAGAAACAAAAGTTTTGGGGCTCTTCTCTTGGCTTTCGTGATTTTTCAGGTCAAGCGTTCCTTTTTTAGAGCCTTTGATTTGTTTTCAAGATATTAGCCGAGCTCAACTTTTGCATTTATTTTATCCCGATTTTTAAAGTACAAATTTGGTGGTAGATTTTAATGTTTTTATATTGAAAGCCTTGAAAAACTAACACTACTTAAATTTTTGCATTACAAAGACAACTTCATTTTATCTATTGCTACCATGATCCTAAAAATGGCATCTTTTTTTATAGTGGAACTGGAAAATTTTGGTTTGAAAATTTACTTTGTTTACCAAAATTCAACACTTTTTTGTAATATTTTTTAAATGCAATTATCATCATCAGTTCCAAACGTTATTAATGACAGTAGTCCAGCCGCAACAAAACTGATAAATTAGACAGTAAAGTTAAAATGTTTAGATCAATTTCTTCGTAAATACAACTGATATCTTTATATTCTAAACGACTAGCATTAAATTGATGCCAATTTCAGAAAATTCCTGTAAAAAAGCTGAATTTAGTTTTATTGACACTACACCGTAAATAAAATTAAATTAAATAATTTAGGTCTTCCCTTTACATTTTCGCTTAAAAAAAGCACATGAGAATTTAATTTCTTTTGTTTTATTACATTGCTGCAACATCAAAGCGTAGATATATAACCTAATTAGGTCCTGTGTCTATGTATCCAAACACAAGTTTGTATTCAGAGCTACATAAAGGACCGGCCTGTAGGCTATATAGACCGTCCTCTTGTGTCAACATCAATTACTCTAATGATTGCTGTTTCAATGGCCATCGGAAGTTAACATGGAGTTCTTCGGCTTTCAAGTGCATCTGACCGCTAAACTTGCCAACTTGAAGGCGTGTGGTGAATCGATTTGTGTTTTGAATACTCGGTAAATGTGATTTAGAAAGGTCGTTCGCTCGGAATAAAAAAAAATTCTGGTAATTTTTTTATCTCTGACAAATAGAATAAATATTTACTCTCTAGCTTGTTGAAAAGCATTCTTTCCTTCATTCTCAGCCTGAAAATGATTTTATTTCTTACTAGAAGAAGTTCCTACAGTCCTAAAATAACATTTCTTCGATTTTAGGTATGGCATCTTACCTGAGATTCTGTTTCATGGATTCGATTTAGCCTATTGTAACTAATTTACCGAATAATTATATCAACAAGATGCCTTATGATGATATTGATATTCATTCTAACTATAATTATTAGCAGAGTTACTGATTGGTATTTCGATAACTGCAAAGGACCACTTTATTTTGTAGATGAATATGGTACCTTATTACACTAAAATCGACAGTTATTTACAATGGTAATAAATAATGCACTTACCCACGGCTCATCTGATTTAGCTTCTGCCGGCCGGCCTTCCAGGATCTCCCTCAATAGTTCTAGTTCACAATTCTAGATAAAGCACTGCTTGTTCCCACGTTCACTCGTTCACGGTCTCACACTGTCTCTCTGTTCACAACTGCGCGCATTCAGGGTCAAATGCACAGGTACCAACTTTGAATTGTAAAATAACTAAATTCTAATTATGGCGCGCAATTGATAAATCATACATTTTAATACCAAATAGTTACAAAGATCATTATGTATTTGCACCTAACCTCAAATTATTTCTGGAAATTGCGTTTAACAATTCTACTTGTTTGTTACTCATATCATCGGTCCCAAATAGAGGAAAAAAAAGGACAAAAACATAAATAATGATTAAAACAAACAGTTTTCGCTTTTTAAGTATTGCTCCTCATGTGTTTCGCATTTTCTGAGTTTTTTCAAGAGCACTTGAACTATACCGTTAAAAGAGTTTCGTTTTACAATGTATACCTAGTTTGATAGTTTATAACAATTTATTATTACGGTTTATTGGAATTTTCAGCTCTTTCTAGGTATCGTATCTAGAATATTGTATTGGTCATTAGTATTTATAACTGTCCTTCAAAGACTGTTTAATTTCTCGTTGTTTGAGTAAGTTTAGTTTTTATTTCGTCATACATGAGTTAGGCATTACTTAGTGACTATTGTTAATGCAATGGGATTTTTAATATTTAGTATGGTTTTATTAAGGTATTTTGATCTAATGTTAATCTTCCTTCCACTTTGGCTTATTTACAAATACAAATACAATAATATAAATATGAATAATACGTTCGATTTTGAACAACTAACAGAAGGTTTATTAAATTATCCGGATCTTGAACAACAATGTTAGGCAGCTCAATCCCGAAGTATTGTATTTACTGAGCCTTTTGAACGTCGAAAGGTGAAATACCAAATTGCCGAAAGGTGTACCCCACTTACGGTTTAATTTTCTCCTTGGACTCGGACAAATAATTAGAGCAGAAATACGAAAGAAATTATGTAACCATACTTAACCCCAAATTATTTTATTTATGCATTCCATCTGAATTCACTCGATTCAGATAAAAATGGTTTTACGATTCGATTTAGAATTTTTCGTAGTTTGCATTTCTGCAATCAAAAGTTAATATTGTTATTATAATGAAAACCAATTCGAGCTCTAAGTGACTTTAAAAATTAAAATCACTCGAATTTGATCTGGGAAAAATTCTACAACTTTTGTATTTAAAATTTGTTTCCACCACCCATATTTTATGAGCTCTTTCAAGGTTTACATGCTTTTCGTGCGCCATATTATGGCCACCATTTTAAAATTAGAGACTGGCTATTATTAATAGTTAGTATAATAGACAAAGACTAAAGACTGTAAACTCGTGACTCTGGGTTTTGTTGTTCGGTTTTTCATTTTTGGTCTACTATTTTGAATTTTAATAAATCTGATTCTGACTTCAGGATAAATAGTATTTAAAGCTTCTAATTATTTGTATTCAAACTATTCAAAGGATTTGCAGTCTACTGAATATGTACCCAATAGTATTTCATAGGCAAAATTTGAAAGACCGAAAAAAAAACTATACTTTTCGTAAACGTATTAAAGTATTGATTACCACTGACAAGAGCAATAATAAGTCAAGCAAATTTTAAACCCTAAAAATTCCAGAAAAATCATATTCTTTTATTACTAAACATACAAAAATTGAGAATTTTATTTATTTTCATGATATAATCATTTCTCTAGATATTTCAAGGCTTTATCGCTAGATTCTTATCCTTAGTATCTCTAGGAAAGCATTCCATTGTTGACTTATGTAATACTGACATTTTCCCGTCGCAGCTTCGCCCGCAAAATATTCGTTTTATGGAATTGGATTTAATTATATTTAGAATAATAAAAACAATTGTTCTACTTAATTAGTTGAGTGCTATGTAATACCAGCCCGAAAAACATGTAATTTTACACATTTTTTTATCATTTTCACCCTTTGTAATAAAGATATCGTAAAATATTTTTTTATTGTTAACCTATACCATATCATGAATTTGTGCGAAATTTCAAGTCAATATCTTTAACCGTTTAAGCTGTACGTTGATCGATCAGTCAGTCAGCCAGTCAGGACTTCTTCTTTTATATATATTAGAGATAAATTAAGAAGCAAAACAAAACTGGCCGACTAGAAGATCTAAAACCTTTTTAGTGAATCTGACTGTAATATATTTTTGCCCTGGTGGTTTAACGTGGGAGTAAGTCTTAAATTCAATTTGATATTATAAATATTGTAAAATTATTTTAGAATTTTTCGGAAAACCAAAAATATGAACATGCCAAAAATTATTCTAATAGATTTTTCAATAACATATTTTCTATTGTTAAATAAAATTTCACCAATCAAGTTTTATTGTCGCAACTACATATTTCCAGTGACAAATTTGAAAATATTTTAATATACTTTTAATTCAAATTCTAGAATTCATGTGCGCGTACTTATTTCATTATTTACGTGAATATTTCATTAAAATTTATTTTAATGAAATAAAACAAATGACTAGAGTATTATTCAGTGTAAACAATACCTAAAAACAAATTATCCAAACAATTTCCATGTTGTTGAGTGAATGACACGTAAAATGCAGCTAATAAATGAGCAGCTGGACAGGTACTGGTTGCGTGTTTTAAATATTATTTAAAACTAAATATTTTTCTTTGCTATAATAATAGTTACGTGCCAGTTTTAATGTGGAATTAGCCGTGCGTTTATGAAGGACTATTATTTCTGACAAAATTGCATTTCATAACCTCGTAGGTTTCCTCCTGCAAGCACTTAAGAGAAATCTTGACGTAACGACAAATTTACGCGAACGTTAAAATGTTGCCAGAGTTACCTAAAGTTGGTTAGCGTTTAAAATGAATTAAATACGCTGTTAAAGATAACCTTCAATTTAATGCAAATTTAATGTCCATTCTACATTAAATTTATTGATTTTGTTCCAAAAATCGTAAATAATTTACATGTATTTTGAATTTAAAGCAATTATTTGAAATGTCAATTCGTTGTACATCAAATTCGATTAAATGGTATCTTAAATTTCAATAAAGTAACTAAAAAGATATTTCAACTTCTGCACATTAAAATTAATTCACATGTACCCTAATACTAAAAGAATTTACATGGCATGAGATTCCGGGAGATGGCGCAACTTGTATTAAATTTTTTGTTTAGTATGATATAAGTTGCTTAAAGGACTCAATTTTCTTATGGTGAAGTGTGCATGTCTGACCTCCCACGGACGGGAACCATTGAGTTCGAAACCGGTTTGGATGGCGAACACTACCTAGGAGAAAAATTACCAGCTTTTCTTGGTAGTTTCAGAATTTTTGGAACTCGTATTAATTTTGGTGCATTAAATATGTGATAACATATTTCAAATTCGATGAACACTGGCTGTATATTTAATGTACATAGTCACCTTAAAAATTAATGTTCAAACTTTAAATTTGATGTATGATTACATTAAATTTAATGAAATAAATTAATTTAGATTAATATAAATTATTAAATTTAATGCATTACATTAAACGCATTTAATAAACGTGCCTACAACATTACTGATTAAGAATTTACCATGTTCCGTAGATATGTATATATTCAGTACATTTTTATCGAAGGTAATCTTTGTTAGTGACATAAACTGTCAATGAATCAAGATAGGTCAAATATTTAGCATGAATTTACTCTAACAAAATTTTACTCATGTTCTACTGATGTAAGCGTTCTGAAATTCAAATAGATGTGTTTCCAGCTTAGGAATGAACACCACTGTGACAGGTAGAACATTTTTTTAATGCATTTTCAGAAATTATCTATATATGTAAAAAAAAATCAAGTCAAAAATGAAAAAAACAACGAGACTATACCTGCACGCATATAACGCGGTTATCTGTGCCTCGGGCGACAAATAGTGCTTATACCTGCTATAAACGTAAAAATTCTAATAATATTTGATGTTTTTTTGCGATAACGTGGACCACGATACCAAAGAAGATCCGTCTTATCGGTCCGGGTCTGGAATCTTCTTTACCCCGACGGCTGAATGTATTTTGAACTCCTGAGCACGCATATGCTAATAAATATGGCTGGCTAGTGGCAATTGAATCATTATAAACAATTTAAACGATCACGCAGCCTGTTGGCCATCTTGCTTGAGTCGCTACAGCTAGAGCGTGTCGAAATAAATTCAACCGAGTTGCGGTCTTTTAAGGTGCCGTATCAAGGTCATCCCGCAAAAACCATTTCACTTTACCAAGCGAGTTCTGTAAGTAGAGATTAGAACAATTCTTCTATCTCAGACTTATATGCTGAAAATGTTCTCGAATATAGCGTGATGCGCGTAACCTGATATCCAAAGCCGAATGAAGCAAAAGTAGTGGGAAGTTGCAAACAGCGGAGGAGAAGAAAACCATGGGCTTGCACACGCCAGGCACTACGACTATATTTTATAAGTGGACATAGACATAATAAACTTATAAGTAGATAAAGAAGTAAATAAACGGATACAATTATTTATTTTTATTTCATATACATTTTTGCATATGTTTATTAACATTTTATTTAAACGAGATTTAAAGTATATATGAAATCTATCGTATGTATCTATATTGTATTTTTTATTTTTATATGTATTGTGAATATATGTTATTTCATGTAAAGGTGATAGCGAGTTAATTTTTAACTATCATTATCAAAATTATTGAACACTTTCTATATGAAGTAAAAGAGTTTAAAGAAAAAATACATGCAACATAAATAATAAACCTAACTTTAATATTTTTTCGTGGCATTTCTTTGGAGCAACTGACATTATGTGTACTACAGATACGTGTAAACATTATTTCGAAATGAAGCCGAAACAATTTCATAAACGACATAAGCAAATAAAAAATTGAAATTTATAAAATGACGTTAAACAGATGTTGGACAATGATGAAAAAATATGAGGAATAATTAAACATATAATTGTTTTCTAAAAAGAAAGATAAAAGTAATGTTGTTGGTCAATATCCAGTTGAAAGTAAATCTTAATTTTTAATACATAATTAGTGTAATACTCACCTTTATTAATAACCCGATATTCACTGTATAACTATATTTCTAAATAAGTTTTAAATATTGTAAAATTGTTTAATTGTATAAACATACAAATTTTTATATACTTCTACGACAACAGAAAACTACACACTGTAACACCTGCGTGGGAACGTATAAATACTTTGAGCCACGTTTAAAAAATGTATTTGAAATACGAATAAATAAATATATCCATTTAATTTTTTGATTATCTATTTATAGGTACATTATGCGATGCATTTTTACATATGAAATGTAGTTGTAGCGTCTGAGGTGAACAGCCTGCTCGCGATTCTCTTCTCCTCCGCCACTTGTTACCCTCCACTACCACTGCTTCCTCGGCTTCGAACGCGAGTTCACACGTATCGCGCTATGTTCTACAGCATTTTTAGCACATTTCAATAAATTTATACAAATATCTAAGACAGATGGATTGTAGTTTATAATCTCTACTTTCAGAATCCTTCAAATTCAAATCGGAGATATCAGGTGGCAATAACAAAAAATGCCCCAAATTGTTTATATTATATTTATGCAAAAATTACTAGAATAACAAATTTCATCCTCCGTTGTTTAAAATACACATAGCAAACTACCATTTCCCGAAAAATCTTCGCATGATATTGTAAATTACCAAAGATATGAATTTTAGAAAAAACTTCTCGGAGAAAAATCTTCCTATGAGGTCTATAAAAAACCATTTTGAAGATTTTTTCATTACCCACAAATGTTCCATTAAAACTAATACTATTCATTCAATAATTTCCATAATATCAGCAAAAACAACAAAAAATTACTTTTTTTACAGTTATTATTATTTAAAAAAAATCCCACCGCTCTGTTGGGGTTGGATTTTGTGTTAGAGTCATTTATGGACTATCCTTGAAGTCCTGATGTAGGTAGTTTTCTGTATAATTTTTTGGGCTATCCGTCTGGCAATTTACTACGTTCCTTAGATCAAGAAAAATATATTTATTTTTCTTGGTGATTGGTGATCCCTCATTTAGTGCTCACTGCGAATTGGGTCTTTTGAGAACATTACATTAGAATTAGTTCCTTTTTTCAACGTAGTGCAGACATTCCAACTCTGTCATACATTCCATTAGAAAATGATAAAAACCTTTTTTTAGGTAACAAAGTCAAATTGTCTTTGTAATACCAAATTTTATAAGTTACCAGTCGAGTTCCCGAAAAATTTAATTTTACCCAGTGCTGGATAATGAAGAATTTTGGTATGCTCTAAATAATATTGGTTTATATCAATTTATTTCCTGTTAACATTTTGTAATTCCCCTAAAACTGAAAATATATTTTAAAAGGGAATTAAGTCCATTTAAGTTAAAACCTTCGGTGCAAAAATGCTTGAAAAACCTTTAAAGTTCATGACCCAATCGATCCGGTTTTATACAAATCGTCCCAACAAATTTAGACAAAATTAAACGGCACACGGTGTGCCCCGTTCTAATTTCCTAAATGGTGACTGACGTAGCGCTCCGAATAATAAATAAGTATATTCGCTAAAATTCGCTTTAATACGGAATTTTAATGTGTTAACTGGAGTTATGCATATGCTGGGGAAATTTAACCGTTTAGCCGTTTTGAGATTTTTAAAATTAGGTATGTATTTAGAATATTTTTCACAGTATATATACTTGTCCTTTACGTATATTCCAAAAAAAAAAACAATTTTTTAATGTCATCGACTAACCACTTTTTTGATTTCGTTTCATTAGAAAGTATTATTTAACATGCTAAAGTTTTGAATCCCAAAAATTCAACAATAAAAAATACTTTTTTTTTTTATTTGTTAGTGTACAGTCAAAATAGGAAAACTTCTATTATTTTTGAAACACAACTATTTCTCTTATTTTTCTATATAGGTGTCCGGGCCTTTGAGAATGGTGCCGTAAAAGTACTTTTTATTTAATTTATTAGGATACTAGCTTTTACCAGTGACTTCGTCCGCGTGAAACTTGGGAAATAAAGATTTGTTGAATTCTAGACTGCAAGCCAACGACAGGTTTTCCTGACCAAATTTCTTTCGAGCGATAACTGGTGAAGAGTTTCAGGGAGTTGTGTCAGCTGCTGATCCCTGGATGGGTTCACTCACTTAGACAAAAACTGATTGAAAATTTGTCAAATGATAGTTGACATAATACTTTGAAGAAGAAAAAGTCAGTTTGGCGGGTTTTTCCAGCTGCTTTCTTTTATTACTTAGTTTATCATGTCAAGAGTCATCTGACAAATTTTGAACCGGGTGGAAATTACGTATTACACGCAGAAAGAAATAATTCTATTGCTATATTTCAATCAAGTCAATATTATTAAAATTTTACCATTATATATATATATATATATATATATATATATATATATATATATATATATATATATATATATACATACGTCCATACATTATCAAATTACAATCATCCAAGCGTCCGTCTCTTCCAGGCGTCCGTCTCTTCCAGGCGTCCGTATACGGACGCTTGGAAGTTTTCCTTTAAATATGGGCTTGAAACATAGCAGAATTTTAAATTATGTATTTTTTTGAATATATTTAGTTGAGTTAGTTGGCCGCCAGGTAGCGGAGCGTTGGCTTGTAAATATTCATATAGTATATTTGCTGTACATCATGTCGCCCGTGCGGGGTTGCTAGAATCCCCCATCGGGCGCCTCCCCAGGTGGTGGATAGGGGAACGCCTCCCAGATATGGATGGTACCGAGGAAATTAAATACTCGGGGCGAACCAAAACTAGCCTGAGAGTGGAAAGCAGCACTCTCAGTATCATATTGAAGCATAATGGAAATGATCCAGGATTGGTTCAAAAATGAATACTGGAAGGCATGACTGAAGCAGTCTAAGTGGTTTCCACACTGCGATGAGGAAGGCAACGGGAAACCACCTCATTATCGATCCCTAGTATATTAACATGGCTATTACAAACCAAATAGAAAATGTTACTGATCATGGACTTCGGATACCAAGATCCGGCAGGGGAGGACAATCTCGAGACGGCAAGGCCTCCTCGGTCGTCAGCCTGCGAAACCCTTGCCAACACTATAACGCAGATAGAAAGAGAACCTGGGGCCTTAACATTAAGATTGGAACCTGGAACGTCAAAACAATGTATGAAGCTGGCAAAATCCATAACGCTATAAAAGAAATGGAAAGACTATCAATAGGAATAATGGGAGTAAGCGAGATGCGGTGGATAGACTCTGGTCAGTGTGCTATCAATAACCATCAAATATATTATTCAGGAAATTCCAACGGAGAACATATGAATGGAGTGGGCATGATTTTAAATAAACAAACTGCTGAATGCGTTACAAACTTTATCCCAATATCAGAGAGACTGTTACTCATTCAGCTTAATACTATCCCCATAAAGTCTAACATCATACAGATATATGCCCCCACAGCCAACAAAGCGGACGAAATAATCGAAGCATTCTACAACGATTTAACGAACACCTTAAGAAGACTCCCCAAAAACGAGACAACAATAATTATGGGAGATTTTAACGCCAAAGTTGGCAACGGCCAAATTGAAGATCTCGTAGGACCTTTCGGACTCGGAGAGCGTAATGAGCGTGGAGAACGGCTTATTGATTTCGTGATGGAGGAACAGTTTGTGGTCACCAACACTTTTTTCAAACTTCCCCCCAGGAGACTGTATACCTGGAAATCACCTCAGGACACCTCAGATCACATAGTGAGAAACCAGATTGATTACATTATGATCAACAAAAGATTCCGGAACTCGATAACATCAGTCAAGACACATCCAGGAGCCGACATCAAGTCTGACCACAATTTACTCCTAGGCATAATAAAACTTAAGTTAAAGAAAATGCAATGAACAAAGACCAACAAACACGACATCAGACAACTAAAAAATGAACACATAAAACAGAGCGCACAACAGTATATGAAGGAACAGCTAAATACTGAGGAAGATACTAGTAATACAGAAGAAGAACTCGGAAAACTACACACAATAACTCAGAACATACTTGACAAGCACCTAAAACCAACAAGAGTAAAGAAGAAGGGGTGGATGACGGAAGAGATTCTGGATCTGATGGAAGATAGACGAAAGGTTAAGAACAGTGACATAGCAGCATATAAAAGAGTAGACAAAGAAATAAAAAATGCTATTAGAAATGCAAAAAATGAATGGTTAACGAAAAAATGCACCGAAATACAATTACTACAACAAAAGCATGACTCGTTTCACCTCCACAAAAAAGTCAAAGAAGCGGCAGGCCTATATAAGCCTAAACAAGTTGGACGCCTAACTGACACTCAAGGAAATTTAATAATAGAAGCAGAACGGAGAAGAAACACTTGGATGAGATATGTAGAGGAAACCTTTAGAGATGAACGACACAATGACACAAAAAACACAGATTGTATAACTGGGCCTCCATTTACAATCGAGGAAGTAAGAACTGCTATAAGAGGAACCAAGGATGGCAAAACTACAGGATTTGACAACTTTTATTCAGAATTTTTAAAGTTAATGGATGACAACGGGACAATAAGGCTCACAAAAGTATTTAATAATATTTATAGTACTGGAAAAGTTCCCCAGAGTTGGTTGAAATCAACATTTGTGACCTTACCAAAAAAACGAAATGCAAAAAGGTGCGATGAATATAGAATTATAAGCCTTATGAGCCACCTACTTAAGACTTTCCTAAAAATCATCCACAAGAGATTATACAAAAAATGCGAAGAACAACTAACACGCACACAATTTGGATTTCGCGATGCTCTGGGTACACGGGAGGCACTTTTTGCTGTCCAGGTCTTGTTCCAAAGATGCAGAGATGTCAACTGCGATATATATGCATGCTTTGTGGATTACCAGAAGGCATTCGATAGGGTAAAACACGACGAGCTTATATCAATACTTGAAGAGATCAGCATAGATGATAAAGATCTGAGAATAATCAAAAATATTTACTACAACCAAACTGCTAACATAAGAGTAGACAACCAGTTGACAGAAGCAATCTCAATAGAACGCGGAGTACGGCAAGGATGTATACTGTCCCCGATGCTATTTAATGTTTATTCTGAGCATATCTTCAAACTAGCCTTGGAAGAATGTGATGAGGGAATACTAATCAACGGTGAACGTCTGAACAACATCAGATACGCAGACGACACAGTGGTATTCGCAGACAGTCTGGAGGGATTGCAAGTGTTGATGACAAGCATAACTGAAGTAAGTAAGCACTATGGGTTAGATTTAAATACAAAGAAGACAAAATATATGGTCATCAGCAAACGCCCAATCCTAAACACACAACTGACCATCAACCAACAAACAATTGAAAGGGTTGAAAGCTATACATACCTTGGCACCAATGTAAACAGTCAATGGGATCACTCATTGGAAATAAAACAACGTATAGCAAAAGCCAAAGCAGCGTTTACAAAAATGAGCACCGTCTTCAAAGGCCGTGATCTGCCGCTGAAAACCAAGGTCTTCATACTACAGTGCTATGTTTTTCCAGTTCTGCTCTACGGAACAGAGGCTTGGACGCTCTCTGAAGCGTCCATTAAAAAACTTGAAGCGTTCGAGATGTGGTGCTATAGGCGCATCTTAAGAATCTCCTGGGTCGACCGAGTCACAAATGATGAAGTCCTGTGCAGAATGGGAAAGGAGTGCGAAGTGATCAAAACAATTAAAAAACGCAAATTGGAATACTTAGGACATATTATGAGAAATGAACAGCGATATAACCTCCTCCAATTAATTCTGCAAGGGAAGGTGTACGGCAAGAGGGGGCCAGGACGAAGACGAATCTCTTGGCTCCAAAACTTAAGAAAATGGTTCAACATGAGCACGACTGGACTGTTCCGCGCAGCTGCCAACAAAGTAAGAATAGCCATGCTAGTCGCCAACATTCGGAACGAATAGGCACCGCAAGAAGAAGACATCATGTCGATTTCCGGGCGTTATTCTAATACACTTACTGCGTCTTTCTTCAGTTTCGGGGCGTCCTACGTTCGGCAACGTTGTATGCCTTTAAAATCTGTTCTCGCTAGAAAAGTTTATAATGAGCTGCGACACTATAGAGTGCACCGTGTACTGTCATTATATCTGTTGGGGTCCTGCATAGACTATTTTGTTAATTTTTACCATGATATGGGAATAGCTAAAAGCTTTGTAATGATTACTTTTTGAAGGAATTATGTATATATATTTTCCGAAAAAAACAAGTTTGCAAATCTTTTTAGTTAGTTATTTCTTTATTATGTTGGGATTCTGATTTTAATTTGAACGTTAGTTACATTATTGAGGATGGTTCAAAAAATTTTTACAGATTAAAAATTTACCCCTTAATTCACTATATGGTCTAACTTAAAACCGATCTAAGTTAACAGTGAAGGATTAAAATTGATGAATGCAACAGTTGCAACTTTGAACCTTAAAAATACAAGGATAAATAATAAATTTATTTTATTTCTAAACCAAAAAAACTAGAAAATTATGTTAGTTTTCAAGTGCAACTATTGTTATTACGGATTTGAAAGCTTTGTATCTAGATTTGTATCCCTGATAACCTTATATAAGCATTTGTTTATTGACATATTTAATATAAATTATAACAATATCATAAGAAAAACAACACTGACCGACTAGACGATCTAACTTTCGTGGCAACTAGACCAGGTCTAAGTGTTTTTTTTTCATGTTACCAGTTGACATTAGCTGACTTTTTCTCTTCGTAGTATTGTGTCAACTGTCATTTGACAAATTTTTAATCGGAAGGAAATGATTAATTTTTTTTTCTATGGGAGTGGAGGGCTACAACTGCTCAAACCACCCACGGAGCCGCAGCCGAAGTATTTCACGAGTTATCGGATGAAATGACTTACAAAATCTGTACTTGGCTCATGTACTATTATGTCAGTTTTCTAATTTTTTTTTAAAGCAGCCTATATATTGTCGTCTACCTCTGTCAAAGTGTTAATAATACTACATGGATCAGATCTGAGACTTATATTCACCAAAAACAAATTATTTTTTATTAAAGAAATGTTAGCTTTGAATTCATTTAAAAAAATATTTGTTCTGTTAAAATAAAATATTAAGTTGTTTACTGGAAAAGAATCGTTCGAATGTAGAAGTAAAGGAATTATTATTTATATGATAATTCCCATATTAAGCATAAGGATGAGAATATTGAAAGCCAGTTGCTGCCTTTTCTTAATTTATATATTTTTTTAATACTGAAACGAACTTACTTTTAGTCTTCATCTCGCCTTCCTGGTACCCTTTATACATATTTCACCACAGCACATATTTTACTTTTTCTAATTTTTTTTTTTTTGTGACTTGGCACAGGATGCATACAGCCACTACCATAACTTAAGCGACTTTCACTTATTATATCATTCACGCCAAATTAGCCACACTATATGTAAACAATTACCTGATCGACACTTGAATATAAATTTAATAGGGGTCTATCTGGCGGTTTTAAAAAAAAACTCGTTGTGGTGTGGCGCGTTTTACGTAAGGAGGGGAGCAGGTCGTGCTCTTCGGATCTACCTTGTTTACGGCAGCGGAACATCGGTCAGTGGATATTTCTCGTGCAGACAGTCATCGATTAAATGTTCAGCGCAGGGGTATCGGTTTGACGGTATCTACTTATAATCGGGATATCCCTGCTTTCTGAACTGTTCGACGGTTTGACTGCCCGATTGTCAAAACATCCTCTCGGTAGTCGGTTCTCGGGCGCCACCTTCGGGATTCATGTGGTCGACGGCCCACTTATGCACCGGGTAGCTTGTTACAGTGGAGAAACAGCAAGTCAGGGATCAATTACGTGTATTAATGCTGGCTGCAGGCTGCCAATTGTTACATGTAATGGTAAAAATGGAACGAGGTAATGAAACAAACGATTTTAAAACATCCTGTATCCTGTATTTCCTTCTCTTATAAAAAGACATGGCCTAAAACTAACTTACCATCTAAGATGTACAACAAACCAACAATTAAACGGTCTGGAGGGCAAGAGTATTTTATGAGAGCTGTTCACGGTAGCTCGTACTGGTCAGTGGCGCTGAAGACGGTAAACCGGCGCTATCATTCACGACGCTATCATTCACGACGCTATCTACGTTACTTCGTAACACATGGTTGTGACGCTGTTAACGACGGCTCATACTCAAATTATCGCGCTTCGTGTCTAAAATCCGCGTTCACGGTTCACGGCGCTTCGTATTAAAATTCGACCGACGGCGGTATATACAGTATGTAACAATAACCCGGCATCGATCAGTGATAGGCGGCGTCTCTACATGCGGCGGCGGCGATAAACGTCGGGGCGACAGTTGTTAAGCGCTCTTATCAAGGGACATCGGAGGGCACCTAGCGGTAAAATACATTCCTGGTCATTATGGAAACATAAACAAAAACTAACGGCATTCAGTGTGTATGTGTATCGGAGACGGTAGGAAGGAACGAAAGGAATTGACGCTGCCCGTTGTTGTAAGGATCCGCGACAGCGTCAGCAGGATGGAACGACATTGCCCGTACTTATAGGGGTCCTCAACAATGTCGACCAATAGCGGTAGAAAATTAGGAAAGGAACGGACACTGCCCGTACTTATAAGGGTCCTGGGCAGTGACGGTAGGATAACACAACATTGCCCATTCTTACAAGGATCATCGGCAATGCTGGCCATTAGCGGGGTAGGACGTAAGGAAGGAAGTGTATGGTGAAACACCATATACACACAAGCCCAACCTTATCTACATTGCTAGACCAGGAAGGCGTGGTCTGGTAGGCGACCCAGTCCAGTCCGTTTAGACTGTTGACCCGGGTGGAAAACGTGCGGTTTTCAGCGAAATAATGGTCTGCTCGAGTTTAAGTAGTCGGCTCGAGCTCCCACTACGCTGACGTGTGACGGTGTGCGGTGATCGCGCATGCAATACTGCTCTATGCCGCTCGCGATTACTATGGTCGGACGCTCTGAAAATCTCGGAAAATGATATTTCCCGGCATAGCGCGGTAAATCTAATTATATGCCGGTAATCTCGAATCTTTAAGCAATCTTTTCCCGCAAAAATTAGATTTTAGTAAATAAATTAAATCCAGGCGAACATACTCATGCCCAAAAATTAGTAACTTCGTTACAGTGGTATGAGACAATTATTGAGAAAGGAATTAACACTAGACAAGATCTAAGGAAATCACAGGCTCTACAGATTTCTCTCACACAACCTTACAAACAAAATAAATATTTTTTACGCTCTTTTATTCTATTTATTTCTCTTAGACAATTATAGTTCGTAGTTAAGTTTTTTATTATTTGTACAATTAAACAACTAACAGTTAAGACCATCCATGCTAGAATTGTCACTGGTATAGAGTGGGTTGTCTACCAAATTCATCTTGTGCAATAAGTATCTGAGGTTTCTATATTCCAGACTTGATTTTGGTACTAAAGTTTTGTTATGGCAAGTACAATGGTTGGGATTATTTGTTGTGTATTGCTCATAAATGTTTTTCTTAGTATTGTTCCCGTTCTTTTTTAACTGGGGATAGGTGTCATAATAGTGTAGGTTTGGTATTTCCGTGCCTTCTTCAATTCGTCTCTTGGCTAATAAATCAACCCTATCATTACTAGCTTGACCTTTGGCTTAAAGGAAACTTTTATGTGTTTTTGTTTAAGTTCTCTTAGCTTGTCGCATATGTCAACAATAAGTTTGTTTTAATAAATATTTTTAGGTTTATTTTCTATTACTTTGATTTTCTAAGCTTATCTTCTATTTTAAATGTACTTTCGATTTAAAATAAAGTTGCCTCGGGACTAAAGGGTAAGCTGAAGTTTATTTTGTGGGTTGTTTTGCGTTAAAATAGTTTATTAAGAAAATATTTATTCAGAAAAGAAGAAGATTGAAATATTAATTCATTTTAAAGTAGTAATTTAAATGAATCAACACAAACTTTAGGCCAATCAGAGTGTTTAAATTTTGATTTTTTTATTCTGAAGAATATTTTTACGTTCAAATTTCTTATATCGATAAAAATCGTAACATGATTGTTTATGACTAGGAACCTATTTTATCTTATATATTACTTATCTATAATTTACTATTTACTTAATTGTCATATTTGTTGGTGAATGGTTAAGTTTTAACGAAATAATTGAAAGTTGATTGGAAGAAGCTGAAATAAAATTAAAACCTTTTAGTCATTTTTTTTTTAACAAAAAAGTTTGAAAAAAGTGTTGCCTAAGGAGTTATACCACCTTAGCGTATCAAAATTTTTTATAATGCAGTTATTAAATATATGAATAAGTTTATATTTTATACATATACATAGTACTTTTAGGAATAATTTGAAGAAAAAAAATGTAAAAAATAAATAATGAGGCAAATATGGGCCTTCAGGTAAGACCCTGCTTGCTGCTGGTGGAATATTTTTCTGTCAGGCATTGCCTGAATTTTTTTTTGGAGAAATGCCAGCTGTTTGAATACAAATTTGATATCATCGGAATTTTGAGTTTTAAGAGTGAATCATCTTCTATACATGGATGATCTTAAATTGATGGCTGCTACCAGAAGCCAGCTGGAGCAAATGATTAAAATTGTTCTCCGGCGATATCGGAATGCAATTTAGACTTATGTGTCCGTATTTTGAACATCGTTAAGGGGAAGATACAACCAGGGACTTTTGAAATGCAGAATGGTGAAACTATTGCTGCAATGGAGGCAAACCAAACATACAAATATCTAGGTATGAAAAAGGCTAAAAGAATTGACCATCGCACTATGAAGGCCGAATTGACAGCCGAATTTGTCAGAAGGGTAAGGCGAGAATTTGTCAGGAGGGTAAGGCGAGTATTACGAATTAATTTAAATAGTAGAAATTTGTTTAAGGCGCTCTACACGTATGCTTGCTCGGCGCTGAGCTACTCTTTTGGAATTGTAAAATGGAGCAGGACGGATATCCAAAACCTGCAAAGAAAAATAAAGATACTTCTAACAAAAGCACAAAAACATCATCCTCGGAGTGCTATTGAACGTACAATGCTTCCAATACACCAAGGGGGAAGAGGATTGGTGGATATTGGTAAGCAGCTCGACCAACAAATAATAAACTTACGTTCATATTTCCACAGATGAGCGGACTCTTCCACACTACGTCGAGCAATATGCGAGGCAGACGATTCAACGCCGCTACAGTTGAGGGAACAAGATATTACTTCTCACCACCAAACAGACCAAGAGAAGTTACAAACCTGGCTACTGAAGCCACTTCATGGACGGCATCCAAATGAGGTCAATCAGGACAATGTCGACAACTCAGGGTTGAACTACTGGTTGAATTCACGACAGATGTTTCCCGGAAATGGAGGGCTTCTTGTTAGCTAACCAAGACCAAGTTATTCCGACGAAGAACTATCAGTAGTTCATCATTAGAGATCCCTCAATAGAAAATGATCAATGTAGGTATGGCTGCCGAATATTAGAAAGAATCCAGCACATAACTGAAGGATGCCAAGCGTTTGCCGCAACCGAGTATAAGGAAAGACACGACTCAGCCGCTAAAATACTCCACCAAGAGTTAGCAGAAAAGTTAAACCTATTATAGGTAGGAAAAGTGCCTTATTACAAATACAATCCAGAGTCTATTCTTGAGAACAACCAGTTCAAGTTATATTGGGACCGAACGGTTCTGACGGATCAGACAGTTGCTCATAATAGACCAGATATTATACTAATAGATAAAATTTCTAGGCGGACTACACTAATCGACATCGCTGTACCTATTAATAACAACCTAAGACCAAAATACAACGAGAAGATCGCCAATTACAGAGATCTGGAGGTGCAAATCAGAAGACATTGGGCAATGAACAGCGTCCAAACGATTCCCATAGTACTGTCAACAACTGGAGTGATACCAAAGAATCTCCTGCAGAACATCAAGGGACTGGGCCTTAGTGAGAATCTGTATAAGCCGATGCAGAGAGCAACAGCGCGAACCGTCCGAAAGTTCATAGGAAATACAGCAGACCATGTCACCTAGGACCCGATAACATGGAAAGGGTTCCAACAGAACTTCATACTTTGGTATCTTTGTGTGCCTGGTATCAGTCAATATTCCCTGGAGGGAGTGCGAAGCCGTTTGGCTTGTAAATCATAGTAAAAAATATAACAAACGTGTCAACCTGTACACTTCTGCGTTACAAAGTAAACAGAACCTCAATCAGCTAAGTGAATCGCCCTGAAATATTCCCCTTCGTATTAGAATTGTGTTAATTTCGATGGTGTCGCTAGATGGCACTTGCAATTGGATCCTAGTTCTCCAAGTAGACATGATGCGTTCTAAAAAGGAAACAAAATGATTATCGACCGTATACATTCTCAATATAGTTGTAAGCCACTCATGTGGCACTGAGTCGAAGGCCTTCTTATAATCCACGTAGACAACAAAGAGATTTCTACGGTTGGTACAGGCTTAGTTACATATGACAGAGTCAACAATCGATTGTTCTTTGCATCCCATTGCTCCCCTCGTGCATCCTTTCTGTTGAGTTGCAATGATGTTATTTTGCTCACAATGTGCATAGATGCGTTGTGTCAAGCAGAAGGGGATCACCTTATACAGTGTGAGTAGGCAGGTGATTGGCCTATACTTAGCTAGGTTAGGTGTGTTGTGTTGGTCGTTTGGTAGGAGGTACGTAATACCTCCGGTCAAGAAAAATGGCTGGTACAAATTTTTTGCTGGGTTAAGAAAAACATCATTAATCACATTAGCCAGTTGATGGTGCATACACCAGAACTTCTTGAGCCAGTAGTTCTGGATCCCGTCGAGACCTGGAGCTTTCCAGTTATGGAATTCCTTGATTATTCTTGAAATTTCCTCGGTGGCAAATGGCTCCTCAAATTGCATCTGGCTGTAGTTTCGGCAGATTTGGTGTTCTTCATTGATCCAGCCGGCTGCGATGTTACAATTGTCGGGTGTGGAAAGTTGGTTTCCCCAGAACCCTTCTATCTGCTCTCTATTAGGATATCTATTATCTGCCATATTAGGTGGAGAGTTTAGCTTACGGTAGAAAGTATTTTCTGATCGTTGCAACAGCGCATTTTCATGTTTCCGGTTATTGCTGGTCTTGTATGTCTTTAGCGGTCCTGCAATAACAGAGAGCTTCTGTTTCAGTGTATCAAGGCATTGCTGAGTCAACCTGTTAACTACTGCGTTACAAAGTAAACAGATTCTATGACGTTCAATGTTTAGAGAGTTTTAACTTTGTGCACGTGAGTTACTTTCACCTTCTAAAATTCCTCAGAGTAATTCTTATTATAAAGAAATTACCAAAAATAATATGAAAAATATTCAGCAGTGCTCTTTGTCAAGGCTCTGACCGGTCCTCTCACTCCCTGAATCGATATCCTTCCCCATTGACTTCTAATGACTATAACTTCGGAAATAATTTGAATTTTGTTTTGGTTAAATTCTGAAAATATTCCTAAAAGTATATTTATCTAGTCAAAATTTTTTTAAAAATCTCAAGGTAGTGTAATCTCTTAATATGCTTTGAGACTATACCTAAAAATGATTACATGTTACCATTAAAGCTTTTAGCCTTAAATCCATAAGCTGTCAATAAAGTTTTGCCGTCACGCCTTATAAACATATTTAGCTTAACACGACATTTAAAAATGCCTTAGTCACGAATTTAAGTTATAATACAATAAATAGGTAAAAATAATTAATTTTTACATCACAATGCAATATAAATTCAGAGAACTGCTTGAGGTAATGCTTACTGACCTAAATATATTTTTATTTCCTAATAAACCCGAAGTTTCTGTGGGTAGATAATTTCGAAATTCTATATCGACATCAAAGTTGTGACCAAACTGAGCAAGAATTCAATTTTTAAACGTTGTTATTACCTTAAGGATGCCCAGCGATCTCATAGAGGAGAATTCTGGGACAGGGTAGGCATGGGATAAAAGCACAGGATCAGAGTGCTGCAAACTTTATGATATTATGGGTTGTACTATGAGCATGTAACAAGCTTTTAAAAATTATATTATGGCTTCATCAAGTGTTTGAACATTTTTACATGACATGTGTCAACGCGTTATTGCTATTCGAACTCCTTTCCTTATTAATGAGTCTGATCCAACCATCGCGTATTATGTCGACAGTCTGATAGAAAGACAAATTTATAACAGAAATCTTAGAAAAATTATGTTTAAGAAATTTGAAATAGCAAAATATGCAATACGATATTAGGCAGTGTTGCCTTCTCACTCCTTTGTAGCAAGGTCTAAATTTTGTATGAAACTAACTGCCAGATTCACTAAGAAGCTTTACGACTTGGACCTGGTCTAGCTGCTATGGAAGTTAGATCTTCTAGTTGGCCAGTTTTGTTTTGCTTGCGATATTGTTATAATTAATATTACATTATATTTAATTACTTATTGAATGGTCTACAAATGTTTAAAGTGAATTAGGTAATGATATTAATTTACATTCCTTGAAAAAATCCACAGTGCCCGAGTCCGCTTGGTCTTGTTGTCGTGGCTATTATATATGGTCGGGGTTTTATTGATTCACTTGCTACAAAATGCAAAAACAGCACTTTCTGAAAATACTCTTAATGAAAGTTCAAATTTAAGGCGCCATCTGTAGCCTGAAACCGATAAATTAATAACTCCGGGAAGACCGTCTTTACAGATAGTCTCATTCAGATTATCCAAATAAAACTTAAGATACTTGTGATAAATCGTGGAATTTACATTAATAAAAATACTTGTTAGTTATAAAGGATGTTTTTTATAGAGGTATAGAACTTTTAAATGGAATAAAACAAAGATGAATTTTTTAAATTGACATAAAATTTACTTTATTCGAAAGACAACATTCTGGCATTATAATTTAAATATGACTTCTGGCATATGACCGCCACGGCTGGCTCGGACGTAGTCTAATCTGGAGGTCCAATTTTCGATGACTCTTTCTAACATTTGTGGCCATATATCGGCAATAACGCGGCGAATGTTGTCCTCCAAGTGATCAATCGTTTCGGGCTTATCGGGGTAGACTAGCGACTTCACATATCCTCACAGAAAATAGTCTAGCGACGTTAAGTCGCACGATCTTAGAGGCCAATTCACGGGTCCGAAACGTGAAACTATGCAGTTACCAAACATTTCCTTCAATAAATCAATTGTGGCACGAGCTGTGTGACATGTTGCGCCGTCTTGTTGAAACCACAGCTCCTGCACATCATGGTTGTTCAATTGATGAACGAAAAAGTCAGTAATCATGGCTCTATAGCGCTCACCATTGACTATAACATTCTGACCAGCATCGTCTTTAAAGAAATACGGACCAATGATTCCACCAGCCCATAGAGCACACCAAACAGTCAGTTTTTCTGGATGTAACGGTGTCTCAACATGCACCTGAGAATTATCATCACTCCAAATATGGCAGTTTTGTTTATTGACGTATCCATTCAAACAAAAGTGAGCTTCATCGCTAAACAAAATTCGTTTATGAAAATCGGGATCAACGGCAATCTTGTTTTGGGCCCATTCACCGAATCTACGCCTTGCTAGGTGATCGTGTGGCTTCAATTCTTGCACGAGTTGGATTTTTGTAAGCACGCAAACCAAGATCTTTCCGCAAAAACTTCCATAAAGTGAATGGACACATATCCAATTCCTGTGCACGATGGCGGATAGACTGATTTGGGTCTTCCTCTACGCTACGCTCTACAGCAGCAATGACTTCTTCTGTACGCACTGTACGACGTCTCTGTGGATGCGTATTATCTTTTAGAGTAAACGTGGTGCCAAAACGTTCCATAGTTAATCGAATTAATTGCTCTGATGGACGATTATGTTGACCGTAAAATGGACGTAGTGCGCGATACGTATTTCGAACAGAACCATGATTTTCAAAATAAATTTGCACAATTTGGAAGCGTTGTTCAGGCGTCAGTCTATTCATGTTGAAATGCCAAACCAAACTAAACATAAATCACTTGACAGCTGACAAAATGGCCGCCAGTTAAAAAAGTGTTGCCAACTTAAAATTTTATACCTCTATAAAAAACACCCTTTAGTTAGAAATTATAAAGCAAAAATGACATAGATATGTTAGCTGTAGCTGTAAATATTAAAATAAAATGATATAGTTTGTCAATTAAAATTGCAATTTCGCTTACAACACGATTCTATGTTTCTTTTTCTTACAAATTTAAACGATACAGCTACTTATCTGTTTGTGAGTACTTACTATCGAGCTGCAGTCACTAAAATATGATCTCGGTCAAAGAAATACTTGAAATCAGGACAGTTCTCGGATGTTTTAATATCCCCTTGTGAGTGTGTCAAAAGGGAATCAAACAAAACGTATTCTCCAACAAACGTATTTAGTGTCGGAGATGTATATAGTATCTCTTTTAAGAACAAAAAAGCTTTAGAAACACGGGATAAGCCTCGCATAAAAACAAGGAACAAAAAACTCTCATAAAGCTTCAAAACTAGGTTAATAGCTTGCAGAAACTGAAATAAAGGTTGAACTTACTTATATTTGATTTAAAAAGCTGGTATATAGTTTAAAAAGACATTGTGTGATTTAAAAAACCATTATATCGCTTAACAATAAACTAGTCCCTGACACAAAAGAGGAATATCGAGGTTAGTTTATGAGGTTATGGCGCTCGTATTATAGAAATAATTTAATTTACTTACTTACGAATACTGTAACGAAATATATAGAATATAGGCACCTGATTTTCGGGTAGATTGATAAAATCAACTAACACAATACACAAATGATCACTGGTTTTACTCCTTAACAATTCTACAACTCTTGTTAGAACAACCAGTCACATAGTAATTGACACTTCGCCCGAAATATCAATGCCAAACTTGTCAAAATGCGTATTTCAGGAGATTTTTAAAAACGTTAATCATTGGGAAAATATTGGACACGGTGTATCCCCAAAATTCAATATTACTAACCCAAAACAGCAACAGAAACCGATAGGCAATCCTCGAACACGAAAATCGACAAAGGTTACTGATATAGAAATCTGGCGAAAACGAAACCTCAGTTAAAATCGATACCTATTTATGGCAAGAGGCATACGATCTTTTGCCATAAATAGAAATTTAAATAGAACAGGTGTAAAAGTAAAAAAGGCTGTTACAGCATAATTCAACAAATAAACGGTTATATAGAAATATTAATTATAAAAATCCGAAGTGAAAGCTTAGAAATCAACAATAGAAATAGTGGCCCGAAAATTAATGTTTCCATTTTTGCTGATTTAGTAATAAAAAAAGTGATTTGTTTTATCCATGAACTTTTAAAGTTCAAAATTTGCTCGACTTATTGTTGTACTTGTTTAAACCGTCTTCTGTCAACTTAGACCGGTTTTAAAGTTAGATTATGTTAATGAATTAAGGGGTTAGAGTTTAAGCGAATGTTTCTTGTGTACTATAAGATAAAGAAGAACGTGTATCAAATCATTTATTATTATTTTTTTTCTATTTTCAAGCATGTGGTATAATATAAAAATTTTAAGCGATCGATGCTTGAAATTTCTATTAGAGCTGTATTATTTGAGACTACTTAGTAGTTTTTTCCCGATAAAAAATATTGAAAAAGTTCTAGGTTGTTTTCCACATAATAAAAAATCATAGTTCGAAGTTTCATAGGTTTGTAGTCAAAACTGTGTAATGATTTATTTATGTAGATAATTTGGAAGTTTTTTCGGTGAGATAATAGTTTTCGCCAAACTGTGCAAGATTAAATTTTTTAAATATTATATTTATCTAATACTCATTAATTTAGATTTGAACAGTCTGATTCACTGAGAAGGTTTAAGAGGTAGTCCCGAGCTAGTTACCATGGAAATTAATTCTTCTAGTTGACCACTTATGTTTTGTTTATAATATTGTTATCATTTGGATTAAACATGTCAACAAATAAACATTTATATAGGAAAATTAAGGATAAAAATCCTGAGGTAAAACTTTGGATTCGGTAAAATCTCCCCTCAAAATAAATGAAATTTTAAATTTTTAACTGCTCCTTGATAGAGACAAACGATTTTTTTGTTATTTATGTAATTCTCCTTTCAGGCAGATAATATGAAAAATATATATTAACCAGTTTATTTCCTGCAAATATCGCTCTGGTCCTCTCTCCAAACGCGTCTCGATCACCTCATGATCTCGTCAGTGGAGCTGTATCGGACAAAGAGCAACAGTAGCAGGAAACAACTCATATATGAAATATAAATTTCAGGGTATGTCGGCAGGATATTGCACCTACCATCTACCGACCTCGATGTCAGACTGAAAAATATCGCCAGTCGAACGACATCTGTGAATCATTGGAGTAATGTGAAATTGTTAAAAAACTTTCATATTCTCTGCATGAAAGGAGAATTACATATATAACAAACTATTTAAATACGGCAGGAAGATTTCTTTATTTCTTACTGAAATTTTGATTTTTTAACAAACGGTTTTTTATTCTTGAATTTGCAAGATTAAAAACTTGTTAGATTTTTTATATTACTTGTTAATTTAAACTCTCTACTGATAAAATGGACCATTTTTAAAGTTAGACGATGTCAGTGAAAATAAAGGGGATATCTCTAATAATATATTTAAAAATTGGTGCGGGTCGAACACTCATTGTGTTAGATTTCCGTAACAGATGATGACGTTATTTCCGCAATTTCGTTGCACTTATGTATTTGAAATATTTGGAAACACATGCCTACAAAAAATTATCGCTAAAAATGGATTTTTTAGAAAGTATATTGAAACGTCAAGAATTTTTTTTTATTTCATAATTTAGTAAATATAACTGAATCGTACCTATTTTCAGTGAACGTATTTATCTTCTGCTGTGTGCTGTTATGTCGAATTTACAAAAAAAAACAAACTAATTTCAACTTTCAAAATATTTCGACCACTCTTCAGGTCAGCTCGTAGAACTACGGAAATAACTTCATTTCACCCATCGCTTCCATGTCAGGAAGCCCCATAGGATGTGCATCCACCAAAGTCACCACATTAAAACTACGATCCTGAGCCTTATATTTCCCGAATAAGACGGATAATTAACATATTTAATTGCATTTTTGAAGACGCCTTCAATGGTATCCTAATGGACCCAGTTTTTTTATATCTCGTAAGTTAATGGAGAAATATTTTCCAATGGAATTTGAAAAGCTACATTGGAGGCTCAATGGAGTAAACGAAAAAAATTTCATCCTTATTTCTACATATTGCGAGTTATTCTACATTTATCTTTCCCATTTCATTGCAATAGATAAAAACTGACTGTAATATAGAGGCGATCAATAAACCGATGGAAATGACGAATCAGTTGGTTTACTGAATTTAAAAGATAACTAGAAAGTTCAGATATATAAATACAGGGGCTACAAATTCGAATATATCTATAGGAATTTCAATAACTGTAACAGATACGACATTGGTTAAATTGAGGCAAATTTGCGCAACTGATTCCCAATAAAATCAAGAGCGGATCCGAAAACTTTTTTGAGGGGCTATAAAAACTTTTCAAGGAGCTAGAAGGATTCCCTCTGCCTATATATATATATATATATATATATATATATATATATATATATATATATATATATATATATATTCTTGATTCTTGAACCATAGATTATATCATTTTTCTTTTATTTTGTCTTATCTTAGGTTTAGGTTCTATATTTAATAAAAAACACAAAACAATTGACGTTTTGCCCTTTATTTAAGGCATTTTCAAAACTTTTTCCTCCTAAAAATATTTTTATACAATTAACATTCACATATCTACAATTTAAAAAAAAAACAAACAAGACATTCTAAAAAAGTATTTAAATCTTTAAAACTTTTAAAAATATTTACTTTTATCGGTACATACCTTGACATTTTTTTATTCTGTTAGTATTTATTGATAAAATAAATGTAATATATTCGATCCCTTGCACAAATTGTCCCAAAAATATATAGGCATGACGAGCCAATTACTGAAGAACCGATTAAATGGCCATAAATATACGAAAAACGCCTCAACAGCGTTAAACAAACACACACAGGACGAAAAACATACTTTTGATTATAACAGTACCAAAATAAAAAACAAAGATATGAATTACCAAAAACTAGAGATAAAGGAAATGATTGAAATTAAAAAAGATAAGAACACTGTTAACGACAGAATAGATATGGGAAATTTGAGCCACATTTACACAAGCCTAATTTAAACAAAAATATTAAATATTCGATCCTGTCAAATAAGAATCAAAAATTGAATATCCTCTTAAACATAAAACTAAATGTATACCTTATTTGTTTTTTATGCATTGTAAAATATAAAAAATATAAAAAAAAACAAAACACATTCGCATTCCATGTATCCACAGTAGACGCTGTAAAGATTAAATTTTATTTAGTAATAGAATAACAAAATGTCAAGGTATGTACCGGTAAAATTAAATATTTTTAAAAGTTTTAAAGATTTAGATACTGTTTTAGAATGTCTTGTTTCTTTTTTTTTTAAATTGTAGATATGTGAATCTTAATTGTATAAAAAAATATTTTTAGGAGGAAAAAGTTTTGAAAATGCCTTAAATAAAGGGCGAAACGTCAATTGTTTTGTGTTTTTTATTAAATATAGAACCTAAACCCAAGAGCAGACAAAATAAAAGAAAAATTATATATATATATATATATATATATATATATATATATATATATATATATATATATATATATAAATTTTCAGTATTTCCTTTTACTTTTGACACTTGTACATATTTTAGGGGAGCCATTGTCACAATAACCCCTGCTTGAATCCACCCTTGATAAAATTTAGTTGAGAATTTATGAAAATATTGACCAATTCAGAGGATATGAAAAAGCAAAAATTAACTACTTCGTGTCTTCCTTTAAAGCGATATTTTAAAATAAATTGCACATTTTATTGTCACTTTTTCTTCCCTTCAGTACGGAATTATAAGTATTTAACTCCTATATTTCAAAGGAACATCAACAACTTGATTTTCTTAAATACATACATAAAATAAATATTGCATTTTTGATCTTCCAGATTTATTGACATATTGACCTAACAATCAATAATTTCAAAACATGTTTTTATTAGGAATTTAATTATAATTAATAAGGAAACGATAATATATTATAAATAGTTATGATGCGATAAAATCATAAAACATTAAAACATAATTGCTTTCAAGCAATGACGCATAGCATTCTACAGAATATGTACAAGAAAACTCGTATCTTTCTGGTTTTTCTAATAAAAATCAATCTTCCCCATCTTCAACAAATATGATTCCTATGGAACGCGGCAGAAAAAAAAGCCTTTTAAAAATTTAATAAGAAGCCCGTATTTAAGAATATGAAGTTTTTGATTGTCCATGAAATCCGAAACGTTGAAGTTAAAAACAAATTTGTTATTGTAAAGCGCCTCTCGATATAAAGCCAAGACAAAATTAAAACGTAGTAGCAAACCACTGTTCTTTTTACGAATTTTTTAGAAATAGTTCAAATATTTACTGGAACAATTTTGACAGCCAATGATAGTAAAGTATAAAAATCACATTTTTGTAGTATTTTGGTAACTTTTTATTTCTATTAAATTTTCTTACCGTTATTTGTTGTGTTTTAACCTCAAAACTCCGATGTACGCCTTGTTTTTAAATAGTGAATAAAGCCTTTTTAAAGCCCGCTATTTATTCAAAATTCTACAAATGAGATTTTGCGAGTTTAACGAATTTACGATTTCTGTTACAAAATTAAATGAATATATTAAAATATATTTAAATATTATTTAAATATAAATAAAGGTTTATACATGTTTTTATAAGCAGTAATAAATAAGAATATGAAAATAATATTATTTTCCTATAATAGCGTAATTTTTCGAAATACTGGAAAAACCGAATTTTTCGCTGACTTTTTGCTTACATGAATCTGGCGATCGCAAATCAGTTACCAAAAAAAAAAACATTGTCCGATATCCACCTCTAGAAAATTACACAAATACGATACAGTCTTTACGAGGAAAAACTGTTAACCTTTCTATTGCTCTCCTTTTTATATTTTTATTTTGAAAGTGGCATCTGTTGCGAAATGCAGTGTTGTCACGTTGAGAAGTTTTTTAAAATCCATTTAGATTTTTAAAATTAATTATATTTATTCTTAAATTGTAGCGCGAATGTGTCAAATAAAGCTGATAAAGGTATAATCAGAAAAGTACCGATTTAATATTTTTTCATTTTTGTTAACATTTTGGTGTGGTGACGTCACAAAGGTGGAAACGTTCTAAAATTTGGTCAGCATTTCCTTATTTCAGTAAAACAATAATAAATTTGAGCCAGTTTTGTTCGGGTTTATACAATGTGTATGTGAGTATATGTCCTGTAGAAAAAAAAATAATAACATTTAAAAAAAAGCAGACCAGTGCGTATCATACAAATATTATAAGGTTCAGTAGCACTCCTTGGCAGTATGAGTTCTTGCTGCAATTTTGTTGCACATCTTTTTGCATGCTAATTGAAAGAACGTTCTTGTAAAATTTCATCGCAAATGATACAATTTTTATCGAAGTTCAATGCTTATTTATATCTCATAAATTGGTGAAAATAACTTAACCGTAATAATTTTCACTGCCAAATTTTTTAGACGAAACACTGATGAAATTATAATGCTGTGACATACAGACGAATTCACAGACAGTAATAACCAATTTTTTTAACTTTTGCCTTGCTTTCTACAAGCCATTTGTTTATAAACTGGAACTATTGTTTAAGGTAGGATAGACTTGCTCTAGGTACTTAAAAGACGTGTGTGCCTGTTCACGGAATAAGGTGATGAATAACAATTTTGTGAATTACTAGTAGAATAATTCAACATTCATTGTTTTCCTTTTTATGGTGCTGATAATATGGCCGACACAAATTAATTTTGTACGATTTTCTCCGAAATTGGTATGGGGGAGTTTTTGGGATCGCACATTACGAATCTGGAATTATTTAAAAGAAAATTAAATATAGCGGATCCAAAATGACGGATTAACAATATCACATCATTCGATTTTGTCCAAAATTAATATTGGGATATTTTTGTTAGTGTTAATTATCAGTTTAAAATTATTTTTGAATAACTCAATCTGGTAGTTCCAATATGACATCCTAAAAATGTTACGTCTTTCGATTTTCCCCGAAACTAATCTGGGGGTTTTTGAGAATGTAAATTATGAATTTAAAATTATTTTTTCAATATTCAGTATGACAAATTCAATATAGCGGATAAAAAATTTTTCATGGAGCTTTCAGTGGTTTAGATTTAGATTAAGACGTTAAATTTTTATTTTCAATTCAATATGGCCGATCCACTATGGAGGGGTTAAAAATTTTACCTTATTCGCATTTATTTCAAATTTGGTGTTAGGGGGTTTTCGGGGTCGTATATTACGAATATGAAGTTAATTTTTTATAACTTAATATGGCGGATATATTGTGAGGGACTGAAAATTTAATATTTTTCCGATTTTGTCGAAAAGTGATATTTCGGGGATCATGGAGCGTATACAAACTCAATATTCAGGATACAATATGTCGGGCTAAGAAATTTACTTCTTAAGTTCTTTAAATGTCGGTATTGAAAGATTTAAGGGGCCCACTAATCCAAAATTAATTTGAAATTTAAGATAGCAGACTAAATATTTGTTTGATACAATTTCATCAAAACTAGTATTTGGAGAACTCTAAGAATCAAAAAATTTTTAGTTGTTCATTTTAGGGTAATTTACAACTTTGGATAAAATGGGTACTTTTCGCGACCTTGGAGTTATTGCGCAGCACGATAATTTCGATTAATACTTAGTTAGATTAGTATAAATAATTTATGGATATCATAATAAATTCAAAATTAAAAATAAAATTTTTATAAGAAAAATGCACCGACTTCTTAAAATGCACTAAAAAATGAAAAATAACAATATAAATTTTTATAGGAAATTGAAATTTTTGAAGTCGGCACTAAATTTTTTCTAAATGAAACAAATAACTACTAATACGAAATATATACAAACTATGGTATAAAAACAATTACAAATAAAGTATTTTTTAACCTATTTATGCGAATCGCATTTTGTCAGATATTATTTGGCGCCGACTTCAAAATTTTCAATCTCATATAAATATTAATATTGGTATTTTTCACTTTTTAGCACATTTTTAGAAGTAGGTTCAATTTTTTTATGAAAAATTTATCTGTTATATTTTTCCAAAAGGAAGGCAAATATATTTTAGTAGACGTGGCAAATTACGTAGACGATGTAAACTTTGAATTTTATTTAGTAATAGAGTAACAAAATGTCAAGGAGGAAAAAATTTTGAAAATGCCTTAAATAAAGGGCGAAACGTCAGTTGTTTGCATTTTTTGTTGAATATAGAACCTAAACCCAAGAAAAGACAAAATAAAGGAAAAATTATATATATATATATATATATATATATATATATATATATATATATATATATATATATATATATATATATCACTGTATAACAAAAATATTAACAATGTTTCTGTTTCTGTCAACTTTCAAATAATTCTGTTTATTTAATTTAGTCTATTTTCCTAGGTACTTAAGAGAAACAATTTCTTTCATTTTCTTTTTTTCGCAATTAAGAACATTATTTCCAAGTGCTTTACCCTCTTGCTTAGGTAAGGATCTCTTGGTAGATTTCCAGTTACATGTCAAGAATTGTCTGATCAGTGAACACTGTTGTAGATTAAGGACGTAGCTCTTACTTATATAAATATTTGCCTCATCAATATATTAAATTATCCTGGTCGGCTATTATTGAAACTTATTATAAAAGTAGCGGTCTTGTTGATTAGAAACATACAAACTTGATCGAGAGACAATAGTCGAGAAAATAAAACTTTCGGACTCTGCAGCCTGTAGAATATTAAATTAAACACATACTTACACACATGCACACACTTAATTGAAGGGTATTTCAACTAGATCGTTTGCCAAATAAATTTGTTATCAATACTTTTCTTTTCAGACATCCTATATTTATTAGAATTAATATCTGTGACAGGTTATAGTTTATTTTTTGTTATCCAAAGAAATAGATCGTGATTGATTTAAGGTATTTTGTAAAAATGTCAATAAAAAAACACTGGTAAATAGGTAATTATTATTGAATAATTTTTATTAATTCACTAAACTTATGCCTATTTTCGGTTTAATATCGTAAACACACTTTAATAATGTGTGTTCTTGATCAAAAAGTTTTCAGAATTCATTCAGAAAATTCGAAATATAAGTTTGTTCATCAAAATTGATATTGTTCCCTTCAAAGCTCTTCCAATCAACTGCAACGCAGCAGGCCAGCGCTTGATTCAACTCTCGAAACAATTCTAGGACTCGATTTTCGTTATGGCCATCAGAGTTTTCGATATTTTCATTACCTACTTTCGGCTGCGAAAACGCGTTCTTTGTAATGGTTTTTTGATTCGACCGAACACAAAAAAGTGCCAGAGAGTCATATCAAGTAAATTCAGTGGGTGTTGGATGGCATTCGTTTCATTCTTTGTCAAAAATTTACGGATAATGATGGCATTGTGCCACGGTGCTTTATCATGGTGCAAAATCCACGAGTTGTTTGTTCACAAATCTTTCTTTTTTGGCAAATTGCTTTACGCAAACACCTCATAACGCCAAAATAATACTTCATATTAACTATCTGACCTTCTGGCAAAAATTCGTCATGCGCAATACCGTTATAATCCATAAAAACCGTGAGTATGAGTTTCTTTTTCATCTGAAAACGACATGATCTTTTTGGTCTTGGCCCATTCGGAGCTCTCTATTCACTCATCTGATGTTTGGATTGCATGTCGTACTCATATACACACGTCTCGTCTCCAGTAATGATGCTTTTGCTGAATGTTGGGTCGGATTTAGCCTTGGAAATCATGTCTTTGGCGATGTCAATGTAGTACCTTTTTGCATGAAATATTGGTTCATCCGGACCAACTCTGTAGCAACATGGCGGAAACCCAAATCATTAACTACAAACAATGTCCCGAACGAATCCATAAACAATGTTGAAGTCCTCTGCCAGCTCTCTGATTGTTATTTTACTGTTATTGACTAATATCTTTCTCATTTGCCGATGTTGACGGTCTGCAAGGGCGTTCGTCATCCCCATCGTTTCTGAAGCGTTCATGCTACAGGACTGTTTTTTTAGAGTACCATTGCCAAAACAGTTTTCTAACATTGTCAAAGTTTTCGCACTACTAAATCGATTTTTAACGCAAAATTTCATACAAACTCGTTGCAAGTACAGCTTCATTTTTGAAACTGTAAAAAAATCGAAAACACATGCAGAGGTAGATGTACTCACGATAGATGGGTCAACCTAACCAATAAAACAGAAGTTAAATCGACTGACTTAGAGCGACACCTGGTGGTAATTCCGGGACCTTTTTGATCAAGGTTGTTATATAACTACAAAAATATCTGCTAGTACTCAGCTCTGCGACAAATTTCGAATATTTCCTAAATCCAATTAACAGCTTGTTTTCTATTTCGATATTCGTAACTAGTACAATTAAAATTTTATTTTCCCATTATTTCTTGCTAATTTAACTTCTAATAAAAGATGCGTTTTTAGGGTTGTCAATAAAATGTGGAAAAATCGAATTTTTGATATTTTTTGAAAACTTTTTCAATCTGATAATTGACATCAAAATCTGAGTATCGGCATCGATATATTGTTAAAAAGTTGTAGAGTGTGGTTTCTTATCTTACAATAGTTGGCTGTTTATTTGCTTCAGACATTGGAAAAATATATTTATCCTCACCGGCATCAACTATTTCATCTGAACGAGTTGATTGATCGATTGTTCGAATGATATAGTAGGGTTGAGAAGCCCTTACATTGCCTAGTAACATTTTGAGTCGCTTCTTTATCTCTTTTGTATGAACACGTTGGTTGTCTTAATTAGGTTTAGCAGCCTGTTCACTAGTTTATCCTCTGGGTGAAATCCTTCAGAAATGATCGATTCTTGAAAGTGTCAACAATAGGTTAGAGCTTCGCATTCGAAGATGATTTGTGAGGCTGTTTTATCCTCTTCGTCATGCAGTCTTCATGTTGGTTCTTCATTGTAGATGTCCTTTGTGTGAAGATCTTTTGTTAAGCTGCAATGGTCGGTTATTAGTCCTGGCATCAATCAAATCTGTTGTCTGCTCAAACGCAGGATTTCGCGGCATAGTTTGCTCAGCCACCGTTTGTTGTGTCTGTGGCACGTAATACGATTCCAGTAGATCTGCTGTGGCTTTATTCACGAAGATATCCACTCAGGAATAGCAGCTTTAATAATGCCAATACCGGCTTTAGTCAACAAAATGTGGTAGCAGATCTTGCAAATTGATCCCCTTTTTCATTGTCTGGGATTTATTGTGTTGTAGGCGATATGATTTTAAAGGTAGTCCTAGACCCATTTATATTTTATCTGAAAGGGCAGCATCGACAATCAATTAATATTCTGGTACCTACAACCGCGGAAAATTGACACGAAGGCACATACTGGGAGAAATTTTGTTAAAAACTGTCCTTTAATAGTTTGTGAGAAAACTCTTGCAATTAGTTTTTTTTTAAATATTTTCATAAAATACAAATATAAGGAAAAATCTTTTTAATAGTATCCAATTATTTAAACAATGACCTATAAAAATATGGAGTGATGTTTTTATTCGTATATATATATATATATATATATATATATATATATATATATATATATATATATATATATATATATATATGTTATATCGTGACCGAGGAAAATTGGTTTTTAAAAAAAACTTTATTTATTAAATCAGATATAACAAAATAATTTTATTTTAGAAGTTAATTATTTGAATTTAAGTTTAAGTACAAATTTTAACAATACGGAATTTAACAGTACAGAATCTTACGTTAAGTTTACAAGAATAATACTTTATGTTAAGAGAGAATAAGTCGAATTGACCTTATTTAGTGGTTGCAGGTATTTATAGGTTCTGCCTATGCTGACACGGTTGTTCTTTTGTTCTATGGATTTCTATAGACGCGTGATGCTAAATCAGCTAGAAATATGAGAACTGCGTCTTAATTTAATTATGCCAACGTAGCTTAATGTGAATTGCTTGTAATATAATATCTAGAGATAAACACCTGCATCCGGTTAGATAACGGACTTAGTATATTTTAATAATGAAAGGGGCATTTTCCCTTATAACAATACACCCCGCCATATCAAAAAGTTGTTGCCATGCAATAACTTTTGACTTACATGGTATAATATAAATTACAAATTTGATTGTTTACATTAAAATAATTATATTAACATTTAACTTATATAATTATGCAGTAGATTTATTTAGATTGATATTTTCCATTTCAAAGTTTTCTTCTACTGGCTCATTAATTCTAACATCTCTAATACTAGATCGTCTGCGAGGTAGAATATTAGAAAATCTTTTTCCTAGAATAGATTGTCTAGGTCCCATAGGGGGTGGTGGTGGTGAAGGGTTTGACATTATCCCTATTCTAAGCATTCTTTTGCGTCTTTTACATTTGCAGAAAATGTATACAATAATTAAACAGATTATTAAAATTATTGAAAAATAGGTTAACCAGGGTGTATATTTTTGAATTGTTGGCTCGTTTAGCAAGTTATCCAGTTCTTTTGAGTACTGATCTAACTTATGTTTGGCTATCTCTAAATTTTCGAGATTTAGCTCTGTTATTTTCAATGGTTTCAAATTGAGAGATTTTTTAATATCTTTGGAATAATTTTGACAACAATTAAAAGGTATTTTAAATATATTTGTATAGTTATAATGCCACTCAGAGACTTTGGCTATAGTTGCTTGTATTTTTGTATTTCCAACATAAGCCACACAAGTTGGTTGTAATGTCATAATGGCATTAGTATTAATTATTTTGGAAATTGGATCAAAGTCAGAGCATTTAATTGTAATTGGAACTTGATCCGAAATTATAAGAAGCCATATATTTTCTTTAAGTAATTGAACTTTATATTCTTGTGCAAAGAACGGAATTACTTGACAATTTTTAGATAATGCATTCATATTATTAGTTTTAAGTAATTGAGCTTCACACATTGATTCTGAATCGATTGGGTATGAATATAAATTTTTACACAGTTTTATATTTAACATTATTTCTTTACATTTTGCAACATCTGCTAAAGGTATGAACTGATCAGAATCTTCTCCTTTTGCAATATATTTTTGTATCGTTGGTAAAACATAGTGTAATTGAGTTTGATTATCTTTTATTGGAATTGGATAAAGCCGATAAACCGTATATATTTCTGGCTCTACCAGGGGAATGTATAATACAAATATTAACTTTTTATCAGTTTGGAATGCTGATAGTTCTATTATATCCAAATACGTGGATATTTGACCTTCATTCGGTGAAAGGGGTAAGTTGTTTTTACGTAAATTTTGAGAAATTGTTTGTAAGGCTGAGATTAAGTCTTTAGGCGTTATTATAGAAGAATGAATTATATTTAGCCTAGCAAATGTTATAGAGTTTAATACATCGTTTAATTGGGTTTCGATAAAAGTGAATGACTCTGTCAAGTGTTCAAATACGTTCATAATTTGCAATTTTGCATCCATCGTTTCTAAAGTATCCATAATACCATAAATTCTATTTTCAATTATTTGTATATCTTTATTAAATGTTTCCTCATCGATTCTAAATTTTTGAAGAGTTTCATTGAAATTTTTGATAATTGTAGTTGTTACCATAATCTGCTTTTTCATTAAGTTTTCCACTTCATGTTCGTCTTTTTCTATTTTGTTTATACAATTATTGAAGTATTCTCCATCTGTAGCGTCTAGATTGCCTGTGATAAATTTCCAGATGCTACCAGCTGCATTAATTAAACCTCTTTTGCTTCTTTCTCGAATATTTGGTTTTAAACTGAATTCTATTTCTTCGAATTTTTCATTTATATTTTTTGCAATTTGATCTAGTAGAGTTACGTGTGTTTTTATGTCAACACTAAATGATCGCATTATGTCTGATTGTTGATTAACTGTTGACATTATGGAATGTAATATTTTTAATGAATTTTCATAAGTATTTCTTAAGCCATGTAAATCTTTATAAACTAGTAACGTCCATCTTTCGTTACTGATTTTGAGTCTGCATTCACGACTAAAATAGACTCCTACATTATTTTCGACTGGGGTCAATGTATATAAATATTTTTGATTTTGTTCTTGCTTCGCTGAAGTTCCATTATGTAGATTGAAGATTAAGGCCACGATGAATAAGATTCTGCAACAAAAATTTATTGTTGATTTCTAGCATTATTGTCGTCTGGAATTTATTAGTTGTGCCGCTCTTCCGCGTAATTGATTTTTAATTTTTATGACTAGTAAGGGTACTTGTTCGTCTGTGCATAACTGATATGCTTGGTCGCAAGATGTGGTAAATGTGTTTAGACCTATTTGGTCTCCCTCGTATTCAGGGATTAAGCTGAATATCTCTGACAATTTATATGCTTCGACTGCTGTTTCGTTATCGTCATTTTGATTGTTAGCCATTTTTGATGATTAAGTTGTTATTTATTTTTAAGTTCGGTTAAGCAAATTAAAAGGCGTTTTATTTAATAAGATAATCGAACTGAATTCGAACTAATTTTAATTTGATTATTTGATTGAAGAATTATTAATTATTTGTGCGTAAGATTCTGTCAATTTTACAATGAATTATGAATTAATGAATTTGACTTACTCTAAGTTGAAGTTCATCGGTGCTCTTCTTACGCCAGGGATGTCACTAGGTGTTCCTTCCACGTAAGGGTTGTAGAGTGCGATGCTTGAAGATTTGTTGAGTGCGATGCTTGAAGATTTGTTGAGTACGATGCTTGAAGATTTGTTGAGTACGATGCTTGAAGCTTGAAGTTGACCAATTCGTCGTGTTCGCTCTCACGCCAGGGATGTCACTAGGTGTTCCTTCCACGTGAGGTGTGTAGGCTGTTTCGCGCCAGCTTCCACGGAGCTCTTCACGTCGACTGGGTTGCGTTGCTTGAAGCTTTGAAGGAGAACCAATCCTCTCGTGTTCGCTCTCACGCCAGGGGTGTCACTAGGTGTTCCTTCCACGTGAGGTGTGTAGGCTGCTTCTGTGCCAGCTTCCACGGAGCTCTTCACGATGAGTGGGTTCTTGATTTGTTGTGGGCTGCTTTGTCCCTTGTATTTTTCTTAATCTAATGTTGTGGGCTTCTTTGTCTCTTGGGCTGCTTTGTCCCTTGTAGTTTTCTTAATGTAATGATGTGGGCTTCTTTGTCCCTTGAAGTGTTGCTTATTCTAATGATGTGGGCTTCTTTGTCCCTTGAAGTGTTGCTTATTCTAATGATGTGGGCTTCTTTGTCCCTTGAAGTGTTGCTTATTCTAATGATGTGGGCTTCTTTGTCCCTTGAAGTTTGGATGATGTGGGCTTCTTTGTCCCGTGAAGTTTCTTGAAGTTTGGATGAGTGCTTGGCTCTTGTTTCACAAAGAATTGGAATTCACCGTGTTTTTTGATCACGTTGAAACATCCGAACGACTGCGTCATTTTTGTTATATCGTGACCGAGGAAAATTGGTTTTTAAAAAAAACTTTATTTATTAAATCAGATATAACAAAATAATTTTATTTTAGAAGTTAATTATTTGAATTTAAGTTTAAGTACAAATTTTAACAATACGGAATTTAACAGTACAGAATCTTACGTTAAGTTTACAAGAATAATACTTTATGTTAAGAGAGAATAAGTCGAATTGACCTTATTTAGTGGTTGCAGGTATTTATAGGTTCTGCCTATGCTGACACGGTTGTTCTTTTGTTCTATGGATTTCTATAGACGCGTGATGCTAAATCAGCTAGAAATATGAGAACTGCGTCTTAATTTAATTATGCCAACGTAGCTTAATGTGAATTGCTTGTAATATAATATCTAGAGATAAACACCTGCATCCGGTTAGATAACGGACTTAGTATATTTTAATAATGAAAGGGGCATTTTCCCTTATAACATATATATATATATATATATATATATATATATATATATATATATATATATATATATATATATATATATATATATATATATACACTTTTATTACTTTAAACACTCATGTATCATCTTTCTAGTCTTAAACGACTTCATTGATAACGTATATCCTATTCCCTCAATTAAATTCTACTTTGCCATCCTTTGCTCATGGAAATGTAGATGAGAGTAACCACTAAGGTCGATAACTACGCTTAAACTACTTTTGTTAATTTCTGGTTATTTTTAAAGTCTGGTCATTACGCCCTAAGACCTACAATAACTATTTTTTTATTTATAATAAAACATTCTTGTATTCAACTGCCACCCCTTATCCTACAACACTTAAAAATTTTTTTCGAAATACCATCAATCTAACATATTCGACAATGTGCCGAGAACTGCTCGTCGATTTAAAAAGTAAATGGAAACCCGTCAAATATGGTGTAAATAATTTGTTGGATTTGAGCTATATTTGAATTAAATACAGGGGTGAACTAAGCAGAAAATAGAGCTGAAAATTATTTTTATGTATAAATTTTTGTGCTTATTTTTTTGCGTAACCCCTATTTTGAGGTCGTAGAACATGAATTTGATTTTTTTTTGACGATCGCAAATCAATTTTCCGAAACAAAATTCGCTTTCATACCGTATTTTCCGACCTAATCCTTAGGTTTTATTACGTGCACTAAAATACATTTGTCCATCTTGAAGTATAGTATATTTTGGGGAAAATTATGCTCAACAATTTGTAAAAATTCACTAGAAAAACATAAACTTTTTGAATAGGGCGCGATCATAAATTGCAATTCTTCTAATGCTCCATGGAAAATAGTCAGTAACAAAAATGTAACATTGTTTTTTTTTTTTGCTGGAATGTGTTCATTTCGGCATCCAATAAAACAAATCTCAATGATTACTCTGAAAGACCTTGTTACGGTTAAAAATTGGGTTTAAATAATAAATATTTTTGTTTACATTTTTCAAGAATAAAGTACAGGTTCAGATTACTAAAGTAATAAATAGATTTTTGTTTTGTTCGTAAATTTACAGTAAACGATGTTTTCTACTATAAAACTAAGGATTACCTTTTGTTTTTCATTCATTAATATTGGTTTCATCTATATTCAGATCATTCCTTTTGTTTACATTTTGAAATTTTGATTGACATCGAAACTTAACATATTTCTGTAATTTATAAATTTCAGAAAGTTTTTAGGGTTGCCTATAAGATGGCCCATCAGTTGAATATTATCGAAATGCTAAATTCGAAATAAAATAGTATCGATTTTTTTCATTATGTTGTTTTTAGTTTATTAGTTGAATATTTTTCTTTACTTAACTCGTTAGAATTTTTAGCAATTATAATATTGTAAATTTGACCCTCGAACTATATCGAACTAATTTGAACTTAATTGGATTTCATTTTTAAATATTTCGAACCCATTAAGTAGTTTGTTATTGAGTATTCATTTTGTAGGACGAGGCAGGTTAGATTATTAATATATTGGTTGTCTCTGTCTGATTTTAGTACTGGCCAGTTTAAAGTTGAGATAGAAGAATTTTTCCATATATTTTCCGGAAGTAGTTCAAATTGTATGATAAATGTCAAGGGTTCGAGATTATGGCTACGAGATTAAGGTTATTTTTTTTGGATAGATTTTTGATAGATGTTTTTATAAAGTTTTTTTGGTAACTTCCGTTGGAAGAAATGTGCTAGTGATTTGAGAGAAATCGTTCTCTTTTGGCTATCTGACGCAAGAGCGGGAAGATGTGGTTTTAGTTCTACTGCTTTCCCAAGTTAAGGGAATTGGTCATAAAGGGCCGATTAAAGTGACAAAACCTAGTCGGGGTGCAAACAATTTTGGTGGTTTTGGTCGTTTCACTCTACAGCCAGTTTGGCGATTATTTTCTTCAGCCAGCCAGAAACAACGGCTTATCAGTTAGCAGATGCCAACATTTGCTTGAGTTCGAGGTATGTACATATTTCTTTTGAAACAATCAGTTTTTGTGTTTAAGCAAAATTTAGCTAGGCTTTGCGTAGGCCTTTTGTACGACTGATTGAGTAGGAATTTTTATTTCTTTATTTTAGGGTCTTTGGAATGAATATGTCTTTGGAATGAATATGTCTTAGGAATAACTACTGTATTGTCTTTGGGATAAGTACAATATGTATTTGGAATAATTATGTCTTTGGATTTCTTCAGTTTTTTTTGGATGGATATTTATAATGTACAGATTGGGTTTTCGTGCTGCACTTCTGGGATTGTGAGCCTCTGAAAGGGACAATCTCCATATTGAGCCAGGTCAACGTCTTTCTGGGGAAGCCGTCTATGTCACAGACCTTGTTCAACCACCAGTTTTAAAGTGATTCAGCTAAGTGCCTAATTTTAGCCAAAGTATGTACACAAGAGGTTCTGACTGTTAAGCCTAATGGGTATTAACCCTGTATTTTGCATCGTTTAGTTATCTAAACACAGTTTTCTGTTCGATTACCTAGAGGGCTAACAGGTAGGGGATTCTTGTGTATATGTTTTGAACCTTTCTAATTAAAAGACTTTAAATATTTGGACTTTAATATTATATTTTTTTTTAATGATATTTATCTTTTGGTAATTTACCATATCATATATTTGCGGCGAACCAGTAAACTATGTAAGGTGAAACGCAGTCGACTTCGTTGCGCTACAGCCTCAAATTTAAATGTTTTATTTTTGCGATACTTTACTGTAATTGAGGTTTTGTTATGGTTCCATTTTTAGAGTCCCAGAGTGGCCATTTAACCATTTAATTATTGTTTAAAATAATGAATATTATAATGATACATTTATTGACAATTTTAATTGCTTAACAATTGGATATTTTGGAAACTAGTTATTTTGTACAAATTTGTAACATACTTTTCAGTGAAATTTTATTAAGATTTTAACCACTTGAGCGACAGTTATAAGTTGATTTCTATGATCTAATTTTTTGTAATTATCTATCCTTTTTTTTGTAATTTTCTATTGCTTATATTTTTGTTAACTGTCATTTAAACACTCATTATCTCTCTCCTTATCAATTTTCTAATTCTTTCTCTTTGCAGATATTTTTGTAGTTTTTGATATTGCTTATTTTTTTACTACTGCAAAGTTGATAGTCTCCTGCATTGTTGGGCTTATGGAACTTCATAGTCCAGTTTAAAATAGAGTGTGTTCTTTTCTTCTATAACTGGGCTATGTCGACGTAAACCTTCCAAAGGTAGTATTTGATTTGTTTACTTTTTGGATCGGTTTGCCGTTCACTGTGCAGGACACTGTCAAGTTTAATATACTATTCTTTTGTTTAAATATTCACATTTTGCTACGTCATAGAAAGACAATAACTTTCGACTAAGTCAACAAGGTCTTTTATTGCAATTTAACATTTGTAATCGCACTTCTATTAGATAGCCCCATTAGAGGAGCTTGCAATAATTCACATGGTGATAACTTTTTCCAGGAGTGTACTTAATATCTGGGAAGGGGTATAACGTGAGGAATAAATGTATTGGCCTCTATTTAATTGGTTTTATTTCCTATAATTTTAAACTAGGATACTTTTAAGTACTTAGACTCTGCGATTTATTTACCCGGATATGTCATATTAAATATTTATTCTTTTCCAAGTTTTCTTTACTACAATTGCTCGTAGTATAATCATTAGGGCTCATTCTAAAGTAAAATTTGGTGGCGCCTTTTTCCCGATTTAGACATTTATAAAACTTACACAGGCAATATATTAAAAATAGTGGAAAAATATAAAAACAACGAATCTACCCTGAGATGAGCTAGCGTATAGGTAGACTCCAGTCAGCATTAGGACAATCATTAGGTAAGTCTGAACTGAGGTACCTTACAGGGTGTTGCCAGGATTTGGTAAGGCGTTTATAGTTGGTAATAATATATTATATTTCATGGTAAAATTTTGAGATTTCATTTGCGACAAAAATTCGCGATTTCAACCTGTGCAAAAAAAATGGCGGACCAAAAATAGTCAGGATTTTCGGTTTTTTGAGTTTATCTCGAAAAGTAAAAGTTGTATCGAAAAATATTTCAAACAAAAGTTGTAGAGAATTAAAAAACATATCGATTCATATAAATAATAGGTGGCGCCACTAGTTATCGAGATATTTTTTTTCGACAAAATTTACGGCTTTTGTTTTTAAAAAAACATTATACGTCTGTATAATACATCTGCTTCTAGCGCGCCAAAAATACGAAAATAATTAGCGACCAATGATACTAATTTGTCCTTATACAAACTTATAAAATTAAAGAGCATAGTTTTGTTAATAAACTATTAATGTATTATTAAATATTTATATGATTTGCTTATAGAAATTTTCGTAAAAATTTTATTAATAAACTATTAATATTACTATAAAGGAAAAAACAGTATAATATGTAATATATAATATTTGTATGGTTATTCTCTATAATTTTTTGTAAAAATTTTAGATAATATCAATTTAAAGAAAAAAAAACAGTAGAATATGTAATATATAATTGAATATTTGTATGATTTTTTCTTTAATTTTTTGTAAAAATTTTGTTAATAAACAAATTAATAATTAATATCACTAAACAAATTGTTACTATCATATAAATGAATAAAACAACATAAATATGATAAATATTACTTGTGATGCATAAGTTTCCTTGAAGCGCCAATGAATAGGCGCCTGAACTATGGCAAGCCACCGACAGCGGCCTGCAACAGCTATTTTCGATTAGATTCGGTCCAATTTTCGAAGGTTTACAGAACGTGTATTTCTTGGATCCAAAAAATTCACAGGTAAAGTACAAATATTAAAAAGCATCTTCTGCAAATTTGAGCCCTTAATATTCATTTGCCACGCCATTATGAATTTAAAAAAAAAAACGTTTTTTTTTCATTCAAATTTTTTTTTTTGAGATCGGAAATAATACATCTAAATTCAATGCACGTATTAAAAAATTTTTATCTTCATTCGGTGAAAAGTTCTCGCAATTTTTTTGATGCGAAAATTGGTTTTTGCAAAATTTCTCGGCCTACGATTGAAAAAAATTTTTTTTTTAATAGATCCTCAAAATATAAAACAATTTCCATTGAAATTGAGCATTGTATCTTAATTAGGAAAGCGGAATATTGAGGTTGAATTTTCAACTTTGACATAGAATTTTTCGGAAAATAAAAAACTCACAGATTCCGGGTTTGACATCCTTTCTTAGAATGAAAATACCTATATTTGTAATGTCTTTTAAAAAACAAAAAATAAACAAAAACGGTAAATTTTCTCGAAAAAAAAACATATCTCGATAACTGGTGGCGCCACTTACAACTTATATAAATCGATAGGTTTTTTAATTCTCTACAACTTTTGTTTGAAACATTTTTCGATACAATGTTTACTTTTCGAGATAAACTCAAAAAATCGTGACCATTTTTGGTTCGCCATTTTTTTTTTTGCACGGGTCTTTCAGAGTTACCATCGAGATATGTTTTATAGGATGCCGAAATGAACACATTTCAGCAAAAAAAAACAATGTTACATTTATTGTTAACAAAATAGCTCTTTTTTGATTTTATTTCCATGGAGTATAATAGTAATTCACAAAATTACTACATATCCTCTTATTCTCATAAAATTAAATATCAAAGGATATGCTGATTTTTTAGAAAATGTTAACGGAAGCAAAATATTAGAAGTGTTATAAAATCTAGTCGGCATCAAAAAAATTTCCCAGACACACATGCCTTTTTTAAGTACAGAGAACAAGTCTGGCCTTCCCCTTTGAACTTTCAGATAAATATGTGACACGAAAGTGAAGTTTCTGTTGTGTCGTATCAAATGATATTCATATCTTACCTATATATAATTATTAGTTATGTGTGCTTCTTGTGGAAACTCTAATAGATAAGTTAACAAAGAATTATTCTGAGGAAGGTCAAGGGTGACCGAAACGTGAGTAAATATGCACAATAACTAAAACATATACAGTTAAGTTAAAACGGATTTTACCCACAAGAAATCCAAATCTTGAATATATACACAAACAGGAAAATCAAAGAAAAATATAACATATATATATATATATATATATATATATATATATATATATATATATATATATATATAATTTATTTTTGTATCTTAAACCTTTTGTTAAGTATTTTTTTCTAATATTTTCTTGGGTATAGGTTTTTCCATTTAGAGAAACAAAGGACAACAATTTTTCTTGAGGTTTCGCTCTACATAGTGAGCTTCTTCAAAAGAGCTGGTATATTTATTTTAAATCTACAAAATTACAAAGTTTTTTATAATAAACATATATCACAGTAATACACATTTTTGTATTTTTAATTTAATTAAAATTAATAAAAATAAAACAGATTATAAAATAGTCTTAAAGTTTAAAATTTTGAAACAATACAACAGGTTAAAATAGTGAAAATTATAAAATAGTACATACCTTGAAAGTAGTTTTCTGTGAATGTTAAAAATAAATTTCAGTTATGATATTTGGTATGCAATTGCTATGGATAAATTTCTTTTTATAAAAAGTAAAAAATAGAAAATCTCATTTGGCATTTGCAAGTGCGGTTCGTCTCGTTACTCGCTGAGAACTGATGGTGGCCTCTGAAGAATTTCGAGTTTTGTTTAGCTGGCTCGCTGCCTGATTGGATGGGCGGCTTCGCAGGCTCCTCCCCTCTCCCGAGTGCGATATATTTTGTTCTTGTATGCAGGTCTCTCGTGTACTAGTTGATTTTTGTTGTTTACTATCTTGATTTTTTATTAATGTTTTCCATGTAGATGAAAAATTTATAGAATCGTCTCGTTTATTTAGCTGTCCTGCTTTTTCGATTTCTAGGGCCTCTCTTATGACGCGTATCTTGTAGTTCTGGACTGGTGCTATTTCTTTTGTTTTTTCGAAGTCGATGGTGTGTCCGGTTGTTTGGTGATGTTGAAATAGGGCTGAGGTTGTCTGTTTGTTTTTAACCTCAGCTCTGTCGCCATCTGTCGGACCCGGAGTTTTTCCATATTTTGGAGTGCTCCGCACTTTTTAACACGAGATTGACAAATTTTCATGTCCGCTTCGCCAATATTTTATTCTATTTTATTATATATATATATATATATATATATATATATATATATATATATATATATATATATATATATTTATATATATATGAAAAACAAAATATGTATCCATAAAGTGTAACATGTATAAGGAGCAGCGAATAGAGGGGAATAAAAGAGAACAAAAATATTGGGAGAGGAAAGTGAAAGAAGATTAATGAGATGAATATAGGCAAAGCTCATAATTTTGGGTAACGATGAAAGTATTTTTTTAGAAAAGTAATGAAAACCCACAATTTTGTTAGTATTTTTTAGACAAATTTTATTTAAAATTACGTAAAAGTTGTGTATTCGGTAATGTTTTCGTAAAGTAGCGGATATATTCAATATAATCTAAGTGGATATTTACTTGGAAAAACGCTGAAACCCATCGAATTTTATTTTCTGTTTAGAATATTTTTGCATGATACCGAAATATACAGGGTAACTCAAGAAGGAGCTATCGATATTTTTATCTATTATAAACCCCATTTTTGATTTCAGGATCAGAAAAGGCACATTTGACAAGTTAAATATCGATGTTGGTGACATAAGGAAATTGTCAAGAAAAATTACTTTAAACTTTAAATTATATAAAAAGATAATACCATCTAAATTAAATGATCAAACTGGGCCCTGTTAACAATCTGACAATAGCCAGGATGAATGAATTCATTCTGAATATTATCAGTGACATCCGCGATTATATTTCACTTCTTGGCGTATTCGAACTTTTAGGACTTCTAAATTGTCAGGCTTAGTCAAGTATACTTTAGTTGTTAAGTATCCCTACAAGAAATAATCAAAGGGGGTCAAATCTGGTGATCTGGCTGGCCACTCAATTGTCCCTCTTCTGCCTATCCGACGATTTGGAAATACTTTATTCAAATAAGCACAGACAGGGGTAGCATAGTGTGGCGCACCATCTTGTTGGAAAAAAATTGTCACGCTGAAACCTACCGGGTTCTTTTAGGTCTGGATAAAAAGTTATTTGTGTAGAAATGAGGTCATTTTGAAGAAGCTCCCAGATATCTCGCAGTGAGGGTACCGTCAAATAAATATGGACCTAGGACTCTTCTGTTATCTATACCGTATCACACGTTAGCTTTATGAGGGTATTGGTTGTTAACTGCTGTCAACCAATGAAAGTTTTCAGTTGCCCAATAGTGACAATTTTGTCTATTGACATGGCCATTTAAAGGGAATGTTGCGTCGCCAAAAACAATAATCTTTTTTTCAAAATTATTGTTATCATTGCATAATCGCATTTGCTCGCAAAATTGATTTCGGCTGCCAGAATCATCTTCCAACAACTCTCAAGGCTTCGCCATTTTTAATTTTTATATCCATTATAGTATAGGCTTACCATGCTTGGGCATGTAGGCTGCTGATCAGGATGCATCCCGCTAATTTTACCATTTTCTCGCAGAATAGCAATAAAGTTAAATAAAACTTCGAACATACTTGTTTCTCCTACCAATAATCTTAAACACTTATTTGAGATACAAAATGCCAATATCTAATGTCAAAACTCACTTTTTGTGACATTAGGTGGAAGATTAAAGAAATTTTTCTTGAGAATTTCCTTATGTAGCCAACATCGACATTTACCTTGTCGTGTATAACAAAATGTGCGCTTTCTGATTCTGAAATAAAAAATTAGGTTTACAATTGAAAGAAATATTAATGACTTCTTAGCTCCCTCTTGAGTTGCTCTATATATTTCGAAATTACACAAAGAAGCTGTTAACCAAAAATAAATATCGACAGGTCCTAGTATTTTTAACCGACTTCTAAAAGAAGGAGGTTTTCAATTCGTTGACTATATTTTTTTATATATATGTACACCGATTACTCCGGAACGGCGGCACCGATTTAAATGAAATTTTTTACTTTATGTTCTGGAAGTTGCTGCAGTGGTCCTATATTATTTTGGACGAAATTAGTGCGTAAAATCCAAGATGGCGCTGACAATATGGCAGATTCTACATCTCTCGATTTTGTCTAAGACAGTATTGGCGGATTTTTGTTAGTGTTAATTTTGAATTTATAAAAATTTTTTGAAAATCTCACTCTAGCCGAGATAAAAATTTTACATTTTTCGATTTTCTCCAGAACTGATATAGGGGGTTCTTGAGGGAATAAATTATAAATTTAAAAGTATTTTTTCAGGATTTAATATGGCGAATCCAATATACAAAAGTTTAGTATGACGGATCCAATATGATGGGTTGAAAGTTTTACCTTATTCGATTTTTTCAGATTTGGTATAAAGGGATTTTTGGGGTCGTGTATTACAAATATGAAGTTAATTTTTTACAACTATTAGGTTGATAGATACAATATGAGGGGCCGAAAATTTTACATTTTCCGATTTTGTCTAAAATTGGTATTGAGGGGTTCTTGGGGCGTATACAAACTCAATATGCGGTATAAAATTTTTTAAATATAGATATTAGAAGGTTTTTGGGGGCATATATTACCACTATAAAATTAATTGGAAATTTAAGATAGTGAATTTACTATGACAGACTAAATATTTTTTTGACACAATTACACTGGTATTTGGAGAACTCTAAGAATCAAAGAATTTTTAATGGTTCATTTTAGGGCGATTTACAACTTTGGTTAAAATGGGTACTTTTTTGTTACCTTGGAGTCATTGCGAGATACGCTAATCTCGATTAGTACTTAGTTCAACTAATATCATAATAAATTTAAAACTAAAAATCGAAAAATAAAATCTTTTTAAAAAAAATTGATCCGACTTCTAAAAATACGCCAAAACGCGAAAAATAACTATAAATTTTTATATGAAATTGAAATTTTTGAAGTCGGCACAAATTATTTCTAAATGAAATAAATAAGTACTGATATATACAAATTATGGTAAGAAACAATCACAAATAAAGTAATTTTAATATGCTTATGCGAATCACATTTTGTCAGCTATTAGTTTGGCACCGACTCCAAAAATTTCAATTTCATTTAAAAATTTATTGTTATTTTTCACTTTTTAGCGCACTTTTAGAAGTCGGTTCAATTTTTTTTTATAAAAATTTTATTCTAAACAAATATCTGTTTACTTTATATTAAATTTATCCGCTACATTATGAAAGCACTGCATTTCATAAAAATACAATAACGATACAATTATTGCTGTGATATTTGTCTAATTTTATGTTATTTGCTTTAAAATATGGTAAACTTTTATTAAGGTCGTTCACTTGTGAAACGACTTTTCTTAGGAATGTGACCGAACTTGAATATATAGTGTACAAAAGTGTATTTTATTTAATTAAAACAAAACAAAATTTTTGAATCGTCTGTGACACGAAAAATTAACAATTAAAATATGCAAAATTAACATGCTGGAGGTCACTACTTATAACAAAATGCAACGTAGATCCAAACATTATGAATTTTTTAGAAAAAAAACGGAATTTCTTAGCTGTTTTGTTTAGAAAATACAGATTTTTTTAATTAAAAATAATTTGAAAACGTATGACGCGCAGTGGGGTACAGTGATCATAACTTGGCAAGCGCAATATTTCAAACCTAAGTTAGTTAGGTGTTCTTCAGAATGTGACATTTTTTTCTATATATTTCTCGATATTTTTATTTATTTTCTCAATGTGTTGGGATGTCTACATAACAAACTGTATAGGTATGAGATTCACACTCTACGAACGTTACTATACATACGTTTACTCTATACACCATTTAATACAGATATTTTCGGCGCTACCAGATTTATTACATTTAAAGTTATTACTGTATAAGAATGTGTCTGTATATTGAAAGTTAACGTATGCTGGGTACAGTCTCGTACAAAAACAAAATTCTTTAGGCCTGAGAATAACTTTTGGTACTTACCTAAAGGCTATACTTTTGTCTATGACTGTCGCGAGTGAGCTACCTTAACGGTGTAACTTTTCGTACAACCACTAAGTCCTTTAATAAGCAGACATTATGAATATCATTCTTCGGGAATATCATGGAATCGATCATTATTGAGCTGTTGTTTAAAATATCGTATGCAATTTATTTTCGTATGGGGTATTACGAAAATTTTTGTTTTAAATGTTATTGGTTAACACGTTACTTTAATTCTCCAAATATATACGTAGAAACTCGCTGTTGACTCAAAGCTTTTTTAAGTTTTCTTAATGTTTCCTAAAAAGTAAAAAAATCTTTACTATTTCTTCAAAAAAAATTATTTTGGTATGTTCACTTATTTTATGTTTCAGAGTGTATGATATTCCAGTGATGGGTTTTGTATTTACCGCAATTTATACTTTCAATACGATCTATCTAGTCTAGCGTACAATTCCAAATGTAACTTTTAATTACATAAATATTTACTTGATCGATACGAGAAGCCCCTCTAATAGTAGATTGTAAAAACATTAAATAGAGTTTAGTTTGGGTGATTAGATACGGGAAATTTTGAAACATTTCTTTTTTAGATATTAATTAGGCATTGCGAAGTAATAGGTATCTGTAGACTTCCATACCGTGGCTTTTGGAACATATCGGTCATGAGCATACTTCAAACTTTTGATGCTCTGTATTTCAAGTAGACTTAATTTTTGGAATTCGAGCCCATTGGAATTTTTAATCAACATTCTGAAAACTACTTTTCTGTCAAATTTTAGCAAGTTCATCCGGAGCTGCATTTCCATAATGTGTGTAGTCTTTAGTCCAGTTAAATAATAGTGAAAATTTGTGAATGTTCATATAAGAAAACACAACTCTAACCAAAATTCTATTCAAGAAATAACTAAAATTGAATATAATTTTAAACCAATCATCATAAACGTGGATGATAATGCATCAGAATCAATATATATATATATATATATATATATATATATATATATATATATGTATATATATATATATATATATATATATATATATATATATATATATATGTATATATATATATATATATATTTATATACAAGAAGGCAAATATTTGAAAGATATTTTTAATTAGGGATGTATAGGTTTACTGGGACTAAATTACAAAATTATTTCGAAATATACACAGTGGCTCAAAAAAAGTTTTTCACTAAAGATGGAATATCTTATATATTGTTGCATATTTTGATAGCGCAGACCAAATAAGGATAAGTTACTGTTATGTTTCACATACCTAATTTAAATTATTCTTGAAAATGTAAATTAAAATTTAATAGGCGTGCCTGCCTTGTTTATTCAAGCTAGATATTTTAAATTGTATTATTTTTTTAGTAAAGTCCTTACAATTTATTGTAAAATAAAAATGTTTTCAAAAAATTATACAGGGTTGAATAAACTTACATTTACATTTTTATTATCAATAAAGCCAAATAACTCTCTTGTTTTGAATAGAACACCCTTTATTTAATATCGAATTTATATTGTAATAGCAATGGTCTTTAAAATTGTATTAAGGTCTTTTACCTACCTTTTATATTTTTTTTTGGTAATTTACCATTTTCATTTGAGGACATAAATTTTTTGCAATTTATTTTTGAAAAGTAGGCATTGATTGAGATGACGTCATAATTCATCATGTACAAAAATGTTTTGACAAATAATTTAGTGATACTTTTGGTTAGCGAAACCATCATTGTTTTTCCAGGTTATTTGAAATCTTTCATTATTGAAAATGAGAACATGTCTCCAAGAAGAAAGGATTGGTTTGATTATAGTAACTGAAGAGTGTGAAGAAAATTACTTCCTAGCACCAAGAATTTATGTTCAAGACGTTCATTAGAAAATTTGCTGCATGTTTTTCAAAAAACAGGAAGTATGGTGAATAAAAAAACCGTCCGTCAGAAATCAATTAGCGGAATTGAAGAAAATAAATTTTTAGTTATGGGATTGCTGGTCAAATACGTCACCGAAAAATTTATAAAACTACAGGAATAAGTAGACGTAGCATTGAAAGAATGATAAAGACACAAATTTACCTATATCACATTCAACTACTTCAGGAACTTTTGGAAGTGAATTGCAAGCGACGACTCGAATTTTGCTTATGGATTCTGAAAATATTAGGACGTGATGAAATTTTTTGATTTTGTCCTTTTTCAAATAAATCCATTTCCCATAATGATGGATTAGTCAGCAGGCATTATTTCTATTATTACAGTGATGAAAATCTCAATTTATCTATAACCTTCGATCGTCAGAACAAATGGTCTGTCAAGGTGTGGGGTGGAGAAATTGGAACACGTGTGGTCACACTTTTTCGATGGCCCTTAAATGGTGCCGTATTTATTAGGCACAATTTACCTGTACTTGTGGAGATTGTTCCACTGAATATTTGAGAAAGTATTTCGCCGCAACTAGACGGTGCTCCTGCTCACTTCCAAGTTAACGTCATAAATGAGTTAGATACTCAATATCTCACTGGGTGGATAGGGCGTGGAGGAACAAAATACTGTCCCGCCAGATCTTTGGATCTAACAAGTTGTGATTTTTTTCTTATGGAGATATATTATAATTATTGTGTATTGTATATACGTTAAGGATACCCAAAAATATGAAGTACGAATAAGATAGCATTTCGTTTTATAAATTAAAATATGTTGATTAAAGTTAAAGAGTCATTTCATCAAATAGTTCACTTACACATTGAAAGAGATAGACATCATTATATTTATGAATATGGTGGGTATTTTCTCAAAAAAATTAATTCAACGAAGACAAATCTCACTTTATATTTATGAATCACAATACTGTCATCTGAGAAAGGAATCAACATACTTTTTCCCAGCCAATGAGCCTAGTTTAGGTACACTTCAACAAAACAAAGTTCAACCAGATTTTTTGACCATATGTGTATACTAATTTTAATCTACATTGTAATTAAAATAAAATTGTTTCCAAAATAAGACAGACAACTAGTACAAAGCCTAATATTTTACTATTTATTATTGTATTATAGTTCATTGTACATTATCTTCACACCTGCGAAATGTGAAAGCATATATTTAATTAGTAAAGAAACAATTTTTAGGAAAATATTAATAATTGACGGGGCGATAGACGTCACTGGACTCAAATCTGTTTGCAGTATGATTCAAAATTCATGAAAAATGAGATAAAGTTTTTTTTCCTAATTCATATCTAATGCCGGCGGAGCCCATGTATTTGAATCTAAACGCGTGGGGCGTTATTCACTCACGAAAATTAAATCGGTAGCCCAAAGGCTAAAAGTTTGAGAGTTACTGCTTTATACCGTTTAAAAGAGTGAAAGTTCGTGTTGGTTAATTAATTTTTGGTAGAAAGGTAAATGATAAAAAAGTTTCACTCATTTTAAACCTTATTTGGTTACAGATAATATACAGTTAGGGATAACAAAAAAATTTAGTTAAGAGGGAGTAACGCCGCTCCGGAATTTTAGAATATTCTTTATATTAACGATGACACAAGACGACCCTCGATGGCCTTCAAATCCTCATGTAATAAGATTGCGGAATCGTCAAGAAACCTGGCAATTTAACGTATTTTGTGCCGTAATTACAGTTTTATGAAGAAAACTTAAATGTATTAACTTTTGTAAGAAAAAGATATCTAAATATTCTTGAAGAGTTAGACAATCAGTATTTAAACCATGTACCTCTGGCAGAACACAAACAAATTTTACCAACATCATGGCGCCCTACCGCACAGAACCGTTACAATTACCAACTTTTTACAAGCAGCATTTCATAACAAGTGAATTGTCAACAATGGAAGTTTACTGTGGCCTCCTCGTTGTCTTGATTTGACTATCTTAGATTATTTTACATGGGGAACGATAAAGAAGATCGTTTATAGTAATCCAGTGATCACGATGGAGGACTGTATGGCAAGGGTAAGGGACGCGTTCGAAAGTTTACCTCCAGATTCAATTAGAGCAGCTACCCATAACGAACTAACTCGGAGATGCGAAAAATTTTGGAAGTTTAGGGTGGAAATTTTGAACATTTATTACAATAAGTTATTTGTTTCCCTGTGTAGGTAAGCCGTTTAGCATTTTTAAAATAAGAAAAATGTTAAATTGCCAATATTTCAAAAACTGCAAACTTTTGGAATAGACAACTTTATACAAAGTTACCCTTTTTTAGGTTAATATTTAATGTTAGTTTTTGATCACCCTGTATTTATTTATTATCAAAATATCAACACAGTCCACTAAAGTAGATCCCCTTCAAGAAGGAAACCAAACCCAATTAAATAATAAAGGTTTTCGTATAGAACAAATTGATAGTTAGGACTGCCAACGCCATTTTTGACATAAAATTTAAAATATGTTAAATACAATTTAGACCTAGATATAGGTATGTTTTAGCCGAATAGCCATCGACTTTGGTAAGCAGCCAAATTTTAAAAATTTTCCAAGGCCAATTTTACGAGAAATCGATAGCGGTAGTTCGTATTGGGACAAGGAGGGGGCGATTGCCCCCCTCCAAGTTCAGGAAAGTAGACCTGGTTCTGCCTCTTATATTAGGAATGTATATATATATATATATATATATATATATATATATATATATATATATATATATGTCAAAATAGGCCAATTTAAGCCAACTTAGTTATATCTGCTTCATTTAGACGGTAGAAGACGTAAAAGTTTTAAGAAAATATTGATTTTTCCGAAATTTCTTGAAAAGGTGGTATATGAGTTTAATAATTTTTGATATATGTATTTTTTCATAGCGAAATCGCAGACCCATCGAAAATTTTTCAAGAGGTGCGATTATCTGATGGAAATATCTAGTTTGTCATGACGTTGATGACATAATATATATATATATATATATATATATATATATATATATATATATATATATATATATATATATATGTATATATATATGACCGAGTCCCAAATCTAACTGAACAACGGGATGCGCCACACTTGAAAAATCAAGTCATTCATTCCAACATTCAATTTTGTTATTTAACGAATATTTTCGGAAGTAGTCCATATATTCTCCAATTTTTAAACGGCATTTATTTAAGCATCATATCGCCTAATTTGACTTTCGATCTGTTTCATTTACTGAGATCCCAATACATAGATTCTAATTAGTGTATAGAAATACCAAATTTATCAAAAGTGAGAACAAAGACCTGTTTAAAATGCCATTCTGTGCTTAATAATTTTATGCCAGATTCTTTCAATAAACTAAAAAATGAAATCCTATTTGGGTCAACGACGCTAGGAACAAAAACTTTGCGTGTCCATTTAATCTTGACTTTCTCCATATCTACAGGTAATCATAAAATATTTATATAACCTAAATTATTTATTATCTTCCGTCTTGGTTTTTTAGTATTTTCTTACTAAAATTGTGTCAAATCAGCTTTTATTTGGTAAATTACCTTAACATTAATTAGTTCTTTTTTTAGTTTATAGTTTTAGAAAATATTCGATTGTATCGTAACACGTTGGTTTATCAATAATATTTTCGATACAATAATTATTATTAGAATTATTATAAATAGAAAGGTAATTTAAGGCTCTACGGAACAGCTTTTTCTTAATCATAGCTGTCCTAAAATACTTCCTTTAATTTCTATTGACGTTAATAATTATTATAATAATTACCAAAGGGACATATATTCATTGCTATTGTAGCTTTAGTTATCACTATTCCTACATATACTGATTTAGAAACCTTAGGACTACCATACTTAAGAATTTTGTTATATAACTTATCACTTACCCTTTTTGCCTTTTCGTTAAGCTAAATAAATAAACATCAGTAAATATCTTATTTTTAGATTTAAATTGTTAAATTCATCTCCAAGATATATTGAAAAAAGAGCGAAAATATTCACTGTTAGGGTTTTGATCTTTTGCAATCAAAACTATGAATATTTATACCAATATATGATCAATGAACTAATACCATAACTTAATGCCTTATTTCAATCAAATAGTATTTTTAATAAATGTTAAATTAAAACTTTATTCACCTGTCACATATAAAAAATTAGTATTGTAAATAAATCAAGTGTGTCTAGAAATATATCAAACACTTCACTTTTTACTACTTTCATCAAGGGTGTAATTAATCTTTTTTTCTTTTTTTTTTTTGTTTTTAACTTTTTGGAAATTTCTAGAAGCATCAGTTAAAAGCCTGGGCCAAGTCTTGGTTGAGGACACCGATAGCCCCATAAGCAGTTTTTGTGCTGATTTCCTAAGAATACAATATTACTTTAATCCCTGTTTGCAGCTAAAACCATAGTTTAGTGTATTACGGCATCGTTTGCCAGATTTTGAAGATAATCAGAGTTAAAATTGTATTCATTTTGCATTAAAGAAGCTGTAGTTATGACTTCTAAAAGGTTAACACACCACCTTTGTGACTTTTGATACTTGATACGCCCTTAAAGACAAAAAGATACGTACTAGAAATAGTTTTTATTAAACCTGGACTTTAAATTCATGTCTAACGATTGGGTTTCCATGCCAGAGCCCCGTACATAACACATCATTGCTCCCGTAGAGGCCATCGACTATCTGTTACTGAAAGTGCTTGGACACAATGATAAAACTACCTTTCAGGTATTAGAACTGTATAATAAACTGTCTTATTACTGACTTTATCGTATATTTTCATTTTTCACCTGTGATTGGAACCTAATAAGACTTTCTGTACGCAATTATGTTGAATTTATGTTGTAAGCCGAAGGTATATGTACACAAGGTAATTTAAAATATCATTTCACAGATCAGCCGTTCAAGTTATTAGTGCAGCATACAAACATTGAACACAAAAATAAAGTTAACTGCTGCTGCTGTTTTAATAGGTTCTCAAAAAGGCCTATGTGGACATTGCCATAGGCATTTACCTACTTACAATTTAAAAACTTGAACCGGACCGCCTAGCTAAAGGCAACTGACTTGATGTCTTGGTCCATTGTTTCCATTAATCTTGCACTTCACCTCATATATTTTTACTTGACTTTCTTTGGCGCTAATAAACTTCATTCTTCTTCTATACACATCGATTTACTTAATTTAACTACCGATACAATGCGTGTAGAGACGGGAAAAGGTAAATAGCACAACAAAGGTAAAACTCTTCTCGCACCCGGGCAATGGAGGAGCTAACACACCCCGAAAATTGCCCCCGATTAAGAGCCCCGGGGAATAGAAAGATGTAAATTGGTAAGAGTAAGGAATTACAGTTTAATATTGTTTGGATCTAGAAATGTCATTATTGTTTTACTCTCATTTATTATTAGGATAGCAAGAGAGAGAGAGAGAGAGTTTTGATTGAAATGGGTAATAGTAGGCCATTTTTTGGATAGATTCCTCAATTTAAGAGACAATATATTCATGTTAGTTCTGATTTGAAGGGCTAATTGTTTTAAATCCTTTTTAATTTTGATTTATAGTGTAGCGTTTTAATATCTCTTTATAAGGTCCAATTCTACATCAGATAAGTTTATGTGACAATACGGAACGACCTTTTTGGTTCTCCGATCTTCTGAATCTGAAATTCTTTCCATAGACGAAAGAGAAGTGACCTTAGATCTTGTAGGCGAGTGGCATAATAAAGCTTCAGGAGTTTCTCTATCGTAATTAGATGTAGGATGAGGATGTAATTTTTATATGTCGTGACTCTGCTATAAGCCGGTCTTACTGATTGGGATCTTTGTAGGTCCTCATATTGTTGTCTTCTATCAGATACGGGCGAAAAATTTGGAATCGTTCTGGGTCTACGAGTTAATGGTAAATCATTTTAATGCCTGATAAGTAGTGCACTAGACGTCCTGATTTTAGGGACCATTTGATCTGCATCATAGAAAGACATATTGTCTAAAGGCATGTGAACCTTAATTCGAGATTGTCTAGTATATTTCCGACCTTCCTTCGAAACGGATTTGTGATAATCGCTCTCACAGTGATAGCCCCTCAATGGATATTATCATTGATCTTCGTGTACCCTTGCCCAATTATTACATTTGGCTGAGTCCCTCAAAATCCATATCTATTGTCTCTAACCTAACTTGTTAAGATATCTACGTAAAAGATCGGATTATTGGGTATTAGTGAGGATTGTTTAGGGAAGACGTAAATATTTTTACTTACAGAGAAGAATTTAGGGGATATATCAAGGGAATATCGGACAATTTTTGAAACGCACGCTTTGGATGGCTGACCATTCGAGAAAAAATTACAAAAGTAAGGTTAAAAAGCGGCACATAGCGCTATGGATAATCGAAATCTGCTAAGAGTCTAGGTTAAGTCCTTTTATCAAATAGTCACATATTTAATAGATTAAATGAATTTATCCATAACTTATATCATTTTCACTCATTATTTAAATATAGATTTTAACTCTTTTTGGTATCTTGGTATATTATTTTTGAAAATTCTTGTTTCGTGATTTAGCTATCATCATAGCTTCTTCTTACCGACGGGCTTAAAAACATTTGGCGTTTTAAATATATATTATCCCCCTAATCTCCGCCATTCTAGCCTAGGCACTGCTCTAAAAGAAGAAGCGATTAACGCTAAAAAAATAACCAACTGTACCGAAACTGTTTAGAAAGATCACTTGTGGCCACAATTGATACGTGTTTCAGTTCTCCTTAACTCCTGGTAGTAATTAGGTAATATGTTTTTTTCGTGCGGTAGCATCATTACACCAGACTGGAAGAAGTGGTACACCCTTGTTGACAGGAACAATTTTCCTTTTTTTTATGTAAACAATCTCCATCTACAAAATAGCATAGGTTTTTGAAACTTGTGTCAGACAACTCACTATTAATATAATTACTATATATTTTTAATTTGAATATTTTTGTTTTAGGTAAGCAAAACAAATACTTAATATTCTATGAAGGGAACTACCAAGAATTTTCTCAAAAGAAATTTGAGCCTTGGACGAATAAAATAATTAATAAAGTAAGTACATTTTTTACTTTTCATTTTGAAAATTTATTTGACCATCCGATATCCAGGCATTCTAACTTACGCTCTAAATTTAGTATAGTGTGTTTAAATTAAGGACTATCGGGCAATGTTAATTTCCTGACTCAGTTAGAGCACTAATTAAGAAACCATTTAGTTATCCAATAGTATTTAGGGTCTTTAGTCGATGTGCACTGAACGATGCGAGCCGTATCGTTGCTTTAGTGGTTGGTGACGCTCGAAAATGGCAAGTAAAAAAATGAAGTTTTATTATATCCGATGATTAATTACACGGTACTATTCGCCCGGCACTCCATTTTTATTTATTTATTTTTAAGATTATAGATGTCGCTGACACTTGATGGAAATTCTTTGTAAATAATAATAATAATAATAATAATAACATAATTATTATAAATTTCCACTATTTTTTTTTTAATATTTAAAAAACCATGACAATTGTCTCGACAAACAATGGTGAGCAAAAACTGAAGTGCGAAGAAGCCTGAACTACCTAAATTTAGGTAATATAATTTAAATTATTAAACTATATAACCATTGAAAAGATGTTTTATTATAGATCTCCAATAAGATTATAATGTTTACAAGTTCAATAATGGGGATCCATTCAAATTTAACTAATCGTTTAACAATATATTTACATCCTTTAGTTTGTTAATTTCCATGTTTTCCAAGAAATTAAGTTTTAAATATTTATCTTGCATATATGATCTCAAAATTTTCATCAAAACTATGATTTGCTGAGTTCAAATGTATGGCATAATTAGAAGTATTATGTTTTTTAACAAAATTATTTTTATGTTCTAGAATCCGTTTTGTAAAAGATTTGCTTCTTTGACCTATATAGATTTTTTGACAGGTGCTGCAATTAAGTTGATAAACACCTGATTTGGAATTTTTGTCTGTTTTACTTTTATTATTTTTAATAGATTTGCTGAGATTATTCTGTGTTCTGAATGAAATTTTTTTACCCTTTGTTTAGTTAAATATTTGAAATTTTTTGTTATAATTTGTCATTGTAAATTAATCTTTCTTTATTTTGACTTGACAGGTCTGCTAAATTTGAGGTATAACCATTTTTAACCACAACCTGTCGTATAATATTTACTTCTATTGAAATTACTTCAGACATAGAGATGTTGATAAGTCTATGAATAAATAAATTAGATGATGACATTTTATGACTATGTATATGGTAGATGTATTATGTATTATAGTATCGATATGTTACGATTTCTGGTATATGGATATATCGTGCTTGTTATTTATATTTTATATATTTAGATCTAAAAAATTGATTGTGTTGTGTTCTTTTTCGATTATGGATTTAATATTATTGTGTAAATTATTAATGAAGTTCAGGAAAGTATCTAATTGTCTATATGTCCCTACAAAACACGTTAGAATATAATCTACATATCTATGCCAATATAAAAAATTATTGCAGAGTACACTTGAGAAAATGTGAGTTTCCGAATTATCCATAAATACAAAACTTAAAAAAACAATTAAAATATGGGTCGAATTTGGCTTTTTCTATTGTTTAAAACAAAGAGAGTAAATATAAAACATGCATTTACAATGCCAAATTAACACAAATTTTTTTGAAATATTTAATTAAACAAGAGATAAAAATTACATTCAGAACACCAATAATCTCACGAAATTGTAAATTAGGCGTTTATAAACTTAATTTTGGCCCAAAAATCTATCTAGGTCAAACAGGGAGATCGTTTTATTAAAAAACCTAATACTTCTAATTACTCCTTACATTTGAACTCAGCAAATTAAAATTTTGATAATTTTGAGATCTTACATGGATAAGATAAATCTTTAAAACTTAATGTCTTGAAAAGTACGGAAATCAACAAATTAATAGATGCAAATATATTGTTCAACGATAAGTCAGATTTGAACGGTTCCTCATTATTGAACTTGGAAACATACTAGCCTTATTTGAGATTTTCGATAATAAAACATCTTATCAAGTGTTATGTAGTTTTATGATTCAATTTGTATTCCACAAATTTAGGTAGTTTAGGCTTACTTCTCACTCCTCTAAGGCTATTTTTGATGATGCCAGCCCACACATTTACAATAAACCTTTGTTGATGTTTTGAATTATAGCGTGCGGGTTTTCATCAGCCCAAACATGTAAAGTGTATGAGTTTATTATGCCATCTCTTGTAAAACCGGCCTCATCGGTAAACAAAATAAGGTTAGAAAAATTTTAGATATAGGTTCTGTTGCTGTATAAACCACTTGGAGTATTGAAGTCTTGCGGGGTAATCATCCGGGGACTGGGCGTGTACATTTTCAACATGGTACTGGTGAAGTAACTGTTCTGTTAAGAGTTTCATGAGGGCCTTCACCGCCACGTCGCGGCAGAAATGTCCCTGAATAAAACGTAAAAAATTAATTGGTTAAATCTAATAATTATTTTCTAATCATCTCTTACCTGTTTCCCTTAGGGTTCGATCAACCCTTTGTAAGATTTTTGGCAATGTTCGAGCTGGAAATCTTTCAGCATAAAATCTTTTTGCCTTCAAAGAATTTGACAGCGCTTCATCATAAATTAAATGCATATTAGCATACTGTGCGTAAGAACATTCTTTCATTTTTTAAAATTATTTTTACTTACAGGCGGTTTTGACAAGTTCCGTCATTCATTATGTAGGTATTAACAATAACAACCTAATTTTTACCTGTCTGTGTTCAGCAGTAGTAGCTTGAGTTTCTCACAAAAAAAAAACGATTTACCTCGAAAACGCCCAGTTTTATTGAAATAATTTAAGAGCACTTTTTTTTTAAAGGGGAATGACCAAAGTATTTAAAAAATCAGTTTTTAGCTCTGTAAAATGACATCTGTAAAAAATTAGGCCCAACGGGTATGGCTGCAAGTCCGTTCCTGACTTCTTTGATGATCTAAAACATCTACTGTAGTATGGTCTCTATAAAATATTAAAATTTCATTAAAATATACAAGTCGATTCAAAACTTAGAGCCGTAATGCAACGCACTGCTAATACTCAAAATCCAGCTATACACCTAATAAAAAAAAATGTTGGGAATTATGCATAATGACAAAAACTATAAAATCCGTTACTTGTAGAATTAATCAACGGGAGAATTTTAATATACATTGTTTAGATTTTTTTTCCTCGAATAGGTACATAACCTGTTAAATAAAATAACCCCCTTTTAGTTGTCCTAAATATGTTTCGGCTTATCACAGCATGGCCATATTAAAAATTAAATCGCTTTTTTACGTTATAGATCGAAAAATTGCGTGACGCTAACCGACATTTTACTGCATACTTTTTAAATAATCTGTTATTTAAAAGTAACCCCTGCATTATATTTTTATTATAGGTTAATATTAAAATAAGTGAATATATTTATAAGGAAAATACATTATTAACCGTACACCATTATGTGTATTTATTTTATTATTCGATTTTTATTGTATATAACATTTTGATGGTAAAGCTTACATTGAATGATTTATATATTTATTTATTATTGATTACAAAATTCTATTGATGGAAAACTAACATATTACATTGCTTCGCATAATTATTTATATATATATATATATATATATATATATATATATATATATATATATATATATATATATATATATATATATATGGGGTTGCAGTCTTGTATTGCTAGGATTTGAAGAAAAACACTTTTTTGTTAGTCAAGCATTCGAGTAGTTATTATGCTCTTCATCAGGACAATCCACAATTAATATGTTAATTAACATTAAATTAACTAATTCCATTTTGAAGTAAACTCACCAAAGTGGATTTAGTGAAAACAGGAAAAATATTACTCAATAGAAAATTAAAATTAGTAGTTAATAAATATACGTTACATTTTTGCTTAACAAAATGAAACTGATCGACATTTGACAAGTTAAGGAATTTAGTTTTTGTACATTTCCATCTTTTTTATATTTGTTAGTTTTTTTGCGCATGTCGACATGCGTGTCCTAAGTTTATGAAAAAGTGTGACAAAGATAAACGTATAGAACTGAGAATGAAATAAAATGTTTATAAAAAATTGAACCGACTTCTAAAAGTCCGCTAAAAAGTGAAAAATAACTAGAAATTTTTATATGAAATTGAAATTTTTAAAGTCGTTGTGATTGCTTTCTTACCATAATTTGAATATATTAGTAGTTATTTATTTCATTTAGAAATAATTTGGCGCCGACTTCAAAAATTTCAATTTCATTTGAAAATTTTGGTTCAATTTTTTTATAAAAAATTTATTTTTCCATTTTTAGTTTTGAATTCATTATGATATTCATAAATTATTTGAACTAAGTGCTAATCGAGATTAGTGTACTTCGCAATGACTCCAAGGTGGCAAAAAAGTACCCATTTTATCTATAATTGTAAATCACCCCAAAATGAACCACTAAAAAAAGTGATTTTTTTATCCGCCATATTGGATCCGCCAGATTGATTTTTTTTAAAATAATTTTAGAATCGTTATGTGAGGCCCAGGAAAACTCCCCCGTACCAATTTTGGAGAAAATCGGACAAAATTGATTTTTTCGTTCGCCATATTGGATCCGCCATATTGAATTTTTTAAAAATTATTTTAAATTCATCATGTGCGACCCCGAAAACTCCCCCGTACCAATTATTGGAGAAAATCGGACAAAATCGATTTTTTTGTCCACCATATTGAATCCGTCATATTGAATTTTTTAAAAATGTTTTGAATTCGCTATGTGCGACCTCAAAAACTCCCCCATACCAATTTTGGAGAAAATCATACAAAATTAAATTTTTTTGTCCGCCATATTGGATCCGCCATTTTGAATTTTGTAAAAATAATTTGAGATTCGTTGGGTACAACCCCGAAAATTCCTCCATACCAATTTTGGAGAAAATCAGACAAAATTAATTTTTTTGGCCGCCATATTGTAAGCGCCATCTTGGATTTTACTGCACCAATTTCATCTAAAAAAATATGGAACCACCGCAGCAACTTCCTGAATTTAACGTAAAAAATTTCATTCAAATCGGTGCAGCCATTCCGGAGTAATCGGTGTTTACATACATAAAAATAATACATAATCGACGAATTGAGAACCTCCTTCTTTTAGAAGTCGGTTAACAAAAAGAGAGGAGATGAAAAAATTAAAATATGAGAAGAGTGTCAAATAAGGATAGATCTATTATTTGTTATGTGAGTCAGAGTGACAACGGAGTAACGAGTTAAGAATAGATGCTGGATATGCATGTCTTTATCGTACTTACATGATAGTGAGAAAGTATAGGTAATAATTTCATTAATTAATATTACTACTTTACGCATTGTAAGCTTTACTTATCTTTAGACTTTATATAATTATTATTCATCCGGGGCCAGAGAATCTAGCACTGATTTTCCTTTTATAATTTTAAAATATAATGGTAAATAGAGCTCAAATTATAAGTATTAGTTTTTTTGTTCATTTTAACTGTATTGAAGTGTATGTGTACCATTTCTAAAAAAGTTGTTTTAGAATATATATTTTCTCTATCCAAAATTTCAGCTCTACCCCAGTCCATTATGTGATTGTTTTCGATGACATGTTGTGACAAGGCACAACTTTTTACATTTCTGTTACAATCACTGTTGTGTGATGTAATTCTGCCTTTAAGATTTCTGGATGTATGACTCATATAGGTTAAATCTCATTCTAGGCAAGGGATGCTATATACAACATTATTAATTTCCCCTAACTCTAAGGGGGTTTTGATACGGGAATACATTACATTTAAAGTTTTGATTTGTTTTTTGGCTATTTTGACATCATACCCCTTAAATACTTACCACAATTTGTCTGTAAAATTTTTAATATAAGGCAGTATATTTTTAGTCTGTGAATCTATCTGTGTTAGCGTGCGGTTTTAAAGATTGAGAATGAATGAAAGAATTTTGAGAAATGGAAGGTAAAAGTGAGTGTAATGTTGTTTATATTTTCATCAATTTTGTACTGTGAACTTAAGAGTTTTTGCAATACAGTTGTTGAAAATATCACGAAATAAGGCTTGTATTACATTAAATTTTTTAAACAATTGTTAATAATTTCTTTTTTTTTACTTTTATATAAACGATTTTTGTTAAATATATATATATATATATATATATATATATATATATTTCAAGTGCAGTTCGTCTCGTTACTCGCTGAGGATCAATTCTCATTCCTAAAATCGTCAATTAATAATCTCAAAAAGGACGTTATGAATTAATTGATAATTATAGGAAATTACTGTTTACTTTATTAATTGATAATTTTTGGTAATGAAATCTCCAATTTCATAATTTATCGGTAATTTGACGAAAAATCTCCAATTACTTCATGAATTGATGATTTTAGTTTTGAAGTAATTAATTGATAGAGAAATTGATAATTTCTATTTACTGATTAATAACTTTTTCAGTAATTGATTAATTGTAAATTATATATTTTTTGCTGATCACTGGTACATAAGTATAAACTTTTTTAGATACATAATGATATTTAGGGAACGCCTAAACTTTGAAGATGATCTGCCGAAATAGGATCCACTTTTGTGGACCCTAATTTACATATCATGCGTCTCATTTTTTTCACCGTTGACATGTAACCCTTGCTTGTCACAGTCGACACCTAGGGGTCCTTAGAGACCAATCTGGGAATCAATATATTTTATATAATTTTTTTCAACCCTATTTATGTATGATGTTATGTAGTATCACTATTTTTGGGATTCACTTACGTTTCTTTAACTTGTTTAATTTTAATTGGAAATACAAATGAAAATTTGACGCATAATAACAATAAAGGAATTATAAAATTAAAATTTAGTAGTAACACGTACTCACAAGCCAGTAATCCTTTTAATTTCCATGATTAAAGATTTTGAATTTCCTAAAAGGGTAAAAATACCTAAATTGTTTTTTAATGATGGAAAAAGTAAATAGATTCTTTTTTAGGTAGGAAAATCAGAAAGATTTACGTGTTCCAAGCTGCCTACGTATAAACCATATATAAATATAATAGAAAACCTTTTGAATGAAATTATATTCTATTAATATCCATTAAAAATCAAACTCTGTGACTAATGACATGAGTATCAAGGGCATGGAATAATCCATTCCATAAGCATTAAAAAAGCCGAAGGCAAATGTATCTAATTGTAGCAGCTAAAAAGAGGAATTTTGCAGTATTTGACTTATCATTTTATTGATTCCAGTAATCACTGGTAGCTTTTTGTTTTTATGTATATATTGAAGGAATTAAATAATACCTTAGTTTACCATAAACACTGAACTAAATGGCAATTTATGCTCACGTCTAGTCTTTATCAAAAAAAAATTATGTATACAAATCTTTTGAATTATGAAGTTTGTCGATTAAGGCAGTTATGGACAGAAAATTTGAGGAAAATTCTTTCTCTCGCTAACGGGTATCAATTTTCAATGCTCTGAACTATACCATATTAAATTTCGTTTATATAATCACTGTTTAACGCATTATTTAAAATAACTACTTCGCGTTTTATTAAAGATTTTTAGAATTTAGACCTGGTTAGAACTTCCTGGTAACCAGTTGTCCTTTGGTATTATTTACTGGATGTCACCAAACAAATCGTAGTATTAAAAATAAAGAAGGCAGTATAGATCCGGAAATAGTTAAATAAAATTTTACATACAGTTTGACAATCAAAAATTCAATTTTTCTAGTTTTGCAATTGGGTCATAATTTTGGCCTTCTGATTTAGCATTGTTTTGCAGTTGATTCTGGTGATTTATTACTTTTATTGTGTTAAAGTTCTTTTGTATGATTACAAGGTTGACATTATCTGAACAGATGATTCAAAATGACTCGTAGAAATTCATGGTATTGGTAATAGTTATTGTACTTTACATAATATTTGGTAAACCAAATTTTTCAACTTGTTTTAACCTATTCTATTACTTTCTTTTAATTCGGGTTGGTTTTTATTCAATAAGTAAACTCTTCGAAATACAACGCAATATGTAAGGCTCGTATGGGTTCTCGGTAATTCAGGTATACCTGGAAAGAAGGGAAGCAGATCATTTGTCAAAGATGGGGTCGAACCATATAGACTTAAAATAAATTATACCTGTTGCAATTACTTTTGATCACTATCTGGAACTGTCGCTGAAAAGCAAATTTATTGACTGCCAGAAGGAAGCCCTTGGAATGTGATATGTCAAGGAACATATAATTGCACCAAATGCACGACTTACTAAGGGAATTTCTTTTCCTGAAGAGGGAAGAACTGCCAATCGTAATGGGATTGCTGATACGACATTGTCACCTGAGATGCTATATACGACATTGTCACCTGAGATGCTATCTTCATAAGACTGGCATCAAAAAATGACAGATAATGGCTGAGAGGAGGATGAAACTGTGCTACCCAGCATTCAACGGGCTGAAGCAAAGACAGTTTAAAGATACAAAAGTATCACCTAAAGAAGTCAAACATGGTCAGATAACGAGGTTTGGATTCGCAAATGCGATCGGCCTCGAATGACGGAGCGTCATAGTAAGATGTAGAAGGCCCTTGGAGATTGAGTTTCGCCACTGAAATTCGTTTATTCTTTATAATTATGTGCTTTAAAGAAACGTTGCAACGACTTTCTATAAGGTATTTTTTAGAAGATCAGAGCTTCAACAACACAAAGTTCATCAAGTAAAAATTAAAAACCTTTTTGAATGTGCGTATCTTCCGTGTCTGCGGAATTTCATACAACTCAACTTCCTTTAGGTAACTCTGATGTTTATCTTAGTAAGAAACAACCTGTTTTTTTATCTTTTTGCATTACCTTATGTTCAGATTTGTAGTCTATATAACCTATATTGTAATTTTTTTTAATGGTAGCCATTCAATGCAACGCATTCTATCTCCTCTTTTCTCAACAGAAAATTTGCTTAAAAGCTTAATCCACAACTACTAAAAACGATTATTTTCGATTTAATCAAAAAAAATCCATAGGCAGATGCCTGGTTTTAGAATAATAGATGGAATGGAACATTTTCAACATAGAGCCCACTTGGTCAGTTTTGTGTTATTTTGATAATTTGTATTATAACATACAAATTTCCTTCAGAAAAATTAGGGATAAACACCTGGAGATAAAGCCTTGGAATGAAATAAACAGAATATTCAATTTTTACTGAGTTGGTAATACAAGAAAACCTTTTTTTTTATTATTTTCTTCTTAAAGTTGAAAACTTAGTTGACTTATATATCAATATTGTTGCACTAACAATTTAAACTTTAACAGTCGGATTCACTAACATGATTTAAATTAAAAACCATCCTAAATTGACAGCGGAGGGCTTAAACTGACAAGTGCAACAATCAGTCAAACAAGTCTTAAACCCTAAAAATACTAGCATAAAGAAATCATTTTGTTTTATTATTGAACCGGCAAAAATGAAGAACTTTATCTATTTTCGGGATACAACTATTCTCTTACATATTTCAAGGCTTAATCGCAGGGTTCTTATCCTTAATATCTCTATATAAGCATTTATTTGTTGACATATGTAATATAAATTATGACAATATCATAAGCAAAACAAAACTGGCCGAATATCAGATTTAAATTTTATGGCAACTAGATCGGTTTTAAATCTTAAATCTTCTTAGTGAATCTAGTTGTTATTATCAAGTTAGTCTACTTCCGTGTTAATGAATTTGGAGGAAAATTTAATAACTAACATCCTTTATCTCTCATACTAATTCAACTAGAAATTTGTTGAAATGTTACGTTTGTTCAATGGCCTATTATCTTAATATGTTCAAATAAATGAGGGTTTCTTTAAAAAAAAAATTAAATATTCATCGTAATTTTAACAATTCATTTCTTATCTAGAATAGAATTAGAGTACCCTATTTGTTGACCAACTTTTTGCCTTGTTCCATGCAAAATAAAATATTCAAAAATATATTTAGCATCCATATTGACAGGTTTAACGTGTAACATTAAAAATTTACATTTTTATTATTTGGTTCGAGTCCCACATTAAGCATCAAGTGTATCACGATCACAAATAAAATGATTTATTATTCTGAAATTGGAATAAATCCAAACAGGTTAATAATAAATGTGATCTAAACTGACTTCCCGGGTTAATGTTTAAATATGGGCCAGGTTCCGGACGGCTGGCATTGGCTAATTGACAGCATCACACGGATGTGCTTTCAGACACAATTAACTATTTACGAATCTAATGAATAAATTTTATCGGCAAGGGACTTGGGCATTTTGTCTATGTTTGCATATAATAACTGCAATATTAGCTAACATAAGAGAGATTTTGGGAATGTTGCATTAATTATGAAATGTACCGACCTATTTCCGAATATTAATAAATTCTATTGTAGCGGATTTCACCTTATTTACATTTATAGTACATCATAATTTCCAATATTACACATGCGTGATCAGTCATTTATTATGTTTAAAATCTGACACCTGAATTACTGATTAAATTAATGAATAAATCTACTATGAATGTCTGTACGTAATAAGTACAACATTCAGCAGGGAGAAAAGTTAAAAAGTGTTGCATGAATTTATTAACTGTTGACTATTTTTGTGTACTAACTGCCATAAATTTTTTTCAAACAACTTTAAATAGGTTTGTGGGTAGAGAAATCACAAATCAGTCAGCGCTAAGAAGAATTTGAAAAAAAGTCATGTGATACTTTGCAAACTCTTTTTGATGATCTGTTTGTTCTACGAATGGAGCTAATAACACTATGCAACAAATTTTAGTTTATTTGTTGTATCTTGTCTGAAAAGAGAATTTTTTTTTGTTAATTTTGGAGCACTGAAGATAATGAAAGTAAAAACTTAGTTGCGATTTTCAAGAGCAAGTTTATTGTATTTTATGTTTAACAAAATAATAAAAATACATACTTTTATACTTGTAAAAACACTAAATATCCTGTGTTTTTGATTTTCTTTTGTTTTTGGAGCATCTATGACAAGAGTCCGACAGTAGTTGGCAAGCATGGAAGCATTCTACTTTCCTTGGTACCTTTTTTCCATTGTTGATATATCCTGATAGAAGCGTTCGCCTTGCTTATCAGTTCCAGCTCCGCAGTTATCAGGAAAAAAGACCAAATGTGAGTGTAGGAAATGGATCTTGCAACCCATTTTTTGATACGATGACAACATATTTTCAACAAGAGTAACGTAATTGTCAGCTTTTTTATTTCCGAAGAAATTAGTGACCTCTAGGTGAAAGTCATTCCAAGTATAATTTTCAGTATCTAATAGAGTGCTGTCAAAATGTTTTCTTTAAGAATATCTCGAATCTGTGGCCCAACCTTCTTTAATTTTTGCTTCACTTAGCTTCGAGAATTTCTAACGCAGGGACTGAAAAGCTAGCCCATCTGTATTCAGTGCCTTAACAAAGTTTTTCATGAGGCCCAATTTGATATGCAGATGTAGCAACAAACAACAAGTAAAAGCGCAATCACCTTTAAATCACCACAGATCTATCATTGGTGCTCATCGTATTTTATACTTGTCAGTAGATACTTCATATTGTCGTATGATTCTTTCATGTGAACTACATATCCAACTGGAAAAGACGGTAAAATATTTCCCATATACAACAGACCTGCTTGTAATCTCAATGTTGAACTACCTATAAACAATCTCCATTCCTCTAGCTTATAGCTTATAATTAAAGCCGCCAATAAACCGCTAGTGTTATTAAAGGAAGCTAAGTTTTTTCCATGTTAAAAAATAGTGCTAGGCCTTTATGGCATTTACGAAAATCACATACTGAAATATGGTCTTCTAATAAGTTTCACTGCTGCAATCTTGATCCTAGTTACTCTACCCCATTTTTTGGAAGTTCTAAGTCTCTCACAAGATCGTTTAATTTATTTTGTGCGGTTGGCGGTTGTGTAAAATTTCCTTAACGTAGGGAAAATGGATATTTGGCAACGTCAACGTTATAACAATACAAATATGCCACTTGCATTCTTGCGGTTGCATTGTTAATATATAGGGAGACATGGCATCACGTATCTTTAAATTTTGAATTAATATTAAATCGATAAGTCTGGTTTCGGTTTTAGCACCCCAAAAATGGTAAGATTAAGTGGATTCTATTTTAGATATATTTTGGCTGTTGTCTAGTGTAATTAGCTAGATATCTTGTGACTTTAAGTAAAAAACAGGAGTTCTTTGATAGGTAGATATCTTTATAAAAGATAGCCTTTTTATCACAAGTTAGGTTCCATTTTTAAGATTTGCTTTTCTTTTACAATACGAATCTAGCGGTTTATATTTCGGAAATAGCAACATATATATATATATATATATATATATATATATATATATATATATATATATATATAAATTATGGAAAATGGTTTTATTATTTTTCTAACTATTATTCAGCATATCAATGCACTCTTACGACCACTTCTTCGGAAGAGTCAAGAATCGTTGACCATGTAGTTTGTTCTTCATGTACGGGAGCCAAAAGAAATCATTGGGTGTCAAATTAGGGTTGTACGGCTGACAACCCACCAATTCCACGTTTTGAGTACTTAAAATATCACTGGTTTGAGCTGATTGCCTTGGTGGAAAATGATCCGTCGTCCCCAATTTATTTTCCTCAATTCACCGAAAACTTCACAAGCAAATGGCTCTGTACCATTCAGAACTGGCCACTACGATTTTTTAAAGGCACAGTTGCAACATGTTCCGAAAAAGAGGCAACCAGTTACTTCGAAGTGCTTCGTACGTTAGCAACTTTTATTGGTTTTGGCTCATCATGGAAGTCCCATACAGTAGACTGCTGTTTACTTCCGAACTCATACACACAGTTCCAAGATTTGTCTTTAGGAACACTGCAATCATGTTTTTTCAATATTTCCTTGCAACAGTAAGCAAATTATGTGGGATTCAACGATTTTTCTGCGCCCTGTATGACAACGTTTTTACATACCTTTAACTATTCACTAAAAATTAAGTCTCTTCATTCATGTCGCTAATCTTAATCGTTTTCAAAAAAACGTCATTTTATTTACACTATTAGTCCCCTAACTTCTGTCGGATTGCATATGAAAAAGTTAAACTAACTGCTTAGTTAAAAACTTCGTAAGAGGGCTCCATGAAGTCTGATACACTCGCGAGCAGGAAGAATTGAGAACTGCTGTGTCCGCCACATTAACTCTGCATTGTTCTTTATTTGATCACAATGATGTTTACATTATTTTGTTGCTGATCCAATAGCCAGTTTGCAAACTACATTCTACAGGGAAAATCTTCAGGAATCAATTCACGAACTTTTTTCAAATGACATGGATACAACAGCTGTTCTTGAAGAACTTCATGCACTATTGTTTTCGACATATTAAACTGCGCTGATAATTTTCGAGTACTCGTTGAAGGAGTGTCACCTACAGCATTTAAAATATTTTCTTCTAATTGTAGCGTACGTACTGTTCTTCCTCGACCAGCATCAGTACTTCTTTTCCCAGGATTTTCTAAAATTATGAAGAAATTTAATAATATTGCCTTATTACATGGAATCGCCGCCCATTCTTCTTTAGACGTTGATCAACCCGTTGAAATGTTTTCTAATCTGAAAGCGTACGATTAGGATATATGTCGTGATATAACCTCCTGGCTTCCAAAGCATTATAAGATGCCAGACCATACATCAGATGCATATTTGCATACTCAATAAACGTGTATCCCACATTTCAAATTATTTCACAATTAATTTTACCACAAAATCGAAAAATCAGTAAATTAATATCCAAGTAAAGAATCAATGTGTTGGCGATATGAAAGTTGACAAGTTCAAAATTTAAAGATATTTTCTTTCGTAACTAGCAACGTTTGCAACAACAACACTTTATTTTTGGTGCCGATAAAATGATACGCACATTTTTTGTGAACCTAGGTCAAACTGCAATTCACAGAATTAGACGTTTTTAACTAACGAAGTAAACTCTAATTTTGGATCGATTTTTTTATTATGAGGTTGAAGGTTGAAGATTTGATAGGAACAAAGATGGATCTTTTATCGAAATACGCCAATTACATCATGTAAATAAAATGACGTTTTTTCGAAAACCGTTAGGATTAGCGACATGAATGAAATGTACTTAATTTTTAGTTAATAGTTAAAGGTATGTAAAAAACGTTGTTCAAAGTTCTTATATATACAGGGCGTATACGAAAAAAGTATATAAAAACTTTTAGTATTCCTTTCACGTGTTTTTTTTTTCATACCCTGGAGATTTCCCACATTTTCCCGGACATTCTGTATATGAATAAAGGATTTTAAAGTGAAGTGAAAAAATAAGTTTTTTTTCAAGACAATCTACCGACTCACTCGACGGCAATTTCAACAGTAGAATTGGATTATGAACTGCTTTCGTACCCACTGTATTCTCCAGATTTGATCTCCTGGCATTTTTTTCTTCTGTACCATATGAAGAAAAGGCTAGCTGGAAAAATATTTTGATGGAAGGATTTTTAACTGAAATGTACCTATTTTTGAGAGGTGAAAAATCATATTTTTTGCACGGTGGAGAATATAAGGCTGAAGCGAGATTATGTGCAAACATAAATTAAATTTAAGTTTTTTGTTCATTAACTTATCAAACCGCCTTCGTACGTACTGTCTTTTTAGTTAATTAAACTAGACAAAAAAATCGATAATAATGGATTGCGGTATTTTGTCTGTGTTTGTATATTATAATTGTAAGATTGACTGACAGGGGTTTTTGACATGATTAATTATCAGCGAAAGACCGCTTTTGTTTAGTTGCATACTGAGTGAGACTAAGTATTTTAAAATATTGACACGAAGGGGGAATAAATATATTAGGGGGATTCGTAGAATATCTTGGATATTCCTATATTGTTCGTAAACCTTGGAAGAAGCTGGAGTCTTCAAATTACTTTTAGATATGGTCATAGTTAATAATTAATTGTTTACTGCATATATAAAGCAACAAACAAATATAACTTTTGGCCTTTTGCTAATTTTTAAACGTACCAAAATTGAAGTTTATGGTATTATACTATACCTATTTTATTTATTTTGACATTACCACTTTTTTTTTCAATTATATTTGTATGTTATCCTAACTCAAATTCAAAATTTGCAGACTCCTACCTTTTCAGAATAATAGAAAAAGTGATAAAATAAAAAATTCGTTTAATATTCCATACGATATAAGATGCTGTGGGCTCCGAGCAGAAATTTCGATTCTAAATTTTCAAACAAATCCCGTTTTACGAGCCTTTGTTGTATTATATGCACGGCGTTATATGGCGTGCGACGTTCGCCATGATTTTAATATACCAGAGGTGCGCTGTAACACCGTTCCATCAAAATGACGTCCTGACACGCGAGGTTTCAGACAGTGAATACTTTTTCCCTTAGCTCGGGCAGAATGTATTTTTTCGTGAAAATTATTTTCCTTATTTTGTGGAAAATTGTAACCTTTATGCGGTTAGAATTTATATATTAATATTAGGAATTTTTTGGCATTACGAGAAGTAATGTGCAATATCAAAAAATTTTCATTTTTATAGTTGCAATTTTGAAATTTAAAGCTCTAAATAACTAAATTTTCCTTAAATTGTAGAAGTCTATCTATATCTGAATATAAGATAATTTTGTCACTTTGGTATCTTATGTCTAATTCTGTGAATTTATAAGGACGACACATCATGAACTTTGAAAAATAGATTTACTACTTTTATATTCAGGAAATGTAAATATTTGACAAACTTAAAAAAAAATAATATATTATTAAAATAACATTCTTAACGATTAATTTTATAATTACTATGTAGAAAATTATTCGAAAAATCTATTGCGAACCATAACATTGCGCCTCATGTACATGAAACTGTAGGATCACTAAATTTTTAACATTAGAAATACACATTTGGCGCCTCTACCCTTAAAATCTGCCTGCATATATGTTTTACGTTTTCGCATTTGTATATATTCTTTGATATTGAGCAATAAATTAAATGAATTCCCGCAAAAGTGGGAGGGGATATCAGGTCGTAATCCAGGAATATCATAATAAGTACGAAATGAGGTAAGGTCATTTTTCTAAATAATTTCAAATTTAGCAAAGCGGAGAAAATCATTGGAGATGTCCTATTAAAGGTTGTAAAGCTACTGGTGTGCAAAATTTAGTAACTGGTAAACATCAAATTCATAATCATTGGCCTTTAAAATGTGAAAAGAAAACTGTAGACGATTTGTGTGAAAATCATCTAAATTAATAAAAAAAAATTGGTAGTAGCGACTTAGTTTCCATCGAAAATCTGAATACTTTAGCCATAAATTCTGCAAGGATAAATATATATATATATATATATATATATATATATATATATATATATATATATATATATATATATATATATATATATATATCGCTCGGTACGGACGAGGTACAAGCGACTTTGAATGAAATGGATGTAAAAACCATAAGAAACGAAACATTTTTAATTAGTAATGATAAGGTCAGTAAATTTATAATATTCCCCTGTAATATAAATCTGGACCTGTTATATTCTGTGCAAAGAGTGTTTATGGACGGGAGATTTTCTAACTGAACCAAATTTTGTGCCGAATTATTTTTCATGGTGGAAAAACTCGATATAATATTTCTCTTGTTTTCTTCCTTTTACCCAGTAAGACGTAAGCTACGTATAAAAAAACTTTTGAATTAATTAATCAAAAATGTTTAGAATTAGTTCATAAATCTTTAAATCCCGAATAATTTATAAATGATTTTGAAATGGTTATTATTTCGGCCGTTAGCAGTATACTTGTGAGTAGTATACTCGACTGTTAGTAGTATACCGGAATTTTATCATTTCCATCCGAATTTGTACAACTTATCAGAAGTTTTCGAAAGGTTTTTAAATTGAAACATATATAAAAATTCAAAGTTTGGGAAAAGAACCAAAACATATAGATAATAAATTGAAAAAGAAACAAGATACTTTAAAACGTCTTATAAATATAAAAATAGAAAAATTAGAATGCAATTTTTAAAAGGCATTTCATATTTTAAGACACCTAAAATTTAGTGACATAAAATATTTTTTTGGTCTTCTCTTTTTTTTCAGTGGTCGATTCTAGACGTATTACGTATATTATATATTATTTTTAAGTTTAATTGAATAGATGTGTCTTTTATTACCCGAGATGCATATTGTATATCTCATTTTTGACATGTTTTTGGTTAAGGTGCAAATTGCATATTTTTGCAGAAGAAAATTTCGAGTGCGTCTACCATATGGAAATTGGTTGCTGAAAATATATTTTTCTTTTGGAAATGACTGCTTCTATTTTGTTTAACATATATTCAAAATGTAACAAAGAGATTTAGAACATATTTCTGTATTATCCGCTAATATGTTGGAAATTTAAATCGGCTAAAAGTTCTGATCCTGACCGTTTTTTTATAAAAAAAATGGAGGTTTTCGTTTTTTATTGAACAAACTTGATGATAATAAAACCCCACTGCATAAAATTAATATAGTTGCCAGGGCAGGTCTACTTTCTTCGCCCATTTTTTATTAACTAAAACGTTCTAGAAGAATTTGCGTGGTGTACTCCACTTCAATCAAAACTTATATATTTTTTTTCTTTACCCTTTATTGGTTTACACTGCTCAGACTTTATAAATCTCTTTTGGCGCCGGGCGCGGAAGATAAGGGATCGAATCGGCCAAGATCAAAGACGTTCGTTGCAAGCTCGTCGCATACTCGTCACATACTCGTCACGCACGCGTTACGCGCTGGGCTCGCCGTATTTATACGCAGCGTTATTGTACCCATCTATAGGCTCGTTGCAGTTTTAAGTAAATCGGCCAAGCAGGTACTTTGAAAATTGAAAAAAAACCAATATTCTTGAACCTACGTATTTAGATTTATCGATAATTGTTTTATATTTTTTATGATTTACTCACAGACAGAAAAAATAGATAGATTTTTCCAAAAAAGTCTTTTTTTAAGTGTTATTCTAATATTTAAAATAAAATATAGGAACGTTCATTATAAAAAATGAAATAAATATCTAGGGTACTTAAATAACTGGATAAAACTAACCCTCACCGAATAAAAATTTCAAAATTATTCATCTTTGGCCACAAATTTATAATACTAAGAAGTTGTCGCTCCAAACCTGAAAAAAATAAATAACCAATTTCACATTTCGTCATTAAATACCATGGGCCTTGTGTTAGTCCAACAATGGTTGGTTTCAACTGTATTTCTTTTGTAGTCAAGACAGCAAAATGATAATGAACCAGCCTTCTAATCAATGAAGCGCCGACCAGTTTTTTTGTAATTTAATAAACGATAATAAATATCAATAATTTTAAAGATGTGTCTAGACCTTGGTCACACAGCGGGACGTTAGCCACAACTTAAAAAAATAAAAAGGCAAAGGTTAATTTTACATACTAGAGTTACTAAATTTACGAAACCTTAGAGTTTAATTCTTGATTTCCAGAAAAGGGATGTTAAATTGAATTGGAGTTTTTAACAAAAAAAAAATAGTTTTAATTAAAACTAGCGACCCGCATCGGCTTCGGGTGAATACGATTAGAGTTCTAAATAGAGGCTGTGAAATAAGCGTTTTGCTTTTTCGGCTGTACTTATATTTATATATCTACTATAAAAAAATGTAAAGTTTTTTAATTAATCGTTTTTACGAGTGTAATAAATAACAAATAATTCGAGATGCGTCATTGTGTAAAGTTAGAAGAAATATCTAATTGAATAAAAAATGATTTACGTCATTAATAAAATATGTAATAGCAATTAATTAAATGGTGATTAAAAAGTTTTTATAATTACGTTTTGTCCCGGCTTTGTAAGGGAGTTTTTATGTTACTGTTTAACTCTTTGTTTACTCAGCGCACACGCAAATACCTCTCCGATAATGGAATTTTTTCCGACTTGGTTTTACACAAAATATAACAAATTATGTACCTAAATTTCCTACCAACATACTTTGGAATTTATATTTTATATAGAAATTGTTTCCTGCGAATGTTGCTCTCGGTTTGATACAGCTCCACTGACGAGACCATAAGGTGGTCGAAACGCATATTGAAAGAAAACTAGACTTCTGTATTTCCTGGAAACAAACTGTTTGTATAAATTCTTTCCTTTTCTCTGCTTGAAAGATGATTTTTCTTGTTTAACATTTATAAAAATTTCCATGAAATACTAGAATTTAAACTGCGTTTAATCTGATAATTTTAGTAAATTTTACTAACCATTTTTACTATTACTGCCACCCTGCAGTATTCAACACCATAAAATAATATGGTTGAATTATAAATGAACCTTATTTCATTTAAAATATTACGACCTGTCTGAAGTTTCAGTTTCGGATTTGAATTATAGCACTAGGTACACCATCGTCGCTGAAATATGACACTTTATCTTCTTTTATAATAACATTGCAGTCTATAGGGAGAAACATCTGTTTTGTCGTAGGAAGGAGCGCAATGTTATGCAGTATTTAGAGCTTAAAAAATACATCATTACTAAAACGGTGTTAACACCTCTGCAGAAATTATACCTTGTTGATTGGACTCGAATTTAATAGCTAAAATGGATATGTATAGTGAACCAGACGGTTATTAAAATAAGAGAGTTTATAATTGTGGGTTTTATCTCCAATGCAGTTCTTTAAGAATATTTCTTTTAGGATCTAAGGAGCGTTATAAGAGAAAAAAAGGCGAATTTGCATAAATAATTTTTTAAGAGAAAAGAAATTCAGGGACATGATTTACATTTTACCCTACAGCAATGAAATCAGAGTTCTTCACTCCGAAGTTCCAAATAACAAGTATAAAATAAAATACAAAATTAGGAATGGTTCTGTTTTCATTCTTCAACCCTACAGCTTTAATAAATATAAAAATTAATTAAACTAAAGATCTCAATACCTACTTTTTAAATTAAAAGATCATATCTCAAAAACTGTTTTTAAAATAGTACTCAAGAAAGTTTTTCGCAAAATCCATTAAATTAATTCTGAATCAGTTTTTAACTTTAGGGCATTTCTGGAGGAAGGTTTTAAAAGATAATAAATACATCGTTATGTTCTGTACAGTTGAAACAGATATTTGAATACTTTTTTTGTTTACGCTGACGAAACTATTTAAGATACATTAAAACAAGATGTAATACCCCAATCAATACAGATTTTTTCATGTAAAAAAAGTTTAAAAGCACATGCCTACACCAGAATTTGAAGGGTAGTCCATAGGTAACCAAAACACTAAATTCAACTCCAATTGAGCATCGTCATTTTTTTAAAACAATAAAAATGGTAAAAAAGTATTTTTTTTTTTTGGTTTTACACAACGTTTCTTTAATAGACCCTTTCGGATAAATTTTTCACCAAGAAAAGTCGGAATACGCTTAAAAATGGCTTTTTTTTCTAAAATTAATTTTTGGTTATTTACAATATTAAGCGAAGATTTTTCGGGAAATTATAGTTTATATGTTTACTTTAAACTGGCGGGAGATGAAAATTGTAGATTTAGTAGTTTTTGCATAATTGCAATATAAACAGTTTAAAACATTTTTTTGTCGGTGCCACCTTACTAACCTGATAGGTCCGATTTGAATTTACTGAACGGATTTTGAAAGTAGAGATTATGAACTATGATTTGTCTTTCTTAGATTTTAGTATAAACTTGTTGAAATATGCTAAAAATGCTTCCCACCCGTGTTCGAAGCCGAGCGAAGCAATGGTAGTGGGGATTACAAGCAGTGGGGGAGAAAAGACCGCGCTAATACTATTTGCCTATGCCGTTTATGATTTTTTTTGTCACTTTTCGAAATAACAATTACACGTATTTGTATACATAATAGCAATTGCTCCAACCAAACGCCACGACGTAAACGTAAAACTTAAGTTTATTATTTATGTTTCATTAAATTTTTTACTCCATATGTAAATTATTTAATCATTATAGTAATAATGGTAAATAATTTATTTACTATTACATTTACCTGAAATAACATATATTCACAATATATAATGAAAAAATATTTATATATAATATAAAATATATATGCATATGACAGATTTTATATATACTTTAAGCCAATGGTATTAAATATGCCAAAAATTTATTTAAAATAATAATAAATAAATATATCTGTTTACTTATTCATTTATTTTGAGGTCTGTTATACCAAGCATAGCCACATATGAAAAATAGTCGTAGCGCCTGGCGTATATAGCCCGCGGCTCTCTCCTCCTCCGCTGCTTGTGACCTCCCACTACATCTGCTTCGCTCGGCTTCGGACGCGAGTTTACGTGTATTGCTCTATGTTTGAAAGCATTTTTAGCATATTCAATATATATGAAAGGTTGACACATAATAAACTATTATTTCTCGAAAAATCTTCGTTTAATATTGTAAATTACCAAGGATATAAATTTTATAAAAAAAAGCCATTTTTAAATGTATTTTCGACATTTCTCGGTGAAAAATCGTCCGGTAAGACTTTAATTGCCTATCTACAGTACTGTGGCTCATTCAATACTTTCCATAATATAAGCAAGTGACCAAAATAGTCACCTTTCTTATCATTTTTTTTTGTTTAAAAAAATCCTAAGGCTCAGTTGGAGTTGAAATCTATATTTTGAGAATGGTCCACAATAAATATGGTTGATATTTAAAAATTTATAAAAAATAAAGATTGACTTTCTAGAACTTCAGATTCAGCTAACTTACTAGTGCAATAAAATAAAACAGGCTTTTTAGAATCATACTGTAACTAGAAATAGAAACATACTGTAAGATAGAAATAAAGAAATAGAAAAAAAAACCTATAACTATTAACTTTCCTTATCTAAAGTGAAATTTCCCATATAAAATATAGGAAAATTGATTTAAAATTATAAAGATACAAATTACTAAAAAAGATTTCCATGTTTTTTGTTGGTATTGCTGAGCCCTGTGGGTTTTTTCCCATTTTTTGTCATAGTCAGAGGCCAGCAGCTTCGTAGGCATCATTTTAAAAATGGTTTATGCAAATGCCGAACATATACCAAAAAAGTGGTAAATTTTATGTAAAATGATCTGCCGGTTTGAATTCGCCCGTTAATATAACGACTGGAAATCATTTGAGAGTTTCTATAATTTCTGTTTTTTACGTTACAAGTAGGATCTCTTTTGTTTTACTAATAGTCATAATTCTCTACATATTTGGTATTTATTTTTGATCAGTCGTCATCTAGAACTTTTTAGTAGCATAACATTTAAACTAACAAGTCACTGGTTTTGACACACTTCGAATAAATGATAAAAATGCATTTAAAATCTTTTTTTTTTTAATATTAAAAGAAATATTTTTTTGAGAAAAAAAATCGACAAAGTGATTTTATTCACTGAGGTCGACAACTGGCGACTGGTTTGTAGTGGCCCTTTTAGGAATGTTTCAGTTATACCTTGAAGACGAAATACACCCATAAGTCATTGAACCTATGATTTCTTCTTTAATCTTCGATAAATTTCAGCTGTACCTTCCGGCACAGATTAAGCAGATGAGCTTTGGCTGTGTCGTTGAAGTTAAAGGGTCATGGAGCCTACCTACCTCGCGACCCGCTTTATTATACTAGGAAAACGTGTTCAAGTTAGGAAGAATATCGCTATTATATCATTATTTTAACTTAAGGGATTTTTAGAGAATTTAGGAGCCTTATTTTCTACAGGCGTAGAAAATTTCTCGTATCTTTTTTAAGCAAATACGTTCATTATAATATGACTTTTTCACACACAAAACATAAATTAGGCCAAAAATATTAATATGAAATAATACAACCGATTGTAAACAAAAAGGTTAGTTGAGGCCCCCTTCTAAAAGAAAACTGACTTCAATTAAATATTAAAGGCTTTCATGTACGAGAAATTGACAGTTATGTTTAGATCTGCAAACGCCATTTTTGACATCAAATTTAAAATATGTCAAAAACAGTTAGATTTAGGAACATTATACATAAAATATGTCTATAATTTTGCGTATAATCTAAAAATGAAATAACATATAGGGTGTTTCATTTAAAATAAGCAAGAAGGCATCAACTTTCGGTATAGCAGGAAGTTCCACTATCTTGTAAATAAAGGGTTTTCCAATAAGAGGTGTCATTTTGAAAAGCCCGCTATTTCGGTAGATGTCACTTTTGAAGCTGTAAGTTTTTGACGTTTGACAAGTAGAAACTACGCCATAAATAAAGATGGAACGATACACGCTTCAACAACGCATTGAAATTATTAAAATTCACTATAAAAATGGTGAAAATTTGGCAGAGACGGTTCGTAAAACTCGAACATTTTTGGGTCGTCATGAAGCACCTTGTCGGAGCGCAATAAAGAAATTGGTGAAAAAATTAGAGCTGTTGGGACAAGTTAGTTATGTGAAGAAGAAAACCCGTGCACGTCGCTCAAGAACAGCCGAGAATATTGCTGCTGTAGCCGAAAGTGTTGAAGAAAACCCAGGTTTGTCCATTCCTCGTCGTTCTTGGGAATTAGGGATTCCACAAACGTCATTACACCGTATTTTGCATAAAGATTTGGGTCTTAAGGCTTATAAAGTTCAGTTAACGCAAGAACTCAAGCCGGCCGATCATCAACAACGTCGTGCCTTTGCTGATTGGGTTCTTGAAATGCATGAAAATGATCCGGAATTCCATCGAAAAATCATCTTCAGTGATGAGGCCCATTTCCACCTCGGTGGCTTCGTCAACAAACAAAATTGTCGCATCTGGGGCTCGGAAAACCCAAGAGTTATTGTTGAAAAGCCTCTCTATCCTGAACGTGTGACTGTTTGGTGCGGTTTATGGTCCGGCGGGGTCATTGGACCTTACTTTTTCGAAAATGAGGCTGGAGCAACAGTTACGGTGAATGGATTGCGCTATCGAGAGATGATTAATGATTTTTTATGGCCGGAATTGGATGGTATTTATCTGGACCACGTTTACTTTCAACAAGACGGCGCTACGTGCCACACAAGCAACGAAACCATTGATCTTTTACGGGAAAAGTTTCCGGGCCGTGTTATCTCTCGAAGAGGTGATCACAATTGGCCACCGAGATCTTGTGATGTGACACCTTGCGATTTCTTCCTTTGGGACCACGTGAAAGACAAGGTCTACGCCAACAGCCCAGCGTCGATTCAAGACCTCAAAGATGGAATTCGTGAGGCTATCGAGGACATAGGGCAGCCACTTTGCGATTTGGTTATGGAAAATTTCATGAAAAGGATATGGTCCTGTAGGCATGGTCGTGGTGGTCATTTGGCTGATGTTATTTTCCATCATTAACGGCATACCTTCCTCTTTATAATGTAATAAATATCCGATCATTTATCTTAAAAAATGGCATTTTTCTTTGAATATCAAAATAACACCTCTTATTGGAAAACCCTTTATATTAGCTGAATTGGCCCCAACGACTTTAATAACTTACCAAATTTAGAAAAATTTCTAAAGTATATTTTCCAAGATCGCGACATTTCGTGGTGGAAGACCCTGTGTTATAGTACTGTTACTTTATGTTAATTATCAAAATGATAAGAGCTCATTGGGATAAAGGGTGACTACTACACGTAATATAATTTTAATCTCTATTTTCAAATTAAACATTTCCCCTTTCGTTTGTAGCATTTATAACATGTTTCATGTTCTCAAAAAATCAAAATTTTAGCAAGAAATAAAGAAATATATCTGCTGTAATTAAATGGTTGTTTATATGTATTATCCTTTCAGGCAGAGAAAAGGAAATATTATAATGTACAAACAGTTTATTTCCTGCAAATGTCACTCTGGTTTTCTCGCCATACGCGTTTCGACCACCTTATGGTCTCGTCAGTGGAGCTGTATCGAATACAGAGCAACTTTCGCTGGAAATAACTGCTATATAAAATATATACTCGTATATATTACATTTGCAAACTATGATGAGCTACCAATTCTATATTTTGCAAGTACCGATTGTCCGATTTAAGTATACTTCGAAAAATCACTTTACATCATCTGGCATACGAAGAGTTATTTGATATAAAACCTATAAAAGCCATTAAACTTTAGTTTGCTTTACTGAAATTATACGGCCTCTAAATCACTATCGATGCACACCTAGAACTAATAAAATTTTATTTATTAGTAATTTCACAGGCCAATTAAGTCAAATATCGTTTAATTACACGATATAAAAGTAATATACGACAAGAAAATAAAGTTTACTAAGTACAAAGTGCACTAAATAAAAGTACTAATTTATTATTTTATATTTATTATGATAAAACGAGGTAATGACTTGCGTGATACTAAATGCGATGACCTTTTTGCGTGTTAAAATTATTTAATGCCAGCGCGCAAAAATAACACAGCATATGCTCGGTATGTAAAGTTTTATTTTGTTTGTAAGTCAACCTTATAATGATACTAGCTGAATTTTAATTAATATTACCAAAGAACCAATAAATCTCCATATTCTGTTAATAAATTAAACAATAGATCATAGCGTTTGACCGTCCGCAGGCAAGTTCTTAAAGACGAAAAAAGAAGACAAGCACTGCACTCTATAGCATAAATAAATCTTGAGATATGGCCCCCTTTAAAATTGCTATTCTGATCAATAAAGGTACCAAAATATTGAAGAAATCCAAAATTTGAGCACTTTTGGTGCATTTTCGTGAATTTTGCAACATAAGCATTATATACTAACAAATTTTTTGTTTTCGAATTTATCAAAAGTTAAATGAAGAAAAATTCCGTAAAAATTCACATATATTTTTTATGTAGCTGTTTCTCCGATTATTATTTTAACAATAACAAAAAAAAATTATAGTTGTAAAAAAGTTATTTATTTAAAAAGCCCCTTTTTTATAAAAATAAGAAAAGAGACACACTAGTAGATAAGCTCTGCGCAAGTTTTGATTATTCAACATTTGGGTGTATTCACAAATTGCAAAAATTATGAATTTTTTTTTTCAAAGCGATGCTCGAGGAACCATATGATCTTCTTGATGGCTTTTTATGACTTATTCTTCGGGACGTGGAAATAAGACGCCGTAAAAAATTGTGACCATATAACTATCGGCTAGATGTCATACACAATCAAAAGAAATTTTATTTTAGGCTCTAAATATTTCGTTTCTTTATGTTTTACTCATGATTGAACAGTTCAAAACCTATTACGTTTACGCGCTGACATTGATTTAAAAATTAAATCTTCTTTTCGCTTTAAAAGAAGAACTTAGGCCATTTTTTTTCACAATAATGTTTCTGTAAAATATTTTATGGCATAATTTTCCAAAGATTATTAAAATTGAAACATTCACATCAAGAAACATTTAAGCTAGTGACAGTTTTATATGTAATTCAACGATCACTTTAAACCTTAATAGCCAGATTGACTAAGAGGGTTTAAGACTGAGACCCGTTCTAGTTGCTTTGGAAATTCGATGTTCTAGATGACCAGTTTTGTTTTTCCTATGGTATTGTTTTAATTGTATTTTAAAGGTTCAAAACTTGCTTGACGTATTGTTAACCTTGTCAACTTAAATGCTCTACTGTCAGTCTAGACCGGTTTTAAAGTTAAATCGTGTTAGTGAATTAGGGGGTAAGAAATATGGCGTAGAGGTGTCATATCATGTTACTGTTTTTAGGTTGTTTGGAGAGTTTTAATAGTTACGCGATCAAAAGTATATTGGGGAACTTGTTTCCCATGAAATATTATTGTTGTTAGAAAAATGAAAACACAACGTGTTATGAATGAGTATTTCATCCAAAAGAACTACTTCGACCATGAGTAAAGTAGTGTGTTTCTAATTAACATCATTACCGGCTATCTCTTAAATTTACTTGTGACTTCAATATTCTTGGTACAAAAATTACTTGAGGCTATTAGTCAATTGTATACTGTCCATAAACGCAGAATATTATCACTCTAAATACTCTTTTGATAAAGACATTATTTCTTTCATATCTGCTTTTCCTTTTTAGCGAAAATATTTGTATAATTTCAGACGTTTCATTTATTACTAAATTAGGACTAACCAGAAGAAAAAACTAAATAATATTATATTGTAATCACTGAAAGCCATTAAATATTAACTAACAGGCCATAAAAGTTTAGTATTCTTTTGTACAAGGGTCAAAATCTAACAAAAATTCGGAATAGCACCTACCAACGATAGATTGCATGTCTCGACTTCTGGTTTTTATTGTTAAAAAGACGGAATATTGAAAAGCTGCCGTAAATTATACAAAAAACGGTAGATATTATACAGTCCACTTTTCTTATCGAGTAAGAAAAAGGTCGAGGTCAGCCGGGCATTTTTCATAACATTATTTAAGTTCCTTGGCGTTTGCACAGCGTGCTCACGTGAAAAATTGCAGGAAAAATATACAGGAACACTTCACATTATAATTTATGAGATATAATCGATTTCACACATGGTGTAATATTTTTGCCCGCATGGCAAACTGAGAGGTTCGGGTTATTTTGCATGCGCCATTTCACCCGTTATTGATAGCTCTGTCTTAATTTTGAAAACAGCTTAAAGGTGGGGCTTCGTTCTGCTTCTTAATACGGGGTCGCTCGCTTTGAGTTATTGTGAGGTTTATTATTGTTAAAGGGTTTTAAGTTATCAGGGCTGTATTAGGAAATATTTACAAAAATTTGGTCGTCATATAGAACATGACATTTTGGTTTCATATCCAAGCATGATTTTCTACCTTCAGAAAATCCACTAAAATAACCAGAATTGAAACTCTGGCATTTCCGGCAAGACAATGAAAATTTATGTTTTTAGATAGAATATAGAAAATAAACGAAAATAAGATTCTTTTCACTTCAGTAAAAAATATCGTTTTCTAGATGTTAATATTTCGAAAACTATTAAATTCTATCATAGGCAGTCGATTGTAAAATACAAATCTTTAAAAAAAATAGATATATTTGCTGCACTTTTTTAGTTTACAAATAAACAATATAAGCATATTTGTATCTACGAGGATTGATCCCTATGCTCCACCCCCGATCTATTTTGAAAAACAACTGGGCAAAATCTATATCATAAACGTAGATATCATTAATCTCTATACACTTTCTTACCGTTGTTCCATAAAAATATACATACGTGCGTGATAATATAAATATATATATATATATATATATATATATATATATATATATATATATATATATATATATATATATATATATATAGGTTGGTTTGAAGGTTGTAGATTTTGTTGAAGATTGTCAAAAATGTGGTTGTTTTGTTTGTATGTACGACGTTTCGTTTAGGTTGTATCCTTGTCTTCTTTTTCTTTCTATATAGTATCCCATATAGGTAAGCAATTGCTTGTTTAGTCCAATTGAACCACTTCGGATGATGATGTTCAACACTGTTTCCAATCGGTTATCTTCTATTCTATCCACATGTTTATTACATAATTTTCTTCTTTGTCTGATTCTGATAGCCTATAAGTAAATCACAAATAATTATAAGGAATCGATTTGATAACAGAGTAATTACAGTGAAATATATCAAATTTGTCTTTCAGGCGATTAAAAACACAACACAAAGTATAATAGAGAGAACTGTAATACATTAGTTCTTGGTTTCGGCAAATAAAAAAATACTGGAGATCTAGTTATCCCTGGAACATAAAAATGCTCTCGCGAGCAAATCAGATGCCAAAATCTTGTTATTAATCAGTTTATACTAAAGAATCACACCAACTCAGTTACTACGCTTCTCCATAGTAGTGAAATTAATCCTTGCCAATACGCTCTCGCGAGGTGTAATAGCCTATGGATAGAATCCCTTCGATTTAAAACTTAAAAATCTTAATAAATAATATTGAATTTTTTCTAATTTTTCAGACTATACATGTTAATACAGATGCCAGATAGCTAAAGCACATTCCAATTTGCTTCGTGTATGAAATAATATAATGTGCTTATTACTTGAAGTGACCCAAATTCTTGACTAAATTTTACTAGAAAGCCTATCGTTCGGTGAGATATCGATACACTATCATTAATATGATAGACAAATGTAAGTCTGCAGTCAACTGCGACTCCCAAGTCGTTAATGTAGTTAACCTGCCTTAGACACACTTCTTGAGAATGTCATAATATCACACTGTCTATATTTAGAGGCCGTTTGTTTTTTAGACGTCAACCATTTAGTTTCATGACATCCGAAAACGGACTCCTGTTGAACACCCTACATTACTACAAAATTACTCGATATATGACCACGGTACTTAACATATTGAGAGCTGTTTGATAAGTAGCTTTCACAAAATCTAATAACATTGTCATTAAAATCAGAATTTAACAATATAGAAAGTTAAACACCACGATAAAGTCGATCAAACGCTTTGAAAAATCTATGTAAACGACATTGACCTGAGTACCAAAATCAATACGCTCCGAGACATACTGCGCAATAGTATAAAAATTGGTCACAGTTGAGTGTTCAGAAGTAAAACCATGCTGCTGGAAACTCATAAGAGGTGCCATGTAAAAGGATATGTGCTCCTGAAGGACTTCCAACGCCTTTGCAAAATTGCATATTATCGCTACGGAGCGATAATTTTCGACTGTGGTTGTATCATCTTTTTGAAACACTAGACATATTTTTGATTCCTTGAATGCATAAATTAAAAATTATAGATAAAGGTTCAGCAAACGCCCAAGCAAAATCCTTCACAACAAATTAAGGAATGGAATCCGAACTCGCAATGAATTTGGCTTTCAATTTTTTACAGAATTTCTTAACGTCTTCAGGCATTATTTTAGATAATAAGGTACGATAAGAATTGAAATCATGACTAAAAACAGGTACGTAAGGAATAGAGACAATAGAGAGATTAGTTACTTCTTGATTTTGGAAGACATATCAGCTGGCAGAGTACTTTTAGACTTCTTAAGATATATTAATATTGGACCAGAACGATTGGAGGTTGTCAAATTTCGCTTCATTTGCAGGATAAACAGTATACGATGAGCAGATAAGTTTTTTTACACTCCTAGCATTCTTGAATAATAAATACAAGTCTGCTTAGACTGTTTGCTTAAACATTGGTACCGTCTTATTAAGAATTATATCTGTATGCCGATAAAATGGTATCACAGCCTCTTCAACAGTAAGATCCTCACGCAGGAAAGACTAATCATTATCGAGCAAAAATTGATACATCTTGGTAAAGTCAGACTTTGTAAAATTATATGTGTAATGTTCTTTTAATTTAAATTGTTTTTTTTTTTACTTTTAACAAGTGCATGTTGTCAACAGAAGAGGATGATATACACCAGCAGGTAAAATTGTTGACTTAGATTCAACGACTTTGCAAGTATCAGATGACCTAGGACAATATGTTACTAGGATATGCCTCCAAGTGACAAACTTTACACGGAGAATAAATTACGAAAATATTGGCTTTTGGAGCCAGAAAAGTAGTAGTAGTAAAAATATAGTGGTTGAAGTTACTTATATTTTGTTTGATGAAAATGAGAATACACATCACTTGAATGTTTTCCAGTTTTTTTAAATTGAAAGAAGTTTAAATTCATATTACTTTTTACATTCTGCATCCCTTTGCGTCTCTAGAAATGTGTGAGTACTATTCAGAATTTGTATTTTAATTCAGCAACATAACATACGTAAGAATACCAAAAAATGTTCTAGGGAGGAAGAAAATGATTTCAAAAACCAAATGAAGATACACTATTTTGGATCTTTAAAGTATTATTATAGAATTATTATATAGAGGTCTGGTAGCGTAGCGGTACATAATTTTCCTGCCAGTCGAAAGGTCCCGAGCTCGATAGCATTTGTAAGTTCTAAAAATAAGTCTCTAGTTCCACTGGGGTTACATTTGTGTACTTGGCTGAAACCTGGGGTAATAATAGGTGATTGAAGCACATTACCTTTTCCGTAGGTCGATCGGTCCTAGTACATAACAGCTCTACCTGTTATACCCTAAGGCGAACTAGCGCTATGGAAGGGGGCCATTGTTATTAAGGTAAAACTCCTAATATTTTAAAATACTAATATAAAGGAAACCTCTCTGACTGCGTCCGTTTGTAAGATTGAAACAGAAGGACACGAAAACGGTTGAATTTTGTATTCGCGTTTCACCATTGGTTTGTTCATTTCTTGAGAAAGGTTTGGGTATCTAATTTGCTATATAATGTCAATCACTCAATGACGATTTGTTTTAAATTATCTTCTAATGATGGCTACACTAAATGTACTGTGTTACTATTATTTAACATTTGGTCAAAATCAACTATTATATTATTTTCAGTTTTTAAACTGCAGATTTGAATTTTTCTGCCTGGCAATTCTTTAATGGTAGTTTTATAACTCATTTAGCAGTCAGTTGGTATCGTATTCTTACATAGTAATTTACAAGTATGTATTTTTGGTAGTTTTTTTTTATAGATTTTAGAGGTAAACAAAGGAAAAAATAATAATTGTTAGAGTTTCCATCTGTCAAACCGAAATAAATTGCTACACAAAGATGCCGTGATTTCCGGGATAACAAGAAATTAAATCCCTTTTAAATTACCTTTTTCTCTTCCTTAGGGAAATTTTGCAGACGGAATTGCAGACAGGCCTTAACGCCGACCCTGTTTAAAGATAAATCTCAATTGCCCCGCATAATTTGTCCTGTTTTAATGAAATTGTCCCGGCGGCGGCAGCAGCAAAGACTTTTTGCAGGGCGTAAGCCCTAAACCATCACTCTTTTTAGCTCTGGCAGTAAGCAATCGAATTTTTCCCGTTCTGACTTGATGCGCGATTTATCAGCTATCAGTTCTCTGTTCTATAATAAATTCGAAAATTCTACAGTTCTTTTAAATTAAGTTTTTAGGGCTTTGTTTTGTTTAGTGTGTTTTGTGCTTAAAAAGTTATAAATTGTTCGGTTACGTGAAGGGTGCAGCAACATTGTGATTTTAAAAGTCGTAGAGAACTGCTGTTTGAATTAAACGTAGTTGGGTTTACTATATGTCATTTAGAAGTGATAAGAACTTGTGTGTATGTCTGTACGATCATCTCGGTAATCGTATAAAACACTAGGTCCGTTAAATTGAAGCAAAATGCCATCAGTAAAGAATCGACTATTTGATTTTTATTTTTTTCTAATTTTATTTGAAAATATATTTTTCAATAAATTGCACGTTCTTACCGTCACGTTTCTTCTCGTTCGTGGAGAACGTCATCGATTTTTAAATCCTACATTTCAAATATCATAAACCATTCTTCTTCTTCTTCAAATGCATATCCACTAATGGATGTTTGCGATTACAGTTTCCATTTCTTCCCTACTTCTCGCGGTGTGTATCGGTGTCTGAATATCATGCAACCCCGTCCACTGTCTGATATTACGGAGCCAGGACATCTTCTTTCTTCCAATTCCTTTTTTGCCCTCGATCTTGCCTTCAATCATCAACTGTAGGAATTGGTATCTCTCATTTTGCATGATGTGCCCAAAATATGCCGTCTTTCTTTTCTTGATTATATTGAATAGTTCACGTTCTTTCCCAATACGTGAGAGAAATTCTTCATTGGTCATTCTCGCTGTCCATGATATCTTAAGGATTCTTCTGTATATCCACATCTCGGAAGCTTCTAATTTATTGATAGCGCTTGTTTTTAATGTCCAACCCTCCACACCATAAGGAAGTATTGACCATACGTAACCTTTTATGAACCTCAGTCTTAATTTCAAGTCAAAATCTGAACACGTAAGCACTCGCCTGAGTTTTACAAAAGTCTGTCGCGCCTGTTCAATGCAACATTTTACTTCATTGTCAGAAGTCCATTCTTTGAATATCCATGTGCCCAGATATTTAAATTTGGTTACTCTTTCTATGGGTACTGCGTTGAATCTTATGTTGGCGTTTTGGAATAAATTGGGATTCCTTCAGATAATCACTTCTATTATGTTGATGAGTTTTTGAAGGTCGTTTGTATTGTCGGCGATTCGAACTGCGTCATCCGCATAACGGATGTTATTATTCCATATTCCGTTAACTTTAATTCCCATTTCAATATCTTTCAAAGCTTCCTGGAAAATTGTTTCCGAAGGTTAAACAGGAGAGGGGACAGCACACACCCTTGTCGCACTCCTCTTCGGATTTGTATCGGGTTGGATACATTATTGTCTGATTTTATCTGCGCGGTTTGACCCTAGTATAAGCTTTCAATGCATCGGATGTCTTTCTGATCTATGTCGAGTTTTCTAAGAAGCAGGATTAGTTTATGATGTTATACACGATTGAATGCTTTTTCGTAATCTATGAAGCATAGGCACACATCTTTTCTCTGATCGTAACAGTTCTGAACAAGCACCTGTGCAGCGACTATCGCTTCTCTCGTACCTAGGCCCCGCGTAAACCCAAACTGTGAGTCGCTTATGTCTCTTCCGCATTTATTATATATTCTCTGATGTATTATTTTCAGAAATATTTTTAGTGTATGACTCATCAACGTAATGAGTCTATGATCTTCACATTTTCTTGCGTTGGTCTTCTTAGGCAAGGGAATGAAGGTAGCAACCCGTTTCGTAAATAATGTTAAATATTTTATGAAGCGCCTCGATGCCTCTTTCATCCAGAAGTTTCAATATCTCAGACGATATATATACTACATAAACCATTATGAACTTCATTTTACAACATTTTTATTACATTAGCCTTTTGCCTTATTAATTTAATATTGTATTTAAAAGACACAGTGAATATTTTTGGCCCTTTTCTTTGAAAACTCTATACGTTTGAGATAGAAAGATGAAGATGAATTTTTGAAAAAATATTGATTTTCTAAAAGAAGAAGAATTATTATATCAAAACTGATTCGATATTTTATTTGTCTCTAGCATATGGGGTTGTTATAAAAAATAATGGAAATATTTGCTTTCGGGTCAGTGTAACATATCATTCAATTCTGAAGACTAAGAGAGAAAAATTAAGTTGATTACACTAGTCGAAAAATACAAAAAAAGATGTTGTACAACGAAAATTTTCCACCACGTATAGATTTTGAGTTATAGAATGTATCATTTATTTTTAATTAATACAAACGTTTTATATAATATTTATACTTAAGTTCAGAACAATAAAAAAACAAGATATTTTAAGGATAATATAATTTATTTACTAAAATACACTTGAAAATACATTTATTATGGTAAGTCTTTTGTACAGAACTTTTTTGCAAACTTTTTTTCAAATATTGATTTTCGCTTTAATTCTTGATCTCTCATAAAAAACCAAAAATAATCCCCCATCGTTGCTGGATCCCATCTGCCTTGATAGCGTTATTCCATTTTTGTATGTCTATTTTAGGAGACATACAACAGCCCATTTTGCAGTAGCTTTCACGTAGTTCTTTTACAAGTTTTTCGTAGTTTTCTACTTTTTTGTTTCATAAAAACTCCGAAACAATTGTTTTAAAAGAACTCCATGCAGCTAATTCAACATCACTTAATTTTTGATGAAACTGTTGATCCCTTAGTATTTTTCTAATTTGTGGTTCAACAAATATTCCTTCCATAAGCTTAACATCACTTAGTTTAGGAAAAATTTGTTTAAGATTTAAACGCATCTCCTTCTTTATCTAATGCTTTAAGGAAATTGTTACTCCATCCCAGTTTAATGTGTAATGGAGGTAACAGTACTTTTTGAGATCAACAAGAGGTATATTTTTCACGTTAGCTTAACCTGAAATATATTGATCTCTCGGAAGCGATTCGTTTACTTGATAATGGCTCTGTGTTGCTGTACTGTCCCAAAGACAAATAAAACAGCAATACTTCCTAAAGCCACTCTGAAACCCTAGTAAAAGTTCTATGACTTTTAGGTCACCACATATTTGTCACTCATACGAATCATAGCTTATTACATTTACATACTTTCGTATGTTTCCTTCACGTCAACTGAATTTGCAAGAGAAACAGAGGGTCTTTTGTTGCCATTATGGAGCAGAACTGCTTTTAAACTGATTTTAGAAGAATCTATAAATCAGCGTCATTCGTCCGGGTTATGTGCAAATCCTAATTTTTCCATAACCCTATTTGGATTAACACAAACACACATTTTATCCTACAGAGTAAAAAACGAGGGTAGTTCCTGGTTACAGTTCCTAACTTGAGTTCCAGCGGCCAGTAAATTTCATTATTGTAATCTAGACCCTAATACTTCAGCGTGCTTTTTGGACATCTGGAGATGGATCATTCAATTCAGGTTATTCGATTAAATGGGGTGCTTTTCCTTCACTTTCGGGAAAATGAAAATCGTCATTTTCTGATACATTATCGGGTTCTGCCTTATCATCATACATTTCTAAATCTTCCTTTCATTTAGCCGGGGGCGCTAAAACTGGTAAACCTTTCCATGAAGAACCGGTTTTATTAAAAATCATGGTTCTTGGGTTTAGACCGCGTCAAATTGGAATCATTATCCAACGTTTCGCCTACTATTGGACTAGGCATCTTCAGGACGTAGCGACTGGTCGCGTTACAGACTGTTCCCTTTTGCGAAGTTTAATTTAAAATTCCGCTTTTACAATATTTTTTTCGCGAACCCCCTTTATAAAGCTAGGGTTTCGCAAACAACCGCTTGGGAAATACTGCTCCGGATCATAGTTCAGCTTCGTTGTTTTCCTTGGTTCTTGTATACACTACTATGCACACACTAAACATCATATAGTTTTTTAATTTCACCCCATTTTGTAAATACATTTTAATTAGTTTGGCAGATCAGAATTTGCCAGAGTGACCATTTTTATTTTTAGGAACCTTATTTTTTCCTTATTATCCACTTAATTTTATTTATGGTTCCTCTTGTTGTCAAAATAAAAATATTAATGCCACAACATCCTTAACAGGAAGTTAATCTTATAGATTATGATGTTTTCGGCATTGTAGGTTTTGAGCGAGTTGCCAGAGCTCCCGCAAAATCGTTTTAAGCGTTTTAGCTGTACATCAAAGCGTTTAAATTGCATGAATAATCGGATTTGAAATTCCTCTGATTTAGTGATTTTGAAAGTTTTAAACGCTCTTAAACAAGTATTTTTGTATAAATTAGTCTGCATTTGAAAAGATAAACGCGATAAATCATTCAAGCATGGTTCTTTTGGTGATTTTTCTGAACGGATATCCCTGGTGATGTTTACATGTCCCAAGGCAGTTCATGAAGATCCATTAGGGTAGATTAAAAAATTTGTTAAACAGGTTTTTAACTAAAGTTAGCATTTATAATTTTCAGGTATGAGAATGAAATATACAGATTTATTTTACATCGAAAATTAAGGGATTCAATGTATTCGATTAATATTTTATTGTATTTTATGGCATTACACTTTCTGTATCTAATGGTTGAATTAAAAACTTTTGTAATATTAACTTAGGGCTATGTTCATCCCTTAAAAAACATTAATGTAAAAACTAATGAACCTTTTTAGAAAAAAAAATATATTGAAGATGTTATCCGATGTCAAGTTCTAAGAAGTTATCTTATGAAAGTTGTCAATATTGTTTAAAAAGTCAGTGCTTTAAATTAAAATTAATGTAACTCTTCGACTGGAAGTTGGCAAGTTTTTTTTCTCGTAATTTTTGGTTCAATTAAAATGTCCTTTCCAAGAAATATCTTTATAAAAATTTGCCAAGTTGTAATTTAACAACTGTACTATTAAATTTAATGTACTGGTATAAATATAGACAATATAGCCTAAAAGGTGATGAACAATTTTCACATATTTTTTTATGCCGACTAGAACTTTCTATACAAACATTTTTACACCCATGAACCTGGAATGGATAACCTGGCAGAGCAAACCCCGGACACAAACCTCCCTTAAGATTTTTGGTAAGGCTATTAAAAGGGGTTAAGGCAGAGTATTTTAACAGGATAATCTAGACACTTATTAAAGTTTGAAAAAAAATTGCCAGACAGTTTTGTGGGGAACTAATTATTGCCTGGTGTGCTATTGTGAACTCATTTATATAATGCGAAATGCTTAGAATAACAAATAAATCTAGCTAAACTGGAGCAGTGTGCCTATTTATTGAAAAAGTCTATGCTTGATTGAAAATAGCCATAAATTACGTAACTCATTTTCTGAAACACATTTTTTTTTAGGATAGAAATCATAATAAAATAATTTTTATCTACTGTTCAATACTTTAGACTGTTAATTTCAGTATTTTACAAATAATCATGTGAAACCCCAACTAGATTCACGCTGAATTACTGAATACTACGTTATTTTCTTTATTCTTTATTAAATAATTCGTTCAAACAAGTTTTATATCTATTCTATGCAACTTCATTTTTGTCATCAACCCTTAGTTCAAAAAAATTGCACAAAATTTAATATGATTTAACCAATAAATATACAAACAAGCTATATTCGGATTCTTTCTTTTTAATTATGATCGTCCTGTATTAAAAAAAAAAGAAATATCGCTTGTCAAAAAAGACTGAATAAAAATATTGTTACGTGTTTGCTGAAGGGGTGGTTTCTTACTTTTTATCGAGATCATTTTTACCTGTTTAAAGGACCTATTGAATAATGTTCAACAACAACCAAAATTCCAAGATGCTAATGGATCTTATACTATCAAAATGTAGTTTGGAGTTGAAAGCCACTGTTATAAATCAGAATCTGTTAATTTTTTTTGCTGTGTTTGTTAATTTTTTTTGAGGCAGATGTTTTTCCATTTATTCATCTAAAATATAGTTCCTACAGATTCAAAAAAAAAAAAAAGAAAAGAATTGTGTTTCGAGTTTTTGCAGTAGTTACGTAAGCTTTTTAGTGGTTGAGGCTACTTTTCACCCTATTTTAAGGGTTCGTTATGGATCTGTTGTTTGTACGTTTGTACTTAATTATTTCACACATGCCTTCACATTTACAATCAATTTGACTCTGAGATGGAAAAATAATCTTAAAAGCTCAATCTTATTTTCAGACTGTTGAGGTTTTCTCGATTAGTGGGGATGATTTTGAGGGTGTGCTTGTAATTATGACTTCAGATTTGATTTCAGTTTGAAAAAATACTTACCATTACATAAGTCCCTTCCGTTGGTGTAAACTCTTTTCTGTTTGTGAATCCATATAATACAACAAAAAATGATAAAAAATAGTTTTCCGAAAAGACTTGATAAAAAAAAACGAGTAACGGCAATTTTTTCGAACAATGATATGAATTTAGTTACAGAAAAACTCTTTTCTAATAATCTGTCACTCATTGTTTTTTTTTTTATTTTTTCAGAGCTCCAATTTTTAAAAATTAGCAGAAATTACTCATGAGCCATGCTCCCAATTGAAGTTTTTTTTATTATTGTTTATATTATTTTTTAAGCATTGACATGTTGAAAACTTAATATGGTCAAGCACTATCGAAATACTGTGAGCCACTTTGTGAACTTTTCACAAATATTTAGCAAAATATTAAAACAAGAATCTTGAATTTTTGCTCCGCAAAGAGACTGGTTTATTTATAAAAAGCACACGAAACCCATCTCTGTTATCAAAATCTCATTAAAATTTACTAAATATTTCCTCGCTTACGTGTTATTTCTCTTCCAAGGCAAACAGTTATGAGCAAAAAGGCTACACAATCGTGTTATTGGTTTATTTTCCCTTTTTACTTAAAAATAAACAATTTATTTGATTTATTTCGTATCGCTTACAAAACTGGATTCGATAATATTCTTCAAACTGCTGAAAATAAATTTTATTATTCCTACAACAATTTTCTATATAAACCGTATATTTGTAACGAAGTAAAAGATAAATTGATTAGGCCCGATTCAATAAGACATTACTTCTACATTGGAAAGTGCTTGTAACTCAATAATTTGGGTTGATGGAGGGCTTAAAGGTCTTCTGTCTGGATCCGGGTTCGGTAGGAAATCTGATTTACCTATCGATGGCTTTTATTTCAAATCAAAAAGCCGAAAGTCAACAGTTAAATATACAGTGGGGTATAAAAGTTTGTAAAATCTGATTTCTCATTAATCCTAAGAAAAAGATTTCAAATAAACGTAGTTCATAATCGCTTCTTTTTCGATAATGATTAAACCTATCTTGCTATATTTTGGCTTGTGCTAATTAAGTACAAACACTAAAAGAATTTTTTCTTAACATATTCCTGCATATAGACTAAAAATGGAATACCACTATTTTTTTCAAAATAAGTATTGCGCTTTATTTCTTATTAAAAATGTCCTATTTATTTTTGTTTTTCGTTCCACGAACGATTTCAATTAAAGGAAATAAATGTTTTGATGCCACTTATCAAATATTCGACAAGTTTTCCATTTATTTTTCAATACAAAAAAAAATGTTTCAAAAAGATCGTGTTTTCCGATCCCAGTAAAATAAGACCAGTGGCGTGGACCAAAATAAATAAATTTTAATATTTCCTAGAAAATTGAACTCCCTGTATTTCAAAAATAAATGATTTTTTTTAAAATCATACAACGATTAGTAAACAACTATGAAACACCGTGTGTTAGACAGAGTTTCACAACTTGCTCTTAGACAAAATACCCTGTATGTATTTTTCTTTCGGTGATTAAAACATTTTCCTATGAATTCAGCAATATACGCATTGGTAATTAAAGTTATAATATTACTTTAATTATAATATATTATCTAATTACAGAAAAAAATGTTATCGTACTTTTTAATCTCACCCTGTTGCACGATCTCTAGTTTTGTTTCTGGATACCTTAGTAAAACAACTGACGTTCAGTAAAAAAAGTAAGAACAAACAGCAAATATTACGCATAAAATTATGTTATTTATGAGTTTACCGGGAATATGTAAGAAAATACAATTTTTAATAGTTCTGTTTCCGTCGTTAAAGTGATGATACGAGGGTGAGTTAATAAATTCTAGGTCTGACATACAAACGATGCCGGCAGGTGAAGTTTTGTGTTGGCATTCTATAGTACTCTCCTTATGTAAGTTTTTTATAAACTTTTACGTTAGTACCTAGGTCAGTATTTGTTTGAGAGCCTTTTGATCCAGACGCTATATAAAATAAAAAATTGAAAGAACGCTTAGTTATACAATACTTTTATTGTAAAAGTTTAACGCTTTTTCAGAACAAAGAGGAAATGGATAAGATACTAAAAGATTCTTCACCGACATATACAACTGTGAAAAAGTGAGTTTCTGAACTGAAAAAGGGTTTTATAAACACTAAAGATGAGCCATGCTCCGAACGCCCTACTACGGGCCAATCGTCATTTTTTCGTTTCAAAATCGTAAATCTTCGAGAGAAATTAAGATGTCTAGACCCCTTCCACAGAATCACTGTGAAGCCCCTAAATAGCATTTTTTTGAAAAAAATCCCTTTGTCATATAATATTGCAACATGAATGTTTGTACTTATCTAATATCACAATATTTATTTTCAAAATCTACAGATAAAAACCTTTAATTTAGGCGTTTGAATAATAACTTTGTTCAATTTTTGACTGAATTATAGTAATTTGAGGTTGTGCATCCAAAATTATAATATTTTATTGCATATAAATTATTATAAGGTAACCTAAGTTATAGGAAATGAAAATAATCTAAAAATAATATTGTCTTAAACATAACCTTTAAAATAATGTCTCACGGGTAAAACGGGGTTTTCTCAGAAATTCCTTGATGAAGGAATCTACCTGTTGAACCACACCATCACACTGACAGAGCATAAAGCTTCACAGCTTCAAGCTTGGAAGAACTAAAACTCTGACGCCCATACTTTTAAGTTCCAAGACCTAAAGTCAAGTACCCTAACCAAAAATTTTTCCGCCTTACATATTAACTACGGTTTAAAAGAAACTTAACGATGGGTTCACTTTAGGCACAATTAAAGGTTTTTATCTGTAGATTTTGAAAATATTGTAATATTTGGTAAGTGCAAACGTCTATGTTGGGATATTATGTGAAAACTATATTTTTCCAAAAAAATGCATTTTTATGGGTTTCACAGTGATTTTATGACAAAGAGCTAGGCGTGCTCCTTATTTTCCTGTAATTTACTTAACCAAGCTCCAACTTAAAGAAGGAATTGTTTTGATATCTTTATTTATCCTGGAAATTTACGACTTTGAAACGAAAAGTGACGATAGTCCGTAGTGCGCTCCATGGAGGTGAAATTTCTAAAATCTCTTTGGAAGATCGCAAATTAAAGTTGTTGGAGAGACTAGAAAAATATCAAAAGAAAACGTACTTAATATTTTAATAAATTTTTAGGAAATGCTCTGTATAAGGTGAATGCCGCGTTTGTTAACCTCCGAACACATTGTTAGTGGCTAAAATTGACGAATTAATGTTGGAATTATTTGCTTATCCACCTTATACGCCAGATTTTGTATCCGGCGACTACCATCTATTTCTTAATATCCAACCTGACTGGACAAAGATTTCAGAGGAACGAGGCAGTTATTGGTGCTGTAAATAGCTAGTTTGAGAAACTTGACATTTCACATTGTGAAGATGGTGTAACTAAATTAAGACACCGATATGAAAAATGTATTAGCCTTTTTAGGGATTATGTAGAGAACTAAACCGAAAAAATTTTTTTAAATGTTGTTTTCATTATCAAGCCAAGGAACTTATCAGTCCACCTGAGTAAGTGTCTGGATGCGTGTTTATAGAAAGCGAGAAGAAACGAGATTTGGGCCTTTGGGGATGAAAGCGAGACTTAGGGCTGGCTGGATAGTGTAAGAGACGAACGTTAATCTTAAGGAGAGTTCTATTGTACATACTGGGAAGATCACGTGAGGATATTTGTTCTGCTGGACGGAAGTACTTTTTGCCCCACAGATCAGACCTTTATGTAATATCCGAATAGTTCTAATATTGTAAACGATTATGATTAATATTTTTTATTATTGACCTCTCGAAGGCCTTTGATAGGATGCCTTATGGGATTCTGCTGGATAAGCTTCTAGGGCTAGGTGTCTATGGTCCACTGTTTGGTTGGATTGAGACCTATCTGAGTAATCGTCGTCATGTAGTGCGAGTGAGTGATTTTTTATCTTCTGAGATATCAGTGTTTTCAGTGGCCCCTCAGGGATCCCACATTGGTCCATTATTGTTCAACTTATTCATTAATAATGTATCCATCTGCTTTAATTCAAGCAAGTTCTTACTCTTTGCGGATGATATGAAGGTGTATAAGATCATTGACGGTTACAGGTATTGCTTGGAGCTTCAGGGGAACCTTGATAAATTTGTTTTCTGGTGCGAAGTGAATGGGACGAGTTTGAATATTCCTAAGTGTAAATTCATTAAGTTTCCTAAATTGCGTGGTCCACTGGACTTTCACGATCGTTTGGATGGTAGGCCATTGATTCTGTGCGGGTCCTGGGAGTCCCTTTCATTCGTTCCCCACATCGCTGACATTTTTTGTAATTCCCTTAGGATGTTAGGATTTATTAGACGTCATGCTAAGGAGCTATCCACTATGAAGTCCCTTAAAATATTCCATTGTTCATTAGTTCGAACACACCTTGAGTACGCTTTTTGTGTTTGGAACCCTCACTATGAATACCAGCTCGAACAGATACAGAAGAGGTTTCTCAGATATATTAATTTGAAATTCAACGGGGATGCTGATCTTGATTATGCTGCTCCGAGTTGAATTTGCTCCCCCTTGCTAATAGAATTAAGGATATAGTATCACCGATTGCCCGCGCCTGCTGTCGAGTGTTGGTCTGAGGGTCCCTCCCAGGAATACTCGTACTTTCACAGAACAAAGTATACAAGTCATTCTTTTATCCGAAGGGTGGCTGGATATGCTAATGTGCTGGGTAACTTGAATCTCTTTGATACGTCCTTGAATCATTTTATACGAAGGCTATTGGAATTGATTGTCATTTGATGTCTTGTGTTTTTGCTGTTACAAATTGACAAATGTACACTTTTTTTTCTTTTGTAAACACCCTTTGGTTATACTATTATTGATTTCACATTAGTGTATCTCACTCTGGCTCTGTAATTAATTATTGTTAAACGGACCGTGTTGTCCATCGTCCATAAATAAATAAACAAATGAATAAATAAATATATTATCAATTATGCATGACAGTTTATAATTCGAAAAGTCAGTTAAACAATTCTATTGTAATTTTTTGGAAAAACCTCGTATTTCTTCTCAAATCGAATCAATATAAATGCTCTTAAAACCCTCTACTAAGACAAATTATTAAGTTATAAGGACTTTCCGATGTAGCGGTGATGTTGGCTTTAAAAATTAAATTAGGGCTAATCAATTTGTCTTTACTTCTTCGTTACAAATATTTATGCTTTAGATAAAGAATTATCAGAGAGACAAAAAGGAAGTTGCGTAACAACATGGTCGGGATGAAAATACTTACATTTGCCTTTTTGCGGAATACTTGGAAAAATACTTTAAAAAAGCAAATATAATATAAAAATTAAGTATGGGAATTTTGCAATTATGTGTTTATAAAAGAAAATGTTTACGGTTGCAATTTTTTCTGTTTTCCTTGCAGTGTGAATCAGTGACTGTATAGTGTCAAACCGTTGGCCACTGTTATATCTCAGCTAAGATATTTTCTTCCTTCCACTCAGTTTTTCTTTAATTAGTCGCTATATGAATTAATATCATTCGCTTCACAGTACGTGTCCCAAGTAAGTTATTTTTATCTTTTATATTGGGTTGAGCTATTCACGTTCCTTGTTAATCCTTGTAAAAACTTCCTCATTACTCGTTCCCGCCGTCCACGGTATCTTGAGAATTCTGAGATACCTCATTTTTGTCGAGAGTATTAACGAAGTGTTATTGTGTCTTCTGTTGGGAAATATTCTAAGCTTATTTGGAGGCTTGTATTTCGCGAATGACCCGTATAAATATAAAATGTTATAACAGATATTAAATTGTATTTTTAAAGACCTCGTCAACTCGATGGGGTAAACAAAAAAAATCACACACGAAGAGAAAACTTAATTTTCTTTTTACAATTTTTTTTAGGTCTGCCTTTGGGTTAACTGAAATCTGTGCAAAATTTTAGACAGGTGGACAATAAATCATTTATAGTGCAGTGCGGCATCGAGTAAAGTTTAGATTAACTGATCAGTTACACTACTTTACGGCCAATTTCCGACTGTAATGTAAAAGGTCTTTGATTAATTTTTGGTTTCTAAATGTAAAAATGATGGTAAAAACTTCCTAATACGTAAAATTTTTGAGCAAAAATTAATGAATATTTTAGTAACATTATTTTAAAAAGTATTTGTAATGTACCGGAGCAAGACCAAATTTACCTTTTCCATAAGCTAGGGAAATTCTGCACAATCTGGCAACACTACGAAGTATCAACCCTCTAGAGCTTAAAATAGCGGAAGTATCCACTTAAACCCACATAATTCCAAATTTCACTCTGTCCCATTGTCAAATCTACTTATAGATGGCCCATGTATACGAGAAGTACGCCGTCGCTTTTCGAATTTCCGATACCCGACGTTTTTAGAAAATACCAGAAGTACGGAACGGCTATAAAAATAGCTCACTATTGGTTTAGCACAAGTAGTAGTCAGTATTAGCTAGAGAAGCGTTTAGCGAGGACCAGAGAGCTAACCTAATATTTAATTTCCGGATATTCCGTCAGCAATAAAACCATGGAGAAGGTTTACCAGTTCCAGTGCCCCCGGCCAAATGGGAGGAAAATTTAGAAATGTATGATGATAAGACAGAACCCGATAATGTATTAGAGAAGAACGATTCTTATTTTCGCAAAAGTAAAGGAAAAGCACCCAATTTAATTAAACAACCTGAATTAAACGATCTGGGTGATTGTCCAAAGTGTACGCTGAAGTATTAGAGTCTAAATTACAACAATGAAATTGGACCAGGACCTATACTCGTTTGTTACTCTGCAGGATAAAATGTGTGGTTGTGTTAATCCAAATACTGTTATGGATAGATTAGGATGTGCACCTAACGGATGAATGGCGCTTATTTATAGATTCTTCTAAAATAGATTCTTCTAGAAAACAAGAGACTCTCTATTTCTATTGCAAGTGTAGTTGTCATATCACTTATTCTAAATACAATAAGGTATGATATGTATAAGTGGCAAATATGTGATGACCTAGAAGTTATATAGGGCTTCAGAGTGGATTTACGCAGTATTACTGTCTTCTTTGTTTTTCGGGCAATAGATCAACACAGAACAATTACCAAATAAAAGAATGGCTTCCGAGAAATAAATATATTCCAAGTGAATCTAAAATAAATAATATATATTTTTTTGTTGAACCCAAAAAAGTACTGTTACCTCAGGAAAGAGTATTTGTTGAACCTCAAATTAAAAAAATACTAAGGAATCAACAGTTTGATCAGAAACTAAGTGATGTTGAATTAGTTGCGTAGAGTTCTTTTACAATTGTTTCGGAGTTTTTAGGAAACGAAAAACTAGAAAATTACTAAAAACTTGTAGAATAGCTACTTGAAAGCTACTGCAAAATAGGCTGTCACATGTCTCTTAAAATACACTTCTTTCACTCCCATTTAAACTGTTTCCCAGAAAATTTAGGCGCGGTTAGTGACGAGCGAGGCGAAAGGTTCCTCCAAGATATATTAACAACAGAACAACGGTACCAAGGCAGATGGGATCCAGCAACGATGGGGATTATTGTTGGTTTCTTATGAAAAAAAGCGTTCAGGCATATAAACGAAAGTCCACATTTGCAAAAAAGTTATGTACAAACGACTTATTATAAATGTATTGTCATGCGTATTTTTGTAAATGAATCCCATTGTCCTAAAAATATTTGTATTAAATAAAAATAACTGATACATTCTATAAATCAAAATCTATACGTGGTGGAAAATTTTCGTTGTTGAATTCGCAATCAGGGTGCTTTAAACTCCCACGGACAGCCATTATAACATCAGTCGCAATTTTTTTTGTATTTGTTGACTGGTGGTATTTATTTCGCAGACTTTGACAGTTGGTTGCAGAATTATAAAAAAAAACATCTTTTGTATGAAAACAAATTTAATTGCTAATAATAGTGAAACCAACTATCAGAATTCAACGCACTACAAGATTTTAGATAAAACATCAAAATGGTCATCAAATGATATACCACACAATTCGATTTCTCGCCCTGAATTTTTTTAATTTCCGATATTATCGACCGAAGCGTTTTTCATTTTTTTATAGGTATTTTTTTATATAAAAGTCAACCGGAGTTAGCAACATTGATTTAAAACCGAAATTTAGCGATATTAATTGGACTGAATATAATAGAACAGAACTTATATCATCCAAAGATCAAATACACAAAGTACACATACTGTAAATGACGACAAAAGAATTATTTTATAATCATTTTCTGGTATTTTCTGTAAAGTTCACTTTCTCATCACTTGCATACATTAATAACACTTTATTTTTTAAAAATTCCGAATTTTCCTCTACTATAAGATGATGTGTAGTAACAAGATAATAGTTTCTTAAAACTGCAAACTCTAGTTAACCTATACATGGCAACTAAGATAGTTATCAAACTAGTCCATACTTCATCGATATGAGTTTCCCATCCTAACGTGTTTTCCTAATGTATGCCCAAAAACTTTCTTGTAACATGTTACATTGAACGGCTGAATACAGTTTTTGTAGCATTCAAGAATAATCTGTTTGATGTGAACCAGTCTACAGATCTATCTACCGTGTTTTAATATCTAATAAATCAATATTTTTATATCGATTAATAGGTTTCTGTTATCAGACGCGGATCCAAGGGGGGGGGGGCGACCCCCCCAAGAGCTTTGAGTTCAGGAAAATATCTCCGATTTTGCCTCTTATACTATAGTTTATTCAAGAATTAGATATAGTAATAAATCATTTTTACCCTTTTTTTCTTTGGAAACTACCTGACTAAAGAACGTCCGGTGTCTGTCACATATATTTTTATAGAAATGGGTTAGAAAATTAATAATCAAAAATACTGGTCTATAACAATGGACTATTTGGGTTGGATAACAATAGATATTTGGAAGTGTGAAGTGTTAAAAAGGAAATTAATCCTTGTCATAGGCGTCGGAAGGAGGTTTATTTTATCACTAAGCATTTATGACATAGAATGTTATTTTGGTAATAAACTTAAAATAACAAGTTTTTAGAATATTATTTTATTTCTTATGATTTCTTAATAATTCATATACATTACAAAATATAGATAATTTTGACATATTTAACACAAATCACAACTGTATTTTTATTATTTTTAATTTTAGCTTAGTTTTGGGCGCGTTCAGACTAAAACGTAGCCTCTCTCAAAAAATTCTAAGTTATAATTTAAATACTTACTTACTTTAAAATATTCATTGTCAAAAATACAAGAAGTTAAACATATACAAAAAAAATAAATTCGTCCATATAATATTAAAATTTTTTAGGGGCTATAGGTTAGTTTATTATTAATTAAAAACATTTGACGTTTCAGTTTATTTATTTCTTAAACCATCTGCAGAATTACAATTACTAAAAAGGGATTCAAATGTAATTAATTTTTACATGTTCCAGTTAAAATTAGACCTACTTATTTTTATTTCTATTGCACTGACATCTTAACTTAATTTACTTTATTATATGGAAATCCCCTCCCCCCCCCCCAAAAAAAAATAAACTTGTAAATTCTACACGCTTAAGAAAAAGACACAAATACAATAATAAAATAATAAAAAAATTACGGCTAGTGGGAATTAAATCTATATAAAATTAACGAGCGAGACACACTAAAATAAAAATATATAAAAAAATTAAAAATTTTTCCCAATTTTCCGCAGTAACTCTATTCAAAAAAGAATTTCAAAAGTTCAGCTAAATTACTAATTTTGTAAGTTGTGTTATTTCTAGCAACTCTAACTTTTACTTGAGGAAGATGTTTCCGTCTCCAACGGACAGTTTCCAGACGATCTATAAGAGCAGATTTTCTATCTGGGTTTTTCCCACCAAAAATTAAGTTCCCTGAGCAATTTGCAGAGCTCAGTTCTTTTAATTTCAGATAAATCCCGATCTTTATTGAATTTAGTTAGAATTTTGTCGACGGTTGGGATCTGCTTCTCATAATAAAATGTATGTACAAATCCTTTTATTGCAGTTTTCATTTCTTCTCCCAACGAGGTTTTTCGCCTGCCGGTGATCGAATGTGGCTTGGGAGTACTAACCATTCCACTATTTTTTTTTCCTTCAGTATTCGGTACATAGTAGATTTTCCAACTTCTGTCATGTTGGAACACATCTCAACAGAGCTTTTAACTTTATTATCTAGATATTGATATCTTTGGGCATCATAAATATTCATCGTAATAAGTTTTTCGTTGAGGAAAAAATGCTTTAGAGTAACGATTTTGGAATAAATATATAGGCGAAACCATATCTTTTGGGTATGTCACTAATATCAAATAATATATAAAAACAAGCGCAAACAAGATAAATCACTAAAGACACATTGTAAGGTGTACTTTGCTCACTGACAGAAATTAAACTGAACTATCAGAAATTTTATTATGCAGTAAATTTATAAAAGTTTATAATATTTAAATATAATTAGATTTACGGCAGTCCTCAGTTACCTGCGGCACTGGAGCAGGTATGTTGGAGGTTTCGGTAACCGTTTTATTACTCTTGAATAGATTATAGTAATGTGTAGGCTTGCGATCGCCCCCCCCTTTATATTATTATGTGTATGCTGCTGGCACTCGCCCCCCCCCCTTCCAGTGACAACTTATTTTTCTTGCGTTAGCCACCTCCCAAGAGCTTCGAGTTCAGAAAAATAGACCCGATTCTGTCTCTTATATTAAGAATGTGTATGCTATTGGCATCCCCCCCTCTCCAAGAGCTTCAAATTCAGAAAAATAGACCCGACCATGCCTTTTACACTAGAAATGGGAATGTTTCCGGTGTCCTCCCCCTCCCCTCCGTCGACAACTTGCTTTAGCTTGCCATACTGTACTTTTGTGATATCACCGCCCCCCCCCTCCCCAAAGATAGAGGCTGGATCCGCCCCTGGCTGTTATCGTCTGCAAACATTGTTAGTGTTTTATCGTCAATGACATCTGACAAATTATTCACAGGAAGAAAATTCTGCAAAGGAACTAAAATGGGCCCCGTCGTACTCCACATACAATTTTTGACGGTTAGGCTCTGAGTTATTATAATTACTAATTGTGATCTGTTATTTATATATGATGCCAACCTTACCCCACAATCGTTAGCCCTCGACTTTCCATAATAGAAGCTCATGGTCTACAAGATCAAAAGTCCTGTTTAGATCCATAAATACACTCAAAAATGTATCTTTTTCACTCAGGTGATTATATGAGCCCTCCAAAAGCACTGTTTTATTTGAGGATAATCAGGATTTTGAGGGATAAAGAGTTATAAAAAGAGCAGTTGTTTAGAAGTTTTCATGGATAAAAAGAATAAATGAAATATTTTTCAGTCATTGGTGAAGTAATTTTAAGGTCCGATCATTTGGTATCAGCCAGCCTTTTCTTTGGCTATTGATCGATTTTCATGGAGTCTTTAACTTTCAGCTAAGTCATTGAAAGAAAACTTTATTTTAGCCAATTGTGAATACAGTTTACTCTGTTAGTACAAAGGACTTCTGATCTTATACTATAAGGCTTTTTTTCAGTTGGTTGAAAATGTTAGTTTCTCTTATGTATTTGCAAATTCAATTTTTTTTATAGTGTTTCATAATTGGCTGCTGTTTTTAATTATTTTGGTTTTTACAGCACTTAAAACTCTTTAAATTTAATAAACTTTTATTTCAATTTAGATCGAAAACAAAAGGATTCCATTTAAATACGTCTTTGATGTAGGACAATGCATCGACGATAACAATAGCCAACATTACCAAAAGCTCTCAAACATTTTTAATAAAAAAAGATATAGCCGAAAAGGTTAAACAGCACGGAAAATCCGTTCAATAAACTTTGAAGCCTATCAAGCCTATACCTACACAATCGCCAATCCAAACAAAACCTTTCGACTCCATCGCTTTCTGACTTTAAACTTTTAGTGATAAAATCGAAGACGAAGCCATATATCTACACACGTAAAACAAGGATACCGGGAAAACTGAGAAAATAAAAGCCGACGGGGCCGGCGAAAAATCGCTGTTGGAAGTCCTCGGCAATAAATATTCAGGAAAAATCCAAAGAAAAAACCGATAAAAGATTTGGGCGACGAGTGAGTCTGCCGGCCGCGTTTGGTCTTGTGGAGTGAGCGTTCCGAATTGACGGTGCATGAAATGAACATACGAACCGTACATATCTGATGTAGGCCGATATAAAACTTTATTGCGGCATAAAGATGAAATAAAACCTAACTTTAAATGGTTTTTAAATAAAACATTGGAATGTTTATGACTGTTTCAGTTTTAAATGAAAATTAAATTATCAAGATGTAAATTGTCGGCTTGGCTAGGAAAATTGGCAATTTAAATATTAATTGTTAAATTAAAAATATAGTTAACTATTCATTATTAAAAGACCTCATACTAATAGACCAGGGCTCTTCTGTTTTTAGGTGGATGTGAAATGGAACATGGAGATTTTTGCATGAGACATTGTTTTTATTAATAAAAATAGAAAATTAATGAAAAAAAAACAACGTTTTTTTCAACTTTTCTCTCATGCAACTTTGAAGATATTCATTTTAGAGGAAAGTTGATGAGGAAGAAAAGTTTCATAATTAAATTTGCCATAAGATAGGGTTAGTCGGAAATCTCAAATATATTTACCTTTTTGCAAAATAGCAATAATTTAAAAAAAAAAAGTTAAAAAAGCGGGTTTTTAATCAATCTTTTTCGACCATTTAAATTTCTCTGAGAACCTTCATATTAGAGCAAAGAAAACTTTATGTCATGTTAGGATTTATAGTTTTTCCACAATAATTTTGCATTCCGATTTCGTTTACAAAAATTGACCATTTTTCAAGTTTGTCTGAGTCAAAAATATCACGTTAACGTATTTAAATTTATTTTCGACATATAGTAGGCACCTCAAGTTTTCCAACGCTTTTTTCAGAATCAAAATCGGATGATTTGGACTCCCTCAGGAATTGCTTAAAAACATTGTTGATATTTTTGCTAATAAACCAATAGAATATCTCGGCGGATTTGCATTGGACTTTTTTTTTGCAATACATGATTTGAAAGTACTTGAAAAGGCGCCTCTTTTCGTGAAAAAAAATTTCATATCCGTCAATTGGTTTCCGAGATACAAACTGTCAAAGTTGACAGCCTGTTACGGTGAATCTATAAACAATACCAACCTGATTCTTAAACCAAAATCTTTGTCTTGCCGAGATCTTTTTTGATACAAATATTTACATGTTTATTTTATTGGAAACTTTAATAAAAGATGAAAAGAATATCGCCCACGCGCATGAAAAATTAAAAAAAAAGTGTGGGCAGCTCTCATTTTTAAATTGAATTCGAAGATTCAAAATACATATCTGAAAAAAAATTTCATTTTCTCGGCTTCTAATAGAGCGATTTTGATAATATTTTTAAACCGATATACCGCGAATAATGGAACTCAAATATCTTAATGACATGTGCCTATCATGCATTCTTTTTGTTATAAACAAATGACGTTATTTATGCATCATATTTACAGCATACTGCAGCCTATAGACTTTCCAAGCTCTCGAAAAGGCAGAGGTGGTCATATTACAGGTTCCATATACCTACGAAGGAAAGTGTACTTCACAAAATTCTTGATATGGCGTGTTCCTGATTATATCTAGATTCAAAATATGCAAAAAAATTGATTTTTTAAAACCGCAAAGGTGGACGACCCCCTTAATAAAATCCTCAAAGAAAACAAATTCTTGAACATTATACCAGGTAATGTTTTCGAAAGAATGGACTCAAGAGAGAATGGAAATTTCAATGTGTAACCTACAATATATGTGAACCATTTTAGATTAGAAACTTGCAAACTTGCTATCAGAATTAGGTAGAGAAGCCAGATATATCAGCGTATATAAAAGCCTCGAGGAAAATGCGGCAATTGTGATAAAAAATTAAATATTAGAGCAAGTTGAGCTAATTAATTAAACTAATATGGAAAACCAAACTGCAGAAATATAACCAAAAATAAGATTAGCATTTTTAGCATTTGATAAACCCGGTTATATTCTAAAAAGCAAAAATTTCCTACAATATCTGTAGAGTAGAATACTCAATTAACGTGTGCTTTCGGTTCTTATATATATATATATATATATATATATATATATATATATATATATATATATATATGCATTTCAAACCTGGAGACTAACAAATAACAACAAGATCGTCAAAACACAAAAGGCTGTCAAGAGACAAACAGTACATATTAAATTGAGAGATAAAAAAGAAATTAATGAGCCTTGAATATTAAAAAAATAAAATAAAGACGTATTAGAAAAAAATAGAATTGTTGTGGAAATTTTCCTGTCATAATGTTAGATAAGCAGACGAATGATGAAATAAACATTTAATCTACTACTGACCTTTTATTTCCAACTCTTAAATATTTTACAGTTAGTAATTTAGTTGGGAATTGTAAAGTTAAAACTATGTTTTAGTTTTTAATTTAATTTATCCAAAATACTACTTTGAATGTTACCAATATTTTATACACAAATTGGTAGTGACAATTGCTCGAACTGTGCAGGTGTTAAATCATATATTTACGGTTGAATAACTTATCAACTTTCTTCTCAAAATATTAATTCTTTACAAACATTAAGAAATGGAATAAAGATTATATTAATAATTAATAAAAAAGTAAATTTAAAGTCTGATATGGTAATATCGATAACAAAAAATTGTTTTCAAAAAAGTAACAGCACTAAGTAATATTAATGACCATTATCCTCGGAAATGTCATTAACCAACACAATATCTGCTAAATTTCCATTTTGAACCAGAGGTTAGTAGTAGCTGAGGCGGGTTTTTATCGAAACTGGATTTTTTTTGTCAATTTACGGACCCAAGAAATTATTTATTGAAGGAGACTAATAATCTAATTTTTCTATTTAAAAATTTTTCGGAAACCGTCGTTAATGCCTTTAATACGAGCTTCTTCTGCTTCTTCGCAAAGTTGTAGCGAACGATACACTGCTTTCGAAAATTATCTAATTCTCTTTCATAGTAACAAAATAAAGCCTCTAAATTTATTATTTAATTTATAATATTTATATTACTATTTCACCTATACTTCTTTTGGAAATGGTTTGATTTTGATATAACCGTCGGTCCATGTTTCCATTGGTAATATTTTCGTCACTTTATTTGGATTTATCCAGGATTATTTCCTGCTAAATTTTTCTTTTGTTTTTTGTTACTATGTTCATATCGGCTTCATGAGATACCTAACTATTAGGCTCACTAATTCTCATTTAAGTGCATTAAACTTTGTAATAACTTATTGCTTTAAATATGGGAGAATATATTAAGATGTTTGTGTTTAAATTTCTCATATTGTTCGTGTTCACCTGGGGATGGTCCATTATGCACTGAAAGAACACTGTGTCCTTATTTTTCATGGCAAAACCTTATACAGGTGTGGAAAATGCAAAAGAGTCAGGGGTCATATCTCTATTAGCCCTTTCTACCATGTCCTCACAAAACACCATACGTGTTTCCTGGTCTTTCGGAAAAATTTCTTGAGTTATTCGCAATTTGTAACAGCGATATTTGTTTCGCTTTAAAATATTCCGAACTGTTTGAGCGTTCATATCAAGTTTTTCGGCCGTTACGATACTATTGCAAAGAAAATTAATTTCTGCTTAACTACAAACTTCAGTCTTCCGATTTGCTCGTTCTTCAGTAATTTGAGAAACCGGTTGCTCCTCATTAATATCAGTGCATTTTTTACAAATTTTTAGTCAACTGGTTGTTTCAAATTTTTTAATAATTTCCAATATTCTAAATTTTCAAGGAACAGGTTGATTTTCGCACGTAAATGCCGATTATCTCATCCATATCTTTACCAGAAAGTACCACTTAATAATCTGCTCTTTTTGTTCTGTGGAATAAACTACCATTTCAAATACAAAAAAATTTGGCGCGAAACACGGAAATACCAATACTCAATACTTACGCTTCGACGGCCTGAAGGAAAGCAAATAACTTGGAATCCTTTTGTGTGCTAGGGCGTGGCGTATACTGCCGCCCGCTCTCACCGTGCCAGCATTGTATTACCCCTCACCCGAGGGCCAGACTGGTAGTTTACACGTATGTCGACGCTTACGACTGTCTCATTCTGATTTGATGAATAATATAGTATTTTCTTTATCATACTTAAGAAACGTCGAGTTTCCGGTTTGGATTTTCCAGACCTGTATATAAAATGCAGCTTTCCTATGTTTACAAAAATATAATTTTAAATTTCTGAGATGCTTTTCGTTAGTACCATCTTATGTTTTTCAGATTATTACCAGTTTCACTCATAAAAAAAGTTGTGGAATTATATTTTAGCATAAGAAAAAGGGACAATATAACCTAAATGTCGAGATCATATTATTAAAAACAGCTCTTTGTCACTTTTTTAAAACAATTTTTCGACGTCCTTGAATTTGGGGGATTTTGGTTTTTATCGTTATTCAGAAACTGTTTCTTTTTGTTACATAGATGGCTTCAGATTAAAATATATCCATAAAATTGTGGAAATGAAAACAACTAAAAATATCCAGATTGTATTTTCCAATAGAAAATTCGGATTTTTTTACCGTGCAAAACTAAACTAGCAAACTTTAATATTTTTAATCATTCGGAAATTTATGATGTTGTCTCTACGGAAATCTAACCAGCGAGTAATATAGCGTTCGCGCTCGCAAAATCTGATATGCATTTTTAATAATACGGAAGACCCCGAAAGTTTAAAACTCGTTACGTTTACTTGGCACGCCACTTCGTGTTAAAGTATAAGATAACCTATCATAATCTACATCACACCCGAAACCAGTAGGGACTGAATTTTTATAAGGAAAATTTACAAGAAGACGTCTGGAAATTTAACCGACATTACAGACTTATTAATTTTTTACGTGCCGTTTACCTGTCCTAAAAATTATTTATTATTACCAACAATTTTTTATGTGCTCACTTGTTTTTTAAACAATACTTATGCGATGCCATAATATCGAATTTTGTACATTATCATCTCTCCTATACCAGTGCGATTGCTATTATTAAAATTGCGTAGTGAGTAATACTGGACAACAGCCAGAATGTATCTAAAATAAAATCGACTCAATCTTACCATTTTTAGTGAATTAAAACCGAAACTAAACTTTTCCTTTTAATCTTAGTTCAAGTTTTAGAGATACCTGATGTCATGTCTCTCTATATATCAACAATGTAACCGCAAGAATGTACGTAGTATTGTTATAACAATAGAGGGGTGCGGCTTTGTCTAATATACGTTTTCCCCAAGTTAAGGAAATTTTGTATAACTTGGCAATACAGCATGGGGGATCTCCAGAAATGATTCCCCTCCATACATGAAATCCCAACTCCTCAGGGCTTAAAATAATGGATATAGTCATTTAAACCCATATAAATCGACGTTTATGTCTGCTTTGTACTGAACAGTCCATATATATAAATAAATGACTATTGCGAATATTATGGAATTGAAAAGAAAATTCTCGAATATTCTCTAAAAATGTAGAAGCCGTATTTGCATATATTAGCAACTACAAAGCGGAGGGGTTAGTCAGTCGAAGTTAGTGAGTTGAATCGAATAGTTGAGATTGTAAAATGTCTCGAAAGTGTGTAAACCATCCAGATCATTTCTGTTACATAAGGTGAGGTGACTTTTCAGTCTCAGAAGCGATCTAATATCCCATTGATAAAAAAGAGAAATTAATTTTATTTCGGTTGCAATATTGGGGATCAAGATAAAGAGTGGGCGCCACATATCTACTGTAATGCATGCGCTTCAAATCTAAGAAACTGGTTAAATAGTAAAAAACGATCTATGCGATGCTGTCCCAATGATCTGGAGAGAGCCTTCAAATCATGTTAATTATCGCTTTTGCTGCATCATACCCCGTGCTGAGCAAGGCACAGATATATTCAAGAAGAAAAAAGTCAGTTATCAACTATCCAAATATACCATCTGTCATAAGACCTATGCCTCATAGTGATGAACTTGTTATTCCAGAACCCCCAGAAACATTCACTTACGAATCAGATAATAACGATACAACGATTTCTCAAGAAGCAGATATGCCATCAACATCAAGAGATCCTGATTTCATACCCAGCACATTATACCGCCAACTGCACAAAATAACCCAATCAGAATTAATCTTGTGAGAGACTTAGAACTTCCAAAAAGTAAAGGAGAGTTATTAGGATCAAGATTGCAGCAGTGGAACTTATTAGAAGACGATGTTTTAGTATGTGTTTTTCGTAAACGCCATAAATGCCTAGCACCATTTTCTAACATGGAAAAGAACTTGGTTTTCTGCAATAACATTTGCGGTTTATTGGCGGCTTTAAATATAAACTACAAGCAAGAGGAATAGATATTGTTTATAGACAGTTCAACATTGAGTTTAAAAACAGTACTATCGCATATGGGAAATATTTTACCGTCTATTTCTGTTGGGTATGTAGTTCACATGAAAGAATCATACGACAATATGAAGTATGACAAGTATAAAATATGATGAGCACCAATGGCAGATCTGTGGCGACTTAAAGGTGGTCCGTTCGACAATCATTAGAGCCAGGTGAAAAGAATTTTAAATATATGCCATTGGTAGACCACAAAAAGATTTTTTGCCACCATAGCGCATCAAATTAGACCTAATGAAAAACTTTGTTTAGGCACCGAATACAGATGGGTCAGCTTTTCAGTTCCTGCTTCAGAAATTCTCAAGGCTAAGTGAAGTAAAAAAATAAAGGTATTTTTGTTGGGCCATCGATTTGAAATATTCTGAAAGACAAACATTTTGGACAACACTCTATCATATATTCAGACTTTCGTCTTGTGGTCACTAATTTCTGCGGAAAATAAAAAAGCTGACAATTACATTATTCTTGTTTAAAATATGCTATCATCGTATCAAAAAATGTGTTGCAATATGTCTCTAAAGATTCATTTCTTACACTCACTTGTGGACTTTTTTACTGACAACTGCGGAGCTGTAAGTGATGAGCACGGCATACGCTTCCATCAAGATATATTAACAATGGAGAGAAGATACCAGAGAAAGTGGAATGTTTCCATGCTTGCCGACTACTGTTGGCTTCTTGTTAGAGATGCTCCAGAAACAATTCGCAAATGAAAAGCAAAAAGACAGGATATTTACAAGAGTAAAATTATGTATTTTTTATTATTTTATTAAAAATAAAATAAGAAACAACTTTCATACGTTTTCTAAACGAATTAGTTTTTATCTGGGTTTAACTACAAACAAATGTTAAATAAAACCTTTATGTCTTTCAATTTTGCTATTCAATTTCGCATTCGCAAATCGTAGTAAAGGGAATCATACGTGAATAAAAGTGTGAAAGATATTGAAGAAGCCTTATTAAATCGCCATACTATTGTTTAACTCGAAAGATGATGAAACTGGTACGATTTTTTTGAAAGGAATGTCTACTGTACTGACGCAACTGTTACCAAATTCCATTCAGGTCTAGGGTTTCTCAGGCGAAAAAATAAAAACGACTCTTACACCACGTAGACCACACCATGTCTCAACATTTTAAAATGTTAAATCTATGCGTTTTAAGCAATAAAGCACGTATAACAAATTTGATGTCACAACATGGATGGTGAACATGATTTGAGCTGATTCCTCTGGAAAATTAAAAAAACTATTGACGAAATAGGTGAAATACATAAACAAAACTAAAAAGTGCTTATTGGCCGGATACTTACAGAACACCAAAGATTGCAATAATTTAAATGAAATTTTCGTGTGAATTATCAAAATAAACTTGGATTGATTTACTATTATGGTGATTCGGTTTAAAAATAAGTCCAAAGTTTCTGAAACTCGTGTCATCGGTAGGTCTAAATTGTTGATTCAGATCTGACATTGCAGGTTTTAAATTATTTTTAATTAATTCTTTCAAAAACTGAACCGATAGAAACTTTAGAAATGTGTTTAGTTAATTAAGTTTAAATGTATTTAGTGTAATTTTAATCTTCTTATTAAAGCGGATATATACTATATTGTCAGAAACTCCGCTTTTTGGAACATAATCTGATATGATTACCTCCTTGTTGTAATGTAGTATAGTACCTTAATATTTGCTGCTTATTTATAAATTTATCAAAACTTTTGGCTAAGTTTGATAACTTTAAGTTAGCGACCCATCGCATGATACAATTTTGGATAGATTGCAAGTACGTGTTTTGTTAATAGTTTATAATTGCAAATAGTTTGAGCAAACTCTGTTTAATAAACATTTTAATAAATAAATTCGACCTATAATTATTTAATAGCTTAACAAATCTGGCAAGATCGCAAATTAAGCGGGAGCTCTCAAGAGAATATGTTTTTAACGAAATTCGTCAGGACAGAAACCTGGAAATTTTTATATTAAAAAATAATTATTAGATATATAACGATACCGACACCCAACTCATTTTTAAATTAATCGGTAATATTTACTACTAGCCATAATATTTTTAAAATGTATGAAATGACCTATCAAGCTGTGATAAAATTGCTATAAAAATCAAATACAGTTTTTTTTCTAAGACAGCTTTTTCTGGTAGACTTCATTCTTTAACAGCATAATTACCTAATTATTTCGATAGAGTTTTAGTAAATAACAAACTATTTAATATATGGATCTTCTTTTTCATTTGAGCCAATAAATGGTTTCAAAAATATGATGCTTCTAAAAACATAATCATAACTTTAAATATTTTCTTTGACGTTTGAGAATATCGTGAATTTTTCTCAGAAGAGAAAAATTATACTGATTGGATTGGTTTGCTTGAAATAAATGAAACAGTATTTGAGTGCAATAGTTTTTATGTTAAATCGCAAAATTATATAACATTTTACCTCCCAATTCACTAGATTGATATAACTGTAACAGTACTCCAAGTTGCCAATAAAGGTTTTTAATTGATTTTCAACAATAAATCAATCAATTTTTTTTTGCCTTAAATATATAAGAGTAAAAAATATTTTTCCTTTATTACCAAACTGACAAAAATGAAAATTTTTTATTATTTTTTCGAGGTAAGACTCGTAGAAAGACATAATGAAATAACATTCTCCAATACCCAAAGAGGCAGCAGATGTAGTAGCATCGAACCAGCTCAATATGCAGCCTATCGTCTTATATATGTCTCTGTCTTTTTCTACCTGAAACTGTCAACTTTAGTTAGAGTTAATTTTCTTGATGAGAATAAGAAATTATGACAGAGATACCAAGTGCTTCAGCGTTATTATGTGTCACTTCGATGCCTGTTAAAGTATCAACTGCGTCATTTTCCAAAAATCACTATCTCAAAACATAATGCATAGAATTATTACTAGGATTCGAAAATTATATACTCACAGCAAAAAATATTGCATTGTTCAATTTAATAATTTATTATTTTTTTCTTTAACTCTTTTGTCATTGTTATTTATCAGATCTTATGCAGTGAACTATTTTATGATAATAAACAAATAAGTTAAATTTTAAAGCTTGATTTACATGGATTTAGTGGAGGAATTAATGAAATAACAATAATAAATTACTTCAGGGCAACATAAGTACAGTTTACTACTTGTTTAGTGTCTCTTCTTCTAGCTCTGATTATAGTCTGCATTATTCTAAGCATGCTACGCAAAAGATCTTCGATAGTTTCGTGCAGAATTCGATTCCATTCTTCTTATACAACAGTCTTAATTCTACAATTGAGTTAGGAACTGAATGTTGTGCCCATATATCTCTTTTAAGGATGTCCCATATGTTTATGGTACTAGCGTCAGGTCCGTTGGGTGGCTATTCAAGAGCCCTAATTCGGACATTCTCAAGGCACTATAGAATTCTTTTTGTGGCGTGAAGACGGACATTATGATGCATTAACACAAAATTATTGTACCCAATAAAGCTTGCATAAAGGAAAATCTGTTCTTCAAGGATGGTTTGGAAGTTCCAGTCAGCATTCATTCCTAAACTAACTTCAACAAGCTTCATGCAACTCTCTCAACTTATGCCACCCTATTGCATAATGGAACAACCACCACAGTATGCTCAACAAGGCTCTTCACTCTTCCTTAATTGTATTCTTATTTCGTCTTTAAAGATAACTTTTCCCCGTTGATGTTCATTCTAGTTAGAACTTAAGAACGACTTAAGAGAAGTCGAAGAACTTTGGCATGATGTTTTATAGTTACATTGACGTGTTTACTACTGTTTGACTGGTCTTGTATTTAGTAATTAATTTTCTAGATCTTGCAATAAGTCCCAATTTCATAAAAACTGAATTTTTTAATATTGTTCATCTTTTATGAGAGTTTTGCAAACTTCGAAATAAATGGAAATCAGATAATGCCAGATCAGTGCTGTATGCGAGATATGGCATTACTTTCCAACCAAGCTCCAATAATTTCTCAAGAGTTACTAAAAATGAGAACATAATTTCTTTGCGAACCGGCAATTCTAGCCAATTTTCTTTGATTGATTCATCCAGTTTTATTATTTCTTGGCAGTAAACTCTTTCAGTTCATACTGAATCCAAATATCGAACTTAACAAGTTCAAGACATTTTAAGTAATTTTTAATTGTAGTGTTCCAGACATTAAATCTTCTCTTCCGTTATATAAAGATTTTCTTCATTTGTGGCTTTGATTTGTTCATCGTTAATTTCGCTAGGTTGACCAGAACGTTGGTGACCTTGAGTGAAAAATCTCCAAAACGAAATTTTGAAACCAATTCTGACACAAGCGTTCAATTATGCAATCAATACCATAAACTACATATATCTCTTTGTGAACCTCAGCAGCTTTCTTTTTTAATGAGAATAAAAAAGGAAAATATGCCAAAAATGTTCGTTTCTGCATTGTGACTCTAAACTAACAGCCATAAACGAAATTACACACACGTTGCTTCTAAAGTCACCTAATTGTAATTGATATCACATATCAAAAGGGAAAAACCATAATACCGACATAAGCCCTTCAAAATAATTATAATGCTTTCTTTCTCTTTCTGTCTACTTTCTTACCAACCCCAATATATCTACTCGTGTGTATCGCTTATTGACAACAAGCAATTTTGACAGAAACCAACTCAGTTAAATGTGACATCATACTAATCAAAATTATAAATTCAAGAAAAGTACTTACAATATCATTCTGCCAATATCCAAAAGCAGTCCTTCTTTTAGTCACCGGACATACTGGCTGTGTTTAAATGTTTTTATCGCGTATTCAGTTATATATAGTTATATATAGAAAAATGCAAAATTTTTGTCCGCAGGTGTATAAAGAGTGTTCCATTTAAAAATGAGTATTTTATCTACCGTATTTTGAGTCATTGCGTTTCTAACTAAAAATATTTTCCCCTATATACATTATATAACGTATATATCAAAGTAGTATTTTTGATAATTTAGATGTTATCGAAGAAGAACACCTGATTGACGTATCCTATGTTTATAATTTATTTTATTTTTTTTTTAATTCACACTTTCGTCGATTTTAATAAGCAAATGGAAAATTACGCACGCAAGTAATTTAACAGGATGGTAAAACTCTATAATTTGAAAGCAGGGGAACCTTAATTATGCAAATAAACTTGTTTTCTATCAGAAGTGACCTACATTTTCTCGATTTACTTTCCATGTCCTTATGAGCACTTATTCAAACAACCTTAAAACAAATAACAACTCCTCTCTAAAAGTTCACGAAATAGGCCAAAGCGTCCCGGGATCGGTGCGGCGGCCTCTTGAGGCGAAGAGCTACGAATATATTAGCATCTATAGAGCGTGTGATAGCCCCAGGTGCGTGCTTAGACTCTATCGATTGGCGAAGCGGTCGCTGCCGAATCGGTCACGCTAATATTCTAGACTTCCTTTAAAATTTTTGAAATTACGTCTAGCAATCCGCAAAAATATAATCTTACATTCTAAATCTTATTTGAGAAAATATTTTTACCATAATATTACCAACCTAATTTAGATAAGTTATATTTAATAAATAACTTCCAACTTTTTTTTTAGTCTTAACAATTTAAGGGTAATTTCTACCGCAAAAACATTTTCTTACAAACAGCATGCTATTACCTAGTAAGTATAAAATAATTTTGTCCCATGTTTCTCGGCATAAATAAGAAGTATTTTTATCATCTCGGAAAAAAATACAAGATTAAAAAGATAATACTTCAATTCGTAGTATACATGCTGTTGTAGCTATGTAATTCGATAGTGTCCAAGAAGACAATGGCACTGAAATATGCGGCGAAAAAAATAGCATCTAAAGATTTGCGGTGAAAAAAAAACATTTATAAAACCACGGTCATCGCTTCTTTATATATGCGGCGAAAGCAAGAATGCCAACCGGCATAACAGCAAAAAAAAATTACATTTTTAATAAATGCGGCAAAAAAAATTATATCTTTAAGATGTTCTACTTAGAAAATTACATCTTTAAAATGTGCAGCGATTTATCTTTACCATATTCTAAGAAATAGTTTTCGATGTAGTTTTAAAATGCTGTTTTTTTCGCCATATTTTTAAAATTACAATAGTTTTCGTCGTTCTTTTGGATGCACAATTTTTTGGCCGCATTTTTGGAATCTTAATAATTTTTAACGCACTTTTAGAAATGTAATTTTCTTCGAAATTACAAAAATATAATTTTTTACACCGAAAGTTTTATAAAATCATAGTTTACGCCGCACATTTTGAGACGTTATTTTTTTCTTAGCTGTCATCGTTTTCGTAGACACCATCGATATGCTGGTACAATTTGAATACTATTTTGAGCCAACTAGATTATTCTCTCGGGCGCAGCCTAGACGGAGAATACTAGTATATACAAAAATAAAGAGGAAGAGGTGAACTAACCTTAACTATCGAACACATGATTTTTTCTCATGAAAGGGCTTCCCAATAGGCATGTTATGCCTATAGTGGTTATCTTTCAATTGCAATATTTGACATCTACCATCATTTGCCATCAGGAAGGCTTGCCATTTCAGCATTAGTGATTTCACGCTACCACAACATGTTGAAATTGCACAATTATTTGATCAAAACGCAATAAGTTTTACTGCTACTCAAAGAGGTTTTTTTGCAAAATAGTCGTCATTCCACTCCATCTGTGCTCCGAATTGGCTGAATAATTAATAAATTAGATAGTGAGTGTAGTCTTTTTAATAATAAGCCAGTGATATAACGATAAAATGCCCGTAGTGATGAGAATATAGCCACCATTGTTGCAGCAAACGAATATGTATTCATTCGGTACCATTTGCAAGAATTTGGACTTTCCAGGATGGCTACCTGCATCCTGATAAGATGATATTGACGCTAGAGCTCAAGCCAAATGACCATCGTTGACGTCGGGAGTTTGCAGATTGGGCAATCGAACATGATCCCGAATTTCATCATATTTTCAGATAAGGCGCATTTTTAATTAAATAGCTTTGTAAATAAGCAAAATTACTACTCCTTAACTAATTCATGAGTCTCTGTTAAACTTTAAAAAAATCATTGTCTGGTGCGGATTGTGGTTCGGAGGCATCACTATCTTCAAAAGTGTGGATGTTCTTGCCGTTACTGTGAATGGGGAACACTATTGTGGCATGCTAACCGACTTTTTCTTTCCGAAAATTGAAGAAATTGACTTCGATGATATTCATTTTTAACAAGACGGCGCAACTTGTCATACAGCGGCCGTTACAATTGATTTATTGCAGGATAAATTCAGTGAGTTGGTAATCTCCGGAAATGGACTATTTCCTATGGGGCTTTGTTAAGTCACAGGCCAATGCCAACAAACCCAACAAACTTACGACCAACATTCGAGCCACCATACTTTCCATACCACCGGAATTATTGCACAGAGTTATCGAAAATTGACATGAGCGAATCTCAAAAAGAGGTGTCGAACACATTTGAACAATATTTTGTTTAAATACATGGTTTTTATATAAAGTATCGGGAAAAGTTTCGGAGAAATAGATTTATTTTAGATATTGCTACAAAAGATCAAAATTCTTCAACGTACGTCCCTTAAGCGTCAACACACTTTTGCCAGTGATTTTACACAACTCGAAGGCTACGCAGTAGACGGATTCTGGATGGTCCTTAAGCATACGCGTGCAAGTTTCTTTGACGGCACTGAAAGAAATTCTCGGCTACGCTGACGTAAAGAACGTTGATAAATATTACTCTTATGTTAAAAAGTGCTGAGATCTCCAAGATAATGGAAAAACTCCGGATCCGAAAAATGACAGTAGCGCTGTTCCGTCCTAGTATGGGACTTATCAGGCCATTGCATTCGCTACAAACCATCATCTCGAACCTGTAACCTATAAACAAATTTCACTGTCCAAAAATCGTAAATAATACAGTGACGACATCTCGATGGCTCACTTAATAACCCAAGAGCAACACAAACCAACAGTGTTATATAAAACCACCATATGATGGCGCGACGGTAAATTAAAAAAGTAATAGAAGGATAGAAGTAGCATTATCCGGCATCGGCAACCAAACTAACCACGAATTTCGCAGTTTAAGTAAAGTGTTGCACCAATGATCTCCCTAAGAGAACTATTGCGTGTTTTTTAAGCCAACAAATATCAAAAAGGAGTCCTATACTAGGACGTAACAGCGCTGTCGTCATTTTTCGGACCCTGGAGTTTCTCTATTATGTTGGAAATCTCCGCACTTTTATTTATCAATGGTCTTTATGTCCGCATAGCCGAGAATTTCCTAATATATATATATATATATATATATATATATATATATATATATATATATATATATATATATATTATATATATAATATAATAAAATAGAATCAAATATTGGCGAAGCGGACGTGAAAATTTGTCAATCTACATGATTCTCGTGTTAAAAAGGGCGAAGCACTCCAAAAATATGGAAAAACTCCGGGTCCGACAGATGGTGACAGCGCTGTTTCGTCCTAATATGGGACTCGTCAGGTCACCGCATTCAGTACAAACCATCATCTCGCCTTTGCATCCTATAAACCTGAGTTTAAAATCAAAAAACAGCAAACAAGGCGACAAAGGCGACATCTCGATGGTCCACTCGATAACACAAGAAACACACAGATTAACAAAGTTTGTAAAATAACCGCCATATGGTGGCGCGATGGTGAATTAAAACAGAAATATGTAAAATCGAGCACACGAAACGCGCTGCCCAAAGGATAGGGGTCGCATTTTTCGGTACTGGCAACCAAGCCTACCGCTTATTTTAGCAGCCAAAGCCACGTGTCGCACCAAACGATCCCACCATGAGAGCATCGTTCAGCGTATTTCAAAGCCAAACAAGTAAATAAATAAATAGATAGGTTTTTGTCCGTGTAATTTAAAATAAAATAGAATCAAATATTGGCGAAGCGGGCGTGAAAATTTGTCAATTTACATGATTCTCGTATTAAAAAGTGCGGAGCACTCTAAAAATATGGAAAAACTCCGGGTCCGACAGATGGCGACAGCGCTGTTTCATCCTAATGTGGGACTCGTCAGGCCACCGCATTCAGTACAAACCATCATCTCGCCTTTGCATCCTATAAAACTGAGTTTAAAATCAAAAAACAGCAAACAAGACACGTGGCTTTGGCTACTAAAATAAGCGGTAGGCTTGGTTGCCAATACCGAAAAATGCGACCCCTATCCTTTGGGCAGCGCGTTTCGTGTGCTCGATTTTACATATTTCTGTTTTAATTCACCGTCGCGCCACCATATGGCGGTTATTTTACAAACTTTGTAAATCTGTGTGTTTCTTGTGTTATCGAGTGGACCATCGAGATGTCGCCTTTGTCGTCTTGTTTGCTGTTTTTTGATTTCAAACTCAGGTTTATAGGATGCAAAGACGAGATGATGGTTTGTACCGAATGCGGTGGCCTGACGAGTCCCATATTAGGACGAAACAGCGCTGTCGCCATCTGTCGGACCCGGAGTTTTTCCATATTTTTGGAGTGCTCCGCACTTTTTAACACGAGAATCATGTAGATTGACAAATTTTCATTTCCGCTTCGCCAACATTTGATTCTATTTTATTTTAAATTACACGGACAAAAACTTATCTGTTTATATATATATATATATATATATATATATATATATATATATATATATATATATATATATATATATATATATATATATATATCCCAATTTACTAAACAAATTCTTAAAGTTAGAAATCGATATCTTTCTTTATCCAAAATGACTGGTTGGCTCCCTGTATGTGCACTATTATTTAAATGATTAGTTTTTTATCCTTTATATCCTTGATACATTTGTATTATTATCTACAAAGTTAGCCATATAATTTATTACACATAAATGTTTTTTATTACACACTCACTTTTTAAGGTTAATGGGTTTTAAATTATAATGCCGAGGCGTCTTGTACAAAAGAAGGCTAAAGGAAAATTTGCCTAAATCTGACTTCGCATGTTATAAAAAACCAATTTTCGGGTTATTGAATTAGCATTTTTATTATAAACGTTTTAAAAAACTGTTTAATGTCATTTTGCTTACGAACTGATATTAAAAATGTTTACAAACGTTTTAATTCAAAATATATCAAAGCTGCTAATGCAATTTTCAATTTGCGGTATTAAAAAAATTAATATTTAAACGAGTAAATGGCATGAATATGTTTTGTACAAATACAGAGGGATTCATTCAAATTGTACATTTTAGGGACGGATCGATCTGAAAGTAGGTTTAGTTAAAAACCATCTAAACAATTTTTTTCTTTAAATCATTAAATTTATCTTACAGATGACAAGGAATTTTTCCCTATGGTTTTCTGATAAACCCACCTACCTCGCTGATTTTTCGCATTTGCTTTATGCCCCTCCTTAGTATCCCAAATGCATAAAATTCTTTATTTTTAAGTCCCAGGAAGGGGGACACGCAGGTGCAAAAATTGTTTTTCTCGGTCCCTATTGGTTACGACAGGTACCAGAGGAGAGGGCGCTTTAAGCACTCCAACTTTGCCTCCATGACTTCTGACGTAACCGCAATGATGTGAGCTAAGGTTCATTTGATAACACAGAGTTCCACGTTTTATACACTGCCAAGCCTCGACTAAGTGGCTAAATTATCAATTTCATCCATATGAAATTATGTTCTTGGGAGAAAGATGTTAATTAGTGAAAATAATATGTTTAAAGTTCATCTGTTGGACAGGAGCGGTCCTTAAATCTTCTATATTTAAGTGAATCTATTAGTAATAAGCAGTGTAGGCTTGAGATATGACTGGTTCGAAGTGCGCCAAAATCAATACGGAAACAAGCATTCTTTACTTACTTGAGTTTAGATTTGATTTTCCAGTAAAAACATAGACAAAGTAGTTGATAACTGATTGGTTAAGCAAGAGGGATTGTAGGTGAAGCTCCAGAGGTTATTGGAAAGAAGTTACAGGATATTAGAGTGTGTACCTTCTTTGAAAAGTAATATTATTTAGTGATCGCTTTGTTTCCACAGTTGTTAATTTATTTGAAAGGACAATCTTAGAACTACTTTAAAACTTTTTTCGAGGAATAAATTCATTAACAATTATATGTTTTATTAGGAATAGATGTGGAAAAATAAAATATCTCGACGGAGAATAATATTTTGATTGACCAATTTTTGTATTGCAGCGCATTATAGTAATAAAAAACTCATTCCTTTAAAAAAGTCACACCAAAAAACTGCAATTTTGTAAAAACAATATTGTTTGTTCTACAATACGAATATACCAATGAATACTAAAATGTTTCACTTAAAAGCACTTTTTAAATATTTTCTTATTTATAGGGTAGTAAATTATCCTAATCACGCAGTTGTTGACGCGTTAAAAGAAATTATAATTACTTTCACTTTATTAAGCCGACGATATACCGCATTTAATTCAGGTATGCAGTCGATTAAGCAAAATCATATCGCCTGGCTAATAAATCGCATTTTCCGCTGAAGTAGGTAAAGGATACGAATCTGTTTAGCACGTCTGATTTGATGACATTTCGTAAATTACCAGGAAAATATATAAATAATGTCCGTCAAGCTATTTAATTTATTAATTTTATTTTCAGAATAAGTTATAATCTGCCACTTCACTAGTCAGTCTTTTTTTTTGACCCCGATACAAAGTACCTTTTTACTGATTTTAAGACTCAGAGCATTACTTGATTTTAGTCGTTATCATTCCTCTCTTCCAACTAAATATCTTCTTCGGTATTTTCAAAGATAGTAAAAATTTATTGCAATCATATTTATAAGGCTTTATGACAGCTTTTTATGGATACTATTAATATTCAGTCTTAAAAGTTATATAGTATTATAGTAAAAGAAGTAAACATTAGGAAAATACATTAGGCCCGTTTGATTTTTATGATAAGTTTTTCTGGGTCGAATCAAAAGAAAATTTACATATTTTCACCTTAATAAATAAAATTTTTGTTAACATTTAATATAAAGCATACTATTATCGTTGTTGTCAGATCTGTTATACAGCTTGTTTTCCGAATAGTATGTTCAATTGTCACAACATCGGTTTAAAATAATAGGTTTTGATTAGACAGAAATATGTTTATAGTCAAATAATATTTCAGTTGAGTAGTAATTATTAGTTGCCATTAAAAACAAATTTTTGTGTGTTTAGAACTAATATGCTATAAATTTGGTTGTCTTTACAACAAAGTTTTATTAAACTAAAAGGAGTGCTGTAAGGGCAGGTTTGTTATTAAAAATAAAACACAATGTTCCATATGGATTAAAATTTTTAAGTGCTTTTTCTTAAGAAGAAACATAGGTTATATAACTGTAAACAGGATTTTTGATTTCGATTTAAAGTCTTACAAAAATGCACTAGCGATTGAAATAAATTAATATTTTCCACAATATACAGTAGAGAACATACGTATTAGCAAACTATAGGTTTTTTAAATTAAAGGTTATTTCAAAAATAAATAAAGAAAAAAATTCAAATAATAATTCTTATTATTTCCTTAATCAAAATGTTCATATATTATAAAAATAAAATTAACAACCTGTATTTGGAAAATAAATTTTACAAAAATAAAGATAATTTTTATGATTTAAGTGGACAAAACTATTGATACTGTTAATATTTTTTAAATTGCTTATTTTGATGTTACCCATTGAGATAAAGTCCAATTGGCAAGCCACAAAAAATGTTCACTACTATTAGTTAGTAACCTTGACGGTAGGATGTATATAAGTATTCATATCAAATCTTTAAAATCCTAAAAAGGTCAAATAAATAGAGATATTTTTATGACAAAAATGCTATTATAATAGCATAGATGTTTTTTTTTCATTTTTTGCTTATAAAATCAAAACTAAAAAAACAATCTCGATGGTGTGAACAAATGAATTGTGGATAATAAGTAATCAACAAAATAAGCCCTGAAGCGATGCAATCGGACCATTAGTAACGGGAAAAAAATCAAAAATCGGAATATTCGGCGTTTTTTCAAAAATTCGAATTTCGGTCAAATAATATTAATTTATATAAACCTTATGCCTACCAAACCAGGTTGGTTCTTAAGTTTTTGCACAATTGCCATTTGAAATTTTATAAAATTAATCAATCATAGTCGAGAGTGCAAAACATTACAAAATATCACTCTGGATTGTTTTTAGTGTGATAGTGCATTCGGTATTCTGATAGTATTTTCTCACAGGATCACTTATTTTCTCTATTGATTAGCTTAAAGAGACAAAAAATAATTGTAATTACAATAAGTCATTTTATTACACATAGTGTAATATAAATATTTAAAGATAGTGGCTATTTTAAGAATCTATCATGAACAGGTCCAGAACCAAAGCTTTCAGCAAGGGAACAAAAGATGATTGTTAAGCAGTTTAATTTGAATTTTCACATTTCAGCATCAGGAATGTGATCTGCGTTAAGGGAACAGGATAATAAGGAAGTTAGCGTGAAAACCGTTGACAGAGTACTGTATAAGGCAGCTCATAAAGCAAAGGTTGCTACAAAAAAAAACTTACGTTAACTAGGTAAATTAGTTAATCAGACAAAGCGACAAGATTTCTCAAATTAACATATTAATTATAGTAATGCAGCGTTTCTTGACATTTCTGTATTTGATATTCTTACCAGTTTTAATCGCGCCCTGCTTTTAATTGTATAAAGGTTTCCAATCAGTTTCCCAATTCCCAGATATAAACTTCAGCTGCGTTACGCTTTCATAGGAAGTCGAACCCCACAAGTTGAAAAAACTGTACTAATGAGATAGTTAGACTTTGTGGAAGGAGCTGCGGGATATATGGCAGTAAATGGTGTCGGTAACCTGGTTTTTATCGATGGAATAGTCAATAAAATCATTTATTTACATATTTTGTAGGATAATTTAAAACAAAGGACACAGCAAACGGGTTAGGTTACAATCACCGGATCTAAACCCCATTAAACATTTATAAAACGAGTTAAAGAACGTATTTGAACTCATATTTCGAGTAAAAGTTGATAAAAAGATATTTTTGTTCAAAAATTAAATGCTATAGGTAAAGGTAAAGAATTTACTCAAAAATTAGTTTATTCCATGGAATGTCTTACTGAAGTCGTAAAAAGAAAGGAGCTCCCTTTAAATAGTTATTTATTTTTAGTGTCATTCTTTCAGTTAGCCACAATTTTACCTACATAAATTAAGAGAGCAAATTTATTTCCATATTTAGTTTTTTTTTTGGAGAACAAATCGGCGTTTTGGTTAACAGTATAATAAAAATTAATATTTGATTTATGTGTGTTTTTATTCCTAAGATTCATTACTGTGATTTAAAAATGTCTATTTTCACAATACTTTTGACCGCTATTATAAACTGTTATAATAATTGAACATATCGATTGCGTAATGTACCAAACTTTAAAAAAAAAAAAACAGGCATATTAAAATCCCGAAAATAAAAATAAACCTTCAAATGAAATGCTAATATAACTTTTTTAATATAATATACCAAAATAAAATTAACTCTGTTTTCTACACTTTTTTTTACAAAATGTTCACCTCGTAATATGAGTAAAAATTAAACAATTTTTATATTGGTCTTTCATAAAAAAGTATAAAAATCTACCTTTTTTTTGAGCGGTCACTTAAACTTTCGGAAAATCCACAACTTATCGGCCTTGGTATCAAATCGAGGCCGGAAACTGAGCGATCGTCGTAGCAGGCTCGGCATCGGGAAGGAAATCACCAGTCCCGCTGGATGTCGCAGTAAATACCGGAATCGGAAACCAGCTCAGGAAATTGGACTGATTAACGCTCGACTGCTGCATGCTGATGGCTTATTGCTGATGGAAGCCATTGCTTTGGAGTTATTGCAAAAGTAAATCGACAGCATATTCGAGCAAAGCCGCAAATTTTAAATAAGAGATTTTAACTTAAATTGATTTTGTCTGGAGGTTTTTGATAATTTTGATTGTTTTTTAATAATAACTAAAAATGAGTGAAAATGTTATTTTAACGTTGTGTTGAGAAATCACGTGTGTGATAATAAATGTCATATTTCTCTAACTGAACTAGACTGAATCATAAAACATTTCCAAAAGTTTTGATAATGAAAATTTATTTCCTATATTATTATGCAATGTAAAGGGTGTTTTTTATAGAGGTATAGAACTTTAAGTTGGCAACACTTTTTTAACTGGCCGCCATTTTGTCAGCTGTCAAGTGATTCATGTTTAGTTTGGTTTCGCATTTCAACATGAATAGACTGACGCCTGAACAACGCTTCCAAATTGTGCAAATTTATTTTGAAAATCATGGTTCTGTTTGAAACACGTATCGCGCACTACGTCCATTTTACGGTCAACATAATCGTCCATCAGAGCAATTAATTCGATTAACTATGGAACGTTTTCGTACCACGTTTACTCTAAATGATAATACGGATCCACAGAGACGTCGTACAGTGCGTACAGAAGAAGTCATTGCTGCTGTAGAGCGTAGCGTAGAGGAAAACCCGAATCAGTCTATCCGCCATCGTGCACAGGAATTGGATATGTGTCCATTCACTTTATGGAAGATTTTGCGGAAAGATCTTGGTTTGCGTGCTTACAAAATCCAACTCGTGCAAGAATTGAAGCCACACGATCACCTAGCAAGGCGTAGATTCGGTGAATGGGCCCAAAACAAGATTGCCGTTGATCCCGATTTTCATAAGCGAATTTTGTTTAGCGATGAAGCTCACTTTTGTTTGAATGGATACGTCAATAAACAAAACTGCCGTATTTGGAGTGATGATAATCCTCAAGTGTATGTTGAGACACCGTTACATCCAAAAAAACTGACTGTTTGGTGTGCTTTATGGGCTGGTGGAATCATTGGTCCGTACTTCTTTAAAAACGATGCTGGTCAGAACGTTATAGTCAATGGTGACCGCTATAGAGCCATGATTACTGACTTTTTCGTTCATCAATTGAACAACCATGATGTGCAGGAGCTGTGGTTTCAACAAGACGGCGCAACTTGTCACACAGTTCGTGCCACAATTGATTTATTCAAGGAAACGTTTGGTAACCGCATAGTTCACGTTTCGGATCCGTGAATTGGCCTCCAAGATCGTGCGACTTAACGCCGCTAGACTATTTTCTGTGGGGATATGTGAATTCGCTAGTCTACGCCGATAATCCCGAAACGATTGATCACTTGGAGGACAACATTCGCCGCGTTATTGCCGATATACGGAAACAAATGTTGGAAAAAGTCGTCGAAAATTGGACCTCCAGATTAGAGTACGTCCGAGCCAGCCGTGGCGGTCATATGCCAGAAGTCATATTTAAATTATAATGCCAGAAGGTTATCTTTCGAATAAAGTAAATTTCATGTCAATTTAGAAAATTCATCTATATATTTTTGAAAAACTCTAATATTTTCAACTATATTTTTTTTTTGTGAAAAACGGTATGTAGTTTATAATTTGTTCAACAATTATCGGTTTAAAAATATAGTACAATTTTTTCGGTGTAGATATTCTCATTTTAACGTACAAAACCTATACTGATTTCAGTAAAATTTACTTTTATGAAGATATTTAAAACCAATATAAAATTACATGTTTTTGAAAGTTTATTTCGACTAAATAATTTTTCTTTAAAAATTGGCTTCAGTAAATTTTATAAAAAGTATTCAAGTTGCTAAAATCACCTGACCAGCATTTTTCCTTGTGTTTTTTTCTGTTTTTGATGCAGAAATTTTTTGATTATATATATATATATATATATATATATATATATATATATATATATTACATAAATTTATTGTTTTTTTTCATTTTACCATAACTATTATTATAGTAAATTGAAGGCAATTTTAACACCTTTTTCAATAATAAAAACATAAACAAAATGAAAATGTAAATGGATTTAAATCAAAAAATAAATATAATTTTTTTTATGGTAATCATTTATCAAATGAAACTACTAAGTTATCTAAGTCAATAGCTAGTCGTATCAAAACATTAAAAATAAACTAATATTAAAATTAATAATCCTTATATTTACGGCAAGAATAATAAATTAAAAGAAATTGGTCCTGTTGATTATAGTTTTATTTATTTGTTTATTATTGAATAGAGCTTGCCAGTGGGTGGGTATCTATTTTAGAAAACTATAATATGTTTTTGTGTTATTCATATTTTCTAATTTATGGCAGGTAAATAGCTCATACATGTTAATAAAGAATAATACTTAATTTTTCATAGTTTTGAAATATTTTCAATAATCTTTAAAAACTGAAAATAATCTACGAAAGTTGTTTTCTTACGTGCATTTTATAAACAGTTAAAACATACCAAATGTTTAATGGGTAATGATCGATTTATATTTCTAAAAATTAACAAGTAGCACTAAGTATTTCCATTTTATTAAGACTAACAATTCAGAATAAAAATTTGTTACTTCAAAATTTAACGATTAAATTTAGAATGATCGATCAAAATCGCTCATCGATAATTTAACCTAAAAGTAAAAACTAAATTTTTGTTTTTTTAGTTATGCTTGTTGCACTACTTTTATTCTAAAGTGTTTCAACTGTTTTATAACATATTTTTATTAAGCTTTATTTGTTTATAATGCTCTTTTTTCTATTTTGATGTATTGGTTTTTTCTCCAGCCGGAAACATATATATATATATATATATATATATATATATATATATATATATATATATATATATATATATATATATATATATATATATATATATGCGGATTTCACGGATTCCTCCGTGTGAGTTGCAATAGCAGTGGATATATCCACATTATGCCGTTGTAGTGCTGAAATCACATTCAGCAAACGTACAACTATATGCAGCTCCGCGTATGAATGAAGTAAAATGCGAACAGTAAATGCAAACTTCCCACCATCATATCCTTTCTGTCTTAGAGGTTGCACAGTTAGAACAAATTGTTATAAAACGCAATTTATCCTATTCCACCACCATGGAGATGATGGCCTACCTGCATCACCATACCGAGAAGAAAGTCAAAACTTACCCTCCCCGCCACAGTGATACGGCAGAGGTACATGTTTCGTCTCTACTAGACTCATCAGGGTACCGACATGCACCTGGCTGTGCAAAAGACAGATCGGAAGGAAGCATGCAAATACTGAACGCGGCTTCTCCGACCTCCCGCCGGGTAGCGTATATATGTGTATGCGGATTTCACGGATTCCTCCGTGTGAGTTGCAATAGCAGTGGATATATCCACACTACAACGGCATAATGTTGTAGTGTGTTATTATATATATATATATATATATATATATATATATATATATATATATATATATGTTTATGCGGTTTTCACGGATTCCTCCGTGTAAGATGCAATAGCAGTGGATATACCCACATTATGCCGTTGTAGTGCTGAAATCACATTCAGCAAACGTACAACTATATGCAACTCCGTGAATGAATGAAATAAAATGCGAACAGTAAATGCAAACTTCGTTCCATCATATCCTTTCCATGTTAGAGGTTGCACAGTTTGAATAAATTGGTACAGAAACCAATTTATCCCACTTCACCACCATCGAGATGATAGCCTACCTGTACCACCATACCGAGAAGAAAGTCAAAACTTACCCTCCCCACCACAGTGATACGGCAGAGGCACATGTTTCGTCTCTACTAGACTCATCAGGGTACCGACATGCACCTGGCTGTGCAAAGGACGGATCGGAAGGAAGCATGCAAATACTGGACGCGGCTTCGCCGACCTCCCGCCGGATAGCGTATATATGTTTATGCGGTTTTCACGGATTCCTCCGTGTAAGATGCAATAGCAGTGGATATACCCACATTATGCCGTTGTAGTGCTGAAATCACATTCAGCAAACGTACAACTATATGCAACTCCGTGAATGAATGAAATAAAATGCGAACAGTAAATGCAAACTTCGTTCCATCATATCCTTTCCATGTTAGAGGTTGCACAGTTTGAATAAATTAGTACAGAAACCAATTTATCCCACTTCACCACCATCGAGATGATAGCCTACCTGTACCACCATATCGAGAAGAAAGTCAAAACTTACCCTCCCCACCACAGTGATACGGCAGAGGCACATGTTTCGTCTCTACTAGACTCATCAGGGTACCGACATGCACCTGGCTGTGCAAAGGACGGATCGGAAGGAAGCATGCAAATACTGGACGCGGCTTCGCCGACCTCCCGCCGGATAGCGTATATATGTTTATGCGGTTTTCACGGATTCCTCCGTGTAAGATGCAATAGCAGTGGATATACCCACATTATGCCGTTGTAGTGCTGAAATCACATTCAGCAAACGTACAACTATATGCAACTCCGTGAATGAATGAAATAAAATGCGTACAGTAAATGCAAACTTCGTTCCATCATATCCTTTCCATGTTAGAGGTTGCACAGTTTGAATAAATTGGTACAGAAACCAATTTATCCCACTTCACCACCATCGAGATGATAGCCTACCTGTACCACCATACCGAGAAGAAAGTCAAAACTTACCCTCCCCATAAACATATATACGCTATCCGGCGGGAGGTCGGCGAAGCCGCGTCCAGTATTTGCATGCTTCCTTCCGATCCGTCCTTTGCACAGCCAGGTGCATGTCGGTACCCTGATGAGTCTAGTAGAGACGAAACATGTGCCTCTGCCGTATCACTGTGGTGGGGAGGGTAAGTTTTGACTTTCTTCTCGGTATGGTGGTACAGGTAGGCTATCATCTCGATGGTGGTGAAGTGGGATAAATTGGTTTCTGTACCAATTTATTCAAACTGTGCAACCTCTAACATGGAAAGGATATGATGGAACGAAGTTTGCATTTACTGTTCGCATTTTATTTCATATATATATATATATATATATATATATATATATATATATATATATATATATATATATATATATATATATATATATATATATATATATATATATATATATATGTATATATATATATATACATATATATATATATATATATATATATATATATATATATATATATATATATATAATCCTTTCTTAAATTTCCAACCAAGAAGAAAAATATTTGATAGATGATTTGTAGTCCAAAATTTAAATTCTCTTGTTACTTCTGACAGAGTTTAACAAGTTTCTTTTTAAAAGAACTTAATTCTCATTATGCGAGTTTTTCAATTCATGTAAAATATCCATAAAAGTATACCACAATGAATATTACGTAACATTTATACCAGTTTTGATATTAACAGTTATTAAAATTAAAAACTCATCATTTCATAAAAAAGTAAAGAATAAACATAATTTAAAGTAAATTCAATTTCCGTACTTTCAGAATCTCGGTACAACGATTTCAAATTAATAACCTAATAAACACAATCGTCTTTCCTCGCTCATCCATTGGTACTTTGAAAACCACGAACTTTATTAAGTTTTGACAAAGTTTCCAGACGTAAATTAATTCATTTAAACTAGCTTGAGGGTAGACGCGACTTAAACATTAAATAGTCGCAATTAGTCTAAAAACAGAAGAAAAGTTTCTAATTTATTTCGAGTGTCGGTCTATAAGAAATTCAAGTAATATGTATGGAAAACTAATTAATTACTGGTGCATTAGTAGGTTTAAAAATATTTTTTAAAATGTAATATTGAGACTTTCTGCATTACTTTAGCAGCTAAATAGCCGGAATGTACTTCTTCTGTTTCAGACAGTGTAACTCTGGCTATTAATAATGTAGAGGTCAAAGGAGTCCCAGTCGCTCCTTTAATTTATATGGACCTACCTAAGCTTTTTAATATATTTTTTGGGCCCCTGAACAAGAATATTTTTGAATAGAAGTTCACTGGAGTGGTCCAAAGATTTTTGTAAACAAATAATTATATATACTTTTAAAAATACAATTTTCGCAAAACTAACTATTGGATCGTATTTCTTGATCCCTACATACTTTTACGTAGGATGCTTAGTTCCTGAGATAATTAATGTTAAACAATGGAAAATGCGTTCTTTGCGATTTTTGATCGTCTATAATTATTGACTCAATCAACTTTTTTTGATATTTTTGACAGCGATCGTAAGTTCAAATTATTAGGTCATACGAAAAAGTTACACTGTAATTGTTTTTGTCGGCTATAAACAAATAGCTTTTGACCGCTTGTGTGCACGCACCGTCCCGTATGGCGCGCACAAAAAAAAATGCACTGAAATACAAAATCCGTCTATTTCTTGATTTCTTCGGTGTACAGCGCACAGGGGAGCCTATTCAGTCCATAGGTGTCCCACGCGGCCGTTCTACTAACGATGATAGATGTCGGATTATATGCAATGATCGAATGTAAATCATTTCAAGTTTGTATGCACGTCAATGTTAATTGGTTTTTCTGATTGATAATGAAATTTATGGAATTTTTTGAAACAATGGCATTACAATGATCCTGAAAACTAATATCACTCATAATATATATATATATATATATATATATATATATATATATATATATATACATATATATATATATATATATATATATATATATATATATATATATATATATATCTTCTTGTTCTTCTAGGTAGAACCAAGTTCTGTTATCTATACAATGCCTCATCGATCCTCGTTTGAGGTCGAAATCCAGCTGTCTCTCCATCTTTTGGGGGGCCGTCCAGGCGGCCGTTTGGTGTTTGATTCCTCTCTCATCATGGTTTTTGCTAGTCTGTCATCGTCCATTCGTTCCACGTCATCTCTCCACTGCCTACGACGGTTTCGAACCCACTTCACAACATCCCCCACTCCGCTGTCCTCGCGTATTTTTGCGTTTCTTATTCTTAAACTTGTTCGGATCATCATTCTCAGCGTTTTCATTTCTGTGGTTCTCATAATTTGTTTTGTCTTTGTGGTTTCATTTCTTGTTTCTGCGCCGTAGCTCAGTATCGGTCTTACACATACCTTGTAAATTCTTGCTTTGCTCTCAACCGTCATATGTTTATTGTTCCAGATTATGTCTCTTAGTTGGCCTGATATTATGGCCGCTTTGTTGGCCTGTGTGCGTACTTCTTCCGTTACTGCCCTGTTACTAGTTATATGTGCTCCTAAGTATTTAAACGTTCCCAACTTGTTCGATATGTTTGTCATCAACCATTACTTTGCATCTCACCGGTTCTTTTGCTATTATCATTGCTTTGGTTTTCTCCACAGATATCTTCATATTATACTGTTTAGCTGTTCGATTGAGGTGGAAAAGCATCCTTTGTAAGTTGTCCTCGCTATCTGCTGTCAAGGCAACATCGTCTGCAAAGCATATAATCTGAACGGTGTTGTGTCCCATTGGGTACCCAATATTTGTGCTTTTTACCTCATCAATGATTTCTTCCATGATTACATTGAAAAGTGTTGGACTTAGGCTATTACCCTGTCTTATTCCTATGGATAGTGGGATTTCCTCTGTTAGAGTGTTATTTGTTTTAATTACCATGGTGTTTTTGGAATTCAGTTCGTATATTGTGCGTATGATTACTTCGTCTACTTGTTTTCTTCGCAGTAATTCTGTTATGTGTTCCAGTTTGACTCGGTCGAACGCTTGTGTAAAGTCCACAAAACAAATGAACAGCGGTTTATCGTATTCGATAGATTTTTCAACCAGCTGTCTGATAATAAATATACCGTCGATAGTAGAGCGGTTATTCCGGAAGCCCTGCTGTTCTTCAAACGCCCCGAACTTGTCTACGATCCGTTGTGACAGTATTTTGGTTAACAATTTAGCTAAACTATTCAGTAGGCTGATTCCCCTGTAGTTTTCGGGTTGTTTCTTTGATCCTCTTTTCTGGATCGGAATTGTGATGCTTTTCCGCCATTCGTTGGGTACTGACGTTGTGCGGAGTATTTTTTTAAATAGAACAATGAGCTCTGTGACAAGGCTGGGGCCTCTACTTTAGCATCTCATTCGTGATTTGGTCGGTACCAGGTGATTTTCTGTTTTTTAATTTCTTAATTGTCAGGTGCATCTGTGCTTCACTGATGTTAACATCTGTTAGTTCTGTGATTTCTTGTTGGTTTTCGTCTACGTTTTCTTCTGTAGCTGGTGCCTGGAGTAAGTCCTTAGAATGGCTGACCCATTGTTGGCTGTCGATTGGACTTAGTTGAAAGTATTCATTGATTGTTTTTTTTCTGTTCCTCGGCATGTTCCATATATATATATATATATATATATATATATATATATATATATATATATATATATTATATAATTATAAGGATTAATTTAATGAAATGACGAGACTGTCACTAGATTGGTGTCATACCATTGCTTTCTTTCAAATATTTCTGTCGTTTACGCGCGCTTTTTAGCAGACTGTGTTCTGTTTATTTTGAGTATTCATTTGTTTCAACCCGTGACGATGTATAATGTTACAAAACGTAATGTACAGTGGTTTGTATATTCTGAGGGTATTTGATGTTGTATTTATCCAAATTCATTGTTTGACATTACATGGAGGAAGATTAGCTTCAATTTTATTTGGCTTTATTCTAGAGAATGGATCTTTTAATCCTGAAAAAAATTAAGATTCCGATTCTTCCAGTAGATGAATTGATAGCGGCATGTGCTGATTGTTCCATATGCAGTACAAAATAACGTAGATGCAATCGTTGGGACATACTCTGCTGCATGGAAAAAAAATATTCTAGAAAAAAAATATAATTCCGAATAAATGTGGATTTTAGTTTATGTAATGCTTCTAACATAATTATTTATCAGGCAAACCTATTAGCATGGACGTACATACAAACTTCAAGCAATCTAAATTCGATCATTGCATATAATACGACAACGGTTAAAATCTTATAATTATTAGAACTACTTATAGATTTAACATATTTGTATTCTACGACAATCAAGTTATCAAATAAAAATACATTTTCTATATACTATCTAATGCAATGCGGAAAACTTGCCTGGCGAGCTTCTTTCGTTTATACGTATATGATATGAACTAATAGTGCTAGGCCGCTTGGGACACCTGCAAGTAAGTTTCCCTCTGTGCGCCATACAGAACGGCGCCAGCTCATAAGCGGCCAAAAGCTATTCGTTTATAGCCGCATACCTTTTTCGTCATTTAACCTTTGCTTGTAGATGTTGATTCGAAATTTGTTGGCAGTGATCGAACTCTGCCAACAAAATTTAAAAAAGTTCATCCAATGGAAAGTCATTACTGTTTAAAAATCACATTTTTTAATTGTTTAATATTAATTATCTCCGAAATTATGCATAAAAAACTTGAGTAAGTCCATATAAGTTAAAGGGGAGACTGGAACCCCCTTGGCCTCTTACACTATGAACATATTAACTTGCAATTGTTATAGCAGATGATAAAGCGGAATTGACCCCCTCTAGATGTTAATTATTAAATCAGGAAGTCAACCGCTACATAAAAAATTATATTTAAGAAAAAACAAAAAATAGGTTTGTCAAAGTATTAAATAAACTTAGGAACGACATATGACTTTAGTTACAGGCCTAATTTGTTCTGGTTTATATATATTTTATCAATTGGTATTACATTGGTATAAACTTCAGGACCGGAGTTTAAATTTGCATCGACATATTATTCTATATTTATACATAGATTAAAGCATAAGACAATCTAACTTATTTGTATTTATTTACACATAAAATTATTAGCGGGTTCAAAGCACTAATTTTAGAACTCCCTGTATCACATGATCGATGTTATTTGTGTTGTGGACGAGATCTCTCAGTACTTTCACTATATACAAGTCGTTGTATTCCAATGTAAAGAATAGCTTTAATTGTCATGAACTAACGGGGAGTTGTTTTTAAATTTATTGTCTTAAAATTTTACGGCGAAATGAAACAAATTTTAAACTTTTTAATATATTAAACAGATAATTTTTTCTAGGGCAGACCTGTTTTTAACAAATGGATATTCACCTGTTTAAAAAAAATGATTGATTCTTTTAGATGTGCGCTAAAGTGCCCTAAAAACTATAATTTAATATGTGACCATTTCCGAAACCGTTTTTAAATAATTTTGAGTTGAAATTTCTTTGTTATCTCTGCGCCGGCAATTGCGAGTTAAATAATCATATTTTCCAGAATTGCATTTGTAAAATGAACAAGCGCTCTTTTTAAACAATGTGAAGTAGGAAACTTACATACGAAATTGTTATTGTAATCCACTTCGGCACGTTCATATTTTCATTTGGCGTGAAAAGGCTTTTTAATCGAGCCGTCATTATTATTTTAGTCAATTGTGTTTCCCTTTTGTTCTACCTTTGTTTTCCTGTAATTTTTAGGTTTTGGGTAATTTATACAAGTATGTACTGAAATTGGTGTAAAAACTATATAGACAGTTGTCATTAAAATGTGAATTGAAGGATACTTTTATATATTTGTACTCAAAACGACATGTAAAACACAAAAAAATTACATTTTTTTATTATTCTGGAATAATTATGAAAATTCTTGATATATTGTGGATAAGATTTAGATAGAGACCTAAATTTAATAAACAAAAATGAAATATGGAGAGTCTTCCCACACTTTGATAGGCTGTAACTTCTTTATGATCTAGTTTAAAATAAAATATAGATATTTCTTAGTTTTCATATTGCATAAAAATATGTAATAATTCATCAAAAATACCAAATTTGTTTTACGTCTGTTTTATTTGTATATTCAACAATTTTTTTTTATATCATTAATAGATAGAGCAATACACATTGAAATAAAAATGTTTTAGTCTCTTTTCTTCCGGGAGTACCGTTTTTGTGCTAAAACCTGCTTCGGCATCTCGAAATCTTTATAATTTCTGTTTCAGGAAAATTACGTAACGTATATGTATAACCACACTGTTAAAAATAACCTTAAATTTAATGTATGTTCCTTAATCAAATTTAATGATTTTGTACCTTAAATCGTGAACAAGTTACATCTACTTTCAAATTAAAGCTTTGTACATTAAAATTAATTGAATGATACCTCAATTTTCATTAAAGTAACTAAAAACATATATTAATGTATATTTATATTAGATTTAATATAAAATTATTAAATTTAATGCATTAACATTAAATGCATTTATTAAACAGTTTATGGAATTTGCTTCCAGCACATCACCTTAAAATTAATGTGAAGTTTTTTTTACAGTGAATATATATAGAATATTCTATTACATAATATATATTTGGTTTAAACAATCTTTTGATGCTACTAGTCTCTCATAAACAATTTTTTTGATAAAAAGCATAACAAGCTAGCACACGATAAAAATTTTTATTTAAAAGCCGAGTTATACCCGATTTTATAGGAGCGCTGCGCACGAATGCCATTTTATCCACTAATTTTGCACTAAAATTGCAGTATCTCGACTTCAAATGATTTTTTTTTCAATTTTGAAAACACTGTCGTCTTTGTCATTAAATCGGAAACAAAATTGCATGGGTCCGGAATCGTTGACTAAAATGTGGTTGTCGGACTTGCATTGTCTTTATTTTATTTATTTTTACGACGTTTCGATTAGGTGGTATCTCTAATCGTTATCAAGTATAATCTGAATGTTTTGTCTTAAGACTACGAGCTTATATAGAGACTGTGTCCATTGAAGCGCAAAGTTTCGCTTCACTGTACACACCTCAGTGATTTGATGTTACAAAGTAGTGGTTGCCAAAGATTAGGTATCTCAACACTCGGTTTACTGTAGATTCCATTATTGTTTTTAATGTAAGCTGCTTCTATATATTTTCTTTTTTTCATGTTGGGTTCCATATATGTTGCCGCAGCCTCAGACCATTTTATATGGTGTTGTTTTTCCCAGGCGTGTTCTGCAATATCTGATCTCGACATTTCCCCTTTTTGTGTATGAGTTTTATGTTTCTGAATCCTAACTTCTACTGGTCGTTTGGCTTCTCCGATATACATTTCACCACACTCACATGAAACTTTGTAAACACATTCTTTCTTATCGGTACTTTTTGGTTTTGTTTCAATTGTTGGTAACAAATTTTCTGGCTGTGTGATGGATTATTAGGTTCTATATTAAAATTAGGCACAGCGCCCACACTAATATCTATACTAGAGTTAATATACAGGGTGGCCCATTATAAAAAACGCACCCAAATAACTCTAATGGGAGGGCCTAAATCAAAAAAAAAATGTTGGAATAATTTTTTTTATTTTCGAAGAAAAAAATCAAATAATGACCTTCAATTCGACCTACGACTTGACCTTCAGGGTCATTTTAAATTCAAGTTAATTTTTTCAAATGGTATTCTCCATTTTTCATTCCAAAAAATTTCCTATGTAACTCTATCAATAACATAGGGTATCAAATCACATATAGAGCTTATTCTAAGGTGGAATTTTTCATGTTTTTTTTTAAGTACTTGAGGTAACGTACCGTGTGAAGTTTGTATACTATGACTTGGAGGTTTAAAGCACAACACATTTTTTTTTTGAGTATTCTTGTTCAAAAAAAGATGATTGAGGATACAGCTTTGTTCGATGTTAAGGATCCACGACAAGGACCTAGCAGGATGGCTTTTTAGGTCCCATTTAGATCCTCTTCACAGAAATGAACACTCTTTTTTCTGTCTAAGAAGATAATACTTGAAAATTAATGGTCAATCAAGCTATAAATAATGATTCGAGTAATGGCAGCAAAACAAAGAAAATAATTTTACCGAATTGGATGTTCGAGAATCTCGCCATAATTATCATTACATAGATAAGCTGTTCGTTCAAAATTTCGAATAGTTGATAAAAGCAAATGCGTGGTGTGCTATCATTCTCCGTTATCAAGAATTCTTTCAGATTCATTGGGGTTGGGTAAATAGTTTTTTTAATAACTTCTATGGCTAGCCTACATGCGTAAATATTTTTTCCCTCAAAATTAAGTTTTATCAAGTATTGTAATAGCTCACGTACGAATAATTGGCGTGTTTAATTATTACGCATATCCTTTTATTTTTAATCTGGTTTTTCGCTATCATCTTTTCGACGATTTTCGTTAAGATTTTCTCCGCTTTGGCGCAACTTCAACGCTGTTTTATAAATTTTCATTTTTCACTATTTTCCAACCGCCACCGTTCACACCTATCGTACTGAAGAAATATGAATCTGTATATTTTAAATTTTTTTTGTATTACCGAAACCAGACGCGGATCCAAGGGGGGGGGGGCAGTGGGGGCGATCGCCCCCCCCCTCAAGAGCTTTGAGTTTAGGAAAATGGATCCGATTTTTCCTCTTATACTATAGTTTATTCAAGAACTAGAGAGAGTAGTAAATCATTTTTTACCCTTCTTCTCTTCGCAAACTACCTGTGTTCTTTAGTCCGGTGTTTTTAGCAAAATTTGTTAGACACATATATTTTTCATAGCAATGGGTTAGAAATTTTATAATAAAAAATACCGGTCTATAATAATAGACTAAAATGTAGGATTATTCTCTGAAAAAATTCTAAGTTATAATTTAAATACTTACAAAATATCCATTGTCAAAAATATAAAAAGTTAAACATATATAAAAAAATAAATTCGTCCATATAATAATAAAATATTTTTGTGGCTATCGGTCATTTTCTTTTTAATTAAAAACATTTTTAGGGTATTTGACGTTTCAGTTTATTTATTTCTTAAACCATCTGCAGAATTACAATTAAACACTAAAATGGGATTTAAATGTAATTACTTTTTTTATGTTGTAATTAAAATTAGACCTACTTATTTTTATTTCTATTGTACTGATATCTTAATTTAATTTACTTTTATATATGGAAATACGATAGCCCGAAAAAAATAAGATAAACATGTTAATTCTACACGCTTAAGAAAAAGACACAAACACAGTAATAAAATAATAAAAAATTTACGGCTATTTAGAATTAAATATATATAAAATTAAAGAGTGAAACACACTAAAATAAAAATATATAAGAAAATAAAAAAACATATAAACAACATTAAAAAATAAAATACAACAAAAACAAAAATTTAAATAATAAATTGTGTTTACACTAGTAAACATTACATATCTAATTCCTAATCAAAGTCAGTGAAACTATCTTCGGTAAAATTAACTATAATTGATTCCTCTATCTCACCGATTATAAGATCGAGTTGTCACATTTTGTTTTATTCTTTTATTATATGGATTTTTCCCAATTTTCCGCAGTAACTTTATTTAAAAAAAAATCTTTCAAAAGTTTAGTTAAATTACTAATTTTATTAATTGTGTTATTTCTAGCAACTCTACCTTTTACTTGAGAGAGATATTTACGTCTCCAACAGACAGTTTCCGGACGATTTATAAGAATAGATTTTCTATCTGGTTTTTCCCAGCAAAAATTAAGTTCTCTGAGCAATTTCCAGGGATCAGTTTTTTTAATTTCAGGTAAATCGCGATCTTCAATGATTTTAGATAGAGTTTTGTAGATGGTTGGGATCTGCTTCTCATAATAAAATGTATATACAACCCCTTTAATTGCAGTTTTCATCTCTTCTTCCAACGAGGTTTTTCGTTTGCCTGTGATCGGATGTGGCTTGGGAGTACTAACAATTCCAGTCGTTTTTTCTCCTTCAGTATTCGGTACATAGTAGATTGTCCAACTCCTGTCATGTTGGAACATATCTCAACAGAGCTTTTAACATTATTATCTAGATATTGATATCTTAAGGCATCATAAACATTCATCGTAATCCTGCGGCACTGGAGCAGGTACGTTAGAGGTTTCGGTAACAGTTTTATTACTCTCTCTAGTTCTTGAAGAGTATAGGAGTCTGTATGCTTGCGATCGCCCCCCTCCCCCTCCCAAAAGCTTTGAGTTCAGGAAAATACAACCCATTCTGCCTTTTATTATTAGGAATGAGTATGCTGCTTACACTCCCCCCCCCCACCATTGACAACTTGTTTTTCTTGCCATACTGTACTTTTGTGATATCACCGCCCCCCCCCCCCCAAAGAGAGAGGCTGGATCCGTCCCTGACCAAAACGGGACGTTCCGACATATTATCAAACAGTGGATCCAAGAAGTTGAATGCTTTTTGAACAAGAATACCTTTAAGAATACGACATAAAAAGATTTGTTGTGCTTCAAACCAAGGTTAGCAGTTAATATTCATAGTTTGCAAACTTCAGACGGGACGTTTACCTCCAATATTGTTTTTAGATAAATAAAAATAGTCTCATAATTCTGTTTATATTATTTAACAAAGCTTAGTCAAGGGCACACGCCTATTGTGTAATATTAGTATCGTTGAAGTTCATTTGTGGCAACACCATTTAAAGTTACAGAAACAGCAATTTTATAAAAGCATTTTTGCGGATAAAACTTAGTCATAATATTTGTTATACTCTGCTTATACTCTCCATCGCGTATCATTTTTGTTTAGGTCCATTAAGCGGGCTATGACTGCGCACAGAAACATAAAAGCTTATTAACAAAAATATTCTTCTATAAAACTAGTAACATTCTTATTATAACTTCTTGATTAACTACGTACGGATGAAATTACTATTATTTTCTCCTAAAGAGATTCAGCAAACTGACTTGCTTTTGATTTATTGCGGCTATTTAATATTGAAATCACTTCCTCCCACAAGCTGGTCTACTTAAATGAATTAATTTGCATCCAGGAACTTTGTCCAAACTTAATTAAATTCCTTGAGATGTTTACGTTAGTAATGGACGAGCAAGGAAATGTAAGGAAATTTACTTCATCATCTTTAAAACTTATCTACTTGGGGAACGTAAATGGCATCTGTCATGCATATGGACTGCACTCGATATTCCCAGTGCGTTATTTCATATTTATGTGTCAAAGTAATATTCGACCCGGTGAAGAAGAAATCAAGAAAAGACACCACCTATTGTGTTGACAAATATATTGTTTTCTTGTCAAACTACACCTATTTTTCCAGGAAACATAAAACTCTTTCTATATATATATATATATATATATATATATATATATATATATATATATATATATATATATATATATATATATATATATATATGCATTTAATTTGCTAAAATTTTTCTTAAACCAAATCAGATGAATAGTACTATTCTGTGTTTGACGTTTCGCCCAACGAAGTGGGCTTTTTCAAAAGTATAATCTAAAATAAAAGCGAAATACAGCTACCAGGTCACAAACGCACACTTCTATGACTTAAAATTAACACTGAAACGATACAATATTAATTAAAAATATCAATTTATAAAATAATGTGAATTAAAAATGTAAAATAAAAATAAAAATTATTCCCAGATACGCATTTCAATTTACTTTTGTCATGTTTTTTAGTGAAATATTTGAAGATTCCTTCGGTTACTATCAACTTAATATTTTTTGATTTGGAAACCTTTTTAATTAGTTTTTTCTGATTTATAAATAAATTTTACCAATATCAACTATACAGTGTGTTGCGAAACAATAAGGGCTACAATAGGTGGTTTAGTTGATTAGGTTAAAATATATTTGGCTTAGGTTTTTGATATCTTGTTTGTCATTGATTGCTTGTTTTTTATATGTAGCATTTCCTTTATTTGAAGTTTATGGTAGTTTCTTTCCTGGGTTAGAATCTTTGTGTTTGAAGCAGATTGAACGGACATAAATACACAAAAAATGCAGCGACAGCATTACACAAATATGAGACAAATTTTAAACATGAATTATATATATATATATATATATATATATATATATATAAATATATATATATATATATATATATATATATATATATATATATGAAGTAAAATGCGAACAGTAAATGCAAACTTCTCTCCGTCATATCCTTTCTGTGTTAGAGGTTGCACAGTTACAATAAATTGTTAATAAACGCAATTTATCCTATTCCACCACCATCGAGATGATGGCCTACCTGTACCACCATACCGAGAAGAAAGTCAAAACTTACCCTGCCCGCCACAGTGATACGGCAGAGGTACATGTTTCGTCTCTACTAGACTCATCAGGGTACCGACATGCACCTGGCTGTGCAAAGGACAGATCGGAAGGAAGCATGAAAATTCTGAACGCGGCTTCTCCGACCTCCCGCCGGATGGCGTATATATGTTTATGCGGATTTCACGGATTCCTCCGTGTGAGATGCAATAGCAGTGGATATATCCACATTATGCCGTTGTAGTGCTGAAATCACATTCAGCAAACGTACAACTATATGCAGCTCCGCGTATGAATGAAGTAAAATGCGAATAGTAAATGCAAACTTCTCTCCATCATATCCTTTCTGTGTTAGAGGTTGCACAGTTAGAATAAATTGTTATAAAACGCAATTTATCCTATTCCACCACCATCGAGATGATGGCCTACCTGTACCACCATACCGAGAAGAAAGTCAAAACTTACCCTCCCTTCCACAGTGATACGGCAGAGGTACATGTTTCGTCTCTACTAGAGTCATCAGGGTACCGACATGCACCTGGCTGTGCAAAGGACAGGTCGGAAAGAAGCATGCAAATACTGAACGCGGCTTCGCCGACCTCCCGCCGGATGGCGTATACATGTTTATGCGGCTTTCACGGATTCCTCCGTGTGAGATGCAATAGCAGTGTATATATCCACATTATACCGTTGTAGTGCTGCAATCACATTCAGCAAAACGTACAACTATATGAAGCTTCGTATATGAATGAAGTAAAATGCGAACAGTAAATGCAAATTTCATTCCAACCATATCCTTTCCGTGTTAGACGTTGCACAGTTGGAACAAATTGCTAAGGAACACAATTTATCCTATTCCACCACCATCGAGATGATGGCCTACCTGTACCACCATACCGAGAAGAAAGTCAAAACTTACCCTCCCCGCGACAGTGATACGGCTGAGGTACATGTTTCGTCTCTACTAGACTCATGAGGGTACCGACATGCACCTGGCTGTGCAAAGGACAGATCGGAAAGAAGCATGCAAATACTGAAAGCGGCTTCGCCAACCTCCCGCCGGATGGCGTATACATTTTATATATTTATATATATGTACACATACATACATACAGTGCCTTCATTTCAAAACGAACCATCCTTAATAACTTTGTTAAATAGAAAAATTAAAAAAAAAAGAAAAAACACGTCAATTTAGATATACAGGGGGAAGTTTAATTTTGCATTTCTTAAAAGTCTGTCAATCACCTCCTCACCTCCAGCTAACCTCACTTTGATATGTCAAATGGGAACCCCCACCTTGTGACACATCATTGTAAGCAGCATAAAATTGTCTATCCAACCGTATAAAAAAAATTAAATCGGTTGACGTACAAGCGAATAGTGTGCAAAAATGTCTTGTAATAATGCATAATATATCGGCCTCGAACTTTGGTATGTCAAATGATTACCCTATAGTGTGATACATCATTTTAAAGGACGTACGATCTGCTATCCAACGATGTCAAAAAAAATTAAGTTAATAGACGTTATAGGCAATTAGGATGCAAAAATGTGTGTTAAATATAAGCAGTTTATTCAGTTTTATTCAGTTGAAGAAAATTATTTTATTAAATGTTCAAAATGTGCGCCGTTATTAGCGAGACAATAAAAAAGCCTATTTTGAAATTCCCCACGAACATTGGCAAGGGTTTCTCTGCTAATTCCTCTACATTCCCGAACAATTCGATCTTTTAAATCGTCAATATTTTCAGGTGGGGTTTTATAAACCTTGCTTTTTAAATACCCCCAAAGAAAAAAGTCTAGAGGGGTTAGGTCTGGAGACCGTGCTGGCCATTCAATTGCACCACGTCTGCCAATCCACGTCCCTGGAAAATGTTCATCAAGCCACTCTCGAATTGCCAAAGCGTAGTGCGGGGGAGCTCCATCTTGCTGGAAATGCAAATTATTTTCATTTAGTACCATAACAGCATTTTCATCCACTTGATTTTCTAAAGATTGCACAATGGCAGGGTATATTGTGTTTTCTAAAAGGTTTAAATAAATTTGCCCAGTTAAATTATCTTCCAAAAAAAATGGCCCGATGATTTCATTGCCATAAATTCCTGCCCACACGTTAATTTTTTCGGGATATTGAGTATGCCCTTCTCGGAAAAGGTGCGGATTTTCATTATCCCAGTATCTGCAGTTATGTCTGTTAACCAGTCCATTTAGAAAAAAAGTTGATTCATCACTAAAGCAGATATTCTTAGGTAAATGGGGGTCCTCGTCAATTCGTTGGCACATTAATTCGCAAAATTGAATTCTCCTATCAAAATCGTCTTCTCCGAGTTCTTGAAGAATTTGAATTTTGTAGGGAAAAAACTTATTTTGTTTTAAAACTTTATGCACAGAGCCAGCAGAAATGTTGGTTAAATCTGCGACCTTTGAGATGGATAAAGTTGGATCTATTGCAAACTGTCCTAGTACCTCGATTTGGCATGCTTCATCTACAACCCTTTTCTCAATATATTTTTTGTTACAAATGGATCCCGTTTCTTCAAACTTTCGTACCAATTCGAGTACATATTTATGGCCCACGTTTTTGTCTTGATGCCTCTCGTTAAATGCTCTGGCGGTTCTACGAGCGCACCGATCTTCAGCTCCATAGAGAAAAATTATTTCTATTCTTTCGGCTAGCGTATACACCATTTATATTCACGTTTCAACTAGGCGTCACAATGACAATTTTAACAATAATAAACAACTGGTGTTTAAAGATCTTAAAAATTTTATTTATTGCAGTGATTTTTTGTACCTATCAGGTACCGCAAAAAATATCATTGAAATAAATACACTAGATTGATTAGACTGCAATGAATTTTGCGATGAATTTTAAAACAGGCTTAGTTTTTTTCTCGCAAATATTTTAACTGTTTATTATTTTAAAAAAATATTTATTTTAAATTTAAAATAATATTTTACTCTATGAAGTAGCCATTTGACATAATAAAGTTTAATGTGATAAGGTGTCTATTATTACCACACATCTTTTCTTACTATTCGCTTGTACATCAACAGATTTTGTTTTTTTTTTATTGGCTAAATAGGAGATAGTATGCCCTTTAAAATGATGTATCACACTATAGGGTAATCATTTGACATACTAAAGTTCGAGGCCGATATATTATGCATTATTACAAGACATTTTTGAACACTGTTCGCTTGTACGTCAACCGATTTAATTTTTTTTATACGGTTGGATAGACAATTTTATGCTGCTTACAATGATGTGTCACAAGGTGGGGGTTCCCATTTGACATATCAAAGTGAGGTTAGCTGGAGGTGAGGAGGTGATTGACAGACTTTTAAGAAATGCAAAATTAAACTTCCCCCTGTATATCTAAATTGACGTGTTTTTTCTTTTTTTTTAAATTTTTCTATTTAACCAAGTTATTAAGGATGGTTCGTTTTGAAATGAAGGCACTGTATATATTCTTTTAATAAGGATATCTTAGATAATATGTTTTCGTTTTCTTTTTCTTTCCACCTAGCTCCAAAATATTCCATTTAGATAACTCACTTATGTTCAATTTAATAAAAATATATTTAGCATAGTATCCTTTAAAATAAGCTACCTTAAACTTTCAAAATTATAAGATTTGTAGGACCAACCAACGTAAAAATAAACTAGAAAGTTTTCTGCTACAAAAGTGTTACTATAGTTGAAAATAATACCTAGAAGGCCACTTTCTAGACTTGTGCTTGAAGGTTGAGCATTGTTACTTTTTTTAGATTTTAGATGTTTTTTTTTAATCTAATAAACATACTTCAAATAATTTCTTTTCAATAAGAAACGGCAGCTTTTAAAAATTAAAGTTTAAAAACAGCACTTGCTTGCCTCGGTAGAATAGTCGTTTAGTGAAGAAAGATCTCCCGTACGATCCCCCTATGTCACTGGTGTATGCATGTGACCAAATGTTCTTGTAACTTGTCCTAAACACAACACCCAAAAAAAAAATATCATTCATTTTAAAATATTAAGTGCAAGAAAGCATAACAGGGATGGTATTCTGTAATAAAAAAAAGCACAGTTAGGGAAGCGAAACTGGTATTCTGTAAAACTTCCCTTTTATATTTTTATGTTCCATTTTTACCCATATTATGTATTATGCCAGCGAGCAATATTTTATACTATTCATTTCGGAAGTGTAAAATTTTCATTTTATTTTCCTCTGTATTAAATCATAACTTTAAATTTCAATTGTCATTTTTATATCATGTCATGTTTGCGTTTCTTGTGGTACGAGTTACAGTGTTTTTCCAAATTTACTAATTTAATTATAATGAAATGTTTCCAGGGCAGTGACTTTAATTAAAGGAAAAATATTACATACTCACTGAATAATGCCCATTTTCTCAACTTCCATAACTCATTGAATTTTTCACTACTATTTTTTGATTCAAGACAATATGTAGCTTACTGGGGACGCGCCTCTCCGAAAAATTTCCCACTGACTACCACTAATTTGCATGCTTTTTGATAGTTGAATTTCTCTTTCTTTCTCGTTTTTATGTTGACATATGGGGCAACTACAAAGTATTATTACAAAATAAAAATGCTTTATTTTAAAAATAGGAAAAAATATTTGCATCAAATAAATAAATGCCGATCTGACATGGAATGGATGATGTCCCTTACAGCGTAGTACATTTTATAGTTATTTAAAACAAAAAGTTGTCTGCCCTACCGTTTGTTCCAGAATCCCAGTTTTCAGTCTATCATCAACAATATCGTTTTCTAAAATTCCTCAGTCTGAACATAAAGTTTTTTCAAAAGCATACAATCTTAGTTAGCGTTTTTTATGTCTACCCAAGTTTTCTGCATAGTTTGTACCTCATCCAATGTATTTTTGGATGCAATGATATTGTCGAATCCATTGTAAAGACTGTTTTAAAGCATAAAAAACTGTTCAAATACGTTAATTTGTATTTTTTTACCGTCATGTTAAAAATTTTGAAATAACATTTCATACATACAACAGCAAAGTATTGTTTTAATGAGTTACAGAGTTTTCAGATTTAATTAATTTTCTTAATTATTCGGAGTTCAGAACTCATAAATGGACAATAATGACATCGATGAAAACAGGTTAGTTTTTATGCCCTGTACTAGTGGATTGCTGCCTGCAGTAGTATATGCTTGAAGGATTATTCCAGATCAGGTCAGTTCTGGTTAGTTCAGGATAGTTCTAGTTGATTCTGATAAGTTCTTTGGACATATACTACCACGAATCCTACTACCAGTCTTATATGCTTGAAAGGTTAATTTGGGTCTGTCCTGGTTAGTTTCAGTTTGTTCTGGTTTTTTTTCCTGGTTTGTTTTGTTCCGGCTAGTTCCGATTTGTATTTGTTATTTCAAGTTTTTTCTTATTACTTCAGATTAGTTTTGGTTAATTTTAGACAAGTTAGTTTAGGTTAACTCAGTTAGTACAGGTTTTCTTAATTTCTTTTTAGTTATTAATTTAAGTGACTTTATTTTATTTACAGTTTATTTTTGCCAGTTAATTTGTAATAGTATTAATCATCTTTTTTTGTTACTGAAAGTGTCAAAAATCTGGCCACATTGTGAGGTAACTTTCATTATCACCACAATAATTGACGTTTTCAAATGTATTTAAAAAAATACTCGAATTTCTGCATTTTTTTTAATTTAATATTAAAAATATGTCGTTTTTGATATTACAAACAATACGAAAATTTTGTGCCCATATAGTGATATAGCTCCAATTTAGATTACTTCTTTTTAAAGTGGGATCTATACTAGACATACCTAGATTCCGGTCTGAGAATTTTCTTTCAGAAAATAGGCACACAACGCTCAAAATTCTAAACATCTAATAACCCCTGAAACTCTTTTGTAAATCGATAGAAATGTTTATTTTATAAGCAAAATTTGACTCTGAGGGGGAACGTCGCGGCACAAAGAGTAGATAAAATGCCAGCGGATACCTAACTTAAATGCGTGGGTTTAATCACGTTGAATTCTTACAACTCCGGAAAACAATTTTGATAATTTAATTTCAAATTAATTACGAATATTGCTGGAAGATCAAATCCCAAACCGATTTTAATAGATTCAGTTACGTCAAAAAGATGTTCCAGTGGGCTAAAGATACTCAGAGTGGGCTGATTTTTAAATGTAATTGACTTATTAGGTTGTCATTTATTTTAATTATCAAATTTTCATGTTAGATTAACTTCGAAACGGCCTACCTAAAGTAAATAATGACGTAAATTACATTTTTGTTTCTAAAATAAATCTTGTTATTTTTATTGCATCTAATTTTGTGTTTATGATCAGTCTGATCAAGAAATATGAAATTTGAGCATTCTTAGTGCATTTTTACAAATTTTTACAGCAATCAACGAGTTTCTTTATTTGACAGATAACTGATATTTATAAATATCTATGTGGTCGTAATAATTCTTTTGTAACAAAAAATAAGCTTATGATAGTCATCGTAGGTTGTGGTGCAAATAACTTTTCGGAAATATGTGTGACTTAGCGCGAATACGTAATCAATTTTGAATTGTTGAGTCATGAATAAAATATAAAAAAATCAAATATTTATAGCCTATGATAAAATTCCTCTTGAAAGTATTATTCCGGACTGCCGGTATTTTAAACATACACTGTATGTGCAACATAAAGAAATAGAATTTACTAAAAATTCCAGAACTTCTTTCATCGATGTCTCATGAGGAAATTAACAAAAGATAAAATTAATTAAATAAAGTATGAACTCGTAGAAAATTCACCTAAAATCCTACAAAATACATACACAAACTAGTACTATGAATGTACTATGGTATAAAGTCCATTACATTATAATGGCATTTAGCCGATAGTTATGCAGCCACAATTTTTTATGACACTATTTTAACGCTGCAAAGAATAAGTCACAAAAAGTCATCAATCAGATCGTGTGTTCCCACACTCATAGCTTTACAAAACAATTATTATTTTTGTAATTTTTAAGTGTTCCCAAAAGGTCAATCACTAAAACTTGCTTGAAGTTTAAGGTGATTAGTTTGCTTTTTTTTCGGATTTTTTTGTAAACATTTTTTTTTGTTGATTTTGGAAATAAAAATCGAAAAACAAATTATTTAAAAGGCAGAATCATTAAAAATGTATGTCAACTTTTTTAAGAATCTCTCCCTGGTTTACTCTTGATATATTTGAAAATCAAGAAACTCGCTATATTATTTATGCTCTAAAATCATAAAAATGCACCAATTGTGTTCAAATTTTTAATTTCTTCATTATTTTTTCACGAGTTTTAGATCTGCATATGATTGAACCGATAATAAAGTGAAACTTTGAGAATTTAAGATGTTTGATTAAGAATTGATCGAAAATCCCGAAAAACAAGCTTCAACTTTCTATACATAAATTCAAATATTGCCAAAAAAATATATTTGCTATACATACCATGTTGTATATCTCAGAATCCTGACGTGATGGATAAATTTTAGTACTACGTAAAAAAATATTTCATTCATATCTCCTCACATCTGAACTTTGCAGATTTATGTTTTTTTTAATATTATGTTTATGTTATGTATGTACATTTATACTTATGTACGTGGAGATGGGAATCTGTGCACTGCAACTTGAAACATCTATTGTGCCCACCTTCTGCTAGCTATTAAAATATTAGCGTTGCTTCACCAACTAAAGTAGGTTCTCGAATCCCATTTCACTCAGGAATTCAGAATGTGGGACGGCTTCAGATTAGGTATTCAATACTTTTCCAGATATTGCGTCCTAAAGTTTTGGAAGGTGATGCATTCTAAAAAGATGGATAGGGGTTTCGTCCTCTTTCTCACAAAATCTGTATTATTCTCTCTCTACTACACCAAGTTTCGTAAGGTAGCAATACCCTATTGGGACTCCTGTTAGAATTCTAAATTCGATTTTACTTAGGCTAATAGGTTGTTTGAATTTCTTCTAGTTATAATTTCCCAAAAGTATCTTCCCTTATCTCATTACTTGTAGCTTTGTCTCATAATTGGATTCCTCTCTTTTTGTTTTTCCAACATTGGGTTATGGCTAATTCCACAAAAACACCCGGTCCATGAAATGGTGTTTCAGCTCCCTTTTTTACGTTGAATTTTTTCATTTCCTTCCAAACCAGTGTTCTCCCACAGGAGGGTAACGATGTTGTTCTTACTTAGTTTGTTTAGTTTCTTTCAGCATTCCCAGAACATCTTGGAGCTGATTACATGAAAACTTACTCATTTATAGCTGCCTGACTGTCCGACACAATAATGGTCTTTTGGTGCCATAGTTTTTTTCTTTATTGAACTGAACGCTTGTCCTAATAGCGTAGATTTCTTCTTGGAAAATACCTCCTACTCCATACACTTCTACCCCAGTTCCTTCCGCCTTTTTAGAAAAATCTGCGTAACAATTAATGAAGTTTCTTTTAATTTTTTCAATGTTATCTCCATTCCAATCACTTTTACCACTCGATCTTTTATTAAAGTTTTTACGAAGTTAAACTTCTTTTCCATTTAATTTTGAGACTCTCCCAGGTTTGCTGGTTTCTAGATCAGAGATAAGGCCTTTTTTTAATGACTCTGTCTCTCATCATTCTATACGTTGTTTTCTTTTCCAAACTCTTCACAAATATATATAGTAGTATATGTAAGGGTGTGGGAGTTATAATTAACTCCATAGCGCACAAACTAGTCATTGAACTTTGGAAAGATTAGCTCTCGTGTGGGTTAGACTCATTCTTTTACTCCAGGTCACCGCTTCATATATGATGATTAATCCGACTATCGCAGTGCACATCCACTGCGTGAGATTTAAAGTAGTGTCCAATATTTTCCTGCAATGTTTTTACAAACCATCGGGGCTTTCATAGTCTTTTTGTTTACTTCCTTTTCATGCTTATTCCACAAAAGTTTATTAGCTAGGCTAAGTCACATATCGTCTTACTTTCAACCATTGTCCCATCTATTTTGATGACTTTCAGGTTGAATGATGTTGTATTTCATGCCTGAAAAAATCCGTGAGTTTACTACCTGGGGGGCGATCCAATAAAAAATTGTTTCCATTTATTGTTCTTGTTAAGCTGCTCTCATAACTCTTTATTAATTTTAAAATCAAATTTAGAGAGGAAAATTTTCTTCCAATGCCGTCAAATATCTCAAAAATTAAATTAAATTGATAAAAATTTAATAAATAGTATTTCCTTACGTGCGTTAATTTTTCGTAGTTGCAATTAAAATATAATATTAAACTATATAATGGAATAGCGTAACCGGTGAAAGTGCCAAAATCGCAGAATTCGATAGTTTTTTGAAAAATATTGGATTTCGCTCTATTGTAATGACCATTACTCATCCCGATTTTCACGATGACGTGAACAAAAAAATTAAAAGATACTTGTATTAGAAACAAAATTAACATTTTACATAAATATCTATACTTGTAAACTTCATTGAAATCATGCATATAAAATATGTTTTTTTCATACACTTTTTAGGAACATAAAACAAAAGTTTCAAAACAAGTTTTTATTAAAAAGGAAAAAAGCTCCTCTTAATAATGATTAATGACATGTATATTAAAGTTGGAGACACTTTTGTAACACTTTGCCCCTGAAAGTTCAAAACTTCAAAACGAGGTTTTGACACAGGGTTCTTAAATTGATAGGCTTTACTAACTGATACGAAGTTAGTTATAAATTAACGGGTCACAATGTCAATGAAGTTATAATTAATGTTTGTTCTAGGGTTTTTAAGCGTGATATTTTTGTTACGATAAAATTAGTGTTAGAAGAATATAAAGTATGTCAGCTATGATCCACTAACTAATGAACCAACGAAGCTCAATTTACCTGTTTTTTTTGGCATGTCGGTTATTTTGAAGTATTTATTAATCATATTATAGCAACGTCCAGTTGTTTCTAAACATCAAAAGGCAATAAGAGAATAAATTAAGAATAGTAGCGTTCCGGGAAGGTTAAGGATTTTAAATGAAATCTAGTTTGTAATATTTTTGGATTGAAAACATTGCATTATGTGATATTAGTCCAAGCTACAGGTAAATATAGTGACGTAAATGCCGAGATGTATGAGACATACCCAGTGGTGTTGGGGGCAATATAAAAATAAACCATACGTAAAATGTAACAGCAAAAAAATAGGTTGTGGCCAAGAGGGAGGGGAAACAGCGTTGGCTAACACAGGTTTTTTGAATCCACAAGCCAAGAAACACATTTTGGAATAATAAGTTTCAAATAAAAGTTGTAGAGATTTCTAAAACTTACAATTCTAGCTTTTGTCTGATTATTCTTGTTAATTTGTTATTGCAAAAAGGCCAAAAAAAAACTTCAAAATAGGCAATTTTTTTCATATCAAGTATTTATTGCAAAATTAACTTTTTTGCACTTTTTAGATTTAGAGGGAAGCCCTTGTCTTTCAGAACAAAATGATATTTTATAATAGTAAAACGGATAATTTGTTGCTGAGATATTGCTAATTGTTTATTCCTAGACACAAAATGTGTATTGGTATGACTTTTTTTTGAGTGAACATTTTGACCTCCACGAAGGTTCAATCTCTTCGTGAAAGCCTAAACTTTCATATCTAGTTAGGATGAAATGAAAAAATTAATTTTCAATCCCTTAAATATAGCTTTAAAAAAGAGGAGTGTTGTTTTTATAAAGGAATAGAGCTCTCTCTCGCGTGTGAGAAACTGTACTCATAGCTTTAAATCAGCAGCGACAAATTCGCCGTATTTGAATAACGAATGTACCAGTTTCGGTGTTTTTTTAACCTGGGGTAGCTCGTCAAATTATGAATTTGGCACAACCCCTTTTTTGAGCGATATTTAATGGATCTAAAATTAATTTTTCATTTGCCCCTAACAAGATATGAAAATTTAGGCCTTACGAAGAGATTGAGCCTTTGTGGAAGTCAAAATGTTCACCCACAAAAAAGTTATAGCAATCAAAATTTTGCATCTTGAGATAAACAAATAGCAATATCTCAGCAACAAATTATCTGATTTACCATTATAAAATACCATTTTGTTCAGAATGACGAGAGCTTCCCTTTAAATAAAATAAAAAAAAAGGCAAAAAAGTTGATTTGACAATAAATAATAGGTATGCAAAAAATGACCGATTTTAAGGGTTTTTTGGCATTTTTGCAATAAGAAATTGACAAAAATAATCGCACAAAAGCTTAAATTGTAGGTTTTTAAAATATCTACAAGTTTTATTTGAATTTTTTTTCTAAAATGCGTTCCTTGGCTTGTAGATTCAAAAAAAAACTGTTCTAGCTAACTTTAACCCCTCCCCCCTCTGTTACATTTTATATACTGTTTGTTCTTACATTGCTCCCATCCATCTCGAAATTTACGTTAAAAATAGCACTCATTTTTACCTATGTCTTGGACTGCATACACGGTAAGGTTTTTAAAATGTTACAAGGCGATATCGGGACACCGTTTTGGAATATTTTAATTCAAATTTAGTGGGGTAATCAGGCGACAAGGAGACCGATTTTAAGATCTTTTATTCGAAATTTCGGTTTTCTACCAAAAATTACTTATATATGCTGAAAATTTTTGCTTTTGCTCACTTGGTTGCCTAATTATACTTTCCTTGGCAATTAAAAAAATGATAATCTATCATTACATGCTTAAATTTAAATAGCTAGTCCCGTTAAAAAATCATATGTAATATATATATATATATATATATATATATATATATATATATATATATATATATATATGTCAACGTATGACATATATGTCAAATCCGAGTTGCAGTATCGGCTGATTAAAACCAAATTAGACCCCCTTTAATTTCTTTTAGTTTCCTTGGCTGGTTTGGATTAAAGTCGCATCGGTAACGAAGACCATTTAATAACTGAACCTATAGTTTAACGTGGATTCCGAACCACGGTCTTCGATTTTAACTAACTCTCTGTCCATTTTCATGTTGACCGATTATTGGAACTCAAGCCACTTTAATGGTCTAACGATTTTTTTAATAAGTCGTCGCGCTCGAGGATTGAAAGCGCTTTGGTAATGGTCGTGCCCCAGTAGCCTAGAGCTTTAAACGGATGGGCTAATAAAATGCCTAATTGATTTCATTAGGAAGGAATTAAAAAAATTCAGTTATGCCTATAGCACCAACCACACTAGAAAATATGAAATACTGTATTCGATAGGCATGTATATTAGTAACCATAAAATGTTAATTCACGTGCATACTTATGTTAAAAAATAAATCCAAACATATATGACACAACCGTTGTTAAATTTACGATATACAGTGTATTTATTTTTTTCATTTAATTGATTAGGACCAGTGGAACAAGTGCCAAAAATTTTCGTCGTATAAGTACCTATTGACAGAGAATCAAGATGTAAAATATATCTTAAAATATGTCCCACTGCTACCTTATTACTCTATCAGTTTATTATTAAAATATTTCAGATTGTTTTGTCTTTATTTTTAGGACGTATTTTTATAGTACCATTTAAGATTTAGAGTCTCATCTCAGTGGAACAAGTGCCAAAAATTTTCGTCGTATATAAGTAGCTTTTGACAGAGAATCAAGATGTAAAATATTTCTTAAAATATGTCGCACTACTACCTTATTACTCTGTCAATTTATTATTAAAATATTTCAGATTGTTTCGTCTTTATTTTTCGGACGTATTTTTATAGTACTATTTAAGATTTAGAGTCTCGTTTCTAGTTCGAATTTAATTTGAAACCATCGTCATAATGTACGTGATAAATTAATGTGTTAAAGAGCAAGTTTTTCTAGGAAAATGGCCTAACTAATGAGGAAATACAGACACGCTTAGCGGGTGAACTTCTTTATACTACATAATGGTCGAAAATAAAATTCAAATTGCAACTGGGACTAGTTATTGAATATCATCGATACACATTCTGCTGTAAATTTCTTGTACAACACAGATTTATTATGTTGAAAACTAAAAATTCGATAAATAAACTTCTTACAGTGTCGCCGGTTTTGGACAATGAAACTTCGGTTAAATTTACATGGTCTTTGAGCAAAGAAACAGAATCTTCATATGTATTTTTTTAAATTTAGTTTTGTTTTCGAAACCTTCCCTCGGTAACCGAAAACACTAGATCTCTTTCTGCCAAGAGGGTGAACATCGTAAAGTGGAAATTGTCCAAAAGCTTTGTTCTTGAAACCAATGGTTTCTATGGAGGTATTCTTATGCATTTTGTCTATACTAGATTTGGTCCATATCTAATGTTAATTCGACATTTTTTTTCTGATACAATTTTTTTCCCAAAGGTTTAGTTTAGGGTCACGGTTCTCAATTCCCGTCTGGTTTCCTATGGATTTTTGAGATCTTTCTTGATTTATTGTACAATAATTTCTCGTGCTATGTACCTTGAGGCTCAGAACCAATTTCTGACACCATTAATTTAAAAAATACAACCCAGAACACTCATAAGTTTAATAATACATAGATCAGTATTTTAAGCAAAATAAGTAAATAATTTGATTATATCTTTTTAAACTCTACTATATATTTTAGTCAGATTTTTATTTTGTAAAATACCAATTCTATAACTGTGTTGGCAAAAATTCAAAAAAAAAATTTAAATAATGTCACCTTTCTATACGTTTATAAAAGTGTAAATCTTTTTTTATGAGCTTTTCGGTATATTTTATGATGTTTATCTTACTCTGTATGGAAATATCCCAGGCTTTATTTCATTTTCTAGCATATAAGTGCACTCTCGTTGTTATTTCGTGGCTTTCTCGTTGCTTTTACGTTTCCATACGCGATCTCCCAGGTTTACATCAAATTGAATTATTTGTTAAAGGCAGGCAAATTTTATATGTACATTTAGCTAGAGGAATATAGTTATATTATTGTATATTTTTCTAGGAGGGATAAAAGAGTATTTTAAAAATAGGTCTAATATGAATTAAATAGCACAAACTCAATAAGTTTAAGAAACTTCTCTTAAAAATACATGGTAGCTGAGAAATACTTGTATAAGGTGATGACAGACTCTTAACGTCAAAATAGTTCAGTTTAAGCCAACTTAGTTACATTCGATACTGCTTCATTGAGGCGGTAAAAGACGTCAAAGTTCTAGAAAATTATAAATTTTTCTTATATTCGTGGTTACTAAATTTAACGATTAGTTAGATAGTTATCTTTCAACTCAAAGTTTTTAAATCATTATAACGTTTTATCGTAGATACTGGATTTTCTTCAGAAAAAGTTATAATCTTCGCCTATTAGAATGGTAATATGTGCACCAAAATCAAATTTATTTTTTGTCAGAGTAAGATCGTTTAAACTTCTTTATACCTTATTAAAACTCAATACTATTCGTATTTTTATTATAAAACCTATGTCAGGTTTTATATGTTGATAACATTATTTTACACTTAGTAATCACCATAAAGCCAAATTGTCTTCGGTATTTTTTTTCATAGTGTATAAATACCCTCAAAACATGACGATTGAAACAGAAAGTATTGGAAATGGTCTATTAGTTTAAAACAGATAAATTATTTAGTCATAATTCTTTTTATTTTAATTATTTATCTATTTGTCACGTAACTCTGACTATACAAATCACATTCATGAATTTGTTAAAAATCACAGTCTATTATACCAATAAAAAGGATGGTTGTTTTAAACCACAGTGAAGTTCTCGCTCGCTTTCACACATATTTCAAATATTGTCAGAAATTGGAATAACTCAGACTTTTTTTATTGAAAAAAAAACCGTGAGAAGCCAATAATTCAATTGAATTTATTGAATACGAAAAGAGAAATTGAAACATTTTTTGGTGAATATCAGATTCAAAGAGATTTTCGAAAAATAATTTTAACATATATGACTCGAGCATTGATCCTTTTTTTGCATACTTTTACTTCTAACCGAATATTTTTGACTTGATAATTCGCGTTAAAATCTTTCGACTTACGTTTCAAGCTTTTATCATGGAATTATTAAGATTCGTATAAATATGGCGAGCCAGGTGCGTGACATGCTCGTACAAGCCTGCCGCGAACTTGCAGCGAACATCGTTTGAACTTTGCGAGTTCGATTGAAGACGAGCACACAACGCCGATTTGTCATAAAATACATGGGCCTTCGGCGGCCGGTATCAAAGGAAATTTTAAAAGCGTCTGGGCAGTGGAAACTAACAAAGGGTATATTTGTGAATTTTGATAATTTGAAATGGGTTGCGTTTTCGCATCAAATGTGTTTTGTATTACCGATACTGAAATTTGTTATCTAATAGGTCTGGTAATAGATTTTTACAAAGAATTTCGGTAAAACAATATGACCAGGTTTAAAGTTACAGTTCTTGTATAGAATCTTAATTCGCTATTTGTTATCAAGAAAAACATATTGTATGATTTCATGAAATCAAGTAGGGTCGCTTAGCGCCTCGAAGATTTTGGTCCCCATCTTTGTAATAATCCTATATCGTTTTCGAATTAAACTTGATTTAGATCAGTGAATATTCTCCTTAATAATACTTAATAACGTTGTGTTTTATTTCTAAAGTTAAAGTTTTTCTTTTCGTCGTCATAATGATATATATATATATATATATATATATATATATATATATATATATATATATACATATATGTATATTTCAAGACCTAAATGATTTTAATTCAACGTTTATTAACAGAGTGACCGATTCGAGTATGGTGTGTACTCGTAATAACATCCATACAAGTTTGCGTAAGCTCCAAACTTATTGATATGTCGTGTGTCACTGGTTGCCGCATAGAAGAAGGAGTGAGTGAAAAATAAGGTAACTGTCAACTTTCGTATATATTTCAAATTAATGTGAATATTTTCGATGTATGTAAGCATTATTTAACAAAAATGCTTACTGAAATGTGTATTTATGATAAAGTGATTTTGAACGACGGACATATTTATGCAGTAGTTTTGGACACAGACTACACGATGGATCATCAGTAATCTCGATGAATCCGTCACAATTGTTGGCAGTGGCAGCGGCTGTTATTGTTTTAATTGAACAAAAAAGAAAGGATTTCATGTAAACCAACGAATGGCTATTGAATTAAAATTTGATCCAGCCATACCCGCCAGCCAAGAGATATGGGGGCACCTTCCGTTGTCAATGGAATCAACTACTTAGGAATGGTTAATACATGTTTTCAGCTATGAAAGGCTGTGTTTTTACTAATAATAAAGAAAAACACCCACTTAAGAGAAGCTATTGCTCCTCATGAGAGATTAACTGTTGGTATCATACCCGTAGCAATTGGATGGAGTTATGAGGATCTAAAATCCGGAAACCTGTGCGGCAATATATACAGCAATAAAAAACCAAACTGGCCCTCATGGAATCTATTTTAATATTTACGGTTTGAACGATTGCATCCTTGTCAACTTCCTTAGATTTTTGTAAACGTTTTTCGTTGTCTTGATTTTAATATTCTTCTTCTTCTTCTTCTACGTTGGGGGGATATCCCTGTTTGTCATTCTATCTACACCCGCCTTATTCTGCTGATGAAGAGAACAAGCTCTGGGCCCATCTCTTTGGTGGTCGTCCTGGTAATCTTCTTCCTCTTGGTCGTCCATACATACAAACTTTGGCTAGTCTCTGTTCACTCATTCTCTCAACGTGTTCTTTCCAACCTCTTTTTCTTTCTTTTGTCCATTTGACCACGTCCTGCACATTACATTTTTCTCTGATTAAGGTATTTTTCAGGCCCTGATTGACACGTTCAGCATTGATCTCAGTACTTTCATTTCGGTGGTTCTCATTTTCTGCTTTGTCTTCTTAGTGTCTGCTCTTGTTTCCGTGGCATAAGTTAGAATTGGTCGTATCATGGTCTTATATATTTTTGTTTTTCCCTCTATTCTCATGTATCTGTTTCGAAATATAACATCTCTTAAGCATCCTGCCACTTGTAGGGCTCTTGTATTTTGTGACAGTACTTCTCCAGTAAGGTTATGACAGCTTGTTGTGTCAATGCCTAGGTATTTAAAGTTCATGACTTGTTCAATTATGGCATTTTCTATCTATAGCTTACATCTTCTTGGTTCCTTGGAAATTACCATACACTTTGTTTTATTCGTTGATATCTGCATATTGTACTTCTTAGTTGATACGGTTAATAGGTGTGTCAATCTCTGGAAGTCGTCTTCGTTATCTGCGAGTAGGACCGCATCATCCGCGTAGCATATTATATTGATATTGTGTCCGCCCATCTGGTATCCGCGTTTCGCTCTGATATCCTCTATTATGCGGTCCATTATCAAATTGAATAAGAAGGGGCTTAGCGAGTCTCCCTGCCTTATCCCTTCGTTTATCTTGATGTCTTCGGTTAGACCTTCGAATGTTATTATTTTTGTGCTGGAATTTGTGTACAAGTCATCAATTATGTTTATGATCTCCGCTGAAACATTTTTCTGTTTTAAGATGTCCGTTATGTGCTGCTTCTTGATGCGGTCAAATGCTTTTGTTAGGTCAACAAAGCATAAGTATGCAGGGTCGTTAAATTCTATTGATTTTTCGAATGTTTGTCTCACTATAAATAAGGCATCTGTGCTTCCCCTGTCTTTTCGAAAACCCTGTTGTTCCTCCGAGATCTCTATTTTCTCTTCAAGTTTGTCACGAATAATTGCTGTAAATAGATTGGTGACAGAGTTAAGAAGTGTAATTCCTCTGTAGTTGTCACCTTTTTTGTGTACGGGAATTGTATAGCTGGTTTTCCATTTTTGCGGTACTTGCTCTTCTTTAATAATTTTATTTAAAAGCTTTTGGAACTCCTCAGTAAGCATTTGGCCTCCGTATTTCAATAATTCGTTGGTAATTAGATCTGGTCCAGGAGATTTTCTATTCTTTAGGTTATGTATTTTATATTTTATTTCTTCCGATGTTACCTGCATTTTTGTAGTGCTCAGATTTATGGATTTTGCTGTTATGCTAGGGTGAATCGTATTTGTATTACCAAATTGTCTTTCAAAGTATGTCTATTCTTCCTTTTTGATGTGAGCTGTACTGATGTATTCATTAACATTTTTTTTTCTGAATCATTCTCCATATTCTCTTCTGCGCACCGTATAAGTAATGCTCCATGTCCTTTGTGTATTGCTCCCAGTATTCTTCCTTGCATCTTCTAATCCTCTCGTTTATGTTGTTTCTCGTTTGCTTGTATTTTTGATATTCTTCAGCCGAAGGATTACTTTTAATATTCCTTTCGCTATATTCTTCCAATTTAATTTTCTATAAACATGGAAATTTTCGGTCCAAAAGATGGCACTGAAATATGCGACGGTCGTTGTCAAGAAATCCTCAAAAATTACTTTTCTGCATGATAACAACCAGCTCACTGTGCTTGGTATTAGGCTTCGACACAGCGTGGATCCAAGGGGGTGCAACCGTCCCCTCCTCCCCAAGAGCTTTGAATTCAGAAAAATAGACTCGATTTTGCCTCTTATATTAGAAATGTGTATCCTGCTGGCATCTTCACCTCCGTCGACAAATTGTTTTTTCTTTCGATCGCCCCCCTCCCCTCGAGAACTTTGAGTTCAGGAAAATAGACCCGATTCTGCTCTTATAGTAGGAATGTGTATCCTGCTAGCATCTTCCACCTTTCTCGTCGGCAACTTATTTTTTTCTTGCTATTGCCCCCTCTCCCAAGAGCTTCGAATTCAGAAAAGTAGACCCGACCCTGCCTTTTACACCAGGAATGGGAATATTGCTGGTTTCTCCCCCCCCTCCCTCCCCGTTAACTTGTTTTCGCTTGTCATACTGTACTTTTGTTATATCACCGTGTCCCATAAAGAGAGATGCTGGATCCGCCCCGGCTTCGACAGATATTTAGTTCGGCTGTTTGGCAAGACGGATTCCTGTCACAAACTACAGGTCGACGGAACCGTCTGGCTTTACTCTGTATATCTAGAAAAGTACAAAAAAAGTTGACTGAAATTTTTTGCGTTAAATAAAATACTTTAATGCAAAACATAATAAATCACTACCCTGCTACCGATTCTTCATTTTTGATTTTCATCTTTATTATTGTTGAAGTCATTTGCTATAAAAAGTAACATCTAACAATATATCAAATTTCAGCGTTCTCTTTTTGCAGACGTCACTTTTAATTTGGTTCCCTATTTTTCACAAGAAACACTAAAAAAGAATAAATAAAAATTCATGGGACCCCATAATGAAAATATTAAAATGAAACTCAAAATAGAATAATTTTAATATCGAACAAGATCACGAAAACTGAAAGATATTACAGTATAATTGGGTAAGAAATCGTCCCGGATTTCTCGAATAAGCGTAGTAGAGACGTGGGTTTTTGCACTCAATTACACTATTAGCTAGAAATTGTCACCTTTTCTCCAGTCCTGCCCTTTGGCGTTAACCGCCGCTCCAAATTGGTACAATTCAGCCAACAGCTTTGCGGCGTTAGCGCCGCACAGATAAAGCTTTATAAGCTATAAAGAAGGTTTAACGGTCCTATTCTGACAAAAAGTAAATTTGTTTTTGGTAAATATAACATTGCCGTTCCAATAGCTGATATTTAGCGACGCAGTTTCGGATTTAATGGTCACTTTAATTGCAAGAAAAATGTTTTAAATTGGATTAGATGAACTTTGGTTAACATGTATTTTTTATAGTTTTAGCGAATATTAAAATAAATTCGATTGGAATATATTATTCATAACAAAATATATTGAAAAAAAAAATAACAAAAACACTTTACTGCGAACATGGGTGATCTTTTCTGTATAAAATGCCATGCGACGCATTAATTCTAAAAATAGTCCAAAATAACTTTTCACAGCATTTTCTTCTATCATGTTTACTTAAATATTCACCCTAGTTAATTAGCGTGTATTGTCTCTTCCATTTTATCTAAGTGACATAGAAAGTCTTTTGAAGTAGCAACACTGTATTACACAGACTTACATCATTGTTTATATAAAAGATCCTACTTAATGTGATCTTTATCTCATGTATTTGACATACAAATGAAGATAAAAGAATTATCAGAGCAGTTCAAATACTGTAAGATCCAGATATCATCTAATTCGCAAATTTGCATGTTGTTAAACTTGTATTTGCGACATATTAGACACTAAAATTCATTTAAATATTTAGTAAATCACTTTTTTTTCAATTAGTTTATGATAATTAGAGCTTTAAAAAAATGTTATTGTTTGTGACATCATGTTTTGCACCTCTTTTCCGTTGCATTTAAAATAATACTGGGCATGCAACCAGAACGGAAATTTTGAAAACGTCCAAATCAACTTAAACGACAAATGTATTCTCTAAAATGGCATTTAAAAAATCCAAGAAAAATATTTTTAGATAAATAATAAAATTTTCATTATAAAACTTATGTAAAAATATTACTAATATTACCCAGTTTTGCAATAAAAACTCAATTAGGTGGTTGCTGAAATTTACATTTTTCCAACTGCCTGTCTTTTTTAATAAGCGCCTGGCATTTTAATAACGTTTTTAGTAGCTTTTTAGGTCATCAATATAATTATCTATTCATATTTCGCTCTCTCTTGTCCATTACATTTAATGGAAAACTTAAGCCCGATATATTTACCAAACTCTCGAAGTAATACCAATAGAATTTTATATTATTTCTTTAAACTAATTTAATACTTTATCTATACCAAGGCAGTACAATAATAGTATTATTATTGTATTGTACTAAAAATTCGTAATAATTTACTGTATTGTTTGGGTCTTGTCTCTGTTCATGCTGATATATATGTGATATATATGATGTTTTGGTTTTCTTGGTTCTGATTTAACCATATATTTTGTGTAGCATTAAATTATTCTTAAGTAAATTACATTTTTTTTAATTCTTTTTTAATTTTTCGGAAGATTTTTAACGATTACCCAACAGATGTATAAATTGTGTCGATAAACACTCTTTCGCACATTCATAAAGACCAATATATCTTCAAATTATAAATTTTAAAGGAACTAGGGTCTTTATTTACTTAAACGTCAAATTGTTTTCGATTTTTTTATTAAATAAAGAACCTAAACCCAAGAAAAGAGAAAATCAAAAATAAAAAGGAATATGTATATATATATATATATATATATATATATATATATATATATATATATATATATATATATATATATATATATATAACAAAAGCTAGGATATCGGTTAAGGTTGAGCTTTTAAAAGTAAAACACTTTTTAGCAGCGTCATGCTGAAATGGACAACATCTATGAACGAGACAATAATGCGCATTTTTTATAGGGTGACAACTAGGACGGAAAACTTTCAGCTATAGACAACAGCTACATGCTGAATTTTGCAGGATGTATCCACATATACAGGTATCACAACAGAAAATAGCTGAGCAATACAGAGTTATTCTTCGAAATAACCTAATTCCACTAGTTCGGCTTAATAGCAGCAAAGCGGAAATTGAACGGAAGATCAGGGACGTTGACAATAAACGCTGAACCTGGGCCACAGTCGGAATCCGAGGTCCAGAAACAACAAGAACAGCCTAATGACAATATCCAATCATGTCCGATATCATTCGCAATAAGATCCAGCGAACGCCACTGCTCAACAATGCCTCGACACGCTTAAATAGATGCTCTCTGTTATTGCAAGACCAGCAATAACCAAAAACGAGACAATGCGGTGTTCCAACGATCAGAAAATCTTTTTACCGTAAGCTAAACTCTCCACCTAACATGGCAGATAATAAATATCCCAATAGAAAGCAGGTAGAAGGGTTCTGGAGAATCCAGCTTTCCACATCCGCCAATTGTAACATGACAGCAAGCTGGGTCATTGGATAATACGAAATCTGCCAAGACTTCAGCCAGATGCAGTTTGAGCCATTTACCACCGAGGAAATTTCATGGATAATCAAGGAGTCCCATAACTTGAAAGCTTCAGGTCTCGACTGGATCTATAACTACCAAAGGACCAACATAACACACATGACCCAGCTAAGTATAGGCCAATCTCTTGCCTTCCCACACTACTTAAGGTAATCACCTCCTGCTTAACTCAACCCATCTATGCTCATTGTGAACAAAATAACATCATTGCAAACTCAACGAACAGAATGAACCAGGGGAGCAATGGGAGGCAAGAAACAATTGATTGTTGCTCTGTCATATGTAACCAAGCCTGTGCCAACCGAAGAAACCTCTTTGCTGTCTACGTGGATTATAAGAAGGCCTTCGACTCAGTGCCACATGAGTGGCTTAAAACTATATTGAGAATGTATAAGATCGATAATCGTTTTGTTTCTTTTTTAGGACGCATTAAATCTGTGGTCTAGATTTAATTTTAATGAAACTAAAATTTTATGTACCGAAACAAATAGCAAAAGACTTGTTAGGGAAATTATAGAAATCTACTTGGAAACTAAGTCAATTAACAAAAAACTGATATCAATAATCTAACCTTAATATACTCCAACTTTCTGAATCTAAATAATGATAATTCCATTGATGTTGACACAATAAATACTTCCTTGTAGTTTTGTATTATCGCACCTTTGTATTATATTATAAAAAATAAGTGTTGTAAATCAGTGACAAAAATGTCAAATTAACAAAAAAGTTAAAATGATTTTAAAAAATAATTTTTTGAAAAAAAAAGCTTTAGAAATTTAAAACAGTAGTTTTTCGTTCTGAAATTGATTATAAATTTTTTGAAAATGTTTGTCAGTAGTAATGCACATTAAAAGTCCGTTTTTCCATTTAAATTAAAACCATTAGCAGTAAATATATATATATATATATATATATATATATATATATATATATATATATATATATATATATATATATAGGAGAATTTTTGCAAATGCACTGAATAACACAACTACTACTATCAACTTTTATTTGCAAGTTAACTGATACACATTACTTTCACCTGTTCATTCACTTTTAAAAGAGTCGGCATAATTCGTCTTCGTTTTCAGATGTTTTCGGTTATCGGAAAATTTGACTAGTGCATAAAAAAATAAAAAATAACATTAAAAACAAGTAAAATTTGTCATAAAATAGTCGAAACACTTTAGAATAAAATTGGGTAAACAACCACAATTGAAAAGCAAAAAAATTTACCCTTTACTTTTAGGTTAGAATATTTACGGGCATTTTGATTGGTCTGCCTTATAATTTCTACTAATGGTTAAATTTTGAAGTATGAACCACGCATTTTTATTTCGTAATAGCTTCATGGAAATTCTTAGTGTTAGTTGATAATTTTTAGAAATATAAACCAACCAATATAACAGTCATACTGTAAAATCACCACGTAGGTAAGAACGTCTGCTTCGAAATGAGGATGCTGCACCGAGTAGTGAGCGAGCATGTGTTCAGCGCATGTAGCTCAACCACCCGCTCACTACTTGTACCCTCGCGATTTGAAAATCATCGGAGAGATTCTGGATGCCCTCAAGCAACGAAAAAATTCGCAGATGAAATACGAGTATTCAACAATATCTTCCTTAAGTTTAATCCCTTAAGCCGCGTTTCAAATTTTGGAAAAAAAAAATGTTTTTCAACGTAGTATAATTTTTTTTCCAGAGATCAGAAATAAATGATCTAAATCTAATGAGAGCATAAGATTTTAAGTCCACTAAGAAAAAAGTTGTAATTTTTGTGATCTAAAATTTTTTTTTCAAACTTTCTGGGTCTAAAATTAAAAGTAATTTTTAAAAAGAGTAAACCTTAAAAATATACATACATTTTAACAATTTGGCGTTAGATTAGTTCCTGTATCTTAATTAGGATGACGAAAAATCAAGGTCAAACTTTCAAGTTTAAAGTCGATTTTGTCAGAAAATATTGATCACACAGTTTAGTTTAGCATAATTTTTTAAACAAATAATATCTATACATGCTATTCGGCACGGAATATTGCGGTCAACATTCGTGACTTTCAACAAGTTTTACATTTCGGATATATGGGGTCTAATATAGTTACTTTTAAAAATTATTTTCATCTTATCCCAAAAGCTCTGATAGTATCAAAGTTGTATTTTTTAAAATGGAACCCTCTGTATATTATTGCATTTTTGAATTCTCCAACCAAAATAAGTGCCTATTTTAATAAGGTTTATAGTACCTAAACCTTAAGGGTTTTTAAATAATTTGAATTTTGACCAAATCTAACCTAATTTTCAAGTTTCAAATACATATAAAGTATTTCAGTTATGTACTCGAAATTTACAGTGAAGTGTAACAATAAATCATATTTTATATCCCAAGTATAATTAATTTGCTATATTATACAGGGTGTCCAAAAATTAAAACTAATCAAATAAGAATTTTAAGTGGCTATAATTTAAATAGAACGCTATACTTTTTACCTAACCAGAAAATGTACCTTTTAAATACCTATTCAATGGTATAAGGGTGTTCTTTAGCTTAATCTTCGCGTTTCCACAGAATACTCCAAATAATCGTTTCCTGCACCATTTTATGTTTTTTGAATAGATGTTATAATGTATCTAGTTGCCTATGGCATTTAGAAACGTCAAATAATTCAAAAGTGGAAGGGTCAGTTATAAAAAACTGATTATAAGAAAACCTGTCACTGAGGATGAAGAAAATGTTTTTACTGTACTTGGTTTAGTGCTCGCTAATCTCAATATTAGTCAAAATCATATATCCGAAAATACTAACATTAGCCAAGCAAGCGTTTCAATGATTCTTAACAAATACACATCTCATCCTTATAAAATTCAGCTTTGTCAAGAGCTTCACGGAAATGATTTTGACAACCTAACTGAATTCTGCTTGTGGGTATTAGATAAAGTGACAGAAAATGACCATTTTTTTGATAATCTTTTTTTAGTGATGAATGTACTTTTCATAACAATGGTTTCGTGAATAGACACAACTTTCATTAATATTCTGACTCAAATACGCATGAGTTATGAGAAACCAAAATGGGTGGTCGATTAATATGTGGGGAGGAATACTGGGTTCATACTTAATTGGACCCCACTTTTTTGAAGGACTTTTAAGTGGTTTGATGTTTCGCAATTTTCTTTTACGCCAACTTCCAGTGTTATTAGAAGATGTCCTTTTAAATATTAGAACAACTAAGAGACTTCAACTGGACGAAGCTCCGCCTCATTATCATCTCGAGTTCGGCTATTTTTAAATGTCAACTTTCGAAACAGGTGGAGATCTCCGGACTTAACTCCATTAGATTTCTTTTTATGGGGATACATAAAAGGAATTGTATACAATGCGCCCTCGACATTGCTAGGTAAGTTAATATGTATAAGAGACCTTTTTGAAACAGTAACCCAGCAAATGTTGTCCAGAGTTAGGAGTGGTTTCGAAAAAAGAATATGTAAATATTTGGAAATGGATGTTCGACATTTCGAACATCTAATATAAATATTTTGCTTCTGTTTTGTGCTATCGTCAATATGTTATTACCATTAATGCTGTTGTAGCCTGTTGAACGACTTTACATCGCGTTCTAATTTTCTGAACATTAGTAAAGATATTCCTAATTATTATTCTTATAGTTGTAAATTATCTGTCATTTCTAAATGATTAGATACATTAGAACATCTCTTCATAAAATACAAAATGGTTCCGAAAACGATTATTTGGCGTATTATATGAATACGCGAAGACTCAGCTATAGAACACCCTTAGACCATTCGATAGGTATTTAAAAGGTATATTTTCTGGTAAGCAAAAAAGTATAGCGTGCTATTTAAAGTTCTTGTTTGATTAGTTTTGATTTTTGGACACCCAATATAATATAGCAAGTTTATTATATCGGGATTGAAATGTGATTTATTGTTACATTTCACTGTAAATTTCGCTTACATAACTGAAATGCTTCTTAAGGATTTGAAGCATAAAAATTAGGTAAGATTTTGTCAAAATTCAAATTATTTAAAACCCCTTAAGGTTTAGGTACTGTAAACCTTATTAAAATAGGCACTTATTTTGATCGGAGAATCCAAAAATCCAATAATATACAGGGTGTTCCATTTAAAAAACAAAAGTTTGATACCTTCAGAGCTTTTGGGACACCTTATATATAATATCAAAATAATTCTAAAAAGTAACTATATATTAGACCCCCAATATATCCCAAAAGTTGAACTTTTTGAAAGTCACGTATTTTGGCCGCAATATTCCGTGCCGTATAGGGTGAATAACCCTGTATATACCGTGAATTTTAAAACACTAGTTCGTAAATAAATGCGGTTTTACTTTAAACAAATAAAAATGTTATGTTTAGCCCAAAAGTTACATCTCGTTAACTAATAGCGCCACCTCTAACTTTATTTGTACGAATCGATAGGAAATTTAACTATTTACAACTTTTCTTTGAAACTTTTGTCACATAACTTTTAATTTTCGAGATAAACCGTAAAAAAGTGACCCTTTTTTTAACACAGAGTTGCCAATGTTAACATCGGGATATGTTTTTTAGGATACCGAAATATACACCTTCCAATAATAAAATTGAAATTTACATTTTTTTCCAAAAAAAGTTTTTTTTTGTCTAATTTCCACATGCTGCCTCGAAAAGTATGTGTCGTAATTAACTTGATCAGCCGTGTCTTATAAAAATGCCCTTGCATCTTGATTTTCGACGTAATGACAGCTTGATCTTATGACATGACATACGCAACTAACATACGTATTATAAGACGAGATGAATGATGTTTATATTTCGTTCATTATTTCAATGAAAATCGTATTTTTAATACCAAATTCCTTAGAAAATTAAATAATAACAAATTGCAAGCCACTCAATCTTAAGTTTATTAGCTCTAAAATATATAACTTTTAATACATCACCCATACATGGCAAGTAGCCAAAAATCACATGTTAACTCTATGGGATTTAAAAATGAAAGAGAATGACGTGACGTGGGAGCAAAAATATATAAATTCACGCACACATTCAAGATGGATACGGCACCGTCCAGTTACCTAAAGGCGGTATTTCGTGACAAGAATTTATAAGTTTATATTTATACGAAACATTTATTGTGATGGAAAGTCCTACTTTTCTGGATTTGCAGAATCAATAAAATGGAACAAAGGAAAATAAATTGTTTCTGAACGAAAGCTGACATTGGGTTTGCTTTTACCCTTGAACCCGAATGCGACCTTATGTTTCAAAAGCTTTTATGCAAACATAAATAATTTACGGCAATCCTCCTACGTCATCGTCATTGATGAAACCGTAACTCTTTCGTTTGAGGCATTTATTTGATTAATAGGTGTGATAGTGAATTGTTCTCAATTGTATTTTCATATTCATAAATGTAAAAAGGTTTGTTAGAGCCTCTATCGAAATAAATTTTGAATAAAAACATTTTAATAAAAACGTACTCTTTATTCAAGTGGTACACTTTAGGCGCAAAATGGAATTGAAGTTTTGATTACCTGTAAAATCAGTTTTTCAAGCAAGCAGAAAATCCAGTTATCATACTTAAAATTTAGTTAAATATGACAATTAGATAACTCAACGTTAATCTAACAATTAAAATAAAAATAATAGTCAAATAATTTACTTTTTTTGTTTTTTTTTTTTAATAAATAAAGGTTTTAAAACAAAATTAATATTTCAAAAAAGAAAATGAATTATACACATTGTCAAAATAATCTCCATTCATATCTGTAAATGGTGCCTAATTTTTCGATGTTCTTACGGGTTATCTCCGTTATTAATAAGAAAGAAGGATAAGGTTTTTGTGATACTGTGCTAATTTTTTAAGAAACTAAGAATGTTACTAACAGAATTTTCCTAAACCTTCCCTTTTCGAGATACAAAGCAATTTTGAAAAATATGCATTTTGCGTCACCCCTCGTATCTTGGTTATCTTGCAACTTATCGCAAAGTTAATAAATAGAACTATTGGGGTTCAGTGGTGTAGTCAATTTTTATATAGGTTCAACTATTTTAGAGAAATAAATCAAACGCCCTTTTTAAAATGAAATACCCTCTATATGTTTTTGAATAATGTGATTTAGTTTATTATCAGATTTTCAAAAATATATAAGACTCTATATTTATTATTAGTGTTGAGTCTTTACCTTTATTTTAATAATCGGATCCTGTTAGTAGGCTGCGATAGGTATTTAGAGAAACAAAACTTCAAAATCATGTTCTCTGGGGTTTCTGTCAGAATAATTAGATATTTGTCATACTTTACTATCGAAATTTTCGATTAATAATGGCAAGTTTTGTAAACTTTGACAACAACGAAAAATTTACTCCGAAATATATGTTGAATTGAAAAGACATCCCGTGCGGGTTGCTGCAAGATCTTATACGCACTTTTATAATAGTTACACTGTTGAAAATCACCTTAAATTTAATGTACATTCTATATTAAATTTAACGATTTTGTATTTTAAATCGTGAATAATTTACTTTGGATTTAAAGCAAATTCATTGAAATATCAGTTCTTTGTACACATGTACCTTAACATTCAAGGAATTTACATTAATATTCATGGTACATTGCATGAGATTCCGGGAGATGGCGCAACTTGTACTGAACTTTTTTATTTAGTGTGATATAAATTGCTTAAAGGACTCAATTTTCTTATGATGAGATGTACTTGTCTGCCGATACTGACGGAAACCACTGAGTTTAAAACCAGTCTACAGATGTCTGTACACTCACCTTTTCCTGGTAGCAGAATTTTTTGACCTCATATGAATATTGGTGCATTAAATGTGATAATATATCTTAAATTCAATGAACACTGGCTGTATATTTAATGTACGTAGTCACATTAAATTTAATGGAATACATTAATTTAGATTAATGTGAAAATTATTAAATTCAATGCATTATATTAATTGAATTTAAGAAACTGTTTATGAAATTTGCTTCCAGCACATTTACCTTAAATTTAATGAATTTCCTTTTTATAGTGTAATAAAAATTGTAACAATGTTATCGGGCCCATGGAAGGAATTGTTCATGTAGTTGACTGTAACTGGAATACCCGAATGCGTTTTTTATTATGAATAAGAGACAAAAATTCCAGGGATTATTATATGCCCGTTGGAATTGACTTTTTAATTAAATAACTGTCGACGATTTTTTCTTTTTTGAAAATATTGTTAAATCAAAGAGGAAATTTTATTCTTCTTGGTAACTTCGTAGAAATGGAGGGAGCAAAAACATTATTATTTAAGATATTATAAAGCGGCGACGAACTATTACTTTTTTGAAAATATTGTCAATAATTTCTTTCGTAAACCAGGAAATTTTCTTCTTCTTGGTAACTTCGTAGGAATGGAGGTAGCAAAAATTTTTTATTTAAGATATTATAAAGCGTTTCACACGCGGTTGCAGTGTCCAAAGATTCAGTAATAGGGGACCAGTCATTGTGTAGCATTAGCATATAGAGCTTAGGACAATCGGCTTTACGAAAGTTGAAACGTCTCGAGCCGACCCTGTTCGTCAGGAAAACTGCTCTGCGAGAAACTGTCGCTTTAAGCTCAAATATCAAGGCAGGGTGGTGCGAAACTTCTACAACTAATGATAAATCGTTCTGTGACAGATTGATATTAAAATTCGATATTCCTAGGTCTAGTAAGTGATTGTTTAATTTAAGTAAAGTGTTAATCTGCTTTAGATTAAGAAAATTACATAGATTTAGCAAGCTTCTCTGTCCATCCCAAGGGGAATCGGTAATGAGAGAGAAGAAATATTAAAATAACCAAGAAAACAAGATTCCTTTGAAACATAATATTGGATAGCAGGAGTAATTCGAAAAGTGATTCTGCTTCGGCATTGGTTATAGAAGTGAAATGTATGCAATAGAAAGATAGAATTTAAAATAATTGAAACTTTAAAACTTAAAAATTCCACGTTTGATATCCTATTGGTAATACACGAGAGATCCAGAACTTCCGTGGTGTGTCTATTCTGGAAGGCGAACAAGACTCCCCGCTCTTGGATAGACCGGTCAAATCTGTTTTTCTATCGTGGCTATATGCCACATACAGATCTGGAAAATATAGAATACTACACATAAATTACACGCTTATTTACAACAAATAAATATTATTAAAAACGAAAAATAAAATGTTGAAATAATCATAAGTACGAAAATATTTGCTCTGAGGGCAACCAGGTGCAGAGGCATGGGCTATTTGCTTCATGTGTTCAAACGTCAGTAGTAATATTTATTTTAAATGTCAGGTTAAAATTAATTTAGTTAGTCTAATTTAATTTTTATAAAAATTAATTTAAAAATAACACCCAATAAACATAACTTCAAACTACAACTTCCTAAAACCAAATAGCAGACCTAACAACTCACTTTACTGAGATTGAAAATTTTCTTATTATGACGTCAGTCATGTGTCAAACAGTTGGCCACCAAAAGTAAACAGAGTTCGCGTGTGGTCGAAGCAGGAAAGTATGCCTCAGATTGTAATATGTTGATGTTTGAATAATTCCATGACGTCTGGTGTGGTCTGAGATAACAAGGTCGAAGTGTAAAACTCCGAAAGCGGTGTTTACTTCTAAGAATATAAAATGATTTAGTTTGGTATACAACGAGGGACACTAAAAAGTGTTCTTCCTAGTAATGAAACAAAATACTTCAAATGTGGTAATATGGATTAAGATTACTGAACACTCGAAACTTTCAACATTCTTTAGTAATTTTGTGAAGACAAATATATAACAATCATTTCAAATTACTGATATAAAAATATTTGTACGTCTACAATTATAAAGGGTGTTTTTTATAGTGGTATAGAACTTTTAAATGGAATAAAACAAAGATGAATTTTTTAAATTGACATGAAATTTACTTTATTCGAAAGATAACCTTCTGGCATTATAATTTAAATATGACTTCTGGCATATGACCGCCACGGCTGGTTCGGACGTAGTCTAATCTGGAGGTCCAATTTTCGATGACTTTTTCCAACATTTGTGGCCGTATATCGGCAATAACGCGGCGAATGTTGTCCTCCAAGTGATCAATCGTTTCGGGCTTATCGGCGTAGACTAGCGACTTCACATATCCTCACAGAAAATAGTCTAGCGGCGTTAAGTCGCACGATCTTGGAGGCCAATTCACAGGTCCGAAACGTGAAACGATGCGGTTTCCAAACGTTTCCTTCAATAAATCAATTGTGGCACGAGCTGTGTGACATGTTGCGCCGTCTTGTTGAAACCACAGCTCCTGCACATCATGGTTGTTCAATTGATGAACCAAAAAGTCAGTAATCATGGCTCTATAGCGGTCACCATTGACTGTAACGTTCTGACCAGCATCGTTTTTAAAGAAGTACGGACCAATGATTCCACCAGCCCATAAAGCACACCAAACAGTCAGTTTTTCTGGATGTAACGGTGTCTCAACATACACTTGAGGATTATCATCACTCCAAATACGGCAGTTTTGTTTATTGACGTATCCATTCAAACAAAAGTGAGCTTCATTGCTTAACAAAATTCGCTTATAAAAATCGGGATCAACGGCAATCTTGTTTTGGGCCCATTCACCGAATCTACGCCTTGCTAGGTGATCGTGTGGCTTCAATTCTTGCACGAGTTGGATTTTGTAAGCACGCAAACCAAGATCTTTCCGCAAAATCTTCCATAAAGTGAATGGACACATATCCAATTCCTGTGCACGATGGCGGATAGACTGATTCGGGTCTTCCTCTATGCTACGCTCTACAGCAGCAATGACTTCTTCTGTACGCACTGTACGACGTCTCTGTGCGTATTATCATTTAGAGTAAACGTGGTGCGAAAACGTTCCATAGTTAATTGAATTAATTGCTCTGATGGACGATTATGTTGACCGTAAAATGGACGTAGTGCGCGATACGTATTTCGAACAGAACCATGATTTTCAAAATAAATTTGCACAATTTGGAAGCGTTGTTCAGGCGTCAGTCTATTCATGTTGAAATGCCAAACCAAACTAAACATAAATCACTTGAAAGCTGACAAAATGACCGCCAGTTAAAAAAGTGTTACCAACTTAAAGTTCTTTACCTAAATAAAAAAACACCCTTTATTTCTTCTAAAAGATTTTAAAGCCGTGACTCAATTTAGCGAATGTTGACCCCAGATGCTGTAGTTCGTTCCAGTTCATCCTGATAACTATTTACATTTGATTTATTTTGACTACAAGTTAAGATCTTAAAAATTAGAAGCCAGAAAGTCCTTCTAACTGTGTATTCCGTTTTTCATTTTGAAATTATATATGTTAATTTAAAATTAAAATTGTTTTAGGACTAAACTCTCCGTTTTTATAAGCTCTTTGTTTTATTACATCTAGCTTTTGTTTTAAAGCTTTGCGTGACAAGTGTTAATTAAAAAAGCTATAAAAAATAATTAAAAGCTGCATGTTTATGTTTATAGACAGAGTTTTAAGTATGATCTTTTCCAACTGTGTATTTTAGTTGCATTTCCTGAAAGCAAAATTTTTACCACAAAGTTGAAAAATAAATTATGGAGACAAAAACAGAAAAATTAGAAAATGCTTAAGTAAAAAATAAATCCTGACTAAGTATATTTATAAAAAAACTTGTCAAGTACGTAAAGGGCACGGGGTTTCGTACCAGTCATTGCCGTTACTGATGTTTTTTCCACAGTTATTTTGCATTTTAATCTTTGAATACATTAAAACCGTGTGCCTACAAAACATGGGCATTTTGTCAGAAAGTGTATTAAAACATCCAAGATGCAATTTTAATTGATAATTATTCAGAATAATGAAAACATCGAATTCTTCAATGATTTTTTGTTTACTCCTTATTTTAGGGTCGTAGAACACTAATCTGAAGTTTGCTGTTTGCTGTTGGCTGTCGTACAAAGTTTTCTCAAATAAATTTTTTATCACATTCATAACATATTTTCTAACCTAACTCTTTGAATTTACTCATTTTCACCTTTTAAAATTTAGAATATTTTGGAGAATATTGTACGTAACATTTTATTAAAATATAACAGAAAACACTAAAAATCAAGTCGAAGAAAAACATAATGAACTTTGAACTTGGCGGACAAATTCGCACATTGTTGCCAAATGTTCAACGACCATAAAATTTCAATTTAAATAGCGACTCAATAATTCACTCTACTCTTTTTCTTTTAAAATTGAATATAAAATAATGCGCAGACTGATTTTTTGAAAAAGATTAACGGAAATACATATAAGTGAACATTTATTAAGATAAGTTATTTCCCTGTATAAGTAATCTGTTTAGCATTTTTACAACACAAAAATGTTAAATTGGCAATATTTGAAAAACTGCATATTTTTGAAATAGACAACCTTTTACAAAGTTACCCGTATTTTTAATGCTAAATAAGATAACATTTTAAAAATAAAGAATTTGGATTTAAAAAAAATTGAGGTTTGACGATTTATTTAAGTTAATGGTGACATTAGTAGTTATGTAAATTATTTTTCTACATAGTCACCATTCCTCTCAATGCAGGTGATGAAGTGGGGTATCAATTTTTTGGTGCCTTTCTCGAAGTAGTTTCCCGCCAACCCCTTCCTCCACTTCTCCACCTGCACCTCCTCGTCTGTTGAAAAACTTTTTCCACCCACGTGAAGCTTCAGGGAGGTGAAGAGATAGTAATCTGAAGGCGCCAGGTCAGGGAAATACGCGGGATGGTTCAGGACATTCCATTTAAACGAGGCGAGCAGTTCCTTTGTGGCGTTGGCCATGTGTGATCTGGCATTGTCGTGCAGCAGGCAGACTTCTTTTGTAACCATGCTTGTCCTCTTGTTCTGAACCGCGCTCCGTAATTGTTTTAGGGTCTCACAGTATCTTGCAGAATTGATGGTCTCCACTTGAGGCAAATATTCAATCAAAATTATGCCTTGACATTCCCAAAACACAGATGCCATGATTTTCTTTGCTGAAATTGTGAGTTTTAACTTTTTGGCGGAGGATGAAGAGGTGCGGCACCATTGTTGAGACTGCCTGTTAGTTTCAGGCGTGTAGTGTGTAACCCAAATTTTATCCCCAGTAACAATGTAGCGGAGAAATTCACCTCCATAGAGTTTGTAGCGCCTCAAAACTCTTGCCCGACCTCCACTCGCTTCAATTTGTGTTGGTCTGTCAACTGTTTTGGGACCCACCTCGCAGAGAGTTTTCGATATTCGAGGGTTTTTGTGACGGTTTCGTGTAATAGAGATTGGGAGATTTGCGGAAACATCACAGAAAGTTTATCCACAGTCAATCTACAATCGTTACGGAACGCATTTTCAATTTTTTCCACAATTTCGTCAGTCACAATTGAAGTTCTTCCGCTCCTCTGATCATCATGCACAGACGTAGGACCGTTTTTAAACTCGCGACACCACTTGTACACACTCGTACGATTCATAGCTGTATCACCAAATGCAGTTTTCATCCCATAATAAACCTCAACCGGAGCTTTTCCCTTCCAAACGAGATAGCGAATGACTGTTTAAGACAAAATCCCAAGCTATGAAATTTTACAGGAACATCATTTCAATTAACTTAAAAATAGATGCAAGAAAATTACAGAAAAAACTGACGACGCTACCGATCCGTTTTTCTTACGTTTTTATTTTGTTTTACTTTTTACAAGGCATTTATACATACATACTGTATAAACCTGAACTAACCTGGCTCATACTTGTTTTGTAAAGTAGGCAAATTTTCCAAAAGGACTGGTAATGTGTTTTGCAAACAATTTAAATAAATATATCCATTTAGCAGGATCAATAAAATGGCAATCAATAATACTTGCCCAAACATTTATTTTAAAGTTGTGATGATGGTGTGTAACTTTAATGGCATAAGGATTTTTATCCGCATAAATATGTTCGTTGTATAGGTTGGTGACTCCTGATCTTGTAAACCACGTCTCATCAGTAAAAACATTTTTCTACCAAAATTTGGATCCCCAATTCTTTTGTTTCGAATAAATTCACAAAATATATGGGGAGATCAATCGGTAAAAGTTCCCGAACATTTTGAAAATGATATGGATGTAACAGCTATTCTTTTAAAATATAATTTGTAATGGTTTCTGGGATATCCAACTGACGTTGTAAGCGGCTGGTTATAACACTTGGTTCTTTTTCAGCTCTTTCCAAAATTTCCTCTTCTTTTTCAACTATTTGAGTGATTCGAATGCGACCCATCATATCTTTAAATTTTTTCTCAAAGCTGCCCGCTCAATATTGGAAAATGTTTGATAGTTTAGTATTCGGTGGTTAGGAAATCTCTACCTGTAAATCCTATCACTTTGACACCCATTTCCTTCACAAAACCCATACACCAGGAGCATGTCAACCTTCTGAGTATGCGTATAGTTGTCCATGTTTAATGGTAAAATAGGCTTAGAAATTTAGAATGTTGATCTTATTTTAGTCGATTTCTTAGACAGATATGTTAATTTCTCTATAGTCAAATTATGAAATGTTATAGCAGCAAACTCACCCAAAAAATTATTTTTACAAGTTTTTTTTATTATTACATATGGATGCATGTAATTGAAAATACTTTTTTCCTGGCGAAAGCGCTCATCCAACGAACATTTTTCAAGAGATAAGCTTCCAAATACGTGCGATTATTGGATAGAAATATCTGGGTTGACATAACGCTAATGAAATAAAAAATCAGAAGCTATGTTTACAAGTGAAGTCACTTTTATAACACTTACACTACTTTATAGCCGGTCGCTTTACCACTAGAAAATGTCATATTATAGTGTCAGACCACCCACCAAAAATCATTATATCCAGTGTTTTTCGAGAAAGTTGGGACAAATCAATATTTTCTTAAAACTTTGACGTTTTCTACCTCCTAAACGAAGCAGTATCGGACATCACCTAAGTTGGACCTATTTTGACGTCAAGGATCTTTCATCAAACGTCGTACACCTATTTTTCGGACACCCTGTATCAAAAATATTTGTTGTTTTAACGACGTACCTAACGATATGCACCTTTCAGGTTTATTAAATTAATGGCACATTGACTAGAAGGTTTCATTGCACTATAAGACTGTCTCATACAGACCGATATGACAAAACTATAAGGGTTCCTAAGGAACCCTTAAAAGCAACGCATTCAAAGGATTTTCATTTGTTTTATTATTGAAAACTTCAGTCACTTAAGTAAGCTTCGCGGAGATTAAGGTACCGATATCATAGTGCTAAAGGCAGCCACTTAAGTAAGCTTCGCGGAGATTAAGGTACCGATACCTTAGGGCTAAAGGCAGTATTCAACAGTGTACATTTGTAAAAAAGTTTTATTTCAGCTTAAAAATATACAACAAACTGCTTAACCTCAATAATATCTACGGGATTAGAAACAAAATTTAAGCCCTAACCCTCTGACCTGGGTTATTTGTAATTTAGTTTTCCAACTCCAGATTTTTACTGCAATAATGATTAAACATGATATGAGTAGTCATCATAAATGTATGATCCGCTTTTTTTAAATATATCATCACAATAATTTATAATATGACGCTCTTATCATAATACTAACCAGCTAATTACCGACAAGTTTTTGAATCTCTATCATTCGTTTTTTTTTTTGTTTTTATAACTGATTAACATATTCATTAATGGAATTAAAATTAAGAAAAAATGAGAGATACTGTGTTGTCTAGGAAGAAAATTGTTCAGATTACTAATACTCGATCCTATCTGTACAGGCTCAAATGAACCAAAATTTACAGCCGCTGCTTGGACTAATAATTTTACCGGATTAAAGATAAAATTGGAGCTCTTGCTTCCTCTCTCCCGGCTTATTCGTTATTTAATTTTTCCTCGCGAAAACGTTCGACATGAATATTCAGTTATTTTGTATACGGCTACGAACAGGGTAAAAGGGTCAACTTCAATTTCAATTATTGTATTTTCAGGCGAAATTCCTGCTTTTTAAAAAATTTCATTAGAGTAGTAATTATAATAATAACAATTAGTTATTCTATTATTTAAAATTATCACAGAGAGTCATCGGTGAATTAAAAACGCGTTAGAACTGAAGTTAATTTAGATTGTTATCCTGTGAGATTTGTAAGTTGTAGGCTATTTGTCATGTCGTTTAGAAGGCGTGTTAGTTATTTAGGGTTTTTGAACAATGTGTGCTTTAATTTAAATTAAATTAAGGATAATTAAATTAACACAGCAGCAGTTGTACCGGTTCGTTAGCCTTACAACAGCTTATTTCATCTTACAGATGCGACAACTTGGCTAGTTCCTATGAAGCTAAAGGATCTAGTTTTCGTGACCCTGCTTGCCGTACGATCTGCTATTACACTGGGAGACATTGTTAAAATGAGGAAGGATTTCGCGATTTCCTAGAGAGTAATGTTTTAGATTAAAAAGAAATTCTGATACAAAGTAAAAATAAAAATCTAGAGAGGTGTTCATACTTCATTTTTATGTAAAAAGTGCCTTGTTAAATTATGAGAAAAAAATTGATTCCACTCTAGTACAACACATTAGTTATTTTTATTTTTCTTGTTGTGTAGAGGTTCCGATTAATTTGAAATAACTTTTTATTGAATTTATTGTTAGAAACAATTAGTAAAAATATTAGGCGTTATTTACAGACGTTTGTAACAAAATAATGGATAATTTCATATATTTTTTTTGTTAGTCACAGAGATCAATATTTTTGCACATTACAGTTAAATATAGGTTAATCATTTGGTAAATTTCATTAATTTGAACCAACACATTACTTTTTTTGTTCTGATTATTTTTAACAATAGGGATGTTTACTGGATTCAAATAAAGGTATGCTTTGGCCGCGAAAGGTAGTTTCCACAATAGAAATTCTAATAAACTTTATTTTTAAGGATTTTATTTTCATTTAGTAATCTAAATGTAACTAAATCACTCTCAAATCACGTAACAACGAACAACATTCAAAGTTCATTACGTCACTAGCTCTTAAAAGCTACGTTGTTTGACTAATATTATTTTATAGTGATTTCCGTTCAATTTCTTCAAAATTTGCTTACTGCTCCCTTTGAAAACGATTACTAGAAGTTTTCCCATAATGGAAAGTGGATTTATTAAGACAAATGGTTCGAATTTACCGAGAATTGATTGTTCTACTGTGGTCAATTTCTTCGCAAAAAACGGTAACTGTGAAGACTTCCATGTAAGTAATATACCAAGAATTGTTATTTCTATATCCGATAATAAATACATAATAATATTGATTGAATGATTTTAAAAAAATAGTATGAATTTAAGGTTATGTATTGTCTTTGATTAAACACATTATTTTATTCTGTGCTCTCTTACTTCTAAATTTATGACATAGAGAGACTTGTATTGATTTATCTTTTGCTAGTGGTATACACACTACTGTTTGAAGTATCTCTGAAAAGTTTGCTTTAAAAATGTTTCACAGTTTATTGTAAATATAAGTTATAACTAAAATCACCAATATTTCTACTACTGCTTGCACACTGTTTTTTCTTTTGCAGCAAATAAATTAAAAACTGTATTTATAATCAACTGGTGTAAGTATATTGTTTACCTGAGCTTGTACCCGGTTGAACCTCAGCCATGTAAATACTTTACTTACTTACTTACTTACTCCGTGGCGTTACAACCCCGTGTGGGTTTTAGCCGACTTGACAATATGCCTCCATTCGTTTCTGTCCTTTGCTAGCTCCATCCAGTTCTCTACATCCATAGCTTTAAGGCCTCCTGATATATTATCCCGCCACCGGAGCCGGGGTCGTCCAAGTGGTCTTTTTCCAGTTGGGGTTTCTTCCCACATCAGTCTCACTATTCTTTCGTTAGAGTGTCTTATGAGGTGGCCCGTCCACTGGAGTCTTCTAAACTTTATTTCTTTAACTATGTTGGCGTCTGCGTATAACTCTTCTAACTCTTTGTTTGTTCTTATTCTATATTGTCTCGTTGCCCCATCCAGTAACGGGCCAAAGATTTTCTTTAGGATTTTTCTCTCCCAAACTCGCAGTCGCTCTTCGTTTGCCTTTGTTATTGTCCAAGTTTCACTGCCGTACATCACTACTGGTCTTATAACTGTTTTATATAGATTTATCTTTGTTCGTCTTGTTAGTTATTTCGATTTCATCAGGTCTCGAAGGGCGTAGCTACATCTGTTCCCAGCTTGGATCCTATTGTTTATTTCTTGTGATCCGTTATTATCTTCAGTTATTGTTGTTCCAAGATACTTAAATTCTCTGACGCGCTCAAAGTTGTAGTCGTCGATGGTGATGTTCTGTCCAATTCTGTCTCTGTTTCGAATATTGCGGCTCGTGTACATATATTTAGTTTTGTTTTCATTTATTTGTAGCCCCATCTTCTCTGCTTCCTTCTCGAACCTGATAAAAGTTTCCTTCATTTTTATTTTTGTTTTTTCTATTAGATCTACATCGTCTGCGAATGCCAGCAGTAAGTTTGGTCCTTCTCGATGGAATATGGAAGTCGGTGTATCAATTCTTGCATTTCTGATTATGTGTTCTAAAGCTACGTTGAAGAGTTGTGGTGAGAGTGCATCTCCCTGCTTCAGTCCATTGTTAATCTCAAATGTCTCCGAGTACTGTTGCCCAACTCTTACCTTACAACGTAGTCCTTCCATACTCATCCGTATCAAGTTGACTAGTTTTTTAGGAAAACCAAGTTCTTGCATCGCCGTCCACAGTCTCATCCGGCATACTCTATCGAAAGCCTCTTTAAAGTCTATGAACATCTGATGAAGCTCTCGATCGAACTCCCAGCATTTTTCCATTATTTGTTTTATAGTGAATATTTGGTCAACAGTAGGTCGGCCGGGTCTGAATCCGCATTGATACTCTTGTGTAAATACTTTGTTTAGAGTAAACTTATTCTCTTTCTCTTTCACATTCCGCTCTTTTGCTTTTTGACTGCTAATGGTCGAGTTGTTACGTTTTCTGTTCGTCTTTTTCTGTCGAGATGACATCCAAACTTCATAGGCAAATAACCTGCTCTCATTCAGATCTGTAATACCGAGCCCATCAAATAATATTCTATATAGTTCTCCATATCATTCGGCAGTTAAAATAAAACAAGTACACAATATTGTTACTCAACTTTGATTACTTTATTTCTAACCTCAAAATTCCAGTTTTCATCTTTGAAAACTTGGAAAATAATAACTTTTATTATAAGAAAAATAAACAAATATTTTCAAAACTTACATCAAAATTATCTTGCCAAGAATACATTTTAGATTGTGTAAGTACTTGTATTAAAAAATAATATTAAATATTTTGGGCTCTATTAGGTACTTATACATAGTTTTAAACACTCCCAAAATTAGTCAACATCCATATATTCAAATGCTTACTTTAAGAAATTAGTCGGGAGTTTAAAAGAGACATTTTTTTCCAGTTTTCGACTTGCAGTAATGGCAAGCACAAGAAGTTCCATATTTAAGCAAAAATATTCTATTTATGATAATTTCATACACCAAGCATAAAATACGAATATAAAACACACTTTCTAATTAGGTTCAATCCAATAATCCTAGACCTGCCGAAAATTGATGGAAGAACTCGCCTTCAAAATTGTTTGTCACATCAAGTTAAGTCGTGTGTCCATACTCTTTCCACTTTTACAATTTCTTCCAATATAATGGCTGATCGCGAGACAAGCAAAGTCACGAAAATTGGTTTTAGCGGCAACACCGTGTATCGCATCTATAAAATGAATTCATTCATTCATTCATATCAGCCCGTTTTCATCCACTCTTCCATATTTTTCCTTTTTTGTCGGTCCGTAGCGATCCCCATCCATTTTTTCCGGCATTTTTCTGGATGTCGTCACGTCATCTCTTTTGGGGCCTGCCAACACTTCTCTTGTTCTCTCTTGGCCGCCATGCTGTTATCTTGTATGTCCATCTGTCTATGTCATGTCTTGCGATATGTCCAGCCCATCTCCATTTTAGCTGCGCTACTCGTTTGCTCACATCTGTTATTTTCGTTCTTCTTCTGATTTCTTCATTTGGAACTCTATCTCGTAAACTAATTCCCAGCATAGCCCTTTCCATTGCTTGTTGTGTAACCCGAAGCTTATTAATGGCTTTACATGTTAGGGAGGTTGTTTCAATACCATAAGTAAGAACTGGCAGGATGCACGACTCGTAGACTTTTCTTTTCAGACTTATGGGGGTGTTACTGGATTTAAGAATGAATCCGAGTTTGCCAAAAGCTGCCCAGCTGAGACTTATTCTTCTAGGAATTTCAGCCGATTGGTTTTCCTTCCCTATTTGTATTTTATGACCTAGATATATGTATTCTCTTACGTTTTCTATTATTTTATCTTCAACTTTAATTTGTATTTGTTCTAGACTCATTATTTTTGTTTTTGACAAGTTCATTTTGAGTCCTATCCTAGCTGATGCTTGATGAAGTTCTTGTATCATACATTGGAGTTGTTCTGGTGAATCACTGATTATAACAATATCATCAGCAAATCTTAAGTGGTTTTAAGTGGTTAATCTGAATTAATCTGTACTAAATGACATTTTTTTATTGCTTTCCATCATAATAACCGGCACTTAAAATCTTGATTTCTTGAGATTTTTTTAATTTTGTGTTTTTCTCTAAACACACCAATTTCATAAGTTCGTATTTTCTTTTCACTTTGTACATACATCTATGCAGGCGCGGATCCAAGGGGGGGGGCGGTTGGGGCGATCCCCCCCCCCCAAGAGCTTGGAGTTCAGGAAAATGGACCCGATTTTGCCTCTTATACTATAGTTTATTCAAGAACTAGAGAGAGTAATAAATCATTTTTTACCTTTTTTTTTCTTCGCAAACTACCTGTGTTCTTTATTCCGATGTCTTTGGCAAAATCTGTTAGACACATATATTTTTCATAGGAATTGGTTGGAAATTTTATAATCAAAAATACCGGTCTATAATAATGGACTATTTGGTTAGGATAACAATAGATATTTGGATGTGAAGTGTTAAAAAGGATTTTAATCCTTGTCATAGGCGTCGGAAAGAGGTTTATTTTATCAGTAAGTATTTATAGTATAGAATATTATTTCGGTTAGAAACTTAAAATAAAAAGTTTTTATATTATTTTCTTTCTTATGATTTCTTAATAATTCACATACATTAGAAAATATAGATAATTTTGACATATTTAACACAAATTACTACAGAATTTTTATTATTTTTATTTTGACATAGAAACCGTTTTAGGTACATTCAGACTAAAACGTAGCCTTTTTCTCTCAAAAAAATTCTAAGTTATAATTTAAATACTTACAAAATACCCATTATCAAAAAATGCAAGAAGTTAAACACATAAAAAAATCAATTCGTCCATATAATATTAAAATTTTGTTGAAGCTATCGGTCATTTTATTATTAATTAAAAACATTTTTAGGATATTTGACGTTTTAGTTTATTTATTTCTTAAATCATCTGCAGAATTAAAATTGAACGCTAAAAAGGGATTCAAATGTAATTAATTTTTATATGTTACAGAAACTTTAAATAATAAATTGTGTTTACGTTGGTAAACATTACGTATTTAATTTGAAATCAAAGTCAGTGAAGCTATCTTCGCTCAAATTAAATATAATTGGTTCCTCTATCTCACCGATCATGAGATCGAGTTTCCCCATTTTCTTTTATTCTTTTATTATCTGGATTTTTCCCTATTTTCTGCACTAACTTTATTCAAAAAAAATAAGTTCAGTTAAATTACTAATTTTGTAAGTTGTGTTATTTCTAGCAACTCTACCTTGTACTTGAGAGAGATTTTCCTTCTACAACGGACATTTTCCGGACGATCTATAAGAACGGATTTCCTATCTGGTTTTTCCCCGCAAAAATCAAGTTCTCTGAGCAATTTCTAGAGCTCGGTTCTTTTAATTTCAGGTAAATCCCGATCTTCATTGATTTTAGTTAGAATTTTGTCGACGGTTGGGATTTGCTTCTCATAATAAAATATATGTCCAACTCCTTTTAGTACAGTTTGTGTGATCGAATGTAGCTTGGGAGTACTAACAATTCCAGTCGTATTTTTCTCCTTCAGTATTCGGTACATAGTAGATTTTCCAACTCCTGTCGTGTTGGAATACTTCTCAATAGAACTTTTAACATTATTGTCGAGATATTGTTATCATAAGGCATCATCAACATTCATCGTAATTTTTCCTTGAAGAAAAAATGCCCTGGTTTAACGATTTTGGAATAAATAGAGATGTGGAAGCCATATCTTTTGGGTATCTCACTAATCTCAAATAATATATAAAAACAAGTACAAACAAGATAAATCACTAAGAATGCACTGTAAAGTGTACTTTGCTCACTGACAGAAATTAAATTGAGCTATCAGAAATTTTATGGCTGCAGTAAATTTATAAAAGCTTATAATATTTAAATATAATTAAATATAATTAGATTTACGGCAGTCCTTAATTACTTGCGCACTGGAGTAGGTACGTTGAAGGTTTCGGTAAGTTTTCTTACTCTCTCTAGTTCTCGAATAGAGTATAGGAATGTGTATGCTTGCGATCGCCCCTCCCCTTCTCAAGAGCTTTGAGTTCAGGAAAATAGAACCGATTCTGCATTTTATATTAGGAATATGTATGCTTCTGATACCCCCCCCCCCCCCCGTCCCCTGTTGACAACCTTGTTTTTCTGGCAATAGCCCCCCCCCCACCAAGTGCTTTGAATTCAGGAAAATAGACCCGATTCTGCCTCTTATACTAGGAATGTGTATGCTGCTCGCATCCTCCCCCCGGTCGGCAACTTGTTTTTTCTTGTGATGGCCCCCCCTCCACTCTTCAAGAGCTTGAAATTCAGAAAAATAGACCCGACCCATCCTGTCTTTTATATTAGAAATGGGAATGTTGCTGGTGTTTCCCCCCCCCCCCCCCGTCGACAACCGGCTTTCGCACTTTTATGATATCACCGCCCCCCCCCCAAAGAGAGAGGCTGGATCCGCCCCTGCATCTATGGCAATAGTACTAAATGACATTCTTATTGCTCTGAGATGGAAAATTTTTACGAAAAATCAAAAGCAAAAAAGTTTTTCCTTTCGTTTTCTCAATGCGCGGACATACTGTATAGAACTCAAATAATGGAATGAACTAAAGCCCTTTTATATGACCGGACTTTATTTATTATTTACCAAGCCAATATGTACAGACTTTGTTATCGAGTACCGACCTTTAAAAAATAATGTATAAGCGTCACAAACGTGATCTCAGGCAATATTGGATACTGCGCCACGCACACTCTCCAGATATCTCTCTATTTTTTTGCGTCAGATATGAAAAATGTTCCCTTAAATGTATAAATGTAGCTATATTTCTTTCTAAAAACTGATATTTTTGTATTCTTATTTTGCTTAATTTGTGTGAATCCCTCAAAGAGTTTGTGATAAAGATATAAGATTATATAGGCGGGCAGAAGCAGAATTATATGTAATCGATGATGTATAATATACAATCGTCATGTCGCTTTGCTCATACTAATAATTTTACTAGACTCAGGATAAAATTGGAGCACTTGCTCTCTATCCTAGTTTATTCATAATTTAATTTTTCCTCGCAAAAACTTTCGACATGAATATTCAATTATTTTGTGTACGGCTACGAAAAGGGGCAAACGTTCAACATTAATTTCAGTTATTGTTTATCCGAACAAAGTAAAATTGAATAATGCCACCAAGTGAATAGGCAAACTAGTGTTAAAACGTAATCCCATATAAAGCTTTCATTAGCCGAGGCACCTACCTTGTTTTTGCTATTTCCATGGCTTGCGCTTTTATTCATTTTATATGACTGGGCATTTTCCATTTTCCAAGCAGAGCACTTACTAAAAGTCACTGAATTGTTTTTAATGAGTTGAAATATTGCATAAATTTATTTTTAATTTTTATTAAATTTTAAATAATTACTTTATTATAATTATTTTAGAAATATTTCGATTCTATTTCAACATTATAAAAATTTTAACTTTTTAGTTATTTATTTATTTACATATCAACACTAGTATACAATATAGAAATTTAATATTACATATTTCAATTCTTGCGAAACCCAACAAGGGAATATTTTATTAGAATAAAAACGTTTTAAGGAACAATAATTTAAAAAAAACTGAAAAACTACATTTCAAATCTCATTAATTATGGCAAGAAAAAATATATTAAAATTTATTAATTATGATATGGAATTCGCCATTCAGAACTGTCAGCCAATTATATGATGTATTTATGTATGTGCGTAAGCTTGAGGATCTGTACACTGCGACTTAATAGATCTATTTTGCCCCCCTACTGCTCCCAAGTCGTAAGGGATACCTTACCGGCTAAAGCAGGTCCTCTGATTCTATTTTCCTCAGGAATTTTAGGATGTTGGACGGCTTCAGAGTAGGTAGCTCCCCCTCCTCGATTGGGTGTGTTCCCAAAAACCACATCCTAGGGTTTTCCAGAGTGCAGCACTCTGAAAGGATATAAATAGAGGTTTCGTCTTCCCACTCACAGAATTTGCGCTCTTCTCTTTCTATCAGTCCGAGTTTCTTGAGGTGTCCCTTCAAGAGGCAGTGTTGGTTCTTACTTGAGCTTATGCATTCCTTGGATCTTTTCTAGTCGTAGTTCCCAAGAAGGATTTTCGCTTGTTTCAGTCTTCACAGCTCCGTCCAGTAATCGAATCTCCTTTTTTCTTTTCTCTATATTTAGTTCTTCCAGCATTACGCCGCTGCTAATTTCACAGTAAAGCTCTGGCCACAGAAATGGTGTCTTAGCCCCTTTTCTCGCAAACCTGTGTACTATTTCATTCCCCTCTACCCCGGTGTGTCCCGATACCCACATGAGGGTGACCTTGTTGTTCTTACTCAATACATTTAATTCCTCTAGACATTCCCAGAATATCTTGGCGCTGATTACTTGAGAGCCCAGCGCACTGCTACCTGTTTGACTATCCCACATGATGATAATCTCTTGGCCGCAATAGTTTTTTCTTTGTTGAAATGAATATATTTCTTAATGGCATGTATTTCTACCTGGAAAATGCTTGGTGACTTATTCAAGCTTTCATAGTGTCTGGTGCGGGGTCCATACAGTACTTTTCCAGTTCCCTCGGTTGTTTTGGAGCTATCTGTATACCATTTATGAGATTTCTTGTTAAGTTTTTCAGTGGTGTTTCAGTTTCATTCACTTTTGCGACTCAGCTAAAATTTTTCACAGAGTTGAATTTCTTTTTTCATTTTATTTTGGGGCATGTTCCAGATTTGTTGATTTCTAGATTAGAGATTGGGCCTTCGTTTTATGATCCCATCTCTCATCCTTTAAATTATCTTCTTTGCCATACTCTTCACAAGTGCATGTAGAGGTGTAAGGTTTAGAATTACTTCCATGGTGGTCATTGGGCAGGTTTTCATTGCCACGGTTATACATGCGCAGACCTTATAGAAGTTAGCTGTCGTATTAGGAAGACTTTTCTTTGACTCCAGAAAACTGCCCTGTATGTGATATTTGGTCTCACTATTGCAGTGTACATCCACTGCAAGATTTTTGGGTTTGTGCTCCAGCTTTTTCCCGCAAAGTTTCTACAGATCATCAAGATTTCTGTAACCGTGTTGATTATTTGTTTTTAGTGCTTGTTTTAGTAAAGTTTGTTGTTTAACCTCTAACTTCCGCTCAATAACGTTCCCATTCATTTTAATGGTTTTTAGATTGAGGTTTCTTTTCCTTGTGAAGGCTACTAAAGTAGTTTGAGTGGGGTTAATATTTAGCCTCATCATCTGGCATTATTTCCTAGTGTGTTCAAGCCACCTTTAAACTATGTTAGAGAGAGTATTGTCGAATTTGTCTCTCGCGATCACAACCACGTCATCGTCATAGCCCTAACAAGATATGCTGAGGTCAGTCAGATCACGGAGGAGTCGATCTATAATTAAGCTCCACATGAGTAGAGGGGCTACTTCACCCTGAGGGCATTCTCTGGTGGTACAGAGGGCAATAGTGTCCAGTCATATCTCTGTCTCTGCTATTCTAGTAGAGAGAAGTCGCGCTATCCTTTTGGACATCGTTTCGTCTACTCCCCTCTCATCTCGGTGTATCCCAGTACCTATAGGAGGGTGATCTTATTATTGGTGCCTAATTCATTTAGTTCCTTTAGGCATTCCCAGACCATCTTGGAGCTGAAACACAGCACACTGATGGCTGCTTGACTATCCAACATGGTAGTAATCTCCCGTCCACGATAGTTTTTCTCAATGCTGAATTGAATGCATTTTCTGTTTGAGTGTATTTCCGCTTGGAAGCTTCTTGGTCACTCACTCAAGCTTTCTTGGTGCCTGGTTCTGTGTCCATACATTCCTATTTCATTTCCCTCCCTTGTTTTGGGACCATCTGTATACCGTCTAATGGAATTCTTGTTTTTCAATGGCGTTTCTATCCCATTCACTTGTTCAACTCAACACTGTGTTGAAGTTTTTCATAAAGTTGAAATTCATTTTTCATTTCGTCTTCGAGCATGTCCCAGATTTTTTTATCTCTCATCATTTTATAAATTGTACTCTTCGTCATAGTCTCCACAAATATATGTAGAGGTGTCAGGTTTAGGAGGACATCCACGACGGCCGTTGGGCAGGTTTTCACTACTCCCGTTGTATACGCATAGACCAGTCTTTGAACTTTCGAGAAGTTGGTTCTCGTATTAGCTAGACTGGTTCTTTTACTCCAGATCACTGCCCCATATGTGATGTTTGGTCTCACTATTGCAGGATATATCCACTGCAGGATTTTTGGGTGTGTGCTCCCATATACGAACACATCGATTTATATAGATATAAGTAGATTATACGACTTGAAGTCCATTTATAGGCTGTAGCTTCAGTTCTTGGAGAAAAATTTGTTGCTTTTTGCTGTATTAGCACGCCAATAGACTGCTCTCGATAACTTTAAATAATAGCAGTTGGTTACATGAGGATACCTGCAAAATACAAAATTCTATTTGGTTGCCCAGATATAAGATGTTCTGAGCAATTGAGCAATATTTCGGCTTTTTATTATTTTTTAATTTTGAAAAAAATAATATCTTTGTCATTAAATTTGAATCAAAAAGTTATTTAAGATCGATAACGTAATTATTAACAATTTTACGGCATTCTAAACATTTAAATTGTTTAAAACAAATTTCATGATCTTTTTTCGGGAAACTGCCTATATATTTGCAGTCAGGGTATCAGAATATAAAAATGTGTTCAAAAATATTAATCAGCTACGAGAACCCCCTGGACGCCCCTAATTTTTTTAGCTTTATAAATTTAGTTCAAAACAGTACTTTCAATTATGTAAAATGATATCTAGAAATCTAATGAATTCTCGCTCTCCAGTAATTTACAGATATTGCCGTGTGACTTAATTTGATTACTATTTTCTTATAAAATATTATTTAACATATTTTTACAGTTAAGCTACTAAACATTTTTTTTAAATCAATATTTTATGACAACTAAAGCCTCGATTATTACATTAAAAGCAAGAATAGAAAAGCGGTTAGTAGACATGATCCGCATTCAAAATTCCTACATTAGACTTAATTAGTCCAAGTAATCGCCTTTGCTTGTATCGATTGGTCCCTTGATGAATTATGGTTCTCTATTCGGGCACGTCGGGGCGGTCGTTTCATCCGAATTAGGCAACATTGTGGTTTTAAAGGACGTTTAATGGTCTCTGATTTTAATGAATTATTTCAGAATACACAAATTTAACTGATGGCGTACACGATTATTGAATATATATTTTGTTAAGAAAGTTGAAAGGGCATAAGCTGGATTTTAATATTTTTTAGGAGGGATATAAATAAAGCATATAGTTATACTCGTCGCTCCTTTGTTGGAAATAAACCGGTCAGCCTAAAAAAGTATAATAGTAAAGTAAATAAAATCGCATATTTTAAAACAAAAAGCAAAGAGATTTTTTTAAGAAAGTTATATATATATATATATATATATATATATATATATATATATATATATATATATATATATATATATATATGTGTTTCTTATTTTTACTTTTTTAAAATTGTTGGGCGCCAGGCACAAATAACTATACCTGAATATAATTGATTCGTATTACACTTTTTAATTTAATAAAAAAATACTTCACAAGTACACATATGCTGTATTTCTGAATGTACCCCATTTTTCATGATCAGATGTTTAAAAACATCAATGTCAATTTTCTCTTTCTCAGGTGAAATCAGATTAAATTATTATTATTAGAAAAGTCAAACCAATGATTCATAAACACAAGTATAAACTTTATTATAATAATACAAATATGTCAGTTGGTGCAGTTTTTATGGAATATTTATAAATAACCTTATCTCAACCTAATTAAAATTTTTAATATTATTTAATGTGCACTGTTTCTTTTTTTTTGTTAAAATTAAGATCAGGCAACGTTGTATATAATGTCGGAAAGTTAAAAATGACTAGTGTCTTATTACATGTAATTTTACTTTAAACAATCTAAAAAAATATTTGTGTCCCGTTAATATACAAAAGTTATATTGTTCCAGTGCAAATTAAACAATTTATTTTATTACTAACTATTAATATTCATTATAAGGTTAGTATATATCTATTTTATCAAACTATTTATAGGCAAGTCTAAAATTTCTACTTCTTACACGTTAGATAAATACCTTTTAAAGTCCAGAATGTTTTTTATCCATATTCTAGGTTTCTTCCTTTTTTAAAACTTAAAAATCTTTTCTCCTTTTGCCAACTCTTGTAAATTTTCTTCCTATATCTCACTAATTAATTAAATAATTTTCAGAGCTGCTTGCTTAGTGATATTATTGATTTATAAATTTAATAAACTTCTTTTCCTTTTTTTTTAAATTGTCTTTTAATCTCCAGAATTTTTTTTATCCACGTTCTATGTTTCTTTCCTTTTTAAAACTCTTTTTTTTTTAATAACAAATAAACATTGTGAGGTTATGTTACTTTTAATGAATGAGAGTAGCGATGTTTACACTACAACGGATTAATGTGCACTATCTTCTTTTATTTTTTTTTAAATAACAAATCAAAATTTTGAGGTAATCTTACTTTTTACGAATAAAACTACCGATGTTTACTCTACAACTGATTGATCTGCGCTTTTTAAAAAAAAATGAATTTTTGCTTTTATAGTTAGCGGTGACGTATATAAATTTTTGTTTTTATTTTTTTCTGATTGGTGGGCTATCTGACGTGAATTGACAACTAGATGGAATTTTAAACTTTGAAATACGAAAACAAAATGGATTCCTAATTGTCAATTTATAATGAGATTTTCATATTTTATTGATATTATGAACTAAATATTATATTTAATGAAAATGTAAATTTTGGACTTTTCTGCCATTTTGATACATCTACAATTTACTTTTCGGTATTATATAGCATATAAAATTTATAAATAAAATTTGATTACGTCAAAAAATTTTACACACATTTAAATTTTAATTGTAACTTGCTAAAATTGATAATTCTTGTTTTATTAATGTTACAATCATATTTAGCAATGTTTTACCTACAATTGGGTACTATTTTATTCTAGTTTCTTTTTAAAATTAACCTATAATATACATTTTCTTGTACTAGTCTTACTGATTTACAATATTTTTAACAAAGTTTTTATAAATATTGTTGTTGAAATTAGTTAAAACTAAAATATTTTAAATAATTATTTTTAAATAGTGTCTATATTTCACTAAATGATTATTATTTGACCTTTATTCTCACTAATATTATCTTTACGCGCACTGTTTGTAAAATGGCTGTTATAGATTCTTTTCTTTGTGGATTTTACTATACTGTGTTAAAATACTTCACACATTATTAAAAATATCTATTCTTTATTAGTTTATTTGATTTATGTCTTTAGAGTAAAATATGTTTATTATTCTTGCTTTAAATGCACTAATGTCCAACCTTTCACACAACACACTAATGTTTAAACATTTTATCATGTCATTACAAAATTATAGGCATTTAATGTCCTTCTAAAACATGACTTATATACAAATTCTTACATACTATAACTAATATCTATTCTACAATCCACATTTATGACATAAATGCATTAGTTAATTATTTATTTACCTTTTTGTTTGACATTTTCTTATTTAAATCTTATCACAACTGAGATGAGGTGACGATGAACTTATTTACTCAGGAGCTATATAAAAATCGCTTTTAAATGTGACTTTTACACCCACTGCTGTTATTACACACCCACCAATGCTTTTTTCCAGTTTTGGATTCCATCAAAATCTCCGTTTTTATTATTAATTTAATTAAGTCACAGACTTGAGCCTGAAGTTTTTCAGGCTGAGTAGATTTTAGTAATAGAATCTGATTATAGTCATTTTATTACAGAATCTTTTTGATCTTTTAATATGTTTCTAATTAATTTCTTTTCAAATTTCTCTCAGAGAAGCTGAACGAAGAACACTGTTCAAGTAATTCATTCTGTAGTATCAATTTTGGAAAGGCTAATAGAGTCCGGGGTTTATTACTTTAACAAATAATATCTTTATATAATTATACTCCCGTACGGCAATGTTTTTTATTCAGCAATTAAATCATCAAGTTGTGATATTTTAAAAATTAAAACAATTCTAAGCTTTTAATGTTAATATTATTTTTGTGTTTTTGTACGTGTCAATTGCACTTTAGATTTTCTTTTTTTTTGTATAATGTAATCTTCAACGAGCTTTGTCAATTAAAATATCGAAATTAGTAAATTATCGGTTTAATGAATGGAACAATAAATCCGAAAAAGTCCCGAGGTCGAATTTTTAGTAGACCACTTATAAAATAATAGTAAGAGAAACGCAGCAAATGGCAAAAGGGAATGAATAAAAGTACTCCGTTTCGGCTCGTTTCTCTTACTTTCACCTTCATCATAACATGCTCGTAAAATAATAATAACTCACAGGTGTACTAAGTAAAACCTTCTCAACTTAAGTTGCCTTTTTAAAACCTAGAAAATACTCATTTTCCTAAAAAATTAATTGAGGAGATAAATATCCTTATAATATATCCAGAATATTTTGATTCCTTGAGTTACCTAATTTTTATAAGCTGATAGATAAGAATCAATCAATGTCAAGATAACAGACAACAGATACACTAATAAATTTAAAGTCGAGATGGGACTAAGACAAGGTGATGCCCTATCTCCTAGATTATTTGTTACTTTGTTACAGATTATGGTAATCACTGAGATAACTTAGGGATTTATGTCGATTGGCAAAAATTTAACCACCTTTGCTTCGCCGACAACATCGTTCTAATAACAGACAACATGCTACAATTCCAAACTATGATAGTTAATCTTCACAAGATAGGGCAAGTTTAGAAAAATATATAGAAAAACTCAGTTTATGACAAATTTTATCTTGAATGATTCCCTCAAAGTTAACTGCAAAATCATAGAACAAGTAAATTTATACAAATATTTATTCCCCACTCTATTCAACCTGGATACTGCGGTTATTTCAGAAGATTATTACAACAAATTATATTTATTTGCTGATGACATAGCTTTTGCGACATTTTCAGGATCATTTCGCCTAATAATCCTGACATTACAACGGCATAGAAATAAGCTGAAGAAATGAATTGCTGGTTAGAATGTTAAGTTAAATCCTGACAAAACTCAGGCAGTAACTAAAATTAGATTTGTTCAGATTTCTTGAAGGGATCACTCAAAATACTTAGAGCTAGTCTTCGATAGGAGGCTCATTTGACTTCTCAACACAAACAATCTTCTAAGTAAACTCAAAATTTCTTATATAGTTCTCTATTCTTTGCTGAATCGTAACAACAAGCTGAATTTAAAGCTTAAGCTGCTAAATTATAAGCTATTTATCACTTCGATTTAGCCCTTTAGCGCTCTCACACGGACCACCACAAGCAGATCAAGCTTCAACGGATTAAATTTCTTTTGAAATAAAGTCCTCCAAATTGTGCGCTGAGCTCCTTTCTACGTAAAGAACACCATCATTTATAGAGATCTTCGATGCGAAGACTTTTCGATTTTCATTGTCAACTCAATAATAAAATTTTTATATAGAGCTCAGAACAAATGAGCTCATGCAAACCTCACACAGCCACACCACCAGACTACTGCAACCATTTGTTAAAAATTGGTTACTTGGTTCTTTTAAATACCAGTAACTAACTAGGCCGCACACATTTCGTTCCCTAGCCTTAAATGGAACACCTCATTTGATAGAAGTTTATGGACCCATTCGACTGGTTAATCAAAGAAGATGCTATATAAGACATGAGATCCGTACTGGATGGAACCAAACACAGTAAAATAAAAGTAGAATGGATCTTACTTGGGCTGCATTTGAAAAACTAAAATCAGAGTTGCGACCTGATACTCTTATGTGCTTAAAAAGGAAGATATTTAACCAATATGTTCTTCCCGCACAGATACATTGTTGTTGACAAAAATAGCATTAAGAGAATACAAGTAGTGCAATGAAAGCTGGAAAGATCAATGTTTAAGAATTACTCTCCAAAACAAAATTCCTTATGAAATTATTAGATACATTACTCGGATACAAGATAATGTGAAAACGGTTTTGCGTTTGAAAAGGAGACATGACAATGGACGCAAAGGATATTACAATGGAAGCCAAAAATAGAAGCATTGAGAAATAGGGGATAACCGTCCAGCACAAGAATGACAACGTAAAAAAACTTGTGGGAAACCTTCTGGTACTTGCTCAAGAAGGCAAAGATGGAAATCTCAGATAGTAGAAAAAAAAACTGATCTTAAAGTCATGTTAATTGACTTGAATTGAATTCTTTAAAGACAAAAAAAAGACAGTGATTATAATAAATTATCATAGACTTGGTTGAAACATATAATTTTTAATAAATATTTTAATTTTTATTCGAAATGAAGTTAGGAATAACACTAAATTGCTTTTATGGAACTAGATTATGAGTTTTTAAAATATAATATCCTGTTCGACAAAAACGATTTGTGTTTGGAGTATCACGAGTTTATTTTAGGCACTTATTTATTTTCAGAACGTAGATTTGATTGTTAAGAAAAGAAATTCTTAAATTTTTATTGTTTTATTACTATTCGATTCTAAGTTTCATTGTGTCAAATTGAGGTAAAAATAAATATTTATCCATGCATTTTTTACACAATTACAGCCTCCGCGATCTTTTATGTCGGTATGTAAACATTGAATAACTTTGAAAAAAAAAACTGATTTCTATATATGAGGTATTCTTATTAAATTTGGTCTTTTACAATTTATTGGGACTAGTTTTTGAATACTACAATCGATCACGTGGCTACCTTTATTGACCAAAGCAAAATGTGACCTTTTTGCTGCGTTTTCCATTACCTTTCCGAGCATCTCGGGTGGTATAGCGGTGATTTTGGCACGAATGGTCTGAGACTTGCTAGCGTACACTTTGCTTTTTAAATAACTCCACAAAAAGAAGTCCGGAACGGTCAGATCTGGAGATCTGAGTGGCCAGTCAATGTCGCCTCTTTTTGACATCAGACGTCCAGTGAATTTCCGTTGCAGAAACTGGATTGTTTGATTTGCAGTGTGGCATGGCGCACCGTCTTGTTAAAACCAGTAACTATCAAGACCCTTTTCACGCATTTGTGGACAGACATAATGAGCCAACATCCATCGATATCGATTTCCATCGACTGTTTCGATTGCTTTGAAAAAAAAATGGCCCAATGATGGTTTTGGCGCAAACGCCGGCCCAAACAGTCATTTTTCGGTCGTGCAATGACGTTTCATGGATCTCATGTGGAATGTCCGTCGCCCAAATGCGACAATTTTGCTTATTAACGTCGCCAGAGAGTGTGAAATGGGTCTCGTCGGTCATCAAAATTTGCTATCAAAAATCAGGTTCAGTGTCAACCATTCGAGCAATTGTTTGACCGTATTTCAAGCGACGTGGACGATCTGTCGGCAATATTCTTTGTGATAACTACACTTTATACCGAAAAAAATGCAAATCATGCTTTAAAATGCACCGCAAAGTGGTTTCACTGACGCTAAAATGCTGAGCGCGGTGACGATACGACACTTTTGGGTTCTGGGCAACGCTCTCTCTGACCGCTTAAACCGGTTCATTGGAACGTCTTGGTCGTTAATGAACGGTATGTTGACGATCTCCCACTGCCCCGTACTCAACAAAATTCGAAACCAAGGACGGATAGTGTTATTAGACGGTGCCTGTTGGCCACGATATTTTCGACGATATGCACGTTAAGTTAACACAACTGAACGACTAATTTCAATGTGCATTGTTACTATTTTGGCGCGTTGTTTCGGTGTAAAGTAATTCATGGTTAAAATTGTACCGAATTGACGTTTCAAAAATACGTATAACCAAATCAATCGGTTGGTAAATATCAAAGTTATTCAATGTTTAAATACCGACATAAAAGATGGCGCAACCTGTACATAAACTTTTAGGTTAATAGAAATAATTCTGAATTTCTTTCCTTTAGTACACTTTGTTCAAAATAAATTAAACTCTGAGGAGGAAATGATTTTAAATTATCGAATACCAATAGTTCTTTTTATTTTATTATATTATATTAATTGAAATGCCAAGAAGCTGCTCAAAGAGGGAGCAATTCTATTTAATTGTAATAAAAATCTTTTTTAATTTTCGCAATAATTTCCCTAACATTTTATATTAGAGGCAGTGCTACTTTATTATAGTCTTTCAGATGTAAATTAAGTTAATTAAAAACGATTTGAATCTTGAATATGAATATTAAATTCTTGAAGTAAAAAGAGGGAGTTTTCATATCAAAAAAAATTTAGTTCAGCGGAGGTTAATGTTTTTTAATAATTATACTTGAATATAGTCTATTCATTCAGACATTAAAAGGATGTGTGCTGCTACAATGGCTAGCAAAATTTTAATGGTGTTGGTAAATTTACACTTATATATATATGAATGAACAAAAATGTGGTGACACTTGAACATCAATACCTAGGACTCGTTGAGCTCTTTTACATCCCACCTTAGCTGGAGGTCATTTCAGACCGATCGCCTTTGCAAATACAAGCAGCCTTGTTAATTGAACTTACCTAACTACTTCCGGTAATAAAATTGTGTCTCTGAAATGTCTTTGACTCAGTCCGTGGAATGCTGAGCACTCTTTGAGGATACGGTCAACAGTTTCATTCTCCTTCAGACACCATCTACAAGTCGGGTTATCTGCGTCCCAATCTTATGAAGATGGCCTTTCAGGTAACAATGCTCTATCAACAGTCCCACCAAAATTCGCAGTCCCTTTCTTCCTAGGAAAAGTAGCTTCCTAGTAAACCACACGCTAAAAGCACTTATACGTTCCTTGGCACATCTCTTTCCAAGAACTTCTCTCCACTATTCAATAAATTTACTTATCAATAACAGTTTTAATTTCTTTTTACCAACGGAATTTGGGACAAGTACAATTGGTTGGCGTCCATATGTTTTAATTGGGGACCTAACCTTTGCCAGACGGTTCACTTCCTCATTCCCTTGTATACCCGAGTGATTTGGGACCCACAGGAGTCTGATTATGCACTCAGACACCAGTCGCGAAGTTACGACACTGGACTTTACTGCCATTATCGGAACCTACTCTCTGAGCATATGTTTATTACCCTATTCCTGTTTATGTTCCTCTCATAGAAATGGTCATACTGCAGACTAGCCTAAATTTTCGCTGTAAAGATCGTTATATGTTGTTCGAGAGGGTAGAAATCTCCGACTCTCGTGCCATTACCGAGTGCTCCGGCTCGAGTACTCCTCATTGCACTCATATACATATATATATATATATATATATATATATATATATATATATATATATATATATATATATATATATATATATATATATATATATATATATACAGGCGCGGATCCAAGGGGGGGGGCGATGGGGGCGATCGCCCCCCCAAGAGCTTTGAGTTTAGGAAAATGGACCCGATTTTTCCTCTTATACTATGATTTATTCAAGAACTAGAGAGAGTAATAAATCATTTTTTACCCTTTTTCCCTTCGCAAACCACCTGTGTTCTTTAGTCCGGTGTTTTTAGCAAAATTTGTTAGACACATATATTTTTCATAGGAATAGGTTAGAAATTTTATAATCAAAAATACCGGTCTATAATAATAGACTAAAACGTAGGATTATTCTCTCAAAAAATTTTAAGTTATAATTTAAATACTTACAAAATATCCATTGTCAAAAATACAAAAAGTTAAACATATATAAAAAAAAATAAATTCGTCCATATAATAATAAAATATTTTTGGGGCTATCGGTCATTTTATTATTAATTAAAAACATTTTTAGGGTATTTGACGTTTCAGTTTATTTATTTCTTAAACCATCTGCAGAATTACAATTAAACACTAAAAAGGGATTCAAATGTAATTACTTTTTTTATGTTGTAATTAAAATTAGACCTACTTATTTTGATTTCTATTGTACTGATATCTTAATTTAATTTACTTTTATATATGGAAATATGATAGCCCCAAAAAAATAAGATAAACATGTTAATTCTACACGCTTAAGAAAAAGACACAAACACAATAATAAAGTAATAAAAAACTTACGGCTAATTAGAATTAAATATATATAAAATTAAAGAGTGGGGACACACTAAAATAAAAATATATAAAAAAATAAAAAAAACATATAAACAACATTAAACAATAAAATACAACAAAAACAAAAATTTAAATAATAAATTGTGTTTACACTAGTAAACATTACGTATCTAATTCCTAATCAAAGTCAGTGAAACTATCTTCGTTGAATTTAATTATAATTGGTTCCTCTATTTCACTGATTATGAGATCGAGTTCTCACATTTTGTTTTATTCTTTTATTATATGGATTTTTCCCAATTTCCCGCAGTAATTTTATTCAAAAAAAATCTTTCAAAGGATTAGTTAAATTACTAATTTTATTAATTGTGTTATTTCAGCAACTTGAGAGTGATATTTACGTCTTCAACGGACAGTTTCCGGACGATTTATAAGAACAGATTTTCTATCTGGTTTTTCTCAGCAAAAATTAAGTTCTCTGAGCAATTTCCAGAGATCAGTTCTTTTAATTTCAGGTAAATCGCGATCTTCAATGATTTTAGTTAGAATTTTGTAGATGGTTGGGATCTGCTTCTCATAATAAAATGTATATACAACCCCTTTAATTGCAGTTTTCATCTCTTCTTCCAACGAGGTCTTTCGTTTGCCTGTGGTCGAATGTGGCTTGGGAGTACTAACAATTCCAGTCGTTTTTTCTCCTTCAGTATTCGGTACATAGTAGATTTTACAACTCCTGTCATGTTGGAACATATCTCAACAGAGCTTTTAACATTATTATCTAGATATTGATATCTTAAGGCATCATAAACATTCATCGTAATAAGTTTTTCGTTGACGAAAAAATGCCCTGGTTTAACGATTTTGAAATAAATATAGAGGTGAAAGCCATATCTTTTGGCTATCTCACTAATCTCAAATAATATATAAAAACAAGCGCAAGCGCAAACAAGATAAATCACTAAGAAAAAATTGTAAGTTGTACTTTGCTCACTGACAGAAATTAAATTAAACTATCAGAAATTCTATATTGCAGTAAATTTATAAATTATATTTAAATATAATGAAATATAATTAGATTTACGGCAGTTCTCAGTTACCTGCGGCACTGGAGCAGGTACGTTAGAGGTTTCGGTAACAGTTTTATTACTCTCTCTAGTTCTTGAAGAGAGTATAGGAGTCTGTATGCTTGCGATCGCCCCCCCCCCCCTCCCAAAAGCTTTGAGTTCAGGCAAATAGAACACATTCTGCCTTTTATATTGGGAATGAGTATGCTGCTTGCACCCCCCCCCCCCCCCGTTGACAACTTGTTTTTCTTGCCATACTGTACTTTTGTGATATCACCGCCTCCCCCCCCCCCCCCCCAGAGAGAGGCTGGATCTGCCCCTGTATATATATATATATATATATGTAGAGAGAGAGAGAGAGAGAAACAGAAATAGATCAAAAATGTTCACCATTTTGAGGAGGTTAAGTTTCGGTGACCTTGAGATGCATTAGAAGTGTATTTTCAAGGTTAAGTACTTTTTTTTCTAAAAAAGAAACCCCACTTTTATAGCAGAAGCCCCTGTTTCGTTGAATCAATGAAAAATCTTCCAAAAAAATACCTATTTTATTATAATTATTTCAGATTTTATTTGAAGAAATTTCTTTATATAAGTTTCATATTCTTATTGTTACTTTTTCTTCGCGAAACAGCATTATCAGTTTTAAAACTGAACTTTTCGGATTTCAACAACATCAACTTCATGTTCTTAGGGCATTTTAAGGTATATAAAATAAAGTTCAAAAAAATTAGGAACGATGTTGTCGACTTTCTTTTGTGTTAATGACGTCTTTGGGAAACAGTTGTAAATTGCTTAATTTCTCAAAGTACTTAATTGAACATCAAATTTCAAGCTTGCTCCAATTTAACGGGCTTCATTATCTCTTACTTGAATTTCATGTATCCTGTGTGTGTCAACAAATAATCCTTTATTTAGAAAGATTAAGGATAAAATCCTAGAGAGTAAGCCTTAAAATTGGTAAGAGTTGTCTTGAAAAATAAACTTAATTTTAGATATTTTTAGGATTCAGATTAAGGTTAAGGTGGTTGACTTATTGTTGCACTTGTAAATTTTAAAGTTAAACCATTTTAGTAAATTAGAAAAATTTAAATCAAGCAATTACGGATTATGGAATGGTCAATAAAAGAACTAACAGAATTGCACAAGTATATTTTAGTTGTTTCACAATGTAACTTCTACTACGCGAACATGTAGATTTGTATTTTTGACAATGTATATAATGTTATAAAACTAAATTTGATAATAAGAAGGTTCAAATCATGCGAACATCGGAATACCCATGTTTGATTTCAGAAGTTTATCTCAAATTTTTAAATAATTACTTATAATAAAAAAATAATTTAAAGGGGTTTCTATGATCCAAAAAAAATTCGTGGACTAAAAGAATGTAACTTATAAGTCGCTGATTCACGATAAAAATATTTTAAATTGAATCCAGTCGACGTGCTCCGAATCCTAATCGCCAAATTTATTGTTGCTGGAAAGGAAAACACTGCTTCTTATTCCTCACCTTTAGTTATAAATATTCATTAAAAACTTTGAAAATCATTTAAATTAACTTAATTTACATTTGACGGGATGCTGTAAAAATATCCCGAGCTGTGAAATATCATCTCATAAATATCTTAAATTACAATAGACGTCGGTTGACGGAAAAACATTATTAAAATTGAATTATCTTGCCTTTTTATAATATTTTTTTCAGAAGATATTATTTTTTGCTGCAAAATATTTTACTTTTGTTTTAATAAAATGGACTCTATATATCAAAAATCATAAAATTTATTTTTGTGATATTGCAGTTCCTCGTTTTTTATATTTATCCCTAAGTATATACTGCTATCAGAGCTTTTTAATCAATTATTTTTAGCCCTTCTTTTTGAATCCCATGTAACTGGGATAAAGTTATATATAAGAATAAAATATAAGTCACTAGACATCCCTTCCTTTAATAGGCAGTATGGATTATTATTTAGAATACATTTTTAAAAACTCAAACTTAATAAAATACGTTAAGAGGGCACCTATGTAGTTGATATGCTTCCGTTGAGGGAGTATCTAGGCTTTAAACTAGATTCTACTAGTGCAATAAGGTGGGCAATACGTACAACCACTCAAGTGCGCCATATTCTGTTCTTCACATTTGCATCCAGTTTATTCGCCAAATCCTCCGTTCCACATGGCTGTCCTTGATGCAGCGAAATGTTTTCGGAAGTTCCCCTAAATTATTTCCCTGATCTTGGCCGACCAATTCCTCGTGGTTCTTCAAGATGGTTTACAACGTGTTTATCGTCAAATTGGTTAAATCTGTCCACATATAGAGCGGAGTTCCTTCGATCATTTGGGAAAGCAAATTCAGCTGACTGTTATAGTACAGATAATGCAGTAGATTTCCTACAACCTGTGATAATCCTGCATGTGTGGTGTAGTGTAGTAGTAACTAATTTTGCACGTTTAGAATCCATATTGGATTGTTGTTAAGAAATTTCTGAGTTTGCATTCCATTTCCTCCCTGGAAGCTTCTCAAGAAAGTTATTTTTTTTGATAACCTTGGGTCTGATGTTTTGATAGCGATACTACTGTGTAAGGGAGCGACCGAGTGCACCTAGGTATTTAGTTTATCTGAGTTTTGTTCCCTTTAAGTTTTTTTAGGCTAAGTGTGTGTTTAGATAAAACAGGAATATTGCCTGTGGTACGCTAACATCATTTGTAAGGCAACCTCGAGTGTTGATTATATTCATTTACGGATTTTCCCTATACAACAACGCCCAGTTGTTGGCTATACTCCTTTTTGCAATCAGTACAACATAAAAACCTCTGTTATGTATCAGTGACTATTTTGAATCAATTGTAGTCAATTTTGTTATATATTTGGCTAGAAGTGTCATAGAGTTAATGGTGCCATATGGGACAAAAGGCTTTTCAAGTTTGATACTTGACTAATGCAAAATTTTCCTGGTCTAAAACCTGCTTGTTGAAATCGAATAACTTTTGGATACGACTCAAAATGATGCATCCGTACAGTTTAAACAGATGACAGAGCAAGGACATTTGGCTCTTCTGGATATTCACCTGACTTGCATCAGCATTTATGATTTTTGAAGGTAGGCTTATAGTTTTTATGAATCTCGAACAACCATTGTGTTATTTTAAAGCCCAAGTATTCGTAAATTACTCAGATAATATCTCTTGTGCCTCTATGTTATTCCGAACACAAAAGCAACAACTCGGCAATAGATAATTTTAGACACACATCATATACAACAAAAGTATTAAGGCTTGATGAAGTGCCCGAATATGCAGCTGTAGATTTGTTTTGGCTATGATGTTGGTAAGCTAGTTTGATTATTTCAAGTCTGATTCTGCATCTTTCTGGCATACTTAATTTTTTCAATAGTCCTAATAACAGATTCAGTAGTAAAGTAGTAGATATCTGTTGGACTTCCATTGTCTTTATTTTTTTGTTGAATATCACGACGTTTCGGCTAGTAGTTATCTGTAACCGTTTTCAAGTGAAACTAAATAAATCCCTTAGCTACATGACTATTTATACTAAATGTAAATACAGTGGAATGTGACTGAGATGGGTGCAGTCATGCCTACTATGGCAAAATCTCATTTTTTTTATGCTGCGTTTAGTTTAGTTTACAATTATTAAGAAGTGGTTTCCACACTCCTCTTATATCTAAAGATGGTTTACTAAATCAACTCGGGTTCTGATGTATAACTGCGGCTTCTTTGAATTTCCGTTTTCTCCAATGTTATTCTCGGTGTAGTATTTTAGCTTCAGACCATTTTATGTGGTGTCCATGAGTCCAGACATGGTTGGCGGCATCAGATTTTTCTGTTTCTCTTCGAGATGTGCATTGTTGGTGTTCTTTGATCCTTACGTCAAGAGGTCTCTTTATTTCGTCAACGTAGAAATTGCCACATTCATATGGTATTTGATATACACAGTTCTTCATGTTCCTTTGAGTTGTTGGTTTGACTTTAGTGAGCCGACTTCTCAGAGAGTTATTTGAATTGAAATCGACGGTGATTTAATATCGTTTTCCTATCTTTCTAACTTTTTCTGAAATGCCTTTAACATAGGGGATGTTCCATACTGGTTTTTGTTCTTGATTCGTTATCGATATCGTCCTATTTCTGCGTTGTTCTAGAAATTTATCCACTAGATATACTGAATATCCATTGGCTGTCAGATATTTTTAATGTAATCTATCTCTTTCATCAAGTTCTCGTTGGAGTTGCAGAGAGTTAAGGCTCTATCTACGAGATTTCTTATAATTCCTTGTTTGGTGTTGTTGGAATGATTAATTAAGGTATTGTCCTGTGTGCGTGGCTTTTCTGTAAACCGAAGTTCGAATTTATCTGCCATTTCTTTCAACCAAGACATCTAAAAATGGTAATTTATTTTCTACTTCTTTCTCTATGGTGAGTTTAATAGTTGGGCAGATATTGTTGAGATGAAAAAGGAAATTCCGAAGTTCTTCGGTGTATCCACTCCAAATAATAAAAGTATCGTCTACGTATCTGAACCGTAACTTTGGTTTCTTAATTGTGGATTAAATTGCAAACGTCTCGAACCGTTCCATGAAAATATTTGCGACCATCGGTGAGAGTGAAGATCTCATCGGTAGTCCATCATCCTGGATGTAGAATTTTTCCTTTTCTTGAAAACAGGAATCAGTCAAACAACTTTCCAACAAGTCCATAATGGCGTGCGATGGTAAAGATGTTCTTTCAAAGGGACATAAAAAACTGTGTATATTAAATACCATGTGAATGTGGCAATTCCTACGTTGGCGAAACAAAGAGACCTCTTGACATAAGGATCAAAGAACACCAAAAATGCACATCTCGAGGAGAAACAGAAAAATCTGGTGCCGCCAATCATGCCTGGACTCATGGACACCACATAAAATGGTCTGAAGCTAAAATACTACACCGAGAACAACATTGGAGAAAACGGAAATTCAAAGAAGCCGCGGTTATACATCAGAACCCGAGTTGTTTTAGTAAACCATCTTTAGATATAAGAGAACTGTGAAAACCACTTCTTAATAATTGTAAACTAAAACTAAATGCAGCATAAAAAAAAGAGATTTTGCCATTGCAGGCATGACTGCACCCATCTCAGTCACACTCCACTGCATTTACTTTTATTAAAAATAGTCATGTAGCTAAGGGATTTATTTAGTTTCACTTGCAAACGGCTAGAGATAACTACTAGCCGAAATTCAACAAAAAAAAATAAAGACAATGGAAGTCCAACAGATATCTACTACTTCGCAAGAAACATAGTTGTCTATGACCTTCAAACAAACACTTGATTCAGTAGTATTTCAAGCTTTTTTTATGTATGGATGCTAAGAAATTATTTCATATCGGAATCAAATAATTCTTTTGCGTACTTTAGAGAAACAATATTACCATGGAAGGATAATGTGGAAAATATTTTTTTTAATGTAAATCAAAATGTGCAAAATGTAAATACCAAACATTATCCAATGCGTGAGTTGTAGTATTGTGATGGATAACACTCCGGTCTTATTAAACCAGGTGAGATGTATGCATGCCATTAAATTGATATGAAGTGTTCAGTTTATCATGGAATTTGATAAATCGAGCCGTACTTTGACATATGCTGCTATAAATCATATACTTTGGAAATGTGTTTTCATTTACCTACGGATTTTAACCTGTTATTGCATTTTTGTGTAAAGAGTGGTTTTCTGATGGCAATATTTCACAATTTTGTAATCGTGTATGTACTGTTCAAATTTATCTACTATTTAAGGATAGTCTGTAGGAATAAGTATATAAAGAAATTCATTGCCGTTCGCCAAGTTGGTATTTTCTGTTTCATATTTATGGAATGAATTTAACAAAAATTGATTTTCCCGCTACCACTAAGGAAAATCATAGTATTTTTGTTACAGAGCTGATAAAATTACTCAATAAGAATTTATTACAAATGTGGAGTCACTATATAGGAAGAGAATTTATTTTTAACCTTTAAAATTGCAATTTATTTGACATTTAAGAATGTTCTGCTCTCGAATTCTTCTTCTTCTTCATCCAGCCCTTTGCGTCCACTGCTGGACATAGACCTCCCTCATTCTTTTCCATTGTGCTCTATCTTGAACGACTTGCATCCAATTTGTTGCAATTCTCTTGAGATCGTCAGTCCAACGAGTAGAGGGTCTTCCTCTACTTCTTTTGTCTAATCTCGGCCTCCACTCGAGTAATCTCTTCATCCACCTTCCATCACTGATTCGGGCGACATGTCCGGCCCAGTTGCATTTAAGTGTGACAATTCGGAAAATTACGTCGGTAACTCCTGTCTTTCGTCTCAGGTCTTCATTTCTAACTCGGTCACACAGTAATATACATAGCAATGACCTTTCCATCTTTCTCTGAGCGATTTGCAGCATTTTAGAAGTTGCTATTGTCAATGTCAAAGGTTCGGTACCGTAGGTCATAACCGGTGACACTCATTGGTCAAATGCTTTACGTTTTAAAGAAATTAGTATATCGCTTTTAAAGATGTCTTTAAGTTTTCCATAGGCTGCCCATGCGAGATTTACTCTTCTCCGTAGCTTGCATGTTTGATTATCTCTTGTGATCTTTATTTCGTGTCCAAGGTATGTGTATTTTTCCACAAGTTCCACTTCGTTGTCTCCAATATTGATATTTCCACTATATTACCAGATTGGTCATAAATTTTGTTTTTGATATATTTATTTTAAGACCCCCATTGGCGTACACTAGCTGAAGTTCATGTAACATTGTACATATCTCCTTGAGATTATCGGAAAATAAAACTATGTCGTCCGCGAACCTCAAATTTGTTAATCTTTGGCCGTCTACATTCAGGCCTCTTTTTTCCCAGTTAAGTTTTTTACAGGCGTATTCTGGTACTGCAGTAAACAGTTTAGGCGATAAGGTATCACCCTGTCAGACTCCTCTGCCAATTGGGATATGATCCGTGTTTCTGTGTAGTTTCACCGACATAGTTGCATTCCTGTACATATTGTAAATTAACTTTGTGTATCGATAACCAATGCGGCATGCTTATAATGCTTTCATAATTTTGTCAAGCTCTACCGTATCAAAGGCCTTATGGAAATCCACAAAAGCCAGAACGAGTGGTCGATTGTATTCGATAGTTTTTTCTATTACTGTTTTGATGCTCTGTAGGTGATCGTTTGTTCCAAACCCAGTACGAAACCCCGCTTGCTCTATTTGTTGGTAGAAATCAATTTTTTTCTCAAGTCGATTCGTTACTATTCTTGTTAGGAGTTTATATAGGTGACTAAAAAGGCTTATTGGTTTGTAGTTTTCCAAATCATGGGGATCTCCTTTTTTGAAAATCAAAATTATTTCAGCATTGTGCCACTTGTCGGGTATTGTACTGTCCAAAAGGCACATATTAAGAAGGTATTTTATTTTTTTAAGTAGACAAACACCTCCGATTTTGATTGCATCAGTAACTACACCATTTTCGCTTGGAGATTTCTTATTCTTAGTTTTTCTTAGGGCTAGTTTTATTTCGTCTATTGTGATTTCCGGCATTTGTTCTGATCCTTGGTTGATAATCCCTTTTTCCTTGTCAATATTTCTGGTATTTGATCTTTGCTATTCTCTTTGTTTTGGCTTCTGTATAGTAATTTGTAAAAATCTTCGACTACTTTAAGGATCTCCCCTCTTTGTGTTGAAAACTGATCATTTTTATCTTTCACTTTGATGATTTGTCTTGTTCCCGTTCTTAGTTTTCTTCTCAATACTCGCAAATGAATTAACGAACATAAAATATCGCAAGAAAATAATATTTTAAGTTGTATCATAAACATATAAAATTTGTTGAGAAAAAAAATGTTCGCAAATAATGATTATATGATAACTTCAGACACACATAAACAAACACACAAAACATAAAATTGTAATAATCCGTTCAATTCGAGTCTGACCCAACATAGATGGAGGAACTTTACTATTGGCGCAATACGTAGGATTGTGGTCTTTTGTAAGACGATGTTGCCTAATTTATTTTCATGTCAGCAGAGCTTAAAAAAGGATCAAAACTGAAGGTTAAGCGAGTGTGTCTTTTTTGAAGATGTTCGAATGATAAGAAAAAAAAGCTATCAAATAATTTTTGCATACTTATTGTATCATTTTTTTTTTCTTTTTTTTGAACATAAGGTATATAAAAAGTAACAAGTTTTAAGCGGTAGATATTTGAACTTTCCGTGTAAGCAATGTTGTTTGAAGTTACTTTTAGAGTTTTTTTTTTCAGAAACATAATTTAGGGTTGTTTTTCACATACTAACTAATCATGTTTCAAAGTTTCATAGGTTTTCCTACACGAACATATAATCATTGAATATTCTTAAGTTAAACCTATCAAAAAATAATTTATAGCTGTAATTTCTGATATTTACTTTTAGATTCCCTACAAAACTTCAATCACTAATTCTTTATAATACAAGGTCTGCTTTGTTCATACTATACAATTGAAACCACTAAATTTTGCAAAAAATACTATTGTATCATCCCTATTCATTAAATATACTTTCGATAGACAACATCAATAACGATTAATAAAAACATTAAAAAATATTCCGAAACTTTACAGCTAACCACAGTTGTCTTTTTATAAATCGATTTTAACTTTAAAATGATTTATGTATTTATAGAACCACTGTAATTACAGCCAGGAAGTACCCGCTCCATTACCTAATTTCTCTTTTTTGTTTGGTTTAATTAAGACAAAAAATATAGCTTTTCTTATCTCTAACTTGAATCGGAAAATTAAAGAAATATTTGCAAGCTGGTTCGTCTAGGCATTAATCATCATTAGTAAGAAGGTTTTATTTACGATTCACTTGTTACATTTAATTATGTCGTGGTCTCTGTAATAAAAAATTATCGTAAAAATCAGCAAACGATTGCTTGGGGAAAAAGGGTTATTCTAGTTGTAATGATACTAATAATTTATGTATTTTTTATTACCTATTATTAAAAAATCGTGGATGATATAAAAGAGGATAAACCCAGTAAAAAAGTTTCTATATTTTATATTTTTTGTCTTTATTGTATTAAATTAAATGGAAAAATTAGATAATGGAGCGGTACTTTCTGACTTTACATCAAGGGCGGATCTAGCCTCTCTCTTTGGGAGGGGCGGTGATATCACAAAAGGACAGTATGGCAAGCCATAGCAAGTTGTCGACCCTGGGGGGAGTGCCAACAGCACACACATTCCTAATATAAAAGACAGAATCAGTTTCTATTTTCCTGAACTCAAAGCTCTTGGGAGGGGGGGGGGCGATCGCATGCATGTACATTCCTATACTATATTCAAGAACTAGAGAGAGTAATAAAACTGTTACCGAAACCTCCAACGTACCAGCTCTAATGCCGCAGGTAACTGAGGAGTGCCGTAAATCTAATTATATTTAATTATATTTAAATATTACATACTTTTATAAATTTACTGCAACAATAAAATTTCTGATAGTTCAATTTAATTCCTGTCAGTGAGCAAAATACACCTTACAGTATGTCCTTAGTGATTTATCTTGTTTGCGCTTGTTTTTATATATTATTTGAGTTTAGTGAGATACCCAAAAAATATGGCTTCCACCTCTATATGTATTCCAAAATCGTTAAACCAAGGCATTTTTTCGTCAACGAGAAACTTATTACGATGAATGTTTATGATGTCTTAAGATATCAATTTCTAGATAATAATGTTAAAAGCTCTGTTGAAATGTGTCCCAACATGATAGGAGTTGGAAAATCTACTATGTACCGAATAATGAAGTAGAAAAAACGACTAGAATTGTTGATACTTCCAAGCACACTCGATCATAGACAGACGAAAAACCTCGTTGGAAGAAGAGATGAAAACTACAATAAAAGGAGTTGTATATACATTTTATTATGAGAAGCAGATCCCAACCGTCGACAACTAAAATCAATGAAGATCGGAATTTACCTGAAATTAAAAGAACTGAGCTCTGGAAATTGCTCAGAGAACTTAATTTTTGCTGGGAAAACCAGAAAACCAAGGAAATCTTTTTTTATAGATCGTCCGGAAACTGTCCGTTGGAGAAGGAAATATATCTCTCAAGTAAAAAGGTAGAGTGGTTAGAAATAACACAACTTACAAAATTAGTAATTTAACTGAACTTTTGAAAGACTTTTTGAATAAAGTTACTACGCAAAATTGCGAAAAATTCATATAATAAAAGAATAAAACAAAATGTGGAAACTCGATCTCATAATCGGTGAGATAGAGGGACCAACTATTATTAATTTGAGCGAAGATAGCTTCACTGACTTTGATTACGAATTAGATACGTAATGTTTACCAGTGGAAACACAATTTGTTATTTAAATTTTAGTTTTTGTTATATTTTATTGTTTAATGTTGTCTAGATATTTTTTATTTTTTTATATAATTTTATTTAGTGTGTCCCACTCTTTAATTTCATATATATTTAATTCGAATTAGCCGTAATTTTTTCTTTATTTTATTATTGTTTTTGTGTCTTTTTCTTAAGCGTGTAGAATTAACACGTTTATTTTTTTTGGGCTATCGGATTTCCATATAATAAAGTAAATTAAATTAAGACATCAGTACGATAGAAATAAAAATAAGTAGGTCTAATTTTAACTGTAATATATATATATATATATATATATATATATATATATATATATATATATATATATATATATATATATATATATATATATATAAATTTATTACTTTTGAATCGATTTTTAATGTTTAATTGTAATTCTGCAGGTGGTTTAAGAAATAAATAAACTGAAACGTTAAATGCCCTAAAAATGTTTTTAATTAATAATAAAATGATCGATAGCGCCAAATTTTTTTTTAATATTATGTGGGCGAATTTCTTTTTTTATATATGTTTAACTTCTTGTATTTTTGACAGTGAGTATCTTGTAAGTATTTAAATTATAACTTAGAATTTTTGGAGAGAATAAGGTTACGTTTTAGTCTGAATGTGCCTTAAATATGTCAAAATTATCTATATTTTGTAATGTATGTAAATTATTAAGAAATCATAAGAAATAAAATAATTTTATAAAAACTTTTTATTTTAAGTTTATTACCGAAATAACATTCTATGTCATAAACACTTGGTGATAAAATAAACCTCCTTCCGACGCCTGTGGCAAGGATTAAAATCCTTTTTAACACTCCACACTTCCAAATATCTATTGTAACCCAAATAGTCCATTATCATAGACCGGTATTTTTGATTATAAAATTTCGTACCCATACCTGTGAAAAATATATGTGTCTAGCAGATTTTGCCAAAGACACAGGACTAAAGAACACAGGTAGTTTGCGCAGAAAAAAATGGTAAAAAATGATTTATTACTCTCTCTAGTTCTTGAATAAACTATAGTATAAGAAGCAAAATTGGGTCTATTTTCCTGAACTCAATGCTCTTGGAGGGGGGGGATCGCCCCCACCGTGTCCCCTTTTGAATCCACGCCTGCTTTACATACAATAGTTCTATAAATCCTGGTGTTAGGGAAATAATCTTTTAAAATTTAACCAATGATTCTGCCCATGATTTAAAAAAAGTTCGTTAAAACAAGGGTCTAAAATGTAACGATTCTCGCAAAAAATGCAAAAATTTTTAATTTTGAATTGAAAAACCATAAGAACAATTTAAATTTTAGGAAAAAATGTCTAAAATGTGTTTGGTTAATATAAATTAGTTGTTATTTAATAAATAAAGTTCAAATAAACTAATTACTATTAATAAAAATAGTTTTTTAATAAAAAAAAGGCAATACCATGTGACAACATTGCGATGACTTTGGATACTCATAGGGCGAAAATAGATTATTTTTATCTCAATAAATTTTTGTGCTAACTCCTTTTGTGAAACGCGAGCAGTTACAGAGGATATTTAAAATTGCATTGTTACATCGTCAGTCCGACAAAAATGTACGCGTGTAAAGGTGCCCCGTCAATTGCGTTTGAATATGTGATATTCAAATGATGGCCCGCGGCACACAAAAACTATACGGTTATCGAGCACTTAAATAATAATTTTGAACACAGATCAAATAGAAGAGAATAGGCTCAATCATTGGCTAGATCTCCTGATCATAATCGTTTGGAATTGTTATTTTTGGATAATATGTATATGGTTCTGAATAAGGTATTAAAATAAACGTATTTTTGTGGTCGCTAACCACCTTAGAAATATGCTTGCTGAGACCTACCTGGTAGACATTTTGAACATTTAATTTAATTAAGAGAATATTCTTTTTTTTAATTGACGTGAATTATTGAAAAAGTAATATGATGTAAAAAATTAATGCTAGTAATTTTAATTCTGACCTTACGAAACAATAATGAGTATGTTTTTTAATATTAAAGTGTAGAGAAAACCATAAAAATTCAAATATATAATATTTGCCAATACTATCTTAATGGACCAAAAAGCCAAAAAAAAACATTCCGTTCGATATGAGCTGGAATAGTTACTGAAATTAATACGACAACAGTGCGACGTTGTCAATTTCTGAGAAAATTTGAAATGTTCTTGTTTTCCGCGGAAATGGCTGCCTATTGGATATATGTCTTAGGGAACCTCTTGTTAAAAATAATATGCATGATTTTTGGTTAACATTTCGAAATTTATTTACCTAATACCCACTGTAAAAAGGTAATAATAGTGTAGCTGTAAAGCTCACAAGTATTTTCTACGTATCGATGACGATATATTGACAAAATTGAGTGGTTTCAATCGTACGGTACGAAGAAAGCGAATTTTGATTATTATACTTGGGGAATGAAGTTTTGTATGGAAACTAAAGCTTACCTATATACATATACAGATAATTTGCTTATTTCTATGGTGCGCTAAATTTGGACTTTGTTCTGCTTACACAATAGTTCTAAATTGTTAGAGACTTGAGTTATTTTAACTGTTTTCTAAACAGATGACTAGGAAATTCCCTGGTGATCGCGGGAAAATTAATTTTTGTTATATTCGTTTCACAAGTGTGACATTTTTATTTGTACACAGTTCATCTTAAGTAATGACCCAATTTATTAGATAAAATTTCGCGCTCTAATGCCTTTCCATTTTTTTAAACAACGATCTTTAATTCAGAGTTTTAATTATGGATATCTTCAATTGTTTTCGGAACAATTTCTAAATAACACTGACGTGATACTAGCTTAATCATTTAAGGCACTGGGTTAGTGTGAAACAACTACGTTGTAGCGCTACGGGCAGAGATAGATTCAGCTTCTCTTTTTGGGGGGAAGGGGGGCGATGATATCACAAAAGTACAGTATGGCAAGCGAGAGCAAGTTGCCGACTGGGGGGGGGGGGCGGAAGATACCAGCAACATTCCCATTTATAGTGTAAAGGGTAGAATCGGGTCTATTTTTTGAATTCGCCTCTCTTGGTGGGGGGCGATCGTAAGAAAAAACAAGTTGTCGATTGAAGGAGGGGATGCTAGCAGCATCCACATTCCAAGTATAAGAGGCAGAATCAGGTCTATTTTCCTGAACTCAAAGCTCTTGGTGGGGGGGGGGTCGCAATAAAAAACAAATTGTTGGCAGCAGGGGAAGATACCAGCAGCGTATACATTCCTAATATAATATAATATAAGATGCAGCATCGGGTCTATTTTTCTGAACTCAAAGCTCTTGGTTGGGGGGCGATCGCCCCTTAAATCCACGCTTGACCACAAGTCTGAGCATAGTGCAAATGGGAACGTTAAAAAATCGTCACTAACGAATGAAAATTGGAGCAAAGGGCTGTGATTCGGAACCCATGTTAAACTGTAGGTCCAGTCACCAGCCTTGTTTTTTTTTAAATAAACTTGGTAAAATGAATACCACTAACTTTTGTGATGTAATCAAAAGTAAAACAAAAATGTTTGAAGAGACCAATACTATGTAGCATATATATCATCATTAATCTCTAATTTACTAACATCATAAAACTTTAAAACTGAACTAAGATAACGAACAGTAAGTCCACCCACTTTAAATTCTTAAAAATCCATTCATTTTCTTTTATTACCAAATCGGCAAAATATATTCAGGATACAATTATTTCCCCGATTCCAAAGCTTCATTTTCAGGTTTTCCTCATTAATTTACTTATACTTAGTGATTTGTTTGTTGCCATATTAATACAAAATATAGCAATATCATAAACAAAATAAATCTGGGCAATTGAAAGGTATAACTTACATGGCAATTAATTCGACTTAAAACTTAATCCTTTTTAGACAATATGTCTGTAAAAGACTTACTCTACTCTCTTCATAATTTTTCGTTGTACGATTCGCAGCTCATCAGAAATGAAATTTTACGACCCGAGTCATTTTTACGGTAGCAGCCTGTCAAATGCAAATAAAGCCAATTAAAATAAATTTCAAAGTTTCCAATGAATATTTATGTCTTAAGGTGAGGGATAATAACCGGTGTTTTCTCTTCCTAAAACAATAAATTAACTGATTAAAATTCAGAGCACGTCTTTGCCTTCAATTTAAAATATTTGATCATAAATTAACATTTTAAATAATTACATTAACCGGGAGTTTTCAGTTCTATATTATGGGTTATTTGAACTTAGAATACTTTAGAAAAACTAAATTATGATTTTTTTTTTAAATTTTTGTTAATTTTCACAACCCACAAGTAATATAAAAAAAGCTGATCTGTGAAGATATTTATTACATAACAGCAATTATTACATTGTAATAGCTATTTAAATTAGAATTTAGGGATCTAAAAGCTAGTTACATACACAGAATCCTAAGGAAGCATACATGGGAACAAGCTGACTGGGCGCTTCCCACAAAAACAGCTTACCAAGAAGACTTTCAAGAAAGTCTATAAATATAAGTTAAATATTAATGTAATTCATTCTTGTGATCTCAATACTTGTATTAACATTCAGTTGTAAATCCTGTAGTTGCTCTGATTGTATTTTTAGAAATAAAATAATTTTTAAAAACACAATTTGGTGTTCCAAAAACATAATTAGCTTGTAAAATTGTAATCTCATCTCATTATTACTACTACATTATAACTACTAAACCAATCATTGCAAAATTTTAACTGTAGCTTTATTATGAATTCCGATATATTATAAGCTATACAGGGTGTTTCAAAATTAGACGAAAAATTTGAAAAAGTTATTATGGAGCTAATTTTAAACATAAAAATTCATTTTCTGGAAATGTTTAAAATGTTCCAAATCTGACTAAATTATCTCCAAAAACAAATGATACAAATTTAAGAAACTAAAAATAATAATAAAACACCCTGTATCTTAAAAACTAAGCAATATCTGACATATGTTTATATGAACTTTTATAAGCTGATGCTAGTAGCCGATACTATGTGGTAGTTAATCATCTTCGGGAAATGTTTAAAAAGGAACTACTATGTTTTATTTAGAAAACAGTGACTGCACTTTCACTCACAGAGTTATTTTCAAACTGAATTACAAAGGTAGACTAAGTATTTAATACAAAAATGTGAGAAAATTTTACAATAAATAAAGACTACCTAAGAAATTGCATTATTACAAAGGGGAACTAATTATTATTTGGCAACAACAAATAACGGGGAAAACCCAACTTCTATCTGGTCATTAAGCAAATTTACATTTTATTTTTACTATGTTTATATATTTCTAAAGATTCAAGAATATTTAACTTTTGGACCTTTGTTGAATAATATATGTCAATGTTGCATAAATTAGGAAAACTATGGTTATGTTCTAAACAATGTTTGGCAAAGCTCGAGTCTGTTTTTTGTAGTCTATATGATCGGTAGTGTAATGAAAAGAGAGATTCTACCACTTTGTCCAATGTACAAGCTCAGTATCAGACTCTGAATATTTTAATATATAAACTCCTGATTTATCAAATTTATTAATTTTATCTATAGCATTGTTAAGGATAGTTGACAGATTGTTTTGAGATTTAAAAGCTACTTTTACGTTATGTTTGGAAACAGTATATTTTCTGATAGGGTACCACAGTATGACAAAGATATATAAGATGAACTATCTTTATCATTTTTTATTTTGAGATTTATTGAATTAAAGGCTAGTTGTTTTTGTTTTTTAGTTATTAATTTCTTTATAATTTGTTGGGGGAAATTGTTTGATATTGCAATCCTTTCAATGATATTTAGTTCCTCTTGAAGATCTTCTTCAGAGAGAGGCAAAGAGAATGCTCTGTGTATCATTGAATTGTATGCAGCCATTTTGTGTTGTAACGGGTGAAAAGAGTCATTAGATATAGTATTACCTGTAAACGTTGGTTTTCTAAAAAATTTTAAAATTACATTGATTATTGAGATGAGATATGATGAGATCTAAAAAATTTATTTTATGGTTATTTTCAGTTTCCAGAGTAAATTGAATTTTTGAATGGCAATTATTAATGTATTGTAAGAATTTTTTAAGCTGCTCAGTAGTGCTTTTAAAACATGCTAGAACATCATCCACATTCTGTACCAAAATTGAACATGGTTTTAGCTTAAAGGGGACTGAAGAATGTTGTTTTCTATGTTTGACATGAAAATGTCTGCTAAGAGAGGGCTAAGAGGAGAACCCATTGGTAGGCCTGAATTTTGTAGATAGAATTTGTTATTGAACTTGAAATAGGTTTGTAGTAAGCAAAGTTCAAAAGAGGACAAGAATTCAGTAGTAACTATTGGGTTTATATTTCGTTCCTGTAACATCTCTTGGATAACTATAAAACATTCGTCTGTTGGAAAATTAGAAAACATGCTTTTTATGTCAAAAAAAAAACTAGTATGAAGTTATTTGGGGTTTTTATGTTTTTTAGTTTTTGGACGAAATCTACTGAATTATTTAACTGTGGATTTTTAGAAAACCAACGTTTACAGGTAATACTATATCTAATGACTCTTTTCACCCCTTACAACACAAAATGGCTGCATACAATTCAATGATATATAGAGCATTGTCTGTGCCTCTCTCTGAAGAAGATCTTCAAGAGGAACTAAATATCATTGGAAGGATTGCAATATCAAAAAACAATTTTTCCCAACAAACCATAAAGAAATTAATAACTAAAAAATAAAAATAACTAGCCTTTAATTCAATATATCCCAAAATAAAAAATGATAAAGATAGTTCATCTCATATATCTTTGTCATACTGTGGTACCCTATCAGAAAACATAGCTAATACTCTTTCCAAACATAACATAAAAGTAACTTTTAAATCTCAACACAATCTGTCCACTATCTTTTACAATACTAAAGATAAAATTAATAAATTTGATAAATCAGGAGTTTATAAGGTAAAATGTTCAGAGTGTGATAGCTTGTATATTGGAGACTCGAGCTTTGCCAACCATTGCTTAGAACATAACCACAGTTTTCCTAATTTAAGCAACACTGACGTATTACATTATTTAACAGGGCCAAAAGTTAAATATTCTTGAATCTTTAGAAATATATAAACATAGTAAAAATGAAAATGTAAATTTTCTTAATGACCAGACAAACCTTGTGTTTTGAGTTTTCCCCGTTATTTGTTGTTGACAATTATTAAATTAGTTCCCAAACTTTATTACCTCCCCTTTGTAATAATGTAATTTCTCAGGTAATTTTTATTTATTGTTAAATTTTTCTCATGTTTCTGTATTAAATACTTTAGTCTACCTCTGTAATTCAATTTGAAACTAACTCCGTGAATTGAAACTGCAGTCACTGTTTTCTAAATAAATTTAGTGTTATAAAACATAGTAGTTCCTTTTTAAACATTTCCCGAAGATGATTAACTACCATATAGTAACGGCTACCAGCATCAACTTTATAAAAGTTCATATAAACATATGTCAGATATTGCTTAGTTTTTAAGATACAGGGTGTTTTATTATTATTTTTAGTTTCTTAAATTTTTATCATTTGTTTTTGGAGATAATTAAGTCAAATTTGGAACATTGTAACACTTTTTACAGTTCTCATTAAAAATGAATTATTCGGTGAAATAATATACAGATTGGAACTTTTTCGAGTCTGTGAAATTTTACGCTCTCGAACTTTCTTTTCGGCACTATTGACTCGATTTGATTACTCAATTAGCTTTCCCATCTTTTTGTGAAACTTTTGGTTTCCTTAAGTTTGCCTCTGAAAGTCAAAAGTTTTTTACAAAAGAAAAAAATACAGGGTAAAAAATCATATTTATTTATTTTAATCAATCTTCATTTTAATTTGTTTTAACGAATAGGGACTAAGAAAAAAATACAATAATAACAGAATTTGAACAACAGTAACAAAATATTAATGACAGAAATTACAACAAATGTTGAAAGTAGCCATCCTCAGCCATAATGCAAGAATCCGGTCTTCGTCTCATTGAAGAGCGTATTCGTTGAAATTCTCCTGGAGTGTTTCTTACCCTGTCACAAGACACAATAATGCGATTTCTCAAATCTTCAACAGGAGATGCAAATATCAAAGATTTAAGAAAATCCCAGATGTAAAATAGTACAAGCAAAATGACGACAGGGGATGGTGGTATAAAATAATTTGTGGATGGATGTTTCCAGTCAGTTTTAAAATATGTATTTAAGTTATTATTTATCTCCGTTAAGCATATTTTCCCTAACCAGTTATAGGGAAATCATGGTTCTCTTTTACATAAATGTGTACTATTTTCTTATAATAGACATTTTCCTTAAATCGCTTTCAGGTTCTGTTTTGTTTTCGAAGCGACGTCTAATGTCGCTAAAAAACTTTTAATAGATCATTAGATTTCCTGAACTTAAATATAAACTGTGTTCTTTAGAAAATCATATAACTTATCAGTAACACTTGTATTCACTGCAGTCGGTATGTTTGTTGAGCTTGAGAAATTATAAATTAAAAAAAAATCTAGATCTGTTAAAACCTAATTTTAGAGTAAGAAAAAACGAGAAAGTAACATTATTGTGCGATAGCCACTTTATCAAAAAAAAACTAAATTTTATTTTTTAAAAGCGCTGAAGAGAATGGGTCATGCTAGCGATGGGTATAAATAATTATAATCGGTATATTTACGAACGAATAACTGGTTATTATAGATTTATTTTTGTGGTTGGTTATAATCTTATAACTTGTTACTGTGATAAACAATCGATGCTCGGTTATTTTTTAAACTTGACTCCCAAGAGACTACGCGAGTCGACTATAGGCACTATCCACTGGATTAACGCCAGAACAGTTCGTGGATTTTTCCACCAAATGCCCCGATGAAGCGTATTAATAAAGAAAAAAACCGTCTTATTTCGCCTCTTGATAACGATATGTTTGCCAACTTTTTATTCCCAAGAAAAAATAAAATTTAAATTAAATTTCCTATATCAGTAAACAATTGTTGTGCGCTGAATTAGCTCAAAATTGCTGATATTATTATTTTATTTCAGCGCTTTGAACTCGTTAATAAATTTGTTTGTAAATAAATACAAAAAAATAATTATTGTCCTATATTTTGGTCTTTTCCGCTATCTATTAAATGTCATAAGTGAAATATTTTTATATAATTCTAAAGTTTATACCAACCAAATACCCGCTGAATGGAGTTCTATAGACCGGAACCACTTAGGGCTGTCACTATGTCATAGGCCTTTTCTGAGTTTATTCAGGGTTTTTATTATATGAATAAAAAGAACTGTTAATTTGATGACTCATTATTTACGGTAAGTCATTTCTCAACGGTTGTTTTTTTTCCAAAAATGTAACTGGCTAACCTATTACTTGTTATAAACTCTTGTATTACCTATAAGTTAATATTAGGATGTAAATTAAATTAAGTAATTCCAAAATTCGTGGAAAAATAAAATATAAAAACTGCGACCCGTTTTTATAACACTATTTTTATTGTTAAATATTAATTATTGCTTATTTTGGCAAAGTAAAACATATACAGTCAGATTCACTAAGAAAGTTTAAGACTTAAATCCGATCTAGTTGTCATGAAAAATAGATCTTATAGTCGGCCAGGTTGTTTTGGTTATGATATTGTCATAATTTATATTACATATGTTAACAAATTGACGCTCATATAGGGATATTAAGGATAAGAACCTAGCGATAAAGCCTGGAAATATATAAAAGAAATAGTTGTATCCCGAAAATAAATAAAATTCTCCATTTTTGTCGGTTCAGTAATAAAAAAAATGATTTTTTTTATGCTTGCATTTTTAGGGTTTAAAATTTGCCTCTCTGCTGTCAACTTAGAACGGTTTTAAGTTTAGACCGTATGAGTGAATTCGGGGGATAATGTTTCCAAGGGTAAATACATTTTTAGCCGTATTATATTATTAATAAAATAATTAAGTGATATATATATATATATATATATATATATATATATATATATATATATATATATATATATATATAATATATATAATATATATATGTAACGTAGATTTTCACGGATGGTGGAATGTGTACTGGTGTTTTTCCGGTTTTCAATCATTTCGTCAGTAGAAAAATCTTCACGACGTTTTCGCCAACATCTCAGTTTGGCATTTTCAAGTGATGCTACCTCGACGACTACTCGGCTTAGAATGAGCGTGCTGGTCCTCTGTCAGTCTTTTTATAGTTGAGCGCTTGCGTAGGTTATACCTTGCTTTTTCCTGGTTGGTTTCATCGCTTCCCTGGGTTTGGGCCTCTTCTCGGCTCGCTGTCCTATTTCAGCAAATATTAAAAAAATAATTAAAGGAAGGTCAGATTCTAGTCATTTTATCGCTGCATTATAATTATATTTTCTCAATGAACAATACCTAAAGAATGAACTCCGCAAGTCTTACAAAAACTGTAAACGAAAATAGAATTTTAACAAAGGACACTAATTTTTTTATTTTTCTTTAGTAGATTGCAGTAGGGAGAGGAAAAAATCTAAATATATTCGTTATTATTCAACTTTTTGTTTGGAGAGAAGGATACTATGTAAGATACTATTGTTTTAGCGTTGATATACCTTTTTTGTAATGTTGTCATTAGCAAACTGCAAGTAAAATTATGAGAGTATTTGTTTTTTTAGAAATTATTTACCTTATAACATCAAACCAGGAAAGGAACTCATTTTAAGAATATATTTTTGGGGTAACATTTAGTGATTTTTTATTCAGAAATATTTCAAAATTAGTTTTTCTTAAATCCAAGGTATTATACTGAATTTTGGTTTGCTCGTGAAAAAAAAAACACGTCTCTCAGAATCGAAAGATTGTATTATACTTCCAGAAATGGCGTGGATAACAGCATAAATTAGGTTATTTTTTAAGGAAGAGGGTATTCAACTTTTTGTTTTAATTGGTATATTTATTCTTAATCTCTGATGAATTTTAGAGTAATAATGCCTTTTGAAGTTTTTTGATGGACTGATCGTTATTGAGTAATAAGTTAAAAATAATGTTTTTTTGCACCACATGTTTAAGTTTGATTGTTAACTAAATAACGGATCTTAAGTTTTTACTTTCTAGTTAAATTATTTGTTCTTAGATAATGACATATTAGAATAAGGATATAGAAACAATTTTATTGTAATGTGAATTTTTAGATTTATCTATGAATTTTATAACGCTTTACATAAAATATATCTCGAACCTTGACACGAATTCAAAAATAACACAGTGTACAAGACCATTCTATAAAAACTCATAGAAGTTTAGATCGTGTTGTAGGAAAGTGAAAATGCGAAAAAAAAACATATATAAAATACAAATTAAGATCTTGTAAATATAAAAGCTTTTTTCATTCAATTAATTCCCTGCAACTTCACATATTATCCTATCAGTAAATTAAGATTTCCGAAAATAAACCTTAATAGAATCTTGAGCAAACATTTTAAGATATCGGAGTAATATTGTTTTAAAAATTTATACTTGTTATTTTATATTGCTGCATTAGAATAAATGCCTTACAATGACTATCGTAGCAACTCATGATTTTCTTCATTTCGGTGACACATTTATAAGGCTGCTGTTAACTAATAAGAACAATATATGTAATATTTCAAATAGCTAAGAAATGTAACAGTTTCTTTGGTGTTTATACATTAATAAATGATTTACATTTGTTTACATCAACACTGGTCAGGACTAACCAAAAAATATAATAACCTATACAGCTTAATAGCCTCTCTTAAATAGCAATTCAAATAAATAATAAATGTACTTTTATAAAATATATTTATTAAACACACCTTGAATGTATTTTATTACAGGTATTATATTTACCTTGGAAACGTTTTATATCAATATTAAATAGATATTTTCATTACTCATGAAATATACGACCCACATATTATAGATTTTAAAGGAGATTGTAAAAATTCATAACTAAGCATTTTGAAAAGAGTTCGAATAAAAACTTATGTTTATTTAATAATACCTTGCAAAATCATAAAAAATATTTTATTAGTTGCAAAACATGTTTATTATGTTTTTACAATATACAATTTTATATTTTTAGAAATAGGTAGTATAAAGATGTTATGTAATGCCCATTTTACCATAATCAGATTACTTTACTTCATGGTAGCTATTTCTAATAAAGCAATAAGCATTACTCCTGGCTATAAAACTGCATTTAGTTAATATTTTGAGATAGTACAAGTTTTGTTCGGGGTTAGTACAGAGTTGGAAAACGTGTAAAATTGATAGCATTTCAAAACTTCTGGAAAAGTGTGGAAATTCAACAGTTGATACTTGATAACTATAGATAGGCAGTTCGCTTTTTCTGTTGTTTTACTTGAGCTCTTATAACTTTCTATAGGTAGAGTAGAATCATGTGAGAATAATTTTCATAACGAAAGTCCTGAAGACAACACAAATTCCTACGAACTTCAAATAATGATTAGATAGAAGGCGGCAAGTATGTATATGACTAAAATGTGGTCGGACTTGCATTGCCTTTATTTTTATTTTGACGATGTTTCGATTAGGTTGTATCTCTAATCGTTATCAAGTACAAACTGAATGTTTTGTCTTAGACTACGAGCTTATATAGGGCATGTGTTCATTGAAGCGCAACGTTTCACTGTATACACCTCAATGATTTGATGTTACAAAGTAGTGGTTGCCAAAGGTTAGGTATCTCAACACTCGGTTTACTGAAGATTCCATTATTGTTTTTAATGTATGCTGCTTCTATAAATTTTCTTTTTTTCATATTGGGTTCCATATATATTACCGCAGCCTCAGACCATTTTATATGGTGTTGTTTATCCCAGGAGTGTTCTGCAATACCTGATCTCGACGTTTCCCCTTTTTGTGTATGAGTTTTATGTTCCTTAATTCTAACTTCTAGCGATCGTTGGGTTTCTCCAATATACATTTCATCACACTCACATCGTACTTTGTAAACACATTCTTTCTTTTCGGTAGTTTTCGGTTTTGTTTTTGTTAAATAAGCTCTAAGTGTATTTCCTGATTTAAAGGCTGTTTTTATATTATAACTACTGGTAATTCGTCTTATTTTCTCCGACGTTCCCTTAATGCACGGAATTGTGAAGAAGGAATGTGTTTCTTGCTGTCCAGTGTTCATGGTTCTAAAATTATTTATAACATCGTCAATTAGTTTTAAAGGATAACCATTCTGTTGTAAATCGGATTTAATATTTGCTACCTCTTTTTTCAATGATTCGGCATTATTGCATATACATATAGTGCGATTATAGAGGTTGCATATAATTCCTCGTTTTGTTACAACAGAATGATTAGAACTATGATTAAGATATTGTCCAGTATGTGTTGGCTTTCTGTATACTGAAGTTTTAATAGTTTCGTTTGAAGGGTTCACCATGACATCTAGGAAGGGCAATTGATTATTTACCTCTTTTTCCATGGTAAACTTAATCGTAGGTCGAATGGTATTCAGATGTTTCAGGAAATCATTAAGTTCTTGATCATTGCCCTTCCATACAATGAAAATATCGTCGACATACCTCAACCAGACTTTCGGTTTTACTGTTACCGTTTCTATGGCATGAGTTTCGAACTATTCCATATATATATATATATATATATATATATATATATATATATATATATATATATATATTGGCGACGACTGGAGAGAGTGAAGAACCCATTGAAAGCCCGTCGTCCTGAGCGTAAAACTTGTCCTTTACTTGAAAGTAAGCACTACGCAGGCAACACTCCAAAAGGTCCATCGCCCCGTCCAGTGGTAACGTGGTTCGATCTGATAAAGTAGTATCATTTGAAAATTTAGTTTTGATTATGTCTAGTGATTCCCCTAATGGTACATTAGTATACAGACTTTCCACATCAAATCTTATTAATCTGTCGTCTGGCTCTAAATTGGTGCTACTAATAATGTTCACGAAATGTGTAGAATTTTTAACATGTGTGTTTGTCTTACCTTCTAAAGGTTGTATGATTTTTAAGAGAAACTTCGTCAGTTCATTTGTATATTTATCCCATGGAAATTGGATTTCGGTCGAAAAAAAATTCGACCTGTGATTTTATTGTTGTAAAGTGTTCATTTTGGCATCCTTTAAGACATATATCGATGGTAAGATTGGTAACTTGCTGCTAACAAAACGGCAACCCGACAATGGTCACTTTTTTCGGTTTTTCCAGTTTTTCTGGAAAAATGTTCAATACTAAAGTTGTAGAAAAAAGAAGAATATAGATACTGTACACCCAAAAATGTATGCTAAACCCGTAACCTGTACATTGAATAGTTTCTGAGAAAATCGACTTCAAAGTTGAACCTCGAATATCTACTCTCTTAATTAAGATACAGCGACCAGTCCTGAGCCAAATTGTTCAAAATAACATATATTTTTCAGATATATTTTTTACTAAATTTATTTTTAATTTGTAACAGAGAAATTTTGAAAGAACTAATTTTTGGATCCAAAAAATTGCAATAACTTTTTTCCTAGTGAACCTTTTTAACAAGCATCATTTCCAATTTTCCGAAGTAGAAAATGTTCTTCTAGGATATATATATATATATATATATATATATATATATATATATATATATATATATATATATATATATGTATATATATATATATATATATATATATATATATATATATATATATGTATATATATATATATATATATATATATATATATATATATATATAAATTCATTAAAGAAACTGATATTTACCTAAAATACAACTTTCTATCACTGCGACTTAATATCACTGAACAACATGATTTTTTGCCATTAATCCAATTATATATTTTCGGTATCTCTGATGTATAGGTATTAACAAAAAAGTAATGAAAATATTCTATTACATCGAAATATCTAAATAAATGATTTTTGAATATGAAATTTATCATATTTTTGACGGTATATTGAAAAAACAAAAAATTTGTGTGGCCATACTGAAAAAAAAACAAGACTGATATTTTGTAGATACATGATATTCGCTCACCGTAGTATATCCTCAATTCAGTATTGTTGGTTTATTGACGTTTAATATTGCTACAACGTCTACTACCGTTAACAGCGGTCTAGTTTTAATACTTTTTTTAACCGGTTATTGTTAACTATGACAAGTGTTTTAGTTATTTTTTATATATTTTAATTTTAGATTGCAATATGAATTGAAAGAGCTCAAATTCATCGGATCTCTCTTGTTTTATTTTTGAACAGTTTACTTCAAGTTTAAATCGAGTACGGCCTACGCTTTTGCTACAGAACATTTACGAGTTGTATTTTGGTTTCAGATTTCTAGTCTATTAATAAAACTTAGGCGCCTAGTTATTTTCGCTTAAGATGCGTACGTTATTTAAGATGATGGTTTAACGGTACTCACCCATCAAAGCCCTTTTTTTAAACCTGTAATTTAGAGGGATCAAAAAAGATAATGTGACTGACTGTTATTTCTGTTTAACGAAACTGAAGGGATATACTTATAGGACAAGAGGTAAAATTGTATATCCTGATGTGGAGTCATTAACTAAACGACTTCCCTATTCTGCCCATCTCCCCAACCTCCAATAAAGGAAAAGTTACAGAGCACATCGTATTAAGTGACATCGAATCAGAATCTTAAACACAGACCACCTCTAGGTAACAAGATTTTGCTATAAGTGAAAATGGACCATTTAATAGGTCAAAATGAATTAAATAATTTAGTTGAGACCTAAATCTGTCCAAAGCTCAAGGCGAACTCTCCAGACTCCAATAATGGAATTTATTTCACCCAAGTACACAAGTTTCAGTATTTTGACAACGCCATGCTACATTTGTGGACTTTTTTACGGAAGAAAGTGGTGTTACATATTGCAGTGATGTACAAGGGCTTATAGATATTTTAGGCTGTGACTACTCACCAGATGAATAGAGACTGTTCATTAATTCTTCAAGATTAAGTTTAAAAGCCGCGTTATTGCATAATGGCAATGATCTTCTATCTGCACTTTTAGCAAATGACACCAAATAAAAGAAACATACGCTAATTTAAAAAATCTGCTGAAGAGAATTCACTACAACAGTCATGTGCAGATTTTAAAGTTGTCGGTATATTGATTGGATTAAAAGGATCCTCCACGAAATTCTGTTGTTTTTTGTTGAACACCACATAAAAAAGAATGACCATTCGGGACTAATTTCATTCCTGGACAAAAGAATGTTTCTCAAAACCTCCCAGTCTTCTTCTTCGGATGCATATCCATTAATGGATGTTTGCGACCACATGCTCCATTCTCTATCTCGGGCGGTGTAGATTAGTGTTTGTACATCACGTAACCATGTCCATTGTCTTATGTTCCGAAGCCAAAACATTTTCTTCCTCCCCATTCCCCTTCTGCCCTCAATTTTGCCCTCAATCATCAACTGTAAGAACCCATATTTTTCGTTTCGCATGAGGCTGTTTTCCTTTTCTTGACTACTTCGAATAATTCACACTCTCTTCCTACACGCCTCAGAACTTCCTCATTTGTCTTCTTCTTCGTCCATGAGATTTTAAGAATTCTGCGATACAGCCACATCTCGAAGGCTTCCAGTTTATTGATATTACTCGTTTTTAGGGTCCAACCCTCCACGCCATAAAGAAGCACTGACCATACGTAGCATTTCATAAACCTCACGCTCAAGTCAATATCGAATTCTGAGCAAGTAATTACATTTTTAAGCTCCCAGTGGACCCAAAGAATATCATTTTACCGTCCTTGTACATCAAATTAGGCCTCATGAAAAACTTCGTTAAAGCCATGGATTGAAATGAAGAAGGTTTTCTGTATTTAAAATCTTTGTTTCCTAGACTGAGAAAAGCAAAATTAAAAGATGAAATTTTGGTAGGGCTGAATATAAGGAAGGTTATGAAGGATTCCAATTTTTTTTCTAAATTAAAAACAGAAGAAAAAAATCCATGGCATTCTTTTGTTGAAGTGGCAAAATTTTTTTTTTCAAAAATAGAAAGTCTGCAAATTATTAGGAGATGGTTTCAAAGCTACTACAAAATTACAAAGCTTTAGGATGTAAAACGTCTTTGAAGATCCATTCCCTTGACTCCCATCTAGACCTTTTCCCTTAACACGGGAAGAGATTTTATCAAGACATCATGTCGATTGACGCAAGGTGCCAATGAAAATGGTCATCGAGAATACTTGCAAATTTTCGTTGGATATTAAAGCGAGATTATCCATCATACAAGAAATAAAGAAATCTATCTTCCGTATTTTAAATAGGTGTTATATATGTAATTTTCTTTTCAGAGAAAAGGAAAAGTTTTTTCTTTATTTCTTCCGGAAGTCTTGATTTTTTAAAATTTTTTTTTCACTACTCTAGTAATTCATAAATGTCGTTCGACTGGCGATATTTTTCAATCTGACATCGAAGTCAGTTGCGAACAACGACAAAAAGATTTTTTTTGTTGTCCAGTGTATTTTTATATGAAATAAAACTTATAAGTTTTCGACATTAAACCTGAAAAACTTGGAAAAGCGAGGAATTGTCAAATCTAACAATCTATACCAACTCACGTACAACGTCACTAAGAAAGTAGATTTTTGAAGAAAATTGTGATAAATTGTTGCTTTAAAACACGATTCTAGTCAAATATGAAATATATTTAATAGCTTGTTAATTTAAATGTACTCTTCAGTAAGAAAGTTGGCAATAATGTTGTCTTGAGTTTGAACACTGTTAGTAGGAAAATCTAAAATAAGATATTATTATTCACGAACATTGTTTTACTACTCTAATTCTGAATACGATTATCGATTATAGTCTGTTATTATTGCTCCATATATTTCTTTTGCTACTTTTGTCAATATATTTCTAGTTTGAACGTATAAATTATATCCGACTGTTTTCCCATATTTTACCCCTTTCGTTCATTGGGGTTTAATAACGAGGATTAAAAATTGTTTGCGTTGAATTTATTGTATAAATACGTTTGAAATCGTATTGTTTATTTTCGGGGATTTTCGTATTGGCGCTTAATCCCGAAATCTCCCGATTATTATTCCCGAATTTCATTAAAACTGAACGTATAATTTTGTTTTTTGTATTTGGGATAAGCTCACATATTTAAATTAGGAAATACTTTAAAACTTACATTTACTTTAGATTAGCTATAAAAGAGTACGTTTTTATGTGAAAATTCAAATAAAATAGTTTTATGTGATGTGTTAGCTATTTTCTCGGAAAATGTTGTTTTGGGAAAATATTTCTGCACGAAATGTTTTTTTCTGTCATAATCGAATATCTTGACTAAAAACTTAAAATAATCCATAAAAATATATACTGGTTGTCCCAAATATGCATCCGGGTTTTTAGGGATGTAGGGCAAATAATGCTCGGACACTTAACTTTTCTCTCTATCGGGAACATATTTCGCGCCTAGCTATTCGACTTCTTGGAGGAGGCGAGCAGTCTTAATTCCTTATTTAAGGGTAAGCATAATGTTCAAAGGTCTTTAACACAGTATTGGGGTTCGAGTGATACGTCGGATTAGAGGTTAAAAAAATTTTGGTTTATTGATAAAAAATTTCTTTAGCTGTAGTTAAAGATGTATTAAGGAAAAGCCGAACAACAAGTGCTACAAAAATAAATAGATTTTGGCTAGTTTATTAAATATTCAAAATGGTGATCATTTACTTTTCATTCAGTAATAAAGGTTCTGCTTGAAATTTTTTCTGACGTTGCTAGGTATTTCCAGAATATTCTTTAGCATTAAGCTGTAATTGTTTGGTGAAAATCATCAAAGAAATTAGATTAGGTTGCAAATTAATTACATTTTAGGTGTCCTGCGTTCACGCAATAAGCAAAACAAATGTGTACTTTCTTTTGAGACACCCTGTATATTGCGGAGGTACCCCATCTTGCTGAGGGGAAGACAGCGAATGTTAACAAATGAATCCTTTTCTGTTATTAGTGTTATTAAGGAATCAATGGCATTTTCTAACATTTAAGTAAATTTCAACTATTAAATTCCTGGAATAAAAGTTACCTTTCTAATTGATTTCCTAGTATCTGGGTCCATAATTTTTTGGGAGTATTGTATGTGTATTTCTCTACACAAATTAAGGATCAATAACGACAATCTAGTTACGGTTCCATTTAGATAAAACATACACTGGTCTGAACAATAGATAGTAAGAGACAAGTCGTTGAGTCATGTCATTCCATTGATTCTTTTAAATGTCTATAGCGTTTTTTGACCATAAAATTTCTAAAAATGTTATAATAATATTATAACTGGTGTATCGCTGAAAGGACAAATGATTTACAACCACGTAAAACCTATACGCGTGGGACATAGACAACTATATAATACATATGCATGAATTAAATTCATTAGCTTCAATTAGAATATTTACTTGCACATAAAAAATTAGTATACTTTACTGAACAACAGGACAAAAAAAACTGATATATCATTCTTTTGCCTTTTAATATTGTCTGCTCAATCACAACTAACGTAGATATGATTTACGATATTTTTAATCTTCCCACGCTCTAAATTAATGCTTACATCCATTTAATATTAAAATTTCTATTTATAGATTAGTCTAGGTTTATTATTTCCATTAATATATTTGGTATTTTTTGTCATTCTTAATTTATAGTTTTCAATATCATTTACCTACATGTTTATTACTCATGCAATGTTATTAATTTTTTCCCAAGAACGACCAGAAAATTGATATCGAATATTGATACTGTTTCTACGAAAAATCGACTAATATAACCTGGCTGACGCAATAAATTTGTCAATAATTAGAAGTTTTTATATTTTTTTGCTGCTTCTTTTCAAGTTTGGTATATATGGAAATAATTGTTAAGTCCGGGGGCGGGAAAGATTCCTACTTTAGATTTTACAGGATGAAAACTACGTAATCTTATACATTTTTTGCTTCTGAGATCACTTTTCACTTTAGCTTCAATTTTTACACTACATCGTTTACAAAATTTCCACGTTAATAGAAACTTCTGTATAATATAAAACTTCATAAAGTTGCGCTCTTTTAATCGGAACAATGAAAAGTAACGACCAAAAAATAAATCAAAAAAAATTACCTGTTAGATCGAGCAGAACTTTGATTTGTTTCGAAAGGGGTTTAATTTGCGCTTTTGATAGAGCACAAATTTGATGTGTGAAATCCACATATATTCTTTTTTTTGTATTAAAGTTGACTTGAAAAACTTATTTTTCCCTATTTTTTATATTACGCAAGATTTTCTTTCCAAGGATATATTAGCTATGATTTTCCCTCCAAATATTAACAATTTTAAGAGAATCATTTTAAGCGTATTCACAGAGAAATTGCAAACCAGTCAACGCCAATCAGAATTTACAAAAACGATCCGGTGATCGTTTTCCATTTTTTGGATGATCTGATTGGTGCAGATTAGTTTCTGATTTTTCTGCGGACGGAATAAGAATAGTTATTTATTGTAAATTTTGGGTCGCTAAACAGGATACAAAATCAGGACTGTACGACGGATGAGGACATGATGTCATGGAGAATGATCCGTCATATTCGGTTTGTTTTCTTCAATTCACCGAAGACTTCTGGCCAAGAAATGATTGTATACAATTCAGAATTAACAGTCTACGCTTTTTTAAGGGCATAATTGCAAAATGGTTTTTTTTTCCAAAAACAAGCGACTATTCACTTAGAAGTGTTTTCTGCGCGAGCAGCTTTTGTTAATTTTGGCTCATCATAGAAGACCCATTCAATCGACTTCTGTTTACTTTCGGACTCATACTCCAAGATTCGTTGCTTTTGACAATACTATAAACCTTTTTTGAAACAACTCAATGGTATTACATGAAATGTTGTGTACTCTGGTGTTCTTAATGCCAAGGAATATTTTGGTCGCTGGTGTTATTATTGCCAAGGAATATCTCACAGCATCAATATATTTTCGCATTACAGCAGATTTTGGATGACCTTCACGCGACTCGTCCATGAGCGAACTACGACCACAATTGAATTCAGTTCCTCTAAATCACTTTCATTTCCCATCTATTGTTCGCATCAATTTCGTTTTTGAATAACTCTTAATTTTCGGGTGGGGTCCATTTTTAACTTTTGTTTTAGGTATTAGCTTCCTTCTTTCTCTTTTGGTGTTTAAGCTAATTTTCGTCCTTACCATACGCTGGTCGCTTGCAATTGAGATCCTATTGAGTACTGTTACGTCTTGTATTATTTCCTTTTTATCTGCGATGATGTATTCTATCTCTTTTTAGATATTTGCTCTCTTCTTTCCCTTGTGGTGTTTGAGCTAATTTTCTTTCTTACCTTACGGTGGTCGCTTCCAATTGAGATCCTGTTGAGTATTGTTACGCCTTGTATTATTTCCGTTTTATCTGGGATGATGTTTTCTATTTCTTTTTTAGTGTTTCCATCTGGGCTTACCCATGTTCATTTTCGTTCTAGTTTTTTACTGAAGAAATCGTTCATTAAATATAAATTGTTTTGCTGGAGAAAGTTTAGAAGTCTACTTCCTCGTTCGTTTCTTATTCCGTAACCATGATCTCTCCAATCAGTCTTTCAGACTCATCTAGCTTTCTACCCAGCTTGGCATTAAAATCATCAATTAATAAAGTATAGTACGTTATATTCTCTTTTAGGGCTTGGTCAATGTTGTCATAAAAATTTTCCAGTTCGTCGTTTGATGTTGGTGCATATGTATGTATTAATTTGATACTATATCTAGAATTAGGCTTATATTACTCTTGAACTCATGCTCTTAGTTTCAGTTATGTACTGTATTTGCATTTTATGAACGATAAATCCCACTCCTCGGAGCGATGAGTCCTCTTCTCTTCTGTAGTGAATCATGTGGCCAGATTTAAGGGTTATCTGTTCCATTTATGTTCTCTAATTCCTCCTCCATTTCTAGCACTTTTCTTCCTATAGTAAGGTTCTAGCATTGTATGTAGCTATGTAGAGTTGTCGTCTTTTTTGGTAGCCTAATCTAACCCGGTGATTCTTAGCACCCTCGGCTTTTGGTTTCTTCTGATCGCTAGCTTGATCGGAAACCTTTGAGCTGCCGGGGACTGAAGGTCGTTGTTTCTTTATGAGAAGTATGTAACCGTGGTTTTTGGCCATAAGCCTATCTCGCTGACCAAACGGGTTGGTAGGGATGCTTATATATTAACCTTAGAAGCGTAAGTTACCACTTCTGCTAGGTCCGTGTAACCCCTCGATCCCTCCTCCTTCTTTATCTCTTGCCTGATAAGGTTCCCGGCTTGGGACTGGTATATCTCTTTTATTTCTAGGCCCAAAACTTATTGACCAGCCAAGTAAATCCCTCGTATGAAGAAGTCCAGTTGAATTTTTTTTGGGCCCAGACTAATATATCGCCGAAATTCTTTAGTCAGAATATTTGAATATAAAGACTTAAATTGTGATATAATATAACTCCATAGACATATCATTTTTACATTTCTTGGTCATGAAACTGAGTTTCCCCTGGTTTTATACTTGTCTGTATAAGAATGAGATCTTACTTTTACTGGAGCTAATTAGACTTTACAAGCTCGTTCTAAATATCTAGCTTATATTGTAACTAAGTGAACAAAATCAAACCTACACTTAAATACTATGCTAATTCTCTCTCATGTTTCAAAAAGCGCATAAACAATAGAGAGAAATCCATTCTGGAACCCCTTTTGTATTCAAACTGACGTAGGTCATGAGTTTTCTAACCACGCTTTCTCAACATAATGATCTAATTGTGGCGTATCAGCGTTATATACTGTCCGTTTTTACCCTCGTTGGCTAAGGGTAAAGTTTGTTGACTGTTTCCGTGTTGTTGTGAACAAATACCATTATTCTTATTTTAAATCTCGCCCCTTACATAATTAAAATAGCGTTTTCCGAGGTTTTCGCTGGGTAGTTTTGCAGTGAATCATTTAATGTAGTGACGTGTTGAAATGTCCTTTGTTAATTTATGAAGTTAACGAAGAACTTTACATGTATGTGTATTTATAGTTCCTATGATGCTAACTAATATGTTTATTTTTCTTGTTAATTTTTTTATAGTCGGTACATTACAATTTTCATGAAATGACTCTCTGAATTAGTAAAGCTGGAGTATTTTCCTTTTACGAGGGTGGCCATTTATATTTCAGACATAACAAACAAAACAAATATTTATCATTGAAAAAGTTTTATTGTTTTTACCACGTTTTTAATAACTCGCTTTTTTGTGTGTCTGTTTGTTTAATTATAAGTAATAGAATAAAATATAAAATAGAAATAGACTGGAATATAAAGTCATATTTATTTGTCTGTTCGATAAAAATTTTACAGTTGATTTTAAACTAACTTTTTGATGAGCAAGAGATTGGAAACTTTAAAAATAGCTCAGAACTGGATGCCAATGCAGTATTAGCTCGCTTTATTATCTGTTTGTTTGTCTTTCCGGTACAAATTTTGCAATCGATTTTAGACTAACTTCCCAATGAGTTAAAGAATTGAAATTTTAAACATAGCTCAGAACTGGATGCCAATGCAATATTAGCTCGCTTTATTATCTGTTTGTTTGTCTTTCCGGTACAAATTTTGCAATCGATTTTAGACTAACTTCCCAATAAGTTAGAGACTTGAAATTTTAAACATAGCTCAGAACTGGATGCCAATGCAATATTAGCTCGCTTTATTATCTGTTTGTCTGGTTAGTACAAATTTTGCAATGGGTTTAAAATTAACTTCCCGATGAACTAGAGACATGACATAAACATAGCCCTGAACTGAATGTTTGTTTATTTGTGTGTTTGGTGCAAATTTTTCAATCGATTTCCGTCTGTTTGGTACAAATTTTGTAATCGATTGTAAACTAAAGACTAAAAAATAAAGAAAATAATTACTTAAATAAAAGAAAAATTATATTCTTCATTTTTAAAGCGCACTGAAAAGTATAAAATAATTTCTTCTAGGCCCATCCAAATTTATAACCCTCTTCAAATTCCTAACCTTAAAAAGTCACAAGTTGGAGCTGGTCCATGAGAACTCGCATTGTTTTTTTTTTTTGGAAAATCATCCTCGATAGATTTTCTCAGTATAATGCAGGTCTTCGAAATGTCGCTCCTTAAATTTTTTTTCTTCGAAATAATTATCAGGATTAATTGTGGTTAAAAAAAATCACAAAAATTTTCCGAAAAATATTTTTATTTTAAAACTATAAAATATGTTAAAATATTGAGAACTACACAGTGCACGACAGTCGTACTTTTTTGACTTTAGCAAATTCGTTTATTAGGGATCTATTGTCCAATGTGGCAGCTAGTGTAAAATCAGTAGAAATAAATTATATATTTCCATTCAATTATAGATTTCGCTGCTATGTCGCCTCTTTCTGGTGCCTCCTAATGTGATCGCTCCTGTATCTTAGCACGGTGCGTCCCTGAACTTCTGTATGTCACAACGTCCAGAGTACGCATACCGTCTAAAATGTCATATGCCAGATGTCAACGCTCATATTGTCAGTTCTGGAAATACAAATATCAGCGTTCAATTTTGCAAGGTACCTCTATTATTATGAAATATAGAGACCACGAGCCGTTTTTGTTAAACAAAAGATGCAACAAACAAAATTTTCCTAGCTCTCTACCCAGTTTGTAAGATACAGGGTGAAACTGAAAATTTTGCATTTACAAGCCTCTCTCAGGGGCGGATCCAGCCTCTATCTTGGGGGGGGGGGGGCGGTGATACCACAAAAGGACAGTAAGGCAAGCGAAGGCAAGTTATCAACCGGGGGGGGGGGGGGGAGGAGGCGCCAGCAATATTCCCATTTCTAGTGTAAAAGGCAGGGTCGGGTCTATTTTTCTGAATTTGAAGCTCTTGGAAAGTGAGAGGGGGCGATCATAAGAAAAAACAAGTTGTCGACAGGGGGGGGGGAGGATGCGAGCAGCATACACATTCCTAATATTAAAGGTAGAATCAGTTCTATTTTCCTGAACTCAAAGCTCTTGGGAAGGGGAGAGACGATCGCAAGCATACACATTTCTATACTCTATTCAAGAACTAGAGCGAGAAATAAAACTGTTACCGAAACCTCCTACGTACCTGCTCTAGTGCCGCAGGTAACTGAGGACTGCCGAAAATCTAATTATATTTTTTTATATTTAGATATTATAAGCTTTTATAAATTTACTGCAACAATAAAATTTTTGATAGTTCAAATTTATTTCTGTCAGTTAGCAAAGTACACCATACAATGTGTCCTTAGTGATTTATCTTGTTTGTGCTTGTTTTCATATATTATTTGAGATTAGTAGTATACCCAAAAAAATGGCTTCCACATCTATATTTATTCCAAAATCGTTAAACCTGGGCATTTTCCTCAACGAAGAACTTATAACGATGAATGTTTATGATGCCTTAAGATATCAATATCTAGATAATAATGTTAAAAGCTTTGTTGAGATGTGTTCCAATATGACAGGAGTTGGAAAATCTACTATGTACCGAATACTGAAGGAGATCAAGACGACTGGAGTTGTTAGTACTCCTAAGCCACATTCGATCACAGGCAGACGAAAAACCTCACTGGAAGAAGAGATGTAAACTGCAATAAAAGGAGTTCTACATACATTTTATTATGAGAGACAGGTCCAAACCGTCGACAAAATTCTAACTAAAATCAATGAAGATCGGGATTTACCTCAAATTAAAAGAATTGAGTTCTAGAAATTGTTCAGAAAATTTAATATTTGCTGGGAAAAACCAGATAGGACATCTGTTCTTATAGATCGTCCGGAAAATGTCCGTTGGAGAAGAAAATATCTCTCTCAAGGAAAAGGCAGAGTTGCTAAAAATAACACAGCTTACAAAATTAGTAATTTAACCGACCTTTTGAAAGATTTTTTTGAATAAGGTTACTGCAGAAAATTGGGAAAAATCCATATAATAAAAGAATAAAATAGAAAATGTGGAAACTCTATCTCAAGATCGGTTAGATAAAGGAACCAATTATAATTAATTTGAGTGAAGATAGCTTCACTGACTTTGATTGCGTAATGTTTACCAGCGTAAACACAATTTATTATTTAAATTTTCTATAATATATAAAAATTAATTACATTTAAATCCCTTTTCAGTGTTTAATATGCCTAAACGGTTTCTATGCAAAAATTTAAAATAATAAAAATACAGTTGTAATTTGTATTAAATATGTCAAAATTATCTATATTTTCTAATATATGTGAATTATTAAGAAATCATAAGAAGTAAAATAATATTATAAAAACTTTTTATTTTAAGTTTATTACCGAAATGATATTATGTGCCATAAATACTTAGTGATAAATTAAATCTCCTTTCGACGCCTACGACAAGGATTAAAATCCTTTTTAACACACACTTCCAAATATCTATTGTTATCCAACCCAAATGGTCCATTATTATAGACCGGTATTTTTGATTATAAAATTTCTAACCCATTCCTATGAAAAATATATGTGTCTAACAGATTTTGTCAACGACTCCGGACTAAAAACACAGGTAGTTTGCGAAGAAGAAAAAGGGCAAAACACGATTTATTACTCTCTCTCTAGTTCTTGAATAAACTATAGTATAAGAGGCAAAATCGGATCTATTTTCTTGAACTCAAGGCTCTTGGGGGGGGATCCCCCCCCCCGGTCCGCGCCTGGCCTCTCTCGTATATTTTTGATACAATAGAAACTGCCCATTGTAAAGCTTTTTACGTGAAATCCGCTGGCGTACTTGGTTTTTTTTCTAAAAACATTAGATTTTGAGTTATAGATAAAACTTATATTTTTTAAAATAGAACACTTTGTATATTATTTGACAGCTCGATTTCAATTTTTGCAAGATTTTAAAAAAATGTATAAAAATTGATATTTAGATCTATTAGATCTAAAATTCGATTTTGTTTTAAAATTTAGACTTAATTTGGAAATAAGCTATGAATATTGAATATATATCTTATTAATAATAATATTTTTTGTAGAATATCTTGAATGTTATTTCAAATAGGTTTTTGAAGTCCTTGTATATAATATAGTTTGAGAGCTGAAGGCAGTTTCTATTATATTGTAACGAAATTTATGACACTTCACAGTATTAGTTTGTGTTTCTATTTTGTAGGGTTTTAGGTTTATTTTCTACGAATTTATAATTTATTTTACCTTTTGTTAATTTCTTCGTGAAACGTCGATGAAAGAAGGTCTAGAACTTTTTAGAAATTTCTATTTCCTTGTTTTTGACATGGGACGCCTATGACAGGTCTAGAAATCGCCAGATTATTCCTTTTTCTTATTTTTATTACACCATGTAGTATGAAAATCCTTCTAGAAAGATGCGAAATCTTCTGGTATCCAGTTAATCTTGAATTGCTTGACGAATTGTCAGAATTGTGACAATCAAAGTTTATGAAATAATACAGTGTATTTAAAGATTGACCATGCGAAACAAATTGATGTCAGAAGTGGAATAAAATCCAGGATAGGTTAAAGAAAGAAAAGAAAGTGAATTGAAGTTGTATGCCGATAAAAACTAGAAAACAGAAAGCCAAAATGGAAGAGCAATTTCAAATTAGTTTAAATCCGATACTGGTGATTATACAAGACATGAAAACAAGCCAGGAAAAAAATAACTTATCAACATTCAAATTGCTTTGAGAGAGATAGAAAAATAGCAACAAGCCAAAGACTGTTTCTATTTCTATAGCGCGATTACTTGTTCGGAATGATTTTCCATAATAGAAAGAAATAGCGAAGAAATTTCTTTTCTATCCTATTACGGTTCACACCCTGTGCAGGATATCTGATTGAAAACTCATCCTAATAACTAAACGATCTAAAGAA